>CM031240.1:113793059-115277226 GCA_018340775.1 Taxus wallichiana var. yunnanensis
AGTCAAACTGACCTCGTGGTCACCCCAATGTGATTGTCACCGAGCATTACACTAAATTTCAGACTCTATGTAGTTCTTGTGAGTGTGATTTGAATTGTGTCCCTTGAAGCTAGGTTTCCCTTGTGTCAATCGCACCAAGATAACGTGTTACGACTATTTTTCCCCAAGATGAATGTGTGAAATGGAATTCAAAATAAGCCCTCCTATGCAGTGAATAATGCAACCCAAAATGTAGTCCTTGAGTGTTGCTCTTGTAGATGGTAGATAGAGAGTGATAACCCAAAATGTCCTACCCCTTAATAATGGTAAGTAATTCATGTATATATATATGATTCCCTTGTTTGAATTTTATCATTAACAACTAAAAATTTGACCCAAAGTGATAAAATAGACTCTAGAAAAGATACCAAATGATGTGGCAATTCAAAATCAAGAAAAGGAGGGAAAGAGACGTAAGCACCTAGAGGGAATAGTAACACATGAGGTGCTCATGTCCCTCATGGGCGGTAGTGTCCGAGATGCTCGAAAGATATAATGGTCAATATAGAGTTGGGTCACATGTCGTTTAGTATCCAAAAATAAATTGCTCATTTCAAAAAAGCAAATAACAAGAGTGTGGGAAAGATAAAAGCAATGAAAGAGTAAAACAAATGTTGTTAATGTCTAGTATTCTTGCTTATGAATCATGTATATAATGAAATACTTAGAGGCGTGATGTAAGTATAAAGTGCATGATTTCGTGACTATATTTTCCCCACTTTATGTTGGTGAATGAATATTTGGTAGCATAAAATAGATAAGAAGAGTATACCTTGTGAATAGTTGAGGAGATTTGTAACCAATATCATGTTAAATGAGGGTTGTATTTCATATCGTGTCGAATGGAGATTGTGAAATGTGCATTGTGGAATCTAGAAGAGGATAAGGATCCTAGGGGTGACCTTGTGTGCGTAGTAGAAGTGATGTATGCATGTGTTCCTTGGATATTTTCTTTGTTAGAGCGTCATTGTGCTTGAGATTGTTCCTTGTTCCATTTGTGTGTTTTCGTTTTTTTAGACCAGTAAAATAAAATAAGTGTAGTCAATGCTCATGGTAAATGAAATTGAAATTTAACTTAGTACATGTCAAAATATAAATGCATATTGAAAAACAAGTGAATCAAGGGTAGAATACACATGTGTGTCGTGAGAGAAGAGATAAAATTGTTCATGTATATTTGTTGCCTTGGATATGGTTGGAATAGTACTAAGGATTTGGGCGTCCCTATACAAAACTTCATCTTTTAACGTCATGTCACTAAACTTCGGATTTGAGTGTCATGTCGTTAGACTTCATATTTCAATGTCGTCGCTAAACTTCAAGTTTGAGTGTCATGTTGTTAAACTTCAGATTTGGGCATCCTACCACCAAGGGAAGAGTATTGGGAGAGCATCAACTTTTCTCTCCAACCCTTAATGATTCCCCATGGATAAGTGCCATTGTAGATGGTCACAAACCCAATAGAAACTGGTCACCGAGCCATATGAAGTAATTATTTTTATTACGTAAAGTGTGTAACATGCCACTGATAGTAACTTGTAATTGAGTTTGTGTTGTTGGAAATTGAAAAATAATGTCACTGAGAACTTGTTGATTATATATTGTAACTATTGTTTCCCCCAAGACAGGAGTGCCCATGTGGAACACTAGCGCCCACTGGTCCTATCTATGTTGGGCATTTTTGTCTTCGATTAATTTTAGGCCCAATTCTGATTCTGAACATGTTTCTTAGATTTTTTATACCCTAATTTTTCTCTGACATATCATTTGGCATCTGGTCTATGAATTGCTAAGAGGGTGAAATAGTCACCCGATTATTTCCCCACTCATTTGGGGTGTGTGAGATGGACAAAGACGAGTGTGGCCCAAACAAGGAAATTTGAAACTGATGTGCACATCTAAAATGGAACTCCTGCATGAGGAATAGGGAATATGCATGGTAACAACCATGGTGTATGAAAATAATGGAAAAAGGATAGCCAAAAATTTTAGTCACAAACAAGTATACATGATGTAATAGAAACAAGTCACAACACATAGTAACATCACGAAAAGACGCAATGGTAGCTTGGTTAAATACATGGGACACCACTCAAGATGTTGTAAGACAATTGAAGCCTTCAAGGTAATACAAGAAAACAAGAAATGAATATAGGGCATAGCCTATAAACAATGGCAATCAAGACATAAGGAAGACAAGATATAAGAAAATCAGAGAACCATGATCAGAAGTAGGCCTACAATAAAAATGTTACACATGAAGCACTTGTTAGCATGTTAGAAATATTGATAGTATGCCACAATGTATACAACAAGAAATAGGAATGAAATTAGTAAATATTGTAATGATAGAACTTGAATATAGAAATATAAGGAAGGTAGATGCCCCCAGGAGCCTCAATGGGACTGGTATGGTACAATGCCAAACATCATACATCATGTAGAAACTTGTAAGTGATCTACATTCACCTCAAAAATTACCATGTGAATGTGCATGTTTGTATGGAAAATGATAAAGCATATTATGAACCCAAATAACATGATAAGTAGTGTGCAAAATAGAATAGAATGAGCAAGCAAGGATACATCCAATCAAGATCTCAAATAGAATTTTTCAAAAAAATTGTAAATAAGTGAACATGAAATAAAACAACTAGAAGAGGGGAGCAAGGTTTCCCCTCAGTGTATGTGTGAAAAGTGAGGTCCATGTAAGTAAATGTGCCCTCAATAGTCATGTTTGGACCTAAAACAAGAGTGTGTAATCGGGTAGTGAGGAAGGATAGTGTGCCCCCAAGTGTGAATGCTATAACGATGTACCCAATGAGGGTAAGGGGCAAGGTGAAAGCACAATACCATATTATACACCGAATTTGCAATAATAATTCTTTGTATATCTCTATTCCGAAACATACAAATATATAGGAAATATATTTCCTAAATAATAGGAAGTAGCTCTAACAACTCGCTAACTTACGTGAGTTGTTTCTAACACACTAACCAGATATAATTGTTATTGTTGTTTTATATAACAACTAATAACAGTTTATTAACAAATACTTACAACATAATAATTACTTCACGTAATTATTATTTACTAAAGGAGCACTAATATATTATATTTCCTAACATTCCCCCCTTAGTGCGAACATGGGGAAAACATGCCTTTGTACTTGCACCTGCTCATGATCTGGTGATTTTCACAGTATCATCACAAAACTCAAGGATGGTTTTGCAAACGGTTGACCAAAAACCAAGAATGGTGGTTTTGCAATTGGTTTACCACAAACCACAAAGTGATGGTTTTGTGAATGGATTACCAACAACCAAGAATGGTGGTTTTGCTATTGGTTTACCACAAACCACAAATGAAGGTTTTCAAGTGGTTTACCTACAACCACATCATGATATGCCAAGTATTATTCTCAGCCCTCATCACATCTCACTTTGTAGGGAATAACATAGGAAATTCTGTTGAAATTTGTTGCTCGTACATACATAGAAAAATATGACATAATGGAAATGGAACATTGGATCATGTTCCCCCCTCAATGTGAAATTTCCACTTATTGAAAACAAGAACACTGCAAACTAAAGCAAACACACAAACAAATGTCACCAAATCATCTGTGCGGCCCTGTCATTGGGCAATCGACGAGAGGTCATTGAATGACCTCCAACCTTCGATGCCTCCAAATTCTCCAAGATATCATGCTCAATACAAGAAGTCTTCAGAGCCACTATCTTCATTTACTTGTTCTTCCTCATTCTCTGATCCTTCTTCAGTAATAAAATTGGCCTCAATTCCTTTGAGTTTTCCACTAAGTATATCTTGAGCTCGAGCTCTACAAAATGAAGTTGTATGCCCCTTTTTCTTATAGTAGAAACATTCTCTTTCCTCTTTATATTTAGAAAAAAAAATGTACTTCCTTTTTACATACATTGTTGTTTCTTCTTCTACATCTTCTTTGGTCCATTTTTCCTCAGCTAGGAGAGATGATATCATATCTTCCAATGAGTTAGAAGGCATCTGACCAAGTGTGAAGACAACATTACTGTATTTGGGAGGAAAACTATTCAACATAATAGCTTTTGCATCTTCATCGTCTACTGGAGCTTTTACTTCTGCCAGCTGTCAGAGAAGAGACCGTAAATCATTAATATGACTGGACATTGTAGCTCCTTCACCCATTTTTAACTTGAACAACTGTAATTTGAGAGAAAATTTTGCGTTCACTGCTTTAGCACCAAAGGTTTTGTTCAAGTTTTCCCACATTTCATGAGACGATTTCTCGAGATCAACATAGTGTAGCTCAGTATCTGAGAGAGCAAGACCAATAATGGCTTTGGCTTTATCATCTCTCGTTTCCCATTCTACCAATTTGGTCAGATCTGTAGGTGTTGGTTCTTTTCCATCTACTATCCTCCAAAGATTTTTATTCATTAACTGCATCTGGATCTTCACTTTCCAAGTATGAAAGTTGAGCCCATTGAATTTTTCCAGTGGGACTTCCATTGTGAGATGGAGACAAAGATGAAAAAAATAACAACGTTTTTGATGACACAACTTAACTATTGACACTTTTTGACGTTAGACAAAAAGATTCGACTAGAAATTTAAAAATTAATAAAATGAGATTACTTTTTAAATAATTAAAAAAATGTTGACTTACAATAAGCGACTTCCACTATTATATCCTATTACACCGACACTAATAAACATTTGACAAGTGTTATTGACATAACTATCTAATGAGTCTTAGAAAATGAACAGTGAATGATCTCTAAAAGTGTGAATCCATACCTTTCCAATGCCATGTAACTATTTTTTTGGTCCAACTTGACATAGTAGGTGTGATTATTCACTCCAATGCAGTGATACCATGATCCAAAGCTCAGTGGCACAAAAAATGTATACAAAACTATGCATTGAGCCGTCAAAAATATATTTGAGCGCCTAAAAATGGTGGAGAGGGCTTCATGCTCTAGCAGATGATCATTAGTTCACCATATATAATACAAAAGTTTTCTCATGACACAATCTACATTAGATTATTGCCATAATCCCTACAAGCTCTACCAAAATATGGACTATGCATAAGAATGTGACAGGTCTGCGCATGATAAACAAGGTCACAAACTCACCGTGTGATGGATCTGATCTAGATCTACACATGGATTGAATGCTCAAATGCATAGGATCATCAATCAATATTGGCCACGTAGCAGATCAAACTCATGCTGGAAAATGTCGTTCACAACTCTTGGTAGATCAAAAGAAAATAATGGTGGAATATGTGCACAATTTGAGAGCACTGTAATGTAGAGATTGCTAGCATCAAGGATATTTCTCTTAGACGTCGCTCATGTGATGAATAAATCAAATTGTTGCAATGTCAAGAAATGAGAACCACTGTAGATTCACATGCAATTCCGAGATGCGTGAGGATGTAAATAAAATTCCAATAATATAATACCTATCACGCAGGGGAAATCTTGGAATTAGCTTCCTCTAATGCTTGTGATGAGTCGTTCCAAACCTCTACACTTAATCTTTTCAAACGAATAATCTAAAATATTATAGAGACTCTCATAAGACTTATTGCTCTGGTACCAAATGAAAGCACAACACCAGATTATACACTGAATATGCAATAATAATTCTCTGTATATCTCTATTCTGAAACATACAAATATATAGGAAATATACTTCCTAAATAATAGGAAGTAGCTATAACAACTCACTAACTTACGTGAGTTGTTTCTAACACACTAACCAAATATAATTGTTATTGTTGTTTTATATAACAACTAATAACAGTTTACTAACACATACTTACAACATAATAATTACTTCATGTAATTATTATTTACTAATGGAGCACTAATATATTATATTTCCTAACACAAGGGCCCAATATATGCTAGTGTAAAAATATGAACACATGTGAACATGATCCAAGGACCTAGTGTCATGTGAAAGTGCATATATCATAGCATGTGGAGTAGGATTGTGTCATGCATGTGGAGAAACTAGAATAGGTGGAACATTGGTAAGTAATAAGTGTAATTTGGGAAACATGAGAGCTACCAAGGAACAATGTCAACATAGTGAGGGGAAAACCCTATGGAGTCTAAGATCCCAAATGTATGAGGAGTAAATGCAATGACATACACAATAAGGATATGGCCAGTAGAAGAAACTAGAATAGGTGGAACATTGGGCTTGCTGGAAAAAGTGGAAATAGTAAGTGCAAACATAAGGATCAATGTGTGAGTCAAGAGATATGTAACATATGTAGTGTTATGAGGCTCATCAGTATCAACCTCAATCAATCAATAGAGTGGGAGGCACAAGACTCATCATAAGCAATGGGTGTAATTTGGAAAGATTAGAATCATTAAATTTGTATGAACTAGCCCCTATGACCATAGACATAAATGTGGAAAGAGGGGAATTGATTGCCCCCATGGATGTAACAAGATGAGGTGTAGCCATAGTAAATGATTCATGCATAAAAGCTTGGAAAGTGGGAGCAATATGAAGCATTGTCAAATTAGCCCATGGTTTTCTAACTTGTGATGAGGAAGGCACAAAGAGTGATGTAACATTGGAATCAATAAGCATATGGTTATTCGAATTTCTTAGAGAATGAGACATAATGGGAGGAGTATCATGGGTGCCAATAGAAATTTCATCATGTAAATCAATAGCATTGTAGTCCATCGTAGGAGAAGAATGATGTGTAATGTAAGTAGTAACTTCATCATCATGTATGAGAGGGATATCAAAAAGAGTAGCAACATGAGGTGTGGAATCTATTGTATTGTTATCCATGGAAGAAGGTATGGCAAGGGAATTGTGTGATATGGCATGGGTAGAAAGAGTTGCATGCATAGTATGTAACCAAGGATGGCCTAGAAGGATATTATAATTAAGATTATGAGGCATAATATGAAATAGAACATTAAGAGTGTAAGGGCCTACAGTAATGGGTAGAGTTATTTCTCCCAAAACTTTCTTAGGTGTATTATCAAAGCCATGGATACATACAGTAGATGGAGTTAAATCAGCAATAGAAAATCCTATTTGATGGAGAAATGAAATGTTGCATACATTAAGACTAGATCCATGATTAACTAAAGCATGCTTAAGAAGCACATTACTAATTTGAACTTGAATATACAATGGAGAATAATTGTCATCAATTTTATGGTAAGCCATAAAATAATTTGACACAAGCAAGCCAAATAGACAAATAGATTTGTATTGAAAGTGATGTTGATCAAAAAGCGATTGTCATCAAATGAATAAAATGACCATATCTCGAAATAGAATTTGAATTTTATAAAACAAAAGAAGTTTTTTGAATCTAATGATGTAAAATAAAAACCTCCAAGGGATTTTCTCAAAAGTGTGTATTTTTCAAATTATGCCTTAGTTACCAAAAAGTGTAATTTTGAATTTTTGAAAATTGTGCAAAAATTATGGAAAACAAAAAGAGGTTTTTGTTAAATATGTAAAAATGAAAAATAACCTCAAAGGAATTTAAAAATAGAGTCATTATGCTTGAGATATGAAACAAAAGGTGTTTTGAAAATTGGGAGCCCTAGAAAGTGACCCAAAGGGTAGGATGAAGCATGAAACCCTAGAAAAAAATTACGTATTTGATTTATGATAGATGATAGATGTAAATTAGGTTTGGATCTGAAGATAAGATCCATCTATGAACCCTAATGAAACTTAGGGTTTGGGCTTTAAGAATAATAGATTTGATAATGGTCATGTAAGGAGCAGTTCACCAAATAATTTAAAGAAATTTAAATCTTTATCAGAGGACTGAGATCAAATGAATATAGCAATAACAAACAAGATCTAGCATGCAAAGTACAAGTAAGTATACAAGATAAGAGATAAGAGTGAATTATCTTGTATTAGGAGATCTAGATTTATTTTGGGATGGAAATTGACCGGAATAGGTTGGATCTAGAGTGTGCAAGCTCTGTCTGAAAAACTAAGATCTCGAGACTTCTTCGAACAAGAGCACCTATAGGAGGACAGGACCACCGCGAGCACTAGTGTCTGATCTGGGGCTAGTGCCCATGCAACAACTCTACTTCTATTCTTTTCAGGGTCTAAACTTTGTTTCTTCCTTTTGTTATTTTTTACATCCACTTTGATTTAGGGTTCTTGTATCACACATATACCCGTAAAAAAACTAGCTACTTGCACGAGAGCTCAAGAAAACATTAGATTAAATAACTAATGCACATTCTTAATTCGTGCTGACCTCGGAAGTCACCCCAATGTGATTTTCATCAAGTGCTACACTACATTTTAGACTCTATGTAGTTCTTGTGAGTGTGTGATTTGAATTGTGTCCCTTGAAGCTAGGTTTCCCTTGTGTTAGTTGCACCAAGATAACGGGTTATAACTATTTTGCCACCAAGATGAATGTGTGAAATGGGATTCAAAATAAGCCCTCATATGCAATGAATAATGCATCCCAAAATTCAGTCCTTGAGTGTTGCTTTTGTAGATGGTAGATAAAGAGTGATATCCAAAATGTCCTACTCTAATAATGGTAAGTAATTCATGTATATATATATGATTCCCTTGTTTGAATTTTGTCATTAACAACTAAAAATCTAACCCAAAGTGATAAAAGAGACTCTAAAAAGATACCAAATGATGCGGCAATTCAAAATCAATAAAATGAGGGAAAGGGATAGAAACACCCAAAGGGAATAGTAGCGCCTGGGGCACTCATGTCCCTAATAGGCGAGTAGTGTCTAGGATGCTTGGAAGATATAACAATCAATACAGAGCTAGGTCACATATCGTTTAGTATCCAAAAGTAAAGTGGTCATTTTAAAAAATCAAATAACAAGAGTGTGGGAAAGATAAAATAAATGAAAGAGTGAAACAAGTGTTGTTAATGTCTAGTCTTCTTGTTTAGGAATCATGTATATAATGAAATACTTAGAGGCATGATGTAAGTAGAAATTGTGTGATTTCGTGATTACATCCATATGAAAACAACTAAACCCATATAATTCCTTTTTGTTAAGATGGCCTAAATCTCTTCAATCAATAATAAATGTATGCCAATTGTTTTATGAAATGCCAACAAGAGACAAAGAGCCAAAATTTGAAATTTATTTATATTTTATTTATTTTTAGCAATGCAAGAATATATGTGAACTTGGATTCTCCTACATCAAACACCTAGGGTAATTGAATTTTCCATGAGTTCCTGCTCATGAACTGTTGTGAGCTCCTCAATTGATTTTCCATGTTTGGCAACTTCAGATGCATTCATCCAAGTTGCATCTTCAACCTTGGTCTTTCCATTTCACCAAGTACTCATAGTACTTGTTGCCTCTTGTTTTCTTGTTGATCCATATGTCCAATATGGCTTCCAACTCTTCCTTTTCCTTTTGTGGTAATTGATCCTTCCAATCAATGGCTAAAAAAATCCATGTTTCATCCACATATGGGTACAAATCAGCTACATTGAAGATAGGTGAGATACCTACTCCATCTAAAGAACTCAATTTCATAAGCATTCACTAAGAACTTCCTCAAAATCTTACAAGGCCCAATTTTTTTCCATTTGAGCTTGTTGTATTCTCCTTTCGAAACCTCTCTTTACACAAATGTGCCAAGACCAAGTCCCCAACCTCAAAATTTAGCTCTCTCCTTCTCATATCAACATGTTTCTTGTATTTTCCAGCACTCTCTACAAGTCTCTTCTTCACTTCCATATGCACATTGTGCATATCTTGAGCATACTCCTCACCTTTGACACTTCTCCTACTCATCTCAGTTATACTTCTCAACTCACATACACCTCTAGGGTTGTTCCCATACACAATTTGAAAAGGAATCATACCTGTACTTCGATTAACTAAATCATTATAGGAAAATTTATCTTGTGCCAACATCAAATCCCATTCTTTAGGTTTTTCAGCAACTAAACATCTCAGCAAGTTACCAATACTTTGGTTCACCACTTCCATTTTTCCATCCATTTGAGGGTGATAGGATAAATTGAAGTCCAATATCGTGGCCAACTTCTTCCATAGCATCCTTCCAAATTTCCCAACAAACTTTGTGTCTCTATTTGATACAATGCTTCTTGGCAACCCATGTAATCTTACAACTTCTTGAAAGAACAAATTAGCAATATGTATGATATCACTAGTCTTCTTGCATGCTACAAAGTGATTTGTCTTTGAAAATTGATCAAAAACAATAAATATAGAATCATTACCTTATTATGTTCTTGGTAGACCAAGAACAAAATCCATGCTCAATGCATCCCACGGTCTATCCGAAATAGGAAATGGTTGATACAATCCCGTATTTTGACCTTTTCCCTTAGCAAGTTGGAAAACTATACATCCTTGCATGAACTTCTTCACATCCATGTTCATTTATGGCCAATAATACTTTTCACTCAATTATGCTAAAGTCTTATCATGCCCAAAATGACCAACAAGACCTCCACTATGTTTTTCTTTCAAAAGGATCTCTCTCATGGAACCTTGAGGTATGCATAACCTCCTTCCTTTGAACAACCCATCATGAATCACATACTCCAACCATGGATTTTTGTCCATTCCCATTGGTTTCATACATGTTGTCCATGCATCTCTAAAATCCAAGTCCTCCTCATACAAATCCTTCATTGAATCAAACCCAACCACCTCTACCTTGAGCTCATTCAAAACAAGAGCTCGTCTACTCAAGGCATCTGCAACTCTATTGGACTTCCCACTTCTATGTCTCAAAACAAAAGAATAACTTTGAAGAAATTCCACCCATTTCATGTGTCTTTGATTGAGTTTACCTTGGTTGTTTATGAATTGCAAAACATGATTATGCAGTATAGAAATGAACTCTTTTGGCAGCAAGTAGTGCCACCACTTCTTGAGAGTTTGCACCATTGCATAGAAATCTTGGTCATAGATCGAATACTTCCTTGCTTAGCTTCATTCAACTTCTCACTAAAATAAGCAATGGGCCTACCTTCTTGACTTAACACCACTCTTATGGCTGTCCCACTTGCATCACAATCAACTTGAAACACTTTTCCAAAGTCTGGCAAAGCTAACACCGGTTGTTCCGTCACCTTTTTCTTCAAAACTGAAAAACTATTCTCTCATTGCAGCTTGTTCATTGAAATTTCTTTTTGTCTCATTTCATAGTATTGGTAATTTGTACCCATATGCCACTAAATTTTCTGATGATTTTTTATAGAAACTTACCAAACCATGAAAGATCTTTGCCTCAAACATACTCTTTGGTGAAGGCCACTCTACAATTGCTCTCACCTTCTTGGGGTCCATTTTCAACCCATCTTTTGAGAACACAAACCCCAAATATATCAATTCCTCTTGCATGAAGCTACATTTCTTTAAGTTGATCAACAAATTTTCTTCCTTCAACTTATCCAAAACCAAACTCAAATGCTTCAAATGCTCCTCTTTAGAATGACTGAAAATCAGAATATCATCTAAATAAACAATCAAAACTTACATGTAAATGGCTTCAATACTTCATTCATGAGTCTCATGAATGTGCTTGCTGCATTTTAAAATTGAATAGCATAGCCAACCACTCATACAATCGATCATTTTTCTTGAATGCATTCTTTTACTCATCACCTTCTCTTATTCAAATTTGGTGATATCCACTTTTCAAATTTGTCTTGGTGAAATACTTGACTCCACTCAAACAGTCCATTAAGTCATCCATTCTTGGAAATGGAAACCTATACTTGATGGTAATTTTATTTATGGCTCTTGAATCCATACACATCTTCCACTCTCCATCTTTTTTTGGTGCTAACACAGATGGGACTGCACATGGGCTCAAACTCTTTCATATTAAACCCCTTTTCAATAGCTCTTGAACTTGTCTCTTGAAATATTCATTCTCCATTGGAGTTAACCTATAAGTTGTCTCATTTGGAAAGGTTTCTCTCAGCACTAGATCCATATGATGGATAATTTCCCTCATAGGTGGCAATCCTTCTAGTAACTTGTTATCCAATTTTGCACACATGGCAAGATTGGACAATGGGGTCCTATCACGTTCAAAATGAAATAATAGTCCCAGGAACCCACCTTCGGTTATTAACGAGATGCAATAATTAAAAATAATTCCTAAATTACATATGAAGAGATCACCTAGCATCGAAAGGCACCCAGTTGATCTCAACTCAGTGAAGAGTTCAGGGTCGAGTTGATAGAGAACCCGGTGTCAAATTGATAGTCATCTCGGTAGAGACTCTCAGTTGTAAGAGCTCGATGAGGTCTTGTTAATGCAAAATATAGCTCGTTGAAAATTGACGAATGAAGGGAACTCTATAAGGATCTCGGTAGAGATCGATGCAGGCGGAAGTTAAGGCCGAGTCAGGGAGAGTCAAAGTTCGAGCTATCAATAAAGTCTCAATGAATTGGAAAGGTTCAAGCCACAGGCGGAAGCAAAGGCAGAGATAAGGAGTTCGACTCATCTTCGTGACTCGTTCATTTTGGAGATCATGTGGTGAGCTTCTTTTAGGACACATTCTGCAGAGCTAGGGTGATTCAAACGCAAGCCAAGGCATCAAGAGTGCCATAAAATGAATGGAGATCGTTGCGTAAACAGAGATACGTGATGGAGCCCTATCAATGGGACTCATCAAGCATGATGGATAATTCAAGGCAACTCGTTTCGTGTGGATGCATTAAAGATGGTTTCTAGGATACAATTCCAGGGCTCATTGATTAATGCAAAACTGGGAGGCCTACTCGAAATAATTTTACAATGGTAAGCTCGCAGAGGCAGCAAGAATGCCGGGCCAGGGTATTAGTGAATACAGTATATATATTTTCACTGACGTTGTTCAGACCTTCCTCGGCCGAGCATTTGGTGAACAGGCAGTTGACATGTTGCAGTATAGCAGAAGTTCTTTTGAGCACTTCCAGCAAGCAGGTCGTCCAACTATGTTTTTATCTGATTCAACATCGAATGCATCCTCAAATTTGGGATTTTCCTTCAAGATATTTTTATGAAAATCAATTAAGTGATAGTGAGAGTGTTACCTGGAGACTGATGAAATTTATTACAAAGATTCTCTATCGAGACCTTACTTGTTTTACGATGCAACTCATGGAAGCGAATCTCATAGAGGTGGAACTGTTTCATATCAGAATATTCATGAGGCACAATTTGCTTTGCAATTATATGAGCATCTTCAACGAGTCACTAGGTTGGCAAGCATAAAGGTTTCTGTTGAAATTATCACACCTTACAAGCTACAGCTGAAATGTTTGCACTGAGAGTTTAATGTTATCCTCAAATCTGATGAAGGAAAACTCGGCAGGAGAAAAAATCATGGTGATCCCACGCGCTAGGGGGAATTGTGGAGATAAGGAATCGAACTTGCCAAGGTTGCGCGAAGATGAGGCCGGGGCCCGTGGATTAATGTGTCCAAGCCGTTACGCGGGGATTTGGAGCTAGTATGCCGAGGTCAGAGATTTGACGATGGCAGTCCAAGCTGTTCACTCCGTAGGGGAGATTCAGGCAAGCACCGCCAAGTGGAAATATTGGGTTGGTAAACCATGATCAAACTTCCGTAATGGGAGAAATCGGATCAAACTGCCAAGCGCGGAAATATTACGATGGCTATCCATCATGAGACTTCCGCACGGGCCATGTAAACAGAATTTCACGCAGCTTGGAGTGGTCTCGAGTCTTTGTGCGAGTCACCGGGAGGATTAATAGGACAGTTGTGAATTGGAGCGGGTCATGGGTTAAAAAAACGTGACGTGATACCAATTTCAGCGGAGGCTACAGGCAGACCCAACCAAGGTGATACGTTAATGGCTCAGTCATGGCTCATATGCGAAGAGTTTGATGGGAAAGCAATGCTGAAAACTCATCCAGATGGAAAGGATGCGTGTTGCATGGACTGTGGATTGGGTTCCATAGATCATACGAAGAAAGTGTCTCCTTTCATACAGATCCGCCCTTGTTAGGATTCCAATCAGAATACTGAACTGTTCAGACTTTGAATCAGCTTTAATAGCTGCCACGACCTTCTCCTCATCCTCTGTACAATTCTGAACTTGATGTGGTCGCGAGACAAACTCCCACGCATAGTAGCAGGCATGTTGCAGTACAGTAGAGGCCTTTCTTTTGAGCGCTTCCAGCAAGCAGGTTGTCCAACTGTGTTGTTATCTGTTCAGTATCGAATGCATGCTTATCCTTATTCTGAACTCAGATCGAATGACAGCTGTAGGAAACAAATATTCACTGCCGTGTACGATGGATTGGAGTCACGCCATTCAAGGCTTCATAAAATTTTCCTGAATCAGGAGATGAAGGTTTATTATGGTGCAGAATGAAACGATTCATATTGCTCAGCACTTCTTCTCCTAGAAACGAATTGAATGTGAAGGTCAACTCTGAAATACCTGGTCGGCCGTTTTGTATGCCACATCTTTGTCACTTGTAAATGGTCTCTTTGAGAAACTCTGTGGGCAGTAGGCAATATTTATACCCTTCCATTATGTACGTCCAATCAGACAATAAAAAGTATTCTTTTACCGTGTTCGAGAAACTGTTTTTTTTTACAATAGACGATTATACTTTGTAGCTTTTGAGCTAATTTTATCTAGCTTATTTCTATTAGCTTTGATCCACGACTAAGGAAGAATTCATATGGTTGTTACCTATACATTTTTCCAAGGTCCTCTTGGTTGCCCCAGTGGTTCAATGTATTTTTTGAAGGGCTCTTTGACCAAAAATCAGTCTTAAGGGTGTCTATCGACATGTTATGGGCATGAGCCTGGGTCATCATCATGGCAGTATTAGGTCTTTATTGATAATGGCATTTTCTCATCATTTGGAAGGTACAAATTGTGCTTATTATGGCAAAGCCAAAACATTCTTACTACAAGTGTTATATGATGAGGAAGAATCCTGAGCATTGTGGTAAAACCATTCTTTTTAGAAATATTGGGTTAAGCTCGGTATTCAAGTGAGTTTGAGCCCAGGAAAGGTAAGATTGTTTGCTGGATGAAGAGCTCGGTGACTTCGCAGTGAGCTCGTGGTGATGTTTCATGAAGTTTGAATGAGGAATGCATAAATGGCCTCGAGTTAACAGAGGAAAATGATAAGAATCGAGTTTGATAGCTCACCATTCGAAGGACTCAATGCAAAAGAGTGCGATTACCAAAGCAAGGAAAGAGTTAGTGTGGGGTTCAAAATCGATTGCAACACCGAGTTAGAGGATTCAAAACTCACCGAGTTGAGATTTGTGTAGACTCTATCCACATGGACCCCCCTCCTCTTCAAGTCAAACGGGTCAACGGGGGGGTCCCACATTATGTTAATTAAATTAATATTTTTATTTAAATATTTTAATAATAATATTTATTATTATTATTTAAATATTCTTTTAATTAATTGAGAAGACTAGGTCATCAGGCAATTAATGACCCATGATGGAACCTTCTCAGGTGGTTCAACTAACTGTAATAAATACATCATGGGCCTTCATTTTAGGAATGTAATTATGACCATTTCCTCTTCTTTCTCACATATTCTTCTATAAATGTAAGTTGGAAGCTCATTTCAAAGGGTTCCAATAGTTCAGACAAGTTGGACAGTTAGATATCTCAGGCAAGTGTATACTTTTCAAGAATCCTCTCTCTTACAAGTTGTTCTTATGTGTTGAGAGAACTTTCACGCCTCCTCTTCAAGACTGTAATGGGAACTATTGCCTCTTCTGAATGTATGATGCATTGTGCATGTTATTGAAGCAATAAAAGTGTGTGTTTTGTGACTAATCTCGGTCCTTTCATCCTTCATGCTTCTTTGTGCCTTTCTCATACTTGCAGTACACTGCAAGTTTAAGTTCTATCGGTTTTGGAGTTACATGTGCTTATCGAGTGGTGAAGTATTGCATGCAGTTGAGTTGTGGTGTCTGTTCACCCTTCTTGAGTTCATCCTTCTTCATTGGGAAACTGGTATATTTCTCGGTCTGATAAATTTTAACAAAGGGAACGCGTGTCTCTTAGTTTGTGGTATCATGTACCCTCTCTAAGTTGCAGTAGGTGAAGTTGACCTGTGGTGCACACACCCTCTTCAAATTAACCCTTCCTGAGTCTAAAGACACCCTTTATTTGGTGCATCACCATCCCTAGTATAGTTTCATTTACTGTAAATCTCTTTCCCTAAAACCCCATGAAAATGTTAGCATAGGACTAGATAATCATTTTTGTTACACTAGGAGTAGTACAACACTTAGTTTAGGAAGAGGAAGCCGGCCTTCTCTCGGAGGTTCACCTCGAGCCCAAGTCCCACAGCTTGAGAGGTGATCCCATGTGTCCCAATCACACCGAACGTCCTATTCACATCCTGGCCATTCGGAGGGTGCAGTGATTTGGCGACAACATAACTCACTTGACACAATATCAACATAGTCTTCTAACAAATTATGAATTTATAATGCAATATCACTTACTTTAGTGGCTATCACAACTAATATGGGCTTTGAAATCAATGCATAACATGTTTCCTCCTTATTTTCCACCTTCAAGAACTCTTTATCAGAAACTAACATAATTTTGGGACTGTTGTCCACCTCATTTGCTTTATCCTTCACTTTGGGTTCAATGTGAACCTCTTCCCATCCTTCAAAATGGTGTAGGTGTTTTCTCTTCCATCATGCATGACTCTTCTATCAAAATGCCATGGCCTTCCCAACAACACATGACACACATCCATGGGCATAATGTCGCATAAAACATCATCTTTGTATGAACCAATTTGGAAGCTTACCATACATTGCTCATTCACCAACACTTGATGGCCCTTAAGCAACCATGATACCTTGTATGGAGTAGGATGTACTAACCGTTTCAGCCCAAGCTTTTCAACCATCTCTTGAGAAACCAAATTATCTATGCTACCACTATCAATCACCACCTTACAACACTTAACTCTATATTTGCTGGTTTTAACAACACTCTTTTTATCAATAGTGCCTCTCCTTGTTCTGGCTCTTCTGTGTGTGTTGGAGACCCAACACTCTCTTCATCAACATGAGCAATATGATTGCTTACTTCAGTCCTTATACAATTATTTTGAGGGTATTCTAACTTCTCTAAGAAGAATAGCCTCCTTTTGCACTATAATCCTAATTTTGAGATCTTCTAACTTCTCTATCAATTTTTTTGTCATACTCCACTATTACCTTGTCCTCTACCTCTATAGTTTATTTGTTGCTTCCTTGACAACTTCTCTTCTACCTTCAATGCACATTGATAGGCTTCTTCCACGGTTCTTAGGTTCAACAAACTGATTTCATCTTGAATTGTAGGACGCAACCCATTCACATATCTTGCTACCTTCTCTGGATCATCCTCAACATGAACATACCATATAGTGATTCTATTAAACTCCTCAGTGTATTCCTTGATGCTCATCTCTTTTTGTCTCAAATTCTGCAATTTTCTGAACAAACACATTTGATAATCACAAGGCAAGAACTTGGCCTTCAACTTTGTCACCATTCTATCCCAAGACTTGATTTTTCTTCACATTTCCTTTGTCTCTTAGTCTAAACATGATCCCACCATAAGGATGCATGACCCTTAAGTTTGGTACAAGAAAACTTTACCTTTTTAGGCTCCTCCACTAACTCATAGTCAAAGTATTTCTCCATCTTGGTTATCCATGTTGGCATGGTGTCCTAGTAGGTGTTGTCATTGATGCAAAACCACATTAATGACAAATTGAATGTTGTAGGATGATGTCATGATGTTTTATGTGATGCTAACATGATGGTTCATATGTTTATCAACTGCTACAGTGGGATTTAGTGAGGTGTGTTTGCTCTAGCAAGCTCATACAGGTGCCTAGGAGGTGTAGCTTGACAGTGTGAGATTATTGGTTTCTTGGGAAGCATGTTGACATGATGGCTATCATGATTTTAGGGTGCTTGAGCACTCATGGCAGTGGTATGGTGCAAGAATATCTAGTTCACTTGGTTACAGGTGCTTATTGGGAGCAGGTATGCTTTCTTGGAGGTGTAACTGAGTGGATTGGATCCATTTGAGCTTGTGAAAGCATGCCATCAAGTGTATCATGGAATATGACATATTTTTGGTTCATTTTCATAGGTTTCATGATCATTTATTACATTATTTCAGTTGGCCCTAGTTGCTACTATGAGGATCTAGAATGCAAGCATAGGTAATTCTTAGTGACTGAAGAGATTGTGCTATGGTTTTATCTTTATGATGATTGGAGATGTTATAGGGATGATTAATTATTCTCTCAGAAAAATTTCAGGTGCCCATGATGTGAAATTTGCAAGATATGACTAATTTTGTGAGACAGGGTGAAAAACAAGGCAAAATCCAGCAAGTGCAACTTCAGATGCTCGTTGTGAATAGTGTGATTTGCATGGGACCTTGTGGCTTTCAGGGATGCTTATAAGGTGGTTTTATAAGGATTCATATAAAGAATCACGTCAATTTATCTACACATTTTTATGAACGAATGTTAAGTTAAGAAGGTAAAGAGGTCTAAAACCCTAGTTAAACCCTAGCTAGGAGAAGTTGACAGAAAGTGAAGTATTATGACCCATTTTTATTGGTTAATAAAAATTGATGATTGGATGTTGTATAGGACTCCTCAGGATTTCCAGAAATGTATGGTTGAGGTCATGATGATATGTGGCCCCACCTAAAAATAGCAGTTTCTAGAGAAGAAGGTTTTAGGACAAGATGGTCCAAAGGAGTAGCATGAAAAATTGATGGTGCATGATGATTAGGAGTTTTTATTGATTTCCATGGAGGTTTCAAGGAAATTTCATACATGTTCATGGTGTTTTGAGGTCCAAATAGGTTGACTAGTCAAAGGGCAGTTTTGGGATCTCAAATAGCAAGGTTCAGTAAAATGGCCATAACTTGAGCTACAAATGAATTTTTTAGGTGATTCAAGTTGTTTTGGAAATTAGATTCATATATATTTCCATTTATGTATGGTTTTACTCATGATTAGGTCATTTTCCTAGATCTCCAGGTCATTATTTGAGCTATAATAATTTTAGTAGCTCAAGTTAGCATTTGTTTTAGTGTGAGTTTGATGTTGTTTGAAGCATGATATATATTGGGTGATGATTACTATCACCTATAATGTGAATAGGGATAACATTTGCATCAAATTAAACAATTTTTAGGTCTTTAATATTTTTATAAATGATATTATGAGCTAACCTTTGGAAACTACCTTTTTGGCATATTGATCTGGTGAAGGTAAAGGTTGTTGTGGTTTGAATTTAAGGATGTTTCATGAATTATAACTTGCTTAGAAGTGTTATAAATGTTCTGAAATTTCCATTGAGTGGTCACATGTAATGGTTTGGTTCAGTAGAAGTGATTTGATGGCATTATGAAGTTTACAAGGGTGCAGAAGGGTGTAGGAAACAACAGTTTTGAGAAATACAAAGAGCATTGGGCCCATTAAACGAAATAATTTGATTTTTGATATTAATTGAAACCATTTATGATGTTTAAATGTTAATTTAAACATTTTGGTGATTTATGGGTCATGAATAAGGATGGTTTTGAAGTAAGGGCATTTTTATCTTTGTGCCCATGGGGTTTTGAGCCAATTTTGGCACATAAAATGATGGTTTAAGCTAGGCCAACCTAATTGGGTCACTTGTGGCTGTTATGATTTTAATTTATAATTTTTCTATGATGCATGGGTCAATCAAAGGAGGGAAAATGTTTGAGTTTTAATTTGAGCCTTGGAGAGGCTATAAAAGTGAAGATATGGGCTTATTGTTTCTAGCTTTTTAAAACCCCTTTTATCTTATTTTGAAGAACCATTTTTCTGAAAATAAAAACCCTTTGGTCCTAGCCCAAAACACCTAGAATATAATTCTAGGATAGTTGTTGGTTGAGTTTTCATGAGGATAATTTGAGCAAGTGCAAAGTTGGTGTTGTTTCCTTGAGAGCGAGTTGGAGAAGGAGGGAAAATTTTGGTGCTTGAGTTTGGATGCTATCCTCATAGCATGTTGATGTTATTTTCAGGTTTCTAAGGAGTTTTCAGATATGATCTTGAAGGTTGAAGACATTCTCATAGTTGTATTTCTTCATATGTATTCATGAGACATTGATTGTCTTGAGAGCACTTCATTGTATCTTGTGGATCATTGTTGAAGACACTACTCTTTGTGATCTGATTTGAGAATCTATATAAGTGTGTGGATATGATTTTATTATCAATATATGTGTCTTTGAGATCATATTGTGTTCCTTGCATTTGAGTTCACTTCATTATAAAAGGTTGTATGCTTTGATGTGTTCTACATGATTTTGTGTGGCTAGGGTTTGAAGCACAAGTGAATAAGTTTTATTGGGGACTAATTCACCCCCACTCTCATTCCTTTTCACCTCCAACAATCCAATATATAATATCTTTAGAGTTTAAATTTCCATTGTAGCAAGGTGTATCTAACTTTGGCTTACTTCCAATCTTTAAAACATCTCTAATAAATCTAGTATCAGCTTCATTCTCCATGTCTTCCACCCCAAGCTCTTGAGATTTTGTTTCTTCTTCATTACTAACATATTCAACATGATTTCCCCTTCTTTGTGTTATATCCATTGCATCTAATATCGCTTGAATATTGTTCATCATCTCTCCATATCTACAATTCTTGGTCCTCTTCCTCTTACTACTCTACCAACATCATTATCTCGTGTTTCATCTCTTCACGCACTCACAAGATTATTTTTCAAAACTTACCAATTGACTTAGTTGGAGTCTTCCTACACACAACTCAACAAAGAAAATACCTTGCTCGATACCAATTAATGTTGCCTAGGTCGGGGCCAAATGAATGTTAATCATGTCCTAACATCCTAAACACAATTTTTCTACTGATTTCTCACCCATTTCACACTATCCAACCCCTTATGGTGATTGTCCACTTGAAAACTGAAATTTTTATCTTTTAATGAGAATTTCAAACTAGTAAGCTAGTGAAATGCACTAAGCTTAGAATTTGTGGGAATAAGGGAAGATATATGGCGTGTGAGTACTCAAAATGAATCTCTCAACCTATATAAACACAATCACAGACTTGGTTGAGCCTTACACAAAAATCATATCAATGTTATGTCCAAAATATAGTTTTTCAGCCTCTTCAATGGAAACACACACATGCATAAACAACAAAAAACTCTATGGGATGAGATTGGATTTTTATTACTTGAAATCCATTTCGCAAACACCTTAAACAATCAAGTTACATACTCAACAACATTTTTTTGGGCTAAAACACTTTATTGGAGCTTATAGACATTTTTACAAACACTTGGGCATATTTTAAATGCATCAATACTCTCCACCGTAGGAATTTCTATTGGGAGTCTCAGTCACATCAACTAATAACTCCCAAAAATGCCCCTTTTCCTCTCTTTCTTTCACTTGTTTTGTGTTTTTCTTGTTGTTACCCTCTCTCTACTTCTTGGTTGCATTTTTGCATTTTTGGGCATCCCAAAACATGTGTACCTCGATAAATTTGAACGGCTATGGAAAAAAAAACATTTTTTGTCCTCTCATGAGTGTTTTTGGGTTGACTTTCATACATGTGTAACTCCATGTTTGGGCCTTCTTTTCCCAAATGGTTTTGGCTACACCATGTCCATATGAAAACAACCAAACCCATATAATTCATTTTTTTTGAGGTGGCCCGAGACTCTCCAATCAATAACATATGTATGCCAATTGTTTGACGAAATGCCAACAAGAGACAAAGAGGCAAAATTTGAAATTTATTTTTTATTTTTTATTATTTATTTATTTTGGTGATGCAAATTGCATATGAACTTGGATGCTCTGCATCATATACAAAAAGTGTGTGTTCCCTTTATTAACTCCTTCCCGAACCTATTTTGAATAATTTTTGGATTCACAAAGAAATAGGGGTACACCCTTTTTGGTACAATGGGTGTACTCTCTTTTTGCTACAAAGGACGTACTCCCTTTGTAGTTGATGAAAAATAGGTTTGTGCATTTTACAAACTCTCAAGTTGAAAACTTAGCATTTTGAGCTCACAAATAAATCACATCCACCCTTTGGAAATACATGCCCTCGTTATGCTTCATCTTGCACATGTTAACATGTCTCTTACAAGACAAGGTGAGTTCATTTTGGTAATTTAGTTTGTTAATTTGTTGTTTTAGATAAAGTAGGGGTTTAGAAATAGAAAATAAATGTTGTTAAAAAAATCACGTGTATGTATGTATGTATGTATATGTATATATATATATATATCTCGTGTGTGTGTGTGTGTGTGTGTGTGTGTGTTAATGGGGGCATCATCTCAAGGAAATGTGGGGATATGTATAAAAACTTGATGATCCATAAGAGGCCCATAGACACGTATGTGACCCTACAATAGCGGTGATCCAACAAGCCCTTACTTGGGCACCGTCCTTCTAATAACTCCTTTTTAAGCTTGCTTCAATTCTATGTGAATGGAAACCCTTAAGACTGGGAAATCATTGATAAGTTATGACTCTAGTATGGAGAGCACATATGTAGTGTAAGGAATGGAACATCAAATTATTAGGACTAGAATAGCCACCTAACTTGTGCCACCATGCTACTTCTTATAATGAATCGTAGCAGATTAACGATGTCATGATTCATGTGAGAAATGATTATTGATGGACCCACATATTATATATTATATATCACATTAACCATGTAAATGAGACTTGAATTCCAAAAATGAACCCTCCTTCCAAACTTAGTTGGATTTACATAAGATGTTACGACTCTTCTTTTGTGTGGCCATGTGAAAGGGGTCTTATCTAGGAGATTCTCCACTAGTTGTTAGACTGTCATGCCACCACCTTGGGGGTCATCCCCTAATAAATTACTTGTAATTAAGTTTGATCTTAATGTGCCTCATAATTTGTACCTTCGATCCATATTAGAATATATCTCCTTACAACCTTGGTGTAAAATGTAGCCTTTGTACGTAAAATAAGTTTTGAGCCATCGAATTAATTTCTAGTCTTAGTTTAACGTCTTCTTAATATGAATGTACACAAACTTGGTCATGCCCCATGATTGCAATTGTTAACTCTTGTGGAAGTCTGCAAAATAGACTTATTATTTTCATGTCCTAAGTGTGTGTGGTAAAAGTGAACTAAGCACTATTGTGTTGCATGGCAAGTGTATGTTGCAAAAAATACTTTTAGCTTTGTTTTTGGGTCTTAAAATGTGGGCTTGACATCTTTTATGGTTGTGTGATGGCGTATAGATGGTAGTATAAGTAATATATGATCGCTTAGTGGTGGTAATATGTCTTTGGTGTATATTGCTTCTTTGATATGTGGATAGAGTTAGGCATGTAGACATATTCAATATTGTTAACTAAATAAAGCATGGTTGTTATATCGGAAGAAATAATGTATAATTGTTCATTATCTTTAGTGGTGTTGGAATATGAGCAATAAAGGTAATAGATATATGATTGCAATATTGCACAATGACTACTTTTCCTTTATTTTTGGCAATCTGAGTGGGAAAGACTTTTTGGTATCGGTCATATGGTATTTATCATGGTATTTCCCTAAGCCAGAGGTGAAAAAGATTGAAAAAGAGATCGTCATCATCAATAGGATTGAAATTTAATGAACACAAACGCTCATTTATCGTATGTTATACGTCATCACTACTTTTGTAACAATTTATTACAAGTGGCATCTAGTTGTTTTAAATTGAATAATAATGGTAAATTTGGGATGACCTCATGTTCCTTTTTTATTTGTTGTCCTAATTGTAATGGTCATTCGGTTCTTTGTGCAAATTGAGTTGTTTGTGATAGTTCTTGATTTTGTTGATTTTTTTAATTTTTTCATGTTCCCTGTTGTTATGCTAATTATAAACGTGCATGTTCTAGTAGTTCCTTGGCTAGCCTTAATTTCTCTAATTGCTCACTTGCTAGATTTTGGTTTGATAATTTCTCTTGTTGTGATTACATGATTGTTTCGATATCATTTGGTTTACATCTTGACTCACCCACCTCATAAGTGTAAATTATCAACTGTAATGGGTTGTGTTGGAGGTATAATAGAAGGCTCTTGAGAGGTTGATTCTTTAATTTTACAATACTTAAAAGGCCCGAATATGTTTTAATGGTGTACTCATGTCCATCATGTATGAATTTGACACATCCATGGAGTGTAGATGGTATGTCTTCCATAACATGAACCCAAAGTCAACGTGATAGAATATTATAATGGAGGGTAAAATCCATAATGTGGAATGTGAAAGGAATCATTTGAGGCCTAAATAAAACATCTAATGTAATTTTCCCCATTATAGGTTGTGCGATATTGTCAAATCCTTTGATGAGCATAGCTGATTTTTTAATAGAAGTCATATGAATGCTCAATTGTTACATCATTTGAGGCCAGAATAAAACATCTAATGTAATTTTCCCCATTATAGGTTGTACGATATTGTCAAATCCTTTGATGAGCATAGCTGATTTTTTTAATAGAATTTGTATGAATGCCCAATTGTTACAACAAAGATATAGAAAATATATCCAAGGCTTATCTATTATCTATTAGTACTCTCTTGATTAAGAAACTTTGAATATGAATTGTGGTGAGTACTAGTTGGTATTGGTCTCGAGATATGCTTATAAGGTAAATATGTATTGTTGAAGGTGATAGCCATATCAATGCTTTTGAATGTATTCATAATAGAATTGAAAGCATAGGATTTTGTGTTGCTAGGAAGTAACATTCTATAAGGCCTCATATAATATGTCCTTGTCTACGCTTCATCTCTTTAATAATTCCAAAATAGAAATTTTAGTAGGAGTATTGCATAGTTGATCCAATATATTGTATCCCTTTTATTGATTTTTCTATCAAGAAAGGGGAGTGGGAGGTGGTTGAGGGCTTGGTTTTTTTCCCGAGTTGGTGGACTTCCTTGTCTTGTATTGATAGCATGGACCACCGATTCTAGTATAAGTTGAGGGAAAATAATGGAGGAAGAACGGTATTAAGTATAATTATGAGATCAAGAAAAGGCAAGGTTAAATGTTTCGTGCAAGCTTTTTAGTGTCAAGTAGTGTTAGGAATTACCTCGGACTAAATATTATTGCAATAAGAATAGAGGAGAGGAGTGGTTTGAGGATGTTTCATAACTTTCTCAAGCATTGATATATTTGCATTCATTGATAATTTTTGTAGTAACACATTGGCACAATCCTTATTGAAAGTAAAAACATATTGCAATTTCTAAATTATGTTCTAGAGAAAAATCATAAGGGAATCTAGGATTTTCACTTAAATGCCCATTTTGATAGGGGGTCCCATAGAAAATGGTTAGGCGTGTTCAATCAATAATGGGTTCACTAAATGATTACACCATGAATTAGATCTTAGAAATATAAAGTAAAAGCCGAATTAGGATTGGAATCTAGAAAGGACATACATCCAAATTACTAAAGTAATTCATGTATACAGATACTAACATACAATAAATGATTAATATATTTGATCAATTAGGATGCATGTCATATACAGAAAATCATAAGAATATGGTGCTCTTGGATTTCTTTATACTTTGGTGACTGGTATGGACTTGAAATCGGGAGAAATATGCAATAAAATTGATATAGATGGTTCGTCTCTTAAATTGGATCTCTATCTACCCTAGGACAAAATTCACCGTGCAGGGGATAAAAGTGTTAGTCACTTTTATCCAGAGTTACATGGACTTGTCCCACTTTGTAAAATAAATTTATGAATAGATGACCTCTTGTGGGTGTTAAATGTGTAGCTTTATGTGCAATCTGGGATCTAAAATATGCACACAAGTTGCATAAATTAGTCTTCTTAACTTAAAATCATAGCTTCCTTGCATGTCTTGCAAAAAGGGATCAACATTTTAGGTTAAGTGGCACCCTCCATGCCTATGTAGCACTATTTTGAAGAGACATCTACCCACGTATTTGTAATGTCCCCTTTCTTACGCCAAAGGCCTAAGGGCCAAGTCGAGTCCAAGCCTTGGTCATACCCAAGGGGTTGTGGATGTTGGGAGCTATTGGGAAGGGGCCACATGGTACTAATATTCAAATTTTGCATTTGGGGGTCACTTTTGGACCATGGTGACTTAAAAAGGAAAAATTAACTTTAGTTACTTTTATTTTATCGGCCCTTCCATGGAAAGAAATGTGTTTAGGGTTTATTGGGGCTCTTTTGCCTTGGAGAAGTATATAAGGAGTTGGGGGAGAAAGGAAAAGGAAATTTTGCATACATTTTATTTTCCTTCACGTGCAACTATTGTTTGCAAATCTACAGCTTGTGGAGTAAAATCCCACAAGAACCCTAGCTTCGGTGGTGAGAGATCCATCCCTAGCTAGCAAGGCATTCTTTAGTAGTGAGAGATCTACCCTAGCTTGTCATTTTGGAGCCGCTTTTTGGGATGTGTTACAGAGATATTATCAGAGGTTTTAGAGGAAGGATTTTGAGGGTTTTGGGGGCATTTGGGGAAGATAACCAAAGGGCTTTCAGATCAGATTTACAACAGCCATTTGGGCAGGGCTTAGCATCACTTTGAAGGCATCTTCATCAATTTCCAACCCTTTTCCAAGCTAGGCGACTTGCAACCTTTATTTGGAGGGTTTCCAGTTGGCCATTTTCAGATCTGAAGGTTGAAATATCATTTCCTATATTTTTTAATGTTATTTCCAAAGTCTCATAATTTTTGCTCTTGTATTTGGAGAGTTACAAATTTTAGAAGAGTTCCAGCTGTCTAGGGCATGCTATAATTTTCTAATAACATTTTAATTTCTGTAAAATTCCAAAAATAGTTTTCTTATGTCCTTTATAATAATAGCAAGCTCTCTTTAAATTTTCAAGTAATTCGGGTGGATATTTTGGGAAATATTAAGTTTCTTTAGTTTGTTGCCCTAACTGTAAAAATCGCAAAAATCAGTATTTTATTTGGCTGCAAATTTTCAATATTTTGTGCATTTTTAAGTGGTATCCCATAAGGGATATTTTAGTGGTATCAGAGTGAGTGTATCTCTCAGCCTGTTGGGATTTAAATATGGGGGATAAAGACAAGTGAGGATATAGGTGTAGATATGATGAAACAATTGTTCACCAACATGGTAAAGCAGCAGGAGACTACCAATCTCTATTTGAGCCAGCTCACTGAGAGATTAGCACAGGACAAGATTGATACTCATGCGGAAAGAGGAGAAAATAGAAATAGGGGACAACATGGTCAAAGAGGTGAGGGTGGACATTCAGGGCAGTGGTCCCCCATTCTTCTACCAGGCCTTTGGGGTTTCACGAACCTTCTTTCTTGAAGGATCCGAAAGTTTCACAGGTACGGTAGCCAGTGGATATTGTAGATGAGGAGTCTTGTTGGGAAAGGTACCAGACCTTAAGTGATGGATTTTGTGACAACATGCCATTCCAGAATATTACAAAATGAAGATTGGCAGCAAGCCTAGGAGAGATCACCAGGTATAGGTACCAGAGATGCAAAGGAGGTTGGGACAGATTTTTGTTCCACACTTCGATGGTTCTAAGAAGTGTATTGCATAGTCTTGGGTTCAAAAGTTGAAGACATACTTCAACTTGAATCCTATGCGTGAGGAAGATGCAATTAAGTTTGCAATCTTACATCTAGAGGGAGATGCTCATGATTGGTGGCATCATGGGTTGATTACACAGGGACACATATACATCACGACTTATGCAGAGTTCACAAAGAGGCTAGTGAGTAGATTTGATAGGAGGGACCTCGACAGGTATTTTAGAGAGTTGACTCATTTGAGGCAAACTGGTTCCTTGGATCAAGTATATCACATTTTTAGAGACTATCGGTCATGGTACCTAATGTTACAGAGATGAGGTTGATTTCCCTATTCACAAGCAGGTTTGACAGATGCTCTCGCTTGGATTTGTGAAGGCATTTGAGCCTTCTTCTTTGCATGAGGCTATTAGGAGAGCTCGTGACTTGGAGTTATCCACTCCTAAGTTGAGGTTTCCACCTCGAGTGCAGCCTAAGGGTTTCCCTTCTAGAACCGATGGTTCACAGCCGAAGGTACCTCCACCTAGGAAAGATACAACAGAGACCATTCGGATCTAGAGAGGACAAAGAGATGAATTGAGGCGAAAGAAACTATGTTTCGATTGCCGCACACCTTGGGTTCCAGGACATGATTGCAAGGGTAGAGGGAGGGCCCAATTCATAGAGGTATTTGAGGAGAGTGATGGTGATGAGGAGTTGGACACACAGGGATTAGAGGATGATGATGATGAGGCATTAGATAGTGTGGGTGTTGAGCAGGATAGCGAGACTTTTCCCTAGGAGACTATCGCCACTTTGTCTAGTACCCCGAGGTACAAGGCATTCAGAGTTAGGGGA
Organism: Taxus wallichiana var. yunnanensis; assembly: GCA_018340775.1. Lineage (NCBI taxonomy): Eukaryota > Viridiplantae > Streptophyta > Pinopsida > Cupressales > Taxaceae > Taxus > Taxus wallichiana. The sequence continues at coordinate 113,821,595 of CM031240.1, forward strand.
GTTTTGTAGGGACAACGAGTAGTGGTACTCATTGATAGTGGGGCAACCCACAACTTTATTGATGCCTCATTGGTTGAGAGGCGAGGGTTACAAACAGAGGAATTTGAGGGCTTCAACGTGGTTGTAGCCAATGGAGATTCTATGAGATGCACACGACGGGTTCCCCAATTGAGCATCACGATGGGTAACTATACAATTACCAATGATTTCTATATTGTTGGTATTGGAGAGACCAACATAGTGCTTGGAGTACAGTGGCTCCATTCCCTTGGTGAGTTTCGGACTAACTTCCAGATGATGGAGTTGAAGTTTAAGTCCGAAGGGAGGAATGTGATCTTGAGGGGCTTATCTTCAGAGGCACCCCGAGTTGTTACGGCCAAGAGGATCGAGAGGATTTATAGGCACAACGGGGTGGATTGGGTAGTACATTGTTTGGTTTCGACCAAGAAATCAAAGGATGGACAACAGGAGTATCATGTGGATATACAGGGCTTATTGGATAGACATAGTGTAGTTTTGGTGACATACCTCCAGGCATACCTCCAGATAGGGGATTTGAGCATGTGATTGAGCTCGAGGATGTTAGACTAGTGGTTACTTCTCCTTACCGTCACCCCAAATGGTTTAAGGATGAGATCGAGAAGACTATACATGAGCTCATTGATATGGGGCATATTAGACCGAGTTCCAGCCCTTTTGCTTCTTCGGTGGTATTGGTGAAGAAGAAGGATGGGACCCTGCGGATGTGTATGGACTACCGTGCCTTGAATAAGAAGACAATAAAGAATAAGTATCCCATACCACGCATTGATGAGTTGTTGGATGAGCTACATGGTGCAATCTATTTTTTGAAAATAGATTTGCGTTCTAGATATCATCAGATCAAATTCAGGGAGTAGGATGTGCATAAGATAGCTTTCAGATGCCATTACGGTCACTTTGAGTTCTTGGTGATGCCTTTTGGATTGTCTAATGCTCCAGCTACATTCCAATCTTGCATGAATCATGTGTTCAACCGCCACTTGCGAAGTTTGTATTGGTTTTCTTTGATGATATTTTAGTCTACAACAGGACTTGGGAGGACCATATCAGGCACCTAGGTGAGATATTGGGGATATTAGAAGCTAATTCATTATATGTGAAAGCTTCTAAGTGTGAGTTCGGCATGACCGAACTTCTATACTTGGGATATGTGATTGGTGGGGGTATAGTGAAGGTGGATAGAGAGAAGATACGGGCAATTCTGGATTGGCCGCCACCTAGGACATTGACACATTTGAGAGGATTCGTGGGGTTGTGCACATACTACCGGAGGTTCGTGAAGAATTTCTCTCGGTTGACTGCTCCATTGACCGATTTGACCAAGAAGGGGCTTTTTCTTGGTCAGACGCAACACAACAGGTTTTTGATCACCTCAAGGAGGTGATGAGTTCGTGTCTCATCCTCGCATTACCAGATTTCTCCCGCCCATTCATTCTAGAGTGTGATGCATCAGGAGAGGGTGTTGGGGCAGTTCTCATGCAGGATAGGCATCCCATCACCTATGAGAGTCGAAATTGAAACCCGTGGAGAGAGGGTATTCAATTTATGACAAGGAGATGTTGGCCATTATGCATGCTTTGGCCAAATTCAGACAGTACCTTGTGGGCAGCAAATTCATGGTTCATACGGATCACAACAGTTTGAGGTTCTTCTTGGGACAGAAGGAGCTCAATGATCACCAACAAAGATGGGTGAACAAGGTACAAACATATGACTTTGACATAGAGTACACTAGAGGTAAGAATAATATTGTTGCTGACGCTTTATCTAGGAGGCCTTACCTCACTTCTATGCTTAGTTCTATGTCTGAGATTTCAGCGGATTGGAAGGCTCATATACTTGTTGAGTATTCCAAAATTAGTTTGCATGTGAGATCATGGATGGTATTATACAGGATGACCGATACAGAGTAGTGGATGATCTCATTTTCTACAAGGATAGGATTTTCCTTGTACTAGGATCCAAAATGAAGGAGAAGATCCTTCGAGCAATACATGATACACCACTAGTTGGACATCATGGGTATTTCAAAACATACAGGTTTATCAGGGAGATATTTTCATGGAAGGGGATGAAGGACGATGTCCTTAATCATGTCAGAGAGTGTATGGTTTGCCAACAAACCAAATCCGAGTAGTCTTTTCCAGCAGGATTACTTCAGCCTCTCCCCATTCCCGAATAGAAATGGGAAAGCATATCTATGGAATTTATCACAGGGCTTCCCTTGGTGCATGGGCATAGCTGCATTTATGTTGTAGTTGATCGGTTAACTAAGTATGCTCATTTATTTTCCCTACCCAAGGGGCACGAGGCAATGGATGTGGCCCGAATCTTCTATACAGGTATTTTTAGGCTACATGGGTTACCTAAAAATATTGTCAGTGACAGGGACAAGATCTTCATGAGCACCTTTTGGTAGGATATCTTCAGACTAGCAGTATAGAGTTGACTCCTAACACTAGCTACCACCCACAAACAGATGGGCAGACGGAGATAGTCAATAAGTGGATAGAGGGCTACTTGTGGAGTTATGTGACAGGACATCAACGGGCATGGATTAAATGGTTACACATGGGTGAGTATTGCTGCAATACCACACACTAGATGAACATAGGTATGACTCCTTTCCGAGCCTTGTATGGGTACGATGCTATGACATTTGTGGATTTGGTATTACCAGATAGTCGAGCTCCCAAAGCTCAAGATTGGTTACAGGAGAACTAGGATATTCTAAAGGCTCTCAGAGAGAACCTTCAAAAGGCACAAATCAACAGAAGGTATATGCAAATCGGCACAAGATAGAGAGGTCTTTTGAGGTTGGGGATCTAGTATTCCTACGTTTGCAACCATATAGGCAGTCCTCACTTTGAAGCAGAAGGGTGCAGAGAAATTGAAACCATGGTTTTATGGTCCATACTCGGGTAGTTCGTCGAGTTGGGGTAGTTGCATATGAGCTAGAGCTACCGGAGCACAATAAGATACATAATGTCTTCCATGTTTCATGCCTTAAGAAGGCACTCAAATAGCATATTGTACCATCTATAGAGTTATCGCCACTAGATGAGGAGGGGAAGTTGGTGTTGGAACCAGAATCCATTATTGAAGAGAGACAGAGGGGGCTCAGGAGCAGAGTAATCACCGAGTATTTGGTGCGATGGAAGGGATTGCCACTTGAGGATGCTACTTGGGAGGGAGAGCAGATTTTACAACATCCTAATTTGCATTTGCTTGAGGACAAGCAAAATTTGGGAAGGGAGGACTGTAATGTCCCCTTTCTACGCCAAATGCCAAAGGCCTAAGGGCCAAGTCGAGTCCAAGCCTTGGTCATACCCAAGGGGTTGTGGACGTTGGGAGCTATTGGGAAGGGGCCACATGGTACTAATATTCAAATTTTGCGTTTGGGGTCACTTTTGGACCATGGCGACTTAAAAAGGAAAAATTAACTTTAGTTACTTTTATTTTATTGGCCCTTCCATGGAAAGAAATGTGTCTAGGGTTTATTGGGGCTCTTTTGCCTTGGAGAAGTATATAAGGAGCTGGGGGAGAAAGGAAAAGGACTTTTGCATACATTTTATTTTCCTTCACGTGCAACTGTTGTTTGCAAATCTACAGCTTGTGGAGTGAAATCCCACAAGAACCCTAGCTTCGGTGGTGAGAGATCCATCCCTAGCTAGCAGGGCATTCTTCGGTAGTGAGAGATCTACCCTAGCTTGTCATTTTGGAGCCGCTTTCTGGGTGTGTTACAGAGATATTATCAGAGGTTTTAGAGGAAGGATTTTGAGGGTTTTGGGGGCATTTGGGGAAGATAACCAGAGGGATTTTAGATCAGATTTACGGCAGCCATTTGGGCAGGGCTTAGCATCACTTTGAAGGCATCTTCATCAATTTCGACCCTTTTCCAAGCTAGGCGACTTGCAACCTTTATTTGGAGGGTTTCTAGTTAGCCATTTTCAGATATGAAGGTTGAAATATCATTTCCTATATTTGTTAATGTTATTTCCAAAGTCTCATAATTTTTGCTCTTGTATTTGGAGAGTTACGAATTTTAGAAGAGTTCCAGCTGTCTAGGGCACGCTGTAATTTTCTGGCAGCATTTTAATTTCTGTAAAATTCCAAAAATAGTTTTCTTATGTCCTTTATAATAATAGCAAGCTCTCTTTAAATTTTCAAGTAATTCGGGTGGATATCTTGGGAGATATTAAGTTTCTTTAGTTCACTGCCCTAACTGTAAAAATCGGCAAAAATCAAGTATTTTATTTGGCTGCAAATTTTCAATATTTTGTGCATTTTTAAGTGGTATCCCACAAGGGATATTTCAGTATTCCTCCACATATTGGAAGTGTAAATGTGCTCTTTTCATCTACATGTATACAACTAGAATTCATCTTTTTGAAATTTGATATTGTTTGCTTTGACTTGGCTTCAAGTGCTTGGGGGTTGACAATGATTGTTCCTAACCTCATTTGAAGTGCTTCATATTTACATAGGGCTTGATCTTATTGTCTAATCTTGCAATAGGAAAACGTAGGTTGTTATGCTTCATGATTGATAGATATTTTCTAAATGAACTTGATAAGTGTTTGGTAAGTAAATGAATGGGCTTAGTGTGTATTTATAGTACTCAAGGGTAATGTTTCACACTAAGGCCGGCTTAAAGGGGAAATACCTACTCATAAAAATATATTCATTTACAAATTTGGTTGTTAAAAGGATAAAGATAAAATCACCCAAAAGAGGACTAGATAGCGATCAATCATGTCCCTACTTGACGGTTTTGTCCTATAGGGTGTAATGTTGAAACAATGATCTAGAGAAATTTTACATGACGTAAAAGGTGTTTTTCATTAATATGAGTGTTCATGTAAGTGACGGGTAGTAGAATGATGTATCCTGACCCATTGCAAGCCTTAGGATAGGATATGGTAGTGAGTTTGAGATTAGTTTAAGCACAAAATTCATATGTAAGGGATATAAGCCAAAACCAACATTATCAAATGACAAATGACTAAATTTGGGTGTCTACACTTACTATGACATCTAATCTTACTTATCAACTCATGGACTTGTCATCCTCCACTAACACCTACCCACTACAAAAAAATAGTGTCACATTATCTCGTATTTTTAGATTGATCGATTAGTACGAGACATACTTTAATATTCAAGCTATACATATAAAACAACTACCAATCCATCTTTCCCGAAAGATAATAGAACCTAAGGTGAATTCATAACATGTAGATCCATGTTTTACGTAATATAATAGAACCTAGGGTGAATTCATCAAATATGGTGCATCTTATGTGAAAGATTACAGATTTAGCATAAATTTTGAGGGTTAGACGACAAGGTTGAAAATTCATCTTCATCTCAATTGAAGTTCATTGCAACATGGTAAGTTCATATAAGCAAAACCAAAAAATTATCCTCTACTAAATTAAGAAAGATCTTGTTTTCGATTTAATTTAATCTTATAGTTAATATGCTATTTTCATTTATATAACTTCAGCTTTATACAATTCAATGACCTTATCATAGCGTTCATGAAGAACAAGGAAGGATCGGTCATTACTTTAGAAAATAACATGTATGTCCTCTCATCACAAGGTAGTTATAGCCTTGCAATCAAGATTTTATGTGTCTAACTACATACGATATATCGGCCTACAAATTATTTTATGAAATTATGTAATTTGTGTCAAGAGAACTACTTGAAAATAAGCAACTTAACTGGAATAAAAAGAATTTTACTACAATAACTTTAATTATGCATCGAAGAACTATTTACTAGGGTCAATAAGAAATATTTTATCCTGTCGAAAACTAGATCTTAAATGCTTAAGATGCTTATGTTTTCATGTGTATGAGACCTCAATATTGATATAAATCAACTACTATCGCATTAATGTCATACATTAAATAAAAAAGTATAGAATCAACGAAGTACCTAAATGGGTGGAATTGAAACAACATATAAATGCATGATGTGCAATACGAAAGGAGACTTTTTAGATAAATTGTTGAGTATAACGAGATTATTTCTAAATAATAATCTTCTCAACAAGGCTACAACAACACAATGCAATAATAACGAGATGCATAACTAAATACATAGGTTAGGGGAGATATTAAATCATAAACTTGTCGCTAAGATGAGTAGTGGAGATTATGTCAACAAATTTCATTGTTCATCTTTTTGATAACTCTACAATCTAATAAACTTGTTACCACATCAAAGTTTACATCAAGAATAAATGCAATCTTTTCCACTTCATTGTCTGTGTCCACACAAATCTACATTTATTATAATTTTATTCTCCCTCTCCACATAGATGTACATTTATTAGAATTTCATTGACCCTATAGAATATTTGAAAATAATTTATGCATAACTCTAAAAGAGATGAGAATGAAATTGAGAGTGAAATCCCAAGTTTATATAAAAGGATTGAGTAGAGAAATCACAAATCACTTGACAGGCACAACTACCAAAATTTAGTACATGTTATGAAAAAGAGATGTATGCCATATGCTACTTGAATTTAAGCAAGTCATCATAAGATATGAACATCATAGGTTTCTATGCTTCCACTTAATAATATGTTAAAGTCAATTATCATGTGTCACAAACACATGAGAGATTTCAAGAAAAACAAAAAAAAATGTACTTGCCACATAAGTCCAAAACATTTTGCATGTTACCTTCATACACATACACCATCAATAAACAATGTATATGTATATATATACAAAACAAAAACATGATCAACAACATTCCTCAAATATACCATTCAAAATATCGAGAGTGGTAGTGTCGAGTACAAAAGTTAATATTGCAACTACTAGCAAGGCTACAAATTCCTCATTTACGATGTTTCTAGACAAGCTGCGGCACATCTAACCTACCTATATTTTCCTTCACATGATGAAACATACATTTTTTAAATAAGGATACAAACTTTGAGTCTTAGAATTGCTTACTAGCAATAATTATATCCTAACACTGCGAAACTCAATTCATTTGCCTCATAACAAGCATGTTGTGTGAGTTACACATTAATGTGAATCACTTGCACCATAGTGCTTCCTCCAACCCGAATATCAAATCCATATACTCGGCATGTTGATGGATGATAGCAACGTCCCAATAATTATGTCTTTTGCAACTATCATTGTATACTTGTGATCAAGTAAAATGAAATATGTGTATAAGAGGTTTTTGAAACTTTTGCTTACGCCATGAATTTGCATTTCACAATTAGAAACCATTTTTTGGGTATAGTTTTACAATAAGAAATCACAATAATGAGGGGAAATAGCCTTTAAAATAATAATGAGAGGATTTTCTTAGTGTCTTGGGTCAAGCTTTTCGATTGAATCCAAAAAGTGTGTGACAATAGCAAACAACTTGATTGCATCGACAAATGAAAAATACAATGTATTATGTCATAAAAATGTTTTCAAAAATTATAATAACTCAACACATATGTTTGTGAGCAACATAACAACATCAACAATCTTCACATACATATTTTTTTGCTTCTCATATAATAACACCAATAAAATTCACATTGTGTAATCAAAGGTCATCTACTAATGCAACATAATATTTATATATATATGAATTATTAGTCAAAGAATAAAGCATGAGTTCTAGAAAGTTTGAGTAAGGACATACGGTGATGTATTACTTTCATAAACAACTATGAAATTTGATAATGTTATTTTATTAGAAGAAGAAAAAATATTTAAGCCCAACATCCATACATTTAAATTAGGGAGCTCAAATATTCAAGTATACAAATTTAATGTTGCTTACAATAAATTATAAGTGAAATACATTAATTTACAACTTGTATAATGTTTCCCGTTATACAACTAAAATTACTAACGTATTTTTCTAGAAAATAAATGTTTACATTATCTACATGATCTTTCTTTTCTCTTTTGATATAATAATATCAACAAACTTAGCAATGTATTATTAATGTAATGGAGAGGGAATTATTTTATTAATTTAGTGGGTTATCAAAATGTACTTAATACTTAAACGTAAAATGTTAAAAGGCCCTTAGGCAACATTGTTCCAAGAAATACAAGAAGTGATAAGACAATGTGCTTTCCAATAAAGCTTTATTTATTATCAATACATTGTGCATTACAAATGCAACATTGGGAGATGTGTACACCATATTTGCTTGTAACACACTTTGCGATTTCAACACACACAACCCAAGAAATAACAAAACAACTACACACTAAGTTTCAACACTCACAACCCAATAAATCACAAAACAATCAACAATCAATTCAAAAGCCAATCCATTAGAGTATGTGGATAAAATAACCCATAGCAAACAAAAAGAATATGTCGACAATTACAATGAAAATACGGGGATTTTATTGTTAATTAGTGCCAAAATACTTAAATTTACAAACTTGATGCAATGAAACAATATTGCCAAGGGTTGTAAATCTATTAAAGAAGGCTTATTTTTATTTTACTAAAGCCTTGGCCTAAAAAGACCAAAACAAATAGTGCGTAGTTTTGACATGTCAATAGTATGTTGATGTGGTTTCTAGATGAGTGAACATGAGGGTGTTTTAGAGCTCATCTTTGAATGAGGTGGTCAAAAGCACATTTTATAAAAGGGGTTATTTGCACACTTTGAGGTATTTATCGTTATACGATGGACTTGGACATGGGTAGATTGGAAAGGGTATATTTCAACCCATAATAATGGTAAAAATGTGGTACCCTTCTAGAGAAATTGTTGACATCCTCTATAGTACAACTAGCAAATGATATTGAGCCCATTAGATGCTTAACTCGCATTTAATAAGATTGCTAAGCACGGGGTTTTGTAGTAAAATTGCATAGGTGATGTTATGAAAATCACTTCATAATGCAAATGACGGGCACATAATTTTTAATATAATAAACAATTAAATAAACACTCGACATGATATTTTTACTCTTTATCATGGTTAAAATTAGCTTTTACCCACGAACTAGACACCCCATGTTTTCTCTTTATAGGCCACTATACAAAATGTGGTAGTAAAGTTATGTGCCAGATAAAACAATTGCACATATCACCCACAAAAACACCACACTCCATTGTAAAATAAAATATACGCCAAACGGCAAGAGATAAAGAAGAAAAACATGACATGTCAAAGAGAAATAGAGCTTTATAAAGCTCTAAAAAATTCAAAACTAAAAATTATTTCTAACAAAATAGAGCTTTATAAAGAATTAACTATTAACAATATTTTTCTACAAAATCTAATTTTTCCATGCCTTGCCAAGAGATAATCTAATAGAGGGACCAAGGGAGAAGCATGACAACAATAGGTAGTGATGCAAAAAGAGTAGAGCTACAATTCTTTCAAATTTTACCTATTTTAGCAACATTTGTGACACTCAAAATTTGTAGAATTGTGCATCGGTGACGCAAATACCAAACAATATATAATATCAATGCCATGAACATCATTTCAATATGCAAATGGAGGTCATGTCACCATCTCAAATGATAGTGTCACCTCCTACTTCGAGATTAATGACACCTCCATAATATTGGTAGAGCGATGTTTGATAAAATACTTAATAAAACAATGGACCAAAAGTATGCTAATGTGACTCCTACATGAACAAACGTTGTGGCATTTTAAGGCTCACTAATTGAGACGACAAAAAAAAATCTCTAAAAGGGAGATATTTTAGCTTTTGAAGGATTGTATTTCAATATTGTAAAAAATTGAGTTTTTGTAATTAAAAAGACAAAGAAAGGACATTCTAAAAAAGGGATATTTGAGCTTCTTTAGAGTATTCTACTCCCATATTGTAAAAAGTATGTTGTTTCTAAGTTGAAATATATATTGTTATTGTTACCTTTTCTAGTACAATTATAATGTCTTTGGTATAAATTATTAAATGTTGATACCAACATTAATAATTTTGATTCCATCCATAAGTATATTTTTACTAGGAAACCGGTATTGTAGAAAGAGTATCACCATTACAAAAATTACTACAATTACTATATCTTTACCGCCATTAACACTTTTTTACTAAAAAGATTATAAAAGTTTTTCTTTCAATATCTCATATCTTATAATGAAATGCAAGTCCCCTCACCTACATATTATATATTGAAAAACAAAAGAAATTACTTGTTTACCATTTAAGATACTAGGATTGTCAAATATATCTTCCATTCTAATCATTACAATAAAAATTTGGGAGTTTCATATCCATTAGTGATTTGTTAAATATGAAGTTGTGTGTTCCTATTCGTTACAATAAAAATTACTTGTTTCTAAAATAAGACAACTTTTAAATGTGAAATGAAAAATACAAAAAAAAAACACCAAAATCACTAATCTTAAAAAGGAAACTTAACTATATATTACGAAAAAATTGCAAATAAATATAAATATATATTTTTAAAATCATATAAGATTGTACAATTTAATTTTGCCACAATAAACTTATTTTAATAACAAAATATTTATTTTTTTGAAAGATTCACACATTATACATATATTCCTATTTTTTAATTTAAAAGTTTGCTTAGACTATCCCAAAAAACAATCATTTTTAAAATTTCACAAGTTTTAAGCCTACAAACCCTAAAACACCGTGTTCTAGTGTCCTCTAGATTTTAAAAAACTCAGTGTAACCCACACATTAATTTGCATACACAACTTATGCAATAACTACCAACTACACCCCATATCCCTCCAACCGAATCTATATTCAATAAATTACTCCACATCCTTTATGCGGACTATAGTCTTCACCAAGTCATGTATTTATTAGTCATGTTCAAACAAAATGTATTATATATAATTTCTTTGGTTTGAAAAATGTTGTGTTATTTATAATTTTGGAAAATGGTTTTGAAAAAATAATAGTTACTTTTACAGATTATATTTATGGATTTTTTAAAGACGTGTGCATTTTTTCAAATAATGAACAATGCATTTTTGTAGTAACCATTGCAAGTGTAAATATTAAAGATAATAAATGAATTTGACTTGAGAGCATTGATAGAGTATCTCTTTTGGTTTACTAAGTACACATTAAAGAGATTGTCTCTCCTTCGTAGATGGGGATGTTGGCCTTAATTGCATGTGAACACTTTTACTATAGGTCGTGTTAAAAGTTGGATTAACAAAATCAATACTATTCCTTCATATGTAAGACTACTTGGTTTGCATTCTCCATATTTTCATCTTATATCAAACACAAGTTGTCTTTCACCACCACATTACACTTCATAAGAGTTGGTTGTTCCATTGTGTACATCAATACTATCATAGGAACTAGAATCCCAATTTCGTGTACATATTAGGCCCAAGATTAATAGGTAGAACAAGACCATGTATCGTGTATGTTGCAATCTTTGTGCAACCAATAAATCAAAAACATCCAATTGTTGAAAAACTACCATCACAGATGCTCTCACATTCTTTTTACCCGCTACTAGGATTGTTTGAAACATGACAATCTTTCCAATAGTGCCTTTGATTCCTATATCTAATTCTCTCTTGTACAACCATATTTCACTTTTCATTTCTTGGCTTTCGAGAACAATTTCTTGGCTTTAGAAAACATTCAGAATTTATAATCTTCATTACAAATATAACACAAATCCTCTAAATCCTTCAAGTTGTGCTAGCACCTAATTCCTCTTGAGTCCTCTAGATGGACACCCCTCGTCCATTAGTCCCTTCTCCCCACTAATTTCTTTCTATTTAATGATGTGGATATTCCCTCTTCCTCTAAACAAGTGCTACCACCTCCAATTTAACACAAATCCTCTACCAACTTAAAGTTTGTGCTTGCACCTAATTCCTCTTGGGTCCTACTCTAGACGGAGCTTTCTCCTCTCTATTAGCCCCTTCTTCCCTAACTCCCCACTGAATTCCTTATTTAATGACGTGAATGTTCCCTCTTCTTCTACATTGAGTGCTGCCACCTCTCTTAATCCCTCGTTTACTTTCACTTTTGTTGTTTTCAAAGCATACATCTTTCCCTAGCCTCATTCCTTCTAAAAGTTACGATGTTATAATATTGTACATGAACAAATGCTCATCTTCACAAACACTTTCCAAAGCTAATTATTGCTCATCTAGATCTGATCAATTAGAGTATCCAGCTTACAAGTTTCAACAAGCCTTTGAAAAGGTGTAGTTAATTAAAAAGTTGCTCACAAGGTTCCTTGGAAAACACAACATAGAAATTTGGAAGTTCCAGCTATTACTATAAAGCCAATATAACCCAAACTACCTTTCAAGAATCAACTAACACAGCACTAATCATCACTAAGCTAACTCAAAACAAAACATTGTGATTTACAACTATTAACTTTGCTATAAAACCAATATAAACCAAACCAAACGGTTGACGTTGACACGACCGTACAAAATATAAAATGCAACACAAAATCAATTCAATTTTTAGCAACCCTATATAAACAGAACATCCTTTAAATTTAATCTATTACTCTTTCTCGCTCTCAACCCTATATAAACAGAACATCCTTTAAATTTAATCTATTACTCTTTCTAGCTCTTTAACCATTTTTCCCTTTTACAATCATTTCTCTAGGATTACTTCTTTCAATTCTTTTTCTAAACTGCACTAAATTCAGCCAAACCATATCATGGCCTTATCATCAAACTAAACTTATTTTACATATAATCATTACATAGATGGAAATAAAATTAGTCTTAAAAGTCTTGCTGACACATCTGACTGTGTAACCTTAATTATTCTAAGTTGAATCGAACAGCAATTATTTAGGTAGGTACATTTCAGCTAGAAAAATAGAAGACACAATTTTGCCATTCCAGTCTTTTTCAGTAATTTCCAGTATAACCCTTGTACAATCTTGTAACTTCTAAGTTGAACCACACTGTTCACTTATTTTGTTAGTACATTTCATCGAGGAAAATATAAGACAAACAGTTTGGCCATTCCAGTAAATTTTAGAATATTTCCAGTTCAATAATACTGAAAGTAAAACAAAATTAGAGTTTAGAGTTTTGTAGATAGTAGCAGAATTACATTCATTCCATTTCAATGAACTCTTCAGCACATTCCATAGTTAATAGAAAATTATAATTCATACTCATTCATACTGCAAAAAAATCAACTTAAAAAGGACTCGGATTTTTTAAGACCATTTTAGAACTTACACACAATTATAACTTCCAAGTTAAAACTTGGAAAAGGCCCAATTTTAGTTTCAAAATTAAAACTTTGAAACAGCTTTTCACATATCTTTACCTAAAATGACTTGATGAAAAATATCAACTTAAAAAGGACTCACAGATTTTCATTGCATTTTAAAACTCGAGAACTATTATAATCTCCAAGCTAAAAGATGGAACCAACCCATTTATAATTTCCAAATTAAAACTTGGAAACAGCTTCAGATATCATTGCCTAAAATGACTTGATGTTAAACTACTTCTGAGAGCCTTTGCACAAAAGTCCAGTAATTCAAATGTACAAAGCCAAACATTAATCAGGCCAAGCATCTTGTGTACATGACACTACAACAGTCCATTTATCAATTTTCAACAGCTACATCTGCATTTCCATTTTGTTGAGAATTGGGGAACAACTACAGCAACTACAATTTATAATCAAACCATTTTTAAGCAGCTGCATCTCCTTTCTGTTTCTTTGGCATCCTATACCCTCCTACAACACAAGCATGATCTCTTTCAAAAGGCTCTAATGTCACCTGCTCAGATGGTTTGAACTGTTCCTTCTGCAACTTCTTAACTTCCTGAGCAAACACTGCCTCAGCTGGAACAGTTGAATCAATGCAGTTCGCCTGGAGCAAGACATTACCATTAAAACCACAATAGAAATAATACATAAAACAAACCAGTAAAAAGGCAATGCAGCATACCTTGATAGATATTACAAAATGTCCACCATTTTTCAAGAAATGATGTGCATTTAATGCTACAATTCGTGCCTGAATCCAGAAGGTAAATCAATCAGTTAACTAGCATTCATTCCAACATACTAAAAACTCCATTGGAGGCAGGAGATTATTAAATAAAGGAAGCGAAGACTGCAGTACCATACACCCGCAATTAACACCATGCTAAATGACCAATTACGCTAAATAATGATGCAATAGAAGTCTACACAATCATACTGGCACAAGTCACTTTTACTAAAATCTAACCACATATAATAGAGGTTTAGAATTATGTTATTGGTTAATCTCAAGCATCGGAAACTCCAATGGCATCCATAATGTCCTGAAAGGAAATCCGACTCTTATCTCTTTCTTTGCTTGAGAATTACTTGCACATAGATTAAATGTCACAGAAAAGTGGAACAAGATGCCTGTTAAAAAAAAAAAAGCAGTTACAAAACTGGCATTGTAATGAGTGCAAGTGGTAAATCCACTCATTATATCTTCAGCATCCAGAACTCAATTTTCATCCATAATGGTGAGGGAAGAGTATCTACCACCAATTGCTCCAATACCACTAGCATATATATTCAAAGGTACACTCATTGAAAACAGACATAATAGTTAATTAAGTGCAAAATACAAAACAAGAATTGAAATGCATATTAAGTGAAAAATACTCCCATGATATGTAGAAACACATCATCCATAATGTCAAAAAGGAGAATCGGAGTAACTCTCATCAATTTCTCAAATACCACCCACAAGCATATATAAACATGGTGAGCTCATTGAAAATAGAAATAGAAGTAAAATGATAGATTGCACATGTAAGAGTAATGTAGGTTATAAATACAAAACCAGCATTGTAATGTGTATTAGTGATGAATAGTCCCATAGTATCAAGCATCAGAAACTCGAATAGCATCATCCATAATGTCGTGAAGGGGAATCCGAGTAAATCTCATCATTTGCTCATATACCAGAAGCATATATAAACATGGTGACGGTGTGAGCTCATTGAAAATAGACTAAAAGTGGAATGCTAGATTCCCACATGTAAGAAACATATAATGCTCCTACAATCAGTAGATAATTTTAGTATTTACTACAACCCTTGGAAAACTAAGAAAAATATGATCTTCAGCACGCAGATACATAAATGTTAGCTAAACTACCATTGCAATTATCTCAAGTGTCAGAAAACTCGGTTGACATCATCTACAATGTCTTGAAGGGGAATCCGAGTATATCATCCTTCACTTGAGTACTAAGAATCAAGCTAATAGTTTAAAAAATCAAAAACCCGCCTATCAAAAACAGATAAAGAAATAACACCCAGTCAATACAAATACTACAAGCGAAAATGGTAACAAAAAGGCTAGTATTGCACCGTGCAAGGGTAATGATAGTGTATTCATACAGGAGCGCAACAAATCTCTTGCTAAGAATAACAGAGATATAGCTGGGAGAAAACTTGGGCAAAAATATAATTGAGATATGTCCATCTAAGCTCAACACAGCAAGATTTTCTTACAAACAGCTGTTATATCACAAGTATCCAAAACTCAAATGGCATCTTAGTACATAAACATCATTGTTGAAAAAATTATAAACATGAAATCAGAAAAAAAAATAGTACCTGGTCTGGCTGGGCAACATCAGCAAAAATAACATCAACCATACCAACAAGCATCCTATATCGAGCAGGAAGTCGGGCATCTTCAATTATGGGTATGATATTTGTTCGCTTTTTTGCCATGTTCACTAAATCCCGTCCACTTCTGTGTGAAAATTCAACTGCATACACAATGCCAGTCTAATAGCCAGCAAGACACTGGATATCAAAAATCAATAATCCCCGAGTCTAAAACATAAAACAAGAAGCCAACTGTAATATGTGAAACATCTTGTAGAACTGAAACACATTTCTTGCACACAAAAATCTAGTACAACAAACAACCAAAAATATGCATATAGAGATTAACACAAATATTACAGGCAGAAATTTTCACTGGAACTATTAACACCCTTAAACAAAAAAGCCCTAACACCCAAAATATTGACGTACTCTCTACATATAACAAAATATAACAAGAAAAGGATTACATATGCATAGCTTACCGGGCCCACAATATCAGAAACATGAGACACAGTTGTTCCAGAAGCAGCACCTAGATAAAGTACATGTGTTCCAGGTTTCTACAAGCCAAAATAATTTTCAACTGATTGAAACTCGGTTCACAAAAATTGTGTAAATTTTGCTTGGAAAAAGCAACATCGCTTATGAAATCACTTCAGTTACAATCCAGATGTGGTTCACTAAAATTATGTAGACTTTGCTTGAAAACAGTAACGTCACTTATGAAATCACTTCACTTACAATCCAGATGTTATCAACACCACCTAGAATAGCAGCAGCCAACTTTGAACGAAATGGATTCCATATCCGATACTCTGTTTTTGTACCATCATCTGCCTGCATCAAAAGATTCATTCATTTCAAATGAGAAGAACAAAACAAGTGGATATCAGAAAACAAGACACATACAACCCATCCCTATGATACCTAATTTTCTTACATACAATTTTTAGGATCTATAACCAAAAAGATCATCATCCCAAATGCAAGCTTTGAAATAACACCCACAATAGAGTTAATGTCAATAATAACAGAAACCATTGGCTAAAGTGCCTCATTACAAAAATGGGAAAAACAAGAGACTGCTCTTTCACACTATAGACCAAACTCTTTCAATTTCTAATTTTATCAAAAATTAAATGCAGATTTTAATTTATTAATTTAATAAACAACTCTAGGCTGTGGTCCCATGAAAGGAGGACTACACATTTTTAGCAAGCACTGCTGAAAAAAATTTGGAGACTTTTCTAAAGAGGTAACCCCGTGGACTGCATTACTTTTCAGGAGCATAGCTGCAAAAACTTAGGTAAGAAATTATAGGCATGAAGAGTAAAGGAGCCAACCAGAACAAAGAGTCCATATGCCAAGGTGCCATGTGGGCAGAGAGAACCCCACACAGTAAGGAAGACTTCCATCCCCACCTACCGGGCAACCTTTGAAAATTAACTATGCTGCCAGGATACGGGTACAAGGACGGGTTTGGGTTCAATACGCAGATATGTCAATTTTAAAAACCCTCGAGTACGATACATCTTGGAAGCATCCATACATATATATTAAAATATATATATTTTATTTTATACATATACTCATTTTACTCATTTTTTAGTCTATAAGAAATACAAAACTTGAAAAATATAGTACAATCAATGTTTGAAACATTCAATATACTAAAGATTTTACATTTTCTAAAAATATAGTACAATCAATGTTTGAAACATTCAATATACTAAAGATTTTACATTTTCTATGATATACGAATATTGTATTGATATTCCTTTGTATTTCATCCATTTCCTTTGAGATTAATTTTTGAGTTGCAATGGTGGCCATAAAAGATGTATATAGGGAGCTCCTAAAGCACCTATTTAATGAGATTGACTCTAACCTGCCAATGATGACTAAATAGGTCGGTCCAATGGTTGTTTCTTGCATTCATATCATCCAAAATTACCTTTTAATCCTCCTTGAGTATGCGGGAAGGAGTCAATGTTGTTCCTTGGTAGTTTCTGGGAAAGGATGCTCTTTGAAACTTTAAGC
Source organism: Taxus wallichiana var. yunnanensis (assembly GCA_018340775.1). Lineage (NCBI taxonomy): Eukaryota > Viridiplantae > Streptophyta > Pinopsida > Cupressales > Taxaceae > Taxus > Taxus wallichiana. Next base: position 113,839,274 of record CM031240.1, read on the forward strand.
TATGCAATTTGCAGTTACAAATTTTTCTATTAGTCTTACAGATCACCTGAGATTTGAGCTCATAAATGACTTGTATGGAGGCTTACATATATGTCCAAATTTCCATGAATAGCTTCTTTCCTTGGCCAATTGCAATGATCCCAAATAATTGCCTCAAACATTCTGGATATCCTTTGAATATTTTCTCTTCAATAAACTAGATGGATTTTAAACAATCTCCAGGTGTCCTCGTGGTTGACATGCCCTCCTAGTCTAGTCCTCAATAAAACTGAAGTTTGTTCAAGTTAAAAAAAAAAAATTTAAAAAAAAAACGTTTTAAAGCCCCCACTGCCCAACCCTGCTAGTACATCCTGGGTACGTCCACGCTATGTCAAAACGTGCACCCAGTACGTAGCTAGACGTACGCAGGACATATCCATACTGTACCCGGGACATATCCATACGGGGTTCATATCCAGGGAGGTACAGGAGGGTGGGGGGCAAACCCTGGTAACATAGAAAATTAACAGACACAAACTTTGAGGCTACTTTTTAGACAGTAGAAGATCCGTTTTCTTCCTGTGGCAAATTTTGAGGCTACATTTTTGGTGTGGGAGAAGATTCATTTTCTTCCTGTGCCAAATTTCGAGGCAACTTTTTTGACAGAAGAAGATGCATTTTCTTCCTGTGGCAGGTTGAAAAATCTCCTCTGGCCCTGTGGCTGCATATCATTAGTCAAATTTAAAAAACAACACCGATCAGACCAAATCAAATAACCATGACCCAAATAACCAGCATTAAGCCTACACAGATATCTTCCAAAACATATGTCTGAAAAAGGCAGGCATATCTTGGATTTGTCGCATGGTTTCAGCTGTGGAAAGAACCCACATTGATTAACTCCAGAACAGTATCCAAAAATTACCAACTGGTGACAGATGGCCTAAATGTAGCTGCACCACTGATATGGGATCATGATGATCATTTCAGACACTGATTATTTTCCTAAACACTAAACTGTTGAATACTATCTTTTAAAAATTTAAAGAAATGGGTGATCACATAGATACCTTACACGCAAATACTTAAGCATAACACAAACAAGTAAACACTCTACAGGAAAAGAAAATATTAAATAACACTAGAAGACAAACAATGTGCTTGCTTTAGCTCTAAACTCATGACCTTAATTGAATTTTCCTTAAAAAAAAGCCAAACAATTACATTCATCGACTCTGCTCAGAAACAGCAAAAGCCATACCAGCATTTTTATCCTAAATGTTGGCCCAATCAAAATTTCAAAATAATCATGAAAACCAAATGTAGTCAACTTGTACACACCAGTTGCTTCTCTAAACACTAAAACCTTGGCTGACTCGGCTCAAAAGAAAGAGGAGTGTACTTGCAAAAATAATAGTTTTGGCCAGGTCTTGTACCTTTGAAATTATTTAATCTTGGTTGAGAATAAAACACAACAAAAATAAAGCTAGATCCTAGCTGGACCTAAACCCCAAAAAAATCAAACTATTAAACAAAATATAATGTATCCAGAAACTGATTATTTTCTTAGACCCTAAACAATCCATTTTCTTTTTAAAGACTGACGAGGGTTTACCACTGAAACGGAAGGATTCTGAAACAGAAGGATTTACCATGAATGGGTATAAGAATAAGTAAGATAAAACTTTTCAGAAAAATAACATCAAAAAAAAGTATGCATACCGTGTTTTTAAAAATTATCTAACACATTACAAAGAATTACGACAAATGTTGTTGGGATCTGTGTACTCTTGACTTGGGCCTTCTATTGGCTCTCTTAGATCTTCTATCAGGCCGGTCATCTCAATATTTATTTCTCAGATTCTCTCGGGCCTATTTTATGTGTCCACCTCTGACTTGATCCGTCCATGATCTATCTGTTCTCTAGATTCTTCCGTCAGTCCAGTCCTCTCAAATTCTATTTCTCAGGTTCTCTCAGGCCTATTTTGTGTGTCCACCTCTGTGACTTGTATTATTTGGGAAATGTAGACCTCATTCCCTATAGACAATGTATTCGCTAATTTTAATTAGTGTAGCAATTCTAATTACTTCTTTATTCAAAAGCATGCACCTGGTTACAGCCTCCTAAACCAAACATCCAAATTCGGCAACTGACATTGCATTTACATATTCTTAACACAAATAACAAATCCTGTTTGCCTAGGTTCTTAATCTCAACCACACCACAATTTTAAGGACAGTTCTTTTTCCAACCTCCATTCTCTTGATATTAACCAGAACAAACCCACCTACATTTTTATTCTCTACCCTCAATCTTCTCCACGTTATTCAAAACAAACAAAAGTTAAAACAAATATTGAAGGAACGTGCACAAAAAGCAAACAAAAATGATCTTGATATACAAATCTTGTATCTTTTTATTACCTCCTTTCACATGAGAAATACCTAATTTTAGACTTTTGATTTACGTGTTGTAAATAATAGTTCTTGAGCACATTAGTTATTGCAATAATTTTATAAGTGCCTGGCGGCATTTATTGATGCATTTAAGATTTACCGTAGCTTGTGATGTTTCATGATCCACCTTTAATTCGCGTTTTTAATAATGGGCCTTATGCTTCAAGCTGCCATGATTTCGCTGTTCCTGGCATGCTTTTGCCTTGGACCATACAATTATTGTGGCAAAACCAACTGGTTATTAAGAATAGTGTACTGGAGGGTCATGATCCTGGGCATTAAATATAAAAATCAGTTACTTGTGTCACTGATTAATTCTTAAAAAGTTTAACTTGCTAGAGGCTACCAATAGTCAACATGAATTGCTATATGAACTCCCCCATTTATCAACACGCTAACTACATGCTAGAACCTACCTACAGCAAACACAAATTGCCCATTTAATTATCAGTTAGTTGTGTACGCAAAAACTAGTGACAGGTACATCCTTTTTCCCCGACATACTAAATTTTACATCTCAAATTCAAAGTTACAACTAATAAGATCACACCCTATTATAGAGATGGCAAAACTTACAAAATGGATGAATTTCACAAGCAAGCTTAACACATTTCTTCCTTAAAGAGATATAATAACTTCCACGGCTCTGACTTTTATACGTACTACATAACTAACACTTCAAAACTTTCAGCATTTTTTACTAAAGCTCTTCTCAACCTTAAACGCAATTAATTTAAAATGTAACCTACCTGAACACTGATCCTTTTTTCTCCGTAAACGCTCTCTCCAGAAACCATGTTCTTTGTAACGAGGGCATCTTCCTTGGCCTTGGCGATGAAAACCCCTTCATGTCTGTGCGCTTCAATCACCACCTTCGCGCCGCCTTTCATACCACCGCCTCTGCCGCCGCGACCACCCCTTCCGCCGCGACCTCGACCGCGATCACCTCCGCGGCCTCCTCCTCCTCTGCCGAAGCCGCCCCTTCCACCGCCACCAAAACGTCCGCCGCCATCACCGCGACCCCTCTGAAACCTCCACCATCACCACGGCCACCTCTAAATCCTCCGCGGCCACCTCCTGAAGACGAAATAAATCAGAAATATTAAAAACAATTCGAATACTGAGTTTAGAGTACTAATTTCTAGCTATAACTCCTGAAAAGAACGAGATCTTGCTGTTCAGCAATCCAAACTGCAAACCTCTTGGCGGCCTCATTGTCACAAGATTTCTTTACGGAATACAAAAAAATCTTCCTGGAGTATTGTGTGTGCACAAAATTGTTTCTTCGTCAAATGCTGTTATGGGAAGGCAAGGCCGAAAACCCTAAACCCACGCTGGGAAAACCCTTACGCCTGAATTTCACTTTATACATCATATTCTAAAACCCTAAATATCTAAATCAACACTCCTTAAACCCTAGCTCCGTGCGGGCTTCAAATTTGACGGTCACCTATCCCTGTCAAACAATTTTTAAATGAAAGGCCATATTTGCCTTTTCCAAAATATGGAGGACAATACTACTACTTGAAAAAAAATCAATTTCCGTTTATTTTAACATTTTCAAATATACATTAATTGATATAATTTGTATATAAATTTATTTAAAAAATAATGGTCATATTGTAAACATGCCCGAAAAAGGTCAAATCAAAAATTGTTAAGGTTGTATAGAAAAAATAAATTGAATCCTCTCAATTATCGGAGAAGCGCCACTGATCCACTAGTTTGAAGAATGCAAAAGTGAATGATGCAAGACGTGAATTGTTCCAAGATAAAATAAAGTGTGCATACAAGACTACAAATCATGAAAATACAAGAGAGATAGTTGCAATAATGCATAAATAGCTCCAACTCAATATAATCAAATAGAATTATGCAAGAGATATACATATAGGAGGTGAATGCGTAACCTCCTCCTATAATCATGGCAATCTCCACCTAGAATAGTGGTAACCTTCATACTTGATTTAACAAAAATAGAATTTAATGTTAAACCCCAATTGGAGAGTAATTGATAGAAAAATAGAGTACAAATGCTAGATGCGATTTGACACAAACAATAAGCTAGTAAAATACGAAACCCTAAGTGCGAGAGAGAGAGGACTTAGTTGATTTACACCTAATGCTAGAGCTGATCTGGATTGGAGCACTAATGAACAGAAGCGCAGATTGTCGCAATCGCGGCACAATAAATTCTCGAAAATGTCGAATAAGCCTGGACTAGGCGACTTGGCGTTGGAGTCTGCTATTGGGCACCCGTGACTTGCAAAATGTCCGAGCTTGAACTTTCTAGTGTCATAAGGTTGTCATTGATAGTTGTTATAGGTTGCCTCGTATATCGTTGGATGATCGTAAAATTCACTGTAACCCGCAAAAGATAATAACCTACAAAACCTTCAAACTGCATCAAATCCCAAAAAGAAATAATACAATATGGGGAGTCTGACCACCACAAGCGGTCACCCAACCGAGTGAACTTACGACCAGCGTTACACTACATCTTAGACACCATGTAGTTCATGTGCTTGTGAGATAGAATCGTGCCCTAAGACACCCTTGTCAGTGCAAGTGCACATGATAGCGGGCGATAGCTAGATGTACCAATGTAAATAGATGTGTGGATGGCAAAATGAACTTCCCCTTCCTATGAAGTGTATGCAGAAAATGCAGTCCCTTGTCCCTTATATGAGTGTTAGATAGATGCATTTGGATGCAACCTTAGGTGATGATAATAGATGCTTAGAGCTTGGTCCTTTATTTTGGTCACATAGCTTTGTATTTATATGATTCTCTTGGTTGAATTTCGTAATTGACAACTGGAAGGTCGACCCATAAGAAAATAAGATGCCCAAAAGATAAAAAAAGCCCAAAAAGAGTGAGTAAGATAGAAGGAGGTTAGGGCACCCAGGAGGGGACAAGGGTGCCTAGCACTAGCGTTACGGCTAGGCGATGGTGTCCAAGGTTGTGAAAGATAAAGCAATAAAATTCTGACTGGGTTGTAGGGTGTAAAGACCAAAAAGAAGACCGAAACAAAGCAAAGAGGCCAAGATAATTGTCAATTACTAGTTTTCTTGCTTAGGAATCATATGAATGCAAGTATGCTTTTAGGACTTAGAAATGTACCCAAGTGTGTGATTTTGTGTCTACACGTACCCAAAATAGTCGATCAATGGACAAGTGGCCAAGGGTAGTAAATACCACTAACTAAAACAATGTGATCAAGTGTACACCTAAGCAAACATATCTTATAAGTGTAGGGAAACTCCAAGGAGGTGGAATATCCCAAGTAAGATAATACAAATAAAGCAAGGAAAATAAATCCTACCCTAACACACCCATATAAGCACAGTTTAGGTGGGCAATGAAAAAGGAAAGTGGGTCTCAGCAACAAGACTTGATGAGGTACTCGCGTATACTTCAATCTCTCATAAGATAGAGTAAAAGGTGAAAACCCAAAGGTGGGAAAAACTCCAACTCCCAAGAGAGACATGAACAAGTGAAAAGGCTAAAAGGCCCCCTAAAGATGATGAGGGTGATGATGTAGACCACACCCTAAGAAGAGCTCGTAAATGAATGAACTTGCTCTCAGTGAAAGGTTTGGTGAAGATGTCGACAACCCGCTCAAGACTAACAAAATATCAAATCGATGGCTTTGCTTTCGTGAATGAGCTCTTGAATGAAATGCATGTGAATCTCAATGTGTTTGGTCCTCTGATAAAGAACCGGATTCATGCATATCTTGATGGTGCTCTAGTTGTCATAAAAGATGATTGTAGGATGCCTAATATGGATGCTAAGATTATAGAGAATTCCCAAGCCAAATAGCCTCGGAGATGTGTTAACAGCTCCCCTGTACTATGCCTATATGGATGATAGAGTAGTAGCATTCTACTTCTTACTCAACCAACCGATAGGATCATAACCCAATCAGAAATTGTAACCTAAAGTGGACTTACAACACTCAGTGTTGCTAGCCCAATCTGAGTCTGTGTAGCCGACCAAGTCAATGTCTAAACCAACCCTATAGTGAATCACACATTTGTGTGAGCTCTAGAAGTAGTGCAAAATCCTCTTAGTTGTTTTCCAATGCAACTCATGGGGTTCCTGCATGAACCTCGAAACAATACCAACAACATATGAGATATCAAGTATGGTGTGAGTCAAGTAAATAAGGTTGCAACAAGTTGTTGATACAAAGTAGCATCAACCAAGGGTGTGAAACAGATTAGCCTCAAGCTTGACTCTAGATAAGAATGGATTTGGAGATGGTTTGCAATCAGCCATGTGAAACCGAGGCAGAAGATCGAGAGAGTACTTGGGTTGTGCAAGTGAAATCCCTGAATCGAACTGTGTGATCTCAATGCCAAGGAAGTAGTGCAATAGACCCAAGTCAGTCATGGTGAATCTATCCTAAAGAGTTGTCTTGATCACGATATAGCCAATGAAGTACTCCCGGTGATTAAAAGGTCATCAACATAAAGTACCAATATCAGTAATGAATCATCTCACCGCAATAGATAGACATTGGGATCTTAATGACACCGAGTGAAACCAAAAGCTAGGAGGAAGGAAACCATCATGGCATACCAAGCCCAAGGGGCTTGCTTAAGGCCATATATGGATTTCCTAAGTCTACATACTAAGGATGAATCTTAAACAAACCCAGATGGTTGCTCCATGTCTATCTCTTCTCATAGGTCTCCGTGAAGAAAAACACTCTTCACATCCATTTGGTGCACACTCTAACCATGTGTTGCGGCTAAAGCAAGTGTGAGTCTAATCGAATTCATCTTGGTTATGGGTGCAAAGGTCTCTAAGTAGTCTATGTCACCTACCCGAGAGAAACCATTGGCTACCAAACAACCCTTGTATTTATCAACTGACCCATTTCTTTGTAAATTTGGTCTGATATATCAAAGGACATCAAACCATCTTCCTTCCTTTAGGAAGTGAAGTCAAATCCCAAGTGTGATTACTGATTAAGGAATTATATTCCTCATGCATAACATTATCCCACTTAGGTATGCATGATGCCTCTCGGAATGTTTTGGATCTATCACTAAAGCATAGAAGGCATGTGGCCTACTATGATACTCTACTCGAGTACATTTGTTATCGTCTGGATCCCTTACCCAAGTGTGTGCCTAGCCCAAAGAGAGCCTAAAGTGGGCGAGTCATGTGTTGAATCCTCATCCTCTGAAATATGGCTAGAAATAGATGAGGATGACTCCTCACTCTGCTCATTGTCAAAACTGAAAGAAGTAGAAGACTCTGCCTCAGGAACTTGTTGTGGATGATATGAAACCTCAAGTTGCTCATTAAAACTGAGTGAAGCCAAAGTAGATGGAGAAGCACCAAGTAAAGAGTTAGTGGGACTCTCCTGAAACTTAACACTTCTCTTGATGAACAACTCATGAGTAGTAGGATGGATAAGTCTATAGCCCTTGACCCCCTCTGGATACCCAACAAAGATGTAAGGTTTGGATTAAGGCTTCATTGCCTTACAATTCTTTTTGGGAACATGTGTCATTGTCGGTGATTTGAAGACCCTGGAGTGTTAAATTTTGGTTTCTTATTGTGTTAAGCTTCAAAGGGATTTATACCTTTTAAAGCTTTGTGGGGAACCTGGTTTTGTATATAATAGGCACACTGATTGATGACTTCGCCCAAAATCTGGAGTCAAAGATTTAGTGTTGATCATACAATTTGTTATTTCTTTCAAGGACCTATTTTTGCATTTTGCCACGTCATTATGCTAAGAAGTGTAAGGCATTGTCCATTGTTTATCAATACCCTCTGTGGTGTAAAATTGCTCAAATGTGTTGTTAACATACTCGCCCCCATTACATGTTTGAAGAAATTAGATGCATTTCCCATATTGTTTCTCGGTGAGTACCTAGAAGTCCCGAAAGTAGTCAAACACTTAAGACTTTTGCCTAAGGAATTAAACCCACGTATATCGAGAAAATTCATCTATGAAGGTGAGAGTATATTTTGCCCTAGTGAAAGAGGGATGGGTAAAGGCCCACAGGTGCCATCACTATGAATCAACTCTAAATGTGTTGAAGCTCTCCAAGCTTTACCTTTTCCAAATTTCTCTTGAGGTGTTGTCGAAGAGCACAACCCTCACTAAGTCCCTTTAAGAAACGAACTCTAGGTAATCTTATAACCATGTTATGTTGACTGAAAGCTGCTCAAGGTAGCAATAGTTAAGATTTCCAAACTACTCATGGCAAGATCTGCTAACTCCATCTGAATGTGCGAGCAATGTAGTAGGGGAAACATCAGGTGCAAAGTGTGAAAAGATATATAACCTAGCATGGTCATCCACCCTTCCCACTGCTAATATAGTGTCACTATGCAACTCCCTGATCTCAACTAGATCTAGATCAAACAGGACTCTCGTGTCCTTCCCTATATGATTCATTTGATACATTGATAGGAGATTAGTTGAAAGTGAAGGTACACCGAGAACATTTGTGAATGTTCCACCTTCAACTTCAATAGACCCTCTCCCTGAAATTGTGGCTAGAGTATCATCACCCAAAGTGATGGAGGACATGTTGCAGGGCTCTAAGGAAGAAAACTCAACCTACGATTAACCCGTGTGGTGTGAAGCACTGGAGTCGATAACCCAAGGAGTAGACAAGGGTGCAATTGCAACTAGTGCCTTTTCCTTATATTTCTCTTTATCTTTTTCCTTTGCCTTAATAGATTCTCGAGTTGATGAAGATTGTTTGATAGATTCAAGGATCCCTATGTTGTTTTTCTCAAAGATATGAATGAGGTGGTCAATCTGCTTCTTGGTACATTTGTGCTCATTGTGCCCAAGTTTCTTACGATAGGCACACTTAACCTTTCCTTATTAGGTTTCCCATTTGAACTAGAGGTTTCAAAGTGGTAGATTTGGAAGAGGCGGTGGATTTCCGTTCTTTCTTCTTTTCTAGATCTTTACTCTTTAGCTTCTTCTCTTGGTTCTAAAGGATTTTTGTTTCCCATTACCGAAAATGAAGTCTTGAGGTTTGGATGATTTCAAGGTTCCCATATGGATTAAATTGTCCTACTCCTTAGTCAAATCGACAATAAAGTCATCTAAAGATGGCATAGACCATGTGGATCTAAGATCCATCTTGGTAGCATAAAAGGTAGAGACAAAGATAGAGTAGTTGGGACCTAGTTTGGAAAGCACTAAAAGAACTAGATGTCCATCCTTTTTTTTTTTTTGTTCCACATTCCTTCAACTGCAATCCTAATGACTTGAGCTTCATAAAGAAATATTTTAAAGTGTCAAAGTTGTTAGGACTTAAGCTGATAAATTCTATTTCTAGCTCACAATGCCTCGTAGTGTCAACTTTTCCAAACAAGGTCTCTAAGGTTGTCCATGCCTAGTTGGGAGATTTGGCTAAATTTATGTGAAAGAGGAGTTTGGGAGACACAAGATACAAAAAGCTCCATCACACATATTAAACCACTTAACTTTGTCCACTTCTTCACTAGGCCCAGTTTCTAACCCCATTGTGATATGGTATGACCCTTTACTCCTAAGTAAAATGGTAAATTTTTATTTCCATTCCCAATAGTTAAAAGGTGTAAGTGCATTAGCCGAGTTTAGATCCATTTCACGAGAAAGTAAAGTTGTAGTAGTTGTTGCAAAAACAATGAAATGTGCGGAAAGAAATAAGTGTCCAAGAAAAGAAGAAACACACTTTGTGCATCCCCCGAGACTATATCAACACCCCTAATTGAATTAAATTTAATATTTTAGAGTAACTAATGTGATAAAATACAACAAAATGCAAATGTTAAGCACTCAAGTAATACAAGACTATAAGCAAATGGGAGAGACAAATGACTAGCTAATTTTTGTGCAATTTGTAGCTATATGGGACTGTGTATATGCTTGATCTGGTAGGAAATGATGTCACATAAGCTCGCTTAAGATATCCGGAACTTTGCACTAGTCTCGGCAGAGGCACCCACAGGAGGACAGAAGCGCAATGGTGTTGGTGACTAATTTTAGGCACCGATGATCGTGGAAATCTTTAGGATCTGCTTCGTCACTTTACCTTCGTTGTTAGGAATTTGACAATACGTGTACCTATAAAATAAACCCTAGCTACCTGCACAAGCTCACGAGACACATCAAATATGAATGAAATATGCAAAATGTGAATTTGGACTGACCCCGATGGTCACCCAAAGAGTGGACTTATTGCCGATCATTCCACTACATTCTAAACTCTATGTAGTTTTGTGTGCTTGTGTGTGAGATAATGTCCTTACGTTGCCCTCACACAAATGACACCAAAATAATGGGTTATAGCTAGATTAGATGTAAATGTGTGGTATGGAATTCAACACTTCCCCTTTCTATGTAGTGTATGCAACCCAAAAATGTAGTCCCTTTGATGGTAGTGATAATATGTAGATGTGATTTCCCCTTAGAATTGTTAGCCAGAATAATAGTGTGTATGTTGTGTATATATATGAATCTCTTGTTTGAATTTCAACACTAGTGACACAAAAGGCCAACTATGAACACATGATAATGATAAGAAAACTAAAAAGGTTGACCACAAATGTCAAAATAAGTAAAAATATTAAACAGACAGAGGCACCCAAAATGTACGTAGGTGTCTCGGGCGCTAGTGTCCAGAGTGGGTGCTAGTGTCTTGGAATAAATGACAACATATGCAAAAAGAGAGACAAACAAAGATCCTTGTGACCTGACCAAAAGTAGGTACAAAAATGACATGTGTGAGATAAAATCACAATAGAAATAATCAAATCAAGTAGATGGACAAAGGATTGTGTCACCAATGAATACTTTTCTTACTTAAGATCCATGCATATAAAAACATACTGACAACATGGTAAAATAGCAATATGTGCTTGATTTTGTGTCTACACCCCGCTGTTTTGGCACTTAATAAATTAGTGTGTTTTACAATATCAATAGGTCCAATGTGTGGTAGATAAATAATAATTAACTTTTACAAAAAGTGGCACTCGATTTCGAGCTATTGATCAAAAGTTATTACAATAATGATTTCCCATAAATAAGCCCTATTTTAAATGAAATTGCACTAAAACTTGAAATGCACTCTTTTACTAAAATATAGTTTTAGCATAAAAACATAGGTGAGGAGAGATGAACCCAAGATTAGTCCCTTCGATTTGCATGCGTCGGGTGTGGTTGAAGGCTAAAATGTCGGGGGTTGCGGGGGCTAGTTGTAGCCCCCTCGCCACATTTTTTTCGCATTCGTACACAAGATGTGGCCACATTGGATCAAGAAGATCTTCACCGCAACCCTTAAATTGCCACATATTTTAGTGTAGTGAACAACTATGCCAAGGGACTCAAAAACAACAACAAAAGCAGGATATGTAATGCGTGTATGGGTCATATGAAACCTTCACTGGAGCTTGACTGGGTTGTGAATGTCGTTCAACAACCTTCAAGGGTTTGAAAACATGTAAGGGTGAGAACATGTCTGCAAATCAACCTCTAGGTATAGATCACGTCTATGAGAGTCATCTAACTCTTCCAGAGAACCTGCAACAATGTTATAGGGCCTGCAAAACACCCTCGAAGTCTACAAAAATAATCTACAAGATCGTATATACACTATGTGGTCCCGCAAACCTTAGAAGCCTGCAAATAGGCTATATACCCACAAACTAGGCAAAACCAACACCAAAAACACCCAAATACTCGCAAATAATGACCTCAAATAAAAATAATCTTCTTCAATAATAACTAGACAAACTCAATACCAGATTAGCTCTAATACCATATTGCGAAGCACCACGATCTGTTGGTTTGTAGAATGCAAGGGTGAGTGATGCGAGACGTTAATTATTCAAAGACAAAACAAAGCACGCATACAAAGTTACAAATTATGAAAATACAAGAGAGATAATTGTAATAACGCAAAAATAACTCCAACTCAATACAATTAAATAGAATTATGCAAGAGATGTATATATGAGATGTGAATGTGTAACCTCCTCCTAGAATCATGGCAATCTCCACCTAAAATAGTGGTAACTCCATACCTGAAATAGTCGGTCAACAGACAAGTGGCCAAGGGTAGTAAATACCACTAACTAAAATAGTGTGATCAATTGTACACCTAAGCAAGCATATCCCATAAGTGTAGGGAAACTCCAAGTGAGGTGGAATATCTCGAGTAGGATAATACAAATAAAGCAAGGAAAATAAATCCTGCACTAACATCAATAAATGTTTTAGTGATTAAGAAAATATTGGAAAATATAAATTCTAAATTCTTAATTATGTAACAAGGCAAGATATAGACAATTAAAGTACATATTTGATCCAAACAAGTAAGCTAGAAAATATGAAACCCTAGTTACAAATGAAAGGACAAAATACTTAGTTGATTTGTATTAATACCAAAGGTGTGCCAAGTTGGAAAATTGATGGAACCAAAGGGAGGATTTTCGTAACCGAGCCCATAAAATTGTGTGAATTCTATAAATGTCGGGACTAAAAGTACGCTTATGCGGGGTCGGGGACGCCTAGGGTGCTACATACCTCCTTTGGGTGCCTGTGACTTCTCAAAACCTAAAAAACTCAGTTTCATAGGGTCGCAAGATGTTTGTTGGATGCCACCTTTAGTATCTTGTATGTCGTTGTACTTCACTTTTGATCACCTAAAACCTGCAAGAAGAAAAGAGCAGCTACAAAACCCCCAAACACATCAAATCCTAAAAAGAAAAAGATGCAAATGGGGAGTCAGACTGACCCCAACGGTCACCACCCAACTAAGTGAACTTATAATACGGGCATTGCACTACATTTTAAAATCCATGTAGTTATGCATGTGTGTGTATAATCGTGCCCTAGGTGGCTCTTATGCTAGGTGAAGACACAAAATCACACACTTTGGGTAATTATCTAGTCCTGATTGCATACTATTATTCATATGATTCCTAAATAAGAAAAGTACTAATTAATCCATGTCTTTGGCCACCTTTCTTTGCTTTATGTTGTCACTTTGGTCTTGCACCCTTACTTTCTCAGTCTACCTTTTATGCTTCGACATTTATCATCCTAGACACCAACACCCAGCCAGGACGCCAGTGTCAGGTGTCCTCGTCTACTCGGGGTGCCCCTGACCCCTTTGTACTTTGTTCACATCTTTTGGGTCCTTTCTAGCCGTTTGAGCATCTTATCTTTTTGGTAATCAACCTTTTTGGGGTTAGTTATGAAATTCAAGCAAAGGAATCATATAAATATAAAGTTATGTGATCATAATAAAGGACCAAGCACTAAACACTATCTATCACCACCTAAGGTTGCATCCATCGAGCATTTAAAAGTTGCATTAAATAGGTCTAGCACCATCTAAGGGACACAAGGGTTAGTCACTTTGCATACACACTTCATGGGAGATAATTTCATTTTATTCCATGCATGCATCTATTACATTTCTTTACATTTAGCTACTTTGTTAGCTATTAAGTGCGACACACATAAAAGCCACCTAGGGCACGATTTGCACACATACACATAGAACTACATTGGGTCTGAGATGTAGTGCAACACTCAATCGTAAGATCACCATTGTGACAACTAAGGATAGTTTGACCCCTCATTCTCATATCTTTTTTTTTTAGGATTTAATGTCTCTTTGAGGGTTTTACAAGTCATTATTTCATTGCAAGTTTCTAGCAACTCTGGTTATCATTGTGCGATCTCATAGCGACTAAAGGCAAACAACAACAAATACTTCGCGACCACTCAGAGGAGGTTTTATGAGCATTTCGACACACATAGGCATCCTAAAGCAGCCCTAGGGCACCCACAGTGCACATGTCCCTCTCCGGCACCCCAGGTCTAGGTAGACCATTAACTCATACACTTATATGAGGCTCTGTGCAACGCTTCTCCCTCTCTTTTCATTTGGTCAACACTTCAACACAGTCTAGGATTAATTGCGAAACAACTAAGTCATCTTACCTACTCTTTTGCACTTAGGGTTTCATACTTTATTGCTTAGCTTGTTTGGCTTAATTTATGTACTTAATTGTTTATTCATTTACTACTGCAATAACAATCAAATTAGGCATATAATTCACATTTAGCTTAATCATTTTGGTGAACCCGATCTTTGAATCCACCTTCTCCTTAGGACTCTTATCCTCTTATCACTATGGCTCAATCTTATGGTGAATTCACTGAAGCCCACCTTAAAGACCTTAATGATCATATCGTTGAGCATCCACAAGACTTAGACTTGATTTTATTCACTGCTTGTGAGGAAGCCACCAACCTCATGGAGCTTAATGCTTCCGCCACTATTCCCACCTCCATTGCTACTCAACCACCTACTTCTACTCTTCCGCCCATTTCTATTGTCTCTGTTTCTGTCCCCTCCCACTAACCACTTTACTCCACCTCTTATTTCTCACATGGAAAGTTTCTTCCATGACACTCAAGATTTAGCCTCCCTTTATCAAGACCTTCAAGCACAAATTTATCAATTACAACAGGCTACTTCTCATGCGTCTCCATCTTTGGATTCCACTTTATTATTGCACACTCCATTCACACCTGTCATCTTCGTTTACTTGCTTCCTCCTAATTTCATCACCCCAAGCTTCCCATTTTTAATGGGCATGGTGACCCACAAGAGCATCTCCGAGCATTCCATGTGGCATGTCTAGATTTTGCGAGATGATCACATTCTTCTAGCTAAGCTCTTTCCTCGCAATCTCCATGATTATGTGATGTGTTGGTTCTATGACCTACTTGTCCACTTGGTTACATCTTTCACGCATCTATCCGATGCTTTTCTTACTCATTTTTCTATCAACATCGGCTTTAAGATCTCATACACGCAACTTACACAACTTAAGCAAGGATCTAATGAACATTTTGCGACTATGTCTTACGATACAAGAACAACCTAGCTAAGATGTCTAATGTGCTTATGGACTCTAAGCTTCAATATTTATTCATTCAAAGTTTATTGTTGCCTCTCCAGGAGAGTGTTCTCTTCGAGACATCTCCGTCATTTGATCAACTATGTCACACTCTCAAGCTACGTGAAACTAAACTCTTATCTATAGGAAAGCTTAAGTATCAGGAACAAGCTTCATCCTCTACATGCTTTCAAAGTAAGTCACCTTTTAAACCAACCATGAAACCTACTTAAAGCTAAGGTCATTATCAACATTGTCTCTAACACCAAAGAACTCCAATGGCAACCGCCTAAGTGTACATATACAAAGTTGACTATTTCTCCGCATCTTATATTACAAAAACTTCTTGAGAGAAATCTTATTACGCTTCCCCTCCGCTCAACTTGGATCCATCTCATCCTAAAGTTTGAAATTATAATGAGAAATTTTGATGCAACTATCATCAATGTGTCGACATTCTATGGATAAGTGTTTCAAACTTCGCACTATCATACAAGATCTTATCGATGATAACAAACTCAAACTTCTAAAGCCTACGACATCTACACCAGTAAATGAAAATCATAATCTCAAAATATTCAATAATCCGCTTTCGAAACATGACAAGAAAGTAGCTAATTCCTCATCTAATCATACATATCATGTTGTGCATCCTCTTGCATCGTGGGGGCTCTTGATTTCCTAGTTTCTCATGCTAACATTTCTCCACCAATTATTTCTTTCTTTGATCATGATTATCATGCTACATTCTCTTTTGATCACTTGCACATCAACAATTCTATCGGATCTATTTCTATCAATAACACTAAATTTGATCCATCATGGTGTATCAACACGTGTTCTATTCCGCTTCTTATTGTTAGTGGCTATTCACTATCGCAAATTTCATATCCAATGTCTAACTCATATGGGGTTGTCAAGCTTCAAGTTACTATTGATCCTCTCACCATGTTTGTGCCCTTTCTTATAGCAAAAACAATCGAAGGGTGTGACATGTTCTTATGTCTCTATTGGATTCACAGGTCTCAGTCTATTATCTTCACGAATCACTTGTGTCTCAAAGTTCATTCACAACCATCAAGTCATCTATATTAATGGTGTGCCTCCATCCACTCCATGGTCGCAACCTCCTCTTGAGGTTGTCATTGCATCCACTAGACCTTCTAGTTCCCCACAACCTATCGAACCTAAAGCAAAATCTGCTCCTAGCTCACCTATTCACACATGACATGTGAGGTCTCATTACTCTACTAGTCAAGTACATTAGTCTAGGTCCATCACCAAGACAACTCCTATATCTAGGCATACTTCACAATCTTGTTTCACTCTACGTAGGTATCCACCGCCTTTGTGCTCTCCTTCACATAGGTGTTCATCACCTCTAAGTTCTATATCGTGTCAGGCACTTATCACCTCCGTAATATACTCATTAGTCATATGTATATATTATCCATTCACTTACACAACGTCTATCTCATATACCACCATTCTCAGAGCATGTTCACACACCTTCATATCCACTAGCATCAAGTGGAAGGCCTTCATCTTTCACTTTTATCGGATAGTGTAATCACCATCACATGCTCGACGAGCATCACGCTTATTCTCTCCCCCCTCTAGCATCAACATGCTTATAATATTCTCATCACCATATACATATTGATACATAATTGTATCCTCGTTGCCCTATGACACACTCTAGTTCCACGGTCCATACTTGACTGTTGAGGGTTTACATATCAAATGCACCTCATCAAACTCACATGTTCACTCACTCATTCACATGCTTACACCCTACACTTTACACTTTAACGATCACATATTTTTAGTACACATTCAAACCGTTTTACACGTTCATTCTTGATTGTTGAGGGGGCATAAATGAATAAAAATCATCTCATACATACACATCCACTCGGAGGACACGCGGCTCATATCATTCATTGACCGCATTCCCTTCCATCCATCCACAACATATTGCATATATTGGTCACATTTAGTCTTATTTACATTTACATTTACTGTTACATGTACACTTATTACACATGCTAGATAGATATAATATATGTCATTATATTTATCATACACACGTGCGCATTCACTTACTTTCTAGTTGTGATCATAGATTATACAAATCTATTACACACAACATGGATGCTTGGCACAATACCTATTACCAATCCCACAGAGGCTCCTGGGGGCATCCACTTTTGTACATTACAAGTGTTATTGTTTCATTTTATTTCATAACACATTACTTTATCGGATTATATATGTTTTGACATTTTTTATCTTTCTAACATGCTAACGGGTGCTTCGTGTGCAACATTTGTTATGGAGGACTATCTACTTCCATGGTTATCAGTTACATTGTTTGTCATTGTTTTGTCTTTGTATGCTCTTGTTTGTGGGCTTTGCCATTTGTCTTGTGTGCACACTTTTTGTTTTTGGCTTTGTCAACCTTGATTGTCTTACATCATCGTGAGTGGTGTCCCATGTTTACAACCCATTTTTCGTGGTCTCGCATTTGTCTTCTTGCATGTCTACATTATCTTCTTACAACTTAGCTTACACATTGTCTACACTTGTCTTTTACATATGTGTTTGTCTTTTCTTGTACTAACACTTATCTTCCACCACTTTCTTTGCGTGTGCCTTAGTTTCTACCGAGCACTTTCCCTTCCCCTTACAGGGGTATAGTTTTAGCACAATGTTTGGTTCTCTTTTGGGCCGCATAATCTTTCAATGACATCAGTATGCACCCCAAACGAGGGGGGCATCATCTAGGTGAATCATTCACCCCATACAATAGTCTACAGTCATTACATAACACATCGTAGTACCGGTGCAACACAATCTTCAATTTTAGGGCTCAAAATTAGACTCGGGTCCTTAGCACAACTCAACCACGAGGGCCCTTCTTGGAAGCCTATAACCAGGGGAGTTACACAACATTTTGGTAGTTCAACACAATCTACAAAACTCCACACAATGACTTTCATAGGTGTACAAACCTTAGCATTCATCATGCATGCACACTATATACTTTTACGTTGGGTCAAATTGTTCAAATTTTACACAGCATTTGCAGTGGTGTTCTACATTGTGGGAAATAGTTAAATGTTGGAGGATAACACCAAACTTCTCTCCCTACACTTCTTCCATGACTTGGCATGAGATCGCCCTAAAAACTTGCGGTCGGCACTACTGGTGTGAGATTACCCAAAAACTCATTCATCTACAACATCTTCAAGATCCTTTCTACACTCTTTTCTCATCACGGATCAATTACATATGTCCTTTTTCACATTTTTGTATTTTACATACTTTTCTTACACATGTTTTACACATTTCTATCATATACATGCGTATTTGACTACATGTTCGTGCTTCTCTTTTTTAGGTGCGTCCATATGAGAAAATGTAGTCAACATCATTCAAACATCACATACAATAACATCAACATCAACAACAGGCACATCGCGACATCTACACATGTGTTTCCACCCTAGGTTCATTTTCATCACCACTTTTTGCACTTTCTCCTCCTTAGCATCCACGCTTCACACTTTTATCACTCCACGCTTTGTCTTGTCCCTCGACACACTCTTTCTACATCAATCTACATGGTTATCAAGTATGTATCTCTATCTACTTTATGTTACCAAGATTTTCACTCACCAACATAAAGTGGGGGAAAATGTAGACACAAAATCACGCACTTTAGGTAATTATCTAGTCTTGATTGCATACTACTATTTGTATGATTCCTAAGTAAGAAAACTACTAATTAATCCATGTCTTTAGCCACCTCTCTTTGATGTATGTTGTCACTTTTGGTATTACACCCTAACTTGCTCAATCTTCCTTTTTATACTTCAACATTTATCATCCTGACACCAACGCCTAGCCAAGATGATAACATCAGTGCCCTTGTCCGCTCTGGGGCACCCCCGACCCCAGTACTTTGTTCACATATTTTGGGTCATTTCTAGCTGTTTGAGCATTTTATCTTTTTGGTAGTCATACTTTTCGAGTTAATTATGAAATTCAAGCAAAGAAATCATATAAATATAAAGTCATGTGATCATAATAAAGGACTAAACACTAAGCACTAGTTATCACCACCTAAGGTTGCATCCATCAAGCATCTAAGAGCTCCATTGCATTCATCTAGCACCATCTAAGGGACACAAGGCTAATCATTATGCATACACACTTCATAGGAGGGAAGTTAATTCTATTCCATGCACACATTTATTACATTTTTTTACATATAGCTACTTTGTTCGCTATTAAGTGTGACACGCACAAGAGCCACCTAGGGCACGATTCCACACACACACATAAAACTACATTGGGTTTGAGATGTAGTGCAATGCTCAATCATAAGATCACCATTGTGACAGTGAGGACAGATGACCCCTCATTCTGCATATTTCTTTTTTAGGATTTGATGTCTCTTTGAGGGTTTTGTAGGTCATTATTTCATTACAAGTTTCCAACGACTCCAATGATCATCATGTGATCTCATAGAGACCAAAGGCAAACAACAATGAATACCTCATAATTACTCAAAGGAGGTTTTCTAAGAATTTCGCAAACATAGGCGCCCAAAACAAGCCTAGGGTGCCCACAGTGCCCCTCTTCCTCTCCAGTGCCCAGTCCTGTAGATCATCAATTCACACACTTTTTAAGGCTGCGTGCGATGCTTCTCCCTCTCTGTTCATCTAGTCATCACTTCGGCACAGTCCATGATTAATTGTAAAACAACTAAGTCATCTTACCTCTTCTTTGCACTTAGGGTTTCATACTTTCTTGCTTAGCTTTCTTGGCTTAATTTTTGTACTTAATTGTTTATTCATTTACTGCTGCAATAATAATTAGATTAGGCATATAATTCACATTTATCTTAATCATTTGGCTTACTTGAATAAAAAAATAGTTAGATGTAGAAGATGTAAATAGATGTGTGCATGGAAAAATGAACTTCCCCTCCTATGCATGTATGCAAAAATGACAATCCCTTGTCCCTTGTGTGAAGCTAGATGGATGTTTGAATGCTCTTATAATGCTCTTAGATGCAACCTTAGGTGGTGATAGATAATGCTTAATGCTTGGTACTTTATTATGGTCACACAACTTTGTATTTATATGATTCCCTTATTTTAATTTCATAATTAACCACTAAAAGGTCGACTAGTAAGAAATAAAGATGCCCAATAACTAGAAAGGACCCAAAAGATGTGAGCAAGATATAAAGAGGTTGAGGGCACCCAGAGGGGATGGCGGTGCCTAGGAGTTGGTGTCCAAACTCAGAAAAACTGAAGTGTGGAAGGTTAGACTGTGAAAGAAGGTGTGTAAGACCGAGAAGAAAACCAAAAAGCAAGCAAGGAGGCCAAAGACAATGGTCAATTAGTAATTTTCTCGCTTAGGAATCATATGAATAGTGACATGTGATTAGGACTATAAATATACCCAAAGTGAGTGATTTAGTGTCTACGTTGCCCACACTTTATGTTGTTGAGCGAATGCTCGATAACATAAAGTAGATAAGAGATGCTTATCCGATAACCATGTACATCGATGGAGAAAAGTGTACCGAGGAGATAAGAAAGAGTGTGGAGTGACAAAAAGTGGAGCATGAAAGCTAGAGAAGAGCAAGTGTAAATGATTATGACCTTGGGGGTGAAAGAGTATGTGTAAATGTCACATTATACCATTGTTGATGTCATTTGATGTTGGATGATAGGATTGTTGCTTCCCATAAGGATGAACTCCGTAAAAGAGAAGAGTAAACAAGTAGTCAAATATGTGTATATGAAAAATTTGAACCAAATGAGTAAAAAGTGTGTAAAATGTGAAAAGGAACATGTGCACCTAATTTGTGATGAGTGTAGAAGGGATCCCGAAAATGTTGTAGAAGAGCAAGTTTTTGGGCGATCTCGCACCCAAAATGAGTTTTTCTAGGCGATCTCATGCCGGTTGCACCAAGTGGGATTTTTTGGGTGATCTCATGCTAAGTGTAGAAGAAGTGTAGAGAGAAAGGTCTAATGTTATTATCTAACCTTTGACTACTTCCCGAAGTATAAACACCACTGCAGATGGTGTGTGTCAATCTGATCTAGTTCGATCCAATGCGAAAATAGAAAAGAATGTGTAATGCATGCATACTGAGTCTTTGAAGGACGATGTATTTCATGTAAAATTCATTGTGTAACCTCGCTATGAATTGTGCCAAACCGAGAAAAGCGTGTAACTACCCCTAGTCATAGGCACCGAGAAGGGTCAAGGGCACCCAGTGCTTACTGTCTAAGTACTTAGGCGTTGGTGTCATCTTGTGTAAAATGCCCAAGTCGGGTTCGGGCTGTTTTTGAGATCAAGACTGTGTCGTTACTAACTTGAAATGTGATCAGAAATTGTTTTGTGGGGTGACTAATTCACCTAATGATGACCCCCTCGTTTGGGGTGCATGTGATGTCACTAGGAGTATATGGCCCAAAGGAGGACTAGACGCTGATATGAAATTGATACCTTGTAGGGGAGGGAATGTTCTTGGTAGAAACCAAGGCACATGTAAACAAAGTGGTTAGAAATAAGTGTTAGTGCAAACAAGACAACTACTCATATAGAAGACAAAATGTAAGCTAACAAGAAAGAAGACAATGTAGATGGCGAAAATCGGGGTTCAAACATGGGACGTCACTCACAATGTCGCAAGACAATCGGGGCCAAAGCGGCCAAAAGCATGCAAAGTGTGCACACAAGCAAGACATAGGGCAAAACTTGTAAACAATAACAACTAAAGTAACAAACAACCATGGCGGCAAATACACCTCAGTAAAGTAAATGTTACACATGAATCACCCATTAGCATGTTAGAAAGATAAAAAGTATGTTAAAGCATGTATGATCTTATATAGTAGTGTGATAGTATGAATAGGAAATAGAATAAAATGAAATAATAACACCTAATATGTATATGAAAGTAGATGCCCCTAGGAGCCACTATGGAACTGGTAAGAGGTACAGTGCCAAACATCCATGTTGCGTGTAACGATCTCTCGTGTGGGGTTGTACTCACAACTAGAAGGAAATTGAATGCGCATGTGTATATAGAAAGATAATGACATACAAAATATTTGTCTAGCATGTGTAATAAAGTGTACATGTAAGCATAAGTAAACAAGAGTAAATGCAACTAAGATATGTAGTATGTTGTGAATGTGAGTGGAATGGAATGAAGAGTGTGATAGAGTAACGTGCCCCCAAGCGGATGTGAATGAGTATGCATGAGATGAAGTTGTTAGGTTGTGGAGCTCGTTTTCATGTGAGAAAGTGTTGAAGACTCAGACACTAAAAGTATTGTACACTTTCCACATTTGTCTCGCGGGTTCGGAAACATGATTTTCTCATATGGGCGGGATTTTTGACCCATAGGTTTATGGGACGGTTTTGGCCCATGGTTTTGATACCCACAATTTTGTAAAACTACTTTGTAGCAGTATCTACTTATATGGTTTTATGCATATGGTAGGGATTATGTATCATTATAGATGTGTTTTGAATTCGGTGTGAATTTTGTAGAGTTTGTTGAGCATAGCTCCAAACATATTTGGGTATTATATTGAGAGAGCGGTGGCTTGTAATAAAATCTGAGCAAGTGATTCTTGGTGGATGTAGCCCAAATTGGGTGAACCATGTTAAATATTGTCTCTTTGTGTTGTGTTATTTTATTTTGCACTTTTATTTGAGATATGTAATATTTTCTGCATATTAGTTTCTATTGTTGTGATTATGTGAGGGATTATTCCGCATATTTTATCCCTTATTTCCTAACAATTGGTATCGAGTCCTGGTTTGGTTTGCTGAAGTGTTGAATTGCAGGGAAAGTTTTATCTTTAGTGGGAGCTATGGTAGATGATGGAATATCTAGGGTTGATAAATTCAACGTGTAAAATTTCAGTCTTTGGAAGATGCAGATGGAAGATTACCTTTATCAAAAGGATATTTATATTTTGTTGTCTGAGAAGGTGAACAAACCCTTGAGCATGATAGATGCAGAATGTGATTTGCTAGATAGGAAGGCACTTGGGACAATCTGGTTGTGTCTTACGTCTTTGGTATTATTTAATGTTTCAAAGGAAAAGACTACAAAAGAATTGATGTATGCATTAGGAAGTTGTATGAAAAATCATCTGCCTCTAACAAGATATTTTTAATGAAAAAGTTGTTTAATATGAAGATGTCTGAGAATGGTTCAATATCATATCATTTAAATGATTTTAATATGGTTGTAAATATGCTAGCTTTGGTTACAATAGAATTTGATGAAGAAGTTAGGGCTTTATTAATTATGTGCTCTTTACCTGAGAGTTGGAATAGCCTGGTAATGGTGGTAAGCAACTCGGTTCCAGCTAACTTAAAGTTGAAGTTTGAGGATGTTGTAGGGGTGATTCTAAGCGAGGAAATGTGAAGAAAAATATCTAGGGAATCTTCTACTTCAGGGAATGCTTTGACAGTGGAAACTAGAGGGAGATAAAAGAATAGAGGAAGCCATGGAAAATCAAAGGATCGAGTAAGGTCAAAATCCAAAAGCAAGATAGTATGCTGGCATTTTGGAAAGTCTGGGCATGCAAAGAAGGATTTTTGGGAACTTCGGGACAAGAAGAAACAACAAAAAGAAAACAAGGAGGTAAATGTGGCAACGGGTAATGTATGTTAGAATGCTTTGGTTCTTTCTTTGCACAATATTACCGAATCTTTGGTTTTAGATTCGGGGTTTCTTTCCATGCTACTCCACATAGGCATTATTTTGTTGATTATGTTCAAGGAGATTTTGGGCATGTTTTTCTTGGTGATGATGAGCCTTGCAACATAGTTAAAAAGGTTTTGTTCTGAGTTAAGATGTAGAATGAGAATACTTGGCTATTGAGGGATGTCGAGATATGTGCCTACATAAAGACGAAATTTGATATCGGCGGGGAAGTTGGGAAGTGATGGTTGTATTGTGATATTTACATCAAACTCTTGGAAGGTTACCAAGGGTGCTCTTGTGGTGGCAAGAGGTAAGAAGATTGGAACCTTGTATTTAACCACTTATAGCACTAATGTTTATAATCTTGTGGCTTCGTAGAAGTAGATACAACATTGTGGCACTATAGGCTAATTCATATGATCCATAAGGGCATGGAGATCATAAATAAAGATTACCCAAATATACGAAACAGTTTGGAGTTCTACGAGGACTACATATATGGGAAACATAAGCGAGTAAGGTTTCTCAAGGTTGGACCTACAAAGAAAGAGAGTAAGTTAGAGCTGGTGTATTCGATGTGTGGGGGTCACTCAGTAGCATCTCTTGGGGGTTCAAGTTATTATGTTACTTTTATTGATGATGCAACAAGTAAAGTTTGGGTTTATCGTATTAGAAACAAATATGATGTATTTGACACTTTTATTAAATGGAAAGCCTTGTAGAGAATGAAACAAGTCTTAAGCTAAAATGTCTCAAGTCGAGATAATGGAGGGGAGTATTGCGTAATGAATTTGTGTATTATTGTTCTAAGAATGGAATCCGCAGCAAAAGACAGCTTTCGTGAACTCCGCGATGAGAATGGGGTGTCGAAAGGATGAACAGAACAATAATGGAACGTCTTTAGGAGCATGAGATTACATGCAGGATCGCCTCTTTCTTTTTGGGTAGAAGCGAAGAGCACAAATGTACTTGATAAACAAAGGACCTTCGAGTGGCTTGGATGGAGGCATACCTAAGGAGGCTTGGTATGGTAAGAAATTTGATTATTCATTTCTTAGAGTCTTTGGATGCAAGGCATTTGCCCATATAGACAAGGATGATAAGACCAAACTAGAGGCTAAATCAAAAAAATGTACTTTCATTGGTTATGGTGTGATGACTTTGGATATAAATGTCGAAGGAAAAGAAAATCATTTAATCTAGGGATGTGGTCTTTAATGAGAAAGCCATGTATAAGTAGCAATTGTAGGAAAACAACGAAGAATCCAAGAAAGAATATGCGCAGCGGTAGAGGATCTTCCTGATGGGGAAAGTGACACATGAATTAGTTCAGGAACCTACTCAACATGAACCCCAAACTCCTATATTGAGGAGGTCTTCTAGGGTAAGAAGAGAACCTAAACATTTTTCTCCTTCTCTTTATTATTTATTACTCACTGACAATGGAGAGCCAAAGAGATTTGATGAAGCAATGCAAGTAGATGTCAGGAAGAAGTGGGAGTAAGCCATGAATGAGGAGCATTAGTCTCTCATGGAGAACCAGACTTGGGATTTGGTGAAGCTACCAAGGCAAAAGAGCATTACAGAACAAGTGGGTGTTCGAGTCAATGAGGAAGGAGGTAAGAAAAGACACAAGGCTCGGTTGGTGGTCAAGGGTTTGCACAAAAAAAATGTATAGATTTTGATGAGATTTTTTCTCTCGTAGTAAAAATGACTTATATTAGAATTGTTCTAGGAATAGTTGCAGTAGAAGACTTGCACTTAGAACAACTTGATGTAAAGATTGCATTTCTCCATGGTGATTTAGAGGAGGATCTATATATGTAGTAGCCAGAGGGCTATGAGGTCAAAGGTAAAGAGGAGATGGTGTGCAAACTGAAGAAGAGCTTGTATGGCTTGAAACAAGCTCCATGTCAATGGTATAATAAATTTGATAGCTTCATGATGGAGCAAGGTTATATTAGATGTCATTATGACCATTGCATGTATACAAAGAAATTTGAGGATGACAGTTATATTATCCTTTGTCTGTATGTGGATGACATGTTGGTTGCAGGTAAAAACATGCAGGAAATAAAAGTACTCAAGAAGCAACTAAGTGAATCCTTTGATATGAAGGATTTGGGGGCAGCCAAACAAATCCTTGGTATGAGGATATCTCGAGATAGGAAGGAATGAAAGCTGACTTTATCTCAGGAAGAGTACATTAAGAAGGTCTTGGAGAGGTTTAACATGTAGGATGCTAAACTGGTTGGGACTCCTTTGGCAGGCCATTTCAAGTTATCAAAGGAGCAGTGTCCCAAGACAGAGAGCAGAGAGAAAACTAGATGTCCAAGGTACCTTACTCATCAGTGGTTAGTAGTTTGATGTATGTCATGGTGTGCACCAGGCCTGATATTGCCCATGTAGTGGGAGCGGTGAGTAGATTTATGAGTGATCCAAGTAGAGATCACTAACAGCAAGAATGTATATCCTTTGGTATTTGAGAGGGACCATGGGGACAATTTTGTGCTATAATGGATCAGACACCACTTTGTGTGGTTATGTAGATTCGAGATATGGCTGGAGATGTAGACATAAGAGAGGAGCACGACAGTTATGTTTACACTGTAGGTGGGACAACAGTGAGTTGGATTTCACGACTACAGAAGTTGGTGGCTTTGTCAACCATAGAGGCTGAGTATGTTGCTGCCACAGAGGCAAGAAAATAAATGATTTGGTTACAACAATTTCTTGAGTTGGGGCATAAGCAAGAGGAAAGAAAGTTTCACAAAGATAGTCGAGTGTTATACACCTAGCTAAGAACTCGCTTTCTACTCTAGGATAAAGCATATATAGTTAAGGTACCATTTCATCAGGACAACTTTGGAGGAAGAGAAGTTGAAGCTGGAGAAGATTCATACCAATCAAAATCTTGTAGACATGATGACCAAGGTGGTCACAAGGGAAAAATTGAAGCTATGTTTAGCTTTGGTTGGTCTTCATGGAAACTAGTGAAGGGTTGAGAAGCTTGCTCAGAGGAAAACTAGTCTCCAAGTGGGAGATTATTAGGTTGTGGAGCCTGTTTTCATGTGAGAAAGTGTTGAAGATTGTACACTAAGAGTATTGTACACTTTCCACAGTTGTCTCGTCGGGGTTCGAAACGTGCTTTTCTCATATGGGCAGGATTTTTGACCCATAGGTTTATGGGACGGTTTTGGCCCATGGTTTTGATACCCACGGTTTTGTAAAACTACTTAAGTAGTTGTCTACTTATATGGTTTTATGCATATGGTATGGATTATGTATCGTTGCATAGATGTGTTTTGAATTCGTGTGTGAATTTCAGTAGAGTTTGTTGAGCATAGCTCCAAAGATCCGGGTATTGTATTGAGAGAGCAAAGGGCTTGTAATAAAATCGAGCAAGTGATTCTTTGTGGACCTAGCCTAAACTAGGTGAACCATGTTAAATACTTGTCTCTTTGTCTTTGTGTTATTTTATTCTACACTTTTATTTGAGATCTGTAATATTTTTCACATATTAGTTTCTACTATTGTGATCCCGTGAGGGAGTATTCTCGCATATTTTATCCCTTATTTACTAACAGAAGTTCATTTATAAATGACCCTCAAGAATGATTGAGAATGAACCATAGAACAAGAGTGCATCGTCGGTAAATAGTTTGAATATGTGTGCTAAAAATATATGATCATCAAAGTGTAAAGCCTAAAGAGTGCATGAGTGTGGTGAGGTTCATCTTAGATTGAGACCCTCATCAGAAAGTATGAACTATGGAACTAAAGTGTGTCATCGGAAATGGTTTGAATTATGCGCTAGAAAGATACGATCATTGAAGCATAAAACGTAAAGAGTGTGAGTGATATGGGGTGAGGTTCATTTCAAATTTAGACCCTTAACAATCGAGTATAAACTGTGGAACTAGAGTGCGTCATCGGGTAGTGAGTGCAACATGTGGAATTAGATGCAAGAAAGACGTGTCATGAATGTTTATAGGGTGTAGTGCATATGATGTGTAATAGAAGCTACGAGAAAGAGATGCCATGAATGCACGATGTGTGTAGTGTGTGAGGTTCATGTATATAGTGTGCCCTCAACAAATAAGTGTTAACCTTAGTGCGAAAGTGCGTCATAGGGTAATGACAATACAAATGTATCAAAATGTGCAAGATGTGTGTAAAATCCTAGATACGAAGTGTCGAGTGATCAAGTAGAAATGTGAGATATCTAATAATGCTGTGAGGGGGAGGAGAATAAGCATGATGCCCCCAAGTGTATGATGATAAGTGTGATCAAGTAACATCGTCTAAGAGATCATCATTGTCATGGTCAAAATTGAATGGTGATGCATCCGAGACTTGGTAGGCTATAGTATGTGGTTGATCCCGTAGAGAGCCATTATGACGTAGATTATACATGCCCATTGCATATTCCTCATCAGTGAAAGGTGGTAATGGACATTCATGTGCATACCAATGAGTAAGGTTTTGTGAATAGCCTGAGAAAATGAATCATTGCAAATGAAAACACGGACAAAGGGCATGGGGAATGAAATGTCGATATGATTAGGATCTAATGTACCACCAATGTAATCGAGCCAGATTGTCCAAGAGTAAGTGGTGAAATATGTGGATTGCGTGCAACAAAGACTGATAAATGAAATACTTGAAGGCCATAAGAAATAGTAATGAAAACATATCCATGATATAGATGTGGTGAATGCAATGGAGGTAAGATATCATCGAGTGTAAACCCAAGTCGAGTCAAGCCATCATGTGTGCAAATAGTGTCAGAGCAAGTGGGATTGAATGGAATGTGCGGCCAATAAACATTATTCATGAAGAGAGTGCATGTGAAGGGAGGAATTGCAGATGTAAATTGCTCATGAGAAGACATTGAATGTGGTATGATATTTGATTTATGGAAAAACCCCCGATAAATTACCATAACATTAGTAGAAGAGGGGTTCTAAAGTGGATGGAATGATGTCTAGTGTATAAATAGTTCCTTCGAGTGAAGGCAAGTTATCCGGCTAGTGTATGGGTCACAAATTAGCAAAGTAGGATGTATAGTAAAGCAACAGTGGAATAGGTAACGTAGTGATTAGGTCTAGGTTGCAATATTAGAATGGTGTACTATCAATGGTAACCTCATATCCAAATTCTTTATGTAAGAATCGACACATTGGTGAACTGTAGAAGACACTACTCGCGTTTTGTGAAGCCATGGCCTACTAAGTAAGTAATTATATGGAACTGGGATATCAATGACAAAAATAGAAGCATAATAGTCTTTGGCCCAACTGTGAGTGACAATGTAACAATTCCTAAGCATGGATGTGTAGTGGAATTATATGCTCGAACGAAACATATGTTGGGTTAAGAATGGATGTGGGAAGGCCTACAACTCAATGAATGATAAAGGACAAATATTGAGCTCAGATCTAGTATCGACTAAAGTACACTTGATTCCCAAGTTATTAATACGACTCGTATATATAGATGAGGACCATTGTCGTATACGTAAATATTTTCAGCTATAAGCAGAGATGCAAAAGTAATTTGTTGAGAAAATGCGTTTACCAACGCCTAATAAACACGCCCGGATGAGTAGTCAAAGGAATAAAAGTAGTACCCAAAAGAGTAATGATTTTAGCGTGACACTCGTGATTGGCTACCAAGAAATCGTGAATAGAAATATCCATGATGAGAGGAGGCTAAGAAAATGCAAGAAGTGATGAAACATGATCCAAAAGTGGTCAAGTGAGTCGGGTTCACCAAATGATTAAGCAAATAATGGAAAACATAAATGCTAAAATATTAATTATGTAACAACACAAATATAGACAATTAAAGATAGATTTTATCCAAGTAAGTAAGCTAAAAATATAAAACCTTAGTTGTAGATGAAAGGACAAAATACTAAGTTGATTTGTAGTGATGTTTGAAGTTATGCCGAAATGAAAATTGATGGAACTAAAGGGAGGATTGTCACAACCGAGCCCAGAAAATTGGGGTAATGTTGGAAATGTTGGGAATAGGGCACCTATGCAAGGTTAGGGGTGCCCAGGGCATCGAGACCTCCTATGGGCGCATGTGACTGCTTAGAACCTAAAAAAACCAGCCAAGCAAGGTCGCAAGTTGTTCGTTGGATGTTGCCTATATGTTGTTGTACTTCACTTTTGATCACCTAAAACCTACAAGAAGAAAAGAGCACATGCAAAACCCCAAAACACATCAAATCCTAAAAATAAAAATATGCAAATGGGGAGTTGCCGACCCCGACAATTACCCGACCGAGTGAACTTATGATTCGGGCACTACATTTAAGACTCCATGTAGTTCTACATGTGTGTAGAATTTTCCCTAGGTGTCTCTTATGCTTTAGATGCACTTGAATATCGAACAATAGCTAGATGTAGTCACCGTTAGGATAAATTTTATTATCCTAATATTTAATTATGCATAGTTTAATAATTATTTAATTTCATTAATTAAATAATAAATGGTTATATTGTTATATGGTTAATCAACCATATTTGTCTGTATGCATACTGTTATATTGTTTTAAACAATATATTTGTTTTTATGTAATTGTTGCTTCCCGGGTGATTTGGAAGCTTGTTTATTCTGGCATTTGGTCAGCACTGCAACTCATTTTCCCGGATGTATTTGGGTCATGCAAATATCTATAAATATTGCAGCCTATTCACTGTAATTTTTTAGTTGATTGAGATTAATAAAATTACACAGGCTTCCGTCCCTGTTTCTCAATCTACATTTGGTACCAGAGTGAAATTCTGGCCCTGTGAAGGTGTGGAAGAGAGAGCAGCAGAGAGAGAGGAGATCGAGAGGCGTGTTTGCAGATTTGAGAGCTTGTGCACCTCGTGCAAACTCCCGGCCCCGTCCCTGCCTCCCCCACATCCTCCTGTTCCTTCCAGGTGCTTGGAAGGCAATTTTTTTTTGACTCTGGTTGCACACTGTGCAAAATTCTACACAGTGTATTGGAAATAATACTATTTTTTTTTCCAATAAAGGTTTTTTCTCTACATTATTTGGTCTCTACTGTATTTGGAATTTGCGTGGCTTGTTTTGGAGGTCTGTATATGCACCTGCAGTGAACAAACAGCCTCCTCAGACTGGATTTGGAACTCTGATCAAATCTGGTAGTGCTAAAAGCTTGGTCCATTCGTGACCTGCACAAGAAGAAATCCAAACAGTGATCAAGAATCAAACAGAGCAAAGAATAATAAAAAAAAGGAGAAGGAGGCGCCCACGCTGGACCTGCACAAAAAATATACAGTGGAAGGAGATAAAAACGTTTTTTTTAACAAATGCGCCCATGCGCGGCCTGCACAAGATAAAAACGTTTTTTTTTAGCAAAAGAGGCGCCATTCTCCCTCGCCCGCGCCATTCTCGCCTCCAAAGAACTCCGCACAAGAAAATGAAGGCCTAGATTGTAATAAACAACATAAAACACAAAGTGCAAGGCAATAAAAAAACACGGCCAAGCTAAAAAACGCGCCAAAGGAAGGAGAAAATGCGGCCTGAGCAAGGAAATGCGGCCTGAGCAAGGAAATAAAGCTTCAGATCCGTTTTTTAGGCAAATACAACCCTAAAAACGCCTCTTCACCAGCATGCGCCACGTGGAGGCTCACCAAGTCGCATTTTTTTAAAGGTAAGTCAATTTTACTTATCATTAAATACAATTTGCTTCCTTTCATAGCCCAAGCGCCCTAAGTGGGCAAGTTGGCTAGTGCATGCGCCTTGGGAGTGAGAGGTTTGAGGGTCAAATCCCACCAAAAACACTCAAAAACTCTCCTTTTGCATCTGGCGGATTTTTTGGCAGAACTGCTAAATTTAGCAGACTTTTTTGAATTTAGTTACAACTAACTAAATTTAGTGGAGAAATCCCTAATTTAGGGTAAAAAAATTTTCTCCCAACTGGTCTGTTTTTTCATTCCAGACATTTTTTGCAAAAGGAGACCCATCTAAAAATTGCATTTTCAGCTATTTTTTTGCAATTTTTAGCATTTTGGGTCGTACTGGGCTCAGGAGGTCACCAGGACCCCGAAACTAAATTTTTTTGCCTGTTATTCAAATTGTACTGCATATTGTACTAATTTGTAGGTTGCCATAGTCAACTACAAAACTTTGTAAATCGCTTTCGTAAACTGCAAAATTGTAATAAAAATAGTAAAATTGGTTCTCAGAACACTCACGAGATCCTAGATCTCATTCGCAGCTGTCGATATATACAAAGGCCTATGGGAAGCGCTTACGGGTAAAGTCGTCGCGACTACTACCGCACTTAACGCCTAATATAAATGCAACAACATCGCTCTGCATCGCTCCTATAAATCGACGGGAGTAATAAGGTCACAAAGTGCACACACTATGAACCATCCCATCCGTCTGTGAACGATTGCAAGACATAAATCCAGGATCGAGAAACTATCCGAGTATATAAATGGTTACGCGCGCGTATGAGGATATTTCTTTGAGCCGGTGTCAATAATCGCATTGCACCCCATTAAGACTGCCTTGGTACCACGTATCGAATTCTTTCACTTACGTTAACGCCTCTTTCACGCATCACGGGTATATAGAAAGGGCGAGCTTCTTCCACGTACTCAACGGGTATATCTAAGGGTGCGTATATAGAAAGGTTCGGATATCGGACCGACGGTATATAGATTGGGAGACCTAATACCTGGAGTGATAAGAGCCAAACCCTGTCAGTGATCTCTGCAAAATGGGCACCAATGCCCCCAAAATTTTTCTTTCGGATTCACAATTGCTCAGAGGAAGCAACTATGCTGCATGGAAGACAAAAATAAAAACACAACTTGAGTTTGAAGAAATCGCTGTGTTGGATCGGTACTCTAACCATATCACCAACGGATGCAACACAACAACGACAATTTGATAGAGCAGATCAGAAAGCAAAACTCATCATCTTGTTTGAGTGTCCGACGATGTGCAAGCCCACATTCGAGATGCCACATCAAAGAAAAGAAGCTTGGGATAAACTAAGCACAATATATGAGGCCAAGAACAAGAATGTCATACTCAATTTGCATAGAGTCGGGCTTACATACATTGAAATTCAAACAGAATGAGAAAATCAAGCCTTCCTAAGAAGAGTCACAGAGTTGAGGGCTTCACTTCTAGCCCTAGGAGAAGAAGTCAAAGATGAATCTCTCGCTCCCACTGCTCGAGAGCTCTCCCTTCTTCTTACCGCATTTTTGTCACAACTCTAAACTTGTCGATACAACAATTATTTTTGACAAGCTAGTAAACCTCTACCGCAACAAGAGGAAGCAATGTGCCTGCAACAAGGATGATGAAGAGGAGCAGGCACTATCTTCACATCAAAAATGGAAAGGAAAAGGTAAAGGAAAACCTAAATCCTATCAGAAGTCCCCACATCAGAATCAGTATCATGGGGACAATCAACAGAAGAAGCGATGTCCAATTTGCAAAAGAGGACATGACTTGCAAGAATGTTGGTTTAACACATATAAGAAAGGTTCATCAAGCAATTCTGGACCACAACAACAACAAACTTACAAGGGACATTCAAACAACTATCACAGCCAGAAAAAGGGGAACTGGAAAAGAAGACCCCACCAAAGAAGGTAATATTGCCGAGTAACAAGAACAATGACAATGAAGACTTCGTGTTCACTGCTCGATCAAGTGAACCATCCACGTCATCTAGTGACGCCTCGGTATGTTGATTCGGGAGCCACTCGACACATGACCAGCCACAGAGACTGGTTTATTTCAATGAGGGACACGCCATCGAAAAATCATGTTTTGTTGGGAGATGATTCTTCATAAATAGTTCAGGGATTGGAAACATTTCTCTACCCTTGTTCACGCAAATGCAGACTATCGATGTTCTATATGTCCCTGGTTGACAAAGAATCTTCTTTCTGGTCACCAACTCCTAGATCACAACCTGAAAATTGACTTTGATAGTCAATCCGGCAAGAAAATGTGTTTGATTCGAGATAAATCCAGAGGCTCGAAAATAATTGCAAAAGCCTCAAATGTGGGACGAATGTTTCAACTTGATTTCATTCACAAAAATGATCAAGCACTTGTGGCTAAAAACTCCACCTCACTCGGTTGTGGCATCGGATATTTGGTCATGTAAGTTTCAAATATCTCAAACACTTCACGCCGGTGTAATATGGTACATGGGCTACCATCTCTTCGTAGGATACGACAAGTGTCCTCACTGCTTAGCAGAAAACAACACAGAGTTTCATTCCAAACGAGTACTTTTCGAGCTCATGGTAAACTTGACCTGGTTCATACCGATCTGTGCGGTCCAATGCAGCCAAGTCATTCAGGGTTCCAATACTTCATGCTTTGTGTTGACGACTATTCACGCAAAATGTGGATTTTTTGTCTTCGCAAGAAAAGTGAAGCCTTTGAAACATTCAAAAAGTTCAAAGTAGCAATTGAGAAAGAAACTGGTCGTCACATCAGAACTCTCCACTCAGATCGAGGGGGGGAATTCACCAGTGATGAGTTTAGAGACTACCTACAAACTCACGGGATTCGTCGACAAATGCCTCCTCCACACACACCGCAGCAAAATGGTGTTGTCGAGAGAAGAAATCGTACTATCATGGAAATGGTGCGATGCATGATCGATGATTCCGAACTTGCAAAGACATTTTGGGCGTATGTTAAAAACAGTAGAGTGTATTTGTTAAATAGAGCGCCCACAATCGCTTCTTTGATGGAATTACACCACAAGAAGCATGGTCAAAAAGGAAACCATCCATCAGACACCTCGAGTATTCGGGTGCAAAGCCAAACATGCACATACCCAAACAGAATGAAATAAATTGGACATGAAGTCACAAAATCTCATCTTCATTGGATACAAGAAGAGACTCTTGGGTACATGATCGATGGATCCTAAGACCGAAAAGTCTACACAAGCAGAGATGTTGAGTTTTTCGAGAAGAAGGAAGCAGAGACTCCTCCTCCGGACTTGCAAGATGTATATTTTTCACCGCTATAAAAATTGAAGCTAATGTTCCCTCGTAAGATGAAAGTGATGATGGGGATGATGGTGTTGATCGAGATAGAACCACAACCCATGGGAACAGTCAATGTATGCCTAAATGGTGTACAAGCACATTACGAGATGCAAGACTGGATGCTCCACCTGGATACATCCACCCTCGACCACGGACTCATAAAGCAAGAGAAGAAGTTAACTTTGCTTTGATGAGTAGAGTCATTGAATCGACGAGACCTCTACACCAGAAGCCCTACGGTCAAAAGCTTGAAAGATGCCATGGATTCGAATATCAATCGGTGATGAAGAATAACACTTGGCAATTGTCGATCTTCCACCGTGGAAGAAACCCATTGATGCGAGATGGATATTCAAAACTAAGTACAAAGCAGATGGGACAAAGGACAAGTGCAAAGCAAGACTTGTAGAAAAAGGGGTACACACAAAAGAAGGCATTGACTATGAGGAGACATTTGCTCCCACAACTAAGATCAAAACGATCGAATGATCTTTGCTCTACACTTATGCACGCTTTGGTTGGAAAGTCCATCGATGGATGTAAAAGTGCCTTCCCGAATGGAGATTTGCAAGAAGAAGTCTACATGACTCAACCTCGAGGGATATGTTGTACCGGTCAAGAAGAAAAGGTATGCGGACTCAGAAATCTCTATATGGCCTCAAACAGCACCCCGGCATGGTACATCGTGATTGATGAGCATCTCGTACAACATGGATTCGCTGAAATCCATACGATCCCAATCTCTACCTCAAAAGCAAGGGGGAGATGGTGATTGTTGTAGTTTATGTCGATGATCTAGTCATCACCGGCGCTCAATGAAGATGATTGATGAAACGAAGAAAGATCTTAAGCGACCATTCGACATGACAGATCTCGGCTTATGCACTACTGTCTTGGGACTCGGAAGTATGACAGAAAGAGAATCACATCTTTGTTTCTCGGATGAAATATACCAAGACAACGCTCGAGAAGTTTAGGATGATGGATTGCACACCAATCGTAACAACACCTATGGAGAACAGACATGCTTATCTCGCTCGTAATCCATCTCCCGAGGTAAGTGCCACTCTCTGTCGGCAAATGATTGGGAGTCTCATTTACCCGACCTACACTAGACCGATATCGCC
Organism: Taxus wallichiana var. yunnanensis; assembly: GCA_018340775.1. Taxonomy (NCBI): domain Eukaryota; kingdom Viridiplantae; phylum Streptophyta; class Pinopsida; order Cupressales; family Taxaceae; genus Taxus; species Taxus wallichiana. Next base: position 113,875,612 of record CM031240.1, read on the forward strand.
TTTGCGGTGAGCTATCTATCCAGTTCATGCAGAACCCAAAATTTGTCATTGAAAGAAACAAAGTGCATTTTGAGATATCTCAAAGGATCAGTGGATCTTGGTCTAGAATACAAGAAGAACGAAAACTTCTTCTTGACTGGATATTCGGATTCAGATCATACAGGTAACATTGATGATAGAAAATCCACTTCTGGATTTGTATTCTTTATGGGATCTGGACCAATATCATGGGGAAGTAAGAAACAACACTTTGTTTCTCGCTCTTCCACAGAAGCCGAGTATCGTTCTACAGGAGAAGCTGTCTGTGAAGCGATTTGGCTACGTCGCATACTGGAAGGACTTGGAATACCACAGGACAAACCGACCACCATGTATGTTGACAATGAAGGTGTTCTCAAACTTGTTCGCAATCCAGTTTTTCATGAGAGAACAAAGCACATTGAAGTTCAGGTTCATTTCATACGCGAACATGTGTTGAAGCACAACATCCAACTTCAGTTTTTTCCAATAGCTAAACAACGAGTAGATATTTTCACGAAGTCACTTGCGTGACAAGTTTGAGTTGTTGAGCATTTCTCTCCTCATCTCTTCAGACAATGCACAATTAAGGGGGGGAATGTTAGGATAAATTTTATTATCCTAATATTTAATTATGCATAGTTTAATAATTATTTAATTTCATTAATTAAATAATAAATGGTTATATTGTTATATGGTTAATCAACCATATTTGTCTCAGATGCATATCTTTTATTATATTGTTTTAAACAATATATTTGTTTTTATGTAATTGTTGCTTCCCGGGTGATTTGGAAGCTTGTTTATTCTGGCATTTGGTTGCACCTGTGCAACTCATTTTCCCGGATGTATTTGGCTGTGCAATATCTATAAATATTGCAGCCTATTCACTGTAATTTTTTAGTTGATTGAGATTAATAAAATTACACAGGCTTCCGTCCCTGTTTCTCAATCTATAGTCACAAAATCACACACTTACCGTTAGGTATGTTATTTTATATATGGATCTTGCGTAATAAAAGTATTCACTAGTGACCTATCCCCTAGTCATGTCGTTAGTTAGTCGGTCATCATTGTTATGTGTCTGGTATAGTTGTTAGTTGTCTATATAGTTTTGGGCATCTTTCAAGGAGTCTTAGGTGTTGTAATTTGCTTTAATGTTGTCTTTAGTCCTACACTTTGGGGCACCTAGGGTAGACTGAGGTGCCCTGGGTGCCCGAATCGTGATTTTAGGCACCCTGGTTTCCGTAACTCTTGGTCCTAATTTATTTCTTCGAGGTCGGTCTTTGTCATTACCCCGTTCATTCCCCTAGGTGGTAGTCAGCATTTTGGGTCACTAGTGTCAAAATTTGAACAAGAGATCCCTATATAAACATAGCATACTCACTACATTATGGGTAGACATTTTACTATCAAGGGCAACTATCTACTAAGGCAAGGGACTGCATTTGGGCATCTTCTACATCTACATCACACAAGCATAGGGGAAAGGGTTGTATTCATTCCATTCCATCCACCATTTTCATTTTTACATATAGTTATTGCCCCTAGTTCCGCGTCATTGGTGCTTTAGGCACCCTAGGCATAAAATTACACACATAAGCACACAAAACTACATTGGGTTTGGAATGTAGTGCAACACTTAGTCATAATTCCACCATTGTGGTAGTTAAGGTTAGTCTAACCCCTTCATTTGCATCTTTATTTTTTTAGGGATTGATGCTTTGTATGGGGTTTTACAGGTAGATCTTCACATCATATTATTGGCGACATAAGCGAAGATACAACGACAACTGTGTGACATAGATGAAGATACAACAAAGATCTAGCGACACTGTCGGACCAGATCCAGAGCCTTTCTATAAACCAAGGCACCCTGAACATAGACCAGAGCACCCCCAAGCGCCCGATTCTCTCCCATGCCCATTTCACCAAATCTCCAAATTCTATAATTTTCATAACAACATCTTCATACCCAATCCAACCCGCATATCAGCCTATTCAAGTCCAACACACAGTAAGGTAAGTTATATTCAAGTTAGTATCTCATCCCTTATATTTCATTTACTTTACTTCATTCAAAATCAAATAAAAATCATTTAGCATTAGTATTTCAATTCATATCAGTTATTCCATTACTATTTCTATTTAGATTAACTATTAGGCCCATAATAATAATTAATTTTCCTATTTTAGTTAATCATTAGATGTAAAAGATGTAAATAGATGCGTGCATGAAAAATAAACTTCCCCTCCTATGCATACATGGAAAAATAAACTTCCCCTCCTATGCGTGTATGCATAAATGACAGATCAATTGTCCCTTGTGTGAAGCTAGATGGATACTTGAATGCTCTTAGATGCAACCTTAGGTGGTGATAGATAATGCTTAGTGTTTGGTCCTTTATTATGGTCACATAACTTTGTATTTATATGATTCCCTTATTTGAATTTTGTAATTAACCACTAAAAGGCCGACTAGTAAGAAATAAAGATGCCCAACAACTAGAAAGGACCCAAAAGATGTGAGCAAGATATAAAGAGGTCAAGGGAACCCAAAGGGGACGGGGCGCTGGCGTTGGCGTCTAGTTGGGCACCGTGTCCAAACTCGGAAAAATTGAAGTGTCAAAGATTAGGCTCGGGCATGAAGGCATGTAAAACCAATAAGAAAACCAGAGAAAGCAAACAAGGAGGCCAAAGATAGTGGTTAATTAGTACTTTTCTCACTTAGGAATCATATGAATAGTGGTATGTGATCAGGACTAGAAATATACCCAAAGTACATGATTTAGTGTCTACATGTAGAGAAAAATATGATGTTTTAGTAGTGATGTGGTCTCATCGATTTCTTATTTATCTTTAGAGAGGAAAAATAAGAGGTTTATGTGAAACCCAAATAAAAATTAGAGGGAAAATTTTGGAGCGAATCACATGTTAGTAAGCCAAGTGGCAAAAAAACCAAAAAGATAACTCGATGATTTTTTTGGCCCCCATTTCTTTCCCCGCCATGGAAAGTCATTTTTGAAACAATTGTTACTCAAAAGATTTATAAAGCTTCTTTATTTAAGCAACACCGATACATTTTTATTTTCGTAAAGCTCCATTTCCCAAATATATAGGAGCAATAACCCCGCATTGGACCCTACATAAGTATTTTACAGCTAAAAACGTGTAAACAACCATCTTTAATCCATGGCTTCAAAATAAAGCTATGAGATAAAGATCAACATGATATTCACTTTTTTGTGCCAAGTGGGTTCCCTATTCTAAAAAATAGTACATATATCTTAAATACATTTATTTCAAAAACACGAGATCATTGCATTTTTTCTCTTACTTGATTAATAACTTTATGATATTTGAAACCTTAATTTCCCATAATAAATGGTGTCAATTTGGTCACACATATGTGTTGGGCTCAAAAAATCTTTGTGGAAAAAATGGTTTCAAACCTCATTGTATGGCTAAAATATTACAATTTTTTAATTCACTTCCTAAGTTAAAAAAGTGATGATCAAATTGATGCCAAATATAAGGTTGAAATTGCCATGTGACAATCAAATGGGCATCAAATAAAAAGACGGAAATTAATTACTAACAACTCATTGACATTATTGTCCACCACCACAACTCTACTTTCAGCCGTTTCATCCTCCTCGGACATGCCATTGTAAAATGCATATCAAAGTAATGATGAAAAATATCACCAAGGTGATGACTACTCATTAAGCTCATGTTGAAATGACTTAAACACTTAAGTAAAATCCCAACAAAATTAATAATTTTTATTTTCAAATTTACTTAATACATAAAAATATATTACAATACTATCTCAAATATATTAATTATATTTATTTAGGAATCATTAATATGTGTCAACCTCAAAGTGATTATCTTATATTTTATCACATGCTTTCGCTTAATGAAGGGTTTCACATTGATTCAACGACTTTGTCATTTTTTCATAAATTTCCTAACTAAAAACAAATGGTGTTAATCGAGTTTCACAATTGTGTCGCTAAAAAAAAATCCAAACTTGAGCATGTTCCCAAAACATCATGATTCTTTGATTGCCTTCTTAAAACAAGAAAAAAGTACTTTTGAAGGTCAAATAGAAGGTAAAATTAAAATAAAACATTATCTAACATACTTGCTTGAGACCTAGAAGAATCATTATAAAGACCAGTAGAGATAATAAATCATTGTTGTCAAAATTATAATGTGTATTATGTACATTAATATCCATCATTACTAAATTGAGATTGTCTTGAAATACATCATGTAAAATGACCCCATTTATTTTATATTGAGTGTTCCTTTTCTTTAGAGTCTCAATCATATTGTGTAGGAACTTTAGAAGAGCTTACTCGATCCATGAAAAGTAGGGTTTAAAGGATAAACTCTTTTGATCAAAACACGTCTTTACCTTTTCGGCTTGAGGTTGGCCAAAAATTAAAAAAACAAAACGCAAACCCCAATTATATTTTTGAGAGCTTTCCAAAATGTAAATTTTAAAGAAAATTTCCTAATATTTCACCTATAGAGCGAATTTGTGAAAAACCATACAACCACAATTGATCAAAAATAATGAAATTTGTAGGGTGTCACCTTGAAATATTTTCACGTCAGCCAAAAAAATCAATAAATAATTTGCAAAAATTAGGAAGATATAAACAAAACATGAAAATTAGGGTTTAAACCCTAAACTTGACATATCTTTTGCAAAACAACTCCAAAAAATGAAAATTTGAGGGAATATTATTTGAATGATTTCTCCACTTCAAAAAAAAAATTCCTCAAAAATCGATAATCGATCTCAACATATAGACAAATCACTAAAGTTATGTTTTTACCCCACAAATTTCCCAGATCAATGCTCTGATACCACTTGATAAGATCCTTACATATAATAAATCAATAAGTTGAATAATATGCAAAAGATAACACAACACAAGAGATATTGGTGGGCCAAGATGCCCAAATATTCAATATATGCATAATAATACCCTTAAGGTAGGGCAACACCATACAATGCTCCTTAAGGAAGGAATAACTCCACAATCTCCCAAGATGGGAATCCACTTCGAGGGGGATACCTCCAATATACCTCTACCAAGTAGAAGACTCAACTCATACATCCATGACATAACTCATAATGATACTCATATCCTTTATATAGACATACATTACTCTTAATGGATGGGTAACACCTAATCCCAATGTAGGCCGACTCATTACCCAATATAACTAATTCCTATGTGACCCCATATATTATAAACATATAACTAAGGGGGATGTGTGCCACATGTCAAAGATCTCCATCAACCCATATACATTATAATATCATATCCAAGGTACAAAGAATGATTCATACATTTGTATTGGTTATACCTTACTTTCTAGATCTGTTTGATATGTATTTTGGTGTTTCTATATGTGTTGTTTGGACCTTGGGTTTGTAGTACCCTAAATTAGGTGTGGTGAGGCACTCGACAACACTTTTTACACATTTACAAGTTTTTGGTCCTTAAAATACATATTTGACCTTATTCATCGGTATTTCCCATTTTGGACACTCTTTAATTGACTAAGTTGTTCCCATTCTCCAATTCAACATTATCAAGACCATTACAATCTATAAATAAGTCAAATCACACTCTAGAAAGACATCATAAATATTTCAATTTAAAGTTTCATGACATCATAATGAGTTCATGGTCCTTGGATATAGGGTTGGTCCTAAATTTTTCCAAGTGTTTTGAACTCATCCTTCCCTTGTCTAACAATCATAATTTCAAATTGGTAACTTGTCTTAGTCGGTTTGAGTGGGATTTTAGGCTCAATTGAGTCGAAAACCTAATGAAATTTATTTTATTTAAACAAAGGCACTCAATGGCATTCAAAACATCTAGACATTCTTTCACCCGTATTCTTTTTATTTTTCTATATATCAAAAGTAGGCTTAATATAATTAAAATATTGCAATATGTTGTAATAAGATAATCCATAACAAGAAATACAAATGTCCTAAATTATGAAAGGATGAAATGTTTGATCACATACTTTTCTAAAAAGTAGTATCATAAATTAAGGTTAAGGTTTGAAACATATTCACCAAAAATGGTTCTAGTTGCATGAAAGTGAGCTAAAAATAGATAAGGATGTTGTGTTGGGTGTTGTAATGACATCTATAAAGTTTGGGAGCCATTAAATGAGTGGCGACAAGTTCATCCGCCTAGGATAGATTTGCTCGATGAAGGTGTCCTAGGTTGTTGAATATGTCGTGTACTATTAAACCAACAATAATCATCTAACACTTGCTATGTTTGTATCGTTGGATCTAGAGTATGTGTTTAGATATTTAAAATAATTCTTTTATACCTAAAAATAGTTTCTCTTTGTCTTCTAAACCTAATGGTCTAAAAATGTGTTAATCATTGTATGTATTTGACTAGCCTCAATGTGTCCTCACTAACACAAGGAGTGTTGCACTAGTACCGATACATTGAAGAAGGATCAAATCATGTATAGTTTTACAAATCATGGGGTGGGGTGGATGTTATAAAAGTGAAGATAAAGATGGAGCCCCGATTCAACCCTTAATGCTTCACAATGATGTTTGGCTTGGCTCCGGTGCGTGATTGGGTTCAAAAACATTAGAGTGTGCTTGGATATGAAATATTTGAATGCCTCTAATATGTTTGGATGTTTTTGTTTATATAGTTGACTTGTGTAGATGATTTCCTACTGAACCAACCTTAAGCTAACTAAGGTAACTTGTGCATTTGAAAATATAGCCATTGTAAATACAATAAACAAATTAATCAGTTGAACTTATCCTAAGCCAACAAACCCATATAGGGTTATGATGAAATCTAATCTAAAATATTAAAATGATTGCTGATATTTTAAAGATATGTTCTATATAAGGTGCATTTATTCTCAAGGTGTTAAGTTGAAGAACAAGTCATGACCTAATGGACTCAAAGTTTAGGATTTGGTAAGAAGCCTTTAAATTAAGTTAATAAATGTGTAAAAGGGGATAATGTTGAGACAATTGATAAATAATTATTGTCAATTTTTATAGGACCGAAATTCATGTACTACAATTTCCCCATTTTAATGTAGTAATGAAATTATTGATTAAAAAGGATAAGAAAGCACAAACCTCGACTCCTCAACCTTAGGGTGTGATGTGTGCAATCTGAAGAGTGCTCCCATGCCATAAGTGCGAAATCTTTAGATAACATGTCAAATACATGTGTTAATGCTCAAAAGAGACGTATAAAATCTATAAATGAAAACTGAAATATGTAAGCATTGTAAAATTATGAAGCAATTGCACTTGATTTCCCCTAATGTGCTTGTATAAAGAAGTCTAAACAAAAAATGCAATAACTAAGCATTGGGTTGTTATGGGTATTTTGTGTCATAATTTTACATTAAGGTGGCTCATGTCACCACCATATCATTCATGGAGATCATCCATGCTAATATAACAAGATTGAATGTCATATGTGTAATTGAATATGTAAGATGAATTTGTGCCAAATCCATATAAATCTTTTATAAAACATGTAATGTGTAATGATGGACCATCCTAAATCCATGTAAATTCAATATAAAACATATATTGTGTCCTGAATAGTTGTATATACCTTGTGGCACTATAGCCACAATTTGTGTGAACTACTAGAATAATACATGATATGGCCCCTTTTGAGATGAAGGATGTTGCAATGTATCATTGGTTTAAAAGAGAAAGTGTAATATGTAAAATGTATATAACAAAAGCATCCAAGACATGAACCATATGTAGCATGTAAAATAAACATGGTGATATAAATGATGTGCATCATATATGATCATTAGAGAACAAGAAGTATATGCCATATCATGGGTAGGTATAGACACTTTTGGCAATTTATCCTTTGACATTGTTGATCTTGACATTGTACACTTGTATGGACAAATGCACTCCCTTTGCTCTTGTTTAACACACCCTGATATCACTTCATGTACTTTCTTATCTTTGCACACCTCTCTATCATCATTTTTTAAAATTTAATTACACAAAATACATCTATAAACATCCATGCTTAGGCCCATAAAGTGAAAATGTACTTTTCTCCCTCCTATAAAAAAATCAATTTCACAAGTTGTAAAAATACATATCAACCTTATTGTACAATTTTGGACTTAAATGATGTGTATTAATTATTTTAATTTTGTCACATTCATACAAACAAACATACCCATTTGGTCAGCCTTTTATGTCATAACAACCTTTAGAAGCATATATAAGCAAGTAAATCATACCTCATTTAAGGACATGACACTTTATGAACTCCTCATGTAAAATCAAACACTAAAGGCACCCAAAGCTCCCTAAACAATGAAATAACTCATGCACATCCATTAGGGAAGCACCCTTTACTGGTATGAAGTATCCTTCTAGGTTCAGAATCTCCATTATCATCCCACAAGCAAGAAAAGCGACCTTTCCTAAGCATTTGAGCAAGTGTGAAACTTAAGCAAGGCATTGTCAAAGCACAATTGTCAAATTTTGATTGCACTACAATAGATATCACATGCTTATGAGAAGAACATGTGTTTTGAGGCATCTTCAAAGTAATGCATACGTTGGTGGTGCATAAGGGTACCCACAACCCAACTAACTTTGTTTTGCAGGAATTCCTTGCATTATAAGGGTTTGAGGGTTTGAACAAGGTTTACAAAGTCATTCTAAAGGTGAGTGAAGAATATCGACAAATATTGACACATATTTCTAGGAAATCGAAGCACTTAAGAAGTTGCAAACATAGATTCCAAGCAAGTCCAAGACTATACGAAGGTTCGAGACCATACGAACGCTACTGAGACCGAGTTGTATAATTTTGACTAGGCTCGATTGTAGATGACATTTTCATAAATGAAGGATTTCCAGTTCTAGATATGCCCGTTCTTACACTCAAACCACCCAAACTCCTCCAGATCCACACAAAATTAGCTAAGTGCACACTCTCCCTTTTGTTTTGGAATTTGTAAGTAGTTAATCACTTTGAAAAATGTTATTCTAATTTGTGAAATTAATGTTGGAAGTTAATTAAATTAGAATATCCACATGTAACATTATTCATCCTTTTATGTATGTTAATTAAAACATTCTTAAATTAAAAAAGGGTGAAATCACCTAAAAGGAGAAACCATTTGGTGAACTCCGACTCTCAAATTGAGCATCATGCCTCAAACCCTAGTTGCCTTAGGGTTCATATCTGCATTTTATCATCATATCCACACCTGATTTCTATATATTATTTATCATCATGGCCCATGCCATAGTTTGTCAAGTTTCTTTGTATCATTTAATTCAATGACACCCAACATGTAGAGATACTCTCACAAAACTAGTGCACAAAATCAAGCTCCCTAATAATATGACACCTTCCCATGTGAATTCAATTTTGATTCGTATTTCAGCTCCTTCCATTATCAATAATGACACATTCCATAAGGCTATCTTAGAGTCTATTCAAGATTTACACCATGCTTTTCAAGATAAATTTAAAGCTATGAATACTCGATTACATCTCTTTAGGATGAGATACATCTCAAGAATACTCCCAATGCATATATTAGTTCTCCTTCTCTGCATCATGATATTTCTAAGGCCAAAGATATGCAATGTGATACAAGTTTTATGTCTACTACATGTTCTCATACAAGTGAGGTTAAAGTCCTACATAGAGGCAACAATGTGTATGTTCCATGAAATCAACCTCTCTGGTTTGACAAGAATGCTACACAACATGATATCCTATTCGAGCTACTCAATAAACACTATTGAGTGAGGACATTTAAGTGTTTAATCTTGGGGGTGTGATGAGTTGTATTAATTGCTTTCATAACAACTCATATTTTGTATTTTGATAAGACCATTGTAGCCATGTCTATGTATTTCCTAAGTACATTGTTGAACATCACTATTACAACCATGAACTTTTGGCATAATGACTAATTGATATAGTTATATCTAATTGTCTTTATTTTTGTGATATTATGTGTGCATTTATTCTTGTTATTCCAATAAATTGTTTAGATGATTATATGTGTTGATGCCACTCTTGGTTGTAAGCAATTTTTCATATGTAGCAAAGGAACCTGTTCTCACGAAACTCATCCACAGCCAAAGAACTTATCTGCAACAAATCATCTCGCAACATAAGGAAATCATTCACAACAAGTTAAAATGCATTTATGAAGATATTTTGAAACATGAAGTGATGGCACTTAAGTCCTTACGCCCCATTGGAGAAGTAATTACAACGAAACATGGAAAATTGAGAAAAAATCAATATTTGATTGATTATTAGTGATCGAACCGATTATTAATTGAACACTTGTTTTATGTTTCAAACATGTGTTGAATCTCTCACTTGTTTTATTGAAGACTCCTTATTATATTCTTCTTCTTCTCACGTGTTGTAAATGATAGGATATAAAGGAAAGGGATGGTGCCTTGTAAGGAGTTAGTCAAGTAGAGGGAATTAAGTCAATAAGTCAATTTTGGAATTAGAAACAAAGATTGCTCTGATCTTTTGTTCCTAGCTGTAATGTTTTATGTAATTTAATAAAGAAATATGAGTTTTCTCATTTAGTTTTTAGTTACAGAGTTAGGAAGGGATTAACCCCAAGTTAAGGCCCTCTTGAGGTCTGATAAATTCCCTCCATTGTTTCATTTCATGCATATTTCCTTATGAACAATCTTTTCTTTGAATATGCAACTTTGTTTCAGTAATAGCATTTAGCAATAGTTCATTTTCAAGTCTGAGTTTTATTTTACTTTCAACATTGTTATGTGACAGTTATTTCCTTTCTAACCTCCTAGATCAACTATAACTGTGTATACAACACCGATAATATTTCAAGTCTACACTCCCTAGTTTGATAACTAAATGAATGTAACCCAATGTATAACATATTAATTGTTACAAGTTGATTTACACCACCATTTTTGGCGTTGTTGCCGTGATATTGCCAAATTTATAGGAGTTTGTGAGGTTTTGCATTTTTGAATTTCTTAGAACATATTAGGTTGTATAAATTCCACCTTCAAAACCCCCACTAATGAATGTTGATTGAGTTGATTCAGTTGATGTATGCACCATTATAGAATAGCAGAAGTTACTTCTAATTATGAAGAAGAAACATCCTCTTTTGTACAGTTTTGTTGATAAAACACTCCCTCCCAAGTGAGATTTCTGAGGTTGTTCTGAACAATCTAACATGGCAGAGGAGGTGAATCAAAATATGGAAGATGAGATAAGGGAACCAAGCACATTTGAGTTTTCTATCTCCAATAACAATCAACCTAGCTCAAATGAAGAACATCTCTCCATCAACTCTTCCTAATTTTCATGGATCTATGACTGAATACCCATACACTTTCTTGTTTGAGTTTGATGTCTTATGCAATGTTATGACTACATAACTGATGCACACAAGATGAAGTTGTTCCCTGTTACACTCAAGGATGCAACCTTAAGATGGTTTATGGGCCTAGGAAGATATGTCATTACTACATGACAATGGATGAAAGACTAGTTTTTTAGCAAGTACCAAGACTACTACAGGCCAAGTAGCAGAGGAGGAGATAAACTCTTCAAGATGACACAAAAGGAAGATGAGCCACTAGAAGATTACCCGGGAGATTCCTATTTTGTGTTTAAAAGTTAAGAAATACAAGGTTGCCTCTCCCCGTCTTTTAAGTTACTTTTCTTAAAAGGACTTAGTGAGGAAGATATGGATGCTTCCGACTTAATAAGAGCTGGAGACATCCCCAAAGCTACTTTTGAGGAAATTCTTCAAGCTGCGGGAACTATTCTAGAGAAACCATGAAAAGAATAAGAAGTGCTAGATCAAAGGACAGAGAAACCTTTGCCAAGGAACTAGGGAAATATCTAAGTCAAAATTTTCAAACATGTTTAAGAACATGAAACAAGAAATAGTTAATGACATGGCCACCTAACTTGATGCTCTACATGCAAAGAAGAAGAGAGAGGATGCAAAGGCAACACTTACAGAGTTTTTCCATTCTTACAAAAGAAAGAAATTTGATTGCATATGCAGGAACTAGCCAACATTACAAAAGGAAAGGAGGTCTGCACTAGAGTTCAAAATGATAGAAATGGAGGATGGGCAAGTTTTCTACGTTGCCTAAAGGAAGCCATGGCCACCAAGACAAGGAGGTATGTTACAAGATCCCATGCCATCTTTTCAAAATTGGGCTAGTAGTTCATATAACAATATACAACCCCCACCTTGGGATAATACTCGCAAGGATGGGCTCCGTAACTTAGCCAATACCAACAACCATGATAACCTCGGTTCTCAAGCCAACATTGGCAACACTCCCCTTATTCATGGCAGCAACCTTGGAGAGGAGGGCAATAATGGAGCAATCAACATCCTAACTACAAAAAAACCTACTAGTGACCTCCCTACCAACAACAACAAGCTTTGATGCCGGTGTCCCCAAATTTCATCCCGAAATCTATGACTACCCTATCCAAAAAAAAATTCGTACTTTTAAAATAATGGGTTGTTTTGTGTTTTTATTGCAAAAGTTCTTGTATTGCATCAAGATTTTCCCAAAGAGCCATATTAGCCTTTTTGCCAAATACCTAGATGCCCAAAATTGTTATATTCTGTCATTTCAGGATTTATCTACGGAAATTTGTATTTAATTATTTTGAGCTACGTTTGAGGCAATTTACACTCCATTTTAACCTGTTGTGATTGAGCATTCCTATATATCGAAGGGTTTTAACTAAAAATAAGTTTTGGCTTTATTTTTGACTTTTGGCAATTTTTCATGTTTTTGTGTTTTCCCGTTTCGTTTTCTGTGAAATTTCTCTAGATCAATTCCTTTGCACAAAGTTAGCCCGATTCTTTTCTGGAGTATTTAGAGATCACATACGCACATTATGCTAGAAGGAAGTCACCATCAAAGGTATAGTTCACTTTGGGAAAAGGCGAAGTCGTGCACTAAAAAGCCCCTGTGGGGTTGGGCGCATTTTTGGAAAACAAAGGATTTAAGTGGATCATGGGAAAAATAGAAGCAACAAGCAGGTGGGATTTTATTGCCTGCCTTGTAGGGTACTTTTTCCCATGATGGAAAAGTCACTTAAGTTGCAGTGGGAAAATTAGAGGCAGCAGGCAGGCGGGAATTTATTGCCTGCCTTGTAGGGTAAAAATTCCCATGGTGAAATAAAAGAAAAGTGACTTAAGTGAAATCATGGGATTTTATTGCCTTATGCAGGGTAAATAATCCCGTTATAAAATTCAAACGACTTAAGTGAATCATGGGATTTTCAGGGCTGCCTTGTAGGGTAAAAATTTCCATTGCCATGTGTTTTTAAAAATAGAATTCTATTATGCTAAAAGTGCGCCCTTTGGAGAGAGAAAGGCAACCTTTAAAGTGATTATTTTAATTAATTCTTCTTCTAAAAAGGCGCCTGTATGGAGAAAAGTCAACAAAAGCAAAGGGAATAAATCAATTGAAATAGATTGTCTAAAATTAAATAAATTAATTTATTTAAAGGCAGCCCCCTCTTGTGAAAAAGTGCGCCCCTTTTAGAAAGGATTTAATGCTTTTTGAAGTATTAAATGATTAAATAAATTCCTATTTTCAGTGGCTAAGGTTAAGGCACACTATGAAGCTTAAGTGAAGTGAAGAGTGGATGATTAAATTAATTAAATTAAATTTAATGGATGGCTGTCCTTAATCTTGCAATTTTACCACACCGCTTAAAGAGGAGCATGATTTTTAATTAATTAATTGCAGAATATGAAGGGAAATTATTAATTATAGAATTATGAAGGTTATATATCCATGGGCTACCATAAGGATGAATTAATTAATTCACAGTGAAGAAGTGCCGCCCAGAGGAAAAGTGCGCCCATTTGGAGAAGGATTTTGCTTAAGAGGAAGGTGGATTTGATACTAAAAGCTTCTAGTTTTAGCGCATGCTTTGAAGAAGGTTGATTTGTGTCTACATAATTGTTTATAGAAGTGATATAGGTGCTTAGGTGATGTTGGTAAAATTCATGCTTGCTTTGCATGTAAATAAAACGTCAAATTTTGAGGCAACAGGCTTGAATTATGCATATTTTTGTGATTAAAATTCATTGTGCATACTCCGGTTGCCATCTTTTTCTCAATTAATTGCAAGAGTTAGATACAGTGCTTTTATAAAGAAAAAGGAACTTATATCAATGTCCAATACATTGAATATTTCCTCCGAATCAAGGATTATCCAGATCTACACCAGTTTTTAAGAATTCCACTCAAATAAGAAGAAAAAGAATTGTTCAGACAAAGATAGACAAAGCTATGGTGAAGAAAGATGAAAAAGAAAGCACAACAGAATCATGCATCACTTCTAAATTTACAGATATTGGAGACACGATCTAGGCTCAGAACCTCTTGCTGAATTGATAGACAGATCTAGAGTAGGAAAGACTTCACTCATGTGTGTAGGAAAAACTTCACTCATGTGTGCAGATTAAAAGCAGTGGAATTATTTGAGTTGCAACTTTTTCATCAACAAAACCGATTCTTTAGAGTTTGTTATGCAGGTGCAGATCCATATCCAGATGTAGATGCAAATCCATATGCAGATCCAGATCCAGATCTCATAGTTGCAAAAGCTTCCGGCACAAAGGCTTCATCCTCTTGTTTTAAATGCAGCCCGTGAAGAAGTTAGTGCGTGGAAAAGAACTGCAAAAGCTTCAGGATAAAAGAGAAGACAAGGCGAAGGTAAAATCCAGAATGTTTCCAAATCCAACTTGTTGTTTCCAGATCTAGCTTGCTTCGATCTAGCTTGTTGTTTCTAGATCCAAACGTTTCCAATTCTAGCTTATTTCCGATCCACTTGTTGTTTCCAAATCCAGTCATTTCCAATTCCAGCTTGTTTCCAGATCTAGCTACTCCCAGATCCAATTTGGTGAGAAAAATGAATCAAAATTTGCGTATGCGAGACATGAAAAAGGACAAGACTACAACTTTCCTCTTCCTTCTTCTTTCCTCCGAAAAGTAATTGAGCGATTAATTAAATTATACAACTTAAGTGATTGGCTTAAAAGCCATTACTTGAAGAATTCAACTACTTGGAGATAGGTGGAAAACGTGTAAAATAGAAGGTTCTATTTTTAGTTACAAATCATACATGTCATGCAAAGAGGAATTCTAGGATAGAGATTGCCATTTGTTTCTTTTCCGACTTCCACATGTGCTAGTTCAACTAAAAGCTTCTTATTTGTAATTGCCCTACATTCTATAAGTAGAGGAAGAACCTTCGGGTTAATGATCGAATTTATAAGCAACAACCTTGTGTTTCGAGTTTGTCTTTGAAACCCTTGAGAGCCACTTGAAGCAAAGGAATATACAGAGCAGATTTGGAGAACTTTGTGTCACGGTGTATTGTGTTTCTTACTTTTGTCTTAGATCTTTGAATAAACTTTATGTTATTTCGATTTAGATCTAGAACTACCTTGCTTATAATTCTATGTTTATATCTATTGGTTTCTTCTATGTGCATGCAATCAACTCTGTTATCTATTGATTGGGATGCACATCTTCCCCATTTCTTCTCTATGTTTATATAATTCCCTTATTCCATAAATATTTCCTTTATTAAACAATCACATTACTTGCTTTGTAAACTATTCACTATGGTTCATGAATCGAATAGTTAAATTAAAACCCCATTTAGATATTAGCATACTTTAATTAAAAAATCTGACATGGGAGCCTCACCGGTAAATGAGGGAGATTTATCTCATGATTGCCTAGGTTTTGTGCTATGCAGAAAATCTAGCCAACAGATGCCGAACCCTCAATCTAGCTCTCAACCAAAAGCTACTCAATTACTAGCTCAACCAACAAGTAATGCCATTAATAAAGTTGCTCAGCCAACCTATAACACTAAATCAACCCAATACTCTACTTATTCAGTTGATGTCAATAATATCCATCTCCATTCAAGAAGAGCACTTGTGCCACCAAGTAAACCTACAATCACAAAGATACCAAATGAACCACAATTGTTGCAAGCTGATCCACAACAAAGCCATAAAATGTTGCAAGTTAATCCGTAATAACATGAACAAAATTCCGGAAAAATAAGATGTAAGTCAATGGACCCCCATTTCCAAAAATATTGCAAGAGAGAAAATATGACCCTAAATCAGATTCTGATTATGATTTTGTCAATCAGTTGAAGGAAATTTGTGTAAAAATTCACTCATTCAAGCCATCAAGGATGTGCCTATTTACAACAAGTTGATCAAGGATCTATGTATAAAGAATCCAGGTAGAAAAATAAAAGATCTATCCATTTTACAAGTCATTGAATAGTTGGTTAGCATCATGCTTGGAAACTCTATGTTACCTAAGTACATAGATCCGATAATCCTTTGGTGAATGTTACTATCAATGGAACTACAATAAAAATACCCTGATTGACTTAGGGGTAGAAATCAATGTCATGACCAAGAAAATCATGGATGACCTAAAGTTGGAAGGATGAGGCCAACAACTACAAAGATTTTTTAACTAGTACAAGGTAAGGCTGAAGGAGTCCTTGAGGACATTGTTGTGGTGGTAGACTCTTGGGAATACCATGTTGATTTCATTGTCCTACAACCAAAGGCAAGTTTAGGAGGTTACCCTCTTATACTATGAAGGTCACGGTTGGCCACTTCTAATGCATTTATAGGGTACAAGTCTGTAACATGATCATCTCAAATGGAAATGGTACCAAGAAACTTATACTCTATCCTCCTGCCCAACCATTGAATGATGAGGATCAAACAGTTTGGGTTGAAGAACTAGAAATTGATCAATGCTTTGTCTAACAGCTGATGATGTTGGAAAATTCTTGCACTATTAGAAAATTCTTGCACTATTGAAGATCGAGAGGAAGATGTTGTTCTCTCTAATATTCTGCAGAACAAATATGGAAGAAATGAAGAAATTGATGATAGATTGAGGTGCTTGAGTTGTCCTTTGAACCAAGTCTTACCACAAAAGAGCACCATGAGTATTCCAGGTAAAAATTGTATTTTTCACCAACTTCTTCCTCATGACTACATATTAAATTCTATTAGTAGCAACATGTGTTCAATGCTAGACCTCTCTAAGAAAGTAGAAATAATAAAGCAGGGAGGCCACTAAATGTAAGCAAGATGTTGAATATACAACATGAGCAATTGTTGATTGCTCTTCTTCAAGAACATAATACAACATTTGCTTGGGATTATAGTGATATGTGTGGGATTCATCCTAGGCTTTGTACTCACAAAAATTATATTAAAAAAGAATGTAAACTAATCAGAAAGCCACAAAGGTGCACATGAACCCAACAAGTAAGAGAAATTATGAAGGATGAACTACAAAAGTTGCTAGATGTTGGATTCATATACCCCATATTAGACAGTCAGTGGGTATCACCTTTGGTAATTGTACCAAAGAAGAATGGGAAATGGAGAATCTGTGTGGATTACAGAGAATTGAATTCAACCACAAAGAAAGACCACTTCCCATTTCCCTTCATTGATCAAGTGCTTGATACCCTAGTTGGTAAAAGTACTTTTCCTTTCTTAATGGATATAATGGTTACAATCAGATCCATATTACACCAGAGGACCAAGATAAGACTACATTCACATGTCCATGGGGGAAATTTTCCTATTCAGTTCTCCCATTTGGCCTATGTAATGCACCTGCCACATTCTAAAGGGAAGTCCTGAGTATCTTATTTGATTTGACAAATGACTACATGGAATTCTATATGGATGAATTCATTGTTCATGGCAATACTTTTGAGGAGGCTATGCAAAATCTAGATAAGGTCTTAAGAAGATGCAAGGATCACAATTTTTCCCTGAGCAATGAGAAGTGCTATATGATGATGTCAGAGGGTATAGTGTTGGGGCACTACCTTTCCTCAGCAGGAATTCAAGTAGATCCAACAAAATTGTCTTTCATAGTCAACATGCCCACACCAAGGAAACAAAAATATGTTAGAAGCTTTTTAGGTTATGTTGGATATTACAGAAGATTTATACAAGACTTCAACAAAATTGCAGTGCCATTTTTTGTATTGTTGGGAAAGGATGTTGATTTTGTATGGACTAAATGTTGTGAAAGTGATTTTCAAACTTTAAAAGAGATGTTAACTACTGCTCCTATGTTGAGAGGACCTAACTAGAACCTTCCTTTTCACATCCACACAGATGCATCAGATCATGCTATTGGAGTTTTCCTAGGTCAAAAAGATGGTAGTTTGAATTATGTAATATACTATGTTAGCAAGAATTTGTAACATGCAAAATTGAACTATATAATAACATAAAAAGAGTTCTTGGAAGTAGTATATTCCATAAACAAATTCAAACATTATATCATAGGATACCCAATGTTTATTCACACTGATCATGCTACAATCAAGTATCTGGTAAAAAAACCAATAATAAGCAAAGAAAAATCATAAGGTGGTTGCTCCTCTTGCAAGAATTTGATGTCACCATAGTGGAAAATCCTGGAAAAGATAATGTGGTGGTAGATTTCCTCTCAAGGATGGAGACCAACAGTGAAGAGAAAGTAGTTGATGATTCATTTCCAGATGAGCACTGTTTGCTATTTCTCAAGAACACCATGATATGCGAGACATAGCCAACTACTTGTTCTTAAGTAAAACACCTCTGCATTTTTCATCCTATGAGAAAAGGTATTTAGTTGAAAAGATTTTACCCTTTTCTTATATGGTTATACTTATCTTTTATACAGGTCAATATCAAGTAATGAGAAGGTGTATAGATGATGAGGAGATATTTGATGTCCTTAAATCTTGCCACAATGAACCTTGTGGAGGGCATTTTTCTGTAAAGAGAACAACATAGAAGGTGTTGAATATTGGCTACTATTGGCCAAATTTACATAAGGATGCAACATTATACACTAAGAGATGTGACAAATGTCGAGAATGGGTAATCCCACTAAGTCTAATGAGATGCCATTGACAACTCAATTGGTTTTACAACCTTTTGATAAGTGGGGCTTAGATTTTGTTGGCCCTATAAACCCTCCATCTCAAGAAAAGAGTATATCTTGGTTTGTACAAATTACCTAACCAAGTGGACAAAGGTAAAAGCATTGCCAAACTAGACTAGTGAGAAGGTGGCTAAATTCCTATATGAGAACATCTTTACCAGATATGGAGTCCCAAGGGAGATTGTGACAGACTAGGGTACACATTTTACTTTGCTAATGTGATTGTTGATTTGGTCAGTGAATATGAAATCGGCATAGAAAGTATACACCATACCATCCCTAGTCTAATGGCCAAGCGGAGATTAAAAACATAGAGATAAAGGCCATATTGACAAATATTATAACACTCAAAAGAAGAGATTGAGCGAGACAGATTCCGTAAGTAATATGGGCATTCAATACAACATGGAAGACCATAGTTGTCTTCACACCATTTGAATTATTATATGGCAATATTGTTGTTTTGCCAATAGAATTTGAGCATAAAACATTAATAACTACACTTGAGCTGGGAATAGACTTATCCGAAGCTCAGAGACAGAGAATTCTCCAACTCAACGAGTTGGATGAATTGAGGAAGCAAGCAGTTCATAACATAGAGGTAGTACAAAAACAAAGAATCAAATGACATGACCAGTATATTAATACAAGACAGTTCCAGGAAAGTGACTAGGCACTTTTATTTGACTCAAAATAAAAGGATCACATAGGGAATCTCATAACAAAGTGGTTAGGCCCCTATGAAATTGAGAAGATCTTCCCTAATGGAGTTATGAAGCTTACTACTATTGATCTTGTGAGATTCAAGTTATTGGTGAATGACCACAAGTTAAGATTGTATAAAAATCTAGTTGATAAAGGCTCATTTATGGAATTATTCATAGATTAGAGAAGAATGGAGAAAGAAACATCAAAATTAACCTCGAGGTTGAGCATGTTGGCTCACCTTCTAGGATTGCAGAGAATTGATGAGATTTCAATAGCCTTGGAGCATTCAACTTGCTAAATACTTCAAGGCTAAATAAAAGTGTTGAGATCTACCTTTCTGGGTGATCATCAACATTATGTTAACCCATATATATATATATATATATATATATATATATATATATAGGTTTTGTTTTACAAGTCTTATTGACAAGTGATTGCAGGAGAGCATGATCTCCATCACAAGGAGAGAGTGCAATGACCAAGGGTTCAACTTACAGCCACAAGAAATAAGATCATGTTTGTTTGTAGCATCTAATAGAACTCATGGTTACATAAAGGACATCAAGGAAACATGCACAAGTGGATGATATACAAAGAATGATTGGCACCCCAACCAATTGGAGTTCCCTCTTCGGGAAGCATATGTTTGCAGTAAGGAGCAATCAACACAAGTTAAACCCACATCCACAACATCACAGGGACACTTGCATGTAGCCAAGACTCCAATTCAATAAAGCATGCACATCAATCATTACAAGCAACAACAAGATAAGTGCATACATTTATTACTTTAATAAAGCATGATTAGATTAATTATATTTAATTATGAGTTATGCCAAGTCATAAAGACCTTCACCTTTCAGTTATGATGTGTCCACTTAAGCCCTCCACATAAGCCAACATGTCACATCATTTTGCTTCATGTATTAAATATTGTCACATCCACCTAATGATTAATCACCCCTACATGTATTACTTGTCCCCTTGGTAATAAAGTTCAAAGCGATGAAAATCCATCAACACAATTCATTTTTGTAAATTACTTTCAAGGAAAAATTGTGTGATTACGTATTGCGGGAAAAGTTGCATATCCACCATGGGAGGTGACCTGATTAGATATGAACCTTCTACGCATTTGTAACTTCTGAATCATCCTGAGGTTGTGTAGTACTTTGAGAATCATGGCTGGATGTAATACATTAACAGATTTCAAGGCTTTGATGAGGCAATTGTGGTAGAATTTACAAATACCTTGAACAATGGAGAGGCAAAGGTAAAAGGGTTAACCATCAGGGTAAGTGATGAGATTTTAGCAGAGGTCACTAGTTTACCAGCTCAGGGAGAGTCATTTCCAAACAATGACCCAAAAGTAACAAGAAGAGAATTTACAAAAAATGATGAGGAGTTCATCTCAGACTGCCAAGGTACTCTTAGAACATCTCTCAAACCTTTATGGGCACAAGCTGCCAATTTTGTCATTCAATATTTTACTTGTGAAGGGAGATATTCAAGGTTAAATATAGTGCATTTCAAATTGTTAAATCATTTGAAAAACAATCAAGTGAATGTTCCAAATTTATTTCATGAGATGCTTAAGAAAATGAGCAAAGAGGTTCAAAGGGGTAGGGCAACCCTGTCACATCACTATCTAATAACCCTAGTGGTCAAGCACACTTTGCAGAGGGAACACCCTTAGATATCATGGGATGACTTTGTGAGAGTGAAAATATTGAAACCTTATTGGGAAAGAGGAGAAACAACATTGAAATTTATACTTCACATATGCCAAAATTTGCACCACCCTCTTCCCCACCTCAAGAACTAATAAATTTTGAAAAATCTGCCTTCCACAGAAGAAACCCCTGCACCTATTTCACCAGAGAGAATCTTTGTTGCTGAAAATTTATTGGAATTTTCCTCCCTTGAAACCTCCACTTCCAAAACCAAAAGAAATCTACTCATTCTGCTCCAAAACAAACTAGGCCCTCTACTTCCAAAACCAAAAGGAAATATACTCATTTTGCTCCAAAACAAACTAGGCACTCCTATAGGCTTAGGAAAAAGAGGACAAAAACCTCTAGTTCAAGACAATCTCAACCCATCTCATTGGATAGTGATTTGGAATCCATAAAAGAAAATTCTAAGCTTGAACCATTGGAAAAAGAGTATAGATATACTTCTCCCACAGTAACTCAAGAGCCAGAATACCATGAACAACCAATGGAAGGACAAGAAGAACTAAATCGAATGAGGGAACAGTTCATGAAGTAGAGAGTCATGAAGTGAGACAAGTAGAAGAGGCAATGGAAGGAGGAAATGAACAAGAGAAAATGACTGCAAATGATGTCAATGAACAAGTCATTGAGAAAGTTGTTGAACAATCACAAAATGATAGTAGTAAGAAGCAAATGTAGAACCAATACAACCCCTAAATATTATTCATGAAATCATAAAGGAACCTGAAAAACCATCTTGTAGTGAGATGGGAACACAAACTATGGGGCCCAATATTTAAAATATGTTATTGCAAAGGGACACTTACATTAACAGGCTCAAGAAGAAATGGGAAAAGGAGAAGGAAGATCTTATCTCTAAACATAAGGAGGAAATGGAAGACAAAGACAAAGAGATTAAAAGGCTAAAACAAAAACAAGAGGAAACGGTGAAGGTAACATTTGACATGTTGAGTTGTAGACCCCATCAAATGTCTATGCCATATACCTAAAAGAAAATATGTTGTACCACAAGTTCACTTGCATAAATTCTAATATGATATATGACATTAGATCAACCAAGAAATTTTTTACTCTATATCAACATAGTACACATGAACTGTAAAATTTATTATGTGAGCTATATTTGCATAATTATGCCCTTCCATATGACAGAGATTGGATCCCAATTATGTATATTGGGGATGTACAAGTTAAGGCATTATGTTCTTATATTTCAAATGAAATGGAAAGAGATAAGAAAATGGAGGCATATAGACATTTGGAAAAGGTTACACCACTATATATCAGAGCTGAGGCAACAATATCAAATGAAATTGCAAAAGAATATGACAAGTATATGGAAGTGGATGCAATCAACAATAAAGTGTTGACAATGAGAATGGAAGCCCACACAGAAGTGAGGGAAATGATCAAATAACACGGAGTTTAGGTTGTGACAACATGCAGATCTAGATGGACAGAGTTATCACCTACACTCCAAAGGAAAGAAATGCACTCATATCCAAATATACTTCCAACATTACATAGGGTGAACAAGTATATTGAAATAACAAATGAATGTGGGGATGATTGGTTTCCTATAGCTTATCATCCTCCAATATTTCACTTCCCAATTGCACCTTAGACAAGAAATTTACTAATCAATCACATGGTGAAACACAAAATTTGGGACAAACCGAGGAGGATTTATGGATATTTCTTCTCAGAAGAGGAAGGAACAGGAACACCCATAGATTTTAGGCAAGAATGTAGTTTCTAGCAAAGAAGATATGAAGCTCTTGAATGAGGACATTCAAGTGTTTAAGCTTGGGGGTGTGATGAGCTATATTAATTGCTTTCATAACAACTCATATTTTTATTTTGATAATACCATTATAGCCATGTCTATGTATTTCCTAAGTACATTGTTGAACATCACCATTACAACCATGAACTTTTGGCATAATGATTAATTGATATAGTTATATCTAATTGTCTTTCTTTTGTGATATTATTTGTGCATTTGTTTGTGTTATTCGATAAATTATTTAGATGATTATATGTGTTGATGCCACTCTTGGTTGTAAGTAATTTGTCATATGCAACAAAGGAACTTGTCATGACAGATAAGGAAATCATTCACAACAAGTTACAACACATTTATGAAGATCTTTTGAAACATGAAGTGATGGAACTTAAGTCTTTACACGCCATTGGAGAAGTAGTTACAACAGAAACGTGGAAAATTAAGAAACAAATCAATCTTTGATTTGATCATTGATTAAGAACTAGTGAAGAACTGATTGTTAGTTAAACACTTATTATGTGTTTCAAACACATGTTGAATCTCTCACTTGTTCTGTTGAAGAATCCTTGTTGTATTCTTCTTCTTCTCACGTGTTGTAAATGATAGGATATAAAGGAAAGGGTTGGTGCCTTGTAAGGAGTTAGTCAAGTAGAGGGAAGTAAGTCAGTAAGTCAGATTTGGAATTAGAAAAAGAGATTACTCTGATCTTTTGTTCCTAGATGTAATGTTTTATGTAAATCAATAAAGAAATTTGAGTTCTGTCATTTAGTTTTTAGTTACAAAGTTAGGAAGGGATTAACACCCAAGTTAGGGCCCACTTGAGGTCTGCTAAATCCCTCCATTGTTTCATTTCATGCATATTTCCTTAGGAACAATCTTTTCTCTGAATCTATAACTTTGTTTCAGTAATAACATTTAGCAATAGTTCATTTTCAAGTCTGATTTTTATTTTACTTTCAACATTGTTATGTGATAGTTATTTCCTTTCTAACCTCTTAGATCAACTATAACTGTGCATACAACACCGATAATATTTCAAGTCTACATTCTCTTGTTACGATAACTAAATGAATGTAACCTAATGTACATCATATTAATTACTGCAAGTTGATTTACACCACCAATATGATAGATTCTAATCCACCTATTAATATCGGTTGTAACAAAAACACAAATGATCTTACACCTATTACTCGCATGGAAACATCTATTGTAGATTATCACAAAATAAGTATCGATGACTTACCTGGTGATCTTTGGATCTCTATAGGCATAGAAAACTATAGGATAAACCCTAAGTATACCTCTTAAATTTCCATTGTATTAGTCCTCTTCCAATACTCGGGGGCATCCTACTTCCCCTCACATCTCCCTATGACACACTCTATTTATAGGTTCAACTAGATTGTTGAGGGAGTAGTTCTACACCTGAACCTCACATTACACACACATTGGGGCAAAACTTTCTTCCCATATCTAGTTGCATACTCTCTATTCATCAAAAACACTAATAATCTATGTATTCTCCTCCCTAGGGGTATTACTAGATTACCCTTCCTTCTCTTTGGAGAATAGGTTTTCATTCAATGCCCTCGGGGGCTAAAATACAAAACATTCAAATATTTGTAAAAATACAAAATTAGGACTTGTTTTTATGGCATACATTGTTTGCACTTTACATTATACATGTTGTTTATCGTTTGCTTTGATAGATAACATTTCTTCTTTACACACACGTTCACATGGTATATTAAACATGATGTAGGACATGCATAGAGTGATACACAATAACATGTGTTGGTCCCGCCCTTACCCAAACTGCAAACCTCTAGGGACATCTACTTTTGCATATTATATCCAAGTGTTATATTTCCATTATAGTTCCTTTCTTTCCTTATTAACTTGGACACACACACACACACACACACACACACACACACACACACACACACACACACACACACACACACACACACACACACACACACACACACACACACACACAATGTATTTGCTATCTTTTGGACTAATAAGACTAACACATGTGTCTTGTGCAACACTTACAATTATTGCTTCATTGGCTCTTTTATATCATATGTTATGTTCTTTTCATCATATTTGGATACACTTGCTTTTCATACATGCCTATCGATATGTTTGCATGTGCTTGTTTGTTACTTTGATTGTGTCCTAAAGGACTTGATTGTCTTATGACATCGTGGGTGTCCTATGTTTACATGCATTATACCTTGTGTGTGGTTGTGCATCTCTTATTTGTCAATTATCTTGTCACACCGTGGGTGTCCTATGTTTGTAGGCACTTCACCTTTTTGTGATAGTGTTTGATATGTTTACACTTTTTACATTATATGTACTATTTTTATTGACACGTGGTTTTCTATTGATGTTATTACAATTTTATTGCATTGACATTGTTATGGTTATCATACTTATTATTTTTGTTCCTCTTGTTTTGTGTCATGATTTCTACCATATGCATCCCCTTGTAGAAACAATTTCATCTTAGCGGCCAACACGTTAGCGGTTCAAAGGTTATCCACACATTTTTATATACTCTCAAACATGGGTATACATCTTTTATTTTGAGTTATGTGTTCACATTCTTCATCGCACACACTTTTAAAAAGAGCCAAACATCTAGGTTTATTCTACATTTCTAGGAGATAGACATTTTACTAGGCACAAACATATGCAAAGGTAGACAATAATGAATCATAATTGGACTCAAACACATAAATCCAACAAAATATAAATAGGGTCGAAACATACAAATTGGTCGGGACCATATGGATGGTTCTGACCCTACTATATGGTTTTGCCCACGGGGCATTTTCTTTAGATTTTTCAATAGTTTCAAAATTTTCACCATTGACATAGGGTTTTCATATGGTTTTATACTCAAATTGACTCACTTTAGCACAAATTCAGGGAGCATGAAGTATTTCTCTCTCTCTCTCTCTCTCTCTCTCTCCAATGATGCACATTTTCATTTTCAATTTTAGACACATTGGGGGCACGGGTCTCCTTTCTCTGGTCAAATATCAACATGCATCAATTCTACTCAATTTCTACTCAGTTGTGTGGCACATGGGAAGAGTATGGGGACATTTATTCTTTTTTATTGTGTGTCCTAATTTACAAAATTGAGTCTATATTCATTTGTAGTGGTATGGTCTGTGGGGTTATGAAAGGCATTGAAGCGACTAAGTTCTTTGTAGGTAATCCTCGTTATCATCTTACACATAAGGGGATGATATCAGAGTTGTTAAATAAATTTGATACATGGTCTTCTTCCTTTGCGGGGTGATTTAGCTCCTCTTTTTTTTTGGTTCTTCTCTTTAGCATTAATGTGTTGGGTTTTGTACACCTAATGCATTGACATCTCCTCGACACAATTGGGGACTGATCACCCTCAATTCTTCATCGCAGATTCAAAATCTAGAATCTCCAAGGCATAAGAATGAGAGCACATTCCCTCCATAAAGAAAATATGTGTATTCATTCCATGTTTTGCATCTCTTTTGGCATTTCTTGTTGCATATTTCTTTACATTACTTTCATTACATTTGAGTTATAATTTAATTTCCTATCTTAGGCATTGACTACACTCGTGTTGCAAGTTTCATCTTGGAGTGTGCTAACACCAACACAATGGGACACTATAAAACAAAGTTACTACGAACAAAGACAAAGTGTGTCTACACACTCAAGTATATTTTCCTTTTAGGCATGTAATTTTCAATTTCATACTTAAAGGGGGGAAAATGTAGACACTCAAATTTGACAATCTATCCTTTGACATTGTTAATCTTGACATTGCACACTTGTATGGACAAATGCACTCTCCTCACTCTTGTTTAACACACCTTGATAACACTTCATGTACTTGTTTATATTTGCACACCTCTTTGTCGTCAATTTCTGAAATTTAATTGCACAAAATACATCTAGAAACATCCATGCTTAGGCCCATAAATTCAAAATGTACTTTTCTCCCTCCTATCCAAAAACATCGGTTTCGGTCAGGTTGTAAAATTACATATCGAACCTATTGTATGGTTTTAGACCAACATGTTGTGCATTAATTATTTCAATTCCATCACCTTCATATGAACAAACATACCCCTTTGGTCAACATTTCATTTCATAACAACCTTTAGAAGCATATATAAGAAAGTAAAACATACCTCATTTAGGGACCTGACACTTTATGAACTCCTCATGCAAAAACAAGCACTAAAGGCACCCAAAGCTCCCTAAAAAATGAAATAACTCATGCACATCCATCATGACAATACCTTTTATTGGTATGAAGTTTACTTCCATGTTTAAGAGTCTCCATTATCACCTTAAGCAAGCAAAGTGACCCTTCCCAAACATTTGAGCAAGTGTGAAACTCAAGCAAGGCATTGTTAAAACACGATTGTCAAATTCTAATTGCACTATAATAGATATCACATGTTAGGATAATGACGTGTGGTTTGAGGCCTCTTTGGAGTAGTGTGTATGTCAACGGTGCATAGGGGTTCTCACAACCCAACTAAATTTGTTTTACAAAAACTCCTTCTTGTATTAAAAGGGTTTGAGGGTTTGAACATGGTTTACAAAGTCATTTTTATGGTGAGTGAAGAACACCGACATACAATGACACACATTTCAAGGTAGAAAAGACACTCATGAGGTTGCAAACCAAGATTCCAAGCAGGTCCAAGAATTTATAAAAGGGTCAATATCATACATATGCTACAAACGAGTTATATGGTTTTGACCGTGCTCGATTACATATCACAATTTCAAAAACAAAACATTTCCAGTTCCACATTTGATTATTCATGCACTCGAGACAACCCAGATTCCTCTATATCCACATTGAATTAGCTAAGTGCACTCTCTCCCTTTTGTTTTGGCATTTTTTAAGCAGCTAGTCACTTTGAAAATTGTATTTTTTATTTGTGAATTTAATGTTGGAAGTTAATTAAATCAAAATATCCACTTGTAACATTATTCATTATTTTTAATGTATGTTAATTAAAACCTTCTTAAATTGAAACGGGTGAAATCACCTAAAAAGTTGAAATAAATAGATATATAGTAAACATATCTAATAATCTTGAGTAATCGGTAGTTATTGAGTGCAACAATGAATGGTAGAGATGAAAAGAATATAACACATTTGTAGAGAGAGATCACAACAAAATGCGAATGATATTCGATAAGCTCCTTTTGTGTATATCTTCTAGGACTACTTACCCAAATATATAGGAAAGCATATCCAAGTAGAGCTATAACCACTCACTAACAACTCATAACATACTCTCCTTAAATCTCTTTCCAAACTCCTATTTACGTGAGTTGTTTATTAACAAATTCACGTATTATAGTATTATTACATTCCATATAAATATATTTTCTCATTAATGTGAGCACAAAATATTATTTTCCTAACATTCCACCCTAGTGCGAACATGGGGAAAACATGCCTTGTCTTTATGAACTTGTCGCTTTGAAGCTTGTTTGTGATCTAGATGGATTCTAGGACAATACCAACAACCTCTGGATGGTTTTCCAAGTGGTTAATAAACAACCACACAACAGATGGTTTTTAGGACTGTACCAACAACCTCTAGATAGTTTTTCCAGTGGCTTACTAACAACCACAATATCATGATGTTGCAGTAGTATCATTGACTCTCATCACATTCTTCCTTTAGGATATTACATAGGAAACAACTCGTTTATCACAACACTAGAACAATAGAACATATATTGGAAATATTTCACATTACCACCTCTAAGAATCACAATGTTCTTAGTTATAACCACTGTTTATCGATTGTTGCCACCCAATCTCAAACAACATAGGAAACGCAACTGCCACTAGAAGCTTCCCTTGACTTTAGCCGTTTTGGGCTCATAATGGAAATGGAACATTGGTGTCATGTTCCCCCAATGTGAAATTTCCACACACAAACATTGAGAAGCAAACTATATTGAAGTACATACTACTGACCGAATCTTACTAGTTAGATCTTTTGCTCGCACATGCTCACCTTT
The DNA here is from genome assembly GCA_018340775.1 of Taxus wallichiana var. yunnanensis. Taxonomy (NCBI): domain Eukaryota; kingdom Viridiplantae; phylum Streptophyta; class Pinopsida; order Cupressales; family Taxaceae; genus Taxus; species Taxus wallichiana. The sequence continues at coordinate 113,905,055 of CM031240.1, forward strand.
GTAAGTGAACGTATCCACAAGCAGACTATCTTCCAATGAAGTATGACAACCCAAGGATCGGGACACTCGAAGGAGCACCGTTGGTTATCTTCGCTCCAACACAATTCTTTTCCAGTATCCAAAACCACACAAAACAGGAACTTTGAAAAGAAACACACTGCAAAAACTGAAAGCAAATACTCACACCACAATAATGTCACCACAACAAAATGTGGTCCCGTTGTTGGCAATTAACGAGAAGTCATTGATAAAACTCCACCTCGATGCATCTTCCCTCTAGTTGATGTTGCTCTCTCAATGAATTTGGCTTGTGAGGATCAATGGTTGTCCGGAACGTCGAGTAACACCGAAAATGCATCCATAAGGCAATTTTTTTAATTTTTACAATATTTTGACTCTTTGACTTTTTGACAATGGACCCAAAAAGACTTGACAACAACTTGATAAGGGACTTTGAAATTAATGATGATATTTTGACAACTTACATCTTTTGAATCTAATAACATAATACTTGATTCTTTAATGGACACAACTTTTTGACCAAGACTCATTTACCAACTCTACTTACTATTCATAAATAATAACCACATATACTATTTAAAGTCCTATTTTGAGTACTTCCTCGATATAAAATGAAACAATTATATTAAAAACACAATACATACTCTATAAAAAAGTAATCGACCATGACCTTTGCACAATGATCAAAACTTTATATTCTATCCACATGAGAGTATAACTCACAATGAGGTGCAAAGATGTAGAGATAGTAAGCGGTTGGTGTGGGAAGATGCTCGGTTACTAGGTGGTCCACCACTATTTGAAGACATATATATTTAAACCATTTACCTTAATAATTTACAACCGAACCCAATATAAGTCAGCGTAGCTCGTATGCGCTAGAGGTTGGAAATCAGACGCAAGTGATATAACCAATGCTAAGAACACTTAAATATCTAAGGTAGGCATAAGAGGTTTGTACTTATTAAAACTAAGCCTCATGGAAATTGGAAGTTGTTGAATCATACATGACGATGCACGTTTGAGTGAAATGCATCCAACTATCAAGTAAGTGTCCCCTTATTTATAGTGACACGTAATATCGAGCAAATTTGATTACAATAACTTTTTGGTCCACTCATAATTATTCCTTTTACCAATAAAAAAACATGGTGAATGCATGGATTCAAAGAGATTTCTTTGCGTTCAATGATCGGCTGCGTGCAAAAATAGAGAAACAATCTGCTCCTCTAAAATTGATCAAGCCGCATGTTTTAGATCACAGTATTTCATCAGGTCCACCTTAGATGACTTCAACGATGCCATGCTTATCACATATTATACACACATATATGAATTTATCTGGACTCAACTCATATTAGAATATGTTAATATGTGCTAAATCAATGTGTTATAATGCTCAAAATTCCATAAATCAATGTGGTGGAATTCCATAAATAGGTGAGGAATAAATAATGCTCTAATGCCAGATGAAAAAAATATAGCAGATTTGTAGAGAGATCACAACAAAATGCGAATGGTATTCAATAAGCTCCTTCTGTGTATATCTTTCAGGACTACTTACCCAAATATATAGGCAAACATATCCAAGTAAAGTTATAACCACTCACTAAAAAATCGTAACATACTCTCCTCAAATCTCTCACCAAATTCCTATTTACATGACTTTTTATTAACAACTTCATGTATTTTAATATTATTACATTCCATATAAATATATTTTCTCATCAATGTGAGCACTAAATATTATTTTCCTAACAAGAGTAACATAAAATGAAACATATGACTTGACACCTGATGGATCTATTTAGACATGTGACATATAATAACATGATAAGCCACCCTAAAGTATATATAACCAATAAGACATGACAAATAGACTAGTGTTAGTACTAATCACTTGTGTGTGTGAAGCAACTTGTATGTTTCAATAAACATCTCATGAACAATGTGTGTAAACCAAAGTGTTATCACCGAATCACAAAGACCCTTCGATGGTTTATACAAGCGCATATACTTGAACTCATGATGTGATTGGATAATATGGGTACTATCTCCAAGTTGTGGGACTTGCTACTTGAGATAGACCTCCGTAAAAAGCTGGTTCTTGTTTATAAACTACCCGCCACAATCTACTCTAATGCGGGGAAACTAACTATTCTAATCTAAATTTCCAAGGGACCAGGGAGAGAATGCATAAAATGAAAGCCTACACTAAAGCGGTGATACACCAGAAAAGGAGGGTGTGAGAGTAGTCTTCAAATGCGTGAGATACAGAAGCAAAGTGCACACTAGAAGGGGTGATGACAGTTCTCCATAATCTAGCAAAATGCATTTTACAACAATATTTCAAACATACACAATGATAATGGATCCCTACAAGAACATAATAATAGACACAATATTCTTGTAATCAAGGTTAAAGGGGCAAGAAGAATGCAAGAAAACACAGCAGGGGAAGATACATCCACAAACTTGTATTTTATTGCTTCCTGGTATGCACAGTTCAATCGGTTACAAGATAAGGGCCTGGATCACCATGCAAGGAGTCCACAACAAGGGCCTGCAACACATTGGCTTCACAAAGCAATTTTGGCAGAGCTTTGCTACAAAACTACCTCCTCTTACAATGAGCCCAACACTCCAATTTATAGAAAAAATGAGAAGAGAAAGAGAAGGGAAAATGGAAATCCCAAAATTTGTCCTTCAACCACTTGTAAGAGGCATTAAATGGAGTAAAATGATTATATATTACTTGCAAAAGGCTCCCCATACTGTCCCAGGTGCTGCAACAGAGAAAGAATGATGACCATGCCTCTTAATTGCACTCCCAACCACCAAATAAAACACTGTTATGAACCCAGCCACGTTTTCTTAAAAATATCCATCTATATCTCATAAAATATAGAATTTCTTGATTTCGTGCATCGGGCTCGGAGCCATGATTCCAACGGTATCAAGTTTGTGTGATTTCGTTGAGAAATGCAAAAGTTATGGCCTTCTGAGTGCGGCACTATTTGGGTCTGCCAGGCGTTTTCTGTCATTTGACGGGAATGAGCATTAACTGACTGGAGCCGAATATGTTTCTTTTAATTAAATATATCTACCCTCATTAAAAGTTTTTTTGGCGTAGAGGACGTCATGCTCGTTCCAGAAAGTCCAATTTTGTGAAAATCGAGCTCGGAGTCAAAAGTTATGGCCGTTTAAAGTTTCACGGGTCAAACGTTGACTTTTCTTCTTTGTTGCAGCTATTTCAGAAAATCGGCCGATTCGTGTCCCACGCGTACTTTGTCCCTGCTGTCCCGGACAAATATCTCCTCGTGCATCTCCACCCGGGCTTCCTTGTCCCTTTTGTGGCCTTTTCGCCTTTTCGCGTCCCTCGCGTACTTTTGTCCCAATCCCCCACAGTGCATCGCTGAGATAAATATCTCCAAACCGCCCAAAATGGACTGCAGCTGTGCGGCAAATTGGCCGATTCACGTCCCACGCATACTTTTGTCCCGCTGTCCCAAAACCGCACGAAACAAAATCTTGATGATTTTCCCCGCTGCTCTCGGTCGTTTCGGCTTTTCCCGCGTCGATCCCAGCTATCCCCATGGACCGCCCGGGACAAAAATGTCCGACTTAGCTGATTTTCTTTGTTTTTTTGGCCCCAAGCTTGAGTAATGATGAGCGTCAAGATGACCCGAACCCTTCGACCGAAATGCTTTAAAACAGTCCTGCAACCTTATTTTTTGCATTTTTTCCATTTTCTCTAACTCGTTGGGATTTCTTCTTGGATGGGAGAGTTAGAGAGAAGCCGAGGGGGCCCCAAAACACGATTTTGGGCCTTGAATCAATCTACTTGCTCTGGATCGAAAAATTTGATGCATGTTATCAAAATTACCTTGAGGGTGAATTTTGGATAAGCACAAAGATGTATCAAAAATTCCCTACATGTGAGATATGTACCAATTAATGTGTTATGAGAAAAACATGCATAAATCAATGTGTTATGAACAAGATGTATAGATAAAGATATGTATCTCCAAACATGTTATGAGCAACTACGTCCATAAACCATGTGTGTCATAAGAAATGTGTGTCGAATAATGTGTTCCATAAATAATGTGACTCAAGCAAGATTTGTATTGAGGTGTATTACATAAGAAATGTGTTCAAACCTATAGACACCCCAAAATCAAATTCTTATTTCTAATTTACCCCAGTTCACATCTTGTTATTCATCCCCTTATGATTGATTAATTAAATTAATTAATTCATGTACATTCACCCCTTGGGATTAATTAAATTAGTTCCTAACCCATTTTAACTAAGTTAATTATCATTTATTAAATAAATGGTTAATTAATTGTCTTGCACATTATAGCTAATTAAATTAGTTACTTAATTAGGAAAATACACATATTTTCCTAGTCAATTGCCACTTAGGTTCCATTTGAACTCCACTTGGACTCCACTTCCTCATTCCAATCAACTCCACTTGAACTCCACTTCTAGAATCCTAGAAAGGTGGGGGTAATAAACTTGCACGTCAATTGCCTTCCCGGATGTAACTTCACGCCATTTCAAATATTTGTTGTCCCGTCAAATTTGCAATCGCACATCATGCAGTCTACATGTTATTTCGTAATTACAATTATAACATGAAGCTTAGTCAAACTCATATCCACTTTCCATGGCCTCACCCTCAGCTATAAAAGTAAACCATATCCTTTGCAAATCTCCCTAGAGAATCCCTGGAAGCTTATGCAAATTATAGCCAACTTCTGCCAAATTTTCCTCCTACATCCTTATGTATCCAAGCTCGTAGCATTTGTAAATCTACTTTGGAGAGTCAAATCAAGAGCACCCATAATTCAAACATCTTAAGTTTTCACAAGCCCAAGTGCTTCACAAATCTACTTGAGGTTTGCAAGAAAGTTATAGAGAAGGTATGTTGTTGTTTATTCCCTTTATCTTTCATTTATCCGGTAATTTTTCCTTGCTCACCGTAGACACCTAAATTCCATTTTTACAATCTTATTGCCAAACACACACAAATCACTCTCATTCTTACCAATTCCATTATAATTAGTGATTTTCGCTAATTAACTAACATTTCTTACCATTTTGGCCAATTAAAAGCACACATTGTTGATTTCCTAACCTCTTTCACATTCAGGATGCCACTTTATGACGAATCGTAAGTCAAAATCCTCTTCCAAACAGACAATTAGCGATTATTAGCTAATTAAGCCTATTTTGCCCTTGTTTTGGTCAATATACCCTATTATTGGCTCAAACCCCTCTTCCAACCACTCAAAATCACCCCATTTCCCTCCACAACGTCTCAACAAGCTTCAAAATCTTATCCTAGCCTCCTAATTGACCCTAAGTAATTGATTAAGGCTCCTCACATCTTAATCACTTGTTAATTCACTAATCATGATTAACAAGCCTTAATCATGATTAAAAATTTTTAATCTTCTTTGTAATTTTAGTCCCACATGCACCAAGATGTAAGTTTTCCTCAAAGGAAAAGCTATAAATAAGACTAAGTACTACCTTCCAACTTTACACCATGAATCATATAAGAAATATGATTTATAGCCAAGCTCAATCCTTGCCTAAAGTCTTCAATGGGGTTAGTAGATGGGTATCCAATATGATCTTGTAGTCATTTGGAGAGACCATTTCACCTTTCTTGGAGTAGCAACAATCCCAATTTGATTGCCCTCTTAGATCTATTTAGGTCTTTGTTAGTTTAGCAATTCAATACATAGTAAGGATGCTTTGTAGATTAGTGTTTAATTTCATTTAGTTTACATTCTTAGCATGCTTTTAAGCTTTGATCATTGATGAATCATTCCTAGACTTAGAGTTTGACTATAGGTGGTAATGGTGTTAGCCTTTCCTAGTTAGTCATATTATTTTCTTTGTAAATTTTAGGGTGTTATCATTTGGCACACCCAGTGGGAGCATACCCCATTGCATTCATTTTTAAAGCTTTTTAACTTAGTTTCAATTTTTTTCATTTCAAGCTTTCTAGATTAGTTTCAAGTTTTCTAGATTAGTTTCAAGCTTTCTAGATTAATTTCAAGCTTTCTAGATTACTTTCAAGCTTTTTAGATTAGTTTCTCAAGCTTTTAGATTAATTTCAAGTTTTTAGAGTAATTTTCAAAGTTTTGTAGATCAATTTCCAATCTAGATAGTTGTTTCAACTAGATTAGTAGTAGAAGTTGTGTTTTCATGTTCTTTGCAGGATAAAAGGAGGCGAAGTGTTGTCAAAATTTCCTCAAAAGGCCAAAGTTTTGATATTTTTCAAAAATTCTTGTCAAAACTCGTATTTTGATCACTGCAGACGGCTTGCATCTGTGCGATAAAACATGTGTCGTGCATCAAAGGGAGCACCTATGTATCAAAACTTGTGCATGTGCATCAAAGGAATTTTGCTCTCTATGTGTACTCCACGCATGTGCATCAAAATCTGCACCCACACCTCTCTGGCGCACGTCATGCATAACTAAAAGTGTAAATTTGTTAGAAGTGTGCCTATTCATGAATGTTTGCACCTGAGCTTCAAAGGGAGCACTTGTGCATCAAAGGACGTGCTTGTGCATCAAGATGTGTGTTGGCGCACTCAGGTAAATTTTGCTCCAAGTTCAAAATTTCAACTTCTCGGTTTTTAGTATTCCTATCATTTTTAAGGGATTTTTAGGTGTTGTTACTATCAATTTTCTAATTTTAGAGCAAGATTTCTAACAAAATTAGCTTAGGGTTTGATAAGTGATTTTTGTTAAAATTGGCTTAGGGTTTGATGAGTGATTTTGTTTTCATGCTTTGTATGAGTTTGGAATAGGGTTGTGTATGCTCTTCTCTTGCACTTTGTGTGATCTTGAGAATCAAAAGCACCTCTAAACCACTTTTTTCTAATTTGGAGTAAGTAGGAAAAATCATCATTCATTGTTATGCTTAAGGGAATAAACTTTCATTTTGGCATGTACTTGATCTTTTAGTTTAAGAGCTTTTCACTTGATAAATAACCAAGGCTAAAATTTGTGTATGTTCTTCCCTTGCACCTAGTGTGATCTTGGGAACCAAAATAAATTTTAGTCTTTCATTAAGAAGCACTTGGATTAATTGGGAATAAACCTTAATTTGCAAAGTTTTATGGTAGTTAATTGATTTACAAGCTTTTCATCTAGTTGGGTTACTTGTTGTGTATGCTCTTCTCTTGCACCTAGTGTGATCTTGAGAATCAAAAGCAACATTTAATCCTCTTTCTATAATATTGTAGATCTTTTTGAACTACTAACCATTTGTGTGAAGGACCTAACACTAGTCAAAGAAAGGAGGGCTCTCTTCAAACCAAATTCTAACATTCACATGTGTTGTAGGTTGCCACCGGTGGTCTAAACCAAATTGCTTAATCCAAAAGACAAGAAACACATCATTCAAAACACCGTATTGCAGGTTTCGGTCAAGAGCCATGGCTCGTTCGCTTTAAACTAAGTCATAATCCCTTTGACATAAGCCTTAAGCTATAATAAAAGGGGTGGTCCTAGGAACCCTAAAGTAGTTCACGCAAGAGGGAACCTTGTGAACAAAATGGAAAAGTGTTCCACACTACCGAATTGACTAGTACGCCTTAAAAGATTAGAGTCAAATTTATTTCCATTGCGACCCCAATGATAATACAATTGAACACACTAGTTTCTCATTGTATTAGAAGGGGGTACAGTAAAGTCGGGATACTCATAGGGAAACCTTGGCAAACCAAGCTTGCGGAAGTAAACTTGTGACACATAGAGAGAGAATCCCTAGGAAAGCTTGTCAGCTTGGAGCCAATTTTGTCTTAGTTGTTATACTTGAGAGCTCTCACAAAGTGACAACTTTGTTGGATTCAAACTCTTATTTTTCGAACAAGGAAAGAATCTCTTAAAGTTGAAACTGTGTGACATTTCATCACGAAATCTATTTAGTGTTACTTTGACCTAGTTTTTCACTTGTCCTAAGACAAGGCGAAACTCTGCCAAAGTTACATCAAGTATTTTTCAACACCACTTGGTTTACACCTTTGTTTTCTTGTTTCCCATTTTGGGACAAAAGAAAACAACATATACGGATACCTACTAGAAATAATTATGTCCACCAATTGTGTAGTGTGTAGTGTTCTTGCATGACCAGGTTGCATGCCGAAATGCAAGAGTTGAAAGTGTGAATGGTACGTCATCAATTTCTTGTAGCCCCTCTTGTCTCAAAAACCATATTGAGACTTACTATCATTCTATCGTGTAGAAACTTGTCCCTATGTCATGTAATCTACTCGTGTTGGTTGTAGATGTATAATATATCCTTATGAATGCCCCCTCTTTTTAGGCATGTGTGATAAAGTATTTGAGTGTGTGACTCAAAAGAAAAGATGCATAGTTATGTTAAATAAGTTTGATAATCTACATTGGATCACATAGAAGATTATAATGGTATTTATTGTTGGTAATTTGTTCTGCAAAATGGGTTATGCATGGTGGAGACAATGATGCACAAAGTAACACATAACATGCAACAAGAGATAATAGTGATAATAATCACGTGTTAGATTATAAAATAAGCACATGGGAAAAGTAATAGTTAGTATAATCAAAATAAGTAAGTGTACCGATATTACATGTGTATAGAATACATTAAGAACAAAGGTGAGGAGATAGTCACCAAGATAACATAACTAATTGCATAGAAAATAGTCACATGAACATGGGACACCCATGATATCATAAGATAAGCAAGGCATGCAAGTTTGGATACAACAAGCATTCAAGCAAATAACAAAAGCAAGTAAGAAATCCATGTAACAAGTATAACAAATAATAGTGAAATAACACATAAAACAAGAGAGGTTAGTGTTGCATCAAACACATGTGTTAGTCTAGTTAGTTCAAAATATAACATATAAAATATATATGTAATTAAGTCTAATGAGAAAATGGAAAGTAACTGCAATGAAAACAAAAGCACATGTATATTGTCATGGATGCCCCCAAAGATTAATGTCATTGGGAATGGATGAAACCAACACTCGTCATCATGCATCAATCTACGCATGTCCTTCATCAAGCACAATATACCTCATGAACGCATGGGTGTAAATATTATACGAAAAATATGTTATATATCAAACAAACATGACAATATATATATATATATATATATATATATATATATATATAATATATTGTCATGTAAAGTAAACTAGCTAGAAAATTGAATCACGAACAAGTCTCGATTTTGTATTTGTGCAAATATTTGAATATTTTTGTATTATGTGATTATTTGAATGTTTTTGTATTATTTTGCTATTAATAAGTATAAAATTGTCACAAGTGCATGATATTCATGGAATTTTTGTTAGATTTTCCTTGAGTGTGGCTAAATGATAAACATCGGGGCTTATTCTTTCACTAACAACATAAGGGTCTAGCTAGTTGGGTTTAAACTCTCCCTTGAGTGAAGTCTTGATAATTGTATTTTTGTGATTCTCCTTGAGATTAATATCACCAACATGGAACTCATGAGCATAAATTGTCTTGTTGTATGTACATTTAACACCATTTTGGTATTAGTGAGGGAATTTCTAGTTCCACTGGGAGAATAGATTCCACCCTACATATTAAGGAGAAAGGAGTAGTGTTTGTAGGTGTACGAAAACTGGTTTGATAAGACCAAGGGGAATAAATAATCTGATTATGCCATTCAGTTTTGTAGACACTAAAATCTACACAAATTTATTATTACATCATGATTTTGGAAAGCTTTATCTATGCAAGTCTTGAACAATGAAAATAGATCTCAATGGCTCAAGTCCTTGTTGTTTTACTTTTACATTACTTGATTTACCCTCTAATTTATGACTTACTTGATGCTTCTTTATGTTTTTATGTTATGTCACAAATGTCTCGACCTTCGTAGCTATTTGTTTGACTTTTGGTGATATTGGCCCAAGACAATACAAATTGGTCGTGTGATCGAGATGCATGATCCTAATTGAGATGTATGATCTTTGACCCTTTTGAGTTTTCACTATTTCGCCTATTGGGTCTCTTTGTTATTATTTTCTCTTTCACATCTTATGTTTTTGGTCGGCTTTGCACGCCACTAATATTTAAATTTCAAAGTGATAGACTCCTATATATGCAAGTTCACCTTAAGCATTTATTATCTAACAAGTACCTAATTATACAAAAATAGTAAACTAAAAGTATTGTCTTCATACTAGATATCACAACACAAGAGGGCATAAGTCTATTTTGTATATCTACATACAAGGGTTTTCATGGTAGAAAAATAGCATAACTCATTATTGGTGTGGAAGCACAAGGGCAAAAGCTAGGTCAAGGGTTTTAGTTATATACACACTCACACAACACACTAGAGAACTAAATTGAGTCTAAAATATAGTGCAATGCTTGGTGAATCATAAACAAGGTGACCATTGAGGTCGATATGACTAAAGCATTTACATATTTTTTTAGATCTAATGAGTACTTGAGGTTCTTGCAAGAAGCCAAGTTTTTTTTTCCAGTTATAGGTGTAAAAACTAGGGTTACAAGTGAATATGAAGACACAAAAGTGTGACATGGGTGATGATGTACCGACATAAGAAAAATCATAACCCTACCATGTATCACCAAAGACAGTAAAACTAGGGTCATTTGTGGGATCTTCTCCTTACTTTGTGTATAGTCTTAAGCATGCATGGTTTAAGAAAGAAACAATTGATATGGGTTCACTCAAAATTATACATACATCCCAAGTATGAAATGATATAGTCATAGAGAAATTTGAACCATCTAAGTCACCTTCCTAACCCTAGTTACACTTCTAATTGTTTTATTAGTTTGATACACTTGTAAATAACCTAGTTTCCATTGTATAGTTGTGAACGATAGTATTATTCTTGCCATGTAACATATAATATTCTATTCTAGTTAAATTAATTAGATTAATCTCATGTAATTAATTTAGGGTTGATACATTTTGGTGAACCAGTTGTTGTGTGAAACCTTTACCTAGCTTAGGGTTTAGATTGTTTATTCAATAGTTAGGCATTGTGATATCAAAACCCCTAATGAATTTAGGGTTTCTTCCTTGAGTTAGATATGGCTTGTAATAATGTTTTGGGAAACTACAAGAACTACAATCCCTCTAACCAATTCCATTATGCTTGTGAGTTCAAAAAGAAGGTTCTATTTGTACCCTACCCCGGTGTCTTTGTTTCTAATACTTGTTTTCTAGATGATGTGGATTGTTGTTATTATGATACATCATCTTACTTTGTCTCTTTCCACAACATTTAAGTGACTATGACACTCCTCGTGTGACATTGGTTGTTGGTATACCTTCTACTAAAGTTTCCTTAGCTAGATCTTTACCCATCTTAAAGGCACCTAATAGGACATTTCATATGGATGAATGGTTTAACTGAGGAAGTCCTACTAACTTAGTGGAGCCTTGTTCTAATGATGACCTTAGTTATAAATATGCATCCAATGACAGTGATTGGCTTAGAGGGAATCAAGCTCCAACCTTCCATATTATTAAATTTCTTAATTCTCCTGCATTATCTCCTAACATAGAATTTTTCAAGGGTGTCAATAGCTCCAATTTTTATGATGATGTCTTATTTGGTACATGGGCATGTCCTACACATCTTCCCAAAACTAATATTGTTATCTTCCTTCCTGATGTTGATATAGATGATGAAAATTCTTATACTTCTATAAATGGTGATGTATATAGTGACCTTGATATTTCATGTGATAATGAGGTGGCTAGTTTAGGTGACGTGCCTATTTAAGATAATCTTTATGATGATTTTTCTAATGCTAACAATGTTTATACTATCGACGATGATTATATTCATGACGATGATTAAGTTCAAAGTGAAGTTGTTATTCCTAATAATATTTCTATTCCTAGTTATGTTGTTATTCATAATGACGGTGCTAAACACGATGATGTTTCTATTTTTGCTATTGAAAATGACAATGTCGCTACATATGTTTCTATTCTCTCTCCCGAATGCACAAATGATGTTATTACTAGTGTCTATTCCTTGCATATTCCTTCAATGTGCCTTAATGACTATACCCATGATCCTTCCTCATGTGTTGATTCTAGTGTCATTACTTACACTAAGATTATTGTCGATAACTTGGATGTGTCTAGTGCTAAGGTCCCTTTAGATCATGAAGACCACAAAAAACCAATTCTTAATGTGCCTAGACATGATGACATCTCTTTTAAACCAAATAATGCCCCTATGGATACTATAAATGTTCAAATACAACCTCCGAATGAGCCTCTTAGTGTTTATGTAATACCTCCTCAAGAGGTCCTTTCTCTCATGCATGTGGTAGGTGATTTACAATGTCAAGTACATAATTTGACCCTAGAAAATAAGGCTTGTTACGTTGTAATTGATTATAATATTATACATAGTAATCTAATATGACATAAAATATTTCAATCCGCCCTCCCTCATAATTTTTTCATGCCTAAATTTCCAATTATTTAAAGGCATTTTTAACCCTTCCTTCAGTAAATCTTAAATATTTTAGGTCTATTATGGATTCTTATAACACTGATATATTGCTTTTAAAGTCTTTTACTGTAAAGTTTAACTGGATATGCAATGTATTGGTTTACCCACCTTCTTAGTGGATCTATGAGAAATTTTTTAGAACTCGAAGAAACTTTCCTCATTCAATTTATTGATAACAAGGGTCCTAAAGTTATGTATGAGCATTTATACTCTTTACATCAAGGTAAAACCAAGCTAGTTATTGATTATATCTTACACTTTGAAGCTATTCTACAACAATTAATATACAATCCCATGGATCTAGAAATGCAATACATCTTTTGTCGAGGCATCACATTCCTACTTAAACAAAAGTAGTTATTTCACGCATGTGATTCATTTAGTGATTTTTGTTTGCATGTTATTGATCTTGAACACGAGGTTGCTCCTACAGACACCTCCACACATTCCCATGATTTTGATTTTACTTCCTCTACACAACCCACATTCACCACTCCACATGATTCACCTTCCTTTTGGGTATAATTAAGATGTTGCACCACGACATTACTTCCCATCATGTTACACCTAAACCTACAACTACCACAAAGTGATGAGACTAAAATTGTCTCACTTTTTGCACTATAATTCTCCATTTTTATTAAGTTTTGGACGAACTTAATTATGTTTAAAAGGATTTTAGCAATTTTGAAGTTTAATCATAAGGTATATACGATGGATTAACTTTATAAGACATAGTTCTTTATTTTTCTCCTAACCTTTAATATTCTTTTGAGGAAGAGAGTTTGTTGTGAAGAATACGGCAATGATTGTGATTTAAGAATGACAAAGGAATAATGGTATGGTCAAGGCCACGTGTTTGGAAAAGGTGAAGGATTCAAAGTATACCACTACAAATCCGGACTAGTGCATAATATCTTCAAAATTTCACCGGAACCTTTGGACAAAAACGTGAAAGCTCGAGACTAGAACACCGAAGCTTCAAACTATCTGAAAGTAAGCTCCAAGTTGTCGTGCATGTGTTAAGAGAATGTTGAAAAATATTTTGTGGTCCAGAGATCCCAAAATATTAGTTCCTTTCTTAAGTAGCAAAACACATGGTAGTAAGTGTCATTATGTCTTTAGTAGAAAGTAGGAAGGAATAAATGGGACAGTCTCATATCTTTTGTGCAAGGAGTATTAGTTGTTAATTCTTAGTTGTTGAGTTCTTGTTGCTTTAGGATTAATTTATTAGTTGTAATCTCCACATTTGTCACTTGGTAAGGTGGAGTCATAGTTTAGTTCTATTAGGACTTTTTGTATAATAAGTTCTTATGAATATAGGAAACAATTTTACATTTACAAGAAGTTGAAAGGTTCAAACATCAAGTATTTCCTATAAATATATCATTGTAAATTTGAAGAAGGTATCCTCTCTTATAATATTTTATCTTTTGTAAGAAACATTAAACCTTTTAATACAACTATAGTTGTTGCATATCGATGTTGTTGATTATTGATAAAGTTTAAAAGTTGAATATAAGGAAAGATCAAGGACCACTCTCACTCAAGGAGGAGGACGTTTATGATATATTTATAAGCACAATGTTATTCCTTTTTAAAGTAATTTTGTATTCTTAATTGTAATATTTTGGAATTCATAGCTTATGTAACTCAATGTAGCCTTAGTTACTATAATCATTTTTGGTCAAATAATTTAGGATTGTTCTTAGTTTTACAAGAAATTTTTGAATGTTTGTTGCTTAACCTAGATAGCATAATTTTTAGAAATATGTTTCCATCCTTTTCCTATAGCATGCAATTTTTGGATGTTGCCCAGTTCGATAAATGATTAATTAAAGTGAAGGAAAAATGATCCTTGTCACAAATCCTCATTTGTTTCCTAAACACAAACCTCTATGTTTTAACAATTATATTGATAAGTTGGAACATGAAAAAGGTCAAAAAAATTTGTAACTTCCATCTTATTAATGGGCACCATGTTAATTATTGTTATATGTTACCTCAAAATCAAGTGGTTTAAAGACAAAGGAATTATCTCTTTTCACACGCAACATATTAGTAGATCTCCTTCCCCTCCTTTGTGACATTGTCTTCGGGAGAGTTTGGTCTTCGATGATCTCCTCCATGGATAATCTAGTTACACATCTTCTTATAAAAATATCCTCGTAATGAGGTTGTTAAGAATCAACCAATACCAAAAGTTAAACTCAAATGGGTGGTAAAGGAACAAAGATTTGTGATACAAGATAATTAAGGTAATCATATATCCTCTTCAATAATGACAAGCCACCCATATATGTAACAAATAATTACATCATGAACAAAGCCTGTAACGGAAGAGAAAAAATATTCCACCTTGTGGCTTGGAACAAAGCCTATACCAACAAAAGTGTGGGAGGTTTAGGTGTTAAAAATATGAAGCTCATGAATGTTGCTCGGTCTCTAAGACGAGTTAGAGGATAATCAAGGAGAACCTCCCTTGGACTGATCTCATGAAAGCCAAATATATAAATCAAGGTAAAGCCCAAGACTTCCTCAAACTTGAGCTCCTCCCTAGTGGTTCCATTTTTTGGAACAATCTCGTCAAGACTAGGAAAAATCTTGAGGAGGGCTGCAAATGGACTCTTGGAAATGGAGAAGACATCCAGTTCTAGGATGACAGATGGGTGAATTTTCATAATATTCAAAACAATACCACTGGGAACAACTCAAAAATAGTTGCAAAATGACCATTGGTCAACATGTCGAGAATTACATCAATTGTTTTGATGGAAGACCTCAATGGAAGAACTTAAGCTCTATAATCTCAGGTCATGAAGATCTTCTATTGGAATTGCAAAACACCCTTAGTCACATTCCAATCAGCCTCACACAAGCTAAGGATGAGTTCATCTCGGCCCCATTCCTTTGATGGAGATTACACATTCAAAATCGGTTATCAAGTGCTCGCAGCTGAACCTCCAAGTGGCTTTTCATGGAGTACAATCTGGTTCAAAGAACTCACCCCTAAGATCAATCAGTTCCTTTGGAAGGTCTTGAAACAAAATCATCCTTACAATTAAAAATATTATCAAGAAGGGTTCCACCATGCCCAACAAGTGTTATCTTTGCAAAAAAGATAATGAAACCATTCATCATCTACTCTTACACTGCCCCATTGTTGTTGCCTTATGGAAGCTCATATTTTCTAGATTTGGAATTTCTTGGAAGTTCCCAAAGGATATTGTTCAAGCTTGGGAACAATGGCAACCTCCCTTCAAACATGGCTTACTCAAGAGGTTTTGGAAGCTTTTATTCCCACACACTATATGGAGAATTTGGAAGGCCCAAAATTCTCTCATATTTAGGGATGCAAATAAACCAATCAAAAGGCTCCTCAATGAAATTACAGTTGAAAGGAAAAAATTTCCAAATTCAAGCCTCCTAAAAATGCCAAATATCCCAAAGAGGAAGAAAAATTCTTGAAGGCTTGGACTATTGATTTTCAACAAGGACAACTGTCTTCTCCCTACATTGACAGGTCTCTTGTTCAATGGATTCCCCCTTAAGAAGGTTGGCACAAATTGAACTTTGATGGGGCCTCTAAGGGAAACCCTGGTGCTACTGGTGGTGGAGGGCTCATCAAAAACCAACAAGGGCACCCAATTGCTACCTATGCAGGCCCTATGGGGAAACAATCTAACCACTATGCGGAAGCCCTTGCATCTCTCTGGGGAATCAAAACTGTCCGGGGAAATCAACATCACCAATTTAATCATTGAAGGGGACTCCTTGAATGTTATTAATAATCTTATTGGTTCCCATCCCCAAGCTAGACCATTAAAGACTTCATTAGTGAATCTAAGATGTTATGTAAAGGCTTTTCAAACATCAAAATTTGTCATGTCTATAGAGAAGGGAATGGGGCGGTGGATTCACTTGCTAATGATGGGGTCATCATTGATAAATTCAAAATTTGGTATGATTTTGAGGAGATCCCCCTCGCACCCCAATCCATCATTATTAATGAGGCTAAGGACACTTAACATTTTAATCATGTTAAGTCGGAGGACAAGGCACGTGTGGAGAAATGAGTGCAATTACTCTTACCTTGTGTGAATGTACTCTCCCAAACGGATCATTTTGCTTTGCTTTTTGAGCCCAAGCCTTAACAGAAGGGCCTTCATTTGTATTTTTCATCCAAAAGGGTCGAGTCTAAAGCTTTGTTACTTACAAGTGCCAACGAATCTGCTGCTAAGTTGTCTCATAGCCGTGTTTGGGTAGATATTGCTTTGTTTTCCAAGCCTGACTACATAATGGGGGTTTGTCATGAAAATTTGAGCCCATATGTGATCCCTCTTGGTGAAATAATGTAGAACTTTGGAATATTTTAAGCTTTGAAGGGTTCACCGAATTTATGTAGAGGATTAAGGGTAATGACGTCCACATCTCCCTTACTTTTTCTAGGAAATGGAAAGATAGAGTCATCTATTTCAAGGACAAGGAATTTTCCATTACGAAGATATGATTTCATTCATCACAGGCATGAGCATGGAGGGGGTGAAGTTTTTCCGAAATAAATTTGACAAAGATGTCGAGGAACTATGATTTTTGATAGGGGACGAGACTCTTCAAATTGGAAAATCTGGAATCCTCTGCTCTTCCATCCCTCAGCCCTACAATGAAGTGGAAAAAATGGTGGTCCGTTATGTCACCTTGGAAGGAAGATTCTTGACACTAGCCTTGCATCATCTTATCTTGTTGAATCACTTCTGCCATGCTTACAAGGTGATTTTTCCTTTTACACCTTGCACTCACTTGAAAATTTTATTAAGTAGGCTCAATCCCACACATGTTTCCTTACCCTGCATCAAGGGGTTATCTTCATGTTGCGTCACTATTTCTTTGATGTCATTACTAATGATCTTGCCCCCTCTCTACCCCCTCCCCTCAACAACCAAGAATTAGGTCTAAGAACCTTAATGTTCGTGAACCCCTTTCTGACCCCCTTGCTAAACGAATTCTCCACAACAACTCCAAAGTAAAAGATACCATTGGAGCGGAGAGCCTACTAAAATTTAGCCAAGATCCTCATCCCCCTTCTAGCTCAAGTCCTGTCGCAAAGTCAAAAATTATGTTGAGAACCTTAAAGAAATTAAAGAGAATGTGGATCTATTGATCAAGGAAGGTCTTAAAACCAGTGTGGATCCTTCTATTCTCTCTAACTTGGAGAAGAATATGGAAAACCTCTCTACTCACCTGTTGGAACTGGAGGATAGAGTTGTTCATATGGAAGAAATGTAGTCTAACCATCTTGCTATACATAGGGCAGTGTTGGATTATATTCAGGTCAATGTTAAATAGTTTTGTGATGCATGCAAAATTCTAGAGACCACTTGCAAGAATGGTAAGCTTAAGAAGAAAGCACTCATAGAGGGCAACCAAGACCCAGTCATGAAAACTGCAACTAATCTCTACAAAATCCTGAAGATTGCTCTAAAATTTTATGATAAATCCCTAAGTTAGTTTATTTTGTTGTCCTTTAGCTATTATTGCGTTGTTGTGTTGTGCTAGTTTTGGGATCCTTGTAGGCAGTTGGCCCCTACCTTAGTTTACTATATGTTTATCTTGCTTTTTGGATTTTTTTTGGGGTGTGGCCCCACGTATCAAAAAACCACTTTGTTATCATTGTCTCATCTGGATTTTGATCCTTTTTGTACTACAGGGTATGGTCCCTTCAAAACCATTTACCAATAGTAAAAAAAAAAACAATCACATCATGTATAATCCTTAATAGTGCATCTTGGTAATCCAGGTATATAGGTGTCCCTTATTTGGTTAGACTATTATGGCTTCGTGACTCGATATTCATTATGGATATTAATCATACTTCCTAAATGAGGTGTCCCTTCTTGACTGATTGGGGGCATATGAAGATTACCCTTGTTTTTAAGAACAAGTTTCCTCGCACTCAATTTTCTCCTATGTACTTTTGTGTCAAGACTTCTTTCACTACCTTTACTTAAGATTCGAATGATGGTACACACCGATATATTTGTTCATCATAATCCATTTCATCAGATCCAATCAACCATTTTTACTCAAAATAACTATCATAGTTAACACATGTATCACATCAAATTCTACATTACTCAAACACATAAAGATAATATATGCAATAGTTTAAGCTAATACTAATCAAGAATCTCATCACACAAAGATATTATATGTACTAAACACAAGGTTATATATCTATATATCTCGTATGTTCAAAAATGAAAATACAATGAGGGTCACACCCTTCTCAATTATTAATTTTCCTAATTCCTCGCATTATCTATTGACATAGAATTCGCTAAAGGTGTAGATAACTCCATTTTTACGATGATGTCTTCTTTGGTACACGGGAATATGATGCAAAAACATCACTCTAAGGGCCAACATAGTAATGGTAGGATCAATTTTGGCTTGTTAAGTCTTTAAAAGTGTTTTAGGAGTCATTTCATGTTGTCCTTTTGTGCTCTAGAGGTCAAGATTTCAAAATATGGAGTTTCCCTCCATTTTTGGAAGTTTGAATTTTTAAACCTTTATGGAGCCAATTTTGGCTTTCTAGTTAGGTGTAGGGGTTCTAGAAGGTTTCTAGCTTGTCTTAGGTCCTAATCTAGTCTTGCAGAGTCACTATGCTGTATTATGAGGCCTTAAAGTCTCAATAGGGTGTTATTTTGGGTTTGTAACTCATAATTTTGTTATGAGCTCCTTTATTTGCATGTAACCTCCAC
Organism: Taxus wallichiana var. yunnanensis; assembly: GCA_018340775.1. Lineage (NCBI taxonomy): Eukaryota > Viridiplantae > Streptophyta > Pinopsida > Cupressales > Taxaceae > Taxus > Taxus wallichiana. The sequence continues at coordinate 113,924,420 of CM031240.1, forward strand.
TTGTAATCTTGTTTCATGACCCAAGAGTCAGTTGTGGAGTAACTCGAGCAAGGGGAGTATAAGAATTGGTTTTTAACTATTTTCCAATTCATTCATCAATCGAGGAAGGAAGAAACTTGGAGCTCCAAAAGAGAAATTCAAGGGTTTTGTTGTTTTTACGTATGCATATAGTTGTGAACCAAAGCTTGTGATTGATTTGTATAGTGGAAAAAGGAATAGAGTATACCATTAAACTTGAGTAGTCAAGATACTTGGTAAGAATCATTTATTTGAGTGTTTTCATTGATTTGTTAAATGATTACATTGATTTTATGAGTAGTTCAACTAGAAGACATATGAGAAAACTATAGCCACAAATTTGAACACTCAAATTAAGCCCAAATTAATAGCCTAAGCTAATATTAGGCTTAGAGGGATGGATACAATGATATCACAAGGGTCCTAGATCATGCACAAAGCCTAGAAGACATCCACGAAACATGTAAGTGAAGACTAGATCGAATTATTGCTTGAAGAGCCTTAACAATTACCATACTCTGTCTTCCAATGAAAAATATGGCATCCTTTGAACCAAACACATGTTTCAAGAAGGGGCAGAGACTACTAGTAAGAATTAAAGCTTTCAAATGTTTCCACAGACCACTCGTCGAGGTAGTTTGAGCCTTTGAAGATAAGATTTAGGGATTTGGTGAGGAAAAACTCATTCTCGGGCCTGTTATAAAACCCTCCTAGGGTTTATAGGAGTTAACATGTTTGGAGATCTTAATTCTATTATCAAGGATTGAAAACTTTTAAAAAACATTTACAAGGTGTGATAAAAAATATTTGGAAGGAATTTTGCATTGGTTAACCCCCAATGGTTAGATAACTCAAATAGTTGGGCCATAGTCTTGTACTCACTATGTCTGTCACAGGGCCTAATTGACCCGATACGAAGAATTTTGTCAAATTTTTGGAAAAAGAAGGTGGAGTAAAACTTTGGATAGTGAACATATTCCCTAAAGGGTACTCCAAAGTGAATTCATTTAACTCTAGAAGTGAATGCATCAAAAGTTATACTAGATTTTACCTTATGACACGACTAGTAAGGAAGAGTGAGTCTGGAAGAGGTGATTGTGAAGGAGGTAGCATTTGCACTAGGATTTGAATAAATATTTTTATCATGCACCAAGACCTTAGAAAAGGGTATTCAAAAATGGATCAATTTTACTTAGGAGTCTTATAGATTTCTCTAAACTCAACCCCACCTTGTTCTTGAAAGGAAAACTAGGCAATTTTACTAGAAGGAGATCAAAATAGCTAAATCAAGTGAATTTAATCCATTTGATGATTTATTTAGTATGTTTAGAGGCTAAATATATTTTTTTAGGGTTACCATCAGTCAATTACAACATTTGGAGTCAAAAATGCAAGTTTTGAAGGTTTCTTGAGTTGTGTCTACAAGCATTAACAAGCCAAGGGTGATTGATTATTTTTGTTGGATCAACTAACTAGATTGAGTGTGTGAATATGTTGTATGCTCTACACCATTTTGGTATTAGAGTGAGGATATAAGAAGAATTTGACAAGAAGAATAAGAAAAAGGAAAGAGAAATAAGCAATGAAGAGAAGAGATTTGCTAGGGAAGTGAAGAGTTTGTCAAAATGCCACCAAGAAGAGTGGTCAAAGGAGGAAATAGGGAGCATTCAAGGGACACCGAGTTTGTCGTGGTGTTGAGAAACATACATGATATATTAGGAGCATTGGAAGTTTCTCATAGAAGAGGAAAAACATTGGATGAAGATAATGAAGAAGAGAGAGAAAGAGAAGTGGCAACAAGGAGAGAACCAGAAGAAGAAGGACTAGAGGTAAAGATCCTAAAAGTAGTCATGGGAGCAGGTACTAAGCCAAGGATGAAGGTACCAGAGTATGGAGGAATCTTGCATCTAAAAGAGCTGATAGACTGGAGAGAAAAGATGGATGAGTAATTTGACTTTAAGAGTATATAAGAGGATAAGAAGGTGAAATTTACATGTATAAATATTACAGGACATGTTTCTATTTGGTGGGACTTTGTGCAAGAAGAAAGAGTGATCAGATTCAAGGAAAAAATCAAGAAATGGGAAAAGATGGTGGAAAAGTTGAAAGGTAAGTTCATTCCTGTAGACTATCGACTAGTTTATTCAAAAAGTTACAAAATTTGAGACAAAGAGAACTAAGTGTGGCTGACTATACTGAAGAATTCTACAAATTGGAAATGAGATTTGGCCACACACATGATGATGCTCAAGAATTGGCTAGGTATGGGAATAGTTTGAGGTTAAACATACATAATGAAATCAATTTGTTCAATTTGAGATTAGTGGAAGAGGCATATCAAGCAGCCTTGAAGGAAGAGGAGAAATTGTCAAGAAAGCAAACATAGTACTTAAGAGGTAGAGGAATAGGAATAAGAGGAATAGGTCAATAGTAAGGTAGAGGAAAACAACAACAATAAACTAATGAAGAAGAAAAAAGTAACTCATAAACACAAAATACATTCGGATGAGGATATACTAGAGGTGGATACAAACGAGGAAGAGGATAGTTCACCGATAGGTGCTTCAAGTGCAATAAATTTTCTAGACATAGATCATTTGAATGTCTTGAACATCCACAAGAAAGCAACAACAAAGCTAATGAGGCAAGAAATTAGATTGCACATGTAGATGACGAGGAGGAGAGTGTGGCATCACCATCCTTAGTAGAAGAACCTGAAGTAGGTGAAGCATTAATGATGAGAAGAACCTTGATGAATGCAAGAAGACATGAGGAACCAATTTAGAGAAGGACATTATTTAGAACCATATGCAAGGAAAAAGGTAAATGCTGCAAACTCATCATTGATAATGGTAGTACTAATAACTTAGTTTCTTCTGAGATGGTTGAAAAGTTAAATTTAAAGAGAATGAAACATCCTCACCCTTATAAGGTGTATTGGGTTCAAAAAGATCATCAAGTATTGGTAAATCAATAGTATTTGGTTGATTTTCAAGTTGGTAGATATCATGATCAGGTTTTTGTGTGATGTAATTCCCATGGATGCATGTCATCTTCTATTGGGTAGACCATGGCAATTTGATAGAAAATCCATCCATGATGGATGGGAAAACACATATACATTTGTGAAGAATGGGATTAGGCATACCTTAAATCCATTGAAGGATAGACAAGCATGGCATGAAGAGCAATCTAGAGTGATGTTCATGGGGTTGAAAACATACTTTCAGTAGCGAGAAGAAGATGAAGGGATGGAGAATAGAGCTAGCACAGTTAAGAAGACGTGGGAATGGATAAGTGGAGAAAGTGAATACCAAGGCAACTTGCAAATGAGAATGAATATGAAAGGTGAAGAAGGTGAATATGCAGATCATGTTGAGAAAAAGGACATTGATGCAACCAAGAAAGGATACAATTCATAACTTGAGGAAGACAAGAAGAAATCAGACATAGTGACAAATGAAAATAGTCTTGTAAAGTGTGACAAATCAGTCCAAGAAGGAAAAAAATGCAATAAAAAAGGAGAGAAAGTGTGAAGAGAACATGGTGGAAAATAATAAAGGGGAAACTCAGGTTTTGTAATCTAATATTTCTTTGATGTTGTGCGATACAAGTTTGTCAATTGAAATGATGAAGGAGTAGTCAAATAAAGATGCCTACTTCAAGCAAAATCTAGCATTTATCAAGTATTAAAGGTGGAAAGAACTATAGATAGAAAAAGGAAACTATCAAATACAAAATAACAAGTAAAATAACATGAAGAAACCTCACAAGTAGAGATGAATCAAGTGTACAATCTTAGTCCAAAAGTAGAAGGGACAATATGTAGTCTTAATGCGGTTAATGGACTCGTGAAAGTAACTCGATTAGATGATGAGAAGACTTGCAAAGAGGATGGTACAAACACTAGAGAAATTTGGAGTAACAAACTCAGTTAAGGAGCACCCTCGTAGAGGTCATGCTTAACTAGAAACAAAGGAAGAAGAATAAGAACAAGCTTGTAAACAAAGACATGATGAGAAGACTTATCATTTCCCCTGGGAGTATGATGTAGGAACATCACTCCAAGGGCCAACATAGGAATGTTAGGATCAATTTTGGCTTGTTAAGTCTTTAGAAGTGTTTTAAGAGTCATTTAATGTTATCCTTTTATGCTCTAGAGGTCAAGAATTCAAAAAATGGAGTTTCCCTCCAATTTTATAAGCTTGAATTTTTAAATCTTTATGGAGCTAGTTTTGGCTTTCTAGTTAGATGTAGGGGTTCTATAAGGTTTCTAGCTTATCTTAGGTCCTAATCTAGTCTTAGAGACCTACTTTTGTGATGTATTACGAGGCCTCAAGTCTCAATAGGGTGTTATTCTCGGGTCTCAGTAACTCATAATATTGTTATGAGCTCCTGTCTTTGCATGTAACCTCCGCTTGTAATATTGTTTCATGACCCAAGATTTAGTTATGGAGTAACTCGAGAAAGGGGAGTATAAGAATTGGTTTGTAAATGTTTTCCAATTCATTGATCAATCGAGGAAGTAAGAATCTTAGAGTTCCAAGAGGAAAATTCAAGGGTTTTGTTGTTTTTGTGTATGCATATAGTTGTGAACCAAAGATCGTAAATGGTTTGTATAGTGGAAAAAGGAACAAAGTGTACCATTAACCTTGAATAGTCAAGATATTGGTAAGAATAATTTATTTAAGTGTTTTCATTGATTTGTTAAGTGATTACATTGATTTTGTGAGTAGTTCAACTAGAAGAAATATGAAAAAACTATAGCCACATTTGACCACTCAAATTAAGCCTAGACTAACAACTTGAGCAAATATTAGGCTTAGAGGGATGGAGATAGTGATATCACAAGGGTAATAGCTCATGCACGAGCCTAGAAGACATCCATGAGACAAGCAAATAAAGACTAGACTTGACTATTGCTTGAAGAGCCTTAACAATTAGTATACTCTATTTTCCGACGAAAAACATGGCATCCTTTTAACCAAACACATGTTTCAAGAAGGGGTAGAGACTACTAGTAAGAAATAAATCTTCTAAATGTTATCATAGACTTGGTCAAGGTATTTTGAGCCTTTAAAGACAAGTGTTAGGGATTTAGTGAGGAAAAACTCATTCTCGTGTCACATAATACCGTCCTAGGGTTTATAGGAGTTAACATGTTTGGGTATCTTAATTCTATTATCAAGGACTGAAAACTTTAAGAAAATATCTACAGAGTGTGATAAATAAGAGTTGGAAGGAATTTTTCATTAGCTAACACCCAATGGTCAAATAACTCAAACAGTTGGGCTACAATCTTATAAAGATTGTGTCTCAGAGGCCATATTGACCTGAACAGTGAATTTTGTCAAATATTTCCCAAAATAAGGGGGTAAAACTTTGGACACTCGACCATATACCCTAAAGGGTATTCCAAAGTGAATTTATTTAACTATAGAAGTGATTGCATCAAAAGTTATACTAGATTTTACCTCAGACAAGGCTAGTAAGGAAGAGTGAGTCTAAAAGAGGTGATTGTGAAGGAGGTAGCATTTTTACGAGGAGTTGAACCGAGAATTTTAGCATGCACCAAGACCTTGGAAAATGGTATTCATAATGGATAAATTTTACTTGGGAGTCTTATAGATTACTCTAAACTCAACCCCACCATCGCAAACTAGGCATTTTTGCTATAAGGAGATCGAAACATCTAAATCAAGTGAATTCAATCCATTTGATGATTAATTTAGTATGGTTATAGGCTAAATAGCATGTCAGGGTTACCATTAGTCAATTAGAGCATTTGGAGTCAAAATTACAAGTTTTTAAGGTTTCTTGAGTTGTGTCTACAAGCAATTAGCAAACCAAGAGTGATTGACTATTTTTGTTGGATCAACTAACTCGGTTGAGTGTGTGAATGTGTTATATACTCTACATCAACATATCTTACGCAATCGACCAAAATCAGAACACCCATGTTATGATTCATCATAACTAAGGGATTTTTTAAATTATAAAACAAACCCCTTAAGTACAATTAATGCTTTTAATGTTAAACATTATTAATTAGCTTGCTACTAAATAATATAACATTATTAAATTGTTCATAATCCATTTGATAACATATAATAACCATGTGCAGTTATAAGGGTCTACTTAGATCACCCCGATATCCCTTGAGTCACTCTATATGAGTGTGTATACTATGTATACTTGGTTAAACCTTTTATAGGTTATGAGAACATGTGCATCTCCTTAGTGCCTACCTAGAAGATATTTATGCAACTTCCATCTAGTATCTGACACTTGTTGATTTAGGGGAATGGTGAATAGATAATGTAGTCAACAATTACATTACTTTGGCCAAAGTTTTCAAGCATTTATTTGCAAGCTTAGTTTTGAGACTACACACTAGCCTACGAAACTTGTCTTCTGTCACCACACAACCGTCTCAATATAGTTATCTAGATTCATTGTTATTTAAGAAGGTGAATTATTTTAAGAGAGAAAGATTCTATACTTGACTCACTATACTAAACGAAAGAATCCTATGAAATATCCCTTATGGGATACCACTTAAAAATGCACCAAATATTGAAATTTTGCAGCCAAATAAAATACTGATTTATGTAGATTTTTACAGTAAGGACAATGAACTAAATAAAATCAATATCTCCCAAAATATCCACTCGAATTACTTGAAAATTTAAAGAGAGCTTGATATTATTATAGATGATATAATAAAACCGTTTTTGGAATTTTACACAAATTAAAATGATGTTAGAAAAAGCATAGCGTGCCCTAGACAGCTAGAAAACTTCAGAGGGTCGTAGCTCTCTAAATACAAGAGCAAAAATAAGGGTTTATGGAAATAACATTAACAGTTACAGGAAATAATATTTCCACCTTCAAATCTAAAAATGGTTGACCGAAAAACCCCCAAATAAAGGCTATAAGTTGCCTCGCTTGGAAAGGGGTTAGAAAATGATGGAGGTGCCTTCAAAATGCTGCCACACCCAGCCCAAATGGCTGCCATGAATCTGATCTAAAAGCCCCCTGTTAAATTCCCCAAATTCCCCCAAAAACCCTCAAGATCCGTCCTCTCGAAACCTCGATAATATCTGTGTCACACATTCCAGAAGCGGCTCTAAAATGACAAGCTAGGGTAGATCTCTCACTACCGAAGAATGTCCTGCTAGCTAGGGATGGGTCTCTCACCACCGAAGCTAGGGTCCCTGTGGGATTTGACTTCAAAAGTTGTAGATGTGCAACAGCAACAGCTGCACGTGAAGGAGGCTAAAAATGTATATGACAAAAGTGCCTCTCCTTTCTCTCCCAACTCCTTATATATATTCCAAGGCAAAAGAGCCCCAATAGACCTAGATGTGTTTCATTCCATGGAGGGGTCAATAAAATAAAAGTAACTAAAGTTACTTTTTCCTGTTTAAGTCGCCAAGGTCCAAAGTGACCCCCAAATGCCAAACTTGAATATTAGTACCATGCGGCCCCTTCCTAAAATCTCCCAATGTCCACAACCCTTCGGTATGACCACGGCTTGGACTCGACTTGACCCTTAGGCCTTTGGCGTAAGAAAGGGGACATTACAGTCCTCCCTTCCCAAGAAATGCTTGACCCCAAGCATTATCTTGTCATGCTTTGCAGAAGCTGAATTCCACGCCGTAAGTTTCTCCACCTTACCCTGCAGTTAACTAATGATCGGTGTGATGCAAAGTAACCAAGACACCCCATGTAGTGATCATGCTCTCCATGCCATGTAGAGAACAATGTTGCTCCTAAAGTAGTATGATGCCCACACCGACTCTCCATTGGTACCCACACTAAAATTTCCAATCTGTCCAATCCCTACCAATGTAAGGCTATCATCATGTGATCACTCACTACCTCTCCAATCAACTCTTGGGTATGAAATTTCACTATGAATCTTATAGAATCCCCTAAATAGGCATGTAAAACAACCTGTTTAGGCACGAATGGTGTTAACTCTCCCACATGACCTACTTTCGTGTGAGAGTAAGGTTCCTCATACTCTATCTCAATCTGTTGCGTGGAGGAAAAGTCCTAAGACTCCAACAAAAAGTGAACCGGTAATATTAGCTCCACATAGTCCACCTCCTGCACTGAATGTGAACCTATTGAATAACCATGAGTCAATTTCGTCTCTCTACTTAATAACACGTGGGTGAAGTTCTCACCAAGCATGGAAGCAACAAAATGCATAGGAGTGTTATCCCATGTCAATTCAAAAAATGATGAACCCGTAAGCTCTGACTTGTCATAGTGACAAACCGTATATGCCTGTATAAAGTTGAGGATATCCTCCCTCAACCTATGCCATATGAACCTCTCTAACATGAGCTTGTAGGTCTCATTAAAGCTCAAGTGCCTAGTCACAAAAGAATAATGCACATGTCGCAATATCTCCATCCTCAACCATGAATCTGACACAAGGCTCCATCTTCCCTGAGAGAAGATCATCTCATCCTCCAATCTGTAGTTGTCATCCTGTATGTGGCCATCCAAAATCTCACAAGTGTGTCGGTTCTTGGAGTACTCAACAAGAAAATGAGATCTCCAGTCTACCGAAACTTCAAATGACCAACATAATGATAAACTCGGATGATCTAAACCTGTAGTCCCAATCTCTGAAACGTCTCATGTGTAACATTGCTGGTCACACCCACATCCATCATTCTCCACATCAATCCACAATAATAAAACTCCTCCCCATGCCGGAACTTCCTCTCCATCCCCTCAGCTGTAACCACCCTAGGTGCTCATGTAGATAATCCCCTCAAAATCACATTCCTGCCCTCGACTTAAACTTTAGTTCTATCGTCTGAAAGTTAGTCTGAAAATCACCAAGAGAGTGAATCCACTACACTCCTAGCACTATGTTGGTCACTCCCATACCAACAATGTATAAATCATCGATAATTGTATAGTTATCCATCATGATGCTCACTTGGGGGACCCACCGTGTGCACCTCATAGACTCTCTTTGGCTATAACCCCATTGAAGCCCTTAAAATCATATGTCCTGTAATCCTCATCTCTCAACAAATGAGGCATCAATACAATTGTGGGTTGCCCCACTATCAATGAGTACCCCAAATCATCGACCATGCATAACTCCTCTAATCGTAAATGCCTTGTACATCAAAGCACTAGACAATGTGGCTATAATCCCCAAGGAAAAGCCTCCTCCTCCTACCCCACATCAACACTATCCAACGCAACCCCATATCCATCGTCCATCTCACGAGTCTCTAACTCCTCACCTCTGTCATCCTCACTCTCCTCGAAGACCTCAATGAATCGGGTCTTCCCTCTACCTCTGCAATCATGTCCTGGAACCCAAGGTGTGTGGTAATCAAAACATAGTTTCTTTCACCTCAACTCATCTCTATCTTCACGGGAAATGATTGGCTTTTTAACCACCTCCGCCTCGGTGGAGGCTCCCTTTGCTAATGTTTGTCTGATCCAGATGGAGGTTCCCTTTGCTGAACATGAGGTGGAGCCCTCGGCTTTGGAGTGGATAACTCCAAGTCCTCGAGCTTTCCTAACAACCTCGTGCAAAGAAGAAGGTTCAAATGCCTTCACAAACCCAGTGAAAGCATCTATCAAACCTGCTATGAACAGCAAAATCAACCTCATCTCCGTGACATCAGGTACCATGACTGATAATCTCTGAAAATCTGCGATGTACTGATCTAGGGGACCGGTTTGTCTCAAATGAGTCCACTCCCTGAAATACCTGTCAGGGTCCCTCCTATCAAATCTGCTCACCAGCCTCTGCACGAACTCTGCATAAGTAGTAATGTGTATGTGTCCCTATGTAATCAACCCATGATGCCACCAATCATGAGCATCTCCTCAAGATTCAATTGCATCTTCCTCGCACATAGGATTCAAGTCGAGTATGTCTTCAACTTCTGGACCCAAGACGGTGCAGTACACTTCTTAGAACCATCGAAGTGTGGAATGGAGATCTGTCCCAATATCCTCTATAACTTTGGTACCTATTTTTGATGATCTCTCTTGGGTCTACTGCCAATCTTCATTTTGTAATATTCCTGGAATGGCTTGTTGTTACAAAAGCCCTCACTCAAGGTCTGGTTCCTCTCCCAACAAGACTCCTCATCCAAAATATCTACTGGCTGTTGTACCTGTGAAACTTCTAGATCCTTCAAGAAAGAAGGTTCGTGAAGCCCTAAAGGCCTGATAGAAGAATGGGGAGGCCGTTGCCCTGAATGTCCACTCTCACCTCTTTGACCCTGTTGTCCCATATTGTTATTTTCTCTTCTCATTATGACTATTGTTATACATAGTCCAACAGGCTGAAGATGATTAAAAAATATTCTCTTACCCTTTTTAGCAATCATAAAACCAATGCTAGTACCTTGAGAGGTACTCTCCCTTCTTGCACCGAGTCTCCAATGCGAAAACCTTGCTTTCCAACACTTATAATCCAAAAAGACACATTGGAATTCCTTCTTTTTCTTATGAAATCAGTCACAAAGTTTTCAAAAAAACAATTGATAGTTTTGGATAATGGCCACATATTACCAGGATCCCATAGCTTATAATGCCCATGAGCCCTTGTATCTGTTAAGTGAGCTAAAACTTGCTACCATATATCATCCACAAGATGCTCATATACACATAGTTGGAGCAATGGTCCAATAAACTCCATGATGAAGACTTCATCATCTACCATACCCTGCATCTCATGTTGGAAATAAATTGGAATAGATAAAAATAAATAAGACACCTTAGTGTGCTCTTCATAGCTTTCAAGGCCAATAATGTCCTTCGTGTGTTCAAGATAGACATATGTTGAGCTGCCCCCAACATTGTTGCTTAAGTGCTTGTTGAAAGTATCTGAAAGCTAATCAAAAGTTGTTGGTTTGGAAATTACAGCAGCTGCAATTTTACACGTGTCCATGTGAGGCTCCTCCTCATGTGCCTACTGCTCCATAGAGTCTTCTTTCGTGGGTGTAGACTTCCTTACATCAATTACCCCCATCATTTCCTTGAACTCTTGTATGTGTTACCTTTCTTGAGTCGCTATCAATCTAGCAGCTCTAGTTCTGCTATTCCATTCCTCACACTTTTTAAGAGTTTCCATTACATCCTCCTTGCTTGCATAAACAAATTTCTTCTCTTGAGTTGGAATAGTTTCTCTAACAAGTAAAGTTTCACTAATGTAATTATTTTTCTCAATGGTAATCATACCCTTTTGTCTAGAATCTTTTCTAAAAATGAGTTCTTTTGTAATTCAGTCTTCGGTATATGATGATCTCGCTTGGGCTTGCTACCAATCTTCATCATGCAATAATCTGGAAATGACATTTTATCTCTGAAACCCTTACTCAAAGATTGGTATTTCCTCCAACAAAATCCTCATCAATCACCTCTATTGGCCACCCTTTATCACTGTTCTCACCATGTTCCTTATTGTCCCTAGATCTACTTTGATTTACATTCTGAGCGAGCTGGCTCAAATAAAGGTTAGTGGCTTCTTGTTGTTTCACCATGTTGGTGAACATTTCCTTCATAAAATCCACATTGAGATCTTTCCAAAGTACCATATTTAACCCATACAGCCGGAGAGGAATAATAACTCGATACCACCGAAATATCTCTTATGGAATACCACTTAAAAATGCACCAAATATTGAAATTTTGCAGCCAAATAAAATATTGATTTATGTAGATTTTTACAGTAAGGACAACGAACTAAATAAAATCAATATCTCCCAAAATATCCACTCGAATTACTTGAAAATTTAAAGAGAGCTTGATATTATTATAGAGGATATAATAAAACTATTTTTGGAATTTTACACAAATTAAAATGCTGCCAGAAAAAGCACAATGTGCCCTAGACAACTGGAAAACTTCATGAGGGTCGTAGCTTTCTAAATACAAGAGAAAAATAAGGGTCTTTGGAAATAACATTAATAGATATAGGAAATAATATTTCCACCTTCAGATCTGAAAATGGCCGACTGGAAAACCCCCAAATAAAGGTTACAAGTCACCTCACTTGGAAAGGGATTGAAAAATGATGGAGGCACCTTCAAAATGATGCCACGCCCAGCCCAAATGGCTACCATGAATCTGATCTGAAAGCCCTCTGTTAACTTCCCCAAATGCCCCCAAAACCCTCAATATTCGTCCTCCGAAACCTCTAATAATATTCCTATCACATAACCCAGAAGTGACTCCAAAATGACAAGCTAGGGTAGATCTCTCACTACCGAAGAATGCCCTGCTAGCTAGGGATGGGTCTCTCACCACCGAAGCTAGGGTCCATGTGGGATTTGACTCCATAAGCTATAGATGCGCAACAACACGTAAAGGAGGCTAAAAATGTATATGACAAAAGTTCCTCTCCTTTCTCACCCAACTCCTTATATACATTCCAAGGCAAAAGATCCCCAATAGACCTAGATGTGTTTCATTCCATGGAGGGGTCAATAAAATAAAAGTAACTAAAGTTACTTTTTCATGTTTAAGTCGCCAAGGTCCAAAGTGACCCCAAACGCCAAACTTGAATATTAGCACCATGTGGCCCCTTCCCAAAAGCTCCCAACATCCACAACCCCTTTGGTATAACCACGGCTTGGACTCAACTTGACCCTTAGGCCTTTGGAATAAGAAAGGGGACATTACATCCTATTCGTACTATCTTAGGATCCCTATGGGAAAGGTTGTGACCACGTAATGATTTTCCTCACTATGTCCTCACTACCATTCCTATAGCCATTCTAAGTTGGCACGAGCAGATACTAACTATAAGACAAAGGGACTTAATACCTACACTTCCTATATTCTTTAAGTAACTTTTGTTAGATAAAGTAACTAAGTCTTTCTTTACGACACATTTAAAATGTATAAATACACGATATTATATTCTTACAAGAGGGTTATAATAACTCAATGAGTTACTAACTTTCATTTGTTCCTCTTATCATACTTTTACAATTGAATATACATTGTCAAGTATATGTTTTCTATTCATTTCACGTATTGAGTTGTTTCACTACATTCACTTGTTAAGAATAGTCTTTATTAGATTAAGTACATTTATTTTCATAATTAGTCCATTCAATTCCATAAGTTATAACAAATAACTTTATTTCATTTTCATTGCTATCCCTTTTCATTTAATCCTGTCGTTATTCATTGTTTTATGTGAGAGAATGAGGATCAAGTAGGATTATGTGCACATCAACCAAGTTGGACTCAAACAACAACATGAAGGAGCTCCATGTAGTAAGAAAACATTCAACCATGAAAATGTGCATAGAAGAGAAAAGGGTCTACTCATTCTCATAGATTGAAAAAGGGTTACATATAGGAGGTATGTGTAACTCGAATGCAAGACAATCACACCTCCATAAGAGAGAAGAGAGTTACATTCAAGAAATGGAAAGTAACTAATGTATGATGCACTAACGCATACCGACATGTATGTCATAATCTATTATACCCCCTAAGACACCTAAGTCCTATGATCTCACCTAAGTGATATGACTCACCACGTGATGTGGACAATACCGCAAGATGAAAAGGTAAGTACAAACACCAATAACCCCTCTTCATTGTAACTTAAGATGAGGCTGAAATTCAAAAATGAGAAATGGGTCCCGACAACTACACTGATGAGGTACCCATGTACAACAAGGATCTCAAGTAATGAAGGAAAACCCAGTTGGAAAAACATCCACGTACAAGAGATATAAGACTCCCTTAACAATTGAATAAAGATTCATCAAATGGGGCCTGACAACTAAAGGCCTAATAAGGTACCCATGTACAAAGTATATTATTTCTAGAATTAGAAGAGAAGAGAGGAAAGAGACGAGAGAGACATATGAAGATGTGAAGCTATAACCGGATCTAAAATCAGAAATCTATGAATTATCCAAGAAGAGTGTTGATGTTGTGGTCTTCTTCCTGTAGACTAAAGAAGATCCATCCACATCAACAATGTTCCTACCATTAGGAAAGACAAAAATGGAGTACTGGAAGTCCACCCACTCCGCAAAGGAAACCGAAGGTAGCAGTATGAAAAACTATGAATCTTGTCCACTAGAATGTGACATAGGTCTAGCAAATGAGTGCAAAGGAACCAAAGGTAATGCCATGAATGTATAACTCTCAAATAATGAGAGAGGAACATCCACCGAAAGGATTCCCAATTGAAGTGAAGGTAAAATAAGAACCCCCACAACAATAGAAAGAGGATCCACAAGAAGATGTGGATCAATGATGGTATCCAAAAAAGTGGAAGTGATAAGATTCCTAGAAGGGGAACTCCTAACAAAGGAGATGAAGGACTCCTCCAAAACACCGTAAAATGATGAGAAGCACCATGTGCTACATCATAAGTAGGCACTGTAAAGAGATAACTAAAGTATGGCAGGTACTCATCCTAAAAGGGTGGCTCAACAAATAAAAGAGCAATTTCTGACAAGTATAATCATCATCACATGGAGGAGGAGTGATAGAATCATCACACACCGAAAGTGGAATGGAGCCGATATCAATGAGATTACGAGGATGTGAACATGACTCGCCCGATGTCCGATGGGAAAAGAGGGATGTCAACATTCTCTCAAGCATGGCCAGAAAAAGAAGGAGAGGAGTCCTCATCGTACTCTCTTCATCAAAACTAGAATAACAAACCACATCATTAGTAATAGGAATGAATAAATTAGTGTCGCAGAATGTCATCACATGAAGAAGGAGAGGAGACAATTGTATCGGTGGAAAAAACAACAATGATAGTCTCTCGAAGGTCTCCAAATAGAGAACCGAAGAATGCTCCAAATAGTACGAGGACAATCTGAGTGGGCCACATGAAGTAGATAGAATTAGAGACATGTATCAATAAGTAACCAAAAACATGGTCACACCTATCAAGACAATCTTTGAGATGATAAGGATCGGTGGGTGTAGGAACTAGCCCATGCAAAATGGATAAATGCCCTCTTGAGTAGGTTAACATTCCGTACAAGCACGCCATGATTTGTAATTCTCTCTTCAAGAATAAGTGGCGGAGGATAATAAGAGATCTGTGAAGCTCAAGTCTAGAAAGAACATCCTCCATGGTGCATTCGAAAATAGAGCAAAAAGTGTAGAATACAAGAAAAGAGGGGTGCAAGAATACACACAAGATTTCAAGATGTTGGACTCGATCAATAATAATATCCGCATGTAATACAACACCCAAAAAATGATAACCCCATGTTTACGACACTTTATAAGTAATGTGTTGATTACATTAAGGTGTATTCATGTGACGTGAGACAATTGACCACTCACCTTGCAGTAGGTGATGAATTGCGCAAGAGTGGAGGCTACAATATGTCTTAGTTGGAAGCAACAAATAACACGTAAACACACACACACAAAAGGGCATAAGCAAGGAATAAGGGGAAAAACAAAGAGTTCAATGTGAGAAAAAGTGTCTCATGTCGCATAAGGGGATCTCTTACTATAAGGTTGTGGCGGATGCGCTCACTAGCCCACAAGTGAAGAAGAGCACTACAATGCAAAAACGACTCAAAACGAGTCAAAGGGGTCCCAAAATGCCGAGAAATTGCTCCAAAAATGCAAACGACCACCTAAAAATGAAAAAATGACACCACATGGGACCTACACACTCCACAAAATGATCAACGAAAAAACACCCAATAACCCTAGTTTCGAATAATTTACACCCAATTTTGCTTATTTTCCAAAAACATGAAAAAAATTTTAAAATGGACTATAATTAAAAAACTAGATTTTTAAAAAATTAAATGAGATCCTAAAAAATACCTACTCACATTTAATAATAAACCCACTTTTAAAAAAAAAAGATCCTAGAATAATAATATTTAGACCTAATGAACCTCCCTAACATATTAATAACCCCACTTTAATTTTTTTTTTAAAACTAAGCAAAAAAATTAGGTTTAAAATTTAAGCAGAAGGCAAGAGGAGTTTCAAGGGAGGAGTGGGCTCGATCAAGGCTCGACGGGATAGGTGGTGAGTCATGTGGAGCAAGGGTTGGTGTAGGGCTCGAGAGCGAGCCATTCAACGAGTTAGATGGTGGATTGATGGGCGGGTTTGGGCGAGCTCCACCTAGAGCTTGGGAAGGCGACGGGTGTAGGGCTTGAGGAGAGATGAAGAGCAAAGCGAGGGTGGTTTAACTCAACAATGATGAGCCCAACGATAGTTAATAAATGAGCTAACATGAAAGCAACATGCTCGCATGGGTGTAACAGACGGTGCAAAAATGAATGTAGTAGGTCGCATAGTAGGGAAAACCATGCATAAGAGGGAAGAGTTTGACGAGGATGACACACAGGATTCACACAAGAAAAACAGACTCCAATGCATGAAACCGTTGAGGTAGGGAGTTATAGGGACCAGAAAGATGTGCTAACCAATCTCGAGGAGGAGCCAAAGGTAACGAAGAGACATCTTGGGTCTAGTGCAACACAAAGCTTGAGTAGGAAAGGTGAGAAGTGAAACAAAAGGAAAGAATGAGTCGAGTAGACTAGAGGGTTCGAGTTGGGTACATAGAGCGAGAAAGTACCCTAAAATGTACGTACAACAAAAAAACAAACCCATAGGCCAAAGTCAACTAGTAGAATAATCCAACCCAATGCAACACACTAATGCATAACTCGACTTGACAGGGAAACCAAATCGGCCGAGTTGGCAAGATATCTTGTTGAACCATTAGAGAGCTCAAGCAAGCTCGAGGTGCTTGGAGGAGTTGAAAGCTAGGTGGATGGGTGCAAAATGCAAGATAGAGTAGGAGGAGAGGGTAGAAGGAAGAAACAAAGATTTTTTATTAAAAAAAACTAAACTTTTTAATGAAAAAACAAAAAACCATAAATAACTCCAAAATATGATTTTCCACCAAATGTAGTTGTAGCCAACTAGATCTAGCAAGAAAACACCTAAAACTCCAAGAATAAAAATGACCCGCACATGCACGAAAAACAACCTACAAATCAAAGAAACTCCACAAAGATCGAGATAAGCCAAAGCAATACAAGTAAAGCATGATAGAATAATGATTACGTAGTTTGCACATGAAATGAAGATGGAGAGTACCTCGGATCCTAACAACGTACTTTGATACCTTGTGAGAGAATGAGAGAACGAGGATCGAATGGGATGACACGTACATCAACTAAGTTACACTCGAACAACAAGGTGTGATGGAGTTCCATATAGTAAACAAACATTCAACCATGAAAATGTGAATGCAAGAGAAAAGGGTTTTCTTATTCTCATAGATCAGAAAAGGGGTACAAATAGGAGTGTTGTGTAACTCCCAATTTAAGACAATCATACCTCCACAAGGGAGAAGAGGAGTCACATTCCAGAAATGGAAAGTAACTCATGTGTGACACACTCGATGCACACCGAGGTGTATAACAAAATTTGCTGCACCCCCAAGACACCTAAGACCTATGATCTCACCTAAGTGAGATGACTCACCACGTGATGTAGACAATGCCGCAAGACGACAAGGCAAGTACACATACCAACACTTAAATCATTACAATGGAATTAATGAAATAATTAATTAACATATAACTTAAGAATAATCAACTTTATTAATAATTGGTTGTATAAACAACATATCCATATTTCCATTTCCAAACAAGATAAGTCATAAATCAACTAAGTCAATATATTTTGATTCAAATAAGGATAAACCTTAACTTCATTAATAATGATATACAAAATCACCAAGAACAATACATTGGGCATAATGCCCTTTACAAGATGCGATGGCATTCCATTTGCATTTATCAAATGATTACAATAATCCCTTTCGGACATGATACAATCACAAATCAAATCCAAACAATCACTTTAAACATGACGACCTTTCCTGCAATCTATAGGAGAGAGATGGAAATGGGCCAGTTCATAAGAACTAGCATGAGTCCACAAACTTGTATTCCATGTTGTAATCATAATGAAATAATTGAATAAGTTATGGTCAAATTTATTTGTAATCAATATGATATAATTATAAACTTCCTAGTTTACAATAATAATTCTATCGCCCACACATGTAAAAATGATACTTATATTTATATAAAAACATTATATCCACTTTTCACTATTTAAGACTAGCATGTTTAATTTAATATTTAGATGATAATGAAACATACTAGGTTGTCCTTTATTTCTATAATCCACGATTTGAAATAACAGTTCACTAAATAGAAGTCAATTCCTGTTTAATTAAACCTTCTTTCCCTTCAAGATTATAAATAACCACAAATCATACCTTTTCATCTATAAACTTAACAAGCGGAGTGACTACAACAAAATAAAATGTGGAGTCAAAGACACTTGACTCTTATATTACATTGATATCCTTGAATTGAATGAAACATGCTATCACTCAATCTCATAGACGAAACTATATATAACTAGTAAGTTCATTTATGTTTTGCCCAAATTTTATATCTCATTTCCAAACAGAATGTCTTCAATATAGGAATAATAACGACATCATATCAAGAAGCAACTTTTAATCATGTTATTACAACTTATGCTCGGAAGGGAATTTAATTTAAACTAATTTAAAACAATAGTGCTTTTAGAAGAGTTTCTAGCTTACCCAATTTATTTCCCATTTCCTACACCCTCCAAAATCATAATGATCAAAACCAACAAAGTATGTAGAGGGTGAAGAATGATCATTAATGTTGTATAAGAAACTATATCATTCATATTTCCTCGCCCAAATTTCATTTAATGAACCAAAAGTGAAACATGTTCATAGACGAGTTATAATAGTCATGTTCGGTAAGAGCTATAAAATAATGTTAACAACAAAGCTCAGAGATGAGCTCATCCAAACAAAAATAGCAAAGCTCTATTTGAGCTATAAACATCCTTCAAACTCTGCCCAAATTTCTAATAAAATACTTCCTAACCATATTCAATCAAATGGAAACGAAATATTCTAAGAGAGAAAGAGTCATAACTTTTAAATTTGGTTTGTTTATATTTTCCCAATCCTCATGTATCAATTCCAAATCTCATTCAATGAATAAACTTAAAGAAAACATTCCCATATTTCATATCCTAATCAGGGAAATGTATGAAGATCATAATCCCTCAAACAAACAATAACCCACTTCATTTTTACTCTTGCCTTCATCTTTTTCAAGTTTTCTCCATCAAAACCCAATGGAATGTATTTATAAATAGAAGATATCAATAGAGCTCTAAAGGAGTTGTAAATAACTATATTTCCTTTACCAGATTTCACCCTTGCTAACTATACCCAAAAATTTATGTAGTATTTTCTCATTCCAATCTCACACGAATGCCAAAACGTATTCTTCTTTAACTTAATAAACCAGAACCAAAAACAACAAGCTCTAAAAGAGTCATTCCGATCTTTTCAACACTTGAACAAACCCAATAATCCAAAATGCACACAGTCTCAAGATTTTTATAAACAAACTAAAACCCAAATGTGTTAAGTTCCAATTCTCACAAAACCGAACACACTTATCCCTATTATTTCATTTTCTTTTTATTTTACCGATTTCTCAAATCAAACACATGCATTTACTAGATTTTAAACAAAAATCACAAATCCAAAACCATTCATTTTTTCCAGCTTTTAAATCAATGTACAAAACCAAAACGTATTCAAGCATTTTACTATAATAACAAAAAGGAATATGAGAAAGAAAATATAAACACAAAATCACGCACTTTGGGTAACTATCTAGTCTTGACTACATACTACTATTCATATAATTCCTAAATAAGAAAAGTACTTGACTAAGCCATGTCTTTGGCCATCTTTTTTTCTTTCTACTTCCACTTTTGGTCTTGGACACCTTCTTGCTTAGTCGACCTCGACCCTATCGGTTTATCTCGAGTCTAGATACGGATGCTTGCACCAGGCGCCCTCGTCCGCTCCGGGTGCCCCTAACCTCTTTTAACTTTACTGACATCTTTTGGGTCCTTTTTAGTCATTTGAGCATCTTATCTTTTTGGTAGTCAGCCTTTTTGGGGTTAATTAAGAAATTCAAGCAAGGGAATCATATAAATATAAAGTTATGTGATCATAATAAGGGAAAAACACAAAACTTTAGTTATCTCCGCCTAAGGTCACATTAAAAGGCTTTTCAAAAGTATCAAAGTATCCATTCTAACATCCATTCAAGGGTAAGGGACTACATTATTCTGCATACACTTCATAGGGGGAATCTATTTTATTCCATGCACACATCTACAACATTTATTTCAATCTAGCTACTTTTCTCGTTATCAAGTGCGACACGCACAAGAGCCACCTAGGGCACGATTCCACACACACACATAGAACTACATTGGAGTCCGAGATGTGGTGCAATGCTCACCATAAGATCACCATTGTGACAGTTGTGGATAATCTAACCCCTCATTTTACATCTTTAGTTTTTAGGATTTGATGTTTATTTGAGGGTTTTATAGGTTAATACTTCATTGCAGGTTTCAGGTGAGCTTGGAGATCATTGTGTGATCTCATAATGACCAAACGTGAAGGACAATGAATAACTTGCAACATGGAAAAGATGAGTTTCTGAGCATTTTCTTAGTCACAGGTGTGCTTGTTTCTTATCTCGTAGCACTCGTGGGTACCACCGCCCTTCTGGGCACCTATGTCCAACATATTTCTCTATATCTACATTTTCTAGGACCTTTGTGTGATGCTTCTACCTCCCTATTCATTGGGTCAACACTTCGACGCAATTCAAATTTCACCGCGAATCAACTAAGGTTCTTCTTACCCTCTTTGCAGCCTAGGGTTTCATATTTTCTAGCTTAATTTCCTCAGTGCCATATGTATTCTTACTACATATTCATTTTATACATACATTGCAATTATAATTAGGCATCTATATTTTTAAAATCATTTGGTGAACCCACGTTCAAATACTATTGGACCCTTCTTTTTCTTCCATCATGTCTCATAAGGTCTCTCAAGTTTATTTTCTTCAATTTCTTCAATTGCACCCATCTTGTAAAAATGCTTTTCCCAAAACCCTAAACACTATGTATCCTCTATCAACATGTTGCGTACTCATTTTAATGTTATCTTTAATATTCTTTCTAATTACTCTTTTGGTTCCAATTCCAATCAATCTATTTGCAAATCCATCCAAGCTCTTCATTATTTATTCTAAGATAAATTTCGTGCCATGGAATCCATGATTACATCTTTTAGATTTGAAATCCAACATCTTAATGACGCTTCTCAAGCTCATTTTTGTTGTCCTTCTACATCTCATATTCATTCTATGTCTTCTACTTGTGCTCATATTAGTGAACCTCAAAGCTTGTCGCTCCCTACGCCTCTTAAGATTTCCATTAAGCTCGGGCTGGATTGGAAGGAAATCCTTAATCGATTTGGAGGATGCACTTTGCATGTTCAGATGCGCGAGCCGAGAAGGAGTTCTCGAGTGAGCTAGTTGGAGTAAGTCATGTGCTTAGAGAATGAATGGAGGAGAGAGATTTGAGAGATGCTCATTTCGGGATTTCGAGATATGTTTGTTTGAACTCTACTCGATACAAGTTGGTGAATCGGAAGAAAAGTCTAAAGCTTGATAACCCAAAACTCAAATTTTAGAGTTTCAGATTTTCAGATTCATAGGTGTTGTGGCGGTTGGAGCATGTCGTGAGAGGAGAGGTTCGGCTTCCAAATCCCAAAAGGGTGAGCTGTTTTGAATTCTCGAAAGAGAGTTAGTGAATGCAAGATGTGGAAAATCATCTAGTGAACATGAGGGACCCAAGGTCCTTGATTATATCTTGGTCAATTCTAAGTTGGACGTAAGGCACGTGTTGTCATGGAAGGTTGTGATGAGTTAAAGTGCTCTTGAGTTGCTTGGACAACATGTTTCAAGGTGGTTGTTACAAGTAAAAGGTCAACACGCCTTTCAATGCAAACATGTGGTGGGTATTCAAGTCTGCAAGCCGAGCTAACCGACATAGTGTAAGGCCAATGTGAACAAAGGAGCTCGCTAGGTGGATGTCTGTGAGGTATTTGAGGGAGCTCATCAACCAATAACTATCAATGTAAAACATAAAGTGGCCAAAGTATTCGTTGTGTACGTGAAGCTAGGGAACATGATGGTTATAGAGATGGTGAGCCAAGTCATCCATTTCGGAGCTGTAATGCAAACATACAACATGAAACTTACTGAGTAAAAAGGTAACTCATCGAGCTATTTTGTGACTCAGTAAGCTGATGGAGTATAATGCTCAGAATACCCAAAAAGTAACTTTTGCTCAACAAGCCATAACTTCCTCCCCGATTATTAGTTTTCACAAAATTGTAGTCGTTGGAACCGAGAGAATGAGAGCTACACAATGGAATCATAAATAAATGGATTTTTGAAGGTTTTAGTGTTCTGAAATTACAATATTTCCTCATTCCATGAATGGTACCTCAAAAAGTGGAGTTATAATTAATGAGGCAAGCATGGTTGACCTATTCTACTACAATCTTGCCTTGTTCTTAGAACTTTCTCCTTCTTTTCCACTGATCAAGAAATGTTACAAAATGTAAAGGGGTGCTTATTCCAAAAATAGTTATACATTTTTCCAAGCTTCCCCTCTCTTCACAAGTTGAGTTGTTGTGAATTTGCAGGCTTTCAAGCCTTTCTTCTCAAAATTGTAATGCAACTTCTACCTTTCCTTGTTGTAATGATACATTGTGCAAGTGCTTGGAATAATCAAATGGTGTTTTGTGGATAATTATTTTTCTTTGCATTATTTTTTTGCTTCCATTTTCCTTTCTTTGTGTCTGCAGGTGTACTTTGTGCAACCTTGGTGCCTTTTGCAAGTTTTGGAGGTCATTGTGCTTATCAAGGAATGAAGTATTATATGTAAATTGAGTATGTGATGTATCTTTGTCCTCCTCATGATCATCTCTCTTCATTGGCAAGCCGAGATTTTTCTAGCAAACCCCTTTCTTAGTGCATCACCACTTCTAGTTTAGGTTTTATTTCTTGCAAATCTCTCTCCCTAATCCCCTTGAAATGTTAGTATAGGTCTAGGTAGTTTTTTTTGCATTAGAAGTAGTGTTGTGTTTAGTTTAGGAAGAGGAAGTAGGCCTTCTCTAGAGGTTCATATTGAATGCCTTATTCATCACTTGGCCATTCAAAGGGTGCAATGATTTGGTGATAACATGTACTTTTTGCATTCCCACATAACTTTCCATCATTGAAATACTTGGGGGGGCACCATAGCTTCTTCCCCCCTGCATTGCTATAAAATGTTTCTATCATCTCATGCAATTCGTACTCCACGCTTAAATGTCTAACATATCCTACGCATCATTACAAACCACTTGATACATTTTTATCATCATTTCTCGATGACGCACTCTCGTGTTATGGTTCACACTTTACTATTGAGGGCATACTATACACATGAATCGCACCCACTATCAACATCTATTGCACTCTATACACTCGATGACATATCTTTCTTACATCTATTCTTACACATTCCGCTCATTACCCTATGACACACTCTAGTCTAACGGTTCATACTCAATTACGAGGGTATACATCTCAAATAGACCTCATCACACTCACATGTTTAACGTTGTAGGTAGAAAATCAAATTCCTACAATCAAGTAACCAAGCTTACCATCACACATATTCATAGAAAGAAAACAATGATGTTTCAACACTAACGATGAGAGGAAACCATGCATACAAAGATGCACACATTCATACATCTGAGAAAATGGAAACTTCTTCCTTGATTAGCATTTCAACAAAGTTATACAAAGTAGGGAAAAGGAGGAAACATATGCAAGAGGGGAATGGAAGAAAATAGTTATCTCCTTTGTTTTCTTTAAGCACAATGCACTCTTGAGTTTACAAAATCGACTAGCCCCTTGAAAAATGGAGGCCTTTACAATTTATAGGAAGATAAATGACTTTTTTTTACCCCCAATGACTTTTCATATGCCTTATAACTTTTCATATTCCTAGAAATATTAAGTCCCTTTTTATAAAACAAAGGTGACTTATTACATTAAAAACTTAAAGTTACTTTTTAATTACAAAATAAGGCATTATGAAAAAGTGCAACCCCAATGAAGAATTAGAACATGAGGAGAGAGAGAAAGAGGGGGGAGAAGAGAAGATGAAGAAAGAAGAGAGAGAGAGAGGATACTATGGTGATGAAGAAGCCACCTCTGATGAATTCCACCGACCCTTTCCGATGAACCAATGAAATGCTCTAGTGTAGTGAACTTTGAATCCTTGAATTCCTTACATCATGAGAAAAATCCTTTGGATGGTGAGTGAAAACCATAAATTAAGTGTTTAGAAACACTATCAAATGATTCATTCATCGACCACAATCATCACTCATGAAGATCCCCTCTGAAGAGATAGAAGCTCGAAACCAACCTAGCTATAACCTTTACAACATGGCCACACTACTATGTTGAATTGAACATTCTGTCAAAACACATCATGAACAAATTGACGATGATGATCGCAAAATCCACCTTGCACATGATACACAGGAAACTTGAACCATGAAATGAGTATCGAAAGACATTGTCGGGATTTCCCAAGGTGGGTTCCAATTGACCTACGAGCAATGCTTATGATGATCCTCTATGACACTCCCATGTTCCACCGTAAAAGATGATTCCCGAGCCGATGCATTCACCCATTTACATCGAGAACATAAGCTACAAACCCTAATGAAGACACCATTGGTAACAATAAAAAATGCCCATTCTGTAGACATGAAACAACCAATCCAAGCCATGAAAAACCACCATTCCTTTGATCTTTTGATTACACACATGAATGGGAAACTAGAAAAATCTGTGAACTTGAATTTATTGCTTCCTAGAACACTTGCTATATATGGAAAGAGGGGTTATTATTTTTAGTAAATGAAAATTTACCCTCTTTCGATCCCGATGAGTTTAGCCTTCTAAGTTACCCCTGTGTATGTTGCTTCTTCCTCTAAAACCACTTTTTTGAGGTGACTTACTATTTATAGCTAGTACCCATATAGGGAACTTACTATTTTTAGTAAGTGGAAATTTTCACCATTTTTGGCATCAACCATTCGATCTTCCGATTATCCTTGGTGCACACCTTCTTCACCGAAACCGCTTCTAAAGATGGTGACCAAAAATAGCAGGTACCGTGTAGAAGGGATTACTATTTTTGGAAAGTAGGTTTTCGTGTCTCGGTTTACAATGAAACAAACTTTCCTGATATGGGTTTTTTCTCTACAATGCTCTCCCATATTTTTAGCTCAAACCAGTTGCCAAATTAAGAGATTTTAAAATTATAAATTTTTATTGTGAGAAACTTGGGGTTTCTTCGCTGCAAAAAATCTGGCCCGTGCATGTGATAAATTCCTTTGGGATATTCAAGGTGCCTAGAAACTAGATGTTTGAAAAAAATAGTATCTCGATCCGTTTAGTAGTTTATGAGATTGATCGGATCACCTTCACAGACTTCGAGGGTTTCTAGTGAGAGTTTCTTCGATCTTCGTTCTTCATTGAATCCAAATTTTTATTGTGTTTTTATTCCTTCATATAATGGAGCACGAAAATCCTTGTTTTTTGAAGAAAAAATTGTGGAGAGATCTCTAGAAAAAATCCAACAACATGTGGAGGATGTGAGGGGTGAGAATGAGAAAAATGGCTAAGTCCTCATGTTTAAATAGCGTGAAACCCGAGGGAAAGGGTGTGATAATTTTTTTTGCACCTCATGTCCCTTTGAAAAGGTGCAAAGGGTACGTAAAAATTCACCCTTCCCTCTACATGACAAGTGGCGGGTGTTTATTCGTTGAGGAAAGTGAAGGAGGGGGCTAGAATGAAGCACCTAGGGGCTTATCTTGAGTTGTTGGGGTCATATGAGTGACCAAAAGGCTAAATGGGGGAGGGTGAATTTTTTTCCCTCATGTAAATTTGTAAATTTTCAAATGGGACATGAAAATTCACCTTCACCTGGTTATGCCACTTGTTCCTTTGGAAATCTCACTAAGTATCGAAGAGCTTACTTTGAGAGCCGACTTGTGAAGGTCATAACATGAGCTCTGGATGAGTTTTGGGTACTTATTTATATGATTTTTCATGAAAAAATACCTTTTGAGATGAATGGTGAAGGTCCAAAGTCTTTATTCTAACATAAAAACCTATAAATTTCTCCTTTTTTCTTGGGATTTCTCGTGTGTATGAAAATAATGAGATGGCCCAAAATTCATGGTGCTTGAAGATGATATGTTTTTTCCACCATGTGGGGATTGAAATATATTTCCAATGATATATTTTTGGATCATAACTCATTTCAAAGCTCTCAAAATCCTTCCTCGAAGATCAGGTGCTTTTTTCGGTGCAAGATCCTTAGACCTTAAAACCAACTTTCAGTGACCTGGTTCCTAAACCTACTGATCTTTCTAGATTTTCTATTACTCAATCGCAAAATGATTTGGGATCTTAAATACACCTCCATGATTAATATAGTTCCTCCATTCTGCTTTGATGATGATGCACTTGGCTTAGAAAGGCTTATGAAAGCCCCTTCTAAGTGTGTTAGAAAGCTTGCTTTGAAAACCACTGCTCCAAAGATACTTGAATGATTTTGTTTGTTCCTAAATAACATAGGGGAGGAATAGTGACATCAAATATGGACTCTTGGAAGGTAAGGCTTGACTTAACACTCTGAGGGGTGGGTTGATCTGGGGTGTCGGGAAGGTATTGCATGAAATTTTTGACACTAGGGTATAGTTGTCCTATTTTCGGTGAATTTTACCCATGCAAAAACACAAGACAACAAGTCTACATACTCAAAATACTTTAGATTTCAATTAATTGTATAGGAGTGTTTGGATTTCCAATAGGAATGCATGCTAATAATGAAAATATCTACTTAGAAAATGTCATCCAAGTATTCCCTTGCTTCTTTCCCTAAACCCACGAGGAGGAAGAATGTGTTAAGGTCTTAAATTCCGCTAGTCTCCAAAAAGGGACATGAAAAATTTGTATTGACAAGAGGTTCAATGCTTCAAAATGCGGGTAGTTTATAAATACCTTGTTGTAAACTTGGAAGTAGTTAGTCAACTTACCAATAGATATCAAATACTTTGTTTATAAGACACATCAAGTTAATAGAAGTGGAGTTGTTGAATACTTGTGTTGAGCATTCTTAATTAAGTTTCATGCCAAATATAGGGGAACAAGGGCCACTCTTACCCAAGGAAATGTACACTTACTAATATTTTCATTAGTTAGTTTCATTCCCCACATTTTTATTTAAATAAATTGTAGAACTATTTAAATAGGCAAATTGGTTTAAAGTTCATTCATCTTTGTTATGTGTTTAAATTAATGATTTATAGCTGTTACAATATTTCAAAATTGTACATTTTTAAATGTATTCAAATGATATTTTCTTTAACTTACTTTAGAAAGATTGTTGGCAAAATATTTTATCATGTTACCTATAGCAAAAATAACCTTGGATGTTGCCATGGATTTGATATAATTAAACTATAGTGGAGGATATAACAACCCTCGCCATTTTTTGGCACCATTTTTAGGGATAAGTATTCATTGAGCTAGTTTGTTGTGAGAGTTTTACTACAAATTTCCATGAATAATGATGATTCCTTACTTCCTTCGATGATCTAAGCACTTGCATGTGACAACAGTAGACCTTGTAAGCTCTATGAAGTACATGGAACTAGGAAACTCCTAAAATCTCTTAATTTCAGGGAAATATTGGCCTAAAAATACCTTTAACATCTCTTTAGTTGAATATACAATATTATAAAGTTTTTTAAGTTCATGAGTAGGCTTAGAGATTCAAAAGAAAGATTCATGAAACATAATCACCACATAATCAAACCATAGGTTCAACAATGAGGTTGTCTATGAGAACAAATGGAAGAAGTATAAAATGAAGCTCCTCCACGAGAAGAACATTCACCGAACCCATTGTGATAAATTTTGAACAATGAGGATCCCATGAAGAATATTTCCTATCAATATTACCTACATTTAGAGGAATAACTTCAGAGGACCCCGGTCATTTATTATTTGAGTTTAAATTCATGTGCCAAACTTATGACTACAAACAACCAAAAGCTAAAACCATTCCCTACAAGCCTTAAGGACTCAACCACGTGTTTGTTTATGGGTTTGCCTCATAACTCCACTCTTAACTAGGATGAAATGGAAATAACTTATCTAGATAAATGTCTAGATTATTACAAGGTCGAGATTGAAAAGAGGAACTTTTTAGGATGACCCAAATGGAAGATGAAAGCCTTGAGGATTATCTTGATATATTTTTCTTTGTTCATAAACGGTGTGGAAATGGACTAGATTAAGAGTTGAACAAGACTATATTTCTAAGATAATTGGATGATGAGTCCATAGATGCTCTAAACTTAATGGGTAGAGGAGATGTGAATAAAATAGGACTTTGAGATATTGTTCATCTCTATAGAAACTATTCAAGGACTAGATTAGGATTCAAATAACAAACAAAGGAAAAAAGTAGTGGAATGAGCCAGTTGATGGAGGAGTTTTGTAACCTAAAAAAAAAACATCCTAGTGCATTTAAACACTTCTATGGATAATATGCAAGTAAAAATCAAGGATTCAAAATATTTATCGAGTGTATTTCCTTGGTGTAAAGATAAACATGTGATTAAGGATTGTCCTCTAGATAAGGAAAATATATGTAGTATTATGATCTAAACCACTCCACCGGTTAATGTAACTTGCTCCAAGATACTATTGATCATGTAAATAAAGGAAACTGCCATGAATTAGAACTTAATTATTTAGGTCGTAGACAAGGTGGTAGTTTCCCCTTAAACCAACATTTTGTTCCTAGGAATCAATGGCCCACAAATCAATGGAATGCACCTTGGCCTATTCCACAACCTTGGGGTCAAAAATCCCTCAAGAATGGAGTAATCCACCATGGGAAAACCAATATCAACAACCACATATGCCTTAGCAATATCAACAATAATGTCCAACCCAACGAAACTATAACCAAAAAGGTTATCAATAACCATTCCAAGGCCAAAGGACGCAATCAAAATGTGCAAAACCAATAACAAGCCCTTATGCCTAGACCTTCCCATCACCACCAAACACCTCAACTAGAGTAGGTGAACCAACTATGATTTCCTACTCAACCCATAGCCAATCCGAAAAATTAAAACATGGAACCCGTGTATATACCATAGAATTAGAAAACTTTACCAACATAAATGCCATTAGTTGTGCTAATGTATAGCTTTGCTCAGAAAGACTCTTCCACATCTTGCTTCATCATTCATTGAGGAGATATACGAAGAAAAAGAACAATTTGAAGAGATAATTCCCAAAACACCTCTACGAGAATGAACAACATGCCAAAACCTTTGATTCACCATCACTACCATTTCTAGAAAGATCGAAAGAAAAATAAGAAAATCGACATCATCATAATATTTTTTGAATCATAGCTCGTATAAGAATTGAAGCATCTCGGATTGGAATCCCTCTAATAAAAGCAATCGATATGTTCATGAAATTTATAGGACTATTAGAGAAATGAGCATTAAAACTCTAAGAAGAAGAAAAACTATCCTAAGACCATACAAGTAGATGAAAGTTGGATAAAATTAGTAGGGAAGCTTCTTCCTCCCAAGTATGGAGACCCAAAATTCATGTGGCTACTTTCTCTTCCCTTTAATGCCCAATAATCTATTTATGCATTATGATACAAAGAGGCATTGAACCTACAAATATCGATATTGGCAAGTAATATCCTATTTATTATATGGGAATAAAGAGAGATGTAATGATAAGAACTTACATTCAACTTTCACTATGTACCTAATTTTCTTGTGGACCTACGAGCTACCATTAATGTCATGATTGTTGGTATACTCACAACTTTTTCATTAACAAATATGCAAGTAACTCTCACAATCTTGTAAATGGATAACCGCACCATTACAAAGCCAAAAGGAATTATAGAAAATGTTGTAGTGGCAATAAAAGCCTAAAAATACCTTGTAGAATTCTTAATATTAAAACCCCGTACTTAAAAGAAAGGTTATCCTTTAATTTTAGGCTGACCTTGGTGTGCCACAACCGTTATCCTCATAGATTACATGCTTAGGACATGACTATTTCAAATGGATTAAATGTAAAAAAATATTTCTTTATACCCATATGTCAAGAATTTCATTCTATAAAACACTTTATGGGTGAATGATCCTATTGAAATTGACAATGGGGAAAGGATTTCTTCCTCGATACGTCACAATCTAGAGACGTGCAAATTAGTTGAACAAATATCATAAGAAAAAGATGATACAAAACTCCCGACCATGACATTCTCTCTCCTCCCTT
Organism: Taxus wallichiana var. yunnanensis; assembly: GCA_018340775.1. Taxonomy (NCBI): domain Eukaryota; kingdom Viridiplantae; phylum Streptophyta; class Pinopsida; order Cupressales; family Taxaceae; genus Taxus; species Taxus wallichiana. The sequence continues at coordinate 113,954,896 of CM031240.1, forward strand.
ATCATGCATCCAAGGGGAAAATTTTGGTTGTGACATAATAACGTTGTATAAATTATAGTCCCACATATATCCATTAAATTCATTAATGATTGACTACCTTTCATTGCTTTCAAACTATGTAGGAACCAAACAAGTTGAAGTTGTACTAGGAAAACCATTTAACATTAATAGTTGGTCTAAAGATGCAAACAAGGTAAGACTATTTAAATTCCTAAGCTCCCATTTGAAATCCTTTGCGTGTGAATACATGGAGATGGAAGGGATTCACCGAAAGAGGGATTCGTGAGAACCGATGTTGAAAACAATTCACCACAACAAAGTTGCACTCCGATGGTAACGTCAGGCTCTAACACAATAAGCAAGATTCAAACAATGGAAAGAAAATACAAATAATAAAATAGGTCTGCTCATGCTCATAGATCGAAAAAAGGAAGTAAAAATAGGGGTGTTGTGTAACCCCCATGCCTAAACAAGGAAATAATATCAATGACGCCACTGACGCATATGACGTGACTGACACATATGATGCCACTAAAGGAGGAGTTACAATTCCAAATAAGGAATGTAACTCCTATGACACACTGACGCAAATGACAATGATAGATTCTATGACAGAATTTGACACTTGTCATTTGACTTCCTAAGACCTATGACTCTCACAAGGTGAGATGACTCACCAGTGATGTGGATGATGACTAGGCATGTCACACACACCAACACCCCCTTCATCGAAGCCGAGGAAGAGGTCATGGTAAGCCATAATAGAAAAGAAGACTCCCCTAGAAAACTAAGAAAGATGTGTCAATGGGGCCTGACAACTAAAGGCCTGATAAGGTGCCCATATACAAACAACATCTTTCTGAAAGAAGAAGAGGAGAAGAAGAGGGAGACGAGAGGGATGTAGAAGATGTCATGGACGGATCTAAAATCTGTAACTCTAAGAAGTCTCCTAAAAGAATGTCGATCACGAGATCCTCTGCCTCTAGAATGAAGAAGAGCAACCTACACCGAATTGTGTGCCTACCCTTAGGAAGGACAAAATGACATGTTAGAAGTCTACCCACTCCACAAAGGAAACCAAAGGTAGCAGCACGAAGAACTTTGAGTCTGGTCCATGAAAGTGTGACATAGGTCTAGCAAGTGAGCGCTAAGGAACCAAAGGTAATGCCGCATGCGTAGAACTGTCAGAGTGAAAAAGGGGAACACCTATAGAAAGGATGTCCAACTGATGTGAAGGAAACAAAGCATCCCCCACAATAGAAAATGGATCCACAAGCAAGGGTGGATCAATGAACATCTCCATAAAAGTGGAAGTGGTAAGAGTCCTAGAAGGGGCACTCCCAACAACGAAGATGATGAACTCCTCTGAAATACCTGTAGATGGATGAGGAACCTGTAGTACATCACAAGTGTACTCTGCAAAATATGACTAAGGTCAAGCAAATACTCGTCCCAATGAGGGGGCTTAACAAATAAAAGAGCGATGTCAGATAGGTATGAGTCATCCAATGAAGGTGGAGGAGTGAAAGGGGCCTCAAACACTGAAGGTGGAAAAGAGGCGGGTGTGATGATTATATGAGACTGTATAGGAGACTGCTCAATATCTAATGAGATGTGGGATGTGTCAACACTCTCTGGAATAGTGAGAGAAGGAGGAGAAGATTCCTCTGTAGTACTCTTGACATCAAAACTGGGTGCACAATCCTCATCATCAGAAGTAGAACCAAGCGAGTCTATGTCAGTGGAACTATCATCACACGAAGAAATATGTGTGGGTGGCCCTTCATAAGAAAAAGTATCGGTGAACTCACTTTCCTCCATGGATGCAAGATCATCATAAGATCCATAACTAGATGAAGGAGGATCAAAGTCTCCATGAAAATTTTGAATGAAAGTCCAAGCTTGGTGTGCGCAGACTCTGTGAATTCTATTCGACATTGAAGGTCCTCTCGGTATAGTAAGACAAAGAAGCTGTATGCCATGTCATTCTTGTTCAACCAATTTTGGTGATGAATGCGGTCAATAGGTTCAAGTGCCATCCCAAGAAGATGTGGTAACAAGTTGTACATAATGCAATGATCGAGTATTCCATTCTTCCATTGTAGGTAGTTTCCTGGTCCTAGTTAAACAACGAAGTGATGAAATTCAATGTCCATGATGAGAGGAGCCTCCAAGGAATACAAGTTTAACCCCCTTTTTGTGGCACTTTATAGTTTAGTGCGTTGATTACAATCAGATGTGACTATGTGCCGAGAACTAGTTTGTCACTCACCTTGCAATCAATGTAATAATGCGCAAGAGTGGAGACAACAATCAAGGTTTGTTGGGTGCAACAGTTTGACACCGTAAGCAAGCACAAGAACGAGTGAAAACAAGAAGGGGAAGAGAAGGCCTTGTGAGAAATAGCTTCACGTCGCATGAAAGAATCCCTTTCTTTGTAAGACTGTGGCGGATGCGCTCACAAGTCCACAAGCAATAAAAGGGATAGAACAAAGCTCAAGATGATTCGAAATGAGCTAAATTAAGCAATACAAAGACACCCCCTAGAATGTGGCACTTTATAAAATAGTGCATTTACAAAACTGATAATCCCATCATCTAGAGTGCGAAAAAACATGCAACTTTGACTAAAGAAGTGCTCAAAACCGAGCAATGAGTCAAAATTTATAGCAAAAAACAATTCCCGCAACTGATGGAAAAATGCTAATAAGCCTACAAATGGATTAAAAAAGTGCCCTAAATGCATGCAAAGGGTGTCGTATGTATGCTTGTTGAAATGGCATTGAATTTTAGATAGGGTTTGTTTTTATTGCGAGGGGGATTAGCCTCCTGCCAACCCCGACCTCACCCTCCATCTTCGACACTTGAAGGAAGGATGAATAAAACAAGTAAAAACCCAAAATAAAGGTTTACAATGCCAATTAAAAGTTTTACACCTTAAAATATTAAAGGTGAGATTGATTTTACCTTCAAATAATTCTAAAAGGAAATGTTGACCGAGCTGAGTTATACGTTGAAGTTGAATAGGTTGAAAACAATCTCTCCACAATAAGAGCCATGTGTGTAAACTACCGAGTTGGTGGTAACCGCAAAGCTGAGCCACCAAGCCACGTGTCAATGAAAGGTGAGACCACTATGTAGAGGGATCTTGGGTCGTGTGGATTTCGAGGAAGGTGTCGGGAGATACGCCAGAGTCCGACAAAGCAACCGCTGAGGCGGTGAAGTTTGATCAAGAATTTTGTGCCAAGCGAGACAGTGAATAGCTTGGAGAAATGGCAGAGAGGGCATGGGAGAACCAAGAAGGCAAGGGCACTACTAACGACACAATGTAGCACCAACCAAACGTAAGGAGCACGAACCAGGCCGCAACAACAGATCCACTTGGGAACGACCAGCCAAGAACAAGCTAAAACAAGAAAAAAAAGACTGCAAAACCAACAGAAGATCAACCACGAACTGAATGACCACACACACAGAACTAATCACCAAAACAGAGGCCGAGCCAAATGGTGGAGTCATATGTAATACAAAGACCTATAAAATAGTGATACAAGGTCCAAAAAACCACGGTGGAAATGATAACTGAGCCTGTGGTTATGGATTAAGCTACAATGTAAAAACCCAAGAATCCAATGTAAACGTTGAACCCAAGGCAATGTAGACAAGCCTATGAGAACCAAGGCATGAGGAGGTAATTCTCGAATCACAAAGAGCAGAGGTTGAAACATGAGCCAAGCAGACCAAAGCACGAGCAATAACCAACCACGCAGAAAACATCCATGTAATGGTAACCTCGAGACAACAATGAACCATAGGTCCACGCCAAAGCAAAAAGTGAGCTCACAAGAATAGAAGCAATCACGAACTCAACAACATGATAAAGCAAACCAACCAAATACCTCAAACTTGCAACTGTTGAAACCTCAATACGAGGTGAGCAATACAATTCCAAAATAATAATAAAAAAACTTGCATGAGGAAATAAGAAGAAACCAAAAGTAATAAGCAACTTGATAAATGAAGAGTGCACGTTTTACCGAAACCAACTCTGATACCATGAAAGAGGGATTCGTGAGAACCGATGTCAAAAAAATGCACCACAATGAAGTTACACTCTGATGGTAACATCAAGCTCCAACGTAATAAGCAAGATTCGAACAATGGAAAGAAAATGTAAATAAGAAAATAGGTATGCTCATGCTCATAGATCAAAAAAGGAAGTACAAATAGGGGTGTTGTGTAACCCCCATGCCTAAACAAGGAAAGAATATCAACGACACAATAACTGACGCATATGACGTGGATCGACACATATGACACCACTAAAGGAGGAGTTATAATTCCATGTAAATTTGACAAATGAATGTGTTAAAATTTACATGGATGATTTTATAGTCTATGGAGGATATTTGAAGAATTGTTGACTAATCTAGACAAAGTATTGACTAGGTGTGAAAATCACCAATTGTCTCTCGAATCACGAAACCTATTAAATTATGGTGGAATAAGGTGTAGTTTTTGGACATCATATTTCAAAAGAAGGAATCAAAGTAGACCCTAACAAAATTGAGGTGATCAAACAACTTCCAACACCTTCCACTTAAACAAAGGTAAGAATTTTCTTTGGACATGTTAGTTATTATAGGAGATTCATATAATATTTTAGTAAGCTAGTATATCCTATGTTTTCCTTGTTTACTAAAGACTATGAATTTCTTTAGATTTATGAGACAACTATCTTTTGATGCCAATAAATAAAAACTAACTTTTGCTCTTATTTTGAGAGGACCTAATTGGAAGCTTCATTTCTTCATCAAAACTTATGCATCTAATGAATTAATAGGAGTTGTTCTTAGACAGAAAGAAGAAGGAGAAACCATGCATGTTATTTACTACATTAGTAAATACCTAGCACATGCTAAGAGAAACTATACAACAATTGAGAAAGAATTTCTTGTTGTAGTGTATGCTATTAACAAATTTTGCCATTACATCACCAAGTAATAAAGTGATTATATACACATAACGTTATATTATAAAGTATTTAATGAACAAGCCATTGGTAAGTGGAAGGATAGTTAGATGGTTATTGATTTTACAATATTTCAATGTGACAATAATTTATAACCTAGGAAGGGCTAGAGTGGTTGCAAATTTCTTCTCAATTCAAAACTGCAAGACAAGATGAACCAAATAGAAGATGAATTCCTAGATGAACACTTCTTGTCTATGTCTTCTACATCACCATGGTTCACTAACATAGCTAATTGTTTTTCCTAAGGGAAGTCCCCATCCTCTTTCACTCCTAAACAGAAAAGGTGCCTCATAAAGAACAGTTTAATGTACACTCAAGTGAAAGGAATGTGATTTAGGTGTCAAGGGAAGATGAAATTCATGATGTCTTGAGATATTTTCATGATGAACCCTCTAGAGGCCACTATTCAACACTCTGAACTATCTAAAAGGTCTTAGATGTTGAATATTGTTGGGCTTCTCTACACAAGAATGCAAAGAGATATATTTGGCAATGTGGCTAATGCTAAAGAGTGAGAAGGCCTACTCTCTCCGATGAAATGCCTCTCCAACCTCAAGTGGTTTTGGAGCATTTTGAGAAATAGGGATTGTATTTCATTGGCCCTGCTGATCTAACATCTTAAGAAAAGGAATACATTCTTGTCTGTATTGATTATGTTACCAAGCAGGGAGAGGTCCAAGATTTATAATTTGTTATGGATGAGAAGGTGACTAAATTTTTATATCAAAGAAAATTTCTTAGATTTAGGGCATCGAGATCCATTGTTTCATATAATGGGCCAAAATTTTGTCTAATATGATCAAGAAATTTGCATATTTATATTGTGCTAGGCACATAAAATCATGTCTTTATCACCCTTGGTCAAATGACCAAGTTGAAGTCACTAACAGAGAATTAGAAAACACATTGATAAAGGTGATAGATATTAATAGAAAGGATTGAGTATTAAGGTTACTAGAAGTAGTCTATGCATATAAAACCATGTGGAAGTCCACTACCAAGTTCTCTCCATATGAGCTAGTTTATGGAAAAAGTCGATCTTCCCATAGAATTTGAGCTTAGGACTCGAAAATAATAGTAGAGGCGGTATAGATTTAACACCAACATAAAAACAAAGGATTTTGCAACTCAATGAATTAGACGAGCTAAGAATAGAAGCATTGCAACATACAAAACTAGTCCAACAACAAAGGAAAGTGTGGCATGACCACCATATCATACAAATATATTTTCAAGCTAGAGATTGGGAATTACTATTTGATTCCGGAATAAGGACTTCAAGGAAAATTCCATACTTGTTAGTTGGGCCCTTATCAAATTGAAAAAAACTATAATAATGGATTTTTTCATCTCAACCCATTAATGATGAATAGAGGACATTGTTGGTTAATGGTCACAGGATCCACTTATAGAGGCAACTAGTTTTATAATAATTATTTGAAAACCAGTGAAAATGCATTCAAAATTTTGTTATGTGAAGGATGTTTTCTCTTTCTCAATAACTTGATTTTGAATGCACAAATACTGAATAAAGGAGGAAGGATGGAAACCAAAAATGGTGGCCTTATTCCCCAAAAAAGAAGAAGAAGGGGCTAAAAACCAGAGATGGAAATCACTTCCAAAATCATCGAAAGAACATAAATGATTCCGAAAAGGAACTTATTGAGATACAATGATTTTTTTTTTTCCCTTCAGTAACATCATGACACATGTTAAAAGGGGACTAATTCATGTATGTCTGTCAACTTATTCTTTATTGACAATATAAAGGTCTTTTTCAAACATTATTTAGTAACTTATCAAGACTTAACACAAAAAAATGAGGTAATGATGCCCCCAAATATGATTAAATGATATCATGTTTTAAATTAAGAAGAGATTTTGGGAACATGTGAAATCATACCCACACATACGGAAATGAAGTGGGATGTACAAAATTTTAAAGCAAAATAGATTCAAGTGTGTGTAATAAATATCCACACAAGATTCATTACATGTGCATTTAGTTATATAACCACTAAACTTGATTTGCATATTGTCCAATTCATCTCCAATTTACTTGAGACATAGTCCTTCGTAATAAATACAAAATCTTGCACAAAAATTATCGAGTCCTTCAAATTCAAATAATCTAGAGAAATGGGAAACAAGAAGCAATCAGATCTAGAGAAAATACCAACTTCACGTAAGATAAAGTACAATAGAAATATTTAAACACGCAGGTGATTACCATTTCTTCAAAATTCAAGGATTTAACTAAGATATGGTTGATTAATTTGTTTGACATTTCAAGTAAGGAACTATAAAGTCTAGAGAATAATTGTTAAGGTAAGCATTGAAATTGTAAGCTACAAAAGTAGCTCCTATTAGCTTTAGGGTTCCTATGATGAGCTTATTTCAAATTCTAGAACACAAAAAGAGCCTAACCTTAAGGTATGTCAAGATGACACTAGTAAGGTAAAAATAATTATGATAAATAGTTTTATTGACCCTTGGAATTTGGTGGCTAAGTGGATTATGAGATATCTCACATGTGATGGCCAATATCGAATTGTAGTTTGCCTTACCATGCACATTTTGAACTATTTATGTCATGTGACATAATGGCTTGAGTTGAGGGTCAATTTGCTAGAATTCCTATATAATTTCTTATAGAATATGGTACACAAATTTAATAGTAAAAGGAAACCCTTGAGACACCATGGCTTAATCAATTTAATCAAAGCATCATTTTCTACAAATGCGAATAGGGAGCAACATGTCACTATAAAGAAATGCAAGAAAGGAAAATCTAGAGTAACATATTCTATTAAAACCCTTACCCCAAAAATAAAAATATGAAAAAAAAGAATAAAAAGAGGTAGTAGTTCATGACAAAACCAAAGATCCAACCATTACTACTCTTCTCTTTGATTCAAAGGAAGTTATACAAGAACAAGCATTTCCCTCATAAGTTGAGACCTATAGGTTAAAAAGATATAAGAGAAGGAAGATAGTGTTACAAAGAGATGAAGATTCTCAAGAAGAATGGCTAATGGCAGAGACACTCCCGACTGGGGTAGTATGTCACTTTCACATAAGAACGTTTAGAACAATTTCCCATGCATGAAACACATGAGGGTCAAAATTTTACACCCCTACCACCGATCCATCAACAGAGGAAGAAGGACAATGTCAACCTTAACCCCAATCAATGGATAAAGGAAGGCTCACATGTAGTCAAATGAAGAAGCATGCCACTCTCCACTTCAAAGATGCAGAGAGATCTCTAAGTTCACCTAGTGAAAAAATGGACAAATAATGCCGGTATCTAGAGATAAGTTTGTTTTGTAATAACAAAACAAGGAAATTAAAATTCTCAAATAGATCTTAAGTGAAAAGGAAATAGAAATTAAGAACTTGGAGCTAGAATTAGCAAATGAAAAGGAGAGGCCAAAAAGTTCTGATTGCAATATGGTAGAGTTAAAAGCATAATTTAAGAGTACAAATGACAAGTCAGTAAGAAAAAGGTAATTGTAGACACCCTAAAATATTACATTACACATTCTAAACCTCTGAAATCATCCCATAATTACTTCATAGTACATTACAACCATTTTCACCACTTTTGATATATTCTGCTATTTTACGACATACTACGACATTGTCCCAAATGTACTTCTAACATTCATGTCACTCGCACTTAGGTCTCGAATTATTAAATATTCATACTATGAACCCTATTACATTCATATCCCATTCTTAGGATTAATTAATTAATCCTATCACTCTTATTATTCATCCCCTATCCCATTAGCTAATTTTATTAGCTAATTTCATATTAAAATAATTAAATAAATCCTACATATATCCATTTCCACCTCACCTCTTATCCACTTTCACTTCACTAATTCTTAAGTTAACTAGACAAAAAATCAATTAAATGATTAAATAAATACAATAGGATAAGTTTAGATTAAATCAAATCATGCATTTGAGTTAGCTAAGCATATCCCATAAAGCATGTCATTCCAAAAGTAAAGAAAATATCCCCAAAGCTAAAAATTCACGTCACTTTTTTGGGTGAATAAAACAAAATACATGAATTTAATATTTCAATACAAAATTAAAAAATATTCAAAAGGCATGCCACTTTGCCAACTCAATGATGGCTCATTTATGCAAACTTAAAACAACAGTTCAACTCCTCAATCAAGTTGGAAACTCAACTAAACAATCCAATCATGCTTTAGTTAGCTTTAAATTAGGCAAGTTAATTAAATGAATAAGGGATTTGGGATTTCCTTCCCTCATCTACAAATAAGCGCTCATTCCTCTCCATTTATCATCTTTGGAAGCTTTGAAATTTGCATTGTTATTGTGTTAAATTGTCATTCAATTCTTCGCGTTGTCCAATTGATCATGAATCAACAATCAAATTTAATCATCAATCAATTTTCTCGTAGTTAAAACTTGCTTCCATTAAAAACACTTTTAGAGCATCCACAAATAATTTAATTTAGAGATTCAACAATCTCAATGTTTCATTCCAAGCTTCAGTAGTCTCATCCAAGGTTGCATGGAGATACAAAGGAAGGATCAGGTATACACTTTTGTGTTCTTTTATTTCTATTGTGTAGTATTTATCTTATATACAATAATCATGTGTCATCTTTAGAAGAAGAGATAGAGAAAGAGGAAGAACTTAAGTCCATCTCCCAGAACTTCCAAATGGTCATTTACACATTTCAACAAGAAATTACTCAAGTAGGGGGACATATAAAAGTTATTAGTAGTTGGTCCCCATAAAGAGATAAATGATAAGGATGTCCAAACTAATCTCCTCTTATTTTTTTCATTTTCAAGGGAATCCTAGCATGGATGTCTTGTTGGTATGAATTGAGAAAACTTGAGGCCAAGAACAAAGAGCTAGAAGTTAAAGATAAAGAATTGAAAAAAAAAAAGGCAACTCTAGAAGGCAAGCTAACATCAACTTGCCAAATAGGTGAGACTTTTCTCACCTACAGAAGACCCTCTAACTTCTATGTTATGTTCCTTAGGGAACAATTTGTAAAATGAAATCTTTTTAGGATCAAGAATATTATGCCACATGATATTGAATACCCCAAGGAATTCATGGAGGCCTATACAACCAACAATACCCAATTAAAAACTTGTTGTGTGAATTCTAAGTTCACATATTTGTATTGGGGTATGATGTAAAATTTCTAATTAACTTTTTCATAGGGGAAGTGTAGCTCAGCGATTTCACATCAATGTTAAAAATCAAAAGATTTGGATGGAGAAACTTGTATAATTCAACAACATTAAAGAAAACGTAGGTCTCCTCGTGAGACATGACTTTCCGCACCCAATAAATTAATCACCACCTTCAGGGCTCAAGACAACATTCCCAACTTAAGGAGAATTACGTGGCGAGCTAGAAAAATCCATCAAGGAATTTGAAAATTATGCCTTCCTCATAGCATATGGGGCATGCAAGATCAGATTGCAATATTTACCAAAAGATTTGAGAAGAAGGGAGGTACTAGTCCTAAACAATCTAAAGTGGCCTACGTAAGAGCTCAAAAGTTTGATACCATAATCAAGATACTTGAGCATGAATGAATCAAGAAGCATTATTGATCGCCACTACTTTAGGCCCCAACCCCATCATGGAACTCCTAGGATAAACAATTTGATAAGGACTTCGAAATATGGAGAAAATGGATTATCTCAAATAATGGTTATACAACTCTAGGAGATAAGACCTGGAACACATACACCCAAGATTATGACTATAGTAGGATTATTGAAAGGATGAACAAGGGAAGGTAGGAAACTTGCAAGGGTCCTATAATATCTTAAGTTTGGGGGAGTGACGAGACTTGAACAATCTCATCTTAATAAGGTTTAATTCCTCAATTTTGAGTAAGTTTGAAATGTACTTAATCATGTTTGCAAGTATTTTAATTTTTTTAAAGATTAAGTATGGTACATGTATGATGAATTAACCTTCATAACATTGTGGCTTGTTTATTGCAAAACTCCTAACTGTTCTTGTGGAAAATATGTTTTTTCATATAAATGCAAGGACATAAGAATCGCAACAAGCAATAAATCGATCAAATGCCTTAATTTTGATTTGAGTCACGAGCTCCAGACTTCATTTCTTAGCTCCAAACTAAAAGGAGGAAAGCGTAACTCCTAAGAAAAGTGCAGGACTCCCAAGAAAAGTGTAGGACTTCTAAGGAAAGTGCATGACTCTTTCTTTCATGCTCAAGGCTCGATCCATAATTGATAGGTTCATTACTCCAACACCAAGATATCATAGCCATCAAATATTTGGAGAATGAAAGAATTTTATACACCATGAAGGATAATTATTCATTGAACACATGGTGGTTCAGCGTTGAAGAAGCAATATTTAATAAAAAGAGGACACTCTTCCGCCTTTTGAGAGAGAAGTCCCAAAAGTGTAACTTTCAAACTTGAAGAATTCACTATTTTTTTATAATAGGATAGTTGTAATGACACCCATTTGTTAATTGACATAGCTAGATCCATATGTAAGTTTTAATAAGACTTTATATTCGATAAAGATGTCATAAATAAAGAAGTTAGTTTTGCATTTATGAGAGGTTGAATGCTTCAAAATTCAGGTAGTTTATAAACACATTGTTGTAAACTTGGAAGTAGTTAGTCAATTTATCAATATATAGTAGATACTGCTTTCTAATACACATCAAGTTTATAAAATTTGAGTTTTTGAATACCGTGTGTTGAGACTTCTTGATTAATTTTCATGCCAAATCTAAGGGAGAGAACAAGGGCCACTCTCACCCAAGGAGGAGGAAAATTTCCTCGTATTTCATTAGTTGGTTTCATTCCTGAATTTTATATTTGAATAAATTGTAGAAATTTTTAAATAGGTAAATTGATTTAAAGTTTATTCATCTTTGTCATCTATTTAAATTAATGATTTATAGTAGTTACAATATTTCAACATTTCTACAAATTTGAAATTATTGAGATGATATTTCATGTAACTTAGTTTAAATACGATTGTTGGGAACATATTTCATTTTGTTGCCTATGATAGATAACCTTGGATGTCACCCTAGATTCAATATGATTAAACTAAAGTGAAGGATACAATGACTTTCACCAGATATGTATGGCCGACACATTAAGTTAACAACATTTCTCAAGAGATTTCCTTCCAATTCTTGCATGCATCCTTTCTTCAAAGTGTTGTGGGTCCAAAGTCAAAATTTGAAAATGCGGATGATAGAGAGCACTCTAGTTTTCCCTCATCCCCACGAGGCCGAGCCGGTGGTGCCTCCTTCCTTCCTTTGGTTCAGGACGTTTTTGTTGAACCCTTAGCATATAAGAAGTAGATTTCGCCCTAAGTCACTCCGTTCATAACGTCGAATATTATTTACTCAAATCGGTCATAGAAAAATTCACTAGCTGTTAGTTATCGACCTCGATATTCAATCCTGGTGTGAACATCAATGGGGAGTGGAATTCACATTTGTTTCCCAAGTAAAAGGCTTCTTCCTAGTCCTCTTTAAAAGTGAAGCCCAATAAGTAGAAACCCTTTAGTGCCGCGATGATTATCTTCTCAACTCCGGTATGTTTCTTCATCCTTGGACTCCCAAATTTGATCTCAATAACTCTTGTATCGAAGAAAATATAGTCTAGATTCATTTATACTCTCTCTCACTAGAATATTGGAGTCCTTAGTTGCTCACAAAATATGCGCTTGCTTGGGACGAGTCTCCCGCATAGAACCCAAAACCCTTGATGGAAATCTCACAAAGATTTTCTAGAGTTTGTATCTTTGTTAATGCTTTCACCTTCATTCCTAATGTCATCAAAATATCCTCTCCCTCTAGAGTGTGGTATCGAGTCTATCGAGGTGGAAAAGCTCAACTTTATATGTTTCCTTTGTAAACAAATGGGACATAAGAAAAATGAGTGCCTTTCTCTTATAACTATTCTTAAGGCACAATGATTCCTTAAATCTCCTACCAAGATCCCCTACATCAAGTCTCCTCCTCCCATCATTCCAGCTACGTCTTCCCCTTATCCCCCTACCCAAATGCCACCCCTTGATCCTTCCGCCCCTTCCCTTAATCTGCATACCCTCATGGATGACACCAAGCAGATTATGAAGGAATCTCATCACATGCTCAATCTTCTTCAAGGAGTGGATGTGGGTTACGGGGGTTCTATGGAAGATCTCAACATATGGGTTAAGGAGAATGAATCTTTACATATAGATCTCATCCTATTTGATGAATAAGGTCTATCTAAAGGAGATAAAGAAGACTTTCCTCTTCCTTGATCTCGACGCATGGGTCTTGGATTCTACATCCTTCCTAGGCCGAACACCGACTTGTGGTCCCTCTAGTAAACTTGGTAGAAGATCATTCAAAGATCATTCTCACATTGAGGTAGTAGAAGGTAAACAAAATCTTATTAGTGTTTTTTTTTTTTTAAATAAAGGCCGGGATGTTTCCAACCTCCCCGCCTCCTCATGAATATCCTATCTTGGAATTAATGCCCCTAAAAACAACCCTTATTCAAGCATTGTATTATGGAACAAGAGGGGGATATTTTCTTGATACAAGAGATGAAAATGCTTTGCTCAAGTTGAATCTCAATGGTTCAAAAAATGGAAAGGTTGAAAGGGTTCTTTTCTAACTCTCGTGGGGCATCCGAAGGTCTAGGCATCCTTTGTAAATCCTCCAAAGCCGACATTACTCTACTCCACAAAGATGCTAATTTGATCTAGTGTAAAGTTCAAATCCTACACTCTAACTTTTGTTTCTTTCTATGTAATTTCTATGGTCCTCACAACTTTCTTGATAAAAACACCTATGGGATAATATCGAGAAAGAAATGCATTCTACCTCGTGTTCTCTCATTTTAATAGCTAGGATTTTAACACTATTCTCTCGAGATAAGGACAAGTTAGAAGGCATTGTAAACCCCGACCCAAGAGGGATTTTTAAGCTTTGTGAATAAAGTTGCCATGTTTGATATTGAACCAAAACTTGGTTGGTTCACATGGACCAACAGAGTTTTGGTTTTAACAATATTGTTGAATGGTTGGATTGGTTCATCTGCAATGTTGAATGGAACCAACAAAACATCATCTTGAATAGTCCAGCTTCTTCCTATCTCCGAATCGATCATTTTCCGATAGCCTTAGAATTTTCAAAGTGGATATGGCTCCTAAGAACTCCCCATTTAAGTTCAAACTCATGTGGCTCTGAGATCCCGGACTTCTTAATTTCATCCTCAAATGGTAGTCTTCCTTCTATGTTCAAGGAACCAAGATGTTTGTCCTCTCTCGTAAGCTTTTGATGATCAAAGGTAAGATTGAATCATATAATTTTTCTCATTTCAAAAAAATTTGTTGAAAAAGATTGTGTGGAAGCTAAACTCAAATCCCTTAATTTGGTCATCTTTTCCTAAAGTATGGGTCAAATGAATACCTTCTTGAAAAACATCTCCTCATTAAACTTGGAGAAATCCTTCTTCGAGAAGATATCTTTTTGAAACAAAAGTCTCATGATGATTGGCTCAAAGATGGTGATAAAAACACCAAGTTTTTTCACACCATGGTCAAATCCAAAAGAAATTCAAAATATATCTCCAAAATTATAACATCCGGTTGGCATGAATGTTTTGATCGCACCTCAATCCACATTGAATCCATTTCCCACTTCTCTCGAGCTCCTCTTGATGGGGAGTCTTTTTAGATTTAGAAAGTCGAACTCTCTTCTTAAAAATTACAATCGTCTTCTTAATGCTTCGATAATGTTGATCTTATGGCCCCCTTCTCTTTGGAGGAACTTTGCCCCGTGGTTTTCTCTATAGATCGTGATAAGGCCCCTAGCTCGGATGGTTTTCAAGCTGCCTTTTTCAAAGATTTTTGGGATATTGTTGGTCATGATGTATAGGATGTTGTTGAGGATTATAAGATATCCAGAAAATTCTTGGAGGCATGAATCATACTTTAATTTGCTTATTTCCTAAAAAAGTAAACTCTTCTAATTATGATGACTTCGGGCCCATCTCTTTATGCAAAAATTCGTACAAGATTATTTCCAAAGCTATTGCGAGCAGGATCAAACCCTTTCTAGAGAGGATCATATCAAAAGAGCAATGGGGCTTCATTCCTAGTCATAACATATCTGATGGTGTTATTCTTTCTCATGAGCTAATGCACTCTCTCACTTGTAATAAACAACCAAATATGCTTATTAAAATTGACTATAGTAAAGACTATGATCAAATAAACTGGTGATTTCTTATCTTATCCCTTCTCAAGATGGGTTTTTGTGAAGAGTTTTGTAGTTGGATTTATAGTTGTATTTCTTCTCCCGATTCTCTATTCTAGTCAAGGGCACATCACAGGAAAAAAATCTCACCTAGTCAATGGAACATTGTGAAAACTCCTAAAGCTTCAAGAGGTGCCGACATTATAGACCTTCATATTCAAAATATTGCTTTGTGATCCAAACACATTTGAAACGTGCTCTCCAATCTGAACAACTTTTTGAATCATATCTTAAGGAAAAATATCTCGAGAAACGATCCTTCGAATTCGATTATTATTGAGACCGAGCTTCCTAAAGGATCACACATCTCGGAATTTTCTCTTCTCCTACAGAAATTTTTTCCAATCAAGTCTCGTGGTTTATTGGAAATGGTGCTTTTGCCAAATTTTAGGAAGATTCTGGAATGGTCTCCCCCTCTTAGTGAAAATCCCAAATTGGTTGATGTTCATTTCTTGACTCAAGAAGCTCAGAATCCCTTGTCAAATATTATGGTCTCCTAGTGATTGATGGTTGTCCGTCTCTAATATGGAAAGACCTTTCCAACTCGAACCCTCCCAATGCCTCTAAATCCATTTTAAAAGAAAATATAAAGCATCGGAAGCATCCCGTATACCTCAAGAGGATAGCTTCCTTTGGATGGGCTCCAAATCTGGTCAATATTCAATAAAATATAGTTATTTGGAGTTGGTCATCATACTAATGTGGAAACCCCTTCTTGGTCGAGGTGTTGGGACGTCACTTGTCTTCCTAAAGCTAGAGCCTTTTGCTAGCTTGTCTTTAAAGGAAAAATTCTCACTCAAGATTTCGAAAAAAATAAGGTTATGTTGGTCCCACTCGATGCATTCTTTGTTCTGTTACAATGAGGAAGAAGATTGTAATCATATTCTTCTATGATGCTCCTTTTCCTCGCATTGTTGGTATTGAATTTGTAATCATCTTAATATTGCTTGGGTCCCAAGTGAAACCATTTCTACCACCATTTAGTCTTGGCCTTAGTCTGTCGTTGCTCCGCCTTCACTCAATTTGGACACGTGGACCTATTTTACTCTTATGGCACCTATGGTGGGAGCGGAACTTAAGGATCTTCATAAATGAATCCTTAGATATCCCCAACTTTCTCAACAAACTGGAAGTTGCCATTTCTGAAATATCAATTTTAACAAGCATCTTTTTAATTTCTCTAGCTAGGACCTTGAAATTCAAAAGCTTGGCCACTCATTTGCATTCCTTCTCCTAGAGCTATCTACAAACGAGGCCTTTCTAAACCGGAAAATCCACTTTAAGGAAAAAAACTAAATGGATCCCTCCCCCCTGGATTTTGCAAACTTAATTTTGACGGGCCTCTGAGGAAACCCCATAATATTGGGGGTGGGGTGTGTTTTAAAGGATTATAATGGTTATTTGATTCAAGTGGTTCCTTCAAGCTAAATATGGGTACTTGTAATTTCACGGAGGTGAAAACCCTTCTCTTTGACATTATAGAGAAGGTGTCTCCCAAATTATTATCCAAGCCATTAAGAAAGGCAATGCTACTTCATGGAGGCTCAACATTATAATTATGTAAATAATTCATTGGCTGACAAAATTTGAGATATGGGAAATCCAACATGTGTATAGGGAAATTAATTATGTGGCAAATGCATTGGCCAATTATGGCACCTTTCAAATCTTTGATTCCAATTTATCTCTTGTTGGTGCTCATTGGGATTTTTTTGAGCCATTTTTGCATCATGATAGTTTTGGATCCTCCGTGCATTTGTAAACCTCTATGCTCCCATCGTGGAAGGAAATTTTTAAGGGTTGGAGGTTATGTGGTTTTCTACCATTCTTCCCCACGACTTCCATGCCTTCCTGCTCCATGGCTATTTCATATTACCATATTCTCCACCTTCGTGGAGAAAAACACAAGGTTACTTTTTTCACCCATGTTTCTCCATGTCGGCTTTACAAGGTATTTAGGGTGGGTTCCCAAGTCGGTTCTTAAGGAAATATAGAAAATTATTGGCTCAGCGCACTGTGAAATTCCATCCGAGCTAGGGTAAATTCTTAAACTGCTAGTATTTTTGTTTCCCATCTGCTTCTCCTGAGACTCGATAAGGCAATCATTTTTCCTATCACCCTACACTTTATCCACCCCCGCCATGGTATTGGCCTCGAGGAGGCTTTGGACCAATTTTTCCTTGCTTCGTTGTATTCTTCGGTCATAGGTCTTGATTGCTCCAGGCATGTGGATAGTGGCTACTTGATGAAACTGGATCCACACAACAATCTTCTTCTCCAATTTGCAGCTTCGGTTCACTCCATTTACTAGACCTAAGGTGTCGGTCCCTCTAGTATTCCACCCTCAACATCATGGCACTATCTCGAACCAATTGGCCCCCTCCCGATTGGCTCCAAAGAACTTCGTGTCCAAACAGGTTCTTCTTTCTCTTTCTTGGCCTAAATCTCCAAGCTTGGCATAATTGGAAAACTAGGAAGGAAAAATGAGGTGGCCATTCCCGTTGACCCATTTGTTGACATCATGGAGCTTTCTGATTATTATTTCCTTGTATTTTCTTCTTTGTGGGTCATTTTTTGTGTAATGCTATGAGGCTAATTGCATATCTTGCCTCTATTTTTGAGTAGTTGTTTGTTGGTTTTTTGGGTAACAACCCTTTAGTCAATCATTAACATTGTATCTACATTAGGATTTTATTTCCATTGTATGCTTTTCTCTTCTTGTAAGGGTGGGACCCCATTCAAGGTGCCCGATTCAAAGCTTCGGTAAAATATGGTTATCAATCAAAATAAAAGAACAAAACAAGATTTCTCAACAAGTGAACTAAAGAGGCTAATCAAGACAACTTCAAGCCAAATCTCCAAAGTATAATAGTCATCGAGGTGGAAGATCAAAATATAAATAGTTCAAAAATGGCCATATCACATTCATAAAGGGTAAAAGTAGGAGACAAAGTGGAGAAAGAGTTAAATGCATTGTGTAGAATTTGAAAGCAAGAGTAAAAACCAAGAAATTTGAGCACTCTCAAAGTTTAGGGATTTTGAAAGCCACATATCCAATTTGTGAAAAACATAATACATCAACAATGGTAGATCTATTCACCCATCCCACCAAACCTAAGGTTCAAGACATGATGGAGGAGCAAGGAATTGCATTCCTCTCATTGAGTGACTCGAAGAAGGAAGATATGGGGATCTTCACAATGCTTCAACAAAGAAAATAGAGTGACCCCACACCATGAGCTATTGAAAAGAGAAGAACAAGTTTGGGGTGCCAAAAGGCCCGTAATCCATGAAGAAGTTATGAAAGGACAACTATTAAAGAAAGAACCATTACGAGGAAGTGATGTTTATATAATACCGAGGTTACCATACTTTCAAGATCATCGAACTTGTGCAAATGATCATGATTCGCCATCACAATGGGGCCATTTGGTTTAGTGCACAAGATGCAATTCTAATCAATGCAACTACAATCACATGAGCCATTAGATTACCTAACAAAGGTATATTTATGCTCACATTCAAAAACACAAGACCTCTAGTGAAATAATCAATTGTGACCGCCTATGGTCACATGTGTGAAGGAAAGGGTATCCTCAGAGCAATTGCAAACAAAGCAAGGTCAAGTTTTGGTAGAAATCATAGTCGAAAGATATTGGTTATTAATGTAGGATATTTCCCACTATTTGGTTTTATCTACATGGTCTAATTATCTTACTTAGGTTAATCATAGGCCATTAAGGAAATGTACTTTAAGTCATTTTCTAATTTTGAGTTGAGTTAATTACCTTTTTGGGTGACCTAATTCCTCACTATATAATGTACCTTCCTATGCATTTTGGGAAATGAGTGAATGAGTTTATGAATAATTTCTTGTTTGTCGAAGACAAGATTCTTGCGTAGAGGATTTTGGATTTCACTACTACACGCATTTTTTGCTATGTGCATTCAATTATATCCAATCCCAATCCTTGATTGTGGCCCACTATGACATGACATCATAGCTTTTCTCGGTTGGATGTTATAGCGTATTTTGTGAGATCTAACATTCTAGCTCATTCAAGTGGTTTTTGTTTATTTCAATTTTCAATGGTTTGGTGGGGTTTCTAGAAAATTCATGTAAATATATTCCTTCAAAATCTCTAAATGAAAAATAAATAGTGTCATTGAATTCAAAAGGTCTCAAACCCTAGATTTGGATGTACATATGACCTAGTTCTATGATAGGAAATTTCACCATTTTTAGAGGGGTACAAGGCCTTCTTTGAAATATGCAAAATTGACACAATCTCAGGCTCAAAGATAAAATTAAAAAAACTATTTCTAGGTTTTTTGGTTTTGTCAAAACATTTGGTGGGTATTTGTTGTTTTATTTGAAAAACGTACGAATTTTTCAAGATCTAGGGTTTTCCTTGCAGCTTCCTCATCATCTCAGTGCATATAGGGATTTTCAGGTTGCTCAACAAGTTGAAAAACCCAACACAATGTTTTTCGGGCTTTTTAGGATACCTTATAAGTCAAAAACTGATCCAGTGTATCAGGCTTTTTATGTTTCTCAACAAGTTTGACCCAATGTATTTTAAAATTTTCAAGTTTTTAGTGTACGACTACACAACTTGCAACTTGTAGTCACACCTCGAACCCCATCAACGCCAAAGGTGTATTTCATGTTTTTGGGCTTTTGGTGCATGACAACACAATTTGTAACTTGCGGTAAGAAACCCTTGACCCTAGGTCAACGTAATGTATTTCAGGCTTTTCGACCTATTTGTCAAGCATCAAGTTCGACACCTAGTTGACACGCTTCAGGGTAAATGTTAATGCAAAAAAAGCTTTTTTCCCTTAGCGCCTTGGTTTCCCCAACGTAAGGGGGCTTAACGTTTCCATCATAAAGTTCGGGAAAAATTTTGAACACCAAAAATTATGCAAAATGGAGATTTTTTGGTGAGCAGAAACTTCAAACGTCCATAAATTTTAGTTGAAAGCTCCTTTTCAAGCATTTTTATAAGTTTGAGTTTTTTCAAGCTCTATGCATTAGTAATATTCTTGTGCCTTGAAAAATTAAACCTCTTCAGCTTTTAATTGATGTTTCATTTCTCGGGCTTGCAAGCACACACACACATAACTACATATCCGCTTGCTACAACGGATCGGTCTCATCATCCACTTCTTACATCGTTCAACTATCACGAGTGGAAAGTCAAAATACAAATCCTCTTGAGGAGTAAAGGCTTATACCGATAACTATGGGACATAAACCAAATTGACACCGGAAGTAGAGAATGTGAAGTGGTACAACAAAAGTGATGAAGCCTACGATCTATCATGCATGTCAATGTCTCCCAACTTGCTCTTTCATATTAAATCTGCAACTACTCCTAATGAAGTATGTGGCATATTAGAAGGACTCCTTGGGAAGTAGGACATAATGATAGGTTAAGATTTGAAGAATGAGCTTATTAGTTTGAGCTTGTGAAACTTTGACATGATATAAGACTTCTTTGCCAAAATTAAATCACTTAGGTTGTAGTTGAAATTGTGTGGAATAGACAAAATTGATGATCAATTAGTTCTTTCCATCCTTTCCAAATTGGGTTTTGATTTTCTATCGTTGTTTCTACATTATTTGCCACAAAGAGCTCCATTAGAGCTACATGGACCATGTTGTCCTTGGATAATTTCATCATTGAATTAACCCGTGAGCAAGACAAGATTATTCAAATGGGTGTAATGAAGTCCTCTAAATCACATGCTCTATTTGTTGGACATGAGAAATATAAGGCTTCAAACAAAGAGAACAAATAAAATAAAAATATCATGAGAACAAGAAGGATCAAAATGATCCCACCTCAAAATCAAACTTCAAACTTCCTCTTCTAGTGTTAAGTCCAAGAAAGAGAAGATCACATTTGGGTATTACACAAGAAAGCATGATGAAAGCAAATATTTGAAGAAGTAGATTGACCACCTCATGAGACTTCTTAAAAAGAACAACATAGGTGTATGAGTCTATCAAACCGTCTTCATCAACCCATGAATCCTATAAGGAAAATGAAAATAGAAAAGGGAAAGGGAAATAATCGAGAAGGTTAAACAAATGGGAGAGCCCTAGTTACAGTTGTACCACCAACTCCTACATGGGTTATTTATTTTGGTGCATCACATCATATGTCCTCTTCATACGCGGAGTTCACTTCCTTGGAGCCATGTGACATGTCCACTATATGTTTAGGTGAAAACACTTCTACACAAGTTTTTGGGAGAGGGTATATTGAAGTAAGTGGAGGAACATTCAATAATGTTCTAATTATTCCCTCACCGCCAACCAATCTCCCGTCACCTACCGTATTACTCACCTTGGTCAAGGCATGCAAGTTGAGTTCACTCCATATTTAGTATATGTCAAAGAGTTATATAGTGACACTATCATTACAATGGGTGTCATGTCGATCATTAGACTCAACTATATTCCTTCTCACTTTATTCCTCTTTCATATTCTTCGTAGAATTCACATGCACTTGATGAAATTTTAGATCCTAAACATATTTTTTATAATGAGAAATTATATTCTAACACAAATGATTACATTATGATGGGGATCCACCTCTACCATCTTCTTGTCACCTTCCAAAATTTGAGGAGTTATATGTTGATAATTGGAGAATTATAATATAAGTTTAACTAATACAAATAAACATTTGAGAAATAATCCAAATACAAGAATATACTTTCAATAGAACTCATAACTTCTTTATTCATACGGTGAAACAATTTCATTACAAGAGATTACAATAAATAGGAGAATGGTCTCCTCTAAACAGGGAGTCAACTCTAATCACAAATCTCCCTCATTTATCTCTCCACATATCTCTCATATCTCCTGCACATCTCAACCACTCCCACATAGTCCTCAACTATCTTATCCACTTACAACTATTTACTAACTCATAAATAGTTGTATTACATCACATACAAATAATATATTTTATCACTAAAGTGAGCACTAAACTAATATATTTCCTAACATTCCCCCTTAGTGCGAACATGGGGAAAACATTATCATGTACTACTAACCAACTCAAATGATGGTTTTACACTTGGCTAACCACCAACCTACAAATACCCATGATGGTTTTACACTCGGTTTACCAACAACCTACAAACAAACAAGATGGTTTTACACTCGATTACCAATAACCTACAAACAAACAAGATGGTTTTACATGTGGTTAACCAACAACCATAACAAATGATGGTTTTATAAGGTCAACCAACAACCTAGATATAACAATACTCTTTTAGCTCTCATCACCTTCTTACATTCAGGGAAAATACAAGAAAGAAGCTCACTTATTACAATACTTGAACATGTATGATCCATCTGTTCTTATTTGTAGAAAGTAAAAACATAATGAAAAACATGCCACAAAAACATTGTGCGGCCCCATCACTTGTGGCTAACGAGAGGACGTTGAAATTCCTCCTTCCTCCGTTGCCTCCATCCTCCAACAAAAAGAAATTTACTTAGTATAAAAACTCATCATAATTATAACCATTATCATCATTTGCTAGTTCTTCCTTTGTTGGTTCTTCCTCACTGGATGGTTCTTTTTCATTGGCCACATTTGCTTCATTTGTTTTGAGTTTTCCTTTGAGTATATCATTAGATCAAACCTTACAAAACCAAGATGTGTGCCCCTTTTTTGCAATAGAAACATTCAACTTCATCCTTGTTTTTGTCAATTTTTTTACAATTTTTCTTTGAGTACATTGCACTTTCTTCTTCTACATCTTCTGACATTGCTCTTTTTTCTTCTGCTAGGAGAGCTGAAATCATGTCTTCCAGAGACTGAGATGGCATTTTACCAAGAGTAAAAACAACATTATTGTATTTGGAAGTCAAACTATTTAACAATATAGCTTTTGCATCTTCGTCATCAACTGGAGCTTTAACTTCTACTAGCTGCCTCATGAGAGATCTGAGATCATTAATATGACTAGACATAGTAGCTCCTTCACTCATTTTTAATTTAAATAAGCATAACTTTAGAGAAAATTTTGCATTTACTGCTTTAGCTCCAAACAACTTATTTAAATTATCCCAAATATTTGTAGATGGCTTTTCTAAATCTATGTAGTGTAGTTCGGAATCCGAAAGTGCAAGGCCAATAATGGCTTTGGCCTTATCATCTCTGCTTTGCCATTCTAGTAACTTAGTTGCATTTGTAGGTTGTGTTTCTTTCCCACTGACTATTCCCCACAAGTTCTTGTTCATTAGTTGCATTTGAATTTTAACTTTCCATGTGTGAAAGTTAAAACCAGTAAATTTTTCTAATGGAAAATCCATCTCAACAATGTGTCCTTATAAACACGTAGAAGAAACACTTATTTTATCTAGAAAAAAGCTTGAAAAAATCATTGTTAATTTTTACATAGTGATTGTGGGTGACCGGAGAAAATTGTTGGTGATTGGAAACAAAATTGCTAGTGTACTAAAGTCTTCTTCAATCCGTAGGAAGAATCTTCTATGATCAAGTAGAATCATTGGCGATTGAGGAAAATCGTCGGTGACCGTAAACGAGATTGTTGACGATCGATGAGATCATTGGTGATCCCCAGTGTTACGAATGCGAGACTTGAAAAAATGACGAAGAAAGCACCAAAACTCTTATATCTACATGCTAATGGACATGACGAACCTTGCACGACTCTCATGAATTGACCTCATGAATCGACTCATCCGCTTGATACCAATGTTGATAATTGGAGGATCATAATATAAGTTTAACTAATACAAATAAACATTTGAGCAATAATCCAAATACAAGAATATACTTTCAATAGAATTCAGAACTTCTTTATTCATACTGCAACAATTTCATTACAAGAGATTACAATAAATAGGAGAATGGTCTCCTCTAAACAGGGAGTCAACTCTAATCACAAATCTCCCTCATTTATCACTCATATCTCTTGCACATCTCAACCACTCCCACATAGTCCTCAACTATCTTATCTACTTATAATTATTTACTAAATCATAAATAGTTGTATTACATCACATACAAATAATATATTTTATCACTAAAGTGAACACTAAACTAATAAATTTCCTAACATTATCTCTTGATCCACCTACCTTTGGTCCATCGCTGATTTTTCAAGGAGCAGTCACCTTGATTCAGTTTCATCGGACATTGGGTAATCTAGTACCTAGTTGCGAAGGCCTTCCACATTCCTTCTTTTTTACTTGATTTGAATACACCATCATTTCATGGAGTAGTTGGCTCTTCTACTTTAAATGAGGAGAATAGTTTCTCAGTATAGGAACCACACCTTGGCTAGAGATGCACCATCCACTTGGCAGATTCATTCACTTTTCCATGGTGATCCACTCTTCATTGCATCTACTTATGATCCACAGTCACTCTAGGAGGCTCCTTTGTAGGATACAATATGGTTACAGGTAGTTGTAGCTTTGAGTGGGACTTTTTACTCATACCTTCTCTTTTCTCTCTCTCTTTTTAGAGGGTTTCCCACTAGGTTTTCTCCTTTTCTCCACTTTATGAGAGATTTTCATTATACATGGGTACTTCATCAGGCCTTGTTGTCGGAACCCACCTTTTCTTCTACCCACCTAAGTTACACTTAAGGGGGTGTTAGTGTAGATTTTTTCCACTATGTGGTTTTACCTACACGATCTAATTAGCTTACTTAGGTTAATCATAGGTCATTAGGGGAAATGTACTTTAAGTCATTTTCTAATTGTGAGTTGAGTTAATTACCTTTTTGGGTGACCTAATTCCTCACTATATAATGTACCTTCCTATACATTTTTTGGCTAATGAGTAAATGAGTTTATGAACAATTTCTTATTTGTTGAAGACAAGATTTTTTCTTTGAGGTTTTTTAGATTTCATTACTACACACAGGTTTTTTTTGTGTATTCAATCCTATCAAGTCCCAATCCTTGATCAGAGCCCATTATGACATTAGCAAGCTACGTGTGGAAGTAAGCAAGCATTCCTTAGCATAATCGACATCGTCACAAGGATTTGGGAGGACATGAATTCAACTAGCCCGAATTTTTAACTTATGCACTCAATAATAATGTGCAAAATTTGAGTGAACCTACATGAAAAAAATCATGTATAAATGGTTGATTATGTTGCCCTATTTCATGCATTGCCTAGCCCCATTAAGCATAATAGAAGTGGAAGATGTGTATTACTCGCACGAGCAATTTGTGCAATATATGTTAGCCAAGCCATACACTATATATGAAGATACTCGTAAGATGGGAGACTGACTCACAAAGATATATGGAGACACTTACCGTAAAACCCCCGCATATCAAAGGAAATGTGCACATACACAACCTCGTATTCCAAGCTGACTTTTTTACATGATGGGGTCATACTCTAGTTTGAAGGAGCTAATGCTAAGCACCGAAGAAATTTCCATTTTTATAAATAGAGACGTAAAAAAGAAAAAGTTAAGTAGGTAACATGGCTTGATGGTGATTCATGTGTAACCTTTATGAACTGAATGACCAACACAATCAGTCACAGGAGGCCTATAGTCTAGAGTAATTACACAACCATAAGTTGAATTTCAACCCATAATGTGAATTGAAGAGAAAAAAAAAGTAAGTAAAAGGAAAACAAAATGCCACTAAATAAGTTTTAAAAGTCCAACAAAAGATCAGAAAAGGACCCGAGGTTATTGTTGTCCAAAATAACCCACCGATTATTTTGACAACTTATATTTATATTCTAAGTCTAATGTTCCTACCTTCAAGTTGTGCGCTCTGGCGAGTTCCTTGCACAATGGCTAGTTGCGAGCTCTTTCGCGTGCCCTCGCGCCGGTCTTGCTACTTCCTTATGCTTCCTTTTCTCTCTGCTTCTTCCCACACTTGCTTCATGTGCTTCCCCTTCCCTACGTATTCCTTCTATCTCCTTCCACTTTTCCTTTGTGCCTTTCTTCTATGCACCCACTTTCATATCCATCTGTCGCACACACCTTACACGTGCACCCTTGACTTGCATTCTAATTTGGAGAAGTCCCTACATGTCTTCACGCTTGCGTGATGCATGCTCCCTCCTTTTGTCACGATGCATTCCTCAACAGATGCCCATGCCCCACTTGCATACTTTCCTCCCGTAGTTATCCATCTTTTCCTACCGCGCACGTTACCTTCACATGCTTCCTTTTACAAGATCACGCCTCTTACTTTCATGCCTTGTGCCTTTTTCCACACCGATCCACCGTGCCACGTCATCACCTATTAGACTTGAGTGTGATACACATAACCTATCAAAGCGTGCTAACATGGTGCTGAATCCTTTCAACGGACCAAGATGCGACGGCAATGGCGAAATGACAAATCAGATGAATAGTTGCCTGATTCCTTCAGTCAATCAATGCATGTCATGTGTCTTACGTGTTCAGTTCCACTATAGATCTCTTGACAACCATAAATTTTGCTATAAGGCTCGACACATGTGTGCCTAGGCTCATTTGAAAGTGGGCGTGGGCTACTTGTTGGACTTTTCAAAATCGAATGGGGGATTTGGTAGGCGTAAAAGATGGAAACATATTTTTGGTCTTTAATGCACACAATCTAATCAATTTGACCATCATATTTTTGCATTTATGGTCTCCTTCCTTCCTCTACATGCCAAATAGACATGGGGAGGTGCATCGGACAGTAATGCAGGTGGTTTTACGGTGCGCTTATTGCTTGTTATTGGTGGTTGAAGATTTGAATATGAGTTTCCCTCCTCTTTCTCCTCCTCTTTCTCCTCCTCTTCTCTCCTTCATTATTCTATAAATTGTAGAGCTCTACTCATTGAAACGGATCCCTCTTTGTTGTAACAACACCATGCCAAAATGGTGGCCAACTTCCCATGAGTTTCAGACCTGGACTTGGTCTCTGCAATGTATTCTCACCTCCTGCCATGAATGTAAATGAATGTGCATCTATTAAGAAATAAAATTGGGTTTCTTGACACTTATGTCTGCCCTTTTCTCATTTATGTTGCATCTTACTCTCTGTTCACATTTTAGGCATGATGTGTGCATTTCCCGCTTATAAGTCTCGATTTCATAAGTTGTCAATGCATTGGGAACCAAGTATGCATGGTTGTCTATGGCGCGCACCTATCCACCCTCTCTCCTATGTTTTCTCACTTTCCTTACCCTCGTGGAGAGAGATCGTCCCTCTTTCTAGCGCTATCGCCTTCCCTTAGCTTAGGTTTTCCTTCTTGCATATCCTTTTATCCCTGGTCCCTTGACATGTTTAGTTTAGGATTTTCTTTCTACATTAGGAGTAGTGTTAGCATTAGAAATAGGTAAATGAACCAACCTTCTCTAGAGGTTTGCCTCAAGTGCGCAAGGTCCCACAACTTGGAGATGGTCCCATTGTTGCCTCGAAATTCCTGATCCATCACAACCACATCACGGGTGTAATTTTGAGCTCCAACCGATACCTAGTTGGTTCTCGACTTGGACTTTAAGACACTTAAAGTGAGTAGAAATAAATGCACACAATGACACTAGAAGACATGGGCACTAAGATGTATTTATCAAAGGATAGAGAGTGGTATATTTGGAAATAATGCGAAGAGCACAAACTTTAACCCAAAATATCAAGCCGAAGACTTGGTTAAAGTTCCACTTATGTCATGCTCTCTCATGATCAACATAGGTAGGGAGGATGTCACACAAGAGTAGTTGATCATAAACATTACAAAGGGACTCGAGGAGGTTAGATTTAATGTTAAAACAAAACCATATTTACAAGGATCAAACTGAAAAACCTTTAAGATGACCTCTCAAAATGACACCTCTAAAGAGAAATATGATAGACAATGGTCCATATAAACTAGTGCACAAATCACCTCTACAAGGAGATACATTGCTCCCAAGTTAGGGATTCAACACATATAGTAGGGCCTCATAGACCCAAGAAGAATTATCTCAAAGATATGCCACACAACTAGCATAAAATAAAGTTGTACAAGATAGGGAAGAACATGCACAAAAAGGGAAAAATCCAAGACCCATAACAAGGTCAAATGAACAATCTTAAAAGTTGTAATATAACAACCGTTAAGTACACATTCTCTTCCTCCATCTTTATAAGATTTAATCCCTCTAGAAATGGGTACACTAGAAGAAATAACAAGGTCACAACCCATATAGGTAGAGTTAAAGGTTGAAACTCTTATTGTACAACCACTTCCAAAGTAGACAATATCAACTAGAAAAGTTGAGAAAACCACCGAGGTGGCTCAAAAGAAAATAGAAGAAAAGAGCACATTGCGAAAAGAAAAAATAGAAGAATAATTGCGTGATGAACAAATAGCGAAAGCAATGAAGAAAAAAGAAGCAGATGCAAAAAGAAAAACAAGAGGAAAAAGTGCAAAATAAGAAATAAGATGAGGTAAAACAAAAAAATCAAGCAAACACATAAGCTAAAGTTGAGAAAGCCATTACGAACAAGAAACACCAAAAAGAACAAAGGAAGAAAAAGAAGAGAAAGAGAAACAAGAAGCAAAATTAAAGGCCAAGGAAGAGGAAAAAGAAAAGGGGAAGAAGGGGGAAGAGGAAAAGAAAAAATAAGAACAAAAAAGGAAGGAAAAAGTAGAAAGAGCCACAAAAGAGAAACAAGAAAAATAAGAGTATGACAAAAAGGAAAAGGATGCACAATGCACTACAGAGAAATTGAAAAAGCAAAAGAAAAATCCCAAACTCTTGTGGAACAAGCACCAACGTAGTAAAAACTAAGTCGAAAGAGATGCGAGTCCACAAGATAAGGGAACAATCTAACGGCATTGCACAACCCATCATAGGCCATTCAACATAAATGACAAGTGCCATGGAAATCGAGCCACCATTATAGAACAAAAACTCTAGAAGAAGGCGAGGAAGGGGACACATAAATGTTTTGGTGGGCCTTGTAGGCAACAACATAAACACATAAGTGCGAGATAATTCTTCCTTCATCTTGTGTTCATGTTTTAGTACCCTAGATTTCCCAAACAAGTGCACAAACCACAACTTCACAAGTAATAATTAGCACAATCGAGGTGGATTTGGAGAAGCACCCATTAAAGACACATATTGAAGGAGTACACATGCTTCAGAAAAACATCGAGGCATACAAAATGTAAATGGTACAACAAAAACAACTTTAGAGTAGGCACTACACAATCTTAAATATCAAATTGAAGACAATTATCCATAACTTTTCACTGACACCATAGATGAGCAAGTAATGAGAAAACACATGTAACTAACTACTCTTATAAGTAAACTTATCAAAAATTGGAAGGAAAATGACGTTGCAATTAAAATCAAAGTGCAAGTATCCTGTTAAAGATGGAAGTCAAATATGTAAAGATAATTTCACAAGAATATACCATGATGCTCTTGTGGGCCAAAACACAAGCTAAACAACACACATTTGAGCTCTTGGATTGGAATGCACATTTGCGAATACTTATGGCAAAGAGTAAAGTTGATGCGAAACATGAAACACAATGTAAGCCCAAATGTTGAAGGAGACAAATGATCAAGAGGTTGAAAAGGATTTACAAAAATCTTTGCACGCACGAGATAATGTCAAGGAAAACTACTTGGAATGGGAATGGAATAGACCATGTAATATATTTGCAGGGAGTACAAGAATAAAGAATGTGAGATCACTTAGAGGTAATGATCCAAGATATAAAAAAGCCATTACTCTCTATGATAAGGTTGTAGATAATGTCTTTGAAGAGTATGTTGTGTATGAATTCATGCAAGCATTTTTGCAATTGCGGATATACTCTAGAAGAGTAAATGAAGCACTCATATCTTTGGAATGTGTACAAGACAAAACTCTAGGGTTTTCTCCTAATGTGAAGATAATGAAGAACATTCCAAAATATGTGCTCCCGCATATAATGCTCCGTATAATCAAAGTAATGAAGATATTACCTCACCCTCCTTTTACTCCAGTCATTCACCGACCCAAGCCAAACAACCTAAGTAACGACTATAAGAAAGAGGAACAAGACAATTTTGCGGCATGAAAAAAATTTAAAGTATAGTTGCACAAATTTGTTTGATGTTTGTAAACATGCCCAAATAGATTGAAAACTTTCAAGGGCGGTCTATGAGGGAGTTTTATTAGATTAAAAATCCAAAAGTGTGGTCATTTACAAAGTATCCTTGATTAAAAACCTAAAAGTGTGGTTAAGTAGCGTGTAGAGGATGAAAACGGTAAACGATGTCCTCTGTGTACATTTGCGAGCATAGTATCAAAATGCGCAACATAATCAATATTTGGCACAACTTAGAAAAAGCAACACAAAAACCTCCTAAATCATCAAAACATATTTTATCTCGGGACGAGCCAACTATTTAAGTTTGGGTAAGTGTTGGGAGTGTATAAGGGATTAAAAAGCCGACACAAATATATTTTATATAATTACACAATCCTATTGTATATGCCTAACTTATATAATACAAAGCATAAAAGATATAACACTCTCTTATAATAGCTTGAGAATGTGAAGAGCCTCTTTTGTAAAGGAAAGGAAGAAAAAGGGATTGGTAACTCAATAGTCGCCTCATTTTTTATAAAACTATGCAAGCACATTGTGTGAAAGGTTGACCTTTGATCCTAGTTGAAATTCATCTTGAATCCTTAAGTTCCATCCTGAAGTATGTCTACGGTATGATTCAATAATAAACATTCTTGTTTTATTATGTATATTCTTGATCACTATCTTTGTCTTCCTTGAATAATGTCCAATAAGTAGCTATTGCACAATTGTGGATTAAGTCTTGTTATCTATTTCACACATTATTTAATTGGAAGAACATGAATTTGATCTAGACTACAACCTATTGCAAGTCTTGATGTCATGATCTAGGGACCTCAGTTAACACTTTTGTCATTTGTAGTGAATAATATTGAAGAATTTAAATATGAAGCTATAATTCAATTCAACGTACCATCCACAAAATGATAGACAAGTGAAAGTAGTAAACATAAGTCTTGGAGACTTACTAAGATGTTTGGTGGGGAATAAGCCGAACACGAGACTTGCACACGAATACAATAGGAATTTAATTATAACAACTCGGTTATTCAAAGCAAAGGAAAAACACCATTCTAGATTGCGTATGGGACTAACATGTGATGGATTACGGAATGCGAGACTTACTTGCGGCAAGGAAGAAAGGAGCGCAAAAGTGGAGGATTTCACATAATACTCGGAAGAAATGCACCAAAAGTATGTAATCGAGTTATAAAAATGAATACACAATACAAACAATGTACAAATAGAAAGATAAGGGACATTTAATTTTAGGTAGGAGATTTGGTCTTAGTCCATTTGTAAAAACAAAGATTCCCTAAGGGCACCTATCATAAGCTAAAGTAGAGGAAAGTAGGGGCATGTAACGTCTTGAAGAAGTTTGTAAAAAATGCTTATGAGGTTGAATTGTGAGAAGGCATTGATATCTCAAATATATTCAATCTGTAACATCCTCATTTTAGACAAATAGAACAAGTCATTTTTTTTTTTTGATAATTACATACTGGTTCCAAATACATAATTTAGAACTCGCAATCCAAATAACCATTTATATAACAGACAACCATATGCAGCTGTAATGACTCGGAGTACCTCCGATCTATTCATTCCATGACTCGGTAATCTACCGATCTATTCATGAGTAATAAGAGTCGGTGTTTTTATTTAACACATTACTCTTGCGGTTCTCTTCCCTAATGGGATTCAGAATGCTCGTCAAGGAATCTAACTGAATAATTATTTACTATTATTCATCGGCATCTCATCCCTTAGACTAGGTGAATTAGGACAACGCAATTAGCGACTTGCGATACTTTGGCCAAAGATTTGAAACATACTGTTCATGTCTCGTATTCCTTAACGGCATACTCGTCAATCTGGAATACGTCCTTCACCCCATTCTTATGTTATATAGAATGTCTTATACTGACTACCGTCAGTCCTTCCTTTCACAACTGAATCACTCGGAGGCAGATTAACAAGGTGATAATGTTATATGGATGCCCACGAGGATTAGGGATATGATGACATACTGGTTCAACCTTACAGTTCAACCAGTGTGTCATGATACCCCGAATCTCTGAGGCAGCCTTATAACATGACCACGTTCTTAATCGGTCCCAGGGTAACTCGTGCGAAATCAAGTGTAAATCTTAGCGATCAATGCAAAGGGTGTCGCCATAAGTCATCTGCATTATTGTAACTTCGAGAAGATCCTAATCTTCTCGGAGGTACAACTCTGCAGTTGACTTATGTCGTCAACCTTTAAATCCGCCTCGAAAAGATCTACTCAGTAACAAGCGTTACGCACTTGAGTTTAAATTACTTTTAAAGACTTATCCCTAAGGTTAGCCTTTCCAAATCCCTGGATTCTTCGTCTTAAGACGACCCTCCTCTATAAAACCCATTACATGGTAGAGGTATTACGGTCAGTTCTCATCAAGGAGTCATTAGAATACACTTGATTCTAAAGCAACAGAATCGGACAATATCTCATAACCTTTGCTTGAGATTGCCTTCTGAACTCCATTTGTTTGCATATCAGTTCTCTTAACTGAATTTATATCATACTTTTTAGTATAAAGATATAAATGATTAAGAATCCAATTTAATATTGTCCTGTCATACTTAGGACTAGGGATTAGTAATTTAATCCAGTTTGTTTAGCGTTCTCTTTTAGGCTCACTTTTAACCTATCTTCTAGAAAGACAAATATTTAATTCCAATATTGCTTTCGCTAGAACAGATTAGAACTTCTAAATACTCATAAGAATTCAATCTCATTTTCTTGCAAGCTTTCATTGTCAATCACAAAAGCATCGATATTATACAATGATAACAATGCCCCTTCGTTACATAAACCGAAGAAGGTCAACTTTCAGAAATAGAATACAACACATAAGTATCAAACACTTATTTCCATTCCTTTCAAAACTATACAATTACATTTTTTGCAACAGCATACTTGATACAATGCTTAACGGAAAAGAAACATCTTTTCACATATAGTACATCTATAAAATCAAGCTGTAATTCATTATAAATCAAATAAACAATCGATCACCGTCGAGATCTGCATTGCTTTACCTCTTACGGAACCATCTGCAAAATAGTCAACATGAGTCGGTTGATAGGAACCGAGCATGATAAGCACTAACTTTTAAAACAATTGCAATCCATCAATTGTTTTCATTAAACACCCTGTTTAAATGAGATCAAATATCCAAATAAGTAAACATATTCAGACTATGTCCTTGTAATACAGAATGATTACAAATATGTAACTCTATCATTGTTACAAATAGTCTTAATCACTTTCTAATATTTCATCAAATATTAAAAGAATCAAGGAACGAATGTACACAACAATCATTGAATCCAAAATCACAACATTGGTCAGATCGTTTCATTCTTCCAAAAGGGAAACAACATAACAATTCGGAATTCCACCAATATGTTACAAAACAATTTCCCACTGTTAGATAAATATCAACAAGTATTAAATAAAGGAAGAGAAAGAACCTATCCATTCATACTTCCTTTCACATAAGTTCATCACTGTACCGTCTTTACATATAAAAACATTCAACCAGTATATAAATGAACAAGTTAAACAAGCCACAAGCAAGATCGCTGTTCTAAATCAAGAAATAGAAACACAGCAAAACTCCTGCACAGCAGCTAACACATCAATCAATCCATAAATCAACCTGAAGTCCAATACTAGATTCTTCTAAGCACATTAAGGCTTTCGAACCAAGTTCGAAATCAAGAAACTTCAAGCGTATTGTTGTAAACAACAACTCTATAGCATAAGCAATTTGAGGTTTCCTAGGGACTATGCTATGTTGACCACACAGTATTTCCAAATCATGCTCAGTCAAATCGACTGAATAAATGGAAAGGAACATAGCATACTTATTCTTGCTCAGTCAAAATCGGACTGAAGTAAAAGAAATGAATACAACCAATCGATCCTTACCTTGGCGCATGCAAGTCTTAGTGTGATATTCGCGACTTACCCAAACAAGGTCAGAACACGAAACAGTCATCCATACTCAAGGATCTCAACAGTGACAAAGACAGTGTCCAAAGTCAAGTTCAGAAAGAGACAGAAGTACCAGCTACCTTTCCAGAATTCCAAATGATTCAAACGGAGGTAACAATTCAAGCAAATGCATATGAATTCATACTGATGTTCATCAACGAAGCATAATAAGAATCAGACGAACAGATTAATCTCTGATTTCAAACCAAGAACCCGACTGAACTCTGCCAACCTTTTTACACAAATTTGTACAGGTTGAAGACGTACATGTCCACCTAAGAATCTGTACCTCAAAATCCCTGAAACACGAAGGAATTCCAATCGCAATAACAAGATCGAAATACATGTTATTCCATTAAGTCGCCGGCACATAAAATACCAACAACTTAACTTTATTCGGCTCAAAAATAAAATGAATCATTCAATCGACTCCTCAGAGTCGTCCAATTCACAACAGTATAAATCTATATATTCACACTGTAAACTGTTAATGGTTTTGTACTCATAACCACTGAACCCTACAGCAACGTACTATGAAATTGGTTGATAAATCCATCTATGCCATTCATGGCAAACATTCAGAATGAAACAAGTGAAGCAAATCGAATACCCATTTCAAGCAAGGAAATCAACTGAGCCGCTTCGAAACTTTCAAACAGCTTTCACAAAGAAATGCAATACATACCCAGGAAATCTATACTCATTATTTATTACAAATAACCGTGGTCAGAAGGCCTGTTCCTTTCTCTATAAGGCTTCCACGAAATCAAATAACAAAACACAAGGATGAATCTACATCCACAACAGTAGATAGCTATATATGATTCAATCAAGGACTCCACTGAGTCGTTATAATAAAGTATAGATGTAACAATATTATACACAGTCAACAATAATCCCGTTTCCACAATAACAAGGAAAACACTTCCGCTGGGTCGTAAAGACTACGGTAACACAACCGTTACTGTCCCCTAAGCCAAAAATTTGAAAACAAATGAAACCCGAAAGTATCATTAGTCGCTGTCAACAAATCCCATGACAGAGTTCCCAAAGAAGCAATAATACTGATCAATCTTACAGTATTCATCGAATCATTCCATACGGTTTCCATAACAAGAAACAGCGAC
The DNA here is from genome assembly GCA_018340775.1 of Taxus wallichiana var. yunnanensis. Lineage (NCBI taxonomy): Eukaryota > Viridiplantae > Streptophyta > Pinopsida > Cupressales > Taxaceae > Taxus > Taxus wallichiana. Next base: position 113,990,536 of record CM031240.1, read on the forward strand.
CACAAATCAAAACATACGGTGGTCTTATACTACACACAGGTATATTCTAAGGGCTCACGCCAAACAGTAGAACGCTCAAACTTTTATATATAAATACCTCACATGTATAACCCAGAATGAATTCTCAAAGCAAATAGAGCCGAAATTCGATTTCAATAAACACCCATCAAGAGGAAATTGAAAAATCGAACCAAGAGAAGAATCTGATGCCAAAAATCAAACAAGATCTCTAAAGAAAATTCATCTAATTTTCACAAAACATTTGAACAGAGTTGTTCTAATGAAAGCACTTGAAAGACAACAAGATATTTAAAGGTTAGGGCCTAACATGCCTGTATTTTGATCAAATTTCCGAAGCAGACCACAGGAAGAGCTCAAACTTCCTTTTCTTTTTCCTCGATAAAGCGACCAACAAAATTTCGCTGCCTCCATCACATATATATCTTCCAAGACAGAGAAAAGAGCCAGAGAAATTCATTCTTGCCATGCAACTCAAGGAGAACTGGTGCGAAGAACCAGTAAACAAGCACAGAGAGAGAGAGAGAGAGAGAGAAGACCGAAAATCGCGACAAACCAAACAAACCTTCAACTTCCCGTTTGCATGCCTTCTCGCGAGTTCCGAGCTCGTCTCCCTAGAACATTGAATGTCATTAAACCAACTTTCCCGCTTAAACTCAACTTCCACCGACCGCCAGAATTGGCGACAGTCCAACTACAACTCATGCTCATTTCCAAACTTAGCGACCTGCCACGTCTGCACAGGTTAGCCGTCGCCTAAACCTCCGCCATGACCTGTCCCTCATCCTTATCCCCAGCATTAATTGCCATAGAAAACGCCGCCCATGGTTCGCACTCCCTTCCATAGGCCCCTTTTCATTCTCCTTATTAGTTAGGTTAGTATCTTAGGTTAGAATTTAGGGTAATACCCATACTAACCAATTTACACATAGATACTAACTTAGGATATTAACACATAGCCTAGGTCTAGGTTAGATTAACAATAATCTAACCCCTAGGTTAGGTTTTAGTTTTAGGTTACTAACCATTAATAATTCCAGTTAGGTATAACATTTTATATGCCAAGAAAAGACCTAAAATCATGCATCTCCAAACAGGATTCACTCCTATACGGCCGTTAGGCTACAGGAATATACATGACAGAATTATTACCTGGTCCACGTCCGAGACCTTCCAGATATACTTCGATATCGGGAACCAATTCATTTCCCAAGATCAGCCTGAGTCATACTCCTGACCAGCTTAATCAATGCTTCCATACCTTGCAACCTGTTCAAGGTCTGTGATCTAATTTATCACAAACAGATTTAAAGCATTACTTGGATCAATTCCACTGATCCAAGACTAGATATTATAGATGAATATCTCTATAATTCATTCCGTGATCAGATTAATATTCAGACACAAAATGAAATAAATAAAAGAGTCTAATCATATTCTGACTCACCAAGATCTGTAATCTGCAAGAAATTTAGTACATATCAAGCATGATTTAAATCGAAAACACATCCTTTTACAAGAAATCACATATCAACGCTTGTATGCCCGGAGAAAGTAACAACAGTTCGGGTGTTACACAATCAAAAAATCTTATCCATACCATGAAGGTCAAAAAATGCTCGGATCTCATACACAAAATGATGGGGTGCAATGGAGACAAAAGATGGTAGAAAAAGCATGTAAAGAGGTAGAAAGAGTGATTGACACCCGAGAATAAAAAAAAGCATGCAACACAAATTTTAGGGAATATTAGGTCAAATGGAAAGGAAAGGACATTGGATGGAACTTGGTTAAGTGTAACAAATGTTGATATATATGGAATTCGATAAATCAAATCTCTCGAGGAAGAGCTCCAGTTTTCAAAATTACCTAAGGTGTGATGCATAAAATTGTAAGTTTCAAAAGCAATCTTGTATCGAACAAAAACATAGTTAGAGAAGTTTGTGTAACATATTGTGCTAAGGGTAGGCTATGCAATCCTAACACAAGTTATGCACGTATGTTGGAAGCTATAACATACTGCAAGTCTGTTGGAAGTCATGAAGTACTAGATGAACTCGTGTGAAATACTACAAGTTTGTTCGAAGCCACAAAGTGCTAAAGGAAGTCACAAATAATTATAGAGCCACGTTAATGCCACAAGGATCTTGGTTGAGTCGACTAGTTATGATTTGATTCTTATGATGGGTCATTTGGGCATTGTTTTGTGACGTTTCATAATTTTCTAGTGGTAGCGTGTAGCTAAGTTTGATGTAATATTTTGGTGGCTTGCATGCCTATATAAACAAATCCCAATTGCTTTAAAAAGGTAGTTGATGATCAATGAGAGTTAATCTTGTAGGTGAGATATCTAGTCTAAGGAAAACTTTGGTCTGCTTCTGTTTTCTAAATGTATTGTCAAGGTTGCATAATTGGTGATTGGTTTTATATGTGTGCTTATTAGTTTGAGTTATTTAATAAAGTTGTTGTTGTGTTTCTATTGTTCATTTCAATGTGTGTTCATATACATCTATTGCATATTTCGATGCAAATATGTAATTGTTGTGTGGTCTAGGAGGCTCTCATTTGCCCCCTAACCACATATACATCATTATCCCCTTCATGCTTGACTTACCCCTTCCCACCACAAGTTGCATGTCATAGATGTAGTTGAGAAAAAAAAATTCTTACTAAATCATTAAATCACTTTCCTTAATAGATGAATTCAAAACATAATCTAAAGTTCTCACTACAATTTATGTTCATTACTCTTCATGTTGGGTCTCTCCTAAGTTCTCCCACCCAAAATTTGATAACTTACTTGAAGATTTTCTCTAGCTATTTTTGAGCAAGGCAAGGGACTTCATTGTGTAGCTTTTGTGAGTATTGTTGTCTCCCCACATAGGTCGGGAGAGAGAGAGTCAAGGCTTATTAACATCCATCATCAAGGAATTTATATGTGTGAAATGGATTATCCATGTCATTGAAGGACACAAAGTTTGGAAAACATTGCTTCACAATTATAGTTTTGAACATTCTCCCTATGGTAGGGTGGATTTGAATGGTTAAGGCTTTAAGGATTTGGTTATATTACAAGCATGAATCATGGTTATATGATTGTTCATGGTTAAAAGAACTTGGAAAACACGAGAGTCAATCAAATCATCGTTAGTTGGAATGGGGGTGGGCTCAAAGATGAGATTTCTTTTCACCTTCACTATTTGTACCTTTCTTTAATAATCAATTTTCATGATGCTCTTTTTCATAAGTGTTATGCTTTCATGCCTTAAAGTTATGTAGAGGAGGCATGTGCATGGCACAAGACATTTTTTTCTTCCAAAACCAACATGTTTTAGCTTTTGTGGAGCGAAGCTAAAGCTAACTTTCATCTAAACAACAATGAAAAAAGAATATTTCTAAGTAGGAAATTTTTAGTGGTGAATTTTCGTAATCTTGCAAAAATTGAGGATTATGGAAATTCAAATTGGTGAATATTCTGTGATTCGCAACTGACTTATTCACCAAAAATTCAACCAACATGTCCCTTATACTATTCATTTCACCTAGATTTTACACATATATAAGATCTTATGAATGTAATTCACCACCATTTCAAATCATTTCATGCGCATATTTACCGAAGTAAACATAAACAACCCTCAGCCATCCAACTCGAGCCATCCAACCCTGAGTCGTCCAACCCTTGGTTGTCCAACCCCTCAACCATCCAACCCCTCGGTAGTCTAACCCTCGGACGTCCCAACCACTTTGTCGTCCCAACCCTTTGTCGTCCAACCACATAGCTTTATTCAAGTATTTTTGTCCAACCCTTTACCATCTAACCACTACTGTCTAACCCTAAACCGTTCAATATCAGAGCCTTTGAACATAAGATTCGTTGTTAAATAGTCATGGATACTAGAAATCAGGGTAAGAAGGTTACAAATTCAACCAGTTCAAAAAAGGGTGCAAATACTTTGCTTGGCTATTTTGGAAAATCACAAAAATGAAGGGGGTTTCTGCATCAACTGAAAATATCGGTATGTGGCATGTGCTATTTACAGGTTATTTAATCTTACAAGTATTTAATAATTATGTTTTTCATACTGTTCTTGGAACTCTTTGTACTCTGTGTAAAAATTTAACTATAGATAAAATTAATACTATATATGTAACAATTTTATAGAATTATATGCAGACGTTTCAGAAATTCCTTCACAAAATAATCAATTTAAAGATATCGATGATCCATTATATGTTGAGGAAAACATTTTGTCCCTTGATGACATAGAAGTACAAGAAAATTCATCGAATTCTCATGATACACCAACAGAGGAAGCTTCTACTCCAAGGTCTATTTCCAGAAAAAGGAGACATGAGAATCAAGATATTCTTGCTGAGAGCCCAGATGCAGAAGTTGAACCCCAAGAAAAAAGAAAGAAAATATGTCAGAAGAAAGAGGACAAACTGGACAATTGGAAGGAAATTCCAGTTCGAATGGGCTATAAAATATCCGTTTATTGAACCTGTACACTAAAAATGGTAATGATGTTCCAACACAATGTCGATGTAAAATATGTGGTTGGAAACAGGGGAAGGATCACACAATGTAGCTCAAATTGGACATAATTGAAAAGCATTGTGGGAAAATATACATTTCCCAAAAGTAAAAGGATGACAAAGATAGTCAGAACACATAAATGGAAAGATGCAAAAGAGTGTCTACATGTCAAATACGCAGAAGAATATGAAAAGGAACAAAAACGTATGAAATATGTAAATGAAAAAGGTGGGACCATAGTAGCAAGATTGAGCAAAGCTATGGAGGTAGAAATGCATGCAAAAAGTATTCAGTTTGCTACCATATTCCATATATTGAAAAGGGGAAGACCGATGTCGATTTTGGAGAAAATAAAATTATGTATCAGGTTATTGGTCTACAGAACGTTCCTCAATCTCATTGGTCAGATACCAACGACTGGAAATTACAAAATGTCTATCTCTGGTAGAAAAGGAGGATCTAAAATTGTGTGTTCAAAAGGCAAAGTATATTTCCCTTTCAATAGATGAGGTTACTGCAAGGTGGATAATACTTCATGGATTTGTATTCATGTTTACACATTTGCTAATGAAATAAGAACTCCACACCTCTTAGCAATTCATAAAATGACTGAGAATTACAATTCTGAAAAATATTTATAAATTGGTGGTCTCAAATATGAAGGATATCGCCGGAATGGATGAATTTGCCATTGCAAAAAAAAAATTTGTTTCGAACCGATGGTGCAGTTTATAATGCGAGGAGCCATAAATGGTCTCTGTCTAGACTTCGATAATCATGCTTGCCGTATATGGTTGTTGTCCATTGTATGGCTCACATAATGAATCTGGCTTACAAAATTGTGAGCACATTTGAAAATGTAGCTAGAGTGGAGGAATTGATACGTGATTTGCATGCTTATTATTCTAGCAGTCCAAAGAGATTTTTAGAATTTCAGAAATTTGCAATTGGACTGACAAAGGGAAAAAATCTTCTCAAAGATGTAGATACCATATGGATATCTATGTATGAACCTGCTGTAGAATATTTGATGAATATCCTTCATTGACATGATTTATGTATAAATACCGCAGGGATGTAGATAAAGCTAAAGATCTATTGTGTCGTCTAACAGACATAGAAACTTTACTCACACTCTACGGTATTTTTCCCATGTTGAGGGAGCTTAATATTTTAACGAAGCATGCACAAGATCATTCTTTCTACATAACAAACTTCATAAGACTCAGAAGATGTGTGTGCTGGAGTCTTGAAAGTTTATATATTTCTGATGGGATTTTTCAGGGTGCTGCTTTTGAAAACTAGAATGCATTGACATATTTGAAAAATCCCAGGTGCTTCTTAAAATACAATATACATGATCATTTGTGTATAACAACACATGGAAAAGAGATTCCACTTCATACATTCCAAAAAAGAGTTGATATGGTTGTCTCAAAAATAGAAGAAGTAAGAGTGACACAAAATTTATATGATGCAGTATTAATGGAAACTAGGAATAAGTTGAGAAAGATCTCTAAATCGTTAGCTAAAGAGATCTGGGAAAGATTCAAAAATGATAAAATACTTGAAGCAATGGGAGTTGTAAATCCACAGTTTTGGAATTTGTCTGTGGCAAACCTTATACATCCATCAGTCCTTTATTTGTCAAAAACATGAGTGATCTAACTGACCATTTCTCTAAGATTGAAGAGATAAAAAAGTTCTGTAGAAGGTATTTTACAAAGAAAAATACTTAGTTCCTAGTCAATGGATTTTGCTAATACTATGATATGACAAGTTCAACTTCTACAAAACCCACAGGATTATGGTGCCATCAAAAGGATTTGGAAGGATATTTTTTCCAGTAGTATTCTAAGTGAAGATTTGAGCGAGTATATTAAGTTGTATGAACTCTATCAAACAATGATTCTGGGTTCTGTGGAAGATGAGAGGGTTTTTAGTGCACTATCCTTTTTAAAATCAAAAGTTCAAACATATTGGATAGGAATCTAGAAAGTTGTTTGAGGTTGTATGTATCACGTTACTCAGTGGAGTCTTTTCCTTATGATAGAGCACTCACATTATGGAATTCACTAGTAGAAAGAAGAGGAGTTAGTAATATTCTGCTTGACCCAGGGGATGGAGACACATCCACAGATCATGCTACAATTGATTTCCAAGACACGAATGAAAGTGTTGATCCAGGACTGTTCCAATTCACATAGATTTCATTACAATAATTTGATGTAATAAATTATAACTATTGATGTATTTCATACAGAGATTACAACTTTCAATAAATGCAATATTATATTTGTCTTTATTTGATCCATTGCCATTGGAACAATGTCACTATCATTTTCAATTATCCCATTTGTTTTTATATTTGGTTTTCAGACTGAAATAAGGAAATATTTGTCTTTTATATCTGTTAATTGATTTATTTTACATCTGCAAGAAATCGAAACGTAAATATTTTAAACAAACAAAATCAAGTAAATTTAAGCAACATTTACGTAAACAAAGAAACAAAAACATCATTTGTATTATGTAGAAATTGAATAACAATATATAGTTACAATTCCAATTTCCAAAGTACTCTTGAAATCGTTCTCTCATGTGGCGATTACTTTATGAAGAAAAGTACAAATTCATAAAGCATTGTCGGCCAATACAATTCCAAAAAGGGGGTTGTCAATACATTTCAAAGCTTCCAGACAAGTTCTGTCATATAAGGACACATTACGAGGTCATCCTCTTTTCTACCTATGATTCTGAATCATAGTTGTCCTTATGTCTGCCACATGAAATAAAAACAAAAAACAACGGCCACTATCTTTTAATTCCTATGCCAATGTTAGAATTGTGACAACACACCTGTCACATGGTGAACTTAACTAACATATTGAATTTTTTATGTAGCAGAGAAGCTTGATATTTTTCTTGCGAAGAGGTGGAGGAATTTGTTGTGTTTGTACAGAGTTATCTGCTATAACTCCTGATGCCTACAAATCTCATGTTGTAGTATTGATATTTTCAAGAATATTCTGCTCCTCCCTCGCTACATCTCCTGTTGACAAAAGTGTTGCATTTGCGTCTGTCTTTTCCTTTAGTAAGACTTCTAGATCCATCTTATGCTCCTTGATTATCCTTCTCAATGTATTATTATTTTTATTTATTACTATGAGTTTTTCCTTCAACTGTACAAAATGAATTCAGGATTTTGTGGGCATTCTTCAAATGTGCTTCAAATACAACTGCTTCTTTCTTTAAATTTTCATATTTTGCCTGCAAAACAAAAATATAATTTTTTAGTCTATTAGATAAGTTAAAAAATATATTGCAGTGCTTATAATATTAGGATTTTGCATGTAAAACTTAAAGCCCACTCACCACAGCTTTTTCTTTTTCTACATTTTCTATTAAAACATTTGTCTTGTCTTTAGCCCATTTGTTGTAGTAAGCTTGTGCTTCAACATTCGATTCTCCAACATGTTTAACATTATGTCTATAATTTCATCATTGTAATTATTAGTATATGAAATTGTCCCTGATTGAGCTTTGTTTAGCAAAACGTCCTACCTTTCTCGGTTGGCTCTCTACGACAGTGAACAATGAATGCCTTTGAGCGTGATTATGGTATCTTGTATTTATTTCTTTTATCAAAATTTTAGCTCTCCTCTCCTAAGACCACACCAAATCCACATCAAACATTACAACCTCTTGAATTGTTGCCCCCATACTATATGATATCAGATTTTCTAATATAAAATATGTCTTTTCATCATCTGTTTGTGGAGCATTTCTTGGAGGAGGAGGAGAGTCACTGTCTTGTACTTCATGCACATTTTGTTGTGGTTGTGGTTGAGGCGAGTAGATTGAATCATATCATGGGTGTCAAAATAGTTACCCTTGTCAGCATCGCCAATATCGAAGCCCAAATACTCCTCGTCAAGGGTGATGTTGTTGAAAAGTTGTGAGGCCGTTACACTTAAAACACCACCTAGCGAGAGTCCAGGAAATTTTGTGGTTAGCAGGATGAACTGTTCTAGCTGATTTTGCAGAAACCTTATATTCTTGCCTGAAGATCTTCTTTTTGTTTGGATTGTACGTGTTGGCGGTATTGGTGGCCTCCTTGCAAGTGGAATGTGCTCAGAAGCCATATTACTGCTAAGAAGCAAACAACAAATTGTTAGAAAATTATCATTATACGGTTGGGCCTTGTAAATGCTAAAAATTGTAACGAAACAAAACATGCTAAATATTAAATATTACAATTTACCTTGCATGTTCGGAGACGCAAACGTGACATTTCGATCTTGACCATGTCGAAATGAGTTTGATCTTCATCACTAGTTTCAAGTAGTTTCTAAATACAATAAATGTAGAAAAGAACAATAGAAATATTAAAATACAATACTACCTACATAATCTATATTAGTTGTTTGAATTAGTTAATTATATAAAAAGAAAACTTCATACATGTAGTTAAATGTGATGGTAGATGTGATGCACATACCGACCCCCTAGGTCGCTTTTGATGAGGAGCTCTTACTGGTGTTGATTCATTGAATCCATGTCAAAATCAGCAGAGACCTCTACAGGGCTTTACCTCGAGCAATTGCCTCCTTATGAGATGTTGCAACTATAATTCTTCTCTACAAAATAAAATCTTACAATTATTATTTTATTGAAAAATATTGAATTTGAAATCGTTATAACAAGAAAACTGTAAAAGTAACAATTACTTGTTGTTCTTCAAGACTGAGACCAATCATTTTATCATTAATTGCAGTTGGAATTTTAGCTTTCTGAAATTGTAGAATGCTTCCTGATAGAAAGCAATAATATAATTGCAACAAGAGAATACAATCTTGGATTTATCAGATTGATTGGCATTGCGGGCACGGGAGACATCTGTTTTTATTCGGTTGGACAAATATGTGCACCAATCGAATTGTTGACTGCTTAGTGTCCGCAATAAATATTGAACTGCCCAATATGGAATGTCTACAGATCTTCCTTGTAATACAATCTTGGCCTGAAAAAGTGATGCAACTGCAAGAAATAATTGGTTTGTAATACCTTGTAGAAGAAGGCCTCTTGATGAACAATTAAGAGGAGCTGCACATACAAGAAATGTTAGAGGCTTGGGTGGTCGAGTAATGTTAAGAAAAAGAATTTGAAAATAATAAACTTACCATCAACCTGCACATTGTAATGAGACTCCAAATTTTTTTGTCTTCATTTGTAAGGACAACAGAGGAGCTGCAATAACAAACAAGAAATGTTAAAGGCTTGGGTGGTCGACTAATGTTAAGAGAAAAAGCATTTGAAAATAATAAACTTACCATCAACTTGCACATTGTAATGAGACTCCAAAACTTTTTGTCTTCATCTGTAAGGACAACCTTTGTAATGTGAACCTCTTATTTTCGAATGGTAACCCAGTTAACCGATGTACGTCTGCATGGGCTCAATTGTGAAAGAAATTTGATGACATCTCGGATGCACGAGGAGAACGAAAATTTGTCCATCATTCTCGTTGTAAGAGGCGAGAAGGTAATCAAGGACTGAAGTATCAGTATCGAATTGGGGCATGTCCACAAGCCTGGTAAATTCTGATTTTTCGAGCCATTCCTTTTGTGCGTCTTTTACTTTCATAGGGCTACAATCTGTGGGCACATGAGGTTTTTGTATTGGAATTTGGGTGTAGGAGTAGATGTGGTGCTTGCCATTGTTGAAATTGGGAGAACTTTGAAGATTGGAGAGCTTAAAGCACTGGAAATTTTTGTAGAAAAGTGAAGAAATGAACCTTGTAGGGGTATTTATAGGGGTTTGAATGGTTCAAAGGACACATGGCGGAAAACTATTGGCTAGCCATGGCGGCCACCCAACCCATGTTGGATGGATGACCAACCCACCCGACCAATCAAACCAACCAACGTAATTAAACAACTCATCCAACCCATTACTAATTAGTCGTCTAACCCATTGGCATTAGTTGTCCAACTCCTCAATCGTCCAACCCACACGTCCAACACTTAGCGCGCTAACCCTCAACCTTCCAACCCACCCGTCCACACCTTAGCCGTCCAACCCCTCAACCTACCAACCCACCCGTCCAACCCTTAGCCGTTAAACCCCTCAATCGTCCAACCCACCCGTCCAACCCTTAGCCGTCGGCCAACCTCAACCGTCCAACCCACCCGTCCAACTCTTAGCCGTCCCAACCCTCAATCGTCTAACCCGCCCATCTAACCCTTACCGCCTAACCCCTCAACTGCCGTCTAACCCGCTCGTCCAACCTTAGCCGCTTAACCCCTCAACCGTCTAACCCACTCGCCCAACCCCACCCGACCAACCCACTCGACCAACCTACCCGCCCAACCTACCCAACTAACTCCGCCCGACCTACTTTGCGAAACCGGGAAAATCGCTCTCTGCAAAATCACCTTTTCCCAAACATTTTTTCAGAAATTCGCCAACGATTCAAAAGTCGATTTTTGAGATTTGCCACAAATTCTAAAGTAATTTTTCAGAGGGGTCTTCTTAAAATGAACCTTGTTTTTAAGAGATCATTGTTGTGGTGCCTATGAAAATACTTTATAAAATGGGATATGGCTAATTCTTGCCTTATTTGCCTATGGGTAACAAACTCAACAAGTGTTGATCGCTCCAGTCTATACTCACCAAAAATAAGATTTTAAAACTATTTGTTAGGCCATCCTTAAGCCCAAACTCACACATTTTGCTTGGGGCATTCCACATCAAGGTTTGCCGTTGGGTTGATGACTTATTCATCTATGTGTTCCACAACCCAATGTCCATTTTGTGGCCATTCTAAGAGTTTTAAGCATTCGTTCTAGTTTTACTGAACATAACTTAGTTGGCTTGACACGATTCATCATTTCTTCAAACATTTTTGATCGAAACCCTTCATTTGACAAAACATACTTCTTGGGAACTAGCCTATGTTAAATATAAGCTACTCATAAATTTAACATACTTTTTAGTCAAAAATCTATTTTCCATTTACAAATAACTTCAACTTTTTTGTTAACTTTACCATGGATACTTTATTTTCAACTTTATAACAAGGTTATGGTTATTTCCAATGTTTTAATGCAAATTCAAGTGTATCTTGATAAAGTAGCTCTATAGGTTGCCCATCTTTGAATCCTACTAGATTCTTGGGGTAATGCGCCTCTGTACGCTTCCTCACGAGCCTCTTTCCTCACCTCCAAGGGATGGAACCTTGCATGAGAGGTCATAAAAGAATTCACTTTGCCCTCACTTTCACAACCATTTTGATTGGTCTCCGCCTCCAAGGTGCTTTCACGTAGTGTCATGACGAGACTGGTCTCCACCTCTTAGGTGCTTGTGTTCACCTATTCAATAGGGCGCTTGGGCTCCTCCTTATCTCAACAAGTTTTCAATACTGAGACTCCCACAATTTTGCCTTTAAGAAACACTTTAGATGACACTCAATTAATTGTTGAAAAAGGCACGAGATGTGAATAATGCAAACACCAAATTGTATACTTTAAATGATGGTGAGGACCTACCAAATGTTGGTTAGCGGAAATTAGATGACCAAAATCCTCTTGTTATCCCTGGGCTTCTTGTAATAACAACTTATACTTAGGCAAACTAATGATCGATCCTATGAACATTTTTTGTTATTTTCTAAACATTTTTCAATTTAATTTGTTAAACTTCGTAGTGTACTCTCATACCACCCACTTTTTTCTTCACGTAAACAACCAAAATTTTAAGCATAATTTTTTCCCACAAAAATTCACTATATCAAGTTTACTAAAATATTATTCTTCAAAAGTTCGAGCCCATGATGTCGTGGACGTAATTTAAATGACATCATTTAATTTAATTAATGCTAAGTCACCATTATGTTCGGCATCGAAGTCTGGCGTGCTAAACCAAACAAAAACAGCAGCTGATTTTTCTGTGTTGGTGAAAACCATTCCACACATTATCCTGTTAAGGTTCAATCACAACTAAGATTACCACACTTTTCTCCGTATGCGGAGTTGTTCTGAATTCCAATTTGGTATACGGCAGGGGCGGACATGGACGGTAACATTGCCAAAATTCTTGCAACTTTAGTGGCCGCTCTGGCAATTCGTATATTTGCTTTACCGGGTCCTGCAATAGTTGAAAAAACCAGCTTGCCAGCAAAGAAGATGAAGAAGAAGACAACAATTCAAGTGAGGAGGGTCATGGCAAGGTTGTCCCTGTTAACCTTCAATGGAAGAACATCACATGCACGTTATCAAACAAGGCTGCGAAAACAGTAAGTTTCTTTAAACTTTTCAGCATCTTGGCCAATTAGACCACTTCCCACTTACTATTACATTAAATATTCTCTTAGGGTAATAGTAGTTCTGGGATGCATTCAGACCACTACCCACTTACCATTACATTAGATATTCATTTAGGGTAACAGTAGTGTTGGGTTGCATTAATTATTGACGTGTTCGAAGGTATTTGGTTCAGGGTGTTAGTCTTGGGCAGATATTTTTTGATATATAAATCTTGGGCGAGGTTATGGCCGCCTTTAATTACCTGCGGCGTTAGCATTGGGCACATTCTTAAGATTTGTAAACATGGGTCAGGCTCCAGCCTACTCCATCTATATTAGGTTACTGCCAAATGAGACACCAATTTAGTGTATGGAGGTCTTCATGGAATTGTTTGTTCTATTTACTTTATATATTGTTCAAATTTTGTACTCTTAGTTTTTGTCGATTGAAAAACACACTTTTATTAATATAAAAAGGTACAGTACAATATTTATTATGGGTGGAAAAAGTCAAACCCCACAATGCCAAACACATCGAGCCAAAGAGGCTTTGAGAAGGAGGCCAACTTACCTCAAAGCAACAACTAAAGTTAGATATTCACAACAAAAATAAGAGTGCTTTTTCAAATTTAAAAAAGTGCAGAAAACCAAAGCACCAGAGCACAAAAACCAAGAGAACTATGCAACAACAACAAACATGATGGTTGGCGGAGGTGGAGGAGGACCATCTGGTTTGCCTCCCTAGCCACTAGTGCTGAAGGGGTGAGCTGTATCTGGGATGGGATTCCATCTGTCATTCTACGACTGCTCTGCTATTATGGCGAGGAGGAGGAATGGCTAATGCCAAACACGGGAATTTCACCTAGGGAGCATCCCATCCATTGCTGCCACCACCTTTGAGGCATTCAAAAACATTACCATTGCAAGCAAGTGAAGAGGCCGAGATGTAGGCAAAGAGCGACAATGACGGGGAGAAACTTTGCTTGCTGTTGGAGTGGCATTTGCGAAACCCTCTGCCACAACCCTGAGAAGGAAAGTGGCGGTGTGGAGAATCCAAAGGCACTCGATTGACGGTACACAAAGCATTCCCCCAGTGCAAGAGCAGAGATTGCAAATGCTCCATTTCAAGCGGACTTTCTCTACTTGGACCTGGATTTGATGCGACACATTGGAGATCACAATAACTTTATTAGTCATAGAGAAGTCTCTATCCATAATGGTGTTGTTAACAATTGTAATATTTCTATCTTTCCAAATACGAATAAGAATATCAACACGAAAATTTTGCTAATAATCATTGTATTTTGCAAGAAGCATGGCCAAGTCCCCAACAAAACCATTTTTGAAGCAAAAAATTTAGGGGTGAAAGATCGAAGAAGGTATGGATCCATTTCCACGCGGACTAAACATGGGGAAGAACCATAAAAGGAGTTTGAAAGACTCAGGTTGCTGGCAAGCCAAATAGGCAGGGTTCAAAACTCCCATGCGTTTAAGCCTATCCCCAACATGGAGGCCCTGAAAAATAATACACCAAAGAAAATGAGTTTTTTTAGGCTCAATATAGGCTTTTCATTGGTTGGTAAACCTTTTGTTCCAAATAGCATCCCAAGATCTCATGTTTGAGTGGTGATTAAGAGATTCGCGCACAACATGTCACGGGCAAGGAGATGGTAACCAATATGGGGTTTGCACCGATAGAAGGGGGTGGCCGAAGGCCAATGACAAAGTGTCTCCACTAGGGCACACAAGAGGAAATACCAATTTTGTGTAGGCATTCTTTAGGTATGGAAGTTTAAATTTCAGAAATGGACTCTGCATCTTCATTCTTAAGCTGAAATTTAGCTTTAAGCATATCCCATGGCAGCCAAGTGTGAGAAGCTTTACAAAATAAGTCACCAATAACTTTGATTCCCTTTTTAAAACACTCGGAGACCTTTAATCCAGGGGACCATAAAGCAAATGGGACATTATGAAAATTGAGAATAGGAGACCACCATAGAGAAAGAGAGTTGAGCGAGAAGCCGATTCAAAACCATCTCCATCCCAAATGAGGACAGGTTTGAGAAGCTCCCATTCCTTCCAAATGCTTTTAACAACAAAAGTGCCACTAATCTTCATAGGCACCGCGACGTAACTAGATCGTGAAACCCTAAACCTTTCCAGGCTTGTTGGCCCATAGGAGTCCTTGAGTAATGCAATCGCGGAGAAAAATCTTCCAATGTTGAGAGCCTTCTAGACTTTGGATTATCCATTCGACAATGAGAACATGCCCTTGAAGTTTAATATCCAACAACCTTAGCGCTCCCGCTTCTTTAGGCCGGTAACAAATATCCCAAGCCACCATGTGAAAACCCTTGCGCCCTTCGAAATTAGCTCATAATTTTTTTGTGAAGCTTTTTCAATTTAGCATATGCAGCCTTAGAGGGGACCCAATATGAGGAGTAATAAACATAAGCGGTAGAAAGCACATTAGTGCAAATTGAAATTTCCTAGCAAGAGAAAGAAGGCTTAATGATCCAATAGGCAATTTTCTTCTCGACCCTTTGGACCACATAAGACCAAAGCTCGGATGGCGAGGTTTTGAAAGCAAAAGGTATGCCAAGAAATTTGAATTGCACACCTGGCTGAATTTATTGCCATTGAAATCCTTCTAACCAAGGAGGTTTGGGGGAAAGAGATTGTCTATATCATTGAGTTTTTTTCCATTGTATGGAAAATCTAGAAGCGAGGAAAAATATGTCCAGAATTCCATGGCATTGTTTGCGAGAATCTTCTTCTTCCAAAAGAGTGAGAAAAGAGTCATATGCAAAATGGCCATTAATGAGCCGTTGATCGAGTGGGGGAGAGGGATCCCTTTTACTTGAACTCGCATGTCCACCTCACTTTGGGTATATTTTTTCGTTTTTCCAAAGAAGTTTTAAGATGCAAAATAAATAGTAATTGCAGTGTATCCTTGCTGGAAGGTATACTATACTAGATCTTTTATGGGACTTGTCTATTTTGGGAGGCATGTCCATGAAAATTAGAACTTGCTTCTTGCGTATTAAGTACCCTCTACTTTCCACTCAACCATAAGCCTATGGACAACGACTATAATAGTTGGTTCATCTAGTTTGTTTTGGTATGAAGATTTGAGCTTCAACTAACTCCGTAGATCTTTAGGTTTGATGTAGTGTTACTTTGATTAGATAGATAAAATAAGATAAATATATTAATGTCTAACAAATGACCACAAAAGTAGGTCAAAGGGACTGCAGAGTACAAAAGTGACCATACAAAGCGAAACCAAAAGGTTTTCGAAAGAAGAACAAAGCAAGAGAAGAGGTCAAAGACCCAAAAGCGAAGCGGGAAACCAAAAGGTTCCAAAAGAAGTACAAAGCATGAGAAGGGAAGAAGAAGAGAAGGAAGAAGACCTAGATGAAGCAATGGGGAATGCCTATTCAGAATGGAAAACCCATCTCTCCTAACATCCGAGGCCAACCGAAAGAAACTCAAAATAGTGCGAAGATCCAAAGAAGAGGAAGAGGAGGTGAGATGAGACCTCCCCTTGTGCTATTGTTTAGCAGAAGTAGTATGTCTCAAGGACTTGGTGGATCTAGTTTTCCCTCTGGTACTGGAACGGGTAAAATAGTGCCTAGGAGAAATCGGGGTTGTATATGGACCCTCGAACCGTATTGATCTAGAGTGTGACGTTGTATTGGTATCAATCTGGCGCTTAGTGCCTCTCTCGAGGGTAGCACCGGAAAGAAGGAAGTGATCCTCTGGGAGAGTCTGCTCTGGTAAGTGTCTGAATAGTGTGATCTCGAAGCCTAAGAGCCTCTTGCATGTATAAAGCTAAGCACTTTTGATTGACATATCTCGAAAAGTCGGTAAGTGCACGGGTCCCCTATATGCTGCTTGGGTTTGTTCCTTAATTCCCATTGGCATCCACACAGACATTTATGGTTAGTCTAGGTTTCCAAAGGAATCAACTATGCCATCGTTATTCTATATGCCCAAAATCCACCTAAGTGAGCCTTCCATGTGTTTCTATGATTCAACATCATATCCTTGGAAAAACTAGCTATGGTGTAGAAAACGTTGGGATGCGGGATAATAGGATGCAAGATCAACAATATAGTTCTAATCGATGAACTTAAAGTTTAACACAACCGTGTGCATCAATGATCCATTGTTAAAATCATTGTGTAAAGTAGCCATGATGAAAGTCACCCAACTTGTACCAAGCAAGGACTTGACAAATCTAAAGAATGGGAGTATAACAAAAACAAATATCATTCCATGACAATTCTACCAAAAGGCATCAAATTAAACATAAGCATGTATAAGAGCACTGAAGTTCTGGATGATATAATCAACCGTCAGAGGTCACCATTCATCAAGACTGGTCTTGGCTATGAGGAAAAACAAGAGGTTAGTAAGAAGAATCTGGATTCAAAAGCTAATGAGCTACTAAAGAAAGAAGATAAGCTTTCTCAAAAGATCAATCCTCCTAAAGAAGAAAACAAAGGTGAGAACCAGTGGCATGATGTTCCCATAAGAAATCATAGAAGATCATTCTTTCCAAAATAGTCTCATATGATCAAGAACCAAAGTTCATTTTATGGTTATTGCTTTGCTTGCAATGATTTTGGTCATAGAGCAATGGAGTGTAGGACACATGCAAGAAATAGGTATGCATGGGACAATGGCAAAAGTACTTATGAAGTTTTAAGTAGAAACTATAACTCATTTGCCTTGTTATTGAAATACAAAGAGAATAACATTGTATGTTATAATTGTAATAACTATGGACATATAACACGGTTATGTAGAAGTGTTGTTGTAGAACCCCCTAGACAGAACAAGAAATTGAATGCTCCTATGGTAAAGAAAAGAGAACTTACAAAAATTTGGAAATAGAAGCAAGAGGAAGTTAATCAGGACAAGGAGAAATCTATGATTGTGCAAATAACATTTCATGCACAAGACGAAGGGCAGCAATGGTATATTGACAGTGGATGCTCAAGGCACATGACTGGGACAAGAGAAAATTTCTCACCTTGAAGAAAATAAGTGAAGGCATGGTAAAATTTGGAGATAATGCCACGCATGGATAGCTGGAAAAGGTACCCTTAGCCTTGATAATGGAAAAACAAAAACAGAAAATGTATTGTATGTTGAAGGCTTGAAGCATAACCTTCTAAGTGTCAGTCAAATGTGTGATCAAGGACACACTCTCACATTTTATGCTCAAGGTTGTGAAATCGGAAAACAGACACATGAAAATTAGTTGCAGATGCAAACAAAACAAAAACCTGTACATACTCAGTGAAGTTAAGGGAGAGAAATGTTACATGAGTCAAATTGATGAAAGCTGGCTATGGCATAGAAGGATGGGCCATATAAATTTCGATAATCTAGTGGAAATCAGCACTAGACAAGCCATAAGAGATATGCATAAGGGGTATGCTCAAGTGGAAGGTATTGATTTTGAAGAAACCTTTGCCTCTATTGCAAGATTAAAAGCCATTAGAATGTTTTTGGCATATGCTGGTTTTAAGAACTTCAAAGTTTATCAAATGGATGTGAAATCTACTTTTCTAAATGGCAAGTTAGAGGAAGAAGTATATATTGAACAACTAGAAGGTTTCCTTCTATTAGAAAATAAGGACTATGTGTGCAGATTGAAGAAGGCACTATATGGGCTAAAGTAAGCCCCTAGAGCCTGGTATTCAAGGCTTGATAAATATCTACAAGAACAACGTTTTAAAAGGGGTGTTGCTGATAGTAATCTCTATATCAAGACTGAAGGTGAGAATCAGTTGATTGTTGTGGTATATGTGGATGATATCATTTTTGGAGGAGATAGTAAACGAATGTCCCAAGAGTTTGTAAAAGATATGCAAAAGGAGTTTGAAATGTCCATGTTGGGTGAGTTGTCATTCTTCCTTGGTTTGCAAATTTCTCAATCTAACAAAGGAATATTTATCTCCCAAACCAAGTATATAAAGAAGATGTTGAAGAAGTTCAAAATGGAAGATTGCACACTGTTAGCACACCCATGGTTACAGGATGCAAGATAAGTAAAGATGATGAATCTCCTGAAGCGAATCAGACACTTTATAGATCCATGATTGGCAACTTGTTATACACCACGACATCAAGGCCAGACATCATGCAAGTTGTAGGCTTGGTAGCGCGGTTTTAGGTTGCACCAAAAGAAACCCATGTGCAAGCAGTTAAAAGGATATTTAGATATCTAAAGGGCACTTTGGATTTTGGTTTGTGGTATCCAAGAGGTGAAGATTTCACCCTAAGCAGCATATACTGATGCAGATTGGGCTGGAAGTGTTGATGACAGAAAGAGTACAAGTGGAGGAGCATTCTTTCTTGGCAAAAATCTTGTGTCATGGCTAAGCAAAAAGCAGCCTTCAGTTTCTTTATCTACGGCTGAAGCAGAATACATAGCAGCAGTGTCTTGTTGTACACAAGTCCTTTGGATGAAGCAAACATTGAAAGATTTTAAGATAGAATATGAACATCCAATCTCAATACTCTGTGATAACACTAGTGCAATAAACATTTCGAAGAATCCAATTATGCACTCTAGAACAAAACACATTCCAATCAAGTATCACTTCTTGAGAGAACAGGTTGCAGATCAACAAGTAAAGATGGAGTACATTGCCACAAAGGAACAAATAACGAGATATCTTCATGAAGCCCTCCCAAAAGAAACTTTTGAGTTTCTAAGGCAGAAATTGGGAGTGATCCATTCTTCATCTAGTCATTAAAACCGTCAAGAGAAGCATGAATTAAGGGGGAGCTAATCATTGCATTATTCAGCTCCATGGATATTTTGGTGATATACATTGTGATTGTGTTGAATATCCCTTTGCCATTGATGTCAAAGGGGGAGAGTTAAAGAAAGGGGGAGCAATACAACAAGAGGAAGAAGTCCGAAAGAGGGAGTATTCTGGTTGGAGATGATTATTTCTTTGTAGGGTTGCCATCAATGACAAAGGGGGAGATTGTTGGAAATATTGTCATTGATGTCAAAGGAGTCATTGATGTTAAAGGAGAATGCACAACAATCAAAGAGAAATAGTACAGTGATCAGATTTAATAAAGGAGAATGCACAACAATCAAAGAGAAATAGTACAGTGATCAGATTTAATAAAGGAGAATGCACAACAATCAAAGAGAAATAGTACAGTGATCAGATTTAATATAATAAACAGTGAATGTAATGAATAGTAATCACATTGTATACCAACAATTAATTGATATTATATTATGGCTACAAGTGGCACTCACATTATGGGCAACAATTTAATGAAGGGGAAACATTTAATTAATTAACCAACGGACCTCCATTGGGATTAATTAATGGGCCAGAACCTCCATTGGAATTAATTAATGGGCCAGCTGACTTGATTATAGGAGTTAAATTAATTTAAGAAAGGACACATCCTTTGGGAACATTGCCCCTCTTGGTGAAGAGATGTGAAGGTATAAAAGATAGATGAAAGGATGGAGAAAAAACAAGCATGAGAAATAGATCGATATATCATTAAAGTCTAAGAGAAGTGCGGGAAAAGAGCAGAAATGTATTGACGAATATAGTGAAGAGAAGAAGAAGAAAAAAAGCGACATTGCCATCATCCGGTTGAAGAAACAACTACAAAAGGTGGAAGTTTATTTTGTTGAGGTCGGTGCCTCACAAT
This sequence comes from Taxus wallichiana var. yunnanensis, assembly GCA_018340775.1. Taxonomy (NCBI): domain Eukaryota; kingdom Viridiplantae; phylum Streptophyta; class Pinopsida; order Cupressales; family Taxaceae; genus Taxus; species Taxus wallichiana. The sequence goes on from CM031240.1 coordinate 114,011,109, forward strand.
TTGGGGATTGGTGTCTCCATTGGGTTGGTGCTCATGAATTGGTTGAGTTGGTGCTTGGCATTGGGGATTGGTGTCTCCAGAGGTCTGGTGCCTACGAACATTTGTAAAGCACTTATTTTTGGGCCGAATTTGGACGTTAGATCCAAGTAGTCTTATTTTCTGGTTTTTACAGAGAGGGTTTTCGACGTAAATCTATTGTTACTCTATGTTATGTTATTTGAATGCTTTTAAATGCTTTAATTGCGGATATAAGTTTTAATAAGTAAAAATTTATCTTATACTGATTCACTCCCCCTCTCAGTATAAGCGTGTGCTTAACGAAACTCTACCATCACACTATAATGGTCTCCAAGGACTTAAAATATGAAATTCCTCATTTACACATGACCAATCGCTCCCAATCCAAGTCCAATTGAAAGATCTCTTTAAGGTCTTTCCAACGAGCTCAATAGCGCACCAATTGGAGCTTCCTTGTGAAAAATATGACCAACTAAATTTCTCACAAGCTATGTTTTCCATTGAACATTTGGGACACATGGCCCCAAATCAGAGTTTGGTCTCCAAGTGACAAGTGGCATCTCCATGGCAACTTGGGGTCACACACTTTCCATTCCTTCCTATCTTTTTCCTTGTGACCTTCGTGAAATGATTCATTGAGATTGTGACATGCATTGCAATCTCATTATTTATTTCTAGCATTTCCTATTGACCTTTGACCGTGGCCTTCATGAAATGATTTTTCGAATGATAAGTTTCACCATCATAGCCTCCCGGATCATGCATCATATGAACACTTTAGTTACAACCTTTGTGAAAACCCTGTGGAAAGAACTGATGGGATTTTGACACTTGTCACAATCTCGGAGTTGTGGAATTCTTCATACCTTGGCCTCCTTTTGACCCCGCTGACCTCTCGTGTTAACTTTGCAGCACTACGGGATCATGACACTTGTCACAATCACGGTCTCACGGAACTCTCGTGACTATCCTTCTTTCTCCTTGTGGCCACTTTGAAAATCAGTGGACCACTTGTGAACTCTATGATTTTTTTTAGTCTTGTGAACACTTAAAGTGAAGAATTGTGCCGCCATGACTATTATCCGGAAATATGGCACTTGATTGAGGTTTGTGAACACGTGGTGATCTTCAACGTGATCTTTCTTTGGTGCCAACATTAAACCCGCAACTCTACAAATTCCAAAACTTGGTTTAAGGCTCCCGTGATACTTTATAAAATTCTTATCATATTTTTGGTTGATGCAAGATTGGTCTTCACCTTGGATGCTTCTGTACCAAACACTTAGGGTAATTAAAATGTGAGGTCTTGCTCACATGGATTGAGTAAGTGGCAAAACCACTCTTTGGCCACTAAAAGTGATGGGCATAGCATCCCTTTTGCAACACGTTAGGGACCTCTGCAGTTTCTTCCTCTTTTTCCACTCTTCCTTGCTTATTGATTGGGCATAGATCGCACACCTCCTCCAAATTGTGCTCCTTTTCCTTTTGCACCTTCTTTTTGTGAGCTTTGGCCCAACATAACTTGACTACCTCCAAATCTTTTTATCTTTTTTTCTTTCCTTGTGTTCTTAGACCTATCTATGACTGTCCTTCGCCTAAAGCCCTCTTGGCTTTGTTCACTAAACATCCAATCTTCAATTGGACTCTTTAACCAACTATCTTGCTTCTCCTTCATCAATTTGGCTGCAATTTCCTCCTCTCTGCTGGTCTATGTTCCTCTTCATGCCACATAGGCATGCTTCACCTCCATACTCGGGAGCTCTTCAAACAACTCTTTAAATCCTCTATGTCTTTTGTTGTCAATGCCTTTGCAAACTTAATTGTGGCTTCTTCATTTGCAAGAGCTTTAAAAGCTCTTCTAACCCTTATGCTTTTCATGCTTCATGAGCTTAAATAGCTCCTCTTCTCGGCTAAAAAGCTATGCTCCACGGGGACGCGTCCCTTGCCCTTTTCGGGATGGGTAAGAAACGTCCCCTACTTGTCCCCATACCACGGACATTTCGGAAATTCGGGGACGAGTAGGAAACGTCCCCTACCCGTCCCCAATCTGTCAAAAAAATCGGGGACGTCCCAAAAACTTTGAATTTTGAGTAAAGGACGATAGGGGATGGCGAAGTCCTCGAGACGTCCAGGGGGACTTCTATAAGTCCCTGGACGTCTTTGGGACTTCCCAGGGCATCCCCTACGTCCCAACAAAGGTAAAGTTATTTTTTTAAAACACAAAGTTACTTTAAAAAAAAAAGGAATATGGGGGCCCACAAGGACCCCCACACTCATTTCTAACTAACCTAAACCTAAAACAACCTCTCTTACAACTAAAACAAAAAAAGAAGCTCATTTTTGTCATTTCCCATCTTGTGAAGGAGAAGACAAAGAAAGAAAACAACAGAGAGAAGAAAAGAGAACATTAGTGAGAAGAAGGTAAGAGAGCAATAATCTACAATGAATTCATTTAATAGTTTTGTATTGCTCATGCAACAACGTGTCTATGAATAGAAAACATAGAGTAATATGTTTTGGTGATAAACAAATTGTGGTATTATGTTGAATGGTTTGTTGTGCAGCAGAGGGTGTATAAACAAAGCATTGAGTAATATGCTTTCGTGAAAAACACGGGTATTTACCCAATTCTTTGAACTGTGTATGAATACATAATGTAGAGTAATATGTTTTGGTGAAAAACATTGTGGTATCAGTTCAATGTTGTGTTGTGCAACACAGGTGTACGAACAAAGCATAGAGTAATATGTTTTCCAAAAAAGACTGTTTTTGACTCAATGTTGTGAAAGGTGTGTGTGACTACAAAACACAGAGTAAAATGTTTTGGTGAAAAAGAGTGTGTTATTCAGTTCAATGCTGTGTTGTGCAGAAAAGTTGTATGAACAAAGCATAAAGTAATATGTTTTGCTGAAAAAAACAGCGGGTTTTTACTCAATTCTGAAAAACCCTATTATCATGACCGCTCCAATATGCCTGCTCAAAAGTGTGACAATGCATTTGCTAATTGTATGCTTGATGATGCATATGATTGCATTTGAATTGTTAGACTTTTGTGCAGGTGTTGTGTATTATATACTTTTTCTATGTTTCAGACATTTTGTTGTTGTCTAGTTGAAACTTGCAGCCCTTGGGCATTTCATTGTAATTATTATTGTAATTGAAACTTCAACCTTATGTGAAATCTCAATTCAGCTCCAATTTTATGTATTAAGGTTCTATAATGTGTGTGATGAATGCTTTATCAATGTTATCATATGAATATTTGAAATTTCCTATATTTTTAATATTTTCCCTTATTTTTAATAGCTGTCCCCTAAAAAAAGGCCTCCAAAAAAATCCGTCCCGAAACACGTCCCCCCGTCCCCTACCGTCCCTGTCCCGGAAACTTGGTGGAACATAACTAAAAGGTTTCTTCCTCTTGTGCCTTAGCATTCTCAGTTGCACCTGCACACAAATTACAAACACAAATGAATTAAAAAAATATAGGATTTAGCAGTCCCTATAGGTGCTTCCTCCTTCACCTCTCCTCCTTCAATGGCTGATATTAAAATCAACTTCTCTTTCTCTTCACTATGCCATTTGGTCATGCTTCCCAACATTTTCCTGCAGCTTTTTCTCTCTTCATGGCTCACTGCCTTGTGATGGACAATCAAAAGTCCATTCCCCTCTTCATCCATTTTGGCTGCAACATTTATCTTGAACATGTTCTCAATCTTATGCTTCACAGTCTCCCTTTTCTTCTTCCTTCATTCTTTCCTTCTCTTCCTTCATTCTTTCCTCCAACTTTTAACTCATAAGAGTCTCTTCTTTACAAAATTTTTCAAGTGCATGAGTCTGCACTTATTGCTTCATCTTCCTCTCTACTTCCCCTTCTTTTATCTGTCCTATTCTCTCTTCTATGCCTTCCAAGAGGCATATCTCGACTCCACTATTGCTGCCACTCTTCTCAACTTCATCCTTCCTCATGAGGATCTTTCCTTTGTCCTCAGTTTTCTCTTTCTTGTTTTTCTCTGCAATATCCAGTTCTGGCATGATGCTGTCTTCATACTCTTCACTCTTCATGTGGTCTCTCCATTGGTTTGCCACCATCTCCATGGTTTCTGCCACTATGGCTGTAATGTCCTCTTCTCCCTCTATGTTCATATTCCATATGGTTGGAACCAATTCACATTCTTCCTCTTCACCAATCACATGGCCTGCATGACCACCCTCTCTTCTACTGCTGCTTCTTTTTTTCTCGTGTGGGTTGTTCCCACATCTCCAACTCTTTGTGCAACCTCTGTAACAGGGTGCAACCTTCCTTTTCTCCGTTTCTCCTTTCTCTATCCCCTCTTAAGAGGACTTCTTCACCTTCTATTTACTTTTCTCCCTCTCTGCAGTCACTCAATCTCTTTCCTTCTTCTAGGTAGTAATACTCTCCCCACTTTTCTCCTTCCCACTTATCTTTTTTTCACATATGAAGAAATCATCCTCATTTCCATACCCTTCTTCCAACTCCAGTGTTACCTCATATTCAGCCCCTAGTGTGTCCACAATAATTTGCACCATTTTTAGCATTCTCTTCATCACTTCAAGCTCCTTCTTGTGCAATGCTGATTTACCCTTAATTTTATCCTTCTCTCTGCTCTTTACACTTTCACTTGCATAGCTGCCACTATGCTCTTGAACTCTTCCAAATGGGCTATTTGCTTTCCCATTATATCCTCCTCAACTTCAAGATAACTTTTGGTTGTCATCTCCTCTCGTCTTCTTCACTCATTAAGGTTTTCTCAAAGCCTCTTTCACTTTGTCTAGTCCTTAGAACAGCTCCTGGTTGCTCTCTTGTCAATTCCACCCTCTATAGCTCTTCAAGCTATCTTCTTCTCTTTCAAATCTTCACACCACTTCTTTCTCACTCACTGCTGCAACCTCAGCTGCAATCCTACATAGGTTTCTCCTCTTCTTGTTGTCTACCCACCAATGCTTGACGGAGAACAACTCTTTCACTCTCATGCAACCCTAAAACTGTGATTTATCTCTTATTCCTACCCTTTACCCACTGTTCTCAGACTGGAGGACAACATCATGTCTTCTACCCACTATTTTTCCCTAGTAGAAGTCATAAAATCCCTCTTTCACTGACTTTTCTGCCCTCTACCCAGTTTCCTCAGACTGGAGGACTCAACCTTTTCTCTCACTCACTACCCACTTTTCTCACAGTGGAGGACAACTCACAACTCTCTTACTCTTCCCTAAGGCATATACCCATCTCTCTATTTTGTTGGAAGATGTTATTCTCTCCCACTTCCTTTGTTTTCTACCCACACCGTCTCTCTAATGTGGAAAACAAACCTTTTTAGGAGACTCTCCTAACTTCTCTCAACTCTTATCTTCCTCAACACTTCCTCAACTTCTTTGTGCTGCTTCTCTCACACACATTTATTCACTTTTGCATCATTATCCTTTCTTCTAGAGCTATCTTTTGAGCTCTGATACCAGTTGATGCTCTCATGGGAGGGGTCTCGAGTGACCAAAAGCCCAACCCCGGAGCCCAGAGTCACACAATGGATCACATATAAAAACAACACCCTTTTCATTAATATCAAAGCCTTAACAACATCGATAAATATTGTAACTCTTTCCCCAATCTTCTATCACTCCTCTAAGCCTCTCTCGGCTTTACAAAAACTAATTGCAAACTCTACAACTTCCTAAGACTCCACAAAAGTCTTACACAAACTCACATGCCTGTATCTACTCAACAACCTTCAACAACCTTTGCATAATGCTAACATTCCCTTTTAAAGACCCAAAAGAAAGCTCTAGATCACCTCCATTATGGAATGTCCTTAGTCACTACGAACACCCTCCAAAACTAATAAATGAGATTGGTTTTGATATCTCACTTATGGAGTCCTGCGATCTCTGTAAGATTCTCAATAAATGGCAAATGTGACCACTCAGACTGTTGTGTGGCCTGATGCCATTTGCCACATTAATTCTTTGCTACAAAATTCATTTGCATGTTCTCTTGATCATCATTATGCATCCAATGCGTATAGTCACTTGTGTCTGTTTGTGGCCTTGTTGAACATTCAAGCATTGAATCTGAGTTGTTTGAGTTGGTGGAATCTCTTCCAACACACTATAGCGGTCGCATGGGACTTAAACGTGAAATTCCTCCTCTATACGTGACCAATTGCTCCCAATCTGAGCCCAAGGGCTTTTCAACGAGCTCAATAACACACCAATTAGAGCTTCCTCATGAAAGATATGGCCGGATGAATCTCTCACAGGCCATTTTTTCCACTATGAACATCTGGGACACGTGGCCCTAAGTTGGAGTTTGGTTTCCTAGTGACAAGTGGTATTTCCATGACAACTTGGGGTCATGCACTTTCCATGCCTTCCTCTCTTTTTCCTTGTGATCTCCTTGAAATGATTCATAGGATAGTGACATGCATCGTTATTTTTCTCCAGCTCTTCCCCTTTACCTTTGACTGTAGCCTCTATGAAATGTTCCAGAATGGCGACAAGTGTCACGACTGCGGCCTCTTGGATCACGCACCATATGAACACTTTGATCACAACCTTTGTGAAAACCCTGTGGAAAGATGGATGAGATTGTGACACTCTTCACATTCTTGAAGTCTCATGAATCCTTTGAAGGTACTGGCACGGTATGCAGGAGGTATGCTCAGGGTACATCCAGCAGTACCCGGGTACGTCTGGGTACTTCTCAGGAAGTACCCAGACGTACCCGGTACTGCTGGACGTACCCTGGCCGTACCAGCTGTACCCACAGTGTACCCACCAGTAAAAACAACAATTTTTTATTTATTTTTTAATATTTTTTAATTTTTTTGTAAAAAAACTATTTTTGGGGGTCAATAAAGGTCAATAGATGGGATTACGTAAATGATTTAACTGTGGTAAAACTTCACAGAAGTACCTAAAACAATGGCTGAAACTGCAACAGTTGAGATGCGTTTGGGTAATGTAGGATCAAAAACACAGTGGCAGCATCTCCACTAGCAAGTAAGACTAATGCAGGAATAATAAGAGAAACCCCAAAGGAATCTGAACTGCCAGATTTGAAGGGAGCTGGTAATAGCCAGAATTCCAGTCCAGTTATGTGATTTGTTATTATTTATGTTAATAATTGGACATTGTAACATTTGGAGTTTGAACAATGTACTTGTTCGAAGTTCAATCAATGAATATCATGACAAAATGCATTGAATTATTAATACGTTATTTGGCTATTTCACTTAATTAATAATTTGTTTACTCTATTCATGTATAAGGCTGAATTTTTGCTTATTTGGCTATATTTTTAATATTTTATATGTATATTGTACTGCCGTACCCAAGTGCCGTACCCGGCCCCCAAAAAAATTGCCGTATCAGCATACTGGATCCCGTACCTGTACCCGCACCATACCCCCGTACCGGCTACCTAGCTTTGAACCTTGGCCTCCTCTTGACCGTGTGACCTCTGTGTTAACTTTGAGGTAGTACGGGCTTGTGATACTGTCACAATCACAGTCTTACGAACTCTCATGATTTTCCTTCTTTCTCCTTGTGGCCTCTTTGAAACTTCATGGACCTGTGCATTTATAAATTCCGTCTTATTATCATGCCGAGTCAGCTTTTCTGTAAATTGTTTATTTGACTGTGAATGGAAAGTTAACTCCTCGCGAACTTTGTGACTTTTGAATCCCTGTGAGCACTTCAAGTGAAGAATTGTGGCTGCCATGGCTGCCATTTGGAAAAGTGGCACTTGATTGAGGTCTGTGAACATTTGGTGATCTTCAAAGTGATCTCTGCTGCTACCACCATCAAACTTGCAACTCTGTGAATGCCAAAACTTGACTAAAAGCCACTGAAACACTCAACAAAATTCCTGCCATAATTTTGGTTGATGCAGGATTGATCTTCGTCTTCTATGCTCCTGCATCAGTAAACTAGCCACAACATGACGAAGTTGACCTGCACCATTGTGAAGCCATGGGATTGAAAAAGATATTTTTGGAAAAAAACTGTGCAAGAAAGTTTTTGACCACCGATGTTTTGGGTGACACTCCATGGTCAATGATGGAGTGTGATCCGAAATGTCGGTGGTCAAAAGCTTTCTTGCACAATTTTTTTCCTATTCTTTTTTAATTATTATGGACTGGAATCCCGAAATCTCTAATCCAGAGCACTTGGTTTGGAGCTTTTACAAAAAAATGAATAATCAAAATGCTTAATGAGATCCAATTTACTATGAAAGCAGCTAATAAGCTAGAGTATGGGGCATGATTGTCTTAAACGTATTTTGATTCATTTCATTGTCTATGAAACTGATCTGGATTCTAGGAATGGTCTGAGGGACAACAATCTAAATAGTGGAATCTAGTGTGCTATGAACAGAATGGAATTTATGCTATTAATTATGAGCAACAATTAAATTGCAGAAATTGAACATAGAATCATTCATTCACACAAGAATAACAATGCTGACAATAAGAATTCAATGAGAATTTTAGTCATATGATAGTTTCGTACAATTTTAGACTTAAAGAAGAGATGTGAAACTATGTGAATTTGTCTCCAAATTGTGCAATAAATTTATATGTACAAACTATGTAGAATAGGAAATGAATGGATGTTGGGAGAGGATAAAGCAATGCATTCTTTTGGTGGTTATTGAGAAATTGGAAAGTTGTATTATGTTTAGGCTGTTGATGCTGAGTTGGCACCATCTTGATGTGGCACTGAGGAAAGCTATTAGTAAGTCAATGTTGTTCGAGGTTCTCCTCAATCCTGCAAGGAGACGCCACCCCTTGATGGTGCAAGGGAGCAAGGTAAACAATGAAAGATTTGGTTGGGGTTGGTGCATGCTAAAGAGGCTCCCTTGTTGAATGTCCACCTGGATCAGAAATGTCAATTCTGATGCCTTAATCCCAAAGGTGCAGGCCTGTATTGAAGGGATTGGAATTGGGGCACATGAAAATCTTTCTTCAACTATAAGACAAAGGACTTACATAATGAAGTGAGACAGTCTAATGCTATCGCCCCTCGATTGAACAAGTGGTGGTGGGTAAAGGAAACTGGAATTAGATGGCAACAACATTATCAAGTTATTTGGAAAGTAAGAACCTCCTTCATGCAAAAGGTACCGGGATGGTTTGTAATACATCGAGGTTTAGCTGTCAAAGTACGGTTGAGTAAGGTAGGTATTGTGGATGCATTTTTAATCATATGTTCTCGAAGAGTTGAGCATTTAGAGGTTTTGGGGTTGGTTACTATCTGAACTTCATGTCTTTTTACTGCTTCTCTCTTGGTAAGGACCTCTTCTAGGGATTCTTGGATGATCAGGGACAGATGTGAGAGTCTATGGCATACAATTCAGTTGGCGGCGATCTGTTTAGTTCGGAGGACGAGATGTAAAGCTACTTTTTAGGAAGATACCTCCCTACTCACATTGGGGAAATCACAAATTTTTATACATGATTCGGCTTTGATTGTGCAAGCTGAGTTTGAATGGTTTTGGAAGGCTATGAATTTATTTCCCATTCGGCTCCAAACCTTGGTGCTTTTTTTTTCCTTGCATATGTAGTCAGAGATTTTATTAAGCTGTAGTCATAGATTTTCCTTTTCAAAATGCTCAGCCAATGAAATCATTCTGGAGTAGAATAAGATGCATTTCTTCATAGATTGGAATAGTGTATATGGCTTATATGATGTTCAAAGTTATATCACTGTTATTACACGGTTATGGAATTGGTAGGAACAAATTGACCACCTTCAGGTTATACATCAAGGATAGTTCTGGTCAATGAGTAATATTGCTTTTCAAGAAGAATAATATGCTTATATCCAATTAAAAATTAACTGCATGTCGAAGCAAAATTCATTAATATGAACACAGTTTCAGGTTTTTGTCAGGAGGCCATTGCATTAATAAAAATATATGATATGAGTGTTGGACAAAATGATCTGACAACTTAATTTCAGATTGCAATAGTCTGTTTATAATTTTTTTGGTCTCTGTAAAATATGTTCTACCGATGCATGTTTGTGCAGACAATTGAAAAATCTGACTGGTTAATGAAGCGGAGATAAGCTGGATAGCTGAAATTCTATTAAATAGATGACTGATTCGATGCATGATACACTATTCCATCCTTTATAGTTTATCGGCCATCTTAAGAGTGTTTCCTTACCGAGACTGTTACCCATTTACCTTGCTTTGATCATAGGGATACTGTCATTTGTTTGAGAATAAATCAACCTTCCAATTCTTGACATGATTGTGTCTCCAGTTAAGGTTGAACACTATTTATGCATACATGATAATATCCAGTGGAAAATCTTCAGAAGGATTGGATTCATCAGTTATACCAATTGCCCTATTGAAACTCTAAAAATGTTTGCATGCTGCAGTGGCTGCGTTATGAGTTTTCTACTGACCCTACACTTTCCTATGGAAGGGAGATACATGCCTTAAAGAGGCTGATGTCCACGTCTGAAGATAGGAATAGGAGACATCTCTAAGGATTTGTGAAGTCTCTTCAATATTAAATCTAAAACTCAAAGTTAAGATGTACTCATGCTGAAAGAAATTCTCTCTATTTTCTTTTAACTTGTCTACTGTGTGTCTTATATGCGGTTATCTAGGAAATGTTTGCAATGTTATCCAGTGAATATTTGGAACAAGGATAATATAAGTTCAATGCTACTCTGCAGATGAGGTTTCTGCTCACAAATGTTAATGGTGAAGCAAAAGCAGGCCGTCTACTTGCAATTATGGGACCATCAGGTTCTGGGAAGACCACGTTGCTTAATGTTCTAGCAGGCCAGCTTGCTGCATCCCTCGATTACGCCTCACGGGACGACTATATGTCAATGGAAATGCATTCTCCAGTGCTTTTCATAAGTGAGTTTCTGAACTTGTCTTGTCACTTGTGATGGGGCTGTAAAGGGAAAACCTCTATACTGATATAATAGGTTTGTCTTTATAATCCTTGGCTGATATTATTGTTGTATTTTGCATATTTTGTAGGATAGCTTATATGCGACAGGAGGACCTTTTCTTCTCTCAGTTAACAGTCCGAGAAACACTGTCTGTCGCTGCGGAGCTCCAGCTTTCAAAATTAACATGTGAAGATAGAGAAAAATATGTGAACGATCTTCTTAATCGCTTAGGCCTGGTAAGATAGTCACAAGACAAAGAGTTGATGCATTGATATGACTGTAGTGTGCATACTGCTTATTTGATTCATAAAAGTGCATGTGAAAGTGGCCAGACTTAGCATTTTTAATTAACTAAATTATAAAGGCGAAAAGTATACCCTAATTATATGCTTATAGGCTTTTTTACTTGTTTCATTGAAGGTGAGTATGCCTCCTTCAGTAATCGCAGATGGTTCCTTTAGTGTATAGTCCCTTGAGCAAATGACATATGCAGGGCATACCACTTGACCTGACACCTAAAAATTTACTAGCATAAGCTATATTCAAAATAAGCATTTTGTAGTATATTTATGCTATCCACATGTATATTTTTTTCTCCATCATAAAATCATTGCTAATGCTCTAGGAAGACCTTACAGGAATATATATTATTTACATACAACCTAATATCGTATTCTCTTTGTACTTTGGGAATGCAAGCTCTTTGTTGTTATTGCTATTCTGTGTTTTTTCCTCAAATTGGCACCTGCACTGTTTATGGATACGAGTGGATGATATTTTCAGACATCTGGTTTAGTAGAGGTCTGTAGGTTTAAACTCTCATATTGTGATTTTTTTTCAGGAGCAACTCACCTCACTTTATCACATTATTGAAACTTGAAATATTTTGGTGATTACCTTGACTTTGGCCAATTTCTTGTGCTGGTAGAGGAGTATGCTTTCAGTGCTTTCCAACTTTTTGATGTTCTCGTGTATATTGGAACAGGTAAGTTGTGCAGATTGTATTGTTGGTGATGCAAAAGTTCGAGGAATCAGTGGAGGTGAAAAGAAAAGGTTATCTGTAGCTTGTGAATTGATTGCCAGCCCATCTGTTGTTTTTGCAGATGAACCAACAACTGGTACGTACTAGTAATTTGCATTTATTTTCCCTGTTAGGTGAGTTTATTTTGTTTCCATCTGCGGATATTATAATTTCTAGTCCTATGATGCCTCCTTTTCTATTTCATATCAAGAATGGATAGACCCACTTGTTTTTGTTCCTTTATTTTGAATCTTATTTGTGGCCTTCCATTGACTGAATTTCAAGGTCTCTTTAATAGATGCTTGTGCTGCACGTTATTCTGCATTGCCACTGAACCTCGGTATGCCAAGTAGAAAATGTATCATAGCTTCGGAGTGGGAATACATGATAAGATATATTAATAGCTTGTGATTGCTATGATAGGGTTCTATGTTCCACGGGAAGATTTCCCTAACCCTTGGTCACCTGTCCCTATATTCCTGTTGCTGGCCCCTGGCCCCATCCCCATACTATTTCCTATTCAGATCTTTTTCCTAGTATTTGGGGGTACTTTTAGGTGTCCCTTTTGCATAACATACCACATTAGAGCAAAGTACATGAGCGATAGTACTTTATAAGTTTATATTAATAAAAGATAAGTGTTGATACAAGTTGTATAGTACAGGGAGGATCTGATACAAGTGTCCTTTCCCCAATGACATCCTTCTATTTATAAGACAAATGACTTATGATTGCTGGTTTACATGTCAACACCCGAGCATAACCAACAAAAACCATTACAAACTAAAATATGTAATTGTGCTGATAACCTCGACATTACTAATATGTCGGTCTACATTATCCGCATTTCCCGCCAAAACAAGCTGGAGTCCCTTCTGACACAATTCATAGACAACATGATGAATATGGGAATGAAGAGAGAGGGAAAAACAAATTCAAGGGGAGCTGTGTTGATTATGCAGTGATTTTGCAACATTTCTGGCAACTCTCGGGTAAGCTTGCCTGCTATGCATCGACCCAAAATTGCCTGCATTTCTTGGGCTATGGAGTCAAGAAAACACATGTTTCTCTCAATGAGATTTTCCACCACTTTATTTTCTTTTTCTTTTAAAATGAAAGTGGGGGTCTGGAGAGTGGCAGCCCTCAGTGGGACAAAGGGGTAGCAAACCTCGTGGTGTCCGAGAGTAGCCTGCAACCTTTAAAAAACCACGACAGCAACCAAATTTCTTTGGAAAAATGTTGCTTTTTGAAAGCACTCGAAAATGCTGCAGATGTACAATGAGCTGTAACGGTGCATAGACAAGTGATTTGTTTTGAAAGATTGAACATGGTTCGCAGCTGTGGTGATTGATTTGGGAAGTAGTCAATATGCTGGTTGCATGTTGGAGTGCAAGCTTCTGGCAGGTTGTACCATGGTGAAACAGCTTCCAGCAGGTCATACATTGGTTGCACATGTTTCCGACAGGTCATACGAAGGTGAAAGAGCTTCCAGCAAGTCGTATAGCTGCAAGAATTCTTCATGTAGGTTGTATGATGTTGAACGGCTTCATGCATGTCATACGGATGCGATATGAGCTCCTATGGCGGTGGAGGCTACAATAGGAGGCGTATGAGGGTGGTTGTACGAACTGTCAGACATTTTGGGTGGAAATGATCAACGACACCAACAGGGAGATCATAGATGTCAGAAATGGATACCTTGAGGTTGTACAGGATTAGAGTGGGTGCTGTTAGGTCATCCTAGTGAGGGAGGTCATTTGGTTGGCCTGATCGAACAATAGGTTGGTCCAAGGAGGTCGTACAGACAAAGGAGGTTGACTGATATCCAATTAAGAGGAGGTCAAACACTGCCTTATCCTGAGAGGTAGTCAGCAGCTGTATCTTTGAGGTTGTACGACTTCTTCACCCCCATCTTTGATATTTATTTATTGAATTTGTCAAGCTTTGGATGTGGGCTCCTTGAAATTTTGGTATGAGCTTCACAGAAATAATATTCTAATATTCTTCATAAATTCAACTAGAGCAAGCTATACAATTATATAGGTAGAAGTGCTCCTATAAACAAGGAGCTTCTCTGAACAACGTAGCCCACAATTCTCTCCACAAACTCCTCTATACGCGAGCTGTTAAAACAACTCACAACAATAATATTCACCTAATAATATTTTCTACCCATATTTATTTTCCAATCATGTGAGCACTAAATAATTTTCCTAACATTCCCCCTTAGTGCGAACATGGGGAAAACATGCCTTTGATACTTGCACCTGCTTATGATCTGGTGATTTTCACAGGATGATCACAAACCTCAAGGCTGGTTTTGCAAACGGTTGACCAAAATCCGAGAATGGTGGTTTTGCAATTGGTTTACCACAAACCACAAAATGATGGTTTTGCAAATGGATTACCAACAACCAAGAATGGTGGTTTTGCTATTGGTTTACCACAAACCACAAATGAAGGTTTTCAAGTGGTTTACCTACAACCACATCATGATGTGCCAAGTACTATTATCAGTCCTCATCAATATCTCACTTTTGCATCGAAATAACATAGGAAAATCTGTTGAATTACATTGCTTATGCACACAAACTAAAAGCTGGAAATAAAACATTGGATCATGTTCCCCCTCAATGTGAAAATTTCCACTTATTGAAAACAGAACGTTGCGAAACAAACACACACAGCGGAAAACACACTTGCCCAAACTGAAAGCAAACACACACACCACAAAAATGCCACCATAACATATATAAGTCCCCGTCATTGGCGACTAACGAGAGGTCGCTGATTGACCTCCAACCTCTTGTGCCTCCGTCCTCCAGTTTCATGCTGCTAGTTCAACTGGATGTGATCATGGGGCTCAATGGTTGCCAGGACGTCGGGTAACACCGAAAATGCGTCCATAAGGCAATTTTTTTTTTTTTACAATATTTGACTCTTTGACTTTTTGACAATGGACCCAAAAAGACTTGACATCAACTTGATAATGGACTTGACGGACGTACTTTTGATGATAAAACAAAAATTGACTCTTTTGATAGAAATTTTGACTCATACTGACATACTAAACCCATTTGATTATGACATTTAGGGAAGGATTAAAATTGACAATGAACATTGTTTAATCCCAATTTATTATTTTTAAATAACACATAAAATGAAAGATAAACCTACACAATTTTGACATACAAAAAGATTTAATCACATAGACTATGTGATAAAATCAAACTAAACAATAATAAAAAATAATTAAAAAAACTTAACGGACTCCAAAGCTAAACATGGAACTTAAATTTTAATTCTAAAGACCCAAATTAACCTACTTGTCACGACATAACAAAAACTCTGGTCAATGCAAAGACTGTCAAAAATCATAGAAAGGCGATGCTTTCAATACCAATAATAAAGCCGTGTCAATGGGAGGAGATCTGAGCTCGTGATGTTGTCTTGTGGAAATATCGGCTTCGTGATTCCAATGCAGTGTTGGAGATAAGATCGATGGAAGGAGCCATGTTTGAGATCGATCGGTGAGAGGAGTTCACCAAATTCATAGAATCCGAGCCAAGATGTGAACAAAGTCACCAAAAATGAATCTACCAGAGCTAACTTGAGCATAGAACTGACATGTTGCAGAAGGTTGTGCGTAATTTGCAATCATATTTCTTTATTGCCCACAGGTGTAACTGTTCCTCATCATATCCATGCACTTCTTTTTACAGCAGTACGCCCTCCCACCTTCAAACTGTTTAATAAAAATTGACACCTAGCTTCCACCGTGTGAACAAGCCTAATTTGATGCAGATCTCACCATATACAACGTTTATATCATATCTTTCATAACACGCCAATTACTGACAGTTGGCTGTCAAAACTACAGTCATATAGCTTGGGAGATTGCTCAACCTTCGTGTGAATGAAAATATTAAAATACATAGACTGCTACACCTTGTCTACCACACGCAAGACAAATCTATCAACGATGTAAATTCTTGACAGAGCATATAGTTTTGAATGAAGATACCAGACTCCTCACAGAATTTGGGAATGTTTGAAGAGCTCAACACAATACAGTGTCTTTTCTCCAAATATATAGGTGGTGTTAATGCCAAGGCTAACCTTGCCAACAATATAAAATGTACTACAGTCAAATTCGGCAGTCACCACTCAAGATCTAATTCATCATGTTAGGAGATCACCGATGCATTACTGAACTATGTAGAAACTGAGCTGAGCATAGGATCAAGCCAATGAAATCACGAACTCACGACCAAATGGAACTATCAATGCATGAATTTATTTGAAGACTCTCATCTTGGATTATCCTTGCTCTGATGCCAAATGAAATTTTGGTACAAGCTTCACAGAAATAATATTCTAATATTCTTCATAAATTCAACTAGAGCAAGCCATACAATTATATAGGTAGAAGTGCTCCTATAAACAAGGAGCTTCTCCGAACAACTTACCCCACAATTCTCTCCACAAACTCCTATATACGTGAGCTGTTAAAACAACTCACAACAATAATATTCACCTAATAATATTTTCTACCCATATTTATTTCCCAATAATGTGAGCACTATATAATTTTCCTAACACTCCTTTCATTCCTCATTGCTTTATTCGTTTTTTAAATGGGTATCGTATCTATCGTGTTGGTACTTTCGGTTTTGAACTTAAGCGGCTTATTTTTATGCCTACCTATATACTTTAGAACCATAATTCCAGCATTGGAGTTCATCTGTTGGATATGTTTATCGGGCCAACATCCCCTTTGTTGTGAGAATTTTGTTGCCCCATGTGCCATCATTTGTTCAACCACATCTGTCATATCCCACTGTTCTTCAAAAATAGATTGTACTTTAGGCGGTCGTACCTCGAGTGAGTGGTGGGCATGCCATCTCACCACCACGCACCGTCAATGCAGCTGGAATAATGGAGTCTCCATCCACAACAAACTGTTCTTCAGAATGAGGAAATCCATCCTCCCAAGGCATGACCGCCTTCCGTACATCTGGTATAGTGGATACTCCCTCCATAATAAGTGCATGTAGGTTGATTGTATCCAAGTCAACAAATTTGTGAGGAATGGCTTCCTCCCAAGGCATTGCAGCCTCTTGCACATCCTGTATGGTGGAGCTGTCCTCCACACGTGCATTCATGTTGATCGTAGCAGGATCAACAAGCCGATATTGGCCACCTTGCCCAATACCAAGGGCAATCATCCGTCTCTATTTCACATAAGAGACAACACACTTCTTCCCACAAAAATCCACATAAATATTGGGATTTTCAGTTAATTGACGAATAAATAGAAGATTCTTTTGTAAAGAAGGTACATATCTAACATTCTGTACCAACAGTTTATGAGCATTATTCAATACAATGCATATATATCCTATCCCTTCTACTACAAGTGATTCTCCATCAGAGAGTACTATTGATTCAAAACATATATTCGCGATAAACAAAACATACTAGTCCTGCGACATGAAATTTTTGCGGATGCACACGGAGTGAATGATCCAACAACTAGTACCATTGTCATGCGAGCATGATGTTGTAAGACAATAAAGAGCATGCCCGTTATGCGAATCTTGTTCTTCTGCAGCAGCTTGCCGCATGTGTCTCATCACATGGCTTTTTGTTACTTTGCGAAAGAATCATACTTACGCTTCCGATAATCCTTCTTATGGCGCCCACCTTGTGACAGTAATAACATGTGACCTGATACCGAGTGGAGGACTCACCAGAATGACGTCTCCACTTTCCTTTTGACTGTGTGACAAGAGCACTCTCTGATTGGTCACAACTAGATTCGCCCGAATTTGTCACCGCTCCTTTTGCAACATGTAAAAACTCACCTTGTCAAATGTGAGAGTTTGAATTTCAACCATTAAATGGAGTGCCTCCACAAATGACTCATATGAAGAAGGTAAGTTGTTTTGAACTGAGCCACCATATCATCATTGTCTACCTTTTTGTTGATGGAAGATAACGGTCTCGGAGGTCGTTCATCCGAGTAGGTGTTCGACAACAATTCACCTTGTAACTTTACGGAAAAGAGCATATTCTTTAGGTATAAAACCCGACTCTTTTCTGACGTGTGATATTTATCCCCGACTAGCCCACAGGTGCTAGCCACGGTGACATTCCACACTTTCGGTAACATATCATCCGACATTGATAACTTGAGAAGCAAAAGTGCTTCCTTATGATGTTTTGCATAATCCGTGAAGTTCGTCGTTGGTCGACCTTTACTACCCATGATTATTTTATCACAATCACGAAATTCTGCGAGCGTTAGAATCTTATGGCTCCATACATTGAAATTTGTGCCCGTTAATTGATTATTCAAATGCAGGTGGATAAGTTGAAAAAATGAATATGAATTCATCGTATTAATTCAACGACCTTCTTTCAAAAGGAAGAATTGGAATTGAATCGCCTCGAACTAATGCTATCCTCACGAATGAAGAAAGGAAACAAGCTTTTGTCCTTTTTTTTTTAGAGAATGCCCTCATGATTACGCCCCCCACGACTCGGTGTCGTGGATTGGTAACTTTCATTGTATTTACGTCCAAAAATGCGACTAATGATTCACGTGTCTTTTGCCCTCCAAAAAGACAGCTTTAACTAGTTCGACATTGCCCATGTACATTGCCTTCGAACTAACCATGATTTTGTGCAAAAGCGACCAATATTTTGCCCTCGTCATCAATTTTAATGGCGAAACAATTGATCATCCATACGAATTTGCTCTCGACTTTGCCTCTGCCCTCGTCGTCCTTGCTGCGACCACGACTTTGGATTTTTGACTAGGTATTCACGACTTTGCACGACACGAGCCATGACTTTGCCTTTAGGATTTGCGATGGTCCACTTTTCTCCTTTCTTCTTTGTCCTCGAAAATGCGAATAAGCGAGGCTTTGACTTTGTAATAGTCGTTCTTCCTACACGATTGTAGATGCAAGTAGTTTGTGCCCTATCAAACTGTGACTCGGCTTCCTCAAACCATTTGCGCTCTCCCGTACCCTTTAAGGGCTTCCTTGGGATACAAACCTTTGACGCTCTGATACTAATTTTAGCATATGCAAAGAGAAGGAAGAATTCAGAGAAGGCTGAATGCACACTCAAACAAATGTGATAGCGTTTATTATATAAGAAGAGGTGGTTACTGATTGGTTGAACAGTTACCAACTCAATAACAACTACATAACTGCATTATAAGCTATATAATGCTCTATATTTTAACAAATTAAATTATTAATTTCTCCTTTATTATCCCTTTAGCCGACTGAATACAATGCAAAATAGGCTAAAAAGAGGTCTTCTACCTGCCAATATTTAAAAATACATTTTATTCTTATAATAATATTAATAAGTTGCCCCTAGATGATGAATTGACCGGCCCAACTTAGAAATATTATTAATGTCCATTAATTTGAAAAAGGGGACATTACAAGATATCTACAAAATTGAACAAAATGATTGGGCTCTAATATTTACCTTTTGATCCATCAATACACCCAATACCTTTATGCCCGGATAGTTGAAGGCCATATGGCTAGAATCGCCATATGGTTAGAATCGCAAGAACACTTCCAAGTCTCCTCCAAAAGAACATTCACACGAAAATTGCTATCAACAATGGTGTTTGTCAAATTCCCGCCAAGAACTTCCACATGCACAACTCTTGGTTGTTGGGCTAGGTTCATTGTTAGGAGCATAGGATTGATCACTTTGTCACCCGACAAGGATCGACTACTAGTTCATTCTTCCGCTTTTGATCTCCCCATCACTCCATGTTAGGTGCACCATTGCATGCTCCATGTTCGGCTATTGCCCTTAATGGTAGTAGTTTGAACATTCTTGAGTTTTGAATGCTTTGCAATAAGTCAACTATCTTCACAAGTATAGTGGTCTGCAAGACATGTCGTGCAATAGCTTTGTCGGATTCTAATCTGCTTTCGTCATCATGCTTGTATGTTCATTTGCCTAATGTTCTTCTTTGACCATGGCCCTCTTGACTTCCACCCTTGCTTTGGCGAGCCTTTCCTTCTCCATATGTGGGTCGGGGTAATTGGCTTTCTTCATTTGTGCTTTGGTAATTGGCATAACTTCCTTGCCCCCAATTACATCATTCATATTGACGATGGCTTGCTTTGGACAATTGCCAACTTTATGGTCCTCAACGGTAATGCCCCTTTTTTCGAAATAATGCAAATTGAAGGCTTCTTGCCCATCCTTCCCGCGGGCAAGAAGAAGATGAACAAGGGAAGTCCTTGGGTTGCATTTTAGTTTTCTTTCATTAACAATAAGTGTTTTTCTTTTGTATTTTTCCTCTAAGGCAGGTCAGCTGGGTTGGAGAGCTCTTAAAGTCAAATTAAAAATTAAAGCAAGCTTCTAAAGAGGTTGGTCTTGGGGAATTCCTCCCTTATGACCTTTGGCGCCACCATAAGGGTATTTAAGGAGTCACATAGGCTCATTTTGGGCATCTTTTGGCATTATATACTTTTATCTACTTGGTTCTAGAGCTGGTTGCTCTAATCCAAATCCACTAAGGGGCGACAATCCATTAGTGTGGCAAGCAAGGAGGACGAAACCCTTCCTTGTTGAAGATTGGAGAATGAAAACTCTCCAATTTGGTGGTGTTGAGGACATTCTTTGAAGACTATCTTGTTGGTTGGCAGCTAGGGCTTGGAGAAGAAGGAATATCAAGGGTTTTGGTATCATTTTATGCCCCTCTCCTAGGGAGCGACTTGTATAGGAGTGTGATTGGGTGCTTTCTAGGGCACGAATTAACATTCCAAGTTGATATTCAGACTTTTACATATTTATAAGGCTGATATATTACATATTTGTCATTTGTTGGGGTTTGGTGACCTCATTTTCAGTCACTTCTATTGGCTGTACTTCTGCTGTTAAATTAATTTCCAGCTGTGTTTGTGATTGGGTTTCATGGTGAAAATTGCCCTAAAAGGTTTATATATGTTGTAGATGAGTTTTATGGTGATATTTGGTTGAATTATTGTTCTTTGCAAGCTGCTGTCCTAAAAATCAGACTGCTGTACATTGCTGTTCCATTTTTCAGTTTGCTGGTCTAAAAATCAGATTATATTCAGTTGGGGGTTTGTGTGATTTCCTTGTTTGTGTGGTTCAGCCCTAGAAAGGGACATTACACCGACTCAAACCATCTATAGAGAAGTCTGGTGTCATTTTGGTTAGGGCAATCTCTTGTAAAGTGGTCCCACTCATTGCACTCCCAACACTGTACAATTGGTTGTCCTTTAGTGTTATACCGAATCTGACTCCCGCCACCGATATTATTTTGTTGCTGGTAGCTCCTTTGTAGTGTGGTGGATGGTGTCGACGACTCTCCTCTTGTGAATAGTTCTTTCCCTTTTGTATTTGACAATTGTATGGGTAGTCCTTGATTGAATGCCTTGTAACTTGACAAATCTCACACAAAATATCCTTACCTTCGTTCTTAGCGTGTCCCTTTAGTTCATCATTTAAAACATGTCCTTTCTCAAAGCTTGCACTGATCCAGGTTCACATTCATCCTAGAGTTAGGGCCATCTTCTTCGCATCTTTTTGAATTTGAGGATGTCTTTTTCTCGCTTTCAATATCCATGGCTTAGTTGTATGCATCTTCGTACAATGAGGGTGGAACCACCTTCATCGTACTCCTGCATATGAGGGCACTAACCCTCAATGAACCATTACTTTTTCAAGCCATTGACATTTTCATTTTCAAGTTTTCGAATAGTCCTTTAAGTATTTTATCATAGGCACGAACATTCTTGTGTTTACCCTGTTGGGTATTGTAGATTTTAGTGACAGTCTCATTTTCATTCCTCAAGAGTTTGAATTCTTTCTCAAAGGATTTCTTAAGTGTTTTTTTATGTCGCTTTTTCCAAGCTTGGTGCATCTATGTACTCGTCAATAGTCATTCCTTGAAGGGTCGTTGGGCAACATCTCAACCACACATGTTCACCTTTATGTCCATTGGCATTCCATATGGTAATGCACGTTCCACATTGTCGTATGGGATCCTCCGATCCATCATTAATGAACTTTGACAACTTTTGCTTTTTTGGAGATGGCGTTGATGGTGTAATCAATGGCTTTGGCATGGATTTTGGAATACAAGTCTTCCCCTTATAAAGGTTAGCATTGGATGTTCCTCGGTGCTCTCAACACTATTGGACACGTCCCTATGTTCGACCCCTTCCTTCAACAAGGATCCGTATAATATATTGCATACCATCAAGTCCCTTTTTGTGCAAACTCCCTCCAACTTGTTGTTCGGACGCTTGCAGTCAAACTTTATATATAATTCTCTTGCAATACCCTCTGATCCAACCTAGGTGGCGAAGTCCACATTTCTTTCCTCTAGAAAGGTTGATTCTCTTGCAACACCCTTCAATTCGACCTGGTTGGAAAGGTCTGCACTTGCATCCTTTGGAAGAGGCTATGGCAATCTCTACCCACTCCTCATTGCGAGTGGCGTAGGGTCCACCAATTCCGGTTGAGCCTTTCTTGGTTTCAGCTCTGGTTCTGGTTTATGACTTCTTACCCTTTGGCCTTGCTTGCTGGTTTTTTAGAATTGGTTGCCAGTCGCAGCCTTTTTATCTTTTCTCGTGTTGTTTTGCCAATTGAGTGGACCATTTAACTTCTGGGTCCCCTCCTGACTATGTCTCTCTTCTGCCTTTGTTCAGAGTCAATAGCATGAATTATTGCTCGTATGCTTGGGACGCTTTTCACGGTTGTGTTTGGCACATAGATCTTAGAAGATAATGGGGTGCCTCATTACGCTTCTCTTACAAATGACTTTAACTTGACTGGATGTTCTTTGAGGCAACATCACCAAAAATGTAATATGATTAATGTCTACTTAGATACCAGACTTATCAATAACAACACACACAAAATAATAATTGCATAAGAAACTATATCAGGGCAAAGTTCGAACATGTATTCATAAAAGATAAGTCTCGATACAATTCATACAGTAC
Organism: Taxus wallichiana var. yunnanensis; assembly: GCA_018340775.1. NCBI lineage: Eukaryota > Viridiplantae > Streptophyta > Pinopsida > Cupressales > Taxaceae > Taxus > Taxus wallichiana. The sequence continues at coordinate 114,034,113 of CM031240.1, forward strand.
AAGGAGGACCTGATACAAGTGCCCTTTCCTCGATGTATATCCTTTTATTTATAAGACAAATAACTTATGGTTGGTAGTTGACACAACTGTCAACATTCGACCATAAAAGAGTCATTTCAAATTAATATGTAATTATGCCGATAACCATGACAATACTAATATGTCTATCTACAAATGGATCATAGTTTCCTTGACAAAGGGAGTAGAAAGACATTATTAGTTAGTGTTAATAGCTTGTGATTGCTATGATAGGGTTCTATGTTCCATGGGAAGGTGTCTCCACCCCTAGGTCACTTGTCCCCATATCCTTGTTCTCAAGCGCCCAGCCCTGCCCCCATGCTATTTCCTATTCAAATATTGTTCCTAGTACTTTAGGGTACTTTTAGGTCTCCCCTTTTCACATTATCCCATTTCCTTATCTCTTCCCCCAGCCCCTTCCCACCCCAGCGCCCCCAACCCCAAATTAAAGGGGTGGGGGCTCAGTGGAACACAGGCAGGGTTGGATAATGTGCCATGACAGGTACATGGTTAAAAATCTGTCTACATCATTATATACGGTTTCCTGTTAATTAAATTTCCCTTGTTTCTAGATCATGTCCTCTTTGATTTTTAACATAAAATTGTTCCTTCTTGTTTGCAACTGTGATTATTTACTACATAATCTTGGTTTAGACTACATAGACCAACTGTGAAGTTTATCTTAAAATAAATATTGAGATTAAATTATCCTGAAACTCTCTGAAATTCGCAAAAGAAAAAAATTGAAGTGAAGGAAACTTTTGAATATAGTGAAAGTAGAGTTACACTATCAACTGGTTAAGAAGATCATGTCAGCTACCTGAAACATAAGCATTACATTTGGAAAGACTGGAATTTGAAGCATTAATATAGAAGAGAGGAAAATTGCCAATTTGTTTCAACTTTAATTTCTTTTGGTGGTTTGACTCATTTCTGTGTGAAGTTACATTGGTTCCTTATTTTTAGCAAACCGGGCCTGTTATGCATGTAGGGTTGGATGCTTTCCAGGCAGAAAAGGTGATGGAAACACTTCAAAAACTCGCACAAGAAGGACATACGGTTGTGTGTTCTATTCACCAGCCTCGGGGTTCAATCTATGCAAAATTTGATGACATAATACTATTATCAGAAGGTGCAGTTGTATACGCTGGTCCAGCTAAAGAAGAGCCTTTGTCCTATTTTACCGAACACGGGTTTGTCATTTTCAACTTTTTCTGATCATCTCATAGTTTAGTGATATGTTGGATTTTGAAGCGTTTTGCATGATTATTGTTTGTCCAACTTCAGATTTCCTGTGTTTTACCACTGTTGGATTTTTGTGGAAATTAAAGTGTAAGGCCACCTTTCGTGAGGACCTATTCCCTCTCAGCTGAGGGGAGCTGAGGGTTTTAAACAGGATTTCACTTTGTTGGTCAAAGTTAATGCAAGTGTTTTTGTAATGATGCTCGAATACTAGCTTTTCTAGCATTTTTAAGAAGAGACTTTCCTTGCAACCCAGTTGTTAGATTAATGTATATATTTTCTCCATGAAGTAATAAAAGAATCATTATTAGATATCATTTTCTGAGATTAATTGCATGGAGTATTCAATAGTCAAGTCATTCCTTCAGTGACCCATTTTTAATAAGATGCATTTTAAAAATCTTATTTGGCACTACACTTTCTGTGCCAAAGCCACTTTTCCACTCTTCACTATTGTAATTGCAGTGTAGCAAATGTGTTCTCATTTTGATGTCTTGACTTCAATCTTCATTTTGGCAATGAAGGATTTATTTTACAGGTTCTAGAGATTTTTTTTTTTGGCATTTAAAATACACTTTCAAAATGTTGATAGGCAAAAGTTAAGAGAAATTATTTTGTAAGAGAAAGCAGACTGAAATGAAACATTAAGCTCTTATAGGTATTTATGTATTTTCTCACCACAAAAGTTTTTTTAGCGTGGCAAGGTTTTCCATTTCAAATAGACAAGTTTGCCATGTGATTCACTGTTATAAATTTGAGAGAGTAGGATCTAATGACAGCTTGAATTTATTACAAATTTACAGGTTTCATTGTGAAGAGCACATAAATGCAGCTGAATTTTTTGCAGATCTCATATCAATTGACCACAGCTCACCTCAGAGTGAAGAATCATCTCGTAACCGGATTGATTACCTAGTAGAGGTGTCTGCGAACAAACTTTCAAAGGAAACAAACCCAAGTCCAAGAGATGGTAGCTTGGATTTGGAAATGCAAACTAGTAAGATATCTAGGTCATCAAGGAAAGTTGTTTCCCATCAGAAGAGTGGATGGTGGAAGCAATTTCGCCTTTTATTGAAGCGTGCATGGATGCAGGTTGAGTCGTCGGCTAACCCTGCATTTCCTTGGAATGGATTTTTACCATATTTTCAAAAGTATTTTACTTTATTGATAAATTAGGATTTTTGTTCATCAAATTATGTTGTTTCTTTTATTTTTATTTAAGCTCGTGAATACACGAATCCAGCTGATTTGTCTCTACGAACTTGGGCACATTTTCTATTTTAGTATACCAATTAATTCTATTTCTAATGCATAGATGTTTCTATTCACAAAAGTATACTTACATCAGGGTCAGTGTTATCAAATGCTATTTATTTCATAAGCGCCTTTTACCAAGATGCTTGATAACATAATGATTGGAAGTGCTGAATCTCTATTAGCTACGTGTCAGTACTAGTAATGTTTTGAAGTTTACATTTGCTCTGTTGAGAATATATGATGTGAATTCTCTCGTAAGAATTTTACTTATTCTGTTATGAGCCTAAGACTTGTTATAACTGTTGTAAAAAATCTTGGGTCTGAAAAATTGAATCCGAACTTGTTTAAAAAAAAAAAAAACCACCAAATTTATATTAATGAAAATATAAAGTACAAATTACAATGCCAAGCAATTATACTCATACTGGATGAGATATCTTTAGATTTCCAAGTACAAATAAAGTAGAAGAGATAGCATATCTGTGATTTATCCATCATGTGATTTCAAAGAGAGGATCCGCTCTATTTGTTGTCGTTTCTCCTGGGACCAGGTCAGGGGTAGAGGACCAAAGTTTATCAGATTAGAATGATCTAAAGCCCAATTGGCCAAGGCATCAGCTATCTTGTTCTGCTCCCTAGGCACATGAGAGTATATGATTGTTTGGAACTGGCCGACAATGAGTTTTATCTGGTCCTGTATTCTGGCAATAAGCCAATTATTAGATGGATGTTGCTTAGGGGCTTGTAGAAGGATAATAATAACCTTGGAATCTGATTCAACTATGATAGTAGGACATCCCAGTTTAGTTGCCTCCAAGAGAGCACGTTGGACAACCATAATTTCAACCACATTGTTAGTGTAGTGTCCCAATTGATATGCAAAAAAGAAGAGAGGAATTCCCAAGGAATCATGAGCCATCCCTCCCATACTAGCTGGACCCGGATTACCTCTAGCTGCCCCATTAGTGTTTATTAAATCATGCTAGTCATTACAATTATATAAGAGAGGTTAGTCCTATATTCAAGAAGAACCATCTCCACAAATCTCTCAACATCCCACATATCACTCCAACAACTCCTATTCTCTACATGCGTTGTTTTAACACAACTCACCCACAAATAACTCTAATATATGAGTTGTTTAATTAACAACTCATTTACACTCTCACATTATTACATTATAACCATGACGCACTAATACAAATGGACATACGTAACATTCCCCCTTAGTGTGAACATGGGAGAATAGAAAACATATCCTACAAATGTTACTCCCTGAAAGCACTAGTTAGATTGGCTATGCTCCATCAAGTTGTCTCTTTACCCTCGCAAATGCATAGTGGTGAGCAAAATTCCATTGGGATTGTTCTCGGACCCCTTTTCTTGAACTCTCGAATTCAGATCCTACAAATTCCTAGATTTGCCTAGAGCTCCCTCACTAGCTGGATAACAATCCATATTGAGCTACCTCAAAATCTTCTCCTGCCCCCAAGAGCCAGATTCGTTGAATATGCTTCTTCCTTCGGATGTCGGCAATGGGGGTTTATTAAGAACATGAACAAAACATGAATGCTGAAATATATAACATAGCACATAAAAAACACAACTGAAAAAATGAGCCACTAAATCTTTGTGTGACATTGTCGCTAGTGGCTGATGAGAGGTTGTTGAATGATCTCCGAGCGTTTGATGCCTCCATCCTCCAATAAGTCGTTAACTCAACAAAATGTGAACATGAGGCTTAATTGCATATTTTTAGGAGAAAGTACGCCCCTCCCCATGAATCGGACGTTGGGTTACACCGAAAAATGTGTCTCGTGTTATTTTTTCCGACATTTATTTGACATTGATGAGACTATTTCATTTTCACATACAAAACTAACAATATTACAACCAGAGAGAATTATGCTTTGACTCACTTTTAAACAATTAGAGAATTTTGACTTTTTAACTTATGACCATGGATTTCCAAACTATAGATACAATTTTTGATGAATATTGATAACACTTAGTCACCACACATTTAAAAATACAATAAAAACTATAGACTCATAATGACAAATAAGAAACAGACCCTAATTATGGGATGGAAAATATTCAAGGAATACTTGGCCACAATGATTTTAGTTGAGAATTGATTTTAATAGGACAACATAATTTAGTGACTAATGATAAACAATATTAAAACTCGGAGTTGACTAAACGATACTCACAAAACATCAATTTCTAATATAGTAAAAATCTATGTATCGAAATTATATTGACCACTTGGGAACCAGATGCAAAGGCATGAATTGAACTGAAATTTGATGAAGTTTGAATACTCGTGAAAAGAAACTCAATGTTCACGTGGAACAATGCGGATGAATGAAATGATTTAAATTTATATAATTAGCGGTAGGTGCGGCATTTATTTATTCTAAAGCAAATTATCCAACACGTCTTTAGGTAGATCTAGACACTTGGATTGTATAGGCATAAAAGCGATTGAGATAGGTGTACATGCGGCAGAGTATTACAAAGTTAAAACAAATTTATTTATTTTTTCGAATTTTGGGCACGGATTTTCCACAGACAATATGAACATTTAAAAATATTTGAAATAAGCATATTAGCTCACCATGAATGAGTAGATCCAGTCTATTATACTGTGATGTATGCTTTGATGAGCACCACACATTTGACAAGACTGTTGCGCCCAAACATGCCTAAGAACTTTATGCAAGCTACTGAGAGAATCGTGATGATGTCGTTCTAGGCGTAGCTCGAAGTAGTAAGACAACGCTTTTCCTTTACAGATGGTATTTTTCTTCTTACCCACAAAGTGCCACTTTGATCCGATACACGCCTCTTCTACAAATTTATAACAGACCAAACATTATTAAATAAAAATTTGTATCAAAGTAAAATGTTATGCATGCATAGGGGCAATAAAAACATGGTTGTTCTACCCCTTCATAGTTCAAAACCCCATTTTGCACATAGTCACAAAGTTCTGCTCACGATACCAAATGTAATTTTGGTAGGAGCTTAACAAAATCAATATCACAATAAACACTCTATATTAAATCATGCGGGTCATTACAATTATATATAAGAGAGGTTGCTCCTATATTCAAGGAGAACCATCTCCACAAATCTCTCATCATCCCACATATCACTCCAACTCTTATTCTCTATGTGAGTTGTTTTAAGTTTTAACCATAGTTCAAAAAATCGTTATCGGCAGTCAAATTTTGACTCGAAAATTGGGAATCGACAATTTATCGGCATTAATTGGCAACTTTATTGCTACTTTAAAAAACATTTAAATTCATAAAATAAACTTAAATTAAATAAATTCCAGCCTAATAAATAAGAATTAACCACATATGCAACAAAATAAGCTAAACAACTCATAATATGATTAATCCAAGGCTCCAAGCAGTACCATAATGCATTGCAATGTGTCAACAATATCATTAAAATGATTTGTTCAACATTACTTCAAAGCAAACTAAGAGCTGGTAATTTTCTTCTAGACAGAGTTCTACAAATGAGATTATGAAACCAAAATTTTCAAATGCTTCACCAAAAGTTCCAAAGTCTACCCAAGGTAGGTCGCTCCACCCTAAATATCAGCTGAAAATTACAAATATCTCTTCAAATCAGCTCTTTACTTCAAAACCAAACAATGATGAAGGGTTTTGTCCTTCACCCAAGCCACTAGAAGGGTTTTTGTCCTTCTAAGAAGCCTCACAAGAGGGTTTTCATCCTCAAGTGGATGAACAAGGAGCAACAAGCTCACAATGCCCAAGTAGAATAAAATGCGCCAAGTCTAGATGCAAATGATGCCTCTAATCTTCTTTTATATCCTCCTTTTGGCGCCAAGGCTTGGAATAGCAAGACCGACCTCTTAAAGATGTTCTTTTCCTTCATTAGCTTCCATTAATTAATTAAAACCCAGCCGACCTGTTATAAGAAAGAAAACACTAAAAGAACATATTAAAAATTAGTAAAAACATATCAAATGGAAGCTCAATGTTCTCCATCTTCTTCTCTTCTTTGCCACGGAGAAGGAATGGCAAAAAGATCAAATAATAGCTCCCAGTGGTAAAAGGGACATTACATAGGATCAAACTCAGGAAAATACTCTTGACCGGTTCGCCTTGCTAGTTGAACAATGGGAAGTCTGAAATCAGCTTGTTGTTGCTCTTGAATGTTGGATCAATTATGCCACTAGCTCGGGTAGCCCTCGTGTATCTTCTTTCTGCTAGTTTGTAGGATTTGTGTGCAACTTGAAACAAATTTCTTTATGCTCTCCTTTGCTGATTTTGAACTTGTCTAGCATGTTGCAAATCTTGAGCATGTTCTTCTTCCGAATCCAAAACTCTTGCAGTTGCTTGATAGTGATTGAAAATTTCTCTATTGTTCCAGATGCAATTCCTCAAATCAACTATGATATCTTCTTGAGTATCTTGGAAGAAAAGAAGATTAGGTTGTAAAACAAGAGCATTTCGAGTAATTGTCATTGGGGCAAAATGCGAGTAGACATCAATGCTCTTGGATTTTGAATCTTTGATTCTATTTTTTTTTGGTTTTTCAGATATATGATTTTTAGGATTTTGTGGTTTTAGAGGTGGTGCAGAAACAACAAAATTTGCCCCATGGTGGGCGCCAAAAACTGTTTGCGAAATAATTTGTCACAAGGACAAATTAGTGGATTTAAGAACGTTGTATTCCTCAACGAGGATGATCTTGAGTTAATTGTGAAACAGTGAGACACATATTTCAAGTGAAGAATTCTCGTCTCTGCCACTACGGGAATAGGGTTTGGGATTGTCTTGAAGCCTTTGATGCGTTTGACATTAAAGCGGTCTCTAGAGATCAAAATGCTAGGGCTGACTCATTGGCGATATCTACCTCATTGATGATTCCACACTTGATTTCAAAAAGGAAAGTTCTCGGTGGAAATGGTCTTTCGCTCGAGTGTGCCGGATAACTCTAGAAACCGACAAATTTTTGTAATGTCTCCTTTTTTGAATTGAGGCCTAAATATGGACTTCTTGCCATTCCCTTTACGTGGCAATGAAGTTTGAATGAGCTAGGAAGGAATTGCATTCCCATTTCATTTTCTTTTGCTAATTTTTAAATTTTTTTCTTTATTTAAGCAGGTCGGTTGGGTTAGAGGAGTTTAAAAGCAAATTAAAAGACCCAATGAAGCTTTATGAGGTCAGTCTTACCTATTTGGTCTTTGGCACCAAGATTGGGCTATTTAAGGAGACTAATGACTTCATTTACTCGCATCTAATTTTGGCGAATTTATTCTAAATTGATCTTTGGGCTGATTGCTCTTAGTTCTTTCCACTTTTGGGCGAAAATCCAATTGTGTGGTTCTTTCCAAGAGGGACGAAAACCCTTCTTGTGGCTGGTTGGAGGACGGAAACCCTCCATCCTTGGTTGAAGTGAAGTCATATTTGCAGATTTGGGCATTAAAGGATAAAGGAAGTCATCTACAAATATTTGCATGCATTGACAAGTCTCTCCTAGTTGGAGCGACTTGAGTTAGAGTGTGATTTGGTGCCTTCTAGGGCACATAACTCATATTTTCTTTCATATTCAGATTTGCCATAATTTATAAGGCCGGAAACATTTATATTTTGTGGAGTTTGGGGTTTGGAAACCCTCATTTCATAATTTTCTTTGAGTTGTACTTCTGCTGCTTTCAATTAATTTTCCAGCTGTGTTTTCAATCAAATTTCATATTGGAAAGTGTCTTAAACTACACTACACACTCCTTTAAAAAAGTAAATTTACATCTACAGGGGCAAAAATAACAAGACACTTCCCTTGACAACCGGTTTAGGACTTCCATCACAAACATGATAATCGCTCGATACCAAATAAAACTGATGGAGCAGATTTACACAAAATTATTCATACATTGATTTCATACGGGATGATTACAAATATATAGGAAGTATCTCCTATTATTAAGGAGGTATCCAATCCCTCAAAACTCTCAACAACTAACCTATAAGCTATACGTGATATATTGTTGTTACAACAATATATACGACTAAGAACCAAATAACAATATAACATACTAACTTATTTACCATATGGTAACATCAAATCATGTGAATACTAAATTTTCCTAACATATTGGTATGATCATCTAGATTGCAACTAGAACCATAATGGATGTTTTCATGGGAAGATTGGGCATCCATTCAATACTATATCGCCCGCACAATTTTACTAGTTAATTATGCCATATTTTTTTTCGGGGCTTGGCCAATCCCTTATATATATGGGGTTTCTCTGAAAATGTTGGTCAAGCGAGGGAAGCCCTAAATAAATTAGATAAAATAAAATATACGAGGAGGGGGCATCCTCTCCATTAATCAATCGAGTGCTCTCCCCATCGGGGGTCGAGCCCTATCGGTCGAGGGCCTAAAGGTTGGTCCACTGACTATGGAACCGACCCAAGCCAATTTCCCCATGTGTTGAATCTCACAAGTCGATGCCCATATGACGAACCTACCCATTCCGAGGGGAACAACAACGGCTGAGATAAGTTCACTTGCCATTTAATTATATATACGAGATAGAACCCATAAATTATAAAATATGTATATACACACACATGCATGTTTTAATTAGAATATAGACAGCGACGATTCTCGACAGTTGCTATCGCTTCTAGGCAAAGGGCAAGACGATGCAACCGTAAACATTTATTCAACAATCCTTCATAACACAACACAACAAAATTCGACCAAGCGCAATCAACAAATAATGAATGCAACAAACAATTATAAAGGTGTCATGTCCCTTTTTGAAGGCTGATTTTTGAAGACCTTAACCCATTCTTCTCCCTGTGGGTCTAAGGAAGAAAGCAAGGGGAAGATCTTGATTATATTTTTATTGTTGTTTAGGTAGTTATTTTATTTATTATCATGTATTGTATTGGGAAACGCAAGTTGCTCGAATAGAAGGACTTAAGTAGTTGGGAAATAAAATTATTTTGAGCATGTAGGCTCCAAATACCAATTAAATATTTAAAAACACTTTATCTTAAGGGTCGGCCATCATATTTGTATTTGTAAAGCACTCCTTAGGTTATAAAAGGAGTTCGCTTGGCCATTGCAGAATCATGTTTTGGTGAATTTTCATATCTTGCTTAAGGTTTGTTTGTGAAGCACCTTTCCTACCTTTCTCAAGGACGAAACTCCTTGATTGAAAACCTTTCTCAAGGATGAAAACCCTTCCATAAGGATTTATGTATGCAAGCTGGTTTGGAAAGCAATAAATTATCATTTCCTTGCATGATTTATCTCTTTGGATCAATAATCTATTTATTTGAAGTGGAGTGACCCACTTGGAGTACTATTTGGTATGTGTTGATGATAATTTGATCAATCTGAATTTATTATCTTGTTCTCCATATTTTTAAAAGCCAAGATCTTAAGTTTCGTGAATTTTGGAGGTGATTTACTATTTTTCCAAGCTTGTTGAAGTTCACTGGTTGAGGGTTTCCAAAATTAATTATTTCCAAGCTCAATTCTGATTTCTAACAGCTGATTGTGTTTGCTGAGGGTTTCTTAATAATTTTGGCATAAGAATTGAAGTGTGTTAGCAAGGTTTAACCCACCTTTGAAGGGTTTAACTTCTCCAAGGAAGTCGCTGCCCTAGGAAGGGCCTAATTTGCAGATTGCAGGGCTGATATCAGTCATCTACAACAGTTCCCTAATCTGATTTTTAAGTTTTTTGGTCATTTCCTAAGTCCCATAAAAAGGGACATTACGAAAGGATACCAAACCAATGCAATGCAAGTTCACGACTCGTGTGCATTATTTACAATACTGAGTTGTAGTGATTGACCATCATCGTCATTGCCTTGCCTCTTTCCTTTTGACTCTTGTGATCAAACTGACAAGAAGTGACATTAGTAGTAGCATGTAGCAACTATCATGATAATAAGACAAAGTACAAACAAAAATTCAAGTCAATTGCTATAACCCTGCTAATGATGCTATTACAATTAACAAATAAACATCTCATCCAAGCATGATAGCATTATTTCTTTGTAATAATTATTCGAACAAAATAACATTCTTTTCACAAGCACAAAATAATAATGTTCAACATCATATCTTGCACATCCACATCATTTCACAATATCAATGATTAGTTTGTAAAACAATATTTAAACATACATATAAGTTTGTTGGGTGCAAATTGCATGGGGAATTGGTGAATTTTAAGGATCACAACCAATACAATCTTGACAATGCATATATTACTTTAAGCCCTTTTTGGGGGATGTGACAATTGGGTACTCCTATGCCTCTAAACATTCCATGAGAGAATTAGCATCAAGAAACGATCATAGGGGTGGGTCATTCTTTAGAAGTTTCATTTGTGTCAACAACTTTGAGACTCAAGATATGTATCGTCCTTTCAATTGCCGTTGCAATTTTATTATCTTCCTATGTGCCAATTTTCTCGCAAGATGTTTTCATTTTTTCTTTGTTTCCAAGACGTGTTTTGGCTCCCATATTTGGAGATTTATTGGGATGAGATCCTCGTTTTATTGGTTTGACTCTTTTTTTTGTATATTTTGAGTGAATACTTTAGGTCTTGAAGGAGAATTGTACCTAGGATGCTTCTGAGCTGCCGCTAGCCTTTTATTTTTCTTTCTTCTCCCACTTTTCTTGTGAACCTTAGGTGTTTTGTGTATCTTAAGATTCAGAATCCGCTAGAGCTTCTAAAGTGTTGTCAAGGGTGAGAGGAGTCGCCTTACTTGATTGCTCTTTTCCTTTTTTTTTGTGTATGCTATTTGAAATTTGGTGCTGTTCTGCTTTTGAGGATCATCTGATGTCTTAAACAGCTGGATGGCTTCTCCATTTGCAAACATTTTGCCCACGTGTTTCAGATTTCCGGTGGCTTTTACCTCCTTGCAGGTAGTTGTGGAAGTTGTTCTGGCTGTTTGGGGTGGACCCTTGCAAGGTGTCCTTGCTCATGATAGAGACAACATTTGAATGGGTATATTTTCATAATCCAGGGTTTGTTTCTATTCAATCCCTCCATTTCTAGGACAATTTTATCACGCAAGAAAATTTCTAAATCTAGATTGATGCAAATCCATGCATAGTTGTGGACTCCAAGATTTCTTGTGAACTCGGTTGCTGTGATGTATTCTCCAATAGCATATCCCATCTCCTTAAGACTTGATTCATGCCAATATTCACTTGGTAATCGGACCCAAATTGAGACCGTGCTTGGAAGATCTGCCATGGGATAAAAAAGAGACTGATGTTTCGTGAAGTGGCCTGATTTTTTTCACACAAATAGGGTCCACCTAGGAAGCTTTGTTTCTTCCTTGTTTGGAGCTGAATATTGTCATGAAGTATCGTTTTGGCATTGTAAAAATGTCCACTAAGCCACAGGTTTCCAGTTATCTTAGATTCACATCTTGAGACTTTTTGGCTGAGTATGCTCCATGAACCTGCAGACGAGAACTGTCTCCTTTAAGATATTATTGTTGTTTTTCATTTCATCAATGGTAAAAGAACCTTTTGGGGATTTCTATTATGAGATAGCAACCATTGATTTTCTTTGAGGGGAAACTTGGCCATGACATTGTATGATGTGCATGATACTGCAGAAAATTCTTTAGTTCCTCCTTGGTTGAGATTTGTATTTGAAACCACTGTTTTAAAGTTTGGAATGGCTGTTTTGGGAAGTGGAAAGGGCTCTCAAGAGGCCATAGCTCCCACTAGGGGGATGGTTGGTCCCAATAAGCCCACAGATGGCTGGGAGAGTTAGATTTAAAGCATATGATAGGAAGTTGCAGGTTTTGTGTGGGTGAATTTGGGGAGCATCAGAGCAGATCTTTCTCTCTATGCGAACTATTAGCTTCCACTCTACATGCTTTGAAAACCATGATGGACATATTGAATATTATTGTGGTAGGGCATATCATAGTTCAAAAAATCGTAAATCGGGATTAATCGGCAGGCCAAATTTTGAATCGAAAATCGGGAATCGGCAAAAAATCGGCAAAAATCGGCAACTTTATCGCTACTTTTAAAAACATTTAAATTCATAAAATATACTTAAATTAAATGTAAAAACAATGTTAAATGATTTAATATACGAATATACAGATTTATACTTGATAGTTAGAACTTAGCGGATATAATACATAATATTAATATTAATACTTATAGTATTTATTAATATTAATATACAGTTGTATACACTATACACTGTAATATGTATACAGTCACCAGTGTACACTGTATAATATACACGAACTGGTAAAAAATGCGCACGAAATGTTGGAAAATGGTTGCGCCATGAACTCGTAAAAAATGCGCATGAAATGTTGGAAAATGGCCGCGCACAACCTGCCGCGAGCTGTATTTGCGTGCCCTCACGCGTCGACTGTACACGAAGAAAGTCGCAGCATAAAAAACGAGCCCGTGGAAAGAGAAAACAACATAAAAAACAAATCGATTTAGTTTATTTTCGTGTTATACCCTAGCCGCGTTTTTTCCCGATTTTCGCCGATTTTAGCCGCGATTTTCAACGATTTTCGAGGGTTTTTGACCGCGATTTATCGGCGATTTAACAGATTTCAAAAATCGCGATTTTTGTAAGTTTAATCGTTTTGCAAGCTGAACGCGATTTATCGGCGATTTATGGCGATTTTTGAATCGAGAGGGCATATGCATTGGATCGGGGCTATTACTAATTGTATTAATGAGCGTGAATTAGATCATGTAGCAAGTTTTTATTTTAAAGATGTTTAAATTCTCATTTTAGGTCCTAGTGGTCTTGGACCTAGACCATGGAGAGTAGATAGTGAGTGCCACTCAAATGTTGTATGGCAAGTAAGATATATCAAATATTGAAATACCGTGAAGTGTGAACATTGGGCATTGAAATATGCCTTTCATTCCATTTTCATATTATATTTTTGTGATCATGTTGTCCCCAAATTTTGAACTTACGCAAAGATTTGTGACTACTAAGAAAAATTGGTCTTAATCGTTCAAATTTGGTCAAAGTGTTAAAAACAAGAGTTTGTCGAGTTCGGACTTCTCAAGAACGCTTGCGAAGCTAGTTGCAAAATGCTCCCAAACCTTGGAATCCGAAAAGCACTTCTTAGTGTTAATTAGACTTTTGGTGCATGTTTGCAATTTGTGTTCGGACCTTTGATTCCCAAAATGGTCTTCTCGCTTCTGTATTTTGGACTTTTGGACTTTTGTGCCCACTTGCAATTTTCTTGCAAATTGCAAACATGCTCTGGTGTCCCCAGATTTCACCCTGAAATCTGGGACTACCCCTTTTAAAATTTTCATTCTTTTTAAAATAACGGGTCATTTTGTGTTTTTATTACCTGAAGTTGTCTTCATTACGTTAAGATATTCCCAGTGAATCATATGAGCCAATTTCGACGAATACCCACATGCTAAAACTCATTTTATCCCTCCGCCAAGTTTTGTCTCAGAGAATTTTATTTAATTATTTATTAAATAAATAAAGTTCCGTTTAAAGTAAATTGTGCTACAGTTGAACCCTGTTGAAGTTTTTGTTGCCAGTATTCCCACATCTCAATAGGGTTTTCACCAGGAATGAATTCAGAGCAATTGTCTGCAACTTCTGGCAATGTTTTTCGTTTTTATTTATTTCTTTTTGCATTTGTTTTTGGTTTTCTCTGCAGTCTGTCTGTTAAATTCCCCTTGACTTCTTCTTTGTTCTGTATAGCCTGTTTAATTGCCTGGAACATCTGGAAGTCATCCATGGCCTCAACAATGGAAGGAATTAATCACGGAGTGCTAACTTCTAACCAAAAAGAAGAATTTAGGCAGAATAAGCTTCTCCCATGCAAGTCGCACTTTTTGGGATAATAGATCTAAGTCACCAGGTGGGAATTTTGCGATGGCGAGTGCAAGCGGGAATTTCTTGCTGCGCATAGCAGTTACTTTTTCCCATCAAGTCAAGTCACTTAAGTGAAAAGCGAGAATTTCTTGCTGCCTTGCAGGGTAAAAATTCCCATTATGAAAGTCAAGTCACTTAAGTGAAAAATGGGAATTTCTTAGTTGCCTTGCAGGGTAAAAATTCCCATTGCTTTGACTTCCTATTTTTAGCAATTCCTCTTGCCAAAAAGTGCGACCCACCTTGGCATTAATACATGCATTAATTGATATTCATTAATATTATTTCTAGTCAATTTTGGCGCCATAAATAGAAGGAAAGTCAAGGCAAGTGGATGAGCTAAAGAGAAGTCAAGGATGCATGCTAAAAATAAATAAAATAAATTCATAAAAAAACAAGCAGAAGCATGCAGACTTGGGCACCCAAATTGAGTGAAGGAGCATGGCTTTTAATTAATTAATTGCCAAAAATAGGGAAAGACAATTATTAAAAATAACATGCAGATGGCTATATAAGCATGGGATGCCATAAGGGAGAAGCAATTAATTCTTTTTGATGGAGCTTGCAGCCCGAAAGGATTTTGGCGCCAAGGGAAGGAGGATTTTGCATTAAAAAAATTTTCCACTGTTGGGAAGCTTCCAGTTTTGGCGCCTAGGGTTGGAATAGCTTTATTTTTATTATTCCAAGTATCTGCATGTTGGTATAAGTGCCCAGGTATTCATCACAGGTGCTCATATTGGTGAAAAGAAGTCCAAATCAATGTCAGATACATTGAATATATCTTCTTGCCGGATCTGCACAAATTGATCCAATTACTGAGGGATTACGCAAAATTAAAAGAAAAAGAGCTTAGACAGATTATTCCAGGCATGATGAAAGAGAAGGGTCAGCAGAATCATGCATTTCTTCTAGATTTGCTGAAATCAATGATACAGACATAGGCCCTGAACCTATCACCGATTTAACCGACATATCTAAGGCCATTGGTAGATCATCTCTTATGCGGGCAATAAAAAGCAGCGGGATCATTCAAGCTTCAACGTTTCGATCACAACTCAATTGCCAGAGTTTGTTTTGGAGTGTGCAAGGTCTTATCATCCTCTTTCTAGGACAATCCGAGATGCTTTGCATGGAAGACAATAATCAGGTTGGATGCACAATTTATTAATTATTGCCTTAAGCTTCCGACACGGCCAGTGGTGATTGCAATTAGCATGCAGGATGCCAACAACAATGGGAAGACACTGAGTCACATGTTCGACAAGTATATTCAGTTTCAGAACAAAGAAAAAGCGTAGAGTATGACGACCGACATATTTTCTTTCTTCTTCCCTTCCCTCTCTTATTCTTATTTCTCGGACAAAATTGTAAAACTAAAGTAATTGGTTAAAAGCCATTACTTCTAGTTATCTGAAAAGGTCCTCAATTGAGAATAGGTGGCAGACATGCAAAACTTTGATTTAGTCTTCAGATGCATGTCATGAGGAGAGAAATTTCAAGGGAAAGATTGCCAATTGTTTTCTTTATAGCTTCTACATGTGTCAGTTCAGTTATTGCTTTCCTATTTGTAATTGCCCTCTATACACTATAAATAGAGGAAGAGCCTACGAGTTAAGGGAATCGAATTTGTAATCAACATTCTTGTGTTCCAGACTTTGAGCTGAAACCCTTGATATCTTTCTGAAAGCTAAGGAATTGAAAGGAGGCAGATTTCCGGAGAACTTTGTGTCAATGGTGCATTTGTTTCTTACTTCGTGTAGATCTTTGCATAAACTGTGTTATCTCAGATCTAGATTTGAAACTTTCATTTTCTTTAAATTACTGTATTGTGAGATTTGTTTGTTTCATCTATGTGCATGAGACCAACTCTGCAAACTATTGGTTGGATTGCACATCTTCTTTGCTTTCTTCCCGGATTCAATTATTTCCCCTTTTTGCAAATATTTTTTATAGTACGCTTGCTGCAGAATTGCCTAGCTATGGCTCATGAGCTTTGCAATTAAAGTAAAACCCACAAACAATTACTCAGATCCATAATTGATAAAAATCATACACGGGAGCCTCACCGGTAAATGAGGGAGATTTATCTCATGACTACCTAGGTTTTCGGCTGTGCAAAAATCTAGCCAACAATGCCTTTGGTTCCCGATTCCCCAATTTACTCTTCCCCCTTTGTTGATTAGACTTTTAACTTGCATGAGTAGGCCAAAAGTCCACCCCTTATTTGATCAAACTTTTGACTTGTGCGAATAGGCCAAAAGTCCTCTCTCTTTGTTGATTAGACTTTTGAGTTGTGTGTGCAGCCAAAACTCTGCCAATGTGTTGTAGGCTTTCTAGGTGCAAGTTCAAGCTAAAATTTTGCTTAGTATTGGGCAGAGATTTTAAGTGTAGGAAATTTCTCCCGTAATAGAGGTTTTTGGCATGCAAATTGTTCCTCGTTCCATGAATCTTGAAATTTAATTTTTGACACGAAGTTGTAGAAAGTCAAGGTGTTCCAAAAGCATAAGAAGCTCAAATTTTGTCGCTCCCAAACCCTCGCTCCCGAAACCACAAAGGAAGAATATAATTGTTTGGGAGAACCGCGTTATTTCAGAAGGTCATAAATTTGAAGGAAGGAGCTGATCAAGAAGAAGATGTGCCAAGGGGGATTATCATTACTTTGCAGCTGTACATTGTCCAAGTTAAATTTCCAGTTCTTTATATGTGCATTTTCATGTATGTGAAATGTCACTTTATTATTGTAAAAAGTGCACATCAAATTTGTAGTTCTCATCTTGTGCAAATTGACTTAGTCAAATTTGCAAGTTCTGCAAATCAATTTGCAAGTTTCTATATTGTGCAAATTGAATTTGTCAATTTGCAAGTTTCTATTTTGGGCAAATTGACTTGTTCAATCTTGCATGTAGCTGGAAAATAGGGAGATCTCTCCTATAAGTATGTAGTTGTAAATCATTCTGGGGGACTTTTACCAACTAGATATTTTTACTTGTTGGAGGAACTACTTTGAGAGACTTTTGGAAGGGATTTCTTCAGGGATATTTGGAGAGACTTTGTGCTGCCTGTGATATCGTAAATGACATTTCACCATTTCTTGAGGGGATTTGAATTGCAAGCGACTTGGAGGGATTTTTGTCTAGACTTTGTGCTGCCCGTGATTTTGTACAAGATCTTGTATGAGAGGAAAGTGTATGGGACTTTGTGTTCATCTTTATGAAGAAATAAAAAGAGATTTGTTGAACTTTGTGTCACAATTTCTTTGCAAATAAGCATATGTGATCTTATGTCATGTGTTTATCCTTCTTTATTCATTTTATGTATGTAGAATCCTTATCAGAAGTGCTGCTTTTATTGAATGATCTACTTGCAAACTAAAATAAGCTCTATGTTTATTTATTTAAAATGCAAGTTCTCCTTTCTTCTCTCTTTTCAGCTTACATTTCTTTATCCGGAAGTACAATCCCACCCCCGAAGTTAGTTAGTGTAGATATTGTACGTATATTTTCTTGCTCATTTTGGCTTTCAATAAAGGGCACCAATAGAGGAGGGGCTTTGTTCTACATACTGTTGTTAAAGCACCATAGTTTGCGTACAACAAACTATTTTGCCAATAGATCATGCATAATTTTATATGTTACAGAGTTTCAAACATTTGCAAACCTTTGCAAACTCCAAATTTTAATGGACCTTTCACCTTCTCGAACTTAACAATTCTTTTGAACCTCTTTACTATGATTTTGTGTATATATTGATTTGGTTACATTCCCTATACTACAAGTTATAGTTCTTAACCTTGACCTTTTAACTTGTCATGGTCATATGGTGACATTTATAAGTTACATTCTAATTAATCTGACATGTATTATGTCACTAAACTTTTAACATATGTATTTCTTTCATTAATTTCTCTTTGCAAATGTAATGTTACTTAATCTCATTAAATACATGTTTTGTGTGTTATATTCCAATATTCCTTCTGTCCATTGCTACAATCAGTTTATGTAGGCTCGATTCATTTTTTCTACAGAATCTGTTAACCCATGTGCTTTCACCAGTAATGTGATTTCTACTTTCTAGTTACCTTCACCTTGAGTATCTGAGGATGAACCCGTTGTTGATGTCTGCCCATGAGGCCAAGAAAGTGGCTTTGATGCCACAGTTATTTGTGTAGTTGAATCTTGATATAACTGCTTTAAACCCTAGGTCCCAAATTTGAATCTGAATTGAAGAAAGAGAAGTCTGATTTCTGGATGCTCGTTACAAGATATTCTTTTTTCTTTTCGTTTCAGACTGAAAAAATACACAATCTCTATGAAAGATCTAATTGAATAAAAATAGAAAGAAACAAAAACTGTAGTACCATTGAATTATAAGTTGCAGTAGCGCATGGAAGAGAAGAGACTTTTCTTGGGGAGTTATGGGTGCCAACTCAAGCGAAGATAGTCTTAGTGCAGTGTGATCATTACACTTGTCCAAGGTACAGTCTTTCTAGACTTGGACACAAAATCATTGCCACCCAAAAACATTTATATTCTAAAATGTAAGAACTTCTCTTTTCTGTGTGGGATGATCAGATTTTTTTACAGGCACTCCATCAATAGCAAAATGTACAATTGACATACATAAACATAAAATCCATTAGCCAATAGAAAATAATAATGATGAGAAGTTCCCGATGACCAACATGAGTTACCTCTAACTAATACTAAAGTGGCTCATCTTAAATCATTATAGCATCTTCCCTTAAAATTATGAGCTGGTAATTGAGTTTAACGAAAAATTGTTTCCTCTAGGCAACTCGAGATGGGGCTACAAACAAAGTACGAGCAAAGATGTCTGTTGCCTCTGCATTGATATTTGGGTCAATTTTTTTGGCGAATGGGATTATCCCAAACATCCATACAGGACCGTATGGGACTTCTTCAGGTATCAATTATCAACTAGTTTTTATGAGCTGTATATTGTTATGTGCTAAGATTTTTGCATCTCATTTAACAGAAGCAAGTAAATTATTGTCAAATCAGAGAACTAAAGAAATTTAAATAAACATTGAAAGGAATACATAAAGAACAAATCCTGCTTCATTTGAAAAAAATGACAAAGATTTTACTTCTCCAAGGTTTCCGTTTTTCTTGTGGTTTCAAGTAAAAATTTAATTTTTGAAATCTTCTTTTATTGCGGAAAAAGAGTTATGAATGAACCAACTGAAGAAGAAACTTTGAGATTAGAGTCAAAAAAACTCAATTTGATCACTAAATCTGGCAAGTGAAATGAAGGTGGCAGCTATCAACACAGCAATGGCAGCACTCACCAAGACTGTTGGTGTTTTTCCGAAGGAGCGTGCTATTGTAGATAGGGAACGCGCAAAGGATTCTTATGCATTAGGACCTTATCTTTTTGCAAAGTTGTTAGCTGAGATTCCCGTTGGTGCTGCCTTCCCTCTATTATTTGGTACAATTCTCTATCCTATGGCACGTCTTCATCCCACTTTATTGAGGTGAGCTTTATACTCTTTTATTTCCTGCATGCACATCTTAATACATGCAACCGTGGAACTAAAGTTCATAGCTTCATTTTTGTAAGAATCTATTATATATATATGTCCTGCTATCCACATGAAATTGCCTGCAAATATCAGTCTTTCATGTTGTCAATCACAGTAACCATGCTTTTGCCATCTTAATTGGACACTTGTACTATGTTTAGTAGCTATCTGTATTTTTTCTTTTTAAAATAATGAACCCTTACATGTCCATTGTACTTCCCTGCATTTCTGAGAGTCCTACTATGTTTAAAGGGATACCAAGCTGCAAAGTGAGTATACTAACCTGTGAATGAGAACATTAGATGAAAATTTATTATTTATATTCATGATTATAACAGGTTTGGGAGTTTTTCTAGTATTGTGACCGTGGAGTCATTTGCCGCATCAGCTATGGGTTTAACTGTGGGGGCTATGGTGCCAACCACTGAGGCAGCCATGGCTTTAGGGCCGTCACTTATGACTGTTTTCATTGTCTTTGGAGGTTATTATGTTAACTCAGAGAACACTCCAGCATTTTTCGATGGATCCCACGTATTTCTCTTATCAGATGGTACAGTTCCCCTTTTAATTTTAATTTTCTCCATTCTTGAAAATCCATTTTGATGTATTCCACAATCATTTTCAAAGCTATGATTGAGTCTGGATTCTTGGGAATAAGCAATTCTATAATTATACGGAGCTCATGCTTAAATGCTAACTTGTTCTTTTCTTGCTTTGGTAGGGCTTTTCAAGCCCTATGTATCAATGAGTTCAAAGGCCTTGAATTTGAGAAGAAACAATCTTTTGATCTTCAGACTGGCGAGCAGGTGATCTTGGCATCCATTCATAATCTTCATATGTGATGGGAGATATAGCAGAATTAAACACTTAAGTTTTATAATCTGATTTGGAAATATTTGAATCCTTTTTTTAGACAATTGGGAAAAATCATCTGTATTGGATGTTTATTAGTTTAGCATATGTCAGGAAACATTATATTGAGGCTTAAGTTCAAACACAAAAATAATAGTTCCATTCAAATAAAAAGATAGAGAAATATAAATTTATTTCCTTGACTTTTTTTGTAAGTACTGAGCAGAAAAATACAGTAAAGGCTATAAGATTTCTTTGGCTGATCTTATTCTCTCTAATCTTCTGCACATTTTGTGTTTTTATTTTATCAGAAGTTACAGGTAATTTTGTTTAATAATCAGAACTTGAGCAATGTGGCTTCTTGAAATGAACTTGAAATAACATTCTCAAGCGAGAAAAAAATTGTCATTGGAGCTGAAAGACACAGCCATGTAAGGTACAGCGTGCCCGAAGAATTTCACTAGATTAGTTATCCCTATATTAAATACACTCTTCAAACAAGGTAGGAAGAGATGAAATAATAGAACTAAAGCCTTCAATGTGATATAGAGCTGTATGTTAAGCACAAGATAATACTGAGAGGGGGTGAATCAGTATTATGATATTCTTTTAAATTTAACACTTAATCTCGATTTGTAATCACAATTAATCAGTTTCACAGTGAATATATCAAAGCAATCAATGAATGCAAAGCAAACCAACACACTGCAAATAGACACGAATTTACGTGGAAACCCTTTCGGAGAAAACCATGGA
Organism: Taxus wallichiana var. yunnanensis; assembly: GCA_018340775.1. Taxonomy (NCBI): domain Eukaryota; kingdom Viridiplantae; phylum Streptophyta; class Pinopsida; order Cupressales; family Taxaceae; genus Taxus; species Taxus wallichiana. The sequence continues at coordinate 114,055,711 of CM031240.1, forward strand.
GAAAATCTTCTTTATTATATTTCTCAAATGTTTGTAGGCACCAACCTACGGGAGACACCAATCCCCAAGTTACAATTTTGTAGGCACCAACCTACAGGAGCACCAACCCTTTTGCTAAGCACCAACTCAGCAAGAGACACCGATCTCTTCAAATATGAAGGCACCAACCTTCCTTACGAAAAACAAACTCTTTTCTATCTTTTATGTTGCTGCTGCTTCAACAGATGATAGAACAAAACTGCTGCTAAGAATATTCTTCTTATTTATTTCAGTCCCTTCACATATATAAATCACTGCAACTCTTCATTAAAAATAAATCTGCCCTTCACTCCTTTTTATATTTCATATTTTGCTCTTCTTCTTCTCTCCCTTAAACTTGAATGAAGCACTCAAATTGCTTGCCTAAATCAAATGATTCCATCTCCTTATATATCCTTCTCACATCCTTTCGAAAAGACACATCATTCCAACCAACACAACCTTTCCATTATTTAATTAACCATCTTTTATTTTAATAATGCAAATACACATGTCGGCCATAACTATAAAGTGGCGCTATTTTCCAAAGGGGGTCGTCCAAAATAAAAACAACATTTTTATATGTATTTTAAACCATCCTATGGACATATTTATTGCTCCTTTAATCACCCCTTATCATACTAAAACATGGAGATTTAATTCTGTCATTTGAATCTTCGTTTTCACCATAAAACATGGCATATGAACACCTTAAAATGTTGATATCTCTCTCCTATGTACAGCTGTGTATATCTCACTTATACCATGATAATCCTTATGCAAAAACACTTCTTTTCATGTATTTAAACTTTCGTTTTCAGCCCTTCTATACTACTGGTTATTTCATTACTTTCTACCATTTCCGTCAAAATCCGTCAACATCCGTCAGTAGTTCCATCAACTTCCGTTACACGATTCCATTAACCAAATACATCAATGATTAAGCCTTTGACATCAATGACAATATTTCCAACAATCTCCCCTTTTTCATTGATGGCAACCTTCCAAAAAAATTCTTCTTTTCTGCAACTCCCCTTGTTGTAACTCCCCCTTACTGTCATTCTCCCCCTTTGACATCAATGGCAAAGGGTCAATCTAGGAGCTGAATATTGCAATGTTTAGCTCCCCCTCAACCGATGCTTCTCTTGGTTTTTCAATGGGAAGAAGCAAAGGATATTACTCCCAACTTCTGTCGTAGATATTCAAATGTCTCCTTTGGAAGTGGCTTGGTGAAGATATCTGCTATCTGTTCGGATGTAGCAACAAATTCCAACTTTACTTGCTTTTCTGCCACCTGCTCTCTTAAGAAGTGGTATCTTATGGGAATATGCTTTGTTCTTGAATGCATAACCGGATTCTTTGAAATACTTATCGCACTGGTATTATCACATAATATGGAGATTGGATGATCATACTCTACTTTGATATCTTTCAAGGTTTGCTTCATCCATAGAATTTGAGTACAACATAACACTGCTGCTATATACTCTACTTCTGCTGTGGATAAGGATACAGAGTTTTGCTTTTTACTTAACCAAGATACCAGGCTGTCTCCAAGGAAGAATGCTCCTCCACTTGTACTTTTTCTATCATCCACACATCCTGCCCAATCTGAATCTGTATAAGCTACCAATGTGAAGTCTTTACCCCTTGGGTACCATAACCCATAATCCATAGTTCCCTTTAGATATCTGAATATGCGTTTTACAACTTGCACATGTGTTTCTTTCGACTTGCTTGAAAACATGCAGCCATACCCACTGCTTGCATGATGTCTGGTCTGGATGTCGTCACATATAGTAAACTCCCAATCATTGATCTATAGAGAGTTTGATCAACATTCGAGAGATTCATCATCTTTGCTTAACTTTGTCCCGGTAGCCATAGGTGTGCTAATAGGTGCACACTCCTCCATGCCAAATTTCTTCAACATTTCCTTCACATACTTGGTTTGGGATATAAATATTCCTTTATCAGATTGAGAAATTTGCAATCCAAGGAAAAATGATAACTCTCCCAACATGGACATCTCAAACTCCTTTTGCATGTCTTCGGCAAATTTCTTAGACATTTCCTCATTGTCTCCTCCAAAAATTATGTCATCTACATACACAACAACAATCAGCTGGTGCTCACCTTCAATTTTAATGTAAAGATTGCTATCAGCAAGTCCTCTCTTGAACCCTTGGTCTTGTAGATACTTATCAAGCCTAGAGTACCATGCTCTGGGGGCTTGTTTTAATCCGTACAAGGCCTTCTTCAACTTACACACATAATCTTCATTTTTTGATAGGAGGAACCCTTCAGGCTGTTCTATGTATACTTCCTCTTCTAACTTCCCATTTAGAAATGCTGATTTGACATCCATTTGATAGACTTTGAAGTTCTTGAATACCGAAAAAGCAAGAAACATTCTAATTGCTTCTAATCTAGCAACAAGAGCAAAAGTTTCTTCAAAATCAATACCTTCTACTTGAGCATACCCTTTACATACTAACCTTGCCTTGTTTCGAGTGACTTGTCCATCTTCATTCAATTTATTTCGGAATACCCACTTAGTGCCAATCACATTCTGATCCTTTGGCCTAGGTACAAGTTCCCATGTTTCATTCTTCTCAATTTGATCTAACTCTTCCTCCATTGCCTTTATCCAATGTTTATCATGGTGGCTTCTGCAAAGTTCTTCGGCTCTATTTTGGATAATAAGGAGAAATTTACTGGTTTTGATGCACTTACAATTCTTCTTCTTGTTTGTACTCCATCATCAAGGTTTCCAATGATCTGACTTTCAACATGATTCTTCTTAACAAAACGAGATGGTGTTTTGGTGTCCTGCCTTTCAGATTTACTTAATTTTTCAACATCTTCTTCCTCTTCCTTTTCTTCTACTACCTCGGGTATTTCTAAGGGCTCTTCTGTAGGTTCTTTAGCTTTTTGATTCACGATTTCATCCACTCTCACATTTGCACTTTCTACTATAGTTTGTAGTCTTTTGTTATAGCATTTGTAGGCTTTGCTTTTAATAGAGTAGCCAAGAAAAATTCCTTCATCCGCTCTTGAATCAAATTTGCCCAAGTTCTCTTCATTTCTTTTAATAAAGCATCTACTCCCAAACACTTTGAAATATTTTACAGTAGTTGGTCTTCCTTTCCACAATTCATAAGGAGTTTTGTCATGATTAACTCTGATTTGCCCTCTATTCAAGATATGAACAGCCGTATTTACCGCTTCTCTCCAAAATCTATCTGATAGCTTAGATTCATTTAACATGGTTCTAGCCATCTCTTGGATGGTTCGATTCTTTCTTTCTAGCCACTCCATTTTGTTGTGGAGTCCTTGCAGCTGAGTATTGTCTTTTGATTCCATGATCTTCACAATATTCAATGAATTCATTTGAGGTGAACTCACCTCCACGATCTGACCTCAGGCACTTTATTTTCAATCCGGTTTCATTTTCTACTAAAGCCTTGAAAGCTTTGAACTTCTCAAATGCTTCTGACTTTTCTTTTAGAAAGGCTACCCATGTCATTCTAGTGTAGTCATCAATGAATAACATGAAATAACTCTCACCTTGTATGCTTTCTGTTCTGGTAGGTCCACATAAATCCATATGAATCAGCTCTAGTGGTTTGGTGGTCAAATACTCCTTCATTCTAAACCTTGCTCTGGTTTGCTTTCCATGTTGACATTGCTTGCATAGAGTACTTGTAGGTTTCATTACCTTAGGCATATCCCGCACAACCTGCTTGTTGCTGATTTTCACAAGATTATCAAAATTTATATGCCCCATCCTTCTATGCCATAGCCAACTCTCTTCAACCTGACTTAGACAACATTTCTCTCCTTTTACTTCTCCGAGCATGTATAGGTTATTTGTGGTTCTATGTGCATCTGCTACTAACTCTCCTGTGTCTGCCTTCCTTATCTCACACCCTTCAGCATAAAACTTAAGTGTGTGTCCTTGATCACACATTTGGCTTACACTTAAGAGATTATGCTTTAATCCATCAACATATAAAACATTCTCTGTTTTTGTTTTACCATTATCAAGACTCAGCGTACCTTTTCCAACGATCTTTGCTTTAGCGTTATCACCGAATTTCACCGTACCTTCATTTACTTTCTTCAATGAGATGAACTTACTTTTATCTCCGGTCATATGTCTTGAACATCCACTATCAATGTACCACAACTGCCCTTCATCCTGTGCATGGAATGTTGTTTGAACAAGCATAGATTTCTCTTTATCTTGCCCATCATCCTCTTTCTTCTGTTTCCAAAATTTTGTAGCTTCTTTCTTCTTTATTTCTGGAGCATTTACCTTCTGGTTCGATTTAGATGGTTCTACAAAACCACTTCTACAAAATCTTGCCATATGTCCATAGTTATTGCAGTTATAACAAACAATATCTTCAACATAGTTCGATAAAGGAGCAAAGGAGTTGTAATTTCTATTTGAGAATCCATACACACCTTTGTTCTTTATATTGTTGTCTCTCACCCGTATTCTACAATCTATTGCTTTATGACCAAAATGATTACAATAGAAGCAATAGCCATAGAAAGAATTTTCAAACCTAGACATGTGAGTATATCTTGGAAGTTTTGGTCTTCTAAACTTGTTCTCATATTTGCTTTCCTTGTAGAAATGTTGATCTTCATAAAGCTCTTCTCCCTTTTCAAATATTCATTCTTCCTAGGTTCCTTAAGTGTCTCTCATAGGTCTTTGAATTCTCTACTTTGTCTCTTTCGACGACTCTATACCTTTTGTGTTAGCGGTGTTTGTCTTTAAGCTTGTCTTTCCTTATATCCAAGACCAGTCTTGTCGGATGTTGACTTCTGATCGGTTCAGAATTTCATCTAGTATCTCGGCACTTTTCTCGAATTTTAGATTACTTTAAATTGTAGCATTTGCTTTTTCCAAGTCCTTTCTCAAAGCAATGATCTCTGACTCACTCTTTTACAATCTTCTTCCTTAGTTTTTATAAAGTTTCTTAATTTTCTTGAACTCGTTTTGCTTCTTCAATTTGGGTTTTTAGATCCATGGTCATGTTTCCCGATTCTTCAAGAGATTGTGATATCTTAGCGTCAAAGTTATGATCTTTTCTTCATACTCTTAGGAGTTGATTTTGTTCTCGATTTTTTTTTAAGAGCTTTTCGCCCTCCCCGAACATCAAATTAAGTTTCTCTTCAAGATTCACTTCAGAGACTTCGCCTTTTGGTGGCGTCGGAGGTTTCTGGGGTTGCTTTTTATCGAGAGACACTCTTCTAAGTTTTCTATTATCATGGAGGATAAGTTAATTTCTTTGGGTATGATCTACGTAATTCTCCCTCTTGAAGACATCTTTATTAAGGTTTTCTTTTTCCTATCCAAATCTTTCATTTCCATTTCAATTTGCCCAAATGAGATTCCTTTTTGAATTTGGTAGGAGTAGCTATTCTACCTTAGCTATGGGAGATCATCATCTTTAGGGGACCTTTATTGCCTTATCCTCAAAATTATGCAAATTATGAGGATATTTCTTTTGATCTGTATTTAGATATTAGGAGATATTATCTAGTTGTTCTTTAGTTCATTTCACTAATTGATCTATGGTAGCGATTAGATCCTTTGGCCTAGTTTCTCCAATTCTTAGGGGCATCTCATGAGTTCTTTTCGATCTCGAATGGCATTCCTTAATTTTGGCTTGAATCTTCTTCACCTAGACCATTTTGTTGGGACCAAGTATTCCTTGATTACGTCATGACTACCCCCGACTTGATTCCTTACATACACCACTTTGTGTCTCCCCATCCCTCTTCTGACATTTGAATCTCCTAAAGGTTTCCCTGTAAAGTTATCCTCCCAAATTACTTTCCCTTATCCCCGTGATGCTTGATTTCACGTGTACTTGGAAATTTGACACATGGGACCTTTGCACTTTTCCTCCTACCTTTTCACATGAGCTTCTCCCCCATTCCCCACTTCACCTCACTCACCTTTATCGGTGTTTAATATCTCATCTTGTTAATCTTAAGGCGCCACAAGTTCCTTCCCCACGTCACCCACTCCACTCTATGCCATGGTATCATGCCCAACAAACAAAGGAGGAAGTGACAGGAATTTCTCGGGAGCCTTCCATCGAAACTCCGCTTAGCTTTCCCAAGTATGCCCTTCCCTCCCTCCTCCTCTATAAAGTCACCTATCGCCACCTTATTCGACATAAGAAACACATTTATCTCTCATGGGCGTCGTGAGCTTAAAATCACATCACTTATCCATTTCTCTAAACATTTCGGCGCACCATTCTTCCTTGTCATTTGATCTTTACCCATGCTGGACCTTGATCCCAAGATTCCATGTTCACCCACACCTCACTCTTTATGACTTCTAGCCAGGTAGGTTCATTCCCCTCCCTCCCTTTGCCATTTTTCACCTTCTTTTGAGCAAAATTCTCATCCAAATGTGAGGAATGCCATTCTTCTTTATGGGGCTGCACTCCTCCGTGGATTAATTAATTCATCCTTATGGCAATTCTTCAAGTTGGTATGTTAACGCTCTTAGAATCTTGTGGAATTCTTCAATCGTTGGTTTGTCTAGGTTTTCCAAGGTCTCTTGGTCTTTCCTTTTTTTGGCACATCACCACACCATTCACAAGTCGGTTGTGTAAACACCATTAAAAATTACCTTAGCCCTATCACATTGTATGGTCACACAGTCTCCAAAGCTCTATGCTATGTTCTTCACTTTAGCTTTTAAGTTCCTCGATTATCATTGTAGAGCTAAGGGATAAATATTGTCACCCACTTACTGTAACTACCGACCACATCCTCACTCTTCGGGCTATCATCAAAAAAATCTGCCACCGCTTTGATCGGTAGTTTTCTGTTGTTTCGTGGATTTTCGGATTTTTTGCTCTATTCCACGGGAAGCCCTTTTCCATTTATTTATATTGAGTTATTTTTTTAGACTCTTCTTACGGCCATCAAAGTGCCTTTATGAGGAGGTCCTTGGCTTCACATTCTTGGCAATGTCCGAAAAGATCGGAATTAATTACCATTGGTGCCAAACTTTAGGCTGCTGCCTTTCTCTACCTTATTTGGGATCTATATCGATGAGCTTGAGGAGTTTCTCGGGGATCACATATGTGAACTTCAAGAGATGGGTGCCTTGTGGAAGAAAATAGATTTCATCCTTCTCTTTGCATGACGTAGTTCTCCTTGCTTATTCAAGAGGGCCTCCAATAAAATCCCAGATGCCTTAGCCCTTTCTTTTTATTGATCATCGGCAAATTGTGAATCTTGGGAAACCAAAGTTATGGTTTTCAATTTTTGAAAGACTTCCGACCTCCACTTCTTTAAGGGTGTGCTCCTAATCACTTGCTCCTACCTCGTTTTACTTCGTCATTTCTCCACATCGGGTTAATAAGGGATATGGTTCTTTAGCGATTCTTGAGGACATTTTTAAGCACCACTTCGTGACATTCCTTCCAAGATGTCCCTCTCCATTCTATTAGGCTCACTAGAGGAGTCATTGATAGTTCACGCGTTTGGGGTCCATCTCTTTTCCACATGAATGGAATTATCGAAAGCGTGTTGACTAGACATCCTCATGCTCGACGCATTAAACACTGTCAAAAGAATCAACATCACGACATTATCCTCCTGAGTTTGGGGCTCACACTTTTCGGTTGGAGACCATCTTCAACCTTGTGTTTTGCACCGTATTCGGGGTATTCTAGTTCTTCATTGATCAAAGGACAGGTACACTTATCTTGCCAAATTGCTCCTCGAGTCTATTGCTTCCTCAAATCACAATAGATGTTCTCATCTTCGTATGCCTGCATTTCACGCCTCTTTGAGTACATTGGCATCCAAATGGATGTCTCCCACCCTTCACCATTCTCTGGATGTTCCCGCCCACCTGCTTTACAACCAACATGTCTTCATAAATAATCAGAGATCCATATCGACAAAAGGGGTGGATATCCGTCACTCGGATACATTAATGACCAAATTTCTACGCCAAGATGTCATTCTATGTTGCACACTTTCTCGAGATTTGTGATGGGGTCTCTTTTGAGCATTTTCTTTACCCATGTACGTTTCTCTCTTGGTTGCTCTTTATATTCTCTCGAGCATTTACCTCACATTCGATTCCGTTATGGATCTATTCCGTGCACTTCCGCTTTGGAGCAAATCTTTCCATATGTCCTTAGTTCTCAGGAGGTTAAACCGAAGAGCACTTCATTTTCGATAAAGGATGTCAAATTTCTATTTGAGAGATTGTGTGGGCAATTCCATTTGATTGCTTTATTTTTGTTCCTTCTCTTACCCATTTCTTGATCGTGACACTGGATTTTGTGTCTTGCCCTCTACCCTCGGTTTTTATCTTGGCATCATGACACATTTCCTCCCCCGACGGATGGAGTATATCTTGATCACTTCCTTTTTGTTCTCATCTTTGCTCTCTCTCGTGAGGTGTCTCTTCATAAAGCGAGCTTTGGTCACGTTTTGAACCCTCTTCATTGTTCATAGGTTCCCCGTGAGTCGTTTCTTCCACCCGTGGTCTTATCTCAAGCATGTCCCATGGCACCTTTTCACATGGTACTCTTTTTTGAGCCTAGCTTCTGAGGCACCGCCTTCCTCTCTTTACTTTGTTGGATCCCGGGTATTCCATGGTGTCCCTTTTCCTAGTATCTCATACATTTTCTGAATTACTCCCATCCGATTACTTGTGTTAAGTTGTGTGTTGGGGATGTTGCTCTTTTCCCTCCCCTCCTTTCTCTATCTCTCTCTTCTTCATTTAACGATCTCGACCTCAAGTTTTTTCCTTCTCCTCTTCCTTAGTCTCTTTATTGTATTTCTTAATTTGGGTCCTCTTCAACTTATGTTTGTTTTTCTTTGTACTTTTTAGATCCCATCACCTACTTTTGTGGTATATTGTTTCCTTAATCATTATCTTATCTTAGCTTATCTTTCTTCATACTTTAAAGTCATGGTTTTGTTTCGATTTTTCTTTTTAAGAGCTTTCAACTCTCCCAAGGCACATATAAGTTCCTCTTCAAGATTCACTTCACCTTTTTCTTCCATGTCTTCATCTCTTTCTAAGTCATCTTTTATAGCCATGAATAATATTTCTTCATTATCGCTATCTGAGTCACTTATCCCACTTTCTTCGGATGATCTACTACTTCCTTTTGAATATAAGCTTTTCTTTTGCTTTCCAAATCTTTTCTTGCCTTTGCTTTTCTTGAATTCCCTTTTGAATTTAGGTTTGCTTTCCTCATCATCGCTATCTTCTTTCTTTGGACACTTAGCCGCAAAATGACCAATTTTACCATAGTTAAAACATTTAAATGGTAACTTACCTTTGTACTTTCTAGATCCTTTCTTTAACTTTCAAATGAACAAGGCTTCTTTCTCATCTTCTTCACTGCTTGAGTTCTCATTCGACTCAGGTTCTTTGATTTTCTCTTTCTTTGAGACTTTGAATGCAACTTCCTTCTTTGATGGTCTATTTGACTCAATCCTCATTTCATACGCGGTCAGTATTCCATGTAGTTCGTCCATGCTCAACTTATCAAGATCCTTCATTTCTTCAATGGCAGACACCTTAGCATCAAATCTTAATGGTAGAGATCTTAGAATCTTTTGAATGATCATGGATTCTTCAATATTTTTTCCCTAACCCTCTTATGGCGTTGACAACCTCATCCACACGAAGAAGATAGGCTGCAACATTCTCCTCATCCTTCATTTTCAAGCTCTCAAATTGTCTCCTATGAGTTTGAAGCTTAGCCCTTTTAACCTTGTCATCACCTTCGTAGATAGTTCGAAGTTTGTCCCATATCTCCTTCACCGTGTCACATTGCATTACTTTAACAAACTCAAATTCTGATAGGCCACATAGGATAGCATTCATCGCCTTGGCATTGTTTTCAAAAGCCTTCTTTCCGGCTTGATCTATCGGTGGAACTGATGGGATTGTATATCCAACTGTTACTGATTGCCAAATATCAAACCCTAGTGCCATTAGATATGTTTTCATTCTTATGCTCCAAAATGCATAATTTGTTCCATCAAACAATGGAGCCTTGTTCAAAGAAAAACCTTCTTGTACTTGATGAGTAGCCATATGTGCTTCTGAGATCTACCTTCCAATTGTTAGATTGTTCTTGAAGGCACCCACTCTGATACCAATTGTTAAGCACAAGATAATACTGAGAGGGGGTGAATCAATATTATGATATTCTTTTAAATTTAACACTTAATCTTAATCACAATTAATCAATTTCACAGTGAATATATCAAAGCAATCAATAAATGCAAAGCAAACCAACACAATGCAAATAGACACAAATTTACGTGGAAACCCTTTCGGGAGAAAACCACGGAGAAAATCTTCTTTATTATATTTCTCAAATGTTTGTAGGCACCAACCTACAAGAGACACCAATCCCCAAGTTACAATTTTGTAGGCACCAACCTACAGGAGCACCAACCCTTTTTGCTAAGCACCAACTCAACAACAACACCTTCTCTTCAAATATCTTACCACCTTCCTTACTTGTTGCTTAAACAAACTCTTTCCTATATTTTATGTTGTTCACACTTTTATTTTTGCTTCAACTATACTTTGATAGAACAAAAATGCTGCTAAGAATATTCTTCTAATTTATTTCAGTCCTTTCACATATATAAATCACCTGCAACTTTTCAAAAATAAATCTTTTCACTCCTTTTTATTTTCATATTCTGCTCTTCTTCTTCTCTCTTCAACTTGAAAAGCATTCAATGTGTGTTGCTTGTGTAAATCAAATGATTCCATCTCCTTATATTTCCTTCTCACATCCTTTCGAAAAGACACATCATTCCAACCAACACAACCTTTCCATTATTTAATTAACCATCTTTTATTTTAATAATGCAAATACACATGTCGGCCATAACTATAAAGTGGCGCTATTTTCCAAAGGGGGTCGTCCAAAATAAAAACAGCATTTTTATATGTATTTTAAACCATCCTATGGACATATTTATTGCTCCTTTAATCACCCCTTATCATACTAAAACATGGAGATTTAATTCTGTCATTTGAATCTTCGTTTTCCCCATAAAACATGGCATATGAACACCTTAAAATGCTGATATCTCTCTCCTATGTACAGCTGTGTATATCTCGCTTAAACCATGATAATCCTTATGCAAAAACACTTCTTTTCATGTATTTAAACTTTCGTTTTCAGCCCTTCTATACTGCTGGTTATTTCCGTTACTTTCTACCATTTCCGTCAAAATCCGTCAACACAGTAGTTCCGTCAGCTTCCGTTACACGATTCCGTTAACCAAATACATCAATGATTAAGCCTTTGACATCAATGACAATATTTCCAATAGTACGCTTCTATATTGTAACTTAAAAAGTCAACTACATGGCTTCTAGGATTCGACACAAATTCCTCTTCGAGAAAATCCCACACAAAGTAACTTTGGATCCCACAACAGTCTAGAATGGCTGTAGAATCGCCATCTTCAATCAGTTAGGTTAATTAGTGAGGCCTACCATGTCTATTACCCATAATTTTGTATTTGCCTATGACTTGGTGAAGGATATTCATATCGTTAGCACCATTTATGGTTGGAATTATGCATGTTGTCTTGCACCTAGGATGCATGGTCCTTCTTTCTTCCTCTGTCTAGACACTCCTCTCACTCTCTAGGCTTTCGGGTGACAGCTCGTGGTGTCAACAAAACTATGACCACCTCTCAAATCAATTTTTTTCTTCAGCTGTCTAGAGTCTAGGCGATTTGTGCTTGCATCAACTAGTTCACCATCAACATGCCAAGCCAACTGGTATTTACAAGAGGCACCGACATGCTGATCATTATCCATATTTATATCTAGAAAACAAATTGAAATTTTGCATCACCAATAGCATCAAAGATTCAACAAAGCTTATTGGCCTTTCCAAATTGATAAATAAGAAGAAAATGCAATTAGGAATATTGAGGCATTGGAACTTTAAAGGTACATCATGTTTTAGAACTTACACAACCAGCAAATAGGCATAAAGAGACGAAGGGCTTCCTTATCGACTTTCCTCCAATATTACGATTAGAGGTGCTTGAACCTTTTTCTTCAAAAGGCTCTCAGCCTCTATAGATCCTTGTAGGGGACCTTGAGAGTTGCTAGGTTGATTATACCTATTCATCCCACTACAAGGATTGGAGATGGTAAGCATCCATTGGATGTAGTAGATTCACACAGAGATGGGGATGGATCAAAGAGATGATATTTCTTTGTGCGTTAATAATTCCAGATCTTGATTCACACAGAGATGGGGACTGATTAGATTCATACAAAGATGGGTCAGATTAGTGATATTATGGTATTACTAGCATCGCATTCCAACCCCCTCTTTTTCAGTCAAGGAAAATCAGATTTCGGCATTGAGGACCTTTTCCTTGCCCGTAGCGTGGGTCATGGAGGCAAGCAGGTATTACATATTCGTAAATCTACCACTAGAAGGTCATCAATGTGAAGATTGGGAAAGGTCTCTATGGGGAATAGCCGACTTTCTCGAGGTTTTCCCAACCCGGTCCCTTCAAATTGTCGAGATACCCTTATGAACATTATTAGATCCTACATTGGATCTTTCGGGGTTACAAATGATGATGTTTGTTGTGTTATTAGTTGAATACATTCCTTCTGAAAATGGCTTTGCTACAAGTGCTGCCTACCAAATTTGAAATTCGTGAATGTTGATCTTAGAAGTGATTTGCTAGCCACTTTTTTCAATTTTCCCAAGATTTGTTTTAAAATTACTTTAGGGTGCGCACTTAAATACTTCATGAGTCATATTCCGAAGGTGCATTGGTGTTAATAAGGGTCTCCAACTGATATCAACACATTTTGGTTTTAATTTTAATGTAATTATTTGAAGCATCATGTTTATAAATTCAAGTTGGGACCTTGGTCATTGTAATGTAATGCGCTAGGCCCCCTCATCCCTCCTTGTCCACGACAATGAACTCGAGTTGTTGTTGTTGGCCCCAACTCTATTATGGTTTCCCTTGAGTGGGTTAATATGCCAGTGGGAGAGGCCTAGTGGTTTAAAATGTTAGACTCGTGAATTGATTGGAGGTTTTCTAGCTAGGTTTGAACTGGCAGGGTGCTTTTGGAACCAGTTCACTCAAGATAGGGGAGAGTGGAATTTCGTGTGTAGGGATCAAATCCAAAGGTCTACAAAGCAACACCAAAAGCACAGAAACTCTATGGCCTACATTGATAGCGGGGTGTGAAAACATGGGAAGCAAACACCAAAGATTCTACCTTCTAATAAAATACTGAAACATTATTTCCAATATAGTAGGCATTGAACAATTGTAGAACCCTTGTGCCATTGACTGAAAACACTCTTTGATTAAACTAAGATAAATTTACTTTTAGAATGCTACTTATAACGTTAGCTTCATACTTAAGAAGGGTTCATTAAGTATATATTTGAATATATGTGTCAATACTCAATGACAGTTTTCATTGACTCGGAGGAGCCACCTTGTTTGCAATCTTTCTTTTGGGTTCATTAAGTGCTTTTATAAATTTATACAATCACTCACGGGACATCTAAAAACTCATAGAATGACTATTGGTTCTTCCAAAACGGACACCCAATGCGAAAGATACATAACGCTTCATTAACAAACACCGACATAATTTTTCTATTAAAATTTGAGCCTAGATATTTTACCCTATTTTAAACTCACAAATCAAAGCTTTATTCATGTTATTTAACATTTAAAGATTTATTTTGTTCAAGCTTATTAATAAGTTACTATTTTAAATAAACTGTTATCCTAATCAAAGCTCATTCAAGCTTTAATCTTTTATTTTTATTTTAATTTTAATTTTGAAAGGTGCCTCATATGTACCCAAGATCTATTTATAGTTGTGCCCATGTTGGGTTTGAATTCGGTCTCTATGGTAGTACAAGCCCGATCACCTTGTTGCTTTGATGGACCACACACCCGTGGGTTTTAATCTTTTATTTTGATGTAAAGATTCCTCTATTATTCAACTCACTCTAGAGATTTTAACTTATCTTATATGCTCACATATGCGCCACCCCGCCCGCTTACCTTGAGTGCCTTGGTCACTACGCAAATCTGTGCAACCCATTGCATCATGCGCACCCCACGTAAAACCATGAAACATGCCACACAATTCTCGCGCTTGAAGCATTTTTGTACTGAGTCCCTCGCATAATGTGCATCCCGCACAATGCCAAGAAACATGCCACACAGCTCTCCCACATTTTGAGCACCACCATGCAGGTCCCTTGCATCATGTGCCTTCCACATAGTGCCAACATACATGGCTTCGAACTCAAAAGACATCATCACCCACTTCGTCAAAATTGGGGCAAAACCACGAAATGGCCCCTTGCCAATTTTTTAATGATCAAAATCTACACCGATCGACAACGTAATATTCCTTATGGGATACCACTTCAAAATGCACAAAATAGTGAAAATTTGCAGCCAAATAAACTACTGATTTTTGCAGATTTTTACAATAAGGACAATGGACTAAAGAAAATTAAAATCTCCCAAAATATCCACTCGAATTTACATGAAAATTTAAAGAGAGCTTGATATTATTGTAAAGGACATAATAACACTATTTTTGGAGTTTTACATAAATTAAAATGCTGCCATAAAAAGCACAACATGCTTTAGACAACTGGAAAACTTCAGAGGTTCGTAACTCTCTAAATACAAGAGCAAAAATTAAGGGTCTTTGGAAATAACATTAACAGATATAAGAAATAATATTTCCACCTTCAGATCTGAAAAGGGCCGACTGGAAAACCCCCAAATAAAGGTTGCAAGTCGCCTAGCTAGGAAAAGGGTTGGAAATTGATGAAGATGCCTTCAACGTGCTGCCACGCCCTGCCCAAATGGCTGCTGTGAATCTGATCCAAAAGCCCTCTGTTATCTTCCCCAAATGCCCCCAAAACCCTCAAATTCCTTCCTCTGAAACCTCTGATAATTTCTTTGTAACACAGCCTAGAAGGCGGCTCCAAAATGACAGACTAGGGTAGATCTCTCACTACCGAAGAATGCCCTGCTAGCTAGGGATGGGTCTCTCACCACCGAAGCTAGGGTCCCTGTGGGATTTGACTCCACAAGTTGTAGATGCACAAACAACAGTTGCACGTGAAGGGTCAATAAAATGTATGCCAAAAGGTTCCTCTCCTTTCTCTCCCAGCTCCTTATATACATTCCAAGGAAAAAGAGCCCCAATAGACCTAGATGCGTTTCATTCCACGGAGGGGTCAATAAAATAAAAGTAACTAAAGTTACTTTTTCCTGTTTAAGTCGCCAAGGTCCAAAGTGACCCCCAAACGCCAAACTTGAATATTAGCACCATGCGGCCCCTTCCCAAAAGCTCCCAGCGTCCACAGCCCCTTGGGTATGACCATGGCTTGGACTCGACTTGACCCTTAGGCCTTTGGCATAAGAAAGGGGACATTATAGACACAACTCTGCATTCCGCACAACACGACCTTTGCGCACTTTATACAACCTGTACACCACTATGCAAATGTGCACCAAGTGCGTAACCTTTACACAACACCGACCAATTGCAGAACACCGGTAGACATACTTTGCACAACTTAGGTCATGTGTAGAATCTCCAAAACTCCTAGTGGCCATGTGGGCACCCTATGCCATGCTAAGTGGCACTTCCGTGGCTCACGTTATGTGTCGAGCATCTCTTAGCATAGCATGCACTTGGCGGTCAATCCGTGTAACCATCGAAGGTGAAGAGTCACACATGGAAGCTCAATTGTTTCGACTTCCATAATGGTTCTTTATGCCTTTGCAGCTTTGTAATATATGTATACACATCTATCGCATTAGATAACAAGCAAATATTATAGGATAGGCAGCCATACATCTCCCTTGAGAGTATGCGATGAACATAACGCACAAATTAATAGAACTTTCTGTTCCAGTTCTATTATTTTCTGTATTATGCTTTTCTAAATATTATTAATTTCTCATATGCATAGAACATATCTAAATCCTCATTTAGAGAGTTGTCCCCTAGACTTTCTGCGATATAGATCATTATCAAAGGCTTTATTAGTATTCAAGCTTTTACTTTAATTGAGCTTGCCTCAAGATTTTAGCTTTCCTCAATTAGTTTTCCTTATACAAAAAAACTGAACACATTTCAATTGAAATAGAGAGAAAATCCTTTCAAATAACGACAGATTTTAATTATTTACTCTGCTAGCAGAGGCTGCAAACTTTTATAGGAACGAGAATGAAATACACATAAATTTGTAAATTTCCTTTTCGTCATCACACAATCTATAGATCATTTATGCAATAGATCTAAGATCTAAGATCTAAGAGCTATTGAACTGTGCCTAGTTTTATACATCTCTTTCATAGGGGGTCACATAATGACACATATAACTCATAGCTTTATACATCTCTTACATAGGGAGGTCAAATATTACTTAAAGCTTTCACATCAAGCATTTGATAAGTTTTTCTATACAATTATCCAAACAATAGAAAGCATCTAAATTGCAAACTGAGCCAAATCATTCTTGTGCAAACTACAAAAGGTGCATAGCTAACATCCTCTCCAAGGAATCCAAACTATTTATCTGAAAGCACATGCATTGAATTACCATTTCAAAGTGCAGTAAAAATAAACAATTTGAATTGAAACATATTTCATTTGTTAATAGGTTAATGGCTAATTCATTTATTATTATTTATCGTATGGTTGACAACTTAACCCAATTATGGCATCTTTGTACTTTACTAGGGTTATCTTAGAAAGGAGCTCCAATCCATAATTCATTTTAAACTTTTCATCCTAATGATGGATCACATAGTGTGATCCGAGATGTCAATAAAAATTTCAAAATTTTCTAGAAGATCTCTCATTATGGACTGTGAAAACATTAGATCTTTGATCCTTCATTTCTTCTTCTTTTAAAAACAGTTAAATGAAATAAACAAAAGCTGGGATGGAGATTTGTGCACCAAAACTGAATGGTTGAAACGCAAATTTGTTTTCTATCCATACCAAGACTGGGAAGGGTGTTATTGTTTTACCTCCCAGCCACCCTCACAATGAGTGCGGCATCCATAAGAGGTACAAAGAAAACACTTCTATTGTGTTTCATTGATGCTTTCCAATCCCATTGACATATAGCACTTCCCAATACTTAACTCATTACCATAACAACTCACTGCCCCACAACATATGCATTCAATATAAAAGACTTAACGCTTCACACTTTCTAGGGTCAATCTCTCTTAGTTTAGGGCTCGTGAGAGTAAAACATAAAACAATGTACTATGAATAGGCAAAAAATACATAATGAATATTCGAGCAATAAAATCAAGGAGAAACTTTCCCAAATGAAATATGAAATATATATTCAACCAACGAAACCAAGGACAAGCGTTGAGAAATGGACTATATATATATATGGCCCTATCTCTCTATGGGGGCTTGTCCTATTGTCGCCTATCGATTGTGTGCCGGTGCCCGATCCAATATACATGAGCATGGACAGGGTGATACCGTTCCAACATGGAGAAGCGTGGTTGGACTGTGTGTGTGTGTGTGTGTATAACTAGCTAATGAAACCATTGGAAAAGCTAAATAGCAAAAATGCAGCCATTGGAAAGCTAAATAGCTTCATATGCTCAATTTAAATACCACTCTAGGCATAGGAACTCCTTTATGCATAGTAAATGTAGAAGACAGCGATTTGAGCTTCACCCCACTCCAAAATCTAGCTCATGAGTTAAAATCAATAAATTTAGAGCTGTGTTTTGCATCCTCTGAAATGTCTGTACTCTTTCTCACATCCCACCACACACATACAAGGATGGCAACATGAGAAAGCAAGAGGCCACCCTCACGACGAGTGTGGCGTCCATAAGAGGTAAAGAGGAAACACTTCTTTTGTGTTTCATTAATGCCTTCCAATCCCATTGATACATATATTCCACTTCCCAATACTTAACTCATTACCATAACAACTCACTGCTCCCCAACATATGCATTCAATATGAAAGACTTACACTTCACACTTTCTAGGGCCAATCTTTCTTAGTTTAGGGCTCGTGAGCGTAAAACATAAAACTAGGGACTATGAATAGGCAGAAAATTCACAATGAATATTCAAGCAATAAAACCAAGGAGAAACTTTCCCAAATGAAATATAAAATATATATTCGACCAACAAAATCAAGGAGAAGCGTTGAGAAACGGACTATTTTTGTATGTTTCACTAGCTAGTTATGTATATATAACTAGCTAGTGAAACATAAATATTATTGCAAAAATGCAGCCATTGAAAAGCCAAATAGCTTGCGAAAGAAAAATATCTCTCCCTAGAATTTACTTGTTTAAATATGCTCTATTTAAATACCACTCGAGGCATAGGAACTCCTTTATGCACAATCAATGTAGAACTGCGATTTGGGCTTCACCCCACTCCAAAATCTGGCTCATGAGTTAAAAATCAATAAATGCATAGCTGTATTTTGCATCCTTTGAAATTTCTATTCTCTTCCTCACATCCCACCACCGACATACAAGGATGGCAACATGAGAAAGAAAGAGGCAAGAGAGAAACATCAACACAAGCTTCGCATATCCAAATAAAAGTAGTCGCTAACCAAACACGACACAAAAGCATACCACAATAAAACAATTATTACCTTAATGGGTAGATTGATTAAAAGGGGGCTTTTGGATCAAATATATTTGTTGTCACCTACCCAAAAAATGTGGAATTTTAAAACAAAATTGAGTTTTTTGGCTAAGTGACCATTTACCTTGATGTATCTTGGGTCATTTTGGGCTTTATGCGGCTTTTGCAGATTTTGGAGGAACAAGAGGAACAGTTTCTCCTATTCCCCAATTCCTTGGTTTACTGCGATGCATTACCCGACACTGTTGGTTGGCTTTTTCTTTCCCGGCATAACTAGTTCTTATCGGGCCTTTGTTCTCCGCATAAATCTTAGTTCCTCGCATTTCATTATTCCCGCATTGCCTTAATGAATCCTTCACTGCGGTTTTTGTGGGATTTTGTAGAACCTAAGGAAGTAATTCCTATCGGGTCTTAGTTCCCGCATTACATTGTTCGCCGCATTGCATTATGTTTTCTGTTGGTTGTGGGTATTGCGGCAAATGTTGGAACTAAGGGAAATGTTCCGTTTGAGTCCTAGTTCCTCACACTGGTGTCAAACCCGCAAGTCTTGCATTTCACAAAGTGTATGAGGAGATTGTTAAGTCGGGTGAAACTTGTTCCATAAAGCTATTTGTTCCCTGCAGATCCCGTGTTCCCCACACTTGCACCATTTCCACATTGAATGAGGTTCCTCGAGGTCTCCCAGCCTCCGTCCTATCCGCATAAACTAAGGAATGGTTAAAATGAGTTCTGTGAGCTCGCTGATGCCCGCATTACCGGTCCATACGCAAATTTCACCCATTTCGAATTCCATTGCTATAAAAGGTCAAAATTGGTCATTTTTAACCATTGTAAATCGAGAATTCTCACTGTGCACTGTCTATTTCGATTCTTGTGCCCTGGAAAGAGATTTTTGCCCATAACTTGATCAATTTTTATCCAAATTCAAAATTCAAGATTCCTTGGAACCATTGTGAAGGTGTCGTCTTTTTTATACTAAAGGTGAGTGGTTTTATCCTTCCTTGCTCTAGTTTGGTATTTATTTGTGTTTTTGGCCCTCTCCTTTAAAATACCTCTTACAACCACCGTTGAGCCTCTCCATTTTCTCTAAGTTTTCTCACACACCTCCACAATGAAGTTCCAATACGGAGGATATGAACATATTTCTTCCTTGAAACCTCTGTGCCCAATATAGGAGACAATGATGTCAGGCATATGAACTTAGATGATTTTTGGGCTTGTATTTTTGAAGATACTCCCACCATAATTGCCCAATGCATTAAAAATAGTGGAATTGCATATGTTGTTGGTTTCCCTACCTCCGTTTAATGCACTGACACCATTCTAGCTTGTGCTTCACATTTTGATCCACAATGTCAAATAATTGTTAGGCTAGATGCCCATTACATCAATGTAGCCTTAGGAATTCCCACCTTTGAGAACTCTAAAACCTTGACCAAGGTTGAAGCTCAAAATCTCTTTGATCAAGCTAAAGATAAATATAAGACAATGATAGCCAAGTCTTGGCTCAAGACCCAAAAGAAAGGAGGCTCCAAGCTGCCCAAGGTTCTCTATAGGTCTGATTTCAAGGAAGAATTGTCAGATATGATCACCCTGCTTGTAAGAATGATGGGCATGCCTTCCACAAATGAATTCTAGTATTGGATGTGTGTGTACATCAATGTCATCTGTGAAGACAAACAGAGGTTGAATTGGGGGAAATCATATGTGAGAACTTGAGTGAACAATTGGTCAATGTGCACCAAAGCAAAACCTTCCACATGACATCCTACCTAATGTACACCATAGCAGCTTATAGGGTATGGATAGGGTTATCACCATAAGAGGACAAGAAAAATGCACTAGTGTATGAGTTCTATCCCCAACTCACTTATGAGAATAGTAAGACTCACCACAAGAGAGTCAATGATGCCTTCACTATGTTCCTAGTCGGCTATTGGAAGGAAATGTAGTTGAGAGAGTCTCTGCAAAAGCAAGACAACTGATTTCTACATATGGCAGCCTTTTCATCCAATTCAGAAATTCTCATGTATGTCGGGACGATTGCGTTTGAAGGTGTTCCTATTAAATTGCCAATGTATTGTAATGACAAATTGGTTTTAGTGCAATGTTTTAAAAATTGGAACCGAACTCGAAACCGGTCGAGGGATGGACCGGACCAATTTAAACTTTATGAACCAGTTTTCTAAAAACACAAAAAAATACATTTTTAATGAAAACAATATATTTGAAAGCTTAGAAACCATGATTCCAACAATTACATAAAATATGCAAATTTTTCTCATGTATATGCTATATAACATGTAAGAAAGGTGTTTATAGCAAAATGGCACAAACTCCAAGTAAAAATGTGTTAAAAGCAGAATTTTTGAATAAAAATTGAATTTTTATACTCAACGCCGTATGCATGCATCTTTACACCACTCGGTCGGTTCAAGTTGAAACCGGACCTTCAACTGATTTAGTACCAAAGCGGCGATTCCTTCTTCTTGGTTCAAGCACAAACCGATTAAACAATCCGGTGTTTTAACCGGTTCATGCCTAAAAATGTTGAACTATCGAACCGACTCAGCCCGGTTTCGGCTCGGTCAATTTTTAAAACATTGTTCTAGTGGAGGTTTGTAGGCAATCGGAAATGTTGCATAGGACTTGCAGGGACAAGAAGATCACTGGTATTCAGTTTCCTATCTCATTGGGAAACTACACATGTAGGTCTGCCCTAGATGCACAAAATGTTGAAAGAACAATTTTAGAATTCAAATTTCATACTTATCAGAAGAGGTCCTCCTTTGATAGTAAGGGTTTTATCTCCAAGCATCTTAGAATGACTTACTATCATATTCCCACATTCAAGGACTACTGGGAAGATTGTGCAGATGAATATGAGGTGAGAAAAAGGTACTTTGGAAGGCTATCATTACAACAGATCAAAGATATCAACTTGTACCATGTTCCTAAAGGCCTAGAAGATGATGATTTTGATTTGTATTCTGTGGAATACATCAGAACCATTCAACACATGCCTATCCCAACCATTGACTAGTCTCAGAAAGAAAGAGATGATCCTGCTGAATTGAATAATCCTGTGTTAGTGAGGACAAGACAATGGTTCAATAGGAAAATGAAGGAATACAAAGAAATGATGAAGACATCTTCCTCTCAAGAAGCCTCCACCTCTCATAAAGATGCTCCAACTCAATTGACTCCTTCCTCCTCACCCTTGGATTCAAGAACCAAGGTATATGTGAAGAAAGATAAATCAAAAGAGGTAGAGAAGAATGAGGAAACACAAGAACAAAGGGCAGAACAAAAGAAGCTTCCTGAATCAACTGATGAAGTTGCCCTACTCTTGATCAAGTTCCATAGCCTTCTGGTGAAGAAGTAAAAGCAACTGAGGAGCAAAAAGATGAAGAACAGAAATATGAGGAAGAGGAAGAAGAGGAGGATGAAGGTAATGAAGAAGGTGAAGATGAAGAAGATGAGGTAGAAATCATAGAGTCAGATACAGGGAAAGCTAGTGCCTCAAGGCCTAAGCTAGAAGTTAGAGACCATCATTCTCTTTTCTTTGAAGCTCCTACTCTTGAGGTCTCCACTTCTCAACCTCTCGGTCCTCCAAGTGTCCTTGCTTTGCCACCTCCTCCAACTCCATCTTCCAGTGATTCATTCACATGGGTTCAACCCATGATTGACAACAAAAAGAGGAAGGCTTCATCACAGATTGTTGCTCCTAGATTTGATGCAGTGGTTGCTCTCCTTGGCACAATTCCTCCTCCCAAAAAAGCTAAGGCAACTTCTTGTTTGGTCTCAGATGCTAAAGGACAACAATTTCTAGAAATTGCTAAGCCAAAAGGAGACAAAATGAAAAGGAGATATCTATTTCAGACTTGGAGTTAACTAGGATCCCACTTGGAGAGTCCACCCCAGAAGGGGAAGTGCAAAATCTGAAAGAAACAGTTTCAAAAGTTATTGAGAGGGTAGAGAAAGGTAAGCAAACTCAGGAGCAACTTGAAGAACAGTGCAAATTCTCTCCAACTTCATCAAATCCTTTCTCTCATCTGATAAAACTCCTTTGGATCCCACTCCTCTCTCTTCACTTCCACCTACTTGTTGCCACTGCTGGAATTGATGTCAAAGCCATAGCAGAAATCCACAAGCATGCAACATTTGGCAAAGCTTTGAGGCCTGGGTTGAAGGCATTTTGGTCTCCAGATTATAGTTCATTGATGAATCTTATAGAGTGTATGACAACATCATTGCTGCTCAGGATCAAATCAACTCAGGGATAAATACAATTGATAAAGAACTCAAACTTTGGGCTGATTGCATTCAAGATCTCCGTATCATGAGCACAACTAATGAGAAGGTCCTCTTGTCACACAATTTTTTTGATGATTCCAAGAGCAACTTGTCAAAGAATTGGACCTATAGTGTGGAATGGAGAATCAAGGTGCTAGAAGAAGTTGTAGTTGAACGAGATCTATGGTACAAAAAGGAGAGTCATTGAAAGCAGAGATTTTTGCCGATCTGCAGGCTCTTTGTTGTCAATTCTCTACAAGGACAATTCTCCAAAGAGGAATCCAGTTGATCAAGTTAAGGCAAGATTCAAATCATTGATCAAGATGAGATTTTCAAAGAGGAATCAGTCAACAAAGATAAGATGGAAGAACTTTCTGAGTTGCACAATGTAGTTGTTGAGGCCACCAAGGAGTCTCACAAAATGGAGGTGTTGCAAAAGAAATGGAGTATTCCTTTGGGAGTTGGTTGGCTGCTATGGCAAACACCATAGTTCCCAAGTGTATGGAGATCTCAACAGCTGTGACTAAATTTAGGGTTCAAGTGCTCAAGATAAAGGTTCCAGCTGTGCCTATTCCCAATGTTCCTTCTTCTTCCAGTTCATAGTATTGTTCTATCTAATTGTTATGTTTTGAGGTTGGCTTTATTATTTTGAAAATAAAATTGTAAAATAAAGCCAACTTATGTAATTAACTAATTAAGTGTTTAGCACTTAATTAAAAGACAATTAGTTAGAAAAGTAGTTACATCCTCCCCTCAGCCTATATAAGGCTTATTTATCACTTGTAAAGGGGTTGGATATTGGTGCTCTTGGATGTAATATACAAAGTTTTGATCAATACAGAAGAAGACTTCCCCTCTCTCATCCGAGTTCTTCCTATTTCCTTTTCCTGCAATCTGTGAATGTGATAGTTTAATATATGTGAAATTTGAAACTTTGTGTTCAATCCATGGAATGAGATGTGATGAACTTTGTGTCTATCTGCATTTTATGTTATATGGGTTTTCATATATATTAACACACATGTTCTTAAGTTCTTTTGCATGCATTAGTAAAATATAAGTCTGCATTCTCTTTATTTGAAAGTGTTGCTTCTTCCCTTCTCTCCTTACAGTCAGTGGGTAATCTTGCACAACCAAGGAGGATACATGTATCCTTGACTGATGAGTTAGATTGAACTTTGTGTCCCTAATTCATTCCTCTTGCCCAGATAAGCTATTCCTCTAAACCCCATTTCTTTGTCTACCTTTTGTATTGGAAATATGGAGTTATTTGCAAGCACCAATATCCTCATTCAAATTTAGTTAGATTGTATATTTGTAAATACTTAGAGTTTCAAGTTTTGGTTGAATAAGGGAACCTCCCCATTAAAGAGGAGGGACTGTTGTCCCCTGAACTGTTGATTGTCTCCAACGACCAATTTTCCAACCAACAATATTCGTTCTGAGCTTTTTGTTCTTCCTCCTCATGGTTCATCACACAAAAACTGCTTTTCATACCGCTTTAATGGCAAAATTAAATTAGCAACCCATAACAATTAATCCCCTTACCTAGACATTCATGCGTTTTTTGTAATATGTTTCCTCTATTCCCAACTACATGCAGAATATTTTATCCTTATTCATAAAGCTAAGTTGTGACATCCCGACATGCTGTCTATGTTGAATTCAAGCCAACTTCGTTTAGAGTTTGTAGGTTCGAATTAAATGGGTTACGTGCTCCCACTCTTTGATTTATTGGCACAAGTTATGCAGCAGGCCTTGTTTTTAAAAGCTTTACCAACTTGCTGCCTTTTTTTCCTTCCTCCAAGCTTTCATTCTTTTGTAGTCTTTCAACTAGCTTTTAGTATTTGAACATAGTTTGGTTTTAAATTTTTCAAGACTTTCACTCTTGCACAATGTAGTGCCTAAAATTTGGTACTATGCAGTTGGCAATATCACTTTGACATTTATTCCGAGTCATTTATTATTTTCCGACATTATTTTCATTTACCTATTAATTGATAAACTTAAAGCTCCTCATGCTCTATTTTGTATCCCGAGTCCACTATTCTTCAGCTTAGCACATTAGGAATCACTTCACACTTTATAGAACACATCTACAAACTGCCACCTGTCTGAAAACTGATTACAGAGTTATCCTGGACAGGTTCATAAGTCAAGGCTAGGTTTGGCCACGAATCTGTCCCACATGCTATGAAACTGTCCCTTGTACTTGCAACGGTCATATTTTCAAATGCACAATTTAGCTTAGTTGGCATAGGTGGTACTTATGGGTCGGTTGAACAAGAAATCATTCGAGTGGTCACCTCTATAAACACATCCACCCTAACTCTTTAGAAGCATCTAGGGATCTCATATCAAAGTCACATTCTAAGGAGGACGTTGACCGAGCATTGAAAGCACCAACTCCTTAGAGCACCACTACTACAAGCTACTCAAATTATGAATACATCTCTATTGCTGCCCTAGCTCATAATCCATGAGGTACAACTGAATCACAAGTGTTTATTACTAGTTGTGACGGCCGAATCACAAGCTTCATCTTCTTATATTGTTTGCCACTCCCCATCTCATCACGGGGTTGGGAGAACTACGAGTGACTTGATCCCTCGTTGGAGTATTAACATGTAGTGCAATGCTGATCACATTAGTGGGGGTGTGGTGAGGTTAGTCCAACTCAAATTGTTACTAATCCCTTTTTAGGATTACAAGCAAGGAAGAGAAATATCCAGTCATAACATAGTCATTGAGTTTAAACCCATATTCCAAATATTCTGATATAGGCAAGCCAAATCCCAGATTCAGACTCAGCTCAGAGCACCAGGGGATAGATTCATAGTATCAGATACTGGTTCGGCCATGAACCTATCCTCCTTTCGACAATATTGTCCTCCATTCAGAAAACCTGTTCCCCTTCCGGCAAACCCGTTCTATGCACATTTCTAGGTCCCCAAATTTTATAGGGAGCTTGATGACACCTTGATCGATTTCTGCACCAAGTTTTAAAACTGTCACACATTCTGAGCTCAATGGCATGGTCTATTTCTTCAATCTTAAAAATTGTACTTTCATTGGCATATCTATTGACATGATCTGATTGACATAATTTAGGACTGTTAGGATTATTATTCTGCTGTTCTGAATTATATTGTGCAACATAATAATACTAATTAGGCCCTAAACTTGATTTCCATATTACGTTTTGGTGAACCCGCTTATCTCTCACTTTATGCAACCTATAATTTCATTTCTTACCCTTAGGGTGTTAGATGTCAATCTGATTTTGCTGATACTAGGCTTGATTTTTCTAAATTTAGGGTTTTATCAAAACCCTTCTACCTTCCAATGGAAAATTGTATGCTCTTGGGACCCACATTGATTACATCTAAGTGCTCTTAGTACCACATCGTTCTAAGAAAATGGCCAATACATCTGATGCTCATGTTTCTTCTTATATGGATGCTCATGTCCATACAAATGTCGATAATATTATTATGTGCACGGTGATGGTACAAATATTAATGAGGATATTGTTATCACTAGGACCATGTCTGACCATGAGGGCAACCATTATGATACCAATCATGACCAAGTTCCTATCATTCAGCAATTCCCACCTAAGATTCCAATAGAGCTATTTAGTCAAGTTCTTAAGGAAAAAACTAATAACATGGATGGGAAGCTTTAGTATTGAGTGAAACAGAGGAGAGAGATATAGAACCGGAACTTTATGCATTTTGTACATGGCATACTCTTGAGAATGATGTATGGTTGCTTATCTTCTATCTATATGCTTCCTATGTAAGGTTACAAATGTGTACATATATACAAAGTCGTGAAGGCAAGAACCATTTAGAAGTTGAACCGCTTGGGATTCCATGTGTGACTCCTTCCTTTCTGACTGTTATGGGATGTGGATTGCCAAGTGTGCTGAATCTATCATATTTACAAATGCAATGCACACCCCAAAGTTTCCACTTGTCATGTGCTGTGTGGCACGAAGTGTCCCCATGGCCAGTGTGTTGTGTTAGGGGTCAAGATTGTGTAGATGTTGTGCGCATGGCGCAGAGGTGGGTAGAGCAATGTGTTTTGCACAGAGTGTGTGTCTGCGAAGTAGAGTCCAAAGTTGAGCGGAATGGTGCCTTGCATTGCACAGGACGGAAAGGGCTGCACGTAGGAGCTTGAAGCATGAAGATGGTCTTTGAAGCTGAGCGGCATGGTTCCTTGCGCTGTGCAGGGTTGGGATGCAAAGTGCTACACGCAGGAGCTTGAAGCACATAGAAGGTCTTCAAAGTTGAGTGGCATGATTCCTTGCACCGTGTGGGGCGCAAAGGGTTCCATGCAAAAGCTTGAAGTGCAGGCCTGAGCAAAGAGGCACAAGTTGAGTCACACAAGGTGAGAGTGCGCGGCTGCACACGGTTCACTTCCCCTCAGTACACCATACCTGACTAATTCATGTTTTGGATGCTTTTACACTTTCTTAAAACTTTCAAGACATCCACCAAATGCAACTGCATAAAAGTTGTAGCTAACTCTGACCAACCTGAATACATATTTTAATGTTTCAAGATACCAAACAAGTCAATTTAGAGCTGTTTTTGGTAGGCATGTGGGTATCTATGCCAATACGTTCCCAGAAAAAGTCTAAGCTCATCCGCTATGTTGCCAGGAAACGGAAACGGAAATGTGTACGAAACGCGGAAACGGCAATTTTCAAAAAACCTTGGATACGAAACGTTACGGGAAACGTCTGTACAATATATTATTAAAATATATATATATATATATATATATATATATATATATATATATATGTATGTGCATAGTACTCATTTTAAAATTGTACTCCATACACCATAAGTGATAAGAATAACTGATAAAACACTCAAAATATTTTGTATTCATTGAAATTATACATTATTATCATGTATACTTATCTCTAGGAGACTAGGACGTTTCGAAGGAGTTTCCGTTTCCGAAACGTTTCCGAAACGGAAACGGGGGGGCCCTAGGCGTTTCCTGGTAACAGAGCTCATCCGGGCTCCAATTACCCAAGTTCTTGAAAATTAAGCAAGACAGAATTTTGTCAGTTTGAAACATCAATCTTGTGAACTGAAAATTTGTTTAAGATTAGATAGGCGCCTGAATGTAGTTTATTTTCCTCTGTTGAATCACTCAGTTTCAATGTCTGAGGAAAACGTTATGTCCAAAAGATGAACTGATATCTGGAGGGTTAAACATGAAAATTTTATCCTGAAATTCTCACAGAAGATGCATTAGGATGTAAGGAATAACTCTTATGAATTCCCAATATGTTTCAATCTGAGATAACAAAATTATAGATGTTGCACTGCTGTTTCCAAGTCATTTTTGATATTTACAACTCTCTGTGTAATTTACTTCTGATTTTAGTTGCCAATCTCCATTTGCTTCAATAGCCATATAGCCATTTGAATCAGGTAAGCCCTCTTATTTCAAGTCCAATTGAACACCAAAATCTTAACCTGAAATTGACATAGAAGATGCATTAAGATGTAAGGAATAACTCCATGAATTCCCTGTATGTTTCAATCTGAGATAACAAAATTATAGATGTTGCACTACTGTTTTCAAGTCATTTTATGATATTTACAACTCCGTGTGTAATTTACTTCTGATTTCGGTTACCAATCTCCATTTGCATCAATAACCGTATAGCCATTTGAATCAGGTAAGCCCTCTTCTTTCAGTCCAGTTGATTCAAAGTTTCCATGTTCCATTATGGGACTGCCATGCTATGTTCTGGCCTTCTTCTAGCGATTCATATGCTTTTTTTTTTCTTTTAAAGAAAAGAAAAGGAAAAGATTCATATTATGGAAATTTCAAAAGATACATATTCTACTGTGCCAGGCATAAAAACTAATAGTCCAGGCCTGGGCATTAGACACATTAGACACAGAAGCATGTATAGGCATTAGAATCATTAATACAAATCTAACTCAATAATCTGTCTAAGGTCTTGTTGAAGCTTGGCAGACCACCATAGCGGTGGAGGGCCAAAACAAGCTATATTCCCGTTGTCAAGGGCCCAATTGGCTAATGCATCTGCCCCTTTGTTGAGCTCTCTTGGAATGTGGTGGAAGGTGATTTCCTGAAACCTATTTTTCAGACACTGAATTTTGTCCCTCTTTGCACAATTTCCAATTTCCGCTTGGATATTCTGCAGACGTGGAAAGCAGTCTCACTGTAATCAGAGAGTCAGATTCAACCTGAATTCTCTGCCACCCAAGTTTCAAGGCTTCTTGTAGGCCCCGTGATATAGCTCGTATTTCAGCTAAATTATTTGTGGCATGTCCCAGATTTTCTGAAAAGAAAAAAACCACAGAACCATCCGAGAGTCTTCCAATATCACCCATACTTGCTTTCCCAGGTATGGGTGGTATTGGCATTATTCAGCCACAAAACTGTTATAATTAAATGTACCCCCTTTAATGCCAGTATGTGTAATTTTGTAACATCTTCTGGGCTGGTTTTTTCATCCTTATTAACACGGCATTAGAACCAAATCTGTTCATTTCATCGAAGTATATTTTCAAACAGTTCACGGGCCTCTTTCATATTCCACATTTTTCATGAAATAAGCATGCCTGATGAATACTTCCATACTAATCTTTTGTTGAATCTCTTCATTGCCCCTTAATTATCTACCAACATCGGGAGCTACATATTATTCTTCAATTAATCGTGCGATATCTGCCATCTCACCAAAGGAGCAACACTATCCTCAATGAACACTTCTTGGAGTCCTTTTGTTTGTTGTTGCATTTAAGTTTTTAGAATCATATTCGAGATACTCGCAGCTAAACGAATGGCAGAAGTTTTAACAAGATGTAAATGGTAACATGCATCCCCTCTCTGGTCCACCTGGGCTTGATTTTTATTAAGCAACACTCTTTGTAATATCGAAATGTTAGTTTATGCTTCCCAGAAATTCATTTAAAATCTGCCACTCACGGAAAATATGGGGGCATCACATCTGAAGCCAGCATCTATGCCCGCATGAAATCATTTGACTGCTATTAAAGAGTGTTATGAGTGTTTTTTTGAGAACATCATGGTGTCTCTTCGTATAGAAATTCATGCACACACATATATGGTTTTCACATTAAGCACATGATTTTGTTCTTTGTGCAAGTTCCACCATATCAAGAACCTTACTTTGAATCTGGGTAACAATACTTCATATGCTGGATTTCACTTTTTAGATGACTCTTTCCACCTACACATTCAATATAACGTGCAAATACCTGCAGGCTGTGGTCTAGCAGTAAGTCCCTAGGAGCTTACAATCACCAACACAGGTCTGAGTCACAGCCTGGCTCCCAAGATGGACATCACCTCCCGGTTATATTAAATATATTTAATATCTATTTGTAATATGTTAGTATACATTAGTTACACAATAAGTTTTCTGATTTTAGTGATTTTCCAAGGAAAAGACCAGTAAAATAATTTCAATTTGCTGTTGTTTACAGAATTTGTTTATATCTACGGGGTTGTATGAAGTTTTACCGTAATTTGTTGTATTTCCGAGTTACTGGTTAGTCTTTGCACTTTTCTGTTGCATTAATTTGTGGGCTAGAAATTGAATTGTGTGAAAAATGGCCAATATTTAGAATCTTGTTCTGCTGGAGGCACAGACATTGAGTGGCCAGAATTACAATGTCTAGAGTCACAAAATTTTGACAATTACAGAGTATCAGGACTCTGATAAACTCATTTTTGGCACTGAAGGAAGGCATATTTCGAACTTTTTGGATTATGAAAAGCATCATAAGGAGGCCTTGTTGTTACCGTAAGACGATTTGATACCTGAGGTCTGGAATGCCGCTAAGACAAGTGTGCAATGAATCAATATGAAAGAACAAATTGTTAGGAATTAGTCTTCAAATGGGTTCTTAGGACTTAGGTGCTTCATGTTAGATTTACTCACTAATATTTGTGTGGGAAAATTTGTGTGTGACACTTACAAAGTATCAGGACTCTGATAAACTCATTTTTGCAATCAAGGAAGGCATATTTCGAACTTTTTGGATTATGAAAAGCATCATAAGGAGGCCTTGTTACCGTAAGACGATTTGATACCCGAGGTCCGGAATGCCGCTAAGACAGTGTGTAATGAACCAATTTGAAAGAACAAATTGTTAGGAATTAGTCTTCAAATGGGTTCTTAGGACTTAGGTGCTTCATGTTAGATTTACTCACTAATATTTGTGTGGGAAAATGATAAGTGGAGCAAATAATACTTGAATTACAAGTGATTTTTTTTTAGATAGTTTAATGCTTTTGACCGGAGCTTAGAACTCGGGGTTCTTGGGTCCCCTCCCTTAACAACGTCCTTAGACAAGATATTACAATTAATCCATCACAAACCGCGACCATTGAGCCCGCACCGACGATGCAATTTTTCCGCCACCGCCGTTTTTAGAGCCACCAAGTGGCCGTGAACGCCAATGCCGATGATGCAAAGTCCACCACCGCCGAGAATAGCCGTCAGCCGTAACCACGGGTGATGCAACACCCGCCACCACTCGTAAACCATCCCGAAGGGATCACGCCCAGCGGGATTTGAACCTGAGTGGATCCAGACACAACCGTCCGTTTTAACCGTTCCACCCAAACCCCATTAGCAATTGTAAGTGATTATTATGCTAGTAATAATCACATAATAATAGGAGTTGGTAGAGTAGAAGAGAACAATACATAATGCAATTGTTACTCACGTATGTGATTGCATTAGAATAGGAGTTAGGTGAGAGACTCTACGAGATAGTTGGGTTGTGAAAGATTTAGGGAGATTTGAGATAAGATTTTGACTTCCTAATTTAAAAGATCTCTATATAATTTACTATCTCTTATTGAATAAACATGTTGATTGAATCTAATTGAGCGTATGCTATCTTTAGGTGATGGGGGTAACCCCAACATTTAGTATCAAAGTGGGTGTCAAAAGAGGCCTCTTTGACCTTCAATCCACCCATGTTTCGTTTTGTCAAGTAGAGTAAGGGAATGGGTTAGTGGATACCACAGACCTTGTAGTGACCACGTTACCTTGTTTGTGCTCATTCATTTGTTGTTTCTATCAAAACATGCAAACAAAGGATATGCAGTGCAGGCCACTTGCAAAAGATTTGTTTGTACATTCACCCTTTGTACACTTTGTCAATAGCACTAGCAAGGTGTCGGGTGTGTGAATCGATTGGCATATGCCATTCATTTGCATCGTCTACCTCTTTCCACTATGTTCATTCTATCCACAATTTTCACTCCATCTTGTTCACTGTGTTCATGATTAGATTAAATTTGTTTAGTCTAGTTTTGTGTTTAGTTAAAAAAATTCATTGTTTTCATCATGTGTGTGAGTACCTATTGGAGTCAACTTTTTCCTGCAGCATTTTGGAGCAAATCAGACCTCAGATTTGAATTCAGAACATCCAAAAATGCCAGAACGATTTGTAAACATGGTCTATTTTTGTTACAGTCAAATCTGAGTTTTTTTTGGTTTTTGCAGATCTACATGAGGAAATAGAAGAACAACGATGAAAATTTATCTTTGGAGCGCAACCACATCTTTGTTGGGCGCAACTCCTCATCCGGTAGTTTTCAAATCAAGGTTTGAATAAATTGTTTTGAAGAGTTTTAGTTGAGCTTCATTTGTAGAACTATTTTTAGATCCAACCATTCCGGTTTTTCAGATGTATGTATATCGTTTGGATCTAGTTTGTATTTGCATTGGTGAAATGGGTTCATCCAATCACAAGCTCCTATGTGGATCGATTTGCTCATTGGCGAAGAACCTTTGTCAAGTTGGACTCTCTCGAGCTCATTTGCATTGATCTTGTTTTGCACCTCAAACTCTTTGGCTCTATATCAAAGAGATCCTGCTAGCTCTCTGGGTTCCCCGTCCAACTTAGCACCGATCGCAAGCTCCTTTCTCAAGCTACATTGATGGCTCAATGTCTTGATTGTGATCCTGAACTTAACAAGCTTGATTCGGGATTCGCCTTGACTCGGCCTCGTTTGATTTCGATCAACTCAAATCAGCTAGGTAGATTAGTGACTCGGCAATCTTGAGACACCCGACTTGGTTTTACATCAAACTCATAGAATTCCTTAGCACTATTAACTCGGCCGCTCATCTAGCAGCTTCGATTCTTCATCGACGTGGCGAGCTAATCCTTTGTTGTTTTGGATCCTGCAGCTTGCTTTGTAGTTCCCAATGGATGGTTCTCTTACATATCTTTTGACTCAAATTCGACATAGACGACAATTTCCACAACCCACTCGGCTCTATTGAGCTTCCTCGGCCCGTGCATTCATGCCTTGATTACGGCGAGGCGAGATCCTTTATGGACTCCTTGTGTCGAGCTCAAACGGATTACAAGCTCCTTTGCATTCTCGGTCGACCTTCTTTCCATGACTTGATCTCCGACTTCCAAGCTTCCATTCGGCATAACCCTCAAGGAGCTCAACTCGGTCTTACCATACATTTGGCGACACGTTCAAGACAACTTGGGCCACGTGAGCCCTAACCCTAATCGATAAGGCGATATTTTTTTTTATCTTGAATGCCGACCTATTCATGGTTAAAAATCAAGTCTCCCATTTTATATTTCAAAGACTTTGATGGCACAACTGGCTATGAAGGGTTTGGTAAAGGCATTTTGAGACGTATGGTTGAGGGGTCGACCCTCCACATCACCACAAAACATTTTATTTTAAAATATTATAAGTGATGATTTTTTTAAGTGGGTATATTTCAAGGGGGGGCGCTATTAATTTTCTTATAATGGAAAAATTCTTGTAAAAGAGATTTTAAAAAAAAATTTACAACAAAGGATGGGGCCAAATTTTGGAAAATTTGTAATTGGACACATTTCGTGGAAACCATCATCTCTCATTGTTTAACATTGAGGGGGAAATGTGATCCTTAATGTTAGATCCGATCTATGCAACTCAAACAATCGAGACAACCGAAGACAGAACAACACATTGCGCAACTCTAGTGCATGACATTTTCTCCCATATGTTGCACTAAGGGGGACTATTAGGAATTAGTCCTCACATGGGTGCTTAGGACTTAGGTGCTTCACATTAGATTATTTAGTCATTAATATTTGTGTGGGAAAATAATAAGTGGAGCAAATAATACTTGGATTGTAAGTGATTATTACGTGAGTAATAATCACATAATAATAGGAGTTGGTAGAGATTAGGAGAGAATAATACATATTGTAATTGTCACTCACGTAACTGTTAGATTAGAATGGGAGTTAGGTGAGAGATTCTAGGAGATAGTTGGGTTGTGAAAGATTTAGGGAGATTTGAGATAAGATTTGACTTCCTAATTTTAGGTGATCTCTCTATATAATGTATTATGTCTTATTGAATAAACATGTTGATTGAATCTAATTGAGCATATGCTCTCTCCAAGTGAAGAGGGTAGTGAAGGTGGTAAACCCAACACAAATATTTGATTTTAGAGAAAATTTGGGTCTCGTACATGAAGAATTTGTTATTTTAAAAAAAGATGCATGAGGGTGTGTCCTTGTCAGACACCTTCAAATGAAAGATCTTTGAGACCAACTTGGTGCCATCAACAAAAAGGTGGATGATGACAATCTGGTTTCTCTTGTCTTGAATAGTGTGACACCCTCATATGAGTCCTTTGTGAAAATTTTACATTTGATGGTTGAAAGTTTGACTTTTGATCAAGTCAATTCCTATTTGTTGCAAAAGGAATAGAGATAGACAAAAATGCATGAGTCCGATTCCTGACAAATTTTGAGTACATGTGTTGCTCAATCGAAGGGGAAGTGGAAATGTAACTTTGAAGGACCATATTCCAAGTGCCAAGGGCTCCTTTTGTCACAAAGTTGGGCATATTAAGAAGGATTGCAGAAGTGACAATATGCTCTTTCTCATAACAAAAAGCGAAAGGGCAAGCAAATTTGGTAGCAATTGAAGGTGAATGGTAGTTTGAAGAAGAGTATGCTCTCATGGCATCATGCTTGGATGAAAGTGCTACCAAATGTTGGTTCTTTGACTCAGTGCATCCAGACATTTCACATGTCAAAAGGACAAGTATGTAAACTTTCATACAAATACAAGTTTTTCTAATTCAGTTTCATTAGGTGATGGAAGATCACATGCAATAGAAGGGATAGGGGATATCCACATCATATTGAATAATGCTACAAAATTCATAGTAATAAATGTTAGATATGTCCCTAAATTAATAAAAATATCTTATCTATTAGTCAATTAACTGAAAATTCCAACATTTTTGTAAACTTCTTTGGCAAGAAATGTATAGTGTCTAATGTAAAACAAAACAAAGTCGTAGCCCTAGGCATTGGGCAAGGTGGCTTGTATAGGCTTGTTGACCTTGCCACAATCAACTTACATGCATTAGTTGTGGAGGGTAATACTAGCATTTTGTGGCATGAGAAATTTGGACATCTCAACCTTCAGTACCTAGCCAAACTTAGCAAAGCCAACATGGTTCTTGGTTTGCCAACTATCTAAAATAACAAAATGTGTGCGGGATGTTTGATTGGAAAGTAGAAGCGAAGCCATTTTTGACTAAAGGTGCTTGGTGGGAAAAGGGGCTCTTAGATCTTATTCATGCAGATCTTTGTGAGCCATCCTAGAAATCACATACAATTCTTGGTGTGAGGTATTTTTGTTGGTGGTGGATGATTTCTCCAAGAAAAGAAGTCTGATTGTTTTTCCTTATTTGAAAAATTCAAGGTGTTGGTGGAAAACTTGATAAGTCAATGATCAAAATAGTGAAATCTGATAATGGGGGTGAATTCACTTCCAAGCAGTTCAAGAATTACTACAAGGTAGGTATTCATTGTTAGTTGATAGTCTTGTATGCCCCGACAAAATGGGGTGGTTGAGGGCGTTATAGAACTACCATAGAGATGGCTCGGTGCATGGTGGATAGCAGAGTGCCCTACAAATATGGGGGAGAAGTAGTGAACACAATGGTATATATCCTAAATTGGGGTCCTCGTGCAAAGCTTTACAATATGTCACACCTGAGGAATCTTGGTCTGGAATAAAACTCAAGGTAACAACTTTTTGTGTTTTTGGTTCAGCTGCATATACTTTGGTCCTTGATAGAAAGAGGAGTAAACTAGATTCGAAAACTACAAGATATTTCGTTGTTAGCTATAACGAACGACTAGTCTAAGGCCTATAAACTTATTAATGTTTCCACTTACAAGGTAATGGTTAGTTGAGATGTGGATGTGAAAGAAAGGAAATCTTTATTTGGTGTTAACCAACATGCAAATCACTAATAATGTTGTGGTTCCTTTTAAAGATGAGGAATCTAGTTCATCTAGTACTCCATCCCTGAGACAATATTACAACCTATGACACCCATGGCTGATATCTCTAATACACTAGTCTATAAGAGATGCCAAATTGAGTTGGTCCCAAATCCGGTAATAATTCATCTAGTACAAAACTCTCCAATGAAATGGAGGATTGAGTGGTTTTACTCAAATATATAGGATGTGCAAGAGGATGAAATGCCTCAATTAGAAGCACGAGATATTTTGAAGCAAAAATAAACCTAAATGGGAGACTGCAATGCAAGTAGAATATGATGCCTTGATAAAGAGTAGTACATGGAAATTGGTGGAATTACCCCCAAGGAAACAAGCCATTGGTTGCAAATGGGCATACAGAGTCAATTGCAAAGTTAATGCTACTTTGGACAAGTACAAGACTCATCTTGTTGCGAAAGGTTTTTCCCAACATGAGGGAATAGACCGAGGAGACTTTTGCTCCTACTATGAAGATGATCACTTTTTGGTTGCTTCTCTATTACGCAACTAGTGTCACCTAAGACTCCGGGATGGCGGGAGGCGGGGACGAAGTTTCCGGACGGCAAAAAAAAATTTCCAAATTTTGGGATGGCGGGGGTGGCAGGGGGACGACTATTAAAATAATATATAAAATTACAAATATTAAAAATATACAGATATATTTTAGAAATTTTATGAATAACAATTCATTTTTATATATCAATCCACCGTGAGCATACATTCCACATCGAGACATCCATATTAAAATGTAAAAATCAGCAATATACATACAATTGTACTAATGTTATGTGTTCATATAATTTTTAATAATGAATGTATGTTTTTGGTTTTCATAGTATGTTGTGACAGTCCACCATGTGCATTTGTGCTTGAAAATTTATGTATTCATATATCACTCCTGATTTTTAATGTCTTTGTAATACAATATAGTCGAAAGTTATGGTTAACCAAAGAAATGTTTTTAAAGAGAAAACAACAAAGAAATTAATAAAACATAAATAAAAATAAAGTGAAAATAGTTTTTTTTAAAGAAAAAGTGTTTTAATAGTGTTATTGATGTCGGGGACGTTTGGACGTGACATCCCCAAGACGCTCTCAACCGCCTCGAGGACGTATAGATGTCCTCGACATACCCCTCACGACCCAAATGTCCGAGGACATTTTTCGCATTTGTCAAATGTCCCCGGGGCGTTTCCCTTTCAACTTAGAATTTCGAAACGTGGAGGAAATGTTTCCTCCACATTTCGGCGTCCCCCGAACGTCCTCGGGACCCACGGGATTTGGGGGACACGTCCTGCGCGTAACACCGGTTTCGCAACCCACGTTGGTTGAAAGGTTGTTCAAATGGGATGTAAAGAGCACCTTCTTGAAAAAAGATCTAGATGAGGAGGCCTATATGGTGCAGCTTGAAGGTTTGAAAGTACATGGATGTGATCATTTGGTTTACAAGATGATTAAATCTTTGTATGGACTTTTGAAGGCTCCACAAACCTAGTATATAAAAATTTAAAATTGATCAACATCTACAAGATTCTGGATTCAATAGAAGTCTTTCTGATCCGATTTTTTATGTCAAAAACAATGGTGACGACATTGTGATGCTTTTTGTCTATCTCGATGATCTTGCCATCATAGGGAGTGGGGCCACTTTGCTATTTAGTGAGTAAAACTAGATTTGTGTGCTGCTTTTGACATGACTAATCAAGGCCTCACACATTATTGCTTAGGTGCAAAATTTTCACAACATGACCATTTGATTTTTATAGCTTAGGTCAAGTATGCTAAGAATCTCTTGTAAAGGTTTGGGATGTTTGATTACAATCCTTCTTCTCCACATATAAAGATCAGATTGAAGCTGTCAACCCATGATGATTCATCACTAGACGATTAATCACTCTACAAATAGGGTAGTTTGATATATCTTACATCCACACAACCAAACCTATGTTTTGTTGTTAGCTATCTTTCTTGGTTTTTGTCTAAACCAAAGATCATTCATTGGATAGTAGCAAAATGATTCTAAGATATGTCAAAGGAACTCTTGACTTTGGCATTTTATATTAGAGGGTAAAACATTTCAGGCTGCCTTGACTTTCATTGGGAGGATCAATGGATACTCAGAGGTCTACCACCTTGGGTAAATCTTTGCCTTTGGTTCAAGAGTTGTTTTGTGGCAGAGAAAGCTTCAACACATTGTAGCTACGTCTTCCACCGAAGCAAAATACAAAGCAGTCGCTAGTGCTAGTTGTGAAGTAGTTTGGCTACGGTGGATTTTGATGGACTTCCAACTTCCTTCAAACCACACGTAGTCCACTTTCTATTTTTTGGGACAATCAAGTGTATTGAAGTTAGTAAAGCATCCAATATATCATGCTCGCAGTAAACATATTGAGATTCATCAGCACTATATTTGACAGTTGGTTGATTGTGGTGACATTTCTCTTCACTTTTGTGCCATTAAGGAGCAATTTGCAGATCTAATGACTAAACCTTTTAGTCCCATCTTGTTTGTAAAGTTTTGTGACAAACTTGGAGTTGTCTCCAGTTTTGTCATTAAGGAGAGGGGGAAGTTATTAAATAAATTTAATATCTGTATGTAATACATTAGTTACACATTAACTAATGTTCAGTTATAAACTACAACTATATTGTGACTATTTTCAGCGTAATAAAATGATGGACGTGCACATATCTCAATATGCCTTCTAGTTTCTCTTCATTCTCTCTCATATCTTCTAACAAGTTACCCATAAAATAAATAAATAATATACTCGAGGGAGGAATTAAGATCTTGTGCACAAGTAGCAGGATTACCAGACTACATATGATGTGTCAAGACCGTGGCTTCAGAAGAAAGTGAATCAGCTTTGTATGCGCACCTAGTTGATTAGATCTTTAATGGCCATATCTGGATGAGAAAATGCATTCCCATTCTGTAATGTCAATATCCGGATGAAAATATTCTTTCCCATAATAATCACCAACTTGTTTAGATCCCCTTGAATAAACTTGGCATTTTGAAAATCATTCCCTGCCGCATTTAGACAAGGATGTGGTATAGCTCGAGGACATATCTCATAGCTGTGACACACCTGACGCTTTCTAGCCATTTAATACCAATAGCATTGGTTCCACAAAACAAAACCAAAACTATTTCTTTGCTGCCACCTCTTAGACTTGCTGCTGCTTCTACCAGCGAGTAAAGCACAACTGCAACTTTTAGGGCAGTATCAACAATTTCCTCTATGGTAGGCTGAAGCAACTTTGGTTTGTGACATATAATGTATAACCAAAATGACTAGGATCTAATTTGAAACTTTATGCTGTAGAGACTTTATCAAAGTGCCCTAACACATGAAATCTTAAGGAAGGTGTGTTCATATCATTGTTACGTGGGGACACCTCCCTAGATTTTGGTGGCGTTCCGGACGTCCCAAATGTTTTGGGGACTTGGGGACTTGGAGGGGACATCCCCTATTTTTACAAAATCTTTCAAAAAAATTCTCATGTTTTTACTTTTGAAAAGTTGTTATTTTTCCCAAGAACATTAAATTATAATCTTGAAAGTACGTAAAATACATTAAATATAGTTTAAATCCCTATATTTCATTGAAAAAGTTAAAATATTCAAGCATTAATTTTGATATTATTTTAATAGCCGTCCCTTAAATTTGAGATTTTTTTGCCGTCTCGTAACCCCTATCCCACCGCCTCCCAAAATAAATTCTATAGGCTAAGAGGAAATTAAAGAGGGAAATAAATTAATTTAAGTGGTCCAAGGGTACTTTTATACTTTAATTTGAAAAATGATACTTGAATTATATTATTAATCCAAAAAAGCAAAAATAGAATAAAATAATAATAGAATGATGAACTTCTATTATGGGGCGCTAAAGATAGAATAATAATTAAATAAAACATTCTATTATGGGGTGCCAAAGATAGAATGGGCTGCATGAGCATCAAGATCCAATTTTTAGGATGGAGAGAGGATAAAACAATTTTATATCATGTATTCCTATTTTTAGGAGGGGGCACCAATTTCGGAGAAACCTTGAAAATTATAAAGGCAGATTCGAGGGTAATTATTAAATACATCTTGGAAATTTATCAACTACTTCATTGTTTGCAAGTAGCTTTTGCTTTTGCATCAACAATAGAGGACGAAAACCCTCATTTGTATACATATCTGAGGACGGAATCTCTCATAACTATGCTTGGCAATTCCATTTAGGGGTTGCACTTGCAATGGTTATTCAAGGTACAGTGTTCATTTAGTTCAACCAGGGCATCATATTCAGGGTTGTTTTAGCATCCAGAACAAGTACAACTAGGATGTCAACCTTTGGGAAAGAATTTCAGTACCGCCATATCTCAAAGCAATTTTTCATCAAAGCATATTTGCATGTATTTGTGAAAAAATTGTAATCAAACATTGTTTTTATTAAAGCTGATTTGAAGTAAATAAATAAAGTTTGTATTTTCCTACATATTGCAGTTGCTTTTATTTTAAAAAATCATGTTATTGCAGCTGTCATAGAAGTTAGTATTTCATATTGTTGCCGTAGGGTTTGATAAAATATTCAGATTTGTTAGAAATTATTTATCGGGATATTACAATGGTTCGTATCCTGACAATCTTCTCCATTTACAACATCTTCGCACCTAAACTTTGTTCTAAAAGAGAATTCCATCTTGTCACAATAGTGAACCTTCTACTCTTTTGCCCTAACCTTGGCATCATATGCAAGATTTTGTCTTAAAGCCTCTATCCAACGAGTCCTATGCTCGCAAGGATTTATTTTCATCTTGAATATGATTGGCTTAATATTGGGCATCGACATGAAGAGATGAAAGAAGGAAAATCGGTGATACGCGGGGACGCGCACCCCCCATTTCCAATTCGTCCCGGATGTTTGGGACATCTCGGGTGCCTCGGGGACAAAACAAAACATCACCTCCACACATCCCCCAAATGTAATC
This sequence comes from Taxus wallichiana var. yunnanensis, assembly GCA_018340775.1. Classification (NCBI taxonomy): domain Eukaryota; kingdom Viridiplantae; phylum Streptophyta; class Pinopsida; order Cupressales; family Taxaceae; genus Taxus; species Taxus wallichiana. Next base: position 114,097,133 of record CM031240.1, read on the forward strand.
CCCTAACTTTAGGAGAACGCACCCCAAGACGTCCCGGTGCTTTGAGACTTTGGGGACTCCAACAGGGACGCCATCACGTCCCCGAGACGGCTAGGGGACATTCTCAAGTCCCCAAAGTCCCCTGAAGTCGAAAAGAGGAAATGAAAACTAATCCTTTTCCCATGCAAACTTACCTTCCCAAGAAATGAACTTTTGTTGTTTTATGTAGGTTCCAAAAGAAGATATTCTAACGAGAGGTCACTGTTATTTTACATTTTAAAGCCTTTCTTATACATAGCAATAGGATCAATAAATTCACATGCATATTTTTAAGGATTTCTTTAGTTTCAAAATTTTGTTGTGCAAGTCTTTCTACCTCTTTTTGTATGATAATGGAGGCTTTACCAATATATTAGGATGTTCTAGAGGCCAACTTTGTATTTAATTTTTAGTGTTTTTCAGTTACCTTAGCTGGTTTTGTCTATGGATGGTTATTCATGTAGTTTGTATGGCCTCTACTATTCCAAAAAGCTATTTTTTTAATTCGAGGATATAATCATATAAGTGACATGATAAAGAGATGTTGGCATGTTACAGGCCCTTTGGTAACATTACTGGTTATGGTACTAAAATTATAATTGTTATCCAAATAACTTCCCTAGTTATTTAGACAACTTGTATTCACATTCTAGCTCTATGGTTCTACATTATAGATTGTGCGCACTTCAGTTATCTCTTTGGCACATTCACTTGGTTGTAATTTCCTCGTGTGCCCTCACACAAGCGCACCTTCCGCGCACCTATTATCTTCCAAGCAATTTATGCATCCTACGCATGCGCCTTGCACTTTCTTTAAAATCAGCAAAGTCCCCGACCCTCTTGCGCACGCCCGCACATTACTTTGGAACATGTTGCGCCTTGACCATACGTTTCTTCCTTGGGCATTTCTCTCATTTCTCTCGCGCGTGACCTTTGTGTGCACCCTTCCTCTGCTTTTCCTCCTACGCTTCATTCTTCCGCGTGCATACCTTCACGCACGTCTTCTTCTCGCGCCATTCCACACCACGTCATCCTCTGACAAGCTTGAGTGTGCTACACGCAACCAACCGAGCGCGCCAATGGGGTGCCGAATCCTTGCAACCAACTGGTGTATGACACGTGGCAGAAACAAAAAAACTGGCTGGCTAACCTTTCAACCAATCCGTGCGTGCCATGTGTCTTACGTGCGCAAATGGCTCTGACAATTTTCTAACAGCCATATCTTTTGCTACAAAGCTCCGATCGACGTGCGCCTAGTCTCAATTGATAGCTGCTGACGTAGGCTACAATTTGATATTCAAATTCAAAATTTTGGCGGATTTGGTAGGTGAGAAATGGGAAAACATCTTTTTGGGCATTGATGAGCAGATCTAATTGCTCCAACCACTCAATTTGACATGGATTTCGCCTCCTTCCTCCTACACACCAAACAAACTTAGGGAGGCGCATTTGACAGATTTGCGCGGATTTGCAGGCATTGAATGTTTGTTGTTGGTGGTTGTATTTCAAATTTGGGTTTTCCTCTTCTTCTTCCATCGATTCATCTATAAATGTAAGAGCTGGGCTCATTGTTAATGTTGGACATTTTGGATCCTTAAGCTCTTTTGCTAAGGACTTCATATCTTTGTATTTTGAGTTGTAGACCTCTAGATCTGGCTCTTGCATGTGGATATTGGCCTCTCTCACCATTGTAACAGTCTGTGCATTTCGGAAGTAATGGAAGCATTGTTTTATGGCTATTCTTTGTCCTAACGTGTTTGCATTCCTTTTTCCTGCCTTCCTTTTGCATTGTGTGTTTGCTGTGTCACCTCACGTCCCTTGCAGCTCCATTTTCTGGTTGTGTTTCGTGGAATTGATTGTGTAAATGCGTGCTGGTTTGTGTTACACATGTCTAGCCTTCCCTCATGCTTTCTCTTTCATTTTCGCTCATAATAGATAGTGTTCATCCCTCTTTTCGGTGTTATTGCCTCCCTTAGTTTAGTTTTCCATTTTGTTATCCTTCTATCCCTAGTCCCTTGGCATTTTAGCTTAGTTTTCCCTTCCAGCATTAGGAGTAGCAGTAGTAGTAGAAATAGGTAGAGGAACCGGCCTTCTTTGGAGATCCGTCTCAAGCGCGCAAGGTCCCACAACTTGGAGATGGTTCCATTGTTGTCTCAAACAACTCAGCTCTCCCAAATCCGAGACACGGGTGCACGTTTGAACGACCAACAATAACCTTTCATGTTTTTTTTCAGGGTTAGGGAACCCATTGCATATTTTTGATATTTATATATTATTTTAATAGCCGTCCATGCAGCCGTCCCCAAAATTTGGGAATTTACGTCCCTCAGTCCCGGAGTCTTAGGTAACTATGAGGAAAAATGTAGATGTTGACATTCATTGTGAAGAACAAGTTGAAAATTAGCTGCATTTTGAGTTGCACAATGCACAATATGAAATCATAGGCTTGATGTCTTGGAGGAAGGTGGTAAATATTGGATGAAGGGAGCTTATGATGTGTCAAGGTGTAGATTAGAGTGAGGAACATTAGACAGAATTCCTAGTGCCAACGAGGGTCTCTTGCAATTGCTTCAAGAATAAAATGTGGTATTTGCAACTAGAAAATATGATGAGGGAAAGAAGCGAACAATCATATCTTAGCGTATCTCGTTTTTAGTGATGTTTGTTTCTGTGGGGAAGTCTATATTTATGTACTAATGTTTTTGGTATTTTATGACAACTAAACAGCTGCCATAAGGTTCAGTCATAATTATAATTGGGTTGCAAGGTGGGATGAGTTCATTTCTAGAAAAGACATTATTTTTTTCTTGTTGAGATCATAGTTTTAGCAAGGTTTACGAAAACTCCGTCAGAGTCTTAGGCAGGTTTTGTACCTTCTCAGTGTTTACTAGTTTTGTTTGAGTTCATACCATCTTGCCTTTCCTTCACCTTTTGGGACATATCAGATGGTATCAATGCATGAAAATATCGTCATCTTTGCATGTATTTTACTTGAAATTTCTCTATATATCTTGAGTTGTGTTCCTATGATACAATTCTCAGTTCTATTATAATTCTTACTCTTATTAATGTAATTTTCTTACATTCTGCTCTTCATGATATTATCTTCACTCTGCCTCATTCAAAACAAAATGCTTGCTAGGTATGGCAATTTCTTTGCAAACTCAACGTACAAAATTGAACCTTTAACACAAGTTTTCTGCATTTATTTTATGTGCCACCTCAAACCAACATCTGGCCTGCAAATAGAGCGATGTTAGATAATATCAATTTTCAGATATATGTGAAATGATTAGAGGTCATGCTTAGAGGATAAACGATAACAAAAGAAAGCTAAGATGAAATTTGATGAGTTGACCATCCTTGGCTTCTATTTTAAAATGTTTTTGTTTGTTTTTAAAAAGGTATTAAATATTCAAGGAAAAATATTTTGCTATTTTCAAATAAATGTTTATATGGAAGTATTGTATGGAAATATCAAACAAGTTGGCCTATTTCAGTATTTTTTTGCTTTTCAAACATTGTTTTCTTCTATGGTTCTACCCTAGTGTGACCATAATTTGGGTCTTCTTACTGTCCCTAGAGTAGTTTTGTCCAGTGCTAGTTGTGTTTCTCAGTTATAATTTGCTTCATAAATTTGTTCATTTTTTCTGTCATGAGCATTATTTCCTACGTAAGATTATCAGTTTTTTATCTATTCCTTTTTATACTTGCGAAGAGCCTTATTTTCCTCTGAATTGTTGGCTGGCTGTGCTTGCCATTCAATGTAATTCTTGGTTAATATTTCAACATACATAACAACCCATGTGAAATTGCATAAAATAAGAACTTATTGATATTTGTGTGTATTATATATATGTAGCAGGCCTTTAGTAGGTGTTCGAGTTGAGAATTTTATTTGGTTATCATTTTTGTGTTATTGTTTTTAGCTTCTGCAACTTGCCTATCTGAATGAGGGACAACATAATATACTGTTCCTTTTTCTACAAGAATTTTTTTCTAAACTCTATGCAAGTTATACTGGCCATTTGTTACCAACAAATACAGTGGTCTCTCATATTAAATTATATTTTAAGATGGCAATAAAAATGTTGTGCCGCTACTGGTTGCAGGTGTTGGAAAGGTTATCATTTAATGGAACTTCAGTAGGTGATGCATTACTTCAAGAAGGTCGTATACTGCTGTTTTGGTACTCAATGACCTATGCTCTCCTGAAAACTAAGAAGCCCAAATATCAACGACTAGAGCTTCCACAGCAAGAACTCCACCCTTCACCAAAGTTGGAGGAATTGAAGTATTGAACTTTTGTCCCTTGAAAGTTGAAATACTGAATGAAAATGTGAATGTTTTTGCTATTGGCGGATAAGACATGTAATTAAGAAATCTAGCATGTTAATAGGCCATGGTGGTATTTTATAAGGGCTATTTTTTTAGCTAATTGGCCAAGTTTCTCAAAATCTGTAAAACTTAGTTTCACCAACTTGAAACTTTTAAGATAACGATTTACGAGTTTTCATATTAAATTTACATAAATTAATTAACATCGCCAAAATATACAAGTAATAATAGTTGGTCCTCCAGTTTTCCTAAGAATTAGTCTGTGATACATATTTTTGAACAAGAAAGGTTGATTGTCGATTCTATAATGTTTCTCCAAGACTCCAATATTCTCCATTCCTTAAAAACTTTTCCTGAATGCCACATGCATGAAGAATGCTAACCAGCATGGCCCCAGCGCCAAATGGTTTGCCTCATGAAATATGGCATATCATTTTCATCTTTAGGAGCATTGCTTTTTCACTTGGATGACTGAATTTAGGTGCATCTATTGATAAAAAAATGATAATATATGAATTTAATCTCAAAGTTATGATAAAATTTAAATGCACAGGAAAACGAGCAATTAAACTGCAGTAAACGAGTCATTATTGATCTCCTTAGGCCTGGAAATTGATGTTCTGTACCCTGTTTTTCAGCAGACTTAGTTACAGCCTCAAACAATAACAGACCGTAAATTTTTTCTACTTTATTCATTTAAAGAATACAAATAATTATGTATTTGTATATAAATATGAAAAGGGTGTACAGCATAATGTGTAGGAATTGTTAAACCAATAGGCGATGTTAGCCAGAGGGAGTTCTATATTTATCTCTGGAAGTTTTAATTATGTTTATAGGTGTAATTTCCAATGGCAGTCAAGGGGATGGTGGTGGAGTGTAGAAGTATGAGATGTCAATAAACAAGCAATCGCACCTTAATGATGCAATAGAAACACCGATATGAGTTGACACAACCTACATCATTAAAAGAAGTTGAAGCCATATGCATCACCAAAGAAAACATCATAGTGCAATGAAGTACCAATAGATCTAGAAATGTCCAAAAATTCAAAATTATATCTTGTCGTCTAATGTATCCCTCGAGAGGAGTTTATAAGTTTTGCCCCCAACACTAGTAATATAAATGTGATTGAAAACAACAATACAAATCTATTTCGTGGAAATTAATACTCGAGGAAAGAATTTCAAAAATCTAATTATGTAATTGTGCTTTTAGAAGGAATAATGTTATTAGCATTAGTGTATTGTATAATAGCCTCTAAAAGAATATTAAGACTCGAGAGTGGTGTACCCAAGTGCATCTAACTGATTGTGTGCATCTAACCTAGAAATCACTTGTCATACTTATCATGTAATTTTAAGAAAGCAATATCCCTAGGTGAACAATCAATATCTTTAATTTAGATATTGATTGCAAAGTTGAACAAAATAGATGGTAGATCACGATATTTAATAGTTCAATCAAGTCTTTTATAAATTGAGTATGGAAAAAAATTCTATTGAATTTTATTACATGATAAAAATTATTTTTGTAAAATCTTCTAATAGTATATTAACAAAATACGATGTGAAATGGGATAGTATACCTAGACATCTCATAGAGAAAATACAAGTATAGTGATACAAATAATAATATTAAATAAAATATGTACTTTTCTAATAGAAACAAATCAAGATAGTCTTGAAATGTAGTCTATTAGATTGATTCTTCAAATTTAGTTCCAAGCCTACACTAACCTTCTTGACATAAAGCCACTAAAACAAAGAGGTTCAAAGAAAGAAAATTAAAGAGCCCTACAACTAATCCATTGTAACGTGTGGCACAATTGCAAAATAAAATAACACGTATGAAGGGCTTTGAGCTGGTTGAAATCAATCTAATCGTCTTCTTTCAAGTAGCCAAAAAACCCCTAATTTACCTATCTCCATGCTCTTTTTTTTTTATTTTTTTTTATTGACTCCTATCCAAATTCTCATCCCACACATGCATATTTAATATCAGATTGTAAGAACACTAACAAACTATCTATTGCAATCTTTAAAACTCTCTAGCAAGATATTCCCAATTTGCACTCAAATCCTCATCTAGTTAAACATAATATTGTATCAATACAACTACTTGCAAATCAAGGTTCAAATCACCAACACTTGCACCCATGACATAAGGTTCAAAGGATATTAGGGTTCATATGTTGCGAAGGCGAAGCCTAGAAATTCTTGTGAGACTATTATTTTTGAATAAATGTAGATTTTATAGTCATAGAAGTAATGCCAAGATGAACATATAGGCGTATTTGACTTGGTGTAATAACGAGAGAATTTTTAAGTGCAATTGATTAGGATCTTTTTGTTATAAAAACACCATAAAGGAGGAGAGGAAGATTAAGCAAAAACACATACAAACCTCACAACCTATCATCCATTATATTAATAAGTGACCCACTTTCACTAAAGTGTCACCCCATTGACATTAAGGATAATTATATATTAGGGTTTACATGTTGACGTAGACCAAGGCTACCTACTAATATGGGATTACATTTTTGAATGAAGGTGGATTTTAAAGCCATAGATGTAATGGTAAGATGCACTTTGAAATGCATTAATGACATGTTGTAAGGCATGTTTGTTTAGAGTCAATTAAACAGAGTTGTTTTTGTATAATAACATTACTTAAGAGGAGAGGGGAACACTGAGCAAGAAAACAAACACACCGCACAACTAATCAACTATTATGTTAGTAGGAGGGTCACTTCCGTTTAGGTATCACCTCATTGGCATAAGGAACACAATATAGTGGGATTTGTTTGTTTCCATGGACCTAGCCTACAAATCAATGTGCTATATTTTTTTGAATGAATGAGGATTTTATAGTTAAGAAAACAGTTCAAAGATGAAAGAAAAATATAGATCCAACTTGATGTGGTAATGCATATTTTATATTAATAAGAGGCCCACTTTCATTGAAGTGTTACCCCCATGGGCATAAGGATAATGACATATTGGGATTTACATGTAGATATGGACCAAGCCTACCATCTAATGTGGGATTAAATTTTTGAACGAATGTGGATTTTAAATTCATGCATGTAATTGCAAGATGCACTGAAATGCATATTTGACATCATGTAGGTTTTTTTAGAGGCAAATGAATAGGGTTATGTTTGTACAATAACATTACGAAGAGGAGAGGGGAACATTGAGCATGGAAACAAACTCACCCCGCAACAAATCAACCATTGTTAGTAGGGGGCACTTCTATTATGGTATCACCTTATTGGCATAAGAATCAAGGTATATTGAGGTTTGTTTATATCTCGCATACTAAAGCCTACCAATCAATGTGAGATTATTTTTTTAAACAAATGAGGATTTTAGAGTCACATAAGCACTTCAAGATGAATGAAAAAAATAGATCCAACTTAATGTGGTAGTGCATGTTTTTAGACGTAAATGAGTGGGTTTTTTGTAGTATGAAGCCACAAAGGGTAAAGGGGAAGATGGAGCAAGCAAGCAAGCATACTCGTCTCTTAACCAATTAACCATTATGTTAGTATGAGGGCGATTTGCTTGGTGGCATCACCCCCATTTGCATAAGAATCATGGTATACCGGTGTTTATATATTGTTGTAGATGAAGTCTTCCAACTTATCTAAGATTATTCTTTTAAATGAATGAAGGTTTTGGGTCATAAAACTAATTTCAAGATGTACTAAAAAGAATAAGTGATTTGGTATAGTAATGCATGCTTTTGAAAACACAAGTGACGGGTTTTTTTGGTATAATGTGTCCGCAAGACTTAGTTAGATATACAAGTATAATTGAAACTAACACCTAGTAGCTTCAATAAAATGTTAAACTAAACCTATGCATCATCATGCTAAGAGCTTAAACAAAGCTAACCTATCAACATCTCTACATTAGAACATGAAATGAACATTTCAAGCTAATATGCTAAACAAATTAACTTTTATCTCTTATTGAATGCTAAATGAGATGAGATTGAACCTATGTAGATCTCTAGCAATCAAAGAGTTGATTGTATGCTTGAAATCCCAAGGTTTTCAAGAATGGAGTCTTGTCAAATCATGGCTACAAGACCACTTGACATATCTCCATATGACTTCAAAACTTGGGTGGATGAATGCAAGAAATGGAGAAGGCTAGCTCTTCTAATGGAAGAATGCTCTAAGATGATAAAATGGCTATAGTGTATGTTCTATGCTCATTTAGGTGTAAGAAGAAAGGTAGGAGAAGGGATCCTTATATAGCCCATTGGATAGAAGAATCTCTACATCCCTCTTGATGTGGGATAAATGAAGAGGTTGGGTTAGTTGTGGATAATGAAGGTTTAGAAAGAGTTGAGTCAACCTTAGGAGAGTTTAGTTTGTCCTTTAGTGACTCATGGGGTTTGAGGGGATTTATTAATTAATCAAAGTGATTGATTAATAGGTGTGCAAGCTTATTGAAGCTTTTTAGAGGAATAATTAACATGATTAAGATTATGGGAGGGATTTAATCAAAGAAGTGATGATTTATTAATTTAATGGAAGAGGAAGCTAATTAATTAATAATAATTAAGTAGTCTACATAAACAAGGGGATTAATTAACGGAAGGTCGTTAATTGGTGTATTTGTTGGATAGAAGGGTTAATTAACTAGCGTAATGTAGCTAATTAATGGTGATAGAAGAGGAAGTGTGTTATATTGACGATATGTCGTCAACTTGCGGAAAGGAGATAATTTGCGCAATTTAAGTATTTAAATTGCTCGGGTTAAATTATATGTGTCTACATAATGAAGTCATGGAGGAGAGTGGAAGGCCGAGAGCGTAAATTTATTAATCTCGCAACCAATCAACCATTATAATAGTAGGAGGGCCATTTCCATTATGACACCATCCTAAATTACATGATGATCATGGTATAAGGGGGTTAATATATGAGTTAAAAATGTAAACTTAGGGCAATGCAAGTTAATACATCTCTAGCGAGGGTTCAATTTGATTACCATTTTTGGAAAGGATATAAAGGGGGAAATGGAAGTAAAAGAAGTCGAATGTGTAATGGAAGTGGTGTGTGAAGTGATGAGAATAGTGTTAAGTGCAAGTTATTATTCGACAATAAGCAAATTATTGTTTGAGAGACAAAAAAATGCATGTGGGGGATGACGGTTATGTCCAATTAAACTCAATGAAACATGGTGCAATCTCTTAAAAGGGATTCAAATCATCATTGTTGGTCCAATTATAGTGGATGTTAAAATCACAATGGCCCAACATGTCTAGTTCATCAAGTGTCATATTATCAACATTGATAGGGTGGAGTTGGAACAAGACTTGTCATTTGTCTAGTTGAAGCAAGTCTTTGTTGTGGCCATCATCATTGGAAGAGTCATCAAAATCCTATGCCAATAAGGAGAGCATGGAAACACCATGCAATGGGTGGAAGGAGAGGTACATGTGGACTCCCAATTAGCAATTATTTCTTCTGTGTATGCACCAATATCAACATGTATGTTACGAAATTTCTATACAAGAGGATATTACTCCAACAAAGCCTTCATACAAAAGAGATTCTTTAAGTAGGACCTTAAAGCAAGAGGGTTAGACATGCACAACAATTGCCAAATCCCATTTTCCCCATTTTTAGTTGGTTAGTTGTTTTAATAAGACCAAGAACATGAACCTTACTCTTCAATGAGCGAGAGAGAATGCAATGAGGAAGGTTGTTTCTTTGAGCATTGATGAAGGCATAAGTGCTAAGAGGATTTGATGTAGCATGTTAGATTATGTGAAACCTTCTTCCCAATGTTCAATGAGATAAATGGATGAGTATAAAGAACAAGTGGCAATTTCGCAACATATAGCAAGCTTCCCGTACATTGATCTCATGCTCAACAACACTCTCGCTTAAAGCCATTCCAAAGGAAATGGAGGAGGGATCATTAAAATGTGCAACATCTAAATTTTTTTAGCATATGACGGTAGATTTTAGAGGCGCTCTCACCTTCTCAAAATCGAGACGAGTTACATATAAGACAAATAGATTTGAAGGGGATACAATAGGCAAATATAGAAGAGATGGTTTGCATAGATGAAAGCCCCGAACAACTCAAATACCTGGTCCACCATCTATCAAGAAAAACCTAAGCACATAATCATCAAACTATTGTGTGCACATATAAATACGATTTGTGAAGTTGTCTAAACATATATACACTTACTAATTAAATAGTGATTTTCAAAATACGTAAGGAAAATAACTTTAATTTTATTTAATTTAAAATCTTTAAAACTATAGGACAAATATATAAATTTTAAAACACAAACATATCAAATTTTGTGTATGTGTCAACAAATTAATCATAAAAAAATCAAATTATAAGTTGAAAAAATAACCCGCCCCCACCCCCGAAAGGTTTTTTTCCTAAGAAACATACCTTAAATGCAAAATGACAACGCCATACTTTTATCATCCCCTATTTTTCGAGCCCCATTCATGTGCCATGATTTGAGCTTGCGGAGAATAATTGAGGACATACTGTCCCATTACTATTATCATTCAACACAAATGAATGGATCATAACATCATTCATTTACTGTCACACTGGTATAAATTTTGTCCCCCTTCGATCATAAACCTCGACTGGTACCAGTCATCTCACCAGCACCTGTAACGGGGCAGATTTTTCATGGGAATGCAGGTTTACAAATCCTACATATCTTGTTTTGGTCCAACTTCTGTAACAAAAATGTATTGGATTTCAAAACAACATTACATACTTGGTCTACAAACTGCCACTGTCATGTACATCACTCTTAACAACAATTTTGACACTCCAAAATCAATTATTTGAACACCTGTCACCTGTCAATGGCAAGCACCCAATTTTAAATTTGCCATTTATTTGACTATTATATGATATAATTGTGAAGACTTCTGAGTAATTAGATTAAGGATATTTACCACCATTTAATTGAACATTTGTGAAATGATGAATTTATTAATTAATGGGGAACTTATCAACATTTTCGGATAAATATATTTAAGACACCTATACTAATTTATTCCAATTTTAAATTAAGAATTGTACAATTTGTTAGAATCAATTAACTAAAAATCAGCGTTATTAAAATGTCAAACGCCAATTGATTTCTTGAAACAATGTTTGTCAAACTTTTGGTAGGAGTAGGTAGGTTTTATTATATGTTATGTAGTTTTTGTCACTTATGAATTCTTTTAATTATGTTGAGAGACATTTTACAATGGTAACATGGAGTGTAGTGACTTTCATGTTATGTATGTGAAAGAAAAATTAACGCCGACATTATTTTACATGTTTAATTTAGTTTGTAAAAGTTATACATTTGTATTAGCAAATTCAACTTTTGAAAATCAAAACAAATAAAGTGAAAGAAAAATTAAGGCCCACATTATTTGACATATTTAGTTTAATTTGTAAATGTTATTCATTTGTATTGGCAGAGCTCAACATTTGAAAATCAAAACAAACAAATAAGATATCTTCTTGTTTGTTGCACTATTAAATAATTAAATATGATTTGATATTTTAAGGTTTGTGTGAATAGCAGATTTTTTACTGACATTTAAATAGGACACCTTTTTAAGTTTTTCATACATTCTTACATATCTAAATACAATTTATAATTATAAATTTAGATTTATAACAAAATTAATATATACTATAGGTTCAAGTACCAATTTATCTTACAAATAATAAAGATAGATAAAGTATTTAATTTAAATAATAAAATAAATATGGGTGAATTAATATTAATTGAAGTGATAATACATCATTATAATGTAAGAAGAAGGTATATTTACCTTTATTTTCTTACGTGTATATATTTATTTACCTATCTAGTTATCTATTTACCTTTTAAATAGTATGTTAAACTTATTTACTTATTTAAATTATTTAAGCATTTAATGTATGATGAAATTTACCATTTAATTTAGGCATTTCAGCACACAATGATATTAAATCTATAAATCTACAATGTATATTTGGTTACTATCTAAGTATGTTAGGTTTTATATATTTATATATTCACTCTCTCTCTCTCTCTCTCTCTCTCTCTCTCTCTCTCTCTCTCTCTCTCTCTCTCTCTCTCTCTCTCTCTCTCTCTCTCTCTCTCTCACACACACACACACACACACACACACACACATACACATTGGTGCTTATGTGGAATATTAAATTGAAGAAAAATAAAAAGAATATCAACTAGTATATCTATTTTAAAATAATCTATGTAAAAGATGTCGAGAGGCATCATTTTTGAGGTCCTTATTGCACTTATGTTGAAAATCTAATATAAGTATCTCTAAAATGATACTTCTTGACATTTTTACATGGATTCTAAGATAGACTTTGTGACATAATATAAAAATGATTTGATTTCTAAAATTCATATATTTACAATAGCCAACATAAAAATAAGTATAAAAATATAAATACATAATACAAAACTAATAAACAAAAATAAATACAAAACAAATATCCAAAGAATCAAAATTATGAGAAAGTGAAGAACATAAACAAAAAAAAAAATTAATTAAAGTTTGATATTAATTTTTAAATCAATATAAAAGATAAATCTATGTAAATTCATTTAAATGGATGAAATTTGTTTTTAGTTGAGGTGATACATAAAGTTCCCGCCACATCCTTAAATATATTTGTTTGTTAGTTTGCTTTTATTTTCAAGCTTATATTGGAATTAATTTTTAAAAATACATATATGTAGAGAACTATATTTTTACAAAAATATATAAATCAATGTAAACCATAAATTTATGTAAATTCATTATTTGTTTGTTTATTAATTTTAAAAAAAAATGATTATGGAAATGATACAAATTTAATTCAAGATAGTTTTTTTAAAAATATTTCAAGTTTATATAATTAATAGTATATATTGTAATGAAAGTTTTAATACTAATATCAATAATATATTTTGAACTTTTTAATATTTTAATTTAATAATTTATTCATTCTATTCATTTATTTTTATTAATTTAGATGGAGCATGGTAATTTTATATGTATAAATATTAATTTCATTTTTTAGATATTTAAAAATAAATATTAACATCTTTTACATAGATTTATGTACTAGCAATCGTATTTGTACAATGTAATGTGAACACTTTGAACGATATTCCTACATTAATTTGAAGCATTACATTTAAAGGTTCTATCTCTGCATTACAAATTTGTTACAAATTTGTACATATACATTTGCAAATCTTATATCACAAGTGGTAGCTTTTTGTGGACTATTTTATTTGAGCTAAACACGAATACATGATGAATTCTGTACATTTGCAAATTTTATATCATGAGCGGTAGCCTTTTGTGGCCAATTCTATTTGCACTAAACATGAATACATTTGATACATGTCACTTCGAGAAAATGGATTGGAGCCAACTATAAATATAAATGAAACAATCAAAAGCAAATAAAATGAAAGTACTCTACAATATTTTTTTACTTCATAACATGCAATAAACAAAACAAATGAATAAATACTTCACTCAATATTGAAACCCACCTGAAGTTCCTTTAGAGACAACACTCTCTTCTTTACCGTAGGAGAAAGAGAATCAAAAATATCATATTGTTGCCCAACTAGGTGTTGCAGCTTATCCTACAGAAAAGTGAAAGAAGAAGTTAAAGAGTTGTCATAAACAATAAAAAGTGAAATTAAGTGCTTGTAATCTTCACACATACTCTTTTATCAACTCAGCCAATTTCCCAAAATATCCTACAACTAAGAAGAACTTTTAACATCCACGAGGCTAGTTGCACTTTTATTCGAGTACTAACAAAATTTAAAAATTGGTTACAAATTTCACTTCAATCCCCAACTATTGTCATTCTTGACTTCACATAATTAATACAATAATCAACTACTATACCTTTTTTTGTTATATCAATTCAATCCTCCAACCATGTGGAAGTTTATCACAAGATTAATATTGGACCTACATTTATGCTTTTCCATGTCAACATGACTTGGGATCATGCAAGCAAAGCATTTAAAGAGAACACAAACCCAATAAACATATTATTCTTGTCATTTATTTGTAATTATATCTACTACAATTAAGTTTATCTTGGGTTGAACTACACACGATGCTCTCTATCCAATGTAGCATAAATTATATCAACACGAGCTTGTTTGATGTCATTTGATCCAACTATTTTTCTTGTGGAACCTTATACAATTAGAGCAAGCAACAACATAAGAGTGTACTACTACTAGTATCGGAAGTGGATTGATTTAGCTTTGACGAAAACATTCCTCTTGGGCAAGTGGAAAAGGAACAAAATGCCCAAAAGCCAATTTTGCCCCTTCAAAAGAAATTCGGGCACACTTTTATCTGTTTTAAGGGTTCCAAGTGGACTTCATTAATATAAAAAAATCTGGGTTGTTAAATGAAAAATTGGCAAAAATATCATTTTACCTTCATTGACTAAGCAAAAGAGTAGGTTGAGTGCAAAGTTGAAACAACAGACATGAAGGTCGGGGTGACAAGATACCACCACCACGATAAAAGGGTAATCGTCCTCACCTAATCATATCAAAGGAGTTGACTTACTATTTAGGAATGATGAATTCTTGTGAAGAAAAACATATGCCCAAAGAATTTGGAAAACACAAATACATGTTGACGATGTACCTACTACCAACTCTAAGCACCATCCATATTTATAATAAGAGAAATTGGGAAGCAAGACAACAATCATTTATCTAGGATATATTTTTGATCAAGTTATACTGAGCATATGTATTTATATATTGGATTTGAATGGTGGATTCATTCACCTGAATAAGGAGAGAAAGTGTTATGACGACATTGTCCTGGATGTAATCTATTTATTTATTGTCTCGATTTCAATGGATAAAAACATATTGCTCGACGGAAGAGGGCAATATGGATTTATTAAAGTCTTGTGTTGGGTAACCTGGATTACCGCTTACCAATGGTTGATCCATTGGGATGAATGCCTTTGTTTTCTATACCTTTCCCTTTCCTAGGTAGGTTCATAGTTCCAAAAATTTTGGTTCAAATGTCTCTAAATACTTGTCTTGTATGTCAAGTCAGATAGGCTTCTTCAATGCTTCTCAAAAATACCTTCTAGAACTTTAAAATCTAGGTTCATTCAATTCACTCATTGCATATATTACATAGATAATAACTGGTTGAAAGACTAAGAAATTTGGTATTACCTCAAATTGTAGAAGCCACTTATTTGCTCATGAGCTAATTCCTCTGTGAAAACAATGAGGTTGGCGAAGTTTCGTCTAGAAAAATTTCCTAGCAACATATATTGAAAAATAATTAACATTAACATGTAAACATTTGTGATAATCTGTTGACGATTATCTTTGCGCAGATGAGCCGTCAGATTCGTGGGATACCTTAGGGAAGTGGGACGTGCTCCCTAAGATAACCTCCAGATTTTAAAGAATTTGGCTCTTCTCTATGGTGTGAGGTAAGGGTTAGAGGAAAAATGAAACAAAGTAAAAAACTAATAAAGGCGATGCACCGAAACCGATCTTAAAAGACATAGAGATAGATTTTGGGAAACTGTTTCAAATAGCCAAAGAGCGTTTAGCATGATCTACTATTTTGGGAAGTATCTAGAATTATCAAAGGTGAGAAAGTATAAAACATAATAACATGTAAATGATAGCTACATATAGAAAACCCAAGGGCATATAGCACGATAGATCTTCAAAATTAATCTAAAAACTACTAGCAATAAAGGATGAAAGACACACACGATCAAAAGCTAAAATGCGCAGATTCTGGATTAGAACATTCCTTTATAGATCCCCTTGGCTCTCGCTTGATGTTTGAAATCGATCTTCCACTGAAAGCATTCAATTTCCTTACAAAATATTTCATTTTTTTGGGCAAGATCTCAACTGCATGTCGGTGATATTTACAATCACCTTTAATTCATCCAACTTGCGCTCCTTTGGTTGGTGATGATTCTTCTCTGCCACATGGAGGTCGCGTGCTTGTTTGAGGGCCTTTCCTGGGGATTTGTCCTCAAAACTGCACCTAAGTGATGTGTGGAGGGCGTGCGCTTATTTGAGAAGGTTCCTTCTTTCTCTTTATTTGAAATTGCACTCAAGTGACACATGGAGACCCTGTGTGTTTTTACTATACCCTTGACTTTTCAACCTGCCTGGGTAACTTTTTCAAGCCTGAGACACGTGGGCGATGTGGCACAAGTTTGAGAACATTCCTTTCTTCGCTTCATGCCCCGAGTGTGCCAAAGGGATACGTGGACATCTTTCGCATTCAACTTCATACTTAGTCGAATTTAGGCTCAAACAAATAAAAAGAACTAGGGCCGGGGTGACAAAAGACAATGGTCGGTAAAAGAGTCTCATACAAAAAGAACTCTATAGTTATGACAACTCACCAAGGGACTCTGTGCTAGTCATGGAAGGATCCGACAATCCTCCTAGCCTCAAAAATCAAAATGTGGCTTATGAAACACCACTCAGATTTGTTGTAAAGAAGTCCGATATCCAAGCCATTTCACCTTTGTAGGGTAGGTTCTTCATTGTAAGGCCTGGAAAGCTCGATCCAACTTGATTATCTCCTTGTGAGAAATTTTTGGAGACTCTACACTACTGCGTGCAAACGAAACTCCAACTGCATGATTGGGTTCAGGATGGCTTCCACCTCGGTGACGCTAGAGCTCTCTTTTAAAGACTGAAAAATAGTCTTGTCTTGTCGTTTAGCGATCAAGAGTTGTTGAATTTGGTCCTTTGATAGGACTGTAGAGTCATTGGGGAAGGGGAGGGGAAGCCTAATTGGACCAATTCATTGATGCTCTACTTCCACTCTTTGATCCCCTGTTGGAGCTGGGTCAAGAGATTCTAGCATTTGATGGATGTTTTTTTGTAGCTCAGGATTTCGTTGATCTTTGCAGCGATCATCTACATGTCTATGATTCCAGCGCCTTATATGGTGGATTCGGAAGAATCAAAAAGTTTTTAAATCATCGCAAATGATTTAGGGACGTTGCAGCAGATATGGTGTTGTTGATGGTGGAGGTTGTTTCCACATTTGAGCATAACCCCTGCATCATATATAAATTCAAGTGTGGGGGCTAGATTCATTGTCGTGGTGGAAATTCGGTCACAAAGAAGAGGCATATAGCTCCTGCACTAATGTTACAATTCCCCTTTTTGGGGTTGTTGTCCCAATTTACGGGTCAAGTCCTTGACCACGTCCTCAGATGATTTCAACCTTGTCTGGAGGTTGCCCTTTTCTACATCTACAACACACGCCTTTTCCCGGATCGTATCCATATCTACCTTTCTTGAATCAACCTCCTGTTGGAGGGATCCTTTCTCTTGTGAGAGAAAATTGGCCGAGGCTTCAAACGTGGTGAGTTTAGCTTCCATATTCTTAGCTTCTTCTTGAGAAGCCACAAGGACTTCCTTGTGGAGTTGTTCGATCTCCTTGCCTTTGCCTTTAATCTCAGCTTGTTGGTTGGCCACGGTGGCTTCTACCCTGCGAGAGGCTAGATTGTGCCTTCTTGAGCTGGTTGTTGAGCTTAAGGTAGTCTGTCATGACTACAGCTGCAATTTTGTTCATTAATTTGACCTTATCCCGAGGCCAAAAATCGAGAGGTCGATCGCGATGTCTTAATAGAATAGTCGTCGGGGTTGCATCATTGCATGGGTTTGGATACTTGGGGACTAACCGTGTGATGGTTAAGGAGCTTTGTTGATGGTCATATAATGAATGCATCTAGCTTCGTTGCTCCTACCGACATTTCCTTCTTATTTTGCTTTTCCCTTCGCCATCTCGGGAGGCCTTGGTGGTTTCAACTTGACTCAAAAAATCTGAGGGAGAAGGGACAACCCCACCCACGAATGGGAACCCGGTGGCAGACCATATGGAATTGTAACTTATGGTTGAGGCAGTGAAGTTACCAAAGCCAAAGAAGGGCATGTCACCACATAGGGGAGAAAGTTGGGATGGTGGAGGGAGGTTGAGGTAAAAGAGGGGCTCCGGTGGAGGGAGATTCTGAGATGGGGTTACTAATAAGGGGATACCCCTTGAAGGGGAAAACGGTGGTGGAGGAGGGGATTGAAAGGGAGCCCCGGAGGAGGTAGAGGGGAAGGAGACGCAGGGGTCATGACCAACTTTAAATTTTTATGCGGGGGCTTGGCATTGATTCCTACACATGTTCCCCACCCCGGGAAATGATGTGAGCTACAACATGGGTGCCTAAACCAAGCACCTTGCCGAGAAGTGGAGGGTGAGGGCGGTATCGAAATTGATGTTGGGAGGGCCCAGAGAACTCTACGGGTGATCTCGTGGGCCGCTCCGAGGTGATTGACACTATGTCCTCACTTTCCACGTTGGATCCATGATATGCATCCCAAAACTCCTCCCATTGTTCATCACTAGATATGCCCTCAAAATTGAGGGTGGTTTGTCCGATCTCCTACCTATACTTCCAATAGGCTTCAATTTTTCTATGCTCTAGTATTTGTTACACAGGGCTGCTTTGAGTCCTTTTGTCATGGTGAGGGTGGGATCATACCTATGTTGGACTGGATGGAATGAATCCCACTCTAGAATTGGAATGTCGCTGAGCTTGACAAACATGTCGGGTGACTCTACTCGAGGGGACCGCCTGTCTTTAAAAACATTCCTAGACTCGTGTTTGTAGGAGTCTCAAAACCTTGTTATGGACCAAATTTGAGGCCATTGTCTGTGCTCGGTCATAGCTTCATGATTCTTGAATTAGGGTGAAGCCGTAGGAATCCATATTTTGTGTGAGCATATGCTCTGCCTTCCTTTTAATCACAATAATTCCTCCCTTGCTCAAGGGGAGGTCAAAAAGTGCCTTCTTTTTTTTACCGGAGCTGAATTCAATATCCAAGAGTACCAACACTGGCTATCTCAAGACCCACCACCCATGTCGTGAGGACCCTTGGGAGCATAAATGATTCATCCCAAAAACCATGCAATCGAATCATCGAATGCCCTGCCCCAAAAAAATAATCACAAGGGTGTAAGGGATCTACAAGGATGGACTAGACATAGCTATTCATTTTGTTGTTGACCCCTTTCGGGTCAAATTCAAGCAGGAGGGGCTCCACAAAAGAGTTAAAAAATTCATATACATTTGATGAGCGGGACAGTACATGAGTCCAAGCGGACACTAGAATGATATTTTGGGGGTCAACCTCTGCATCCCATAGTGTTAGGGTCATGTACTAGCTGAGGTACTAGGAATTCTGATACAAAATAAGGTGGAACAAATACGAGGAATACCTAAAGGTGGAGTTTACTGGAAACATGGTTAGGTGCTCACAAATGGAATCCAAAATGACTTCGGCGAAGTCGAAGCAGTATGCCTACTCTTTCTTCACATACCTCATTCTGAATAGGGCCCTCATCTACTAATCCTTGACATTCTTGTCTGAATCTTGGCCAAAAATGAATGTTAGCATGGATCAGGCATCTTGAGAGTCTGTCATTAATGACTTTAGGGGGATGGGGAAGCTTGTGGTTCCCGAACCACCACTGAATTGGTTTGCCTTAACTCCCTATTAAGAAACGAAGATTTGTTCGGCATTGAACCCGGACACTTTGGAGGTTGGTCATATTGTAGAAACCGCCACCGGGTTGTAGACTAGAGCCAACATGTCTCTAATAGCTTGAGGTGTGATTACCACCTTTATGTTTCTACCCTGGATGACATTGGTGTCGGTGTCAAAACAACTCACGCACATCTATATGAGCTCTGGGTATGGGTGCACAAGAGGCACCATATATTGAGCGAGTGTTGTGCTCCAGATTCTTGAGCCAAAATCCTTGGAATTCCCCAGGTTAAGAAACCTGGTGTAGGTTGCCTCTCTTAGAGCTTTGGGCTTCTTCTTGAGAACATGGTCAAAGATGTCGTCAACAAAGTCGAAACCATGGAAGGGTTATTGAGAACCGTGATCCCCATCAGGTAACCTCAACCTTGGTTGAAGAGGGCGTGGGGGCATGGGTTTCCTTGCATAAGACTTTGCTTGTGGTGCAGAGCTAGGAGTCGCCATGGTAGTTTTCAAGACTAGGAGAAGGCTCGATTATTTTTACTCAAAACTCGAGACTGGTTGGAAAACTCTAGCATTTGAAATGAATTTGTTGGACACTCCCAGTGATCTTAAATAACCGCCTTAACTTGTAGAGTAATGGCTTGCGTGTATATAGAGTCACATCATATAACAACCCTTTTTATTTAATGACCCTAAGCATCGAACTTTACGTTTTCTAAGAGATTTTGTATCAATTCTCAATCTTTTTCCCAAAATATCTTAGAAAGACGTTGGATCATTAATTTTGGGGAGAACTAGGAAGATGCACTTCCTCCAAAACTTTAAAAAGAGGTAAGGGTGATCTACAAGGGACACATGTCTGAGACACTCAAGAAAGTGGCAAAAAACAAATGGAGAAAAAAAAGAAAAAGCAAAAACTATACATATGATACAATACTTTAAACAAAGAGACTCAATGGAAAGGCTTTAAGTGAATCTCGTTTACGAATTACCAAGGGGTCGCCTTCCATGGTCTCAAGCTCAAAAATTTTGTGTTGCTTGCATGTGCTGATTTTGAAGGGTCATGTCCATAAGGGGTCAAACTTTCCATGATTTCCAAGCTTGACAGCCCTTGCATCCCATTTCAAAACCATAGTACCAACTTGGAATTCTGGTTCCAACGTCTTTTGATCGAACCAAGTTTTCACCACCTGTTAGTGGTGATCATGGCTTCATGAGCAGCCTCCCACTTCTCTTAGAGCTCTACTAGCTTGGCGAGTCTTACTTGCATTACCCGTTTTCCTCTATCTCAATTTGTTTTAATAGTTGTAATGCAAGGATTTCTAGGGAAATCGACATCACAAGTGCTTTTCTCGTAAACTATCTCATATGGCAAGGCTTTTAAGATTTGTTTAGGTGTGATTCAATCAGCCCATAAGGTTGTCTTGACGTGTTCATGTCACAACCTCTTATGCTCATTTCCCATCCTTTTTATGAGCCTGATCATATTTTTGTTAGTGGATTCTACCATACCATTCCCTTGTGGGTAATAATTAGAGGATGTTTTTAGATATATCCCATGCCTTACAGTGAAGTCAGATACTTTGGCCCCTAAAAAGGCCTTAGCATTATCTAATATAATAGTGTGAGGGTCCAAAGTGGGTAGTGATATCTTGTAGGAGTTCTAGGATCATGTTCTCGGTGGCCTCTTTTAGTGGAATTGCTTCCGCCCATCAGGTGAAGTAATCGGTTGTGGTGAGGATCCATTTGTGCCCTAACTCGAAGTTGGGTTGACCATACCAATGAATTCTAGACCCCATTGTGCAAATGGTTCCTCAATTAGGATGGGGTTAAGAGGTAATGCCGCATTTCTCCAAAAGCCCGTATAAACTTGACAAACCTTGCATCTGTTTGTTTCTGCTTGACAATCAGTGAACAAGCTTGGCCAAAAGTATCCTACTTGCAGGATTTTTATAGTTGTGGTTTGGGTAGAAAAATGGCCTCCCGAGCTCCCATGGTGCAACTCGCGTAAGACCCTTTCAGCTTCTTCATTCTCTAGGCACCTTAGTAGTGTTGGGGTGTGGAGCATGTTTTGGTCTTCTTGAATCAGTGTTGAAGTGTTGGAGCTCGAACGGTTAAGTTTTGAGACTTCAAGAGCATTCTCGATCATTTGCTTTGATGACATTGTTGTACAATCACTATGTCGTTGTTGTGACATTGTTGTTAACATGTTGTTAATTGGCTATTAATGTTGGGACTGTTTTTCAACCGTGGGAAGTTGAAAGATCGTGACTTTCAAACTTCTAGGGTCAGCTTTAGGACTTCTTAAGAGGATTTTAATCCTATAAATAGAGGTGTTAGGGTATCTTGAAGATATCTTGAGTGTTTAAGAGGTCTTGAGTCTTAATGATCAAGAGGTGATCAAGAGTGATCAAGGTTATGCAATTGGGTGTCAATTGTGGTTTAGATGTGGTTTAGCATCTTTGGAATTCTGTTGTGAGTTCATAACTGAGAGAAGACTGTAAGATTTGTTTTACTCTTGTTGATAATAAAATCTGAGCAATTTCTTGGTGGACGTAACCCACATTGGGTGAACCACGTTAAATCTTGTCTTGTCTTCTTTTGTGCATTATTTATTTATGTTGTTATATTTTTGCAAGTATAATTTTTCTATATAGTTTCCTCTGCTTTGTGGTTTGAGGAATTGTTTCTACATACTTGTTCTCTAATTCCTAACAATTGGTATCAGAGCTTTGGTGGTTTTTGCTGAAGTTGTAAATCACAGGGAAAGTTTAGCTTGAGTGGGAGCTATGGCAGATGAGGGCAGATCGAGGGTTGAGAAGTTCAATGGGTAGAACTTTGGTTTGTGGAAGATGCAAATGGAGGATTACTTATATCAGAAGGACCTCCATGTTCCTTTGGCTGGAAAAGTAAAGAAACCTACAGCCATGTTGGATGAGGATTGGGAGTTGTTGGATAGAAAGGTGCTCGGGGCAATTCGTTTATGCCTTGCATCTTCGGTTGCTTTCAACATATCACAGGAGAAGACCATGGAAGGTCTCATGAGTGCATTGGGGAAGTTATATGAAAAACCCTCTACCTCTAATAAAATATTTTTGATGAAAAAGTTATTTAATATGAAGATGTCTGAGAATGGTTACTGTTGTTGATCATTTGAATGAATTTAATATGGTTGTGAGTATGTTAAACTCGGTAAAAATTGACTTTGATGATGACGTCGTCGGATTTGTTGATTTTTTACTCCTTACCAGATAACTGGGATAGCTTGGTTATGGTTGTAAGTAATTCAATCTCTAATAACTCAAAGTTGAAGTTTGAGGATGTAATAGGTGTGATCCTAAGTGAGGAAATGCGAAGGAAGAGCACCGGAGATTCTTCTACTTCTGGAAATTATTTGACGGTGGAGAGCAGAGGGAGACAAAAGAACAGAGGGAAAGGTAACCATGGGAATTCGAATGATCATGGAAGGTCAAAGTCCAAGAGTAAGTTAGAATGTTGGCACTATGGGAAGGTTGGTCATGCTAAGAAAGATTGTTGGGCTCTTCGGGATAAGAAGAACAAGAAGGAGGAAACTAAAGAGGTAAATGTGGCAGCAGGTGATGTTTTTCAAGATGCCTTAATTCTTTCTTTAGATAATATTGTTGAATCTTGGGTGTTAGATTCAAGGGCTTCTTTCCATGCCACCCCACATAGACATTACTTTACTGAGTTTGTTCAAGGTGATTTTGGACATGTATATCTTGGTGATGATGAACCATGCAACATAGTAGGGAAAGGTTGTGTTCGGGTGAAAATGCAAAATGGGAACACATGGCTACTTAAGGACATCAGGCATGTGCCTAAGTTGAGGCGGAACTTGATATCAGTGGGACAGTTGGGTAGTGATGGTTGTATGGTTAGTTTTACAGTGGATTCTTGGAAGGTTACCAAGGGAGCTCTTGTGGTTATAAGAGGTAAGAAAAATGGTACTTTGTATTTAACCAATGGTGTTGATTATTACAATTTAGTTGCTACAAATGGAGATGTAACTTTGTGGCACCAAAGACTCAGTCATATGAGTCATAAGGGCATGCAGATTATAAAGGACAAGTTTCTGGATTAAAGGAGTTAGATTTGGACTTCTGTGAGGATTGTGTTTATGGGAAATAGAAGCGGGTGAGATTCCTCAAGGTTGGACCTACCAGGAAGGAGGGTAAGTTGGAGTTAGTGCATACATATGTATGGGGGCCAGCTAAGGTAAAATCTATTGGTGGTTCATGTTATTACGTCACTTTCATTGATGATGCAACTAGAAAAGTTTGGGTATATTGCATTAGAAAGAAATCTGATGTGTTTGAAACTTTCAAAAGATGGAAAGCCTTGGTTGAGAATGAAACATGTCTCAAGTTGAAATGTCTCAGGTCGGATAATGGAGGGGAATATTGCAGCAATGAATTTCTTGATTACTGTTCGGTAAATGGGATCCGCAAGCAAAGAATGGTTCCAAATACTCCATAGGAAAATGGAGTGTCAGAGAGAATGAACATGACAATCATGGAGCGTGTTAGGTGCATGAGGTTACATGCGGGGTTTCCACTCATGTTTTGGGTGGAAGCGGTAAGCACAACTATTTATCTGATTAACAAAGGACCCTCTATGGCCTTGGATGGAGGTATACCTGAGGAGGCTTGGTCTGGTAAGAAAATTGATTACTCATTTCTTAGAGTATTTGGATGTGAGGTATTTGTTCACATTGATAAAGATGATAGGACCAAGTTAGAGGCTAAGTCTGAGAAATGCACCTTTGTTGGATATGGTGAAGATGATTTTGGTTTCCGTGTTTGGAGTCTTAAAGACAAGAAAATATTTCGGTCTAGAGATATTGTATTTAATGAAAAAATCATGTATAAAGATCAGTTTAGGAACAGAAAGAGAGAATCAAAGAAATAATACATAGTGTTAGAGAACATTGCAGAAAGTAAGGTGTCCAGGGGTGGTTCGAGTACAACATGTTCCGCACGGCCAGTTTAGGTACTACTCATCAGGAACCCCAAACTCCTGAGGTGAGAAGGTCTTCTAGGGTAAGAAGGGAACTTGAACAATTACTCCATCTTTGAATTATTTATTACTCACTAACAGTGGAGAGCTAGAGTGCTTTGAGGAAGCAGTGCAGGTGGATGCCAGGAAGAAGTGGGAGCAGGCCATGGATGAAGAGCATAGATCTCTTATGGAAAACCAAACTTGGGATCTGGTGGAGCTACCCGAGGGCAAGAGAGCATTGCAGAACAAGTGGGTGTATAGAATCAAAGAGGAAGATGGAGGTAGGAAATGATACAAGGCCGGTTGGTGGTCAAAGGATTTACACAGAAGAAAGGTATAGACTTTGATGAAATTTTTTCTCCGGTTGTTAAAATGACTTCTATTAGGACTGTTCTTGGTTTAGTTGCAGTAGAAGACCTACACTTAGAATAGTTGGATGTGAAGACTGCATTCCTTCATGGTGAGTTGGAGGAGGAATTTTACATGCAGCAACCACAGGGTTATGAGGTCAAAGGGAAGGAGAGGTTAGTGTGCAAATTGAAGAAGAGCTTGTATGGCCTGAAACAAGCTCCACGGTAGTGGTACATGAAGTTTGACAGTTTTATGCAGGAGAGCAGGGTTACTCCAAGTGTCACTCAGACCATTGCGTGTACATCAAGAAGTTTATTGATGGTAGTTATATTATTTTGTGCCTGTATGTAGATGATATGCTTGTTGTAGGGAAGAACATGCAGGAAATAAAGGTACTCAAGAAGCAGCTAGGTGACTCCTTTCTTATGAAGGATTTGGGGAAGAAAAACAAATCCTTGGTATGAGAATAACTCTTCGAAGCAGGAAGGAGAGGAAGTTGATATTATCTCACGAAGAGTACATAAAGAAGGTCTTGGAGAGGTTTAGTATGCAAGATGATAAACTGGTTGGTAATCCTTTGGCAGGTCACTTTAAATTATGAAAGGAGAAAATTCCCAAGACTGAGGAGGATAGAATACAGATGTCTAGGGTACCGTACTCATCAACAGTTGGTAGCTTGATGTATGTTATGGTATGCACTAGGCCTGACATTGCCCATGCAGTGGGAGCAGTGAGCAGGTTTATGAGTGATCCAGGTAGAGAGCATTAGTAGGCAGTAAAGTGGATCCTTCGGTATTTGAGAGGGACCATGGGAGTAGCATTGTGTTTCGGTGGATCAAACACTACATTACGTGGATATGTAGATTCGGACATGGCAGGAGATTTGGATAGCAGGAGGAGCACGACAGGTTATGTATTTACGGTTGGTGATACAGATTGTGAGTTGGATTTCACGGTTACAAAGGTTGTGGCTTTATCAACCACAGAGGCTGAGTATGTTGTTGCCATAGAGGCAAGAAAGGAGATGATTTGGATACAGCAGTTGCTTGATGAGTTAGGTCATAAGCAGGAAGTTGGGAGACTACACAATGATAGTTAGAGTGCTATTCATTTGGTGAAGAACTCTGCTTTCCACTCTAGGATGAAGCACATTCAGCTGAGATATCATTTCATCAAGACAACTTTGGAAGAAGATAAGTTGAAGTGGAAAAGATTTATACCAATCAGAATCATGCGGATATGATGACCAAGGTGGTCACAAGGGAGAAATTTGAAGTTGTGTTCAACTTTTATTGGCCTTCATGGTTGATAATGAAGGGTTAAGAACTTTTCTCAGTGGAAACAGTCTCCAAGTGGGAGATTGTTGGGGTGTGGAGCCTGTTTTTGGTCTTCTTGAATCAGTGTTGAAGTGTTGGAGCTCGAACGGTTAAGTTTGGAGACTTCAGGAGCATTTTGCAGTCGTTTGTTGTGACGTTGTTGTGCAATCATTGTGTCATTGCTGTGAATGTTTTTGTTAACATGTTGTTAATTGGTTGTTAATGTCGGGACTATTTTTCCAGCCGTGGGAAGTTGAAAGATCGTGACTTTCAAACTTCTAGGGTCGGCTTTAGGACTTCTTAAGAGGATTTTAATCCTATAAATAGAGGTGTTAGGGTATCTTGAAGATATCTTGAGTGTTCAAGAGGTCTTGAGTCTTAATGATCAAGAGGTGATCAAGAGTGATCAAGGTTATGCAATTGGGTGTCAATTGTGGTTTAGATGTGGTTTAGCATCTTTGGAATTCTGTTGTGAGTTCATAACTGAGAGAAGATTGTAAGAGTTTTTTTACTATTGTTGATAATAAAATATGAGAAAGTTCTTGGTGGACGTAGCCCACATTGGATGAACCACGTTAAATCTTGTCTTGTCTTCTTTTGTGCATTATTTATTTATGCAGTTATATTTCTACAAGTATAATTCTGCTATATAGTTTCCTCTTTGCTTGTGGTTTGAGGAATTGTTTCCGCATACTTGTTCTCTAATTCCTAACAAGTAAGATCCTATTAAATTTTCTTTTGAAAAGGAAATTGTCAATCATAGTGAAATTGGATCCGGTTGCCTATAGTACCTTCTCTTTTTAGGGAAGATGGCTTGGGTATTTCCCTGTCTGCATGAAGTGGATCCTATCCACGACCCAGCTATTAGAGTTTCTTTCTTGGACAGTATATTTTCGGGCTCGTCTTCAGTCAAGGGCATGGGGTCTTGCATAAGATATTGGCATAGGCCCCTTCCCCGTACTAGCTTTGTAGGTTTTATCTCAATGTCGTATTCAAAGATCTTAGTGATCCAGTTAGCTCTTTTATTTGTTATCTCACCCTCTATTATATATTCTTTGACGCTAGAGTGTACCACCATAACTTGATTCTACTATGAGTGACAAGGTGCCTGAATTTCTTCAGACCCTTGACTATAGCGTAAGCTTGTCTTTCTACAAAGTTATACCTGGTTTCATAGTCATGGAGAGTTTTTGAAAAGAAGGCGACTGGATGTTCTTCTCCTTGAGACTCTCCTTTCGTGTCAGCACAAATGCCACACTATGTTTACCCCCCATATACATACATGATGAAATCCTTTGAGAAGTTGGGGTTGTGTAGTACCGGGGTGGATGTGATAGCCCCTTTAATTACCTCAAAGGCCTGATGGCCTTTAGTGGTCCATTTGAAGTTAAGGTCCTTCTTGAGCATTAGCGTGATTGGGTGGATTGTCTCGGCAAAGTCTAAAATGAACTTGTTGACAAAATTGATCTTTCCTAAGAAATATTGACTCTTTCTTATTGACTAGTAAGGGTAGTCCTAGGATGGCTTCAACTCTTTCTGGATCAATAGAGATTCCTTCCTTTGAAACAATGTGTCCCGAGATTTTCCCTGGGGTACTCAAAACACATTTCCTTGGGTTCAGGGAGATCCCAAATTCTTGACACTTCTTGAATACAACTTCCAAGGCATCAAAATGATCCTCCGTTGTCTTGGTAAACACCGTGAGATCATCTAGGTATATAATAATTACCTTATTGATCAGTGCTCCAAACGCGGCGTCCATGGCTCTTTGAAAGGTAGCTCCAGTATTTGTGAGTCCAAATGGCATTTTCGTGTATGCAAAGGTTCCCCATTTTGTCGTGAAAGTGGTCTTATGTTGGTCTCCTTCCGCGAGCCATATCTGGTTATAGCTTGAAAAACCATCTAGCAAAGAGAATCTTTCTAAGCCTGTAATTGTTTGTAATATCTACTCCATGGAGGGTAAGGGATAGTGATCCTTTAGGGACACTCTATTTAGGTCTCTAAAATCTACACAGAGCTGAATTTCACCATTTTTCTTCCTTACCGGAACTAGGTTAGAGACCCATGTTGTGTGCTTGATAGGGAAGATTATTTTGGCCTCTAAGAGTTTTCTCAGTTCCTCGGCCATGAGGGATTCTATTTTTGGGTTCATGAGCCACTTTCTTTTAGCGCATGCTTAGTTCCTTCTTCAAGGTCAATGGTGTGTTGGATGATATCCTTGTTGTAACCGTGTAGGTCATCATACGTCCAAGCCATCACTTTTTCATACTTATGGCATAGAGCCACAAGTCTTTCCCTTTCCCTTTGAGTGACTAATCTCCCAACTTTTAGCTTCCTCCCATTAGTCACTTCTAGCTCGACGTAATCCTCCTTTACCACTGCAAACCTCCTTCGATCTGAATTAGCATCGTTAGAATCAAAAAGGTTTCTAGTGTTATTAACCCTTTGGAAGTTTGTTTGTCTTCAACTGAATAATCTGATCTCCATAAGCTTCTTCAATTTTGGGTTGGAGTTGGTTCGCAAACTGGTCGATTGCTGGAGGAAGTGTATAATTTGTCGGTCATTATTAAAAACCTGTCAATGATCAATGTTATCAGGTATAGAAGGGCGGATGATCAATTTTATGGTACTTTCATTTGCTATCAAATCTTGGATCGGGTTGAATTGTGACCCAATTAAAGCCATCCTATCAGCCTCCATATTTTGGTCTCGAGGAATAACCTTGATATTAAAGGCTTTGAAATCTTTGATGAGATCCCACACCCGTGTCGATAGGACCTCATTCTTGGATTTTGTAGCGGCAGGTGTTCCTTACTTGTGTCACCACCAACTCTGAGTCACCAAAGACTCTCAATTGTTTGATGTCTTCCTTTCGTGTCATGACCAAGCCATGTACTAAGGCTTCATACTCGCTTCCGTTCTTTGTACGGGTGAAACTAGAAGCGGAATGCCTAGAGTATCTTCTTTCTGCTTGGGGATAACAAGCATATTCTAGCTCCTGAGCCATTTTTGCTTTTAGCTCCATCAAAATGTAGGGTCCATATCGGGAATCCCTGATGGGATTCCCTTCTCTTTTATCCTCTTCTTTTACCACCTTTGGAATTGTGGAGTCTTTGTCAAAGATGACGTAAGTGCCCAAACTAGTTGAATCAAAGTTCCCAAAGGGATCGTCGAGGGGAAGGTTGGCTAAATAACTACCACTTTGAAGGTTTCCATCCTCTATATATGATTCCTCTTCTCGGGTGATCATGGCGTGGGAAGCCTCAAAGCCTAAGACCGCTTGGTCTGCATTATATGTTCCTTGGCAAGGGGTTCTGATAATACCTTCATCTTAGACCCATACTTGGTCTGCAGAATTAGATGGGACCAATCAAGAGACATGTAGCCTCCTATCTTAGCTATGAAATCACGGAGAGACACAATCCAAATACTAGCGGAATGTCAATTACTACTATATCCTGTGGAACGGTTATGTTCGGGTAGGAATAAAGTTGCAATGAGATCCCCTTGATAGCTCCTATGGTTTGGACTAATTTTCCATCTAGTTGCATGACTCCCTTCTTTAAGGGCTCATATTCAATTCCCAAGGCGTCTGCAATTGCTTTGGGCATGACCGTAGTGCTTGTGCTAGAGTCTATCATGGAGTTATGCAATAATTTCCTACCTATGATAAGAGTCATAAAAAAGGGGTTGGGCCTTGGTTTACTTACTTCTCCTTTCGATTTAACAACACTGCCTCTGTTGGGGCCCAAATTGTTTTTACATGTCCCTTCCCTTTCTTGGCGGAAGTTGGGTTGTCATTTGATCTCAGTGTTTCTTGGAGCAACTCCTTTTGCTCTGGAATGCCTAGAAGATCCCATAAGGATGCGTTGGTTGGTGCTTTCTTGAGTTGTTTGACCACATTAATCGGTCTGAGAAATGATGTCTTGGATGATTACGGTGTTTTATTCCTTCAACTGCGGGATGGAGGGCATCTTGATTCTGGATGGTCCTTAGGATTTCTTTTACAACCATTAGTGGTGAGATTGTGATGGGTGGAGGCTCTTTTTGCATCTTGTTAGTCGTACTTGGGATAGGATCGCCATCTCTATCATCCTTTTTTGAAGTGAGTGTTGTAATTAAATTGAACTAGGTTGGAAGCAGCTACCTCATTTGTAAATACGAATTCCTCTCCTTCTACCCAGGAGAAAAGTGTGTGCTCTGGTGCGATCTCTGCTTCTGCTCTAGGGACATCCCTTGAATCTGCGCAACAAAGGCCACATTTTGGACTCCCACGGACTGGTAAGGTCCTGATGTGTTTATATCATAGCCCTCCCTTGCTCTTTGTTCAACTACCTTTTGCTATAAATTTCCTTGGGGACAATCTCTTGGCATGTGAGGAATATTACAAGGGAAGCACCATGCGTTGGGATCTTTTGCCAAATTATTTTTTCTGTACCATTTCCCTTCCGCTATTGGGTGGGATGGTCTGAAGTGGTGTTGGTACTAGGACGAGTTGGTTAGCGGACTACACTGAGACGGTGGCCTCTCGAGTATTCTGATGTTGTGAAGGATAG
Source organism: Taxus wallichiana var. yunnanensis (assembly GCA_018340775.1). Taxonomy (NCBI): domain Eukaryota; kingdom Viridiplantae; phylum Streptophyta; class Pinopsida; order Cupressales; family Taxaceae; genus Taxus; species Taxus wallichiana. Next base: position 114,128,356 of record CM031240.1, read on the forward strand.
GTAGGTTTTTCACTCGATAGCTTTGATAATTTTGTCTCGAGTAAGCGTTTGATTCCTCTTAAGATTTACTATCTCATTAGAGAAGTTCCTAAGGATATTTTTGAATTCCTCCATCTCGGGAGAAGAATATGATGACGTTGTAGTGGGAATAGGCATCGGATGAGAGGATGGGTAATTATATATGGACATAGGGGCTTGGGTAGAGCTCGGGACCTGTGCTTGTGGAAGGGGAGCTATTTCAGGGTATATTGGCAAAGGGGCTCTCGGGGAAGCTTACAGCATCTATTAAATTTTTCTCGACTTGGATCACAATATCATATGCTTTTGGTAAAGAGTCCCCCTAACAATTGAATCATCACAGAAATATCTAAATTCAAAGCTTTTAAATAAAAACAATAGCCATACCTACAGGCGGCCTTGCTAGAACAAGAATCCTTTGTCATGTTTTGTGAAATCTAGTGTTAAAATTGGTCATAAGCTCTTGTAGACCATTCTTGATGTTGATAATGTTTTGTAGGAGTGATGATTTATCCCCTTTCTTGTTGAATCTTGTTACCATGGCATTTCCCATTTGGTCCCAAGTGTCATAGAATTAGGGGTTAGGGACCGGTACCAATCTAGATCCTTCCCCTTAAGGGAAGCAACTAATAACCGCAAGGTGACATCTTGTTTCTTGATATAATGTACTACGCATATCTTGCTATGTCCTGGAGGTGTTCCTCCAAAGTTTTGAAGTCTTCTCCGCTAAATTTGGGCAGTGCTTTTAACGTGTTATTTGAAGTTTGAGCTTGGAGGTGGGCCATTAAGATAGGTCTAAGGATTCTAGTTGACTGTAAGAAGGGCCTACCTGGTGGAGGTGTTGAGAGAGTTTGGTTCAGAGGAGACAGAGACCTTTGAATCTGTCTACCTCTTATGTTGTGCGGCGAGAGATAATTGTAGGTATTCAAACGCACCTTCTTCTCTTGTTCTCACTCTTATTCGCATTTGTCTCATAAAATAGAGAGGACCAAACTTAATACTTCTAAAATTAGTAGATTGTGTCTTTAAATGTGTAGTTGTTCGGTCACACCAGGCATGCTAGGAAAACTATTGATGATTATCTTTGTAGATGAACTATTAGAGTCGTGGGATACCTTAGGGAAGTGGGATGTGCTCCCTAAGATAACCTCCAGATTTTAAAGAAGTTGGATCTTCTCTATGGTGTGAGGTAAGGGTTAGAGGAAAAATGAAACAAAGTACAAAACTAACAAAGGTGATGCATTGAAACTGATCTTAAAAGACACAGAGATAGATTTTGGGAAACTGTTTAAAATAGCCGAAGGATGTTTAGCATGATCTACTATTTTTAGAAGTATCTTGAATTATCAAATGCCGAGAAAGTGTAAAACATAATAACATGTAGATGATAGATGCATATAGAAAACCCAAGGGCATATAACACGATAGATATTCAAAATTAATCTAAAAACTACCAGCAATAAAGGATGAAAGACACAGACTATCAAAAGCTAAAATGCATAGAAACAAGAACTCTTTATTCATAGAGAAAATAATACATGAGGCCAATACAACACAAATTACAACTTTCTTCTACAACAAAGCCTTGCTAAGGCTAGAAAATACAATAACTAAGCCTAGAATCCCTTTTCGCAATTCCAGTGTGTTTTCTTTTCTATCTCTCTCTTTTTTGGATCAAAACATTCCTTTATAGATCCCCTTGGCTCTCGCTTCAATGTCTAAAATCAAATCTTCCACCGACAACATTCAATTTCCTTACAAAATATTTCATTTTTTGGGCAAGATCTCAACTTACTCGGTGATATTTACAATCACCTTTAATTCGTCCAACTTGTGCTCCTTTGGTTGGTGATGATTCTTCTCTACCACGTGGAGGTCGTGCACTTATTTGAGGGCCTTTCTTGGGGATTTTTCTCAAAATTGTGCCTAAGTGATGCGTGGAGGGTGCGCGCTTGTTTGAGAAGGTTTCTTCTTTCTCTTTATTTGAAATTGCACTCAGGCGACACATGGAGACCCTGTGCATTTTTACTATATCCTTGACTTTTCAACCCACCTGGGTAACTTTATCGAGCCTGAGACACATGGGTGATGCAGTGCAAGTTTGAGAACATTCCTTTCTCCGCTTCATGCCCCGAGTGTGCCAAAGGGACACGTGGACATCTTCCGCATTCAACTTCATACTTAGTCGAATTTAGGCTCAAATGAACAAAAAAACTAGGGTCGGGGTGACAAAATACGGTGGTCGGTAAAAGAGTCTCATACAAAAAGAACTCTATAATAAAAAAACATTGTGTGCCATTTTTTCATTCTATGAACCATTCACAAATGCTTAAATCCATGTTTAAAACTAAAAATGCTCGCTAATAACTAAAATGGGAAAATGGGATGGATGGACTACAACAAATAGAGATAACGAGCTCTAAGGGTGCTTATCTTGAAAGGAAAAATATTAATAGAGATTTGATATTATCACCCATATGATGAGCTTATAGAAAACTATGAACAACTTTGATAATGACGATTGAAATCACCATCATTGGGATAAAAGAAGTATCAAAAAAATTCTACACAAATTTTCTAGAAGCTCTTCTATTTAAAGAAAACACTTATCAAAAAAGGAATTACAAACAACTTTATCAAAAATAGCCGATTGAGCAACAAACTATAAGGGCAATAGAGGGAGGATATTAATCAATCTTAAAATAAAATAAAAGATCATATGGAAACCCATAATAATTATAGACTTGACAAAGGAAGGTTGTATTAGTTCCATAATTATAAAATACCCTCGACATCAAGAATGAACCATAGAACAAGAGTGTGTCATCGGGAAATGGTTTCAAAGAGATGTTAGACGTTTATATCATGAAGCATAGATTATAGAAGAGGCGAGGTTCATTTTAGATTTAGACCCTCAAAGAGAGAGTATAAACAAAGTGGAACTAGAGTGTGTCATAGGGTAGCGAAGATGTTTATACATAGTAGCACTTGAGATGCATTACATTTAGCGGGTTCTTTAGTGGCTTGCCAAGGAGAGTAGCGAGATAATAGATGCCCCTATCTTATCTAGTGATGACATAAGGTCCAAGCCAATTAGGTTTGAATTTTCCTTTGAGATGGGCTTCAGTTGTTGTGTTTTTCGATTTTCCTTTAATACAAGGTCACCGATATTAAATTCTCGTGGACGAAGCTTGTTATTGTAATCTTGTGCAATGCGAGCTTGATATACACAGAGGTGTTCAAGAGCTTGCACACGACGAGATTCAAACATCTCAAGCTCATAGAGCTGATGTTCATGATATTCGTTGTCTTTGAGAATGCCTTTAAGGGACACCCGTAAGGAGGCTATTTCCATCTCTAAGGGGATTATTACTTTAGTTTCATAAACAAGTGAAAAAATACATAGCATTTATGGGGGTGTGCACACTAGTGTGATAAGCCCAAAAGCGTATAGAATTTGATTGTGTCAATTTTCATCACTAATATCAACGGTCTTACGTAATATCGTAAAAATTCTTATTGGTGGCTTCGGCTTGGCCATTTCCTTGTGGATATTAATGAGTGGAGAATGTTTGCTTGATCTTGAATTTGGTGCAGAGGCACTTAACATCCTTATTTTTGAAAGGAAATCCATTATCAGCGATAATGACAAAGGGAATTCCAAAACATGTAATGATTTGGGTAGTACTAAAATGACAAATATCAGGGCCAATGATAGTTTGCATGGGTGCGGCTTCAACCCATTTAGCAAAGTATTATGTAGCAGTAATGATGTATTTATGACCATCCGCTAATTTGGGGTTAATTTTTCTGAAAATATCAAAACCCCATAAGGAAAAGGGCCATGATGGAGCAATAGGTTGGAGGTCATATGTGGGTGCATGATGGAGATTGCCATGTTTTTTGCATTGATCACAACATTTAGCATATTGTAACTAATCATGTTCCATAGTAGGCCAATAGTAGCCTTAGCGTAGAAGCTTGTGTGTGATATGGACTTGGGTGAAGTGACGACCACACAGACTATCATAGACGTATGAAAGCTTGATTGTGGGGATTTCATTGACTCCTAAAAAATGCAACAAGGAACCATCAAATGATATTTTGAATAATGAGGCACCAATGATTACCTATTGTGTGGCCTCAAGTCGCAAACGATGAGCTTAATGAGATTCCAAGCCATTCGAATGGTTTGTCGATATAGAAAGTTATAAATTTGAGTAAACCATTTAGGATGGTCATTGCTATGTGTGATAGCACATGCTTCGAAAGGAAAAATATTTGTAGATGGCTAACGTAGGTGGTGAATGATGAATGTAGCTTGCTCATCAGTGATATCTTGAGGAATGAGGGATGCCACACTAGCCATAACATCCACATGTTGATTGTCTTTGCGTAGAATGGCAAAAGAGAGTAGAGCTCAAATGTAGTAAGGATTATTTTTACCAAGTTATTCTATGGGAAAAAATGCTCCTATTTAGTTTGATATGTATCGTTAACTTGATTTATAATGAGTTGTGAATCACCATTTGTGTGGATATTGCAAATAAGAAGTTTACGTGTGATGGTGAGGCCGAGAATGAGGGCATCATACTCAGCAATGTTATTTTTACATGAGAACCCTAAGCGATACGCGAAGGGGAGATGATCACCATGTGGAGTGATGAACACAATTCCAGCCCCCCCTGAGAGGATGTTACGTCCTTAATTATATATCTTACATGGGATGGATATAGCCGACTTGTTGCTATCATAACTTAATATCATGATGTATCTATTTTATATATGATCTATTATCATTGGTTGGTCAGCCTTGTTGATGGCCATAGCATAGGAATCTAATTATATATCTATGGGATGGATATAGCCATTGCTTGCTATATCATCAGTAAAAATAAGGGTTATAGGTAGTGGATGATCATTATGTTGAGTATTTGAGTCTTATTATATGTTTTAGAGGTTGCCCCCTCGAAGTGGCCAAGCTATTATACTTTCATATTGAGAGAATTTATCTGCAATATTGTGTTATTTGGTGTTCTATTGCTGGTGATAATCATAATTAATCAAGTAATTTCATTACAAGTGGTATCAGAGCTTGATCTCGGCCAGGACGGTGTCAAACCCTAATTCTGAAGGTTCGGCTATATCTCAAGATTGGTAGCGAAATCTTCTACAATTTTTTTTGTGGTGAGGCAAAATAAGTCAAGTAAGTGTCTCTCCAAATTTAAATAAGTTTTTACTTTTTTTTTGCAAAAGTTATTACAGTTCTATATTTATTCATAATTTGGCTCCTAGGGCATAATTTTTGAAAATTTTCAAATTTCTTATATTTTTGGAAACTCCTCCAAAAATAGCTAGGGTTTTTGTTTTATAAATTCCTATATTCGGCCAAAAAATTACGAAACCCTAAAACCTAAATTTTTTCCTTATTAAATCTACCCCTAGGCCCTCATCCTTTGTCATGGCTGGTAGATCTACCCGAGGCCAAGGAAAAGGACAAGAAACTCCAGGAATGACCCCAAATAAGGAAGATATGGCTTCAGATTCTACTTGTTCGGGAGTATCTGAGGTGGTCATCCAACTTCAGGAAAGGGTAAACAATATGGTGAGTAAGGATGACCTTAATGTTGAGCTTCATCAACTGAAAGGTAGCCTTAAGAGTGAGATTCAGAAGGATTTTCATGTAATGCAGCAGGAGTTGTTGAATGCTATTTCTAATACAACTTCCAATGCTAATCATATGGGTTCTATTAGTAATGGTCACACAGATCCAAATCACTCAAATCAGGGAGGATCCTTTAATCATTCAAGTGGATCTTCTCACCAATGGAGGGGCATGATTCCAAAAGTTGAAATGCGTAAATTTGATGGAAAGGATCCACTCAATTGGATTACCCAAATGGAAAATTTCTTTGATCTCCATCAGATCCCAGGAGGACAAAAGGTAACTGTGGCATCCTTATACCTAGAACCTGATCAATTTGTTTGGTATCGTTGGTTATGTGCTCAAAGGCAGAAGAATGGCCTAAATGTCACCTGGACAATGTTCACTGAAGAGCTTCAATTACACTATAGTTCTAGTGTTTCTAAGAATTACTTCAGCCAATTAGCAAAGTTACGCCAAACTGGTTTAGTTAAGGAGTATGTCCATCAATTCCAAACTTTGTCCTTGCGTGTGGAGGATATTACAGAAGAGTATTTGAATGACCTATTTCTTGGGGGTCTTAAGGACCACATTGAGCATGAGGTACGCATGTTTAACCCACTCAAGGTTGCTGATTCTATTATCATGGCACGTCGAGTATAGGAAAAATTTCTTTCCAGTAGAGAAGGCAAACCTTTTCTAGAATAAAAGATCGTAACACCTTGTCTCCTTCTTACTCTCGGCCAATTCGGTTGACACCTCAACAAATTGAAGAAAAAAGAGCCAAAGGGTTATGCTTTAACTGTGATAGAAAATATGGACCAAATCATAAATGTTTTGAGAAAAATTGTTCTACATTGAAGGATCTAGTGATGAGGAAGAATATAAGGCAACATCAACAGAGGAAGTGGAAAATTAGAGGAAGAATCGAGATCCTCACCCACTATTTCATGCCATGCTCTATCAGGTATTAGTACTCCACAAACCCTTCAAGTCATGGGTTATCTTAAGAAGCAGAAGGTAACAATATTGATTGATTCAGGGAGCACACATAATTTCATCAATCATAAGTTGGCAACAAGACTAAATTGTTTCATCTACCCAAAGACCTGAATTTCAAGTAATGATTGCGAGGTGGTGGCACAAATCAATGTTCGTAAATGCCATAAAGTCAAAATCATGATGGGTGATTACACATTGGAATCTACGATGTTTGTTATTCCCATGGGTGGAGCTGATATTGTCTTAGGTGTTCAGTGGCTCACTACCTTGGGCACCATAGAGATAAATTTCTAGGAATTGTTCATGCGCTTTCATTCTGAGGGTAAAAAATTTGAACTTCGAGGTCTACAAGCTAAAGATCCTCTAGTGGTGAGTTCTCACCAAATGTAGAAGATTCTTAAAAAGGGGTTTGAAGGTTTTGTAGCACGATTATTCTCTATAGAAGTCCAACCGCAAATGAAGGTATTGCATCCTGATCTTCAAAAGGTTATTAATCAACATGTAGTTGTCTTCAAGGAACCAAGAGGATTGCCACCTAAAAGAGAGCATGATCATGTTATTCAGTTGATTCCAGGAATCCAACCCCCAACATCAAGCCTTATAGATATCCATATGTGCAAAAGAGTGAGATCAAGAAGATGGTGGAGGAAATGTTGGAAATGGGTATTATTCGTCACAATCAAAGTGCCTATTCTACTCCCGTGGTGATGGTGTGTCGCAAGGATGGAAGATGGCACATGTGTCCAGATTACAAAGAGCTTAACAAGTTCACTATCAAAGATAAGTTTCATATTCCCATCATTGATGATTTATTAGATGAGTTGCATGGTGCCATTTATTTTACAAAACTAGATCTGTGTTCTGGGTATCACCAATTTAGATTCAAGCAAGAAGATATTCATAAGATAGCTTTCATAACTCATTAAGGCCATTATGAATTCCTAGTGATGCCATTTGGCCTTACCAATGCTCCCTCCACATTCCAAAGCTTGATGAATTCAGTATTTAGACCATTCCTAAGAGAAAAAAAAATTAGTATTTTTTGATGATATACTCATCTACAGCAAATCATGGGGGAAACACTTACATCACGTCAATACTATCTTAGAAGTCTTAGAGAAACATCAACTTTATGCCAAGCCTTCAAAGTGTTCTTTAGGGGTACAGAAGTGGAATCTTGGGCCATATTTTTTCTCATGAAGATGTTAAGGTGGACCCTCACAAGATCCAGGCCATGGTGGAATGGTAAACCCCAAGAACCCTCAAACAATTACGAGGTTTCTTAGGTCTCATAGGGTATTATCGTAGATTTTTCAAAAACTATGGCAGTATAGCAACACCACTCACAAAATTATTGAAGAAGGACTCCTTTCAGTGGAATGAGGAAGCATCTAGGGCATTTGAAAAATTGAAGGTAGCTATGTGCACCACTCCAGTATTGGCAACCCCAGATTTCTCCAAAACTTTTGTAGTTGAGTGCGATGCTTCAGGAAATGGAATCGGAGCAGTACTAATGCAAGAAGGACACCCCATTGCTTTTGAGAGCCGACAACTAAAAGGAAAGAATTTGTTAAAACCCACATATGAAAAGGAAATGATGGCAATACTACATGCAGTCAAACAATGGAGACCATACTTGATGGGTAGACATTTTAAGGTAAAAACTGATCATGATAGTTTAAAATATTTCTTAAACAACGTCTATCTTCAGAAGAACAACAAAAATGGGTCACTAAGATGTTAGGATATGACTTTGAGATTTTATAAGAAAGGAAAGGAAAATTTGGTCGTTGATGCTCTATCTAGGAGGGATGAGTCCACCGAAGCATTGTTATGTGCCATCTCTATACTACATGCAGATTGGGTAGATCAAGCACGAGAAGAATGGAAGAAATATGCAACCACACATACTCTCATTCAAAATCTCCAGGCAGATCCATCCATATCAGATCAATTTATATGGAAGGGGGATACATTGTGGTACAAAGATCGGTTATATCTATGTAAGAACTCTACACTTAAACACCATGTTCTTTCAGAGCTACATTCTTCTCCAATAGGTGGCCATGTTGGGTCCTGAAAACATATCATAGAGTTAAGAAGGATTTATTTTGGGAGGGGTTAAAATGAGATGTTCAAAAATTTGTGGCAGAATGTTTGGTTTGCCAAAAAAATAAGGGCAAGACCATTAAGACACCTGGTCTTCTCCAACCTCTGTCTATTCCTAGTGAGAGATGGGAAGAGGTATCAATGGATTTCATCACAAGATTACCTAAATTAGAAGGGAAAAGTGTCATCATGGTCGTGGTAGACAGACTTACCAAATATGCTCATTTTTGTGTCATGGCTCATCCTTTCACAACTAGTACCATTGTCATCTCTTTTATGGATACAGTTCAAAAGCTCCATGGCATGCCAAAAATTATAGTAAGTGATCGTGATCCAATATTTACAAGTAACTTTTGGACTGATCTGTTCTCTTGTCTAGGTACCCAACTAGCCCAGAGTTCCTCTTATCATCCCCAATCAGATGGGAAAACTGAGGTGGTAAATAAATGTTTAGAGGGATATCTTCATGTTTTACTTCGGATAAACAAGAACATTGAGTGCAATGGTTGCCACCGGCGTAATGGTGGTACAATACTTCATTTCATACCTCTTCCAAAATGTCTCCATTTCTCGGCACTTTATGGGTACCATCCTCCATCACTCATATCTATCTTGAATGTCAAACCAAAGGTGAGAGCATTCGAAGATCACATTCAGCATCAACATGAGGTACTCTCTAGTCTTAGAGAAAATTTGGCACGGGCACAAAACCGTATGAAGAAACAGGCTGATCAACATAGGAGTGAGCGACACTTTGAAGAGGGAGACTTTGTTTTTGTAAGGTTACATCCATATAATCAATTATCCTTGAAACAACAACAAAAAAGGATAATAATCTTGCTCCTAAATACTATGGTCCTTACCGAGTTTTGCAAAAAATTGGTAGTGTGGCATATAAGCTAGAGCTCCCTCCAAGAAGTAGAATACATCCAATCTTCCATGTTTCTTTCTTAAAGAAAGTTATTGGGCAGCACATTTCCACCCAATCAGTGCTTCTAGAACTAGACGAGGAAGGAAGGATCATATTGGAACCTGAAGGCATTCTTCAGACACACACCAAAAGACTGAGGACCAGAGTCATTACCGAGTACCTGATCAAGTGGAAGAATATGAATATTGAGGATGCATCATGGGAAGATGAAGCATTCATGCAAAGAACGTCTAGGGCTTCCCAACATTGGGGACAATGTTGCTTTGAAGGGGAGGGGCATGTTACGCTCTTAATTATATATCTTACATGGGATGGATATAGCCAACTTGTTGCTATCATAACTTAATATCATGATGTATCTCTTTTATATATGATCTATTATCATTGTTTGAGTCACCTTGTTTGATGGCCATAGCATAGAATAATATAAATAGGGGTTATAGGTAGTGGATGATAATTATGTTGAGTATTTGAGTCTTATTATATGTTACGGAGGTTTCCCCCTCGAAGTGGCCAAGATATTATACTTTCATATTGAGAGAATTTATCTGCATATTGTGTTATTTGGTGTTCTATCATGGGTGATAATCATAATTAATCAAGTAATTTCATTACAGAGAAACGGGACCCATTAAAGTACATAGTCCAAGTGTCAATATCAATGGTATAAGAAGTGAAATCATCTCGAAAAGAATCACAAACAGTGATGTATCTGGAAGAGGTGTGTCAACTAGTTGGTGGGCGATAACTTTTCCTTTGATTGCTTTTTGTGGAATAAATTTGAAGTCAAATTCGTAAGTAACATGACCCAACATGCAAGACATCCCAAGAGATGTGTGTGGGATAAGAGGTATCGTAGAGGATCTACTTTGGTAATGATATGAACCTCATTGTTAAGAAGATAGTGGCGCAACTTGTCTACTACAAAGATGAGGCCCAGGCATAATTTCTCAATGTAACTATAATTGCATTCATAAGAGATAAAAGTCCAACTAGTGTAATAGACAACTAGCTCACGTTGAGAATCATCATGTTGTGCTAGAAGGGCCCCTAATGTATGGAATATAGCATAAATATATAATAATAAAGGTCGGTTAACTGTGGGAGGTACTAGGACAGGAGGATTTAAGAGATATTCTTTAATAGCTTTGAATGCTCTTTGACAATGATCATCCCAGACAAATTTAGTATCCTTTTTCATTAAATGTGTGAATGGCTGAGTTTTGTTAGCAAGGTGCACAGGATTTAAGAAATTCTTTAATAGCAATGATGACCTATATTTTAACTTGCAAAGAGAGTAGTTGATGCAAATTACGAGGTGGAGGCATGTCAATAATAGCACGGATTTTATTGGGGTCTATTTCAATTCCATGTTGTGAGATAATGTACCCAAGGAGCTTACCAATATAACTCCAAAAACACACTTCTTTGGATTTAAGCGTACTTTATATTGTCATAAACATTCAAAGAGTGTGTAGAGATCTTGAGCATGTGTAGAATGGTGTCATGATTTGGCAAGTATATCATCAACATAATCTTCAAGGATATTATGAATATAGTCATGAAAGATGTGTCATTGCTTTCTCGGTAAGTGGCCCCGGCATTTTAAGGTTGAAGGGCATGAAAGTGTAACAAAATGTTCCCCATGGTGTAATAAATGAAGTTTTTATTGATCTACTTGGTTGATTTTAATTTGATTATAACCAGCAAAGCCATCCATAAAAGAAAGGATATTGTATCCAAAGAAAGGAATCAACGATGGCGTCAATGTGTGGCAGTGGGAAACTATCCTTGGGATAGGCCTTATTGAGATCATGAAAATTTGTGCAACAGACCTTACCATCCGATTTCATAATTGGCACAATGTTAGACACCCACTCAAGATAATCCACAACGCGAATAAATACAACATCTAATAGGTGTTGTATTTCTTCCTTGACTAGCAGTGCGACCTTCGGGTGCATTTTACAAATTTTTGTTGAACAAGTTTTACACCAGGGTTAAGGATGATATTGTGCATGGCTATAGAAGGATCAATACCAGGCATATCACTATAGTCCCATGCAAAGATATCAGAGAATTCATGAAGAACTTGTTTAATATCATCTTTCTCAAAGTGTAAGAGAAGCAACTAAAAACCATTTGCGGAACTACAAGTATGGGTCAATAGGAATGGTGTCAGGAGTATCGGTACTTTCGTTAGGCATATCTAATTCACCAAAGTAGGTAGTAGCATGAAGAAATAATGGAGAGTGTTTCTTATGATGGAAAGAGGGGAGGTGATCGTAAGTCCCCATGTATTCTAAAAGAGAATCATTGGTATCAAAAGTGTCCAAATCAGGCCAAGTAGCGGTAGAGTCACCGACGAGCTCCAGGATATACGAGAGGAAGTGAAGAAGTATGTAGAACAACATAAGCCTATGAAGAAGATGTGGAGGGAAGATGATATCCAAGGCCAAGTTTGTTAGATTGAGTGGGGAGAGCCAATGGTTTTGTGAGTCCTTGACCATGTTGGCCTAAACCATTACCAGAAAAACCATAATGAAGCAGGTACTTATAGCCAATACCATATTTGGAGAAATTATTATTAGATAAAAAGAGAGGGGTTTCTGAGAATGCTCAATGGAATTATAATACGCGAAAGGGGATGGATCTATTAGAACATCGTAGAAAACTCCTTGATAAAGGAATTTAAGTCATGTATGAAGAGTGGAAGGAACTGCATGCATGGCATGGATCCAAGGCTGCCCAAGAAGAATGTTATAATTAAGATTATTGGGCATTATGTGGCATGGAATAGGTAGTGTACACATCTCAACAAGTAATGGGGAGTGTGATAGTACCTAAGACATGCTTGGGAATATTATCAAATCCTCGAATAGAAACAGATGAGGGAGCCAAAGAGGCCTCAGAGAGGCCAATTTGGTGGAGAAATGTAATATTACAAATATTAAGCCCCGATCCATTATCAACTAAGGCATATTTAACCCCAACATTATTGATGAAAACATGAATATAAAGGGGGATCATGTTATAACATGGCTTGAGAAGGCAACTCATCTGATGTGAAAGTAATGTGGTCTTCATTGAGAGATAGAGCTAAAGTAAACTTATGATACACATACTTGAGTGAAGTATGAGGATGAATATAAGTATTAGCCAAATAAGATCTAATTTTATTTACACAATAAGGATTATCTGGCAAAAAGGCGTGGATGGAGACATCCATGGGGGAAGAAGCTTAGGATATAGAAACAAGAAGAAGAAAGAAAGATCGAAAGTGTTCGAATGATGGGTTCACCAAATGATTTAACAAAAATTGAATTTTGCATAAACCCTAATTAAAGAATAACTGAATGCAAACTATGATATACAAATGTTAGATACAAGATGACACAAGTAAATAAGCTAATGAATATGAAACCCTAGGTGCAAGAGAGAGAGTAAAGGACTTAGCTAATTTACACTGATGTCGAGACTGTGCAAACTGGAGAAACTAATAAACAAGAAGGGAAAATTTTTGCAACTATGCCTAATAAAGTTTTGAGTTGTCGGATATGACTAGATTGGGTGCATGTACTAGGTCAAGGGCACCTAGGTGTTGGAGTTTGCTCGGGTGCCCGTGGATCGTGAAAATGAACGGAACCTAAATCTTCTGGTGTCACAAGGTTTTTGTTGATAGTCATTGTTGGTCACTTGTATGTTGCACTATGATTGCAAAATTTGCCTATAACCTGTAAAGAGAAGATGACCTGCAAAACCCTCAAACTACATCAAATCCAAAAAAAAGATGTAATATGGGGAGTTTCTCGACCTCAATGATCACCCAACTGAGTGAACTTACGACCGAGCGTTGCACTACATCTCAGACTCCATGTAGTTCTTGTGCATGTGTGATAGAATCGTGCCCTAGGAATCCCTTGTGCAAGTGCACGTGATAGCGGGTGATAGCTAGATGTACCAATGTAAATAGATGTGTGGATGGAAAAATGAACTTCCCTTCCTATGAAGTGTATGTAGAAAATGCAGTCCCTTGTCCCTTGAATGAAAGCTAGATGGATGCCTTTAATGCTCTTAGAATGCCTTTGGATGCAACCTTAGGTGATGATAATAGATGCTTAGAGCTTGATCCTTTATTTTTGTCACATACCTTGTTTTTATATTATTCCCTTGATTGAATTTCGTAATTGACAACTAGAAGGTCGACCCATAAGAAAATAAGATGCCCAAAATATAAAATAGTCCCAAAAGAAGCGAGTAAGATAGAAAGAGGTCGGGGTGCCCAAAAAGACAAGGGTGCCTAGGTGTTGCATCTTGTCTCGCGCGCTGGTGTCCCGAGTCATGAAATATAAAGCAATAAATTTTAGACTGGGATGTAGGGTGTCTCGAGACCAAAGAGAAAGCAAGAAAGAGTCAAGAGAGAAAAGAGGCCCAAGACAACATTCAATTACTAGTTTTCTTGCTTAGAAATCATATGAATGCAAGTATGCTTTTAGGACCTAGAATTGTACTCAAGTGCATGATTTTGTGTCTAATTTTACAATAGTTATCTCCATTTTAGTGTTTTTCACAAGTTCTCTCCACATATTCTAAATTTTGGAATTTCTCGACTTATTTACATTTTCATAAAGCTCTCTAAATTATAAGGGGTTTTTATCTCCATATTCTAGTCTATCAAGTTTAACATACTATGAAAGCGAGAAATATGCAAATCGAACCACAAATGTGAAAATTTGATGCCTCGGATTTGATTTTGGACCAAGATTCTTCAAGAGTGATTTCCTACAAAGCTTTACATGGACTCGATTAAGAATATATACAATTGTGTTTACTTATTCTCCCCAATATCTATATGACACTCATGTGATATGCATCATGCATTATGTCATCTCCATTATTATTTTATTCTACCTCTCTACCACCCCATTCTATTGTGAGGTATATGGGGTTGTCATTAACCGATGATGGATTTTTTCTTTTCCACAGGAATCCTTGAACTTATTAGAAGTGAACTCTCCCATTATCGGATCTCGAAGTTTTGATCCATAGGCTAGACTTTTAAAAATAGACAAAACAATTAGACTTCTTTTTCAAGAAGTAGACCCACGTTTTTTGGAATAATCATCCACTAGCAATAGAAAATAATGTGCACCAAGAACAGTAAGAGAATTCCATGATGCCTCACAAATATTTGCATGAACAAGGTCCAAGAGCCCCTTAGCATGTCAAACACCATCGTAGGAAAGGAATCCTCTTTTTCTACCCTCTAAAACGTCATGCACACATATCATGCTTCCCTAAATACTAGGCAAACCGAATACCATGTTTGCTCTACTTAGTCTAGCAAGATACTGAAGGTTGAGATGATAGTATCTTTCATGCCACAAAATGTTGGCATTTCCTTCTACAACTAAGACATGTAAGTTGACCATGGAAAGATTAACCAACTTGTGCAAACCTCAATGTCCAACACCCAAGGAAACAACTTTGTTTTCATTTATATCAAACACAATACATTATTTTATAGAAAAGTTACAACAATATTAGGATTTTTCAATAATTGACTTATAGACAACAAATTTTTGTTCATGTTAGGAACATATCTAACATTTTTCTACTATAAGTTTGGCATTATCATTTAACATGATACGGATATCCCCTATCCCTTCTACTGCATGAGATCTCCCATCCCCTAATGTAACTAAATCAAAAGAATTAAAATTTGCATGAAAATTGACATACCAATATTTTTCACATGAGAAGTGCCCTGATGCTCCAGATTATCACCTAGTAGGGCTTCCATATGAGCATGATGACATGAGGGCATACTCATCTTCTGATTCAAGCTCCACTATTGCCATATTTGTTTGCCTCTTTTGCTTTTTATTGTCCTTGGAAAAGGCATATTATCTCTTCCAACACTCCTTGACATTAAGTTAGGTTTATGACAGTAGTAACATTTCACTTGATATTTAGGGGAGGATGTGCCTTCATCTTGACACTTCCACTTCGCTTTTCCTTTGGATTGAGTGGAAAAGGCGCTCTCATTTTTTCTAGAACCATAATCGGGATTTTGTGTCTGTCTCTACTCCTTTGCAATAGGTAAGAGCTCACATTGTCAAATGTGAGAGTCTAACTTCCAGCCATTAGATGAAGGGCCTCCACAAATTACTCATATGAAGAAGGTAGGGTATTTATAACCAAAGCTACCATATCATCGTTGTCCACCTTTTTGTTGATGGAAGAGAGTCGGTCTCGTATATTTCATCCGAAGTAGGTGCTTAGAAAAAAAAAAACCACCTTCTTGTAACTTCATGGAAAAGAGCATATTCTTCAAGTATAACACCCAACTCTTCTCTAATGTCTTATACTTATCCTTCAGGGTGGTCCACAATGCACTAGCCACAGAGGCATTTTGGACCCTTGGTATAAAATCATCTAATGATTTTAAAATTATAGATCATTCTTATGACATTTGTCGTAATCCATGAAGTTTGCAGTCTGACTTTGTTTCCCATGATTATCTTATCACAATCACGAAATTTTGCAAGTGTCAGAATTTTGTGGCTCCATACATTGAAATTTGTGCCCATCAATTTCTGTGTCTCTGACAGAATCAAGTTTGAAATATTTGCCATTAATGACCCCAATTTTAAATTGACCCACAAATAAATGCAGCAAAACTGGAAAGAACAGGTTGTATTCTGACTTCTGACATGGAATTTGATGCAATAGAACAAGGAAAAATATATTTATTTATTTATGATTAAGTAGTTGCACGTAACTGAAGGTAATAGAAATGTATTTTAGTGACAAATAGATGGATACCTTCACGTGTCATTACGCAGTCTTCCCGTGCAATAAAGACTTCTCAATCTCGTATAACAACACAACTCCCAAAACGTGCCTTAAATCCTGTGTTTTTTTACCTCACAGTTGTATAGTCAAATTACTACCCTCGAACTGGAGTCTGATTCTTTGACATCGTTTTGAACCAGTGGAAATTTGATTGTCTTTTCCTCATGATTTATAATGAACTGGAAGGAATTGAGTAGTTTTGCACCACTTTTTCACTTGTTTTAGACCACAAATTGTTCCCTCATTTTTCACTTAGGCTTGTCATTTTTGCACCAATTGTGTGGAAACGTCTTTGCCCTCATGTTTTGACCACGAACTGGTCTTTATCCTCACATTTTCACCACAAACTAGATGCTACAGTTCTGCACGACTTTCACATTCTTCTCCTTGTCTGTAATTTTTAGCCAAGAGCTACCTTAGAATGTGAATGGCTTCTTTCTCCCTCAAACTGTGAACCTATCTCTGATACCAATGTTAGAATATGCAATGAGACAAATAATTAAGATAAAGACTGAATGGACACCTTCAACAAGTGTGCCAATGTTATTAAATATGCAAGAGGTGATTACAAGTGCCCATGGTTGGTTGAGCAGTTTCCAACTGCATAAATGCATCATACGCTATATAATGTTTTATATTTCAGTCATTTGAAAATTGGATACCTTCAGTTTTCTCTATTGTTATAATATGACAAATAGTTTGTTCAAACACAGTCCCTAAATATAATCTTTGGTAAGGGAGAGAATTTGGGGAAATTAGCTATTGTTTTGGAGTGTTGAATAAATAATTATATATTATTTGTTCTATTGAATATTTGTGCAGTTTATTATTGTGGGTTCTATCTCTTGGATTGATCTTGTGGGTCTGTTGTCTCTCCTATGTTTTCTTATAGTGTCAAAGGCATATGAACTATAGCTATCAGTTTGGATTCATTGAATATTATTACTTAATATTTCAACCAATCAATACTTTGTATTATTTGTATGTATGATGAATTTTCATGTCATAAAATTTGGATGTGTATATTTTTAATCTAAAAACAATTTAAAATATATTTATTTTGTTGTTGATTGGTTAAAAAAATCCTTATTTATCCTTCACATAGACTAAGACAACATGATATCATAGTAGTCAAATCAACTTTTAACTTGTCTTATGATCACGCAAATAAATTAATTACATTCAATTATAAAAATATGCCATGGAAAAACATGTATACCCTTGTAATAACGGTTAAGCAAGAGTTCTAAGAAGTTTCATATTAATTATCACACATCAAAAGTATTTTAATATTTTCCTACTTTATTTCAACTCACATATCATATATGGGGTTATATTTGTTTATATAATAGTCATTCGATTATTTTTTCATGATTATCATATATTTATTATATATTCATATTCACACTTCAATAACCACAAAAATTTAGTTATAAGATTATTTTTATCACATTTATTTAGGGTTCGTCTCACACGTTTTAGTTATTAAAAATTTCACAAAATCACACATTACATAAATTACAAGGTTCCCGGATACATGAGAGGAAATTTAGCACAATTAAATTTCTATTTAACAACTCTACAAATGTAGGGTTTAAATTACATAAAACCACATATTATACATTATGTAGGTTAAAAGGTCTACTAGATATGTGTAAAGAACTTAATACATTTTTAAAAATTATTTTGAAATTCTACGAATGTAGGGTTTTAATTCAATAGTTATTTATATGTTTTCTCGTGCTTTTAGTTGTATAATACTTTCAAAATCTTGAGATCATTATCTCTCCCAACTTGTATATTTGAAATGTGATTGTTATGGAAGAACAAATCAAGCAAATCAAATGAAATTGACATAAGTTACCAACTAACAAAAGAGTTGTGTAGATAAGAAGATAACTCCAAGAATTTTTGCGATTGGAGACAAAGACTTCCTTAGAACCAAAAATAACTCTATTAAGTTTTAAAATTCATCTAAAGTAGGTCCGAGATATGTGGTACCATTGAATGTCCTTGAAGTAGTCATTCCAGTTGCCTATAGACTTACTTTTCCTCTTTTTATATAAGGGTCACATATTGTTTCTAAGTTTTCCTTGCTTAAATGTTACCATGTTATATGTATCATGTCATTGATTGAAAATCTTTGCAAGTTTAGGATCCACAAGTGATATTGGTATAAAATCCTTGTAAATACTTGATATACACAAACTTAGTTTGTGAAATAGAGATCTCTCTCGGTGTAAGGTTCGTTGGGACCAATACTATGAAGAGAATAATACTGGGAGGATCTTGAGGAACTCTCTAAATATTTTCCCCATTTTTTTGGTTGAATTCTCTATGATTTTGAGCAAACATGCAAGCAATAAACTGAACTAGAATATGTAAAAAAAAAAGTAGATCTGAAATAAACTAGAACATACCAAGAATATTGACACATTTTTATCTTGGGAAAATCTTTTAGGGTAAAAAAACAAGTTGAACTTCAACATTGTATTAACTTGGAAAACTTGCAAATACAATAACTAGCATCCAAAGTTCTAGTCTCCAATAATTAAGTCTTTCATGCATCCCTATCACAATGAGAGCATGTACTTTTATAACTAAAGCACATATTATAATTAACCTTGCTCGAAAAAGTGAATTAAAGTATTAAAACAATAATTTAAAGAAGAGCCACAGCTTTTACAATGAACTCAAGTTACAAAGATAAGTTAGCTTTACTATTATTAGGCACAACCATTTCTTTAATAAAAACACCTAAAATAGCCCAATGCCCTAGCATAGGCATTGCATGGGTAGGCAACTACCAACAATCTCCATCTTGTTGCCTACTCCATTAGAAAGAACACAAACTCATTCATCAGCAGTTGTGGGTTATTAAGCCCATTGTTTTCCGAACGGGGGGGTTCACTCAGTAAAATTATTGTATGTCACGTTTGTTCGAAGGGTACCCTTAATGTTAGTTTTTACCTCTAATTATTCAATTGATAATACCCCTCATGTTATATTATTAGAATGAAAATACCCCATATTTTTTCCATGTACCTTACTTACCCATTTTTCCATTACAATTTTATTTACCCTTTTTTATTTATACCCTAATATATCAAACAAAAATATATCATGTTTCCCACTCAATTATTATTTTCTTAATATGCACATTTTCTCTAGAAAGAGAGTTTGAAGCCATTTAAGACCTATTACCAATTACCTTAACCATTTATCAATATTTCTTCAAATAATTAATATGGTGAAATAATATCATTTGTGTTGAAAAGCATACTCAATCCTAGTTTTCTACCATCTTATTATTTCTTGCTTAAGAATATCCTAATTCAGATTTCCTTATTCAAAAAGAGATTATAATATAACTTTATGACCACAAACCTTTTGCAATTTTAAGGTATTTAGCTTTAAAAACTAGGGTTCAAATGTTTTAGTTTTATATTAAAATTAACCATACCTCTTCTCTATCCCACCTCTCTAACCTACCCCAATACCTAATTCAAAATATTAATAAATTATTCAGCCCTTAATGTCTACCGGTATATTGACTTTACTTTTATCAATTTTAATTACCTCAATATGAATGAATGTGCTAGGATATTGCCTTGCTAATGAACCCCTGTGGCTTTCCCGCACCAAGTAAACTTCTCAACACTTGTTGCTTTAGTCAATGAATCCACCACATTCACATTTGTCTCAACTTTTTCTAGTGTCACCCTCTTCTCTTCTACCATTTCTCTGACAAAATGATATTGTACATCAATGTGCTTTGTTCAAGTGTGATACTTAGGGTTCTTTTCCAGAGCAATTGCACTATGTGAGTCACAACTTATCCTTATTTCCTTTTGTATGAACCCAATCGAGACATATATCTTTTGAAGCTGCGACCGCTTCCTTGTAAGTATGTGTTGTCTCCATGTATTCACCTCTATGGTGGAAATAACAACACTTGATTGATGTTTTCTCATCCAACTTACCGCTTCACCAAACAAGTTGAAAATGTAACCACTAGTGGATCTTCACATATCAAGATCACCACCCCAATCAGAATCCACAAAACCATGTAGACTCAAATATTTGCTTACACCAAGGTCCTTCCCTTGATAGAAAATAGTACAATCACTAATTCCCAGAAATATCTTAAAATCCTCTTATTTGTTGTCCAATGCTCCCCGCCCGGATTTTCCATATATTTAGTTAGTAATCCTACTACATGTGCATTATCAAGTCTTGTGCATATCATTTCCTACATTGAGCACCCCCTACTCGATATGGAACATGTGTTATGTCCTCCAACTCCTCTTATGTCTCTAGACATTATTTAGTAGATATTTTTGACCAAATGGAAATGGTGTGCTTATCGGCTTGTTGTCCTGCATGCTAAACCTTTCCAACACCATCTTCACATACTTACACTGATTTATATAAAGTTTTTTATTCACATGATCCCTTTTGATTTCCATGCCCAAAATTAACTTTGTAGCACCAAGATCCTTCATGTAAAACTACTTAGAAAGTTGAGCTTTCACTTGTTTGATCATTTCCTGTTGTTTCCAACCAACAACATATCATCCACATAGATAAATATGATGATAAACTTATCCCCTTCTTTTTTGAACTACACATAAGGATCCACCTTGATTTTTTCAAGGAAAAACTTATGAACACACCTATCAAACTTCTCGATTGCACATATTTGGTGATTGTTTTAGGCCATATAAGGACTTCTTCAGGAGACAAACCATGTCCTCTTTACCCTTGACTTTGAAACTATCAAGTTGCTTCATGTATATTTATTCCTCAAGCTACCCATGCAAAAACAATATTTTAACATCCATTTGATCAATCTCCAAGTTATACGCAACACCAATATCTAAAATAAATCCAATAGAAGTCAGTTTTGCAACAAGAGAAAATACCTCACCAAATTCAATTCCTTCGACTTGAGAGAACCCTTTCATAACTAAGCAAGCCTTGTATTTCTCCAAGTTTCCTAGTGCATTAAAATTCTTCTTGAAAACCCATTTGCAACCCATTGATTTTCTTCCAGGAGGTAGATGTACCAAGTCCTGTATCATTCTCCTTTGAGACTCCATTTCCTCCTTCATAGTCATCATCTAAGACTTACTCTCATATGAACCAAGAGCTTCCTTCACTATCGTTAGATCCTCATTATTTGTTACTCGATAATAGAAATACCAAAAATAATTATAAGGGATAAAATTATGAGGTTCTCTTTGAACTCTTATCGACCTTTTAATTCCATAAGCAAGATTATCATCCAAATCAGCTTTTATATTTTTGTTAACGTGATTTTAGAATCGGATATCTCATGAAATTCTTGTTTTGAAAAGTGACTCCCATATATCACTTCATTACATTTGTATTGTCATTGTAGTGACAACTCTTGATCATCTCGATTCTTGGTTCTCATAGCCTCTCCTTGATCCCGTATTGAGACCAACTCTGGAGATTTTATCTTTGGTTTCTTTACCTCTTGAGATGTCTTTTCCAAATATTTCTCTACCATTAATTTCATGTCTTTCAATTCCTTAAATACAACACTTCAATTATATAAAACCTTTTGGATCCATGGATTCCATAACTTGTAACCTTTGACACCATTTCCATACCCAACAAAGATGCACTTCTCAAACTTGAAGTCAAGTTTTGTTCTCTTCTCCTTTGGGATATGTTTGTATACTTCACAATAGCACTTTCAGCAAGTAAAATTGAATTCGACAAAGGCCTTTCGGGGATTTCATTGTCACGCACTAGTTATGTTATACAGAAATTCCCTAGGTGTGATCGATGATCAAACCCCCCCTAAACTATATTTAATATATGATTTCTAGGGATGGCTCGAGTAGGTAGTATATAGATAGGGGACCGCTCCCGCCACCCCCTCACATCCCCCTAAACTATCTTATCTTATCTGATATCTAGGGAGGGATGAGTGGGTAAAATGAAATGCTATAATCGACCAAAAATATCCCACCCAGCTTCGATCCCACTGAAATGCCTTCAAGCAACCTCGAATAAATCCAGATATCGAACAATGGCTTCATCTCGCCCCACAAGAGAACAAGAATCCTGTATAGTTTATGTGTTGTTGATCAGGGGCCTAATCCCCAATCTATATATGGACCCCCTCTAAATTCTCGAATGCCCCCATGAAGTTAAAGGTTTGTCTTCGTATCTATATATATGGCCATCGAGGTCGATCCAAATATAAATATAGTTAGTCCCATTAGCACCTCCATGGTCATTCAATCCTCACTATAGGAGGGGAAGTGTCAATTCTAACAACTATAACCATAGGTGCAAGTGGCTTACATCTATCCGATTGTACCAAAATAAAATCCCTCTTCTCTTCCCACTGCCTCCCCAAGCCCCCACAGGTACATACCATACCCGGACATTTAGTCTCGGGCTCGTCATGTGCTAGGTGAGGGCCCCTTATCTTTTTAATAATGTTGACCATCTTCATCCTCGTTTCCTTCTCCTTCTTCTTCTTCCTCTTCTTTGAATCGTTTTAAGAAGTTGTCTAGAATTCCTTTTTTATTTTGTTTTTCCTTTTCTAGTCGTTCTTCTTCAATTTTTTCAAAGGGTTTTATAACTAGATAACTTCGAGCTTTTCTTGGACGAACCTCCAGGGAATCTTTGACAGCGATATTATCATATAGGCCCACTTATACCGAAGACTCTTAGGTGTTAAATAGATGGTTTCTTTCTCATCCAAGATTTATGTGGGGTCTTATCCACTAATGTTGATGTAGATGATCTGTTCACCAAATAACATGCACTAAAGAATCGCTTTGACCCAAAAATTATGATCTAATTCAGCACCAGTTAGCATAATCATGTCTTTATCCATCAAAGTTTTTTTCATGTCTTTTTCACTCCATTCTTGTGTGGGGTATAAAGAATTATGTTTTTCCTCATTATTCCACAATTTTCATAGAATTCATCAAACTCCTTAGAAAATACTCTCGTCCATTTTCTGTGCTCTTGAACTTCTTAAAAAAATTGAACACTTCAGATTTTTTCTTGAGAAAATATATCCGGGTCTTCTTAGAATATTCACCTATGAAAGACACATAAAATAATAACTTTCCATGTGAGGGCACCATCACTGGTCCAAATATATCACCATGTATAACCTCGTAAAATACCAGTTGAATGAGTAGTAGAAGTGGGAAACTTTACTCTACTTTGTTTTCCATACACACAATGTTCACAAAAGTCAAATTCGAGGGACAATTCAAAATTCCTTTAGTTGTGTCTTTTGATTGCAAGACGTTCATCCCTTTTCACCAATATGGCTAACCTTTCATGCCTTTTTATCCTCTAAGTTAATTCTTTATTTTTCCCTAGATCTCCTTTATTTCATGCTACTTAAAAATGAAATATTGAAAGTTTTCTTATGCATACTACAAATAAAATATTGATTTATGCATATTTTTACAAGAAGGACAACAACTAAATAAAATCAATATCTCCCAAAATATCCACTCAATTACTTGAAAATTTAAAGAGAGCTTGATATTATTATAGAGGACATAATAAAATTGTTTTTGGAATTTTACACAATTAAATATGCTGCCAAAAATTACATAATTCCCTAGACAACTGAAAACTTTAGAGGTTCGTAACTCTCTAAATACAAGAGCAAAAATTAAGGGTCTTTGAAATAACATTAATGAGATATAGAAATAATATTTCCACCTTCAGATCTAAAAATGGCCGACTGGAAAACCCCCAAATAAAGGTTGCAAGTCCCCTAGATGGGAAAAGGGTTGGAAATTGATGAAGATGCCTTCAATGTGCTACCACGCCCTACCCAAATGGCTGCCATGAATTTGATCTAGAACCCTCTCGATTATCTTCCCCAAATGCCCCCAAAAAAACCTCAAAACCCTTCCTCTGAACCCTTAGATAATATCTCAATAAAACAGCCCTGAAAGCAGCTCCAAAAAAAATGATAGACTAGGGTAGATCTCTCACTACTAAAGAATGCCCTACTAGCTAGGGACGGGTCTCTCACCACCGAAGCTAGGGTCCCTATGGGATTTGACTCCACAAGTTGTAGATGCGCAAACAACAACAACACGCAAGGAAGGAGGCAATAAAATGTATGCCAAAAAGTTTCTCTCCTTTCTCTCCCAGCTCCTTATATACTTCCAAGGCAAAAGAGCCCCAATAGACCTAGACACATTTCATTCCATGGAGGGGTCAATAAAATAAAAATAACTTAAGTTACTTTTCCCCTTTAAGTCACCATGGTCCAAAAGTGACCCTCAACGCAAAATTAGAATATTAGAACCACGTGGCCCCTTCCCAATAGCTCCTCTCCATAGCCCCTTGGGTCTGACCACGGCTTGGACTCGACCTAGCCCTTAGGCCTTTGGCACAGTAGGAAAAGGGGACATTACATTCCTCCCTTCCCGAGAAATGCTTGACCCCAAGCATTATCCTATCCTACTGCAGTTGAATACCACGCCGTAAGTTTCTCCACCTCACCCTGCCATCAACCAAGGATCGGTGTAATCCGAAGTAACCAAGAAACCCCATGCAGTCATCATGACCTCCATATGGTATCGAGAGCAATGTTGTCTGTGAAGTAGAATGATACCCAAACCGACTCTCCACTACCCATATTGAAATTTCCAATATGTCCAATCCTTGCCAATGCAAGGTTGTCATCATGTGATCACTCACTGCCTCTCCAATCAACTCCTGGGTATGAAAGTCCACTCTGAATCCTATAGAATTCCTGGATCAACCTGTGAAATAACCTATATATACACAAAGTGTGCCAACTCTCCCACATGACCCACATTGGTGTGAGAGTACAACTCCTCATAATGTATCTCGATGTGTCCCGTGGGGGAAAAATCCCAAGATTCCAGTACATGGTCAACCGACAATGTCAACTCCACATAGTTCACCTCCTGTGATGAGTGATAACCTACTGAAAAACTAGGTAACTGAGTCGACTCCATCCTTCCACTGACTAGCACATGGGTGAAATGCCCACCGTGCCTAGAAGCAGTAAAATACATAGGAGTGTTATCCCATGTTGACTCAGAACATGATGAACCTGTAAGCTTCGATTTGTTATAATGACAAACCATACATCCCTGTATGAAGTTAGGATATCCTCCCTCAACCCATGCCATCTGAACCTCTCTGATATGAGCCTATAGGTCTCATCGAAGCTCAGTGTCCGGTCACGAAAGAACAATGCACATGTCGCAATATCTCCATCCTCAACCCTGAGTCTAACACAAGGTATAATCTACCATGATAGAATATCATCTCATCCTCCAATCTATAGGTGTCATCCTATATGTGACCATCTAGAATCTCACAAGTGTGTCGGTTCTTGGAGTACTCAACAAGAAAATGAGATCTCCAGTCTACCGACCCCTTAGATAACCAACATAATGATAAACTCAGAGGATCTGAACCTGTAACCCCAATCTCTGTAACTGTCTCATGTGCAACATTGCTGGTCACATCCACATCCATCCTACTCCGCATCGATCCACAATAATAAAAATCCTCACCATGCCGGAACGTCCTCTCCATCCCCTCAGCTGTAACCACCCTAGGTGCTCCTGTAGATAATCCCCTCAAAATCACATTCCTGCCCTCGATTTAAACTTTAACTCCATCGTCTGAAAGTTAGTCCGAAACTCACCAAGAGAGTGAAGCCACTGCACTCCTAACACTATGTTGGTCACTCCCATACCAACGATGTGGAGATCATCGGTAATTATATAGTTACCCATCGTGATGCTCACTTGGGGAACCCGCCGTGTGCACCTCATAGACTCTCCATTGGCTACAACCCCGTTGAGGCCCTCAAAATCCTCTGTCTGTAATCCTCACCTCTCAACCAATGAGGCATCAATACAGTTGTGGGTTGCCCCACTATCAATGAGTACCCCAACTCACTGACCTTGCATAACTCCTCTAATCCTAAATGCCTTGTACATCAGAGTACTAGACAATGTGGCTATAATCTCCCGAGGAAAAGTCTCCTCCTCCTCCCCGCATCAGCACTATCCAACGCAACCCCATCTCCATCATCCATCTCACGAGTCTCTAACTCCTCACCTCTGTCACCCTTGCTCTCCTCGAAGACCTCAATGAATTGGGCCTTCCCTCTACCTCTACAATCATGTCTTGAATCCAAGGTGTGTGGCAATCGAAACATAGTTTCTTTCACCTCAACTCATCTTTGTCCTCTCGGGAAATGATTGGCTTCTTAGCCACCTCCTGCCTCGGTGGAGGCTCCCTCTGCTGAAGTTCGTCTGATCCAGATGGAGGTTCCTTTGGTAAACACGAGGTGGAACCCTCGACTTTCGAGTGGATAACTCCAAGTCCCGAGCTCTCCTAACAGCCTCATGCAAAGAAGAAGGTTCAAATGCCTTCACAAACCCAAAATCACAAACCTACTATGAATAGTGAAATCAACCTCATCTCTGTGACATCAGTACCATGACTGATAATCTCTAAAATTTGTGATGTACTGGTCCAGGGGACCGGTTTGTCTCAAATGAGTCCACTCCCTGAAATACCTGTCAGGGTCCCTCCTATCAAATCTACTCACCAGCCTCTGTCGTGCAACTCTACATAAGTAGTAATGTGTATGTGTCCCTGTGTAATCAACCCATGATGCCACCAATCATGAGCGTCTCCCTCAAGATGTAAGATTGCAAACTTAATTGCATCTTCCTCATGTATAGGATTCAAGTCGGAGTATGTCTTCAACTTCTGAACCCAAGACGGTGCAATACACTTCTTAGAACCATCGAAGTGTGGAATGGAAATCTGTCCCAATCTCCTCTATAACTCTGGTACCTATTTCTGATGATCTCTCTTGGTCTACTACCAATCTTCATTTTGCAATATTCTTGGAATGGCATGTTGTTACGAAATCCCTCACTCAAGGTCTGGTTCCTCTCCCAACAAGACTCCTCATCCAAAATATCTACTAGTTGTGTACCTGTGAAACTTTCAGATCCTTCAAGAAAGAAGGTTCGTGAAGCCCCAAAGGCCTGGCAGAAGAATGGGGAGGCCACTGCCCTGAATGTCCACTCTCACCTCTTTGACCTGTTGTCCCATATTGTTATTTTCTCCTCTCATTATGACTGTTGTTATACACACCCAACAAAGCAAGATGATTAAAAATATTCTCTTACCCTTTTAGCAATCATAAACCAACACTAGTACCTTGAGAGGTACTCTCCTTCGCACCGAGTCTCCAATGAAGAAATCATGCTTGCCAACACTTGTAATCCCAAAAGACACATTTGAATTCCTTCTTTTTCTTATGAAATCAGTCACAAAGTTTTCAAAATCAGAATTGATAGTTTTGGATAATTGCCACATATTACCAGGATCCCATACCTTATAATGCCCATGAGCCCTTGTATCTATTAAGTGAGCTAAAACTTGCCACCATATATCATCCACAAGATGCTCATATACACATAGTTGGAGCAATGGTCCAACAAACTCCATGATGAAGACTTCATCATCTACCATACCATGCATCTCATGATGGAAAT
The DNA here is from genome assembly GCA_018340775.1 of Taxus wallichiana var. yunnanensis. Classification (NCBI taxonomy): domain Eukaryota; kingdom Viridiplantae; phylum Streptophyta; class Pinopsida; order Cupressales; family Taxaceae; genus Taxus; species Taxus wallichiana. The sequence goes on from CM031240.1 coordinate 114,156,506, forward strand.
AAATTGGAATAGGCAACAATAAATAAGACACATTAGTGTGCTCTTCATACCTTTCAAGGCCATCAATGTCCTCCGTGTGTGTTCAAGATAGACATATGTTGAGCTGCCCCCAACATTGTTGCCTAAGTGCCTATTGAAAGTATCTGAAAGCTGATCAAAAGTTGTTGGTTTGGAAATTACAACAGGCTGCAATTTTACACAAGTGTCCATGTGAGGCTCCTCCTCATGTGTCAGCTGCTCCATAGAGTCTTCTTTCGTGGGTGTAGACTTCCTTGCATCAATTGCCCTCATCATTTCCTTGAACTCTTGTAAGTGTTGTCTTGCTTGAGTCGCTATCAACCTAGCAGCTCTAGCTCATTATTCCATTCCTCACACTTTTAAGAGTTTCCATTACATCCTCCTTGCTTGCATAAACAAATTTCTTCTCCTGAGCTGGAATAATTTCTCTAACAAGCAAAGTTTCACTAATGTAATTATTTTGCTCAATGGAAATCATACCCTTTTGTCTAGAAGCTTCTTCTACAAATGAGTTCTTTTGTAATTCAGGTACCAACATATGATGATCTCGCTTGGGCTTGCTACCAATCTTCATCATGCAATAATCTGAAATGACATATTATCTCTGAAACCCTTACTCAAAGATTGGTATTTCCTCCAACAAGAATCCTCATCAATCACCTCTATTGGGTGCCCTTTATTATTGTTCTCACCTTTTTCCTTATTGTCCCAAGATTTGCTTTGATTCAAATTCTGAGTGAGCTGACTCAAATAAAGGTTAGTGGCTTCCTGTTGTTTCACCATGTTGGTGAACATTTCCTTCATAAAACCCACATTGAGATCTTTCCAAACTACCATATTTAACCCACACAGCCGGAGGAACAACAACTCTGATACCACTGTAAATATCCCTTATGGGATACTACTTAAAAATGCACAAAATATTGAAAGTTTGCAGCCAAATAAAATATTGATTTATGCATATTTTTACAGTAAGGACAATGAACTAAATAAAATCAATATCTCCCAAAATATCCACTCGAATTACTTGAAAATTTAAAGAGAGCTTGATATTATTATAGAGGACATAATAAACTATTTTTGAATTTTACACAAATTAAATATTGCTGCCGTAAAAGCACAATTGCCCTAGACAATTGAAAACTTTAGAGGTTCATAACTCTCTAAATACAAGAGCAAAAATTAAGGGTCTTTGGAAATAACATTAACAGATATAGGAAATAATATTTCCACCTTCAAATCTGAAAATGGCCGACTGGAAAACCCCCAAATAAAGGTTGCAAGTCACCTAGCTAGGAAAAGGGTTGAAAATGATGAAGATGCCTTCAACGTGATGCCACACACCCGCCCAAATGGCTTCCGAATCTGATCTGAACCCCTCGTTATCTTCCCCAAATGCCCCCAAAATCCTCAAACCCTTCCTCTTGAACCTCGATAATATCTCGGTAACACAACCCTGAAAGTGGCTCCAAAAAAATGACAGACTAGGGTAGATCTCTCACTACCGAAGAATGCCTTGCTAGCTAGGGATGTTCTCTCACCACCGAAGCTAGGGTCCCTGTGGGATTTGACTCCACAAGTCTGTAGATGCGCAAAAAACAATTGCACGTGAAGGAGGCTAAAATGTATGCGACAAAAAGTTTTCTCTCCTTTCTCTCCCAGCTCCTTATATACTTTCCAAGGCAAAAGAGCCCCAATAGACCTAGACACGTTTCATTCCACGGAGGGGTCAATAAAATAAAAATAACTTAAGTTACTTTTCCCCTTTAAGTCGCCATGGTCCAAAAGTGACCATCAACGCAAAATTAGAATATTAGAACCACGTGGCCCCTGTCCACAACCCCTTAGGTCTGACCACGGCTTGGACTCGACCTGGCCCTTAGGCCTTTGGTATAGGAAAAGGGGACATTACAATCTCATTGTAGCAATATTTCCTTAATGAGTCTTTTTTCAACCACCAGAAATCCTTGTGGTAATATTTCATTTAGTTTTTCCTTTGACAAATTTTTCACTGATCCACTATAGGGAATCTGCTTCAGAGTTTTTTCCTTTGATATTTTATACACTCGTTTTTGGCACTCTCATACCTTCACATTGCGTATGCCCCTCACCCCTGCCTAGTGCACTCATTTCCATCTTATTTTCAAATTACCCACTTTCCCTCATAAATTCATATTTTTCCCCCACATTCCATTTGTCCTAATATTCGCCATTTTCCTATTTTTCCTATTTTAATTCCCATTAATCACTGCGATCATTAATCTACCCTAATCCATCTAATTATCCTAAACCCCATCCTAATCACCCCCATTGGATTCCCTTATTCCTCTCATCATTACCCCTCATTTAACTCCTCCCTAGGATTCCCTACACCCATTTACCCTTCCTAAGATTCCTTACACCTCCCATAACCCATTAAACACACCTTACATGCGTGAAGGGCTAAAATAGCCCGCCAACTGTTATCTTCCCGTTACCACTCAACCATTATCATTCTAATGTCTCTTGGCAGATCGTCCATCCCGATCGTCGAGAATCGACCCGAGTCACCGTCGACCTTACCATGTTTTATTTAACCACCCTCATCCCTCTTCTCAAAGGGCTGAAAAACTTTGAATCTCTTGTGTGCTCTATGATTTCCGAGTCCTGCATCGTCATTGGAGCTCATGTCATCAGCTTGATCTCTTCATTATGCACTTCATTATCCCTTTGTATGTTGTTGAGAAATCTTGGAACACAAAGTGGAGGTTGTTTGGAGATATCATTCGTGCACATTTTTTTTTATGTTTTACAAGTTTATAGGTCTTCGTTGAGCTTTACCTTGCACTTCAATCTTATTCACCATTCTTAAGTCCATTCATCTACCTAGTTCCTTTTCCTAGATCCCATCTTTGTTTTGGTCGTCATCGATTGGATCCGGTCCGCCGTCGATCCATGTCCCACACCCGTTAAATTATTCTTATTTTACACCATATTCACTCCTTTTAACACCCATCTTATCCCATCAAAGATCTTGGTTGCCTTATCAACCTTTTTTATCCACTTTAACATTTTAGGATTGTACTTACTTCCATTCCCGCATTTTCCCACCGCTTCCTACACCCATCTATCTCGCTTTATGTTTTGATCTAAGCTTCTCCAATTCTGCATAGGCATCTCGATTTGCTTTCAACACGCTTATGTATCACCTTTTGTTGTCAATCGTACCATTTACTCTTAGGTCACTTTGTCGACCCGCCTGGTTTGTTCATACTTGTAGCATTTCTATTATCGCTTATCACATCGCTTATCTCATTTTATTAGATTACTATTGCAGATCCTGTTATCAATACATGTTTATCCATCGTCAATTATTCTCTTGTTATTATCATGTAGGTTGACATCCTTTCTAAGAAGTTTTTTATTCTTGGAACAGACTTTGTTGGGCAACCCACCATATCTATCACTAATCATTTTTCTGTGTTTAGTCTTCGTTGTTGTGCAGGTTGTCGATTTGCGGTAGAGGGAATATTCACTTTTGTGCTTTGTACCATCTTCATCGCCATCCACATTAAGACATCCCTAAACCCTCTCATCTTCTAAGGTTTTCTTGATTTCCGAGTTTAGTCCTCACTAATCCAGGCAGAAGCGTGAAATCTTGACAAACATTCTAGAACGCTCGGTGGGACCCAAACCTTTTTGGTGAGGTCTCTTGCATTTTCATTTATTTTGCCTCGTATTTTCTACAATATCTCTTTTCTACTAACCTTGCAAATAGGAGTTTTCTTTTTCTTGCTTGCATTGGAGCGTGGATTTCTTAGACTTCCTTTTTCTCATTGGCTCACTTTGAAATTCGATAAAAGGAAAAGCAAATACCAGGTATTCCTTGTTTTTCTCCCCATTCCTTTTCTTTATTGCATTTTATACTCTAGTTGTTTGTCCTCATAAAATTTCCACACTTTGTTTTCGAGTCTTAAAAAGAACACCCTCATTGTTTGCTTGCTCACATAGTATAACTAGGGGTTAATATTTTGCATCCACTCTCTTCACACATGACCAAACAACATGCATTAATTAACACATTCAAAACATTCCTCCCAGGTGGAACTATTGGGATTTCATCACCCAATAGGAAAGCCGCCATGGTGTTCTGGCCATGTTATAAATTTTATCACAAGAATCGGGCCTCACGTACCTTCAGGTATATCAAGGACTCCATCCCTAAATGTCCTAAAACTAGCCTTAGATCGGTTGTTTCCTAGGTCCCCTCTAAGCCTTTTTACTTTCTTTTCCACATCTTTCTAAATAATCAAAATTAAATAAAATTGTGTTATGTGTTTTGTTTGTTGTAGTAATTAATCGAATAGGCTTTAGTTTAATCCTAGCCCACAAACTAGGCATGCCCCATCGAAGCTCTACCCATCTTTACTCGACTGCTAAACACTAGTAAATTAGAGTTGGCAAAATCGAATGATTCCTCTTAGCATCATCATAGTAAATTGCAAAATCCACGGTGCATTCAAAAGTGACAAAATTCTTATATCAAAACACTTATAAAAGGTGTCGAGAATAGGGAAGTTACCAGTAGAGGCAAAATCTTCTAGGTTGTTTATTTTCCAAACATAAACATATATAAAAATTCTAAGTGAATTTTTGCCCATAGGATAGATTTTCAAGAGAATAAGTCTAGAAAAAAATCACCCTTACAATAATTATATCATTGCGATCATCTTATTGAATTGATTATTTTGACATATAACTACAACATGCTTTTTTCGTATCTTGAGGACCCCTTTTTGGAATGGTTGTGATGCCCTAATTTGAAACCAAGGACATAGAGAAAAGTAATTGATATGTGATCTTAAGTCACTAATCTATAATAAATGGTATGTGGCCTCAATGCGTAAAATACAACACACTCAAGCAAGCTCAAAGAATGAATAACCTTCTCGAGAATATTTTTCATCGTAAAGCATAACGTGTGGCCCAAAATCGCACTTCCTAGATATGATGGTACATACCCTATAAGATGGATTTACTAGGGAGAGCAATATTTTAGTATTCATGATACTTTTGGGGTAAGCAAGGTACCTATTGCCTCCTTCCACTTGAAAAATAAGTTGTCAATGGTACCATTGGTATTAGAAATCTAGTGATGAACTAACTAGGGACACTTTTATTATATATTATTGTTGGTTCAATTTGATCCTAGTGCCTATGATGATTTCACCAAATCCCTTACAAATCTTCAAAGAAAGAGGTCCAGTTTGATGTTGTTAAACATGCTTGAAAAACTAAGAAATCAAATTGAATGATTATCTCGATGATTGTTTAAGAGTTGTTTCATACATAAGTAGCCTCAAGGATACAATTCATGTTGAATTCAAAGTGTTCCAACCTAAAGATGTGATGGAAGCTCTCATGTTCGTAAGTTAGTTGAAGACAAGCTCACAACCCAATGCCACTATTGAAATGTTGTTCCCTTCGAGCCATCCACGTCACATCACAACCTACCAACCTAACCTCCAAAATAGCCCCCATTAAACGCCTTACAAAGGCTTAAATGCAAGAGCATAGAGAAAAGGGGTTATAACTATGCTGAAAAATTCACTTGGGATCACAAATGCATGGAACATAAGTTGTATCTACTCGGTGTTAAGTCACCTCCTTATATGGATGAATGGGAAGATGCTCCTAAATCCCAAGAAGAGGAAAATGATGTAAAATAATCCAACCATAACTTTTGTTAATAATAATAGCTATAAATGTGTATACTTTATAAGTAATTACTTGAGCTATTTGGAATAAACCCAAACGCATGGGAAGTAGTAGTTGGCTAGATTATAAATAGTAAAATTGTCATGCATAAGCTAGTGTAAGGGCATCTAGGAATTATATTGTATTGAGCCCGGTTAAATGAGGTGGTCCACTCGAAGAGCCTTGCGATATTATATTGCAATTTTAATCTTTTTACAATATAGTTATCTCTATTTCATTTTCATAGCACATTTTCCCTATATTTCGATATTGGCTTAATATGTTTGCGAAGAAGTTCGTCTCTTGTGAATATTGAGGCTAGGGACTATAGATAAATCGTGTGGATCTTGTCGTAGGAACGAGTTGTGACAACTCTTAAAAATTTTCTCAAACTCATAAATTTGTTGCTAGATGTCAAAACATCATGAATCTTTTATAGAGTCTAATAGAAAGTGCAATAAAAGGAAAAAAAGACAATGGTATGGTATGTTAAGACAAAAATGCTATGTGATCAGGGGATCATTTTTGAAAGTTTCCTAAACATCCCTAAATGGTGTCAGTGCAGAAGATCATCTCGAGAGCTTTCCAACGACTGTGAGAACGCGACAAACGGACATCGGGAGCTCTAGATATGTTCGGTCAAAGTTCAGACAATGGAAAGTCAACTCTGGTCAACTGGTCAATATTGGACCAATGGCACTACGACACGTGGTGAAAAGGCAAAAGGGAGTTGTTTGTTGGTTTTCGATCACCGGTCTTTGACGAGCGTAAAAATGGTGCACGGAACAAGAGGCTCAACTTTTATTACGGAGGGGAGCCCGGCCGCCGTGTGGACTATGGTATTATCGCCAACGTGGTGGGTCCACAAGCCACCACGTGGCTTGCCACCACTCGTCGAATTCGCTTGATTTGCCTATCGGGAGACGACAAGTGGACTACAGGATTACCGAGTTAATTATTTCTATGCCACATTGTATGGGTAGAAATTATATTATCTTGGTAAGTCCACTTTCCAAATGGCACTCATATAAACCAACCGACCACACGTAACAACCAACATGCTAGGTTATGTCCACGTGATAAAGGCATGCTCATGCGTGGAAGATTCCACGTGAGGAGAGGGAGGTGAAGCGGTGGAGATGGGGGCGGATAAGTCTAACGTGGTCCTTTGACCACTCCACATATGCGTGGGAAGGCTATTTAAAGCCTTAAACATTATTCACCGCCTAATGTGGGATATACCCACTTAACTAAACAAGCCACTCCTTATGGGATTTTTATCCTATTTAAAAATACATCCGCCCAATTTGGGATTTAATCCCATCAACTATATACGGGTAAGGCTAATATTAGCCTTAAGGATGATGTTAAGTGCATTATTTGAGGGCCCTAAAATTGTATAAATAGGGTACCTAGTTCATTGTAAGGACGCGACAACTCAAGCTTATTATTTGTTAAGCTTGTTGTGGACACACACACAACCCGAGCTTATTATTTGTTAAGCTTTTTTGTGAGGTGTGTCAACAAATATTGTCTATTGGCCTATTATTTTAGGCAATAGTAGATGAGATATTTGTGATTGGGAGTAAATTATAAACTACCCAATAGGCTCATAGCGCCACACTAATTACTTGCAAATCCTGGATTGTCGACCGGAGTGCTAGCTTCACATTGATAGCGTCGGGAAGGCCGATCGAAGCCGAAGGAGATTATACGCCAGGAAGGTGGAAGTCGGGTGTTATTTTTCACCCTTGTCGTCCGAAGGTCTGGTTATTCTTCTAAGCAAGTTTAAATAGTTTCCATTAGGTTTTCTTGTGAAAGTACTATTGTAACTTACAAGTTTTGACTAGTGGAACGGTTCGACCACAAACCCGGAGACGTAGGCAATTGCCGAACTCCGTAATCAATCATGTGCAATTGTCATTATTGTCTTGCATTATTTTTAAATTGGTTACTTAAAAGGAGTAAATTATCGGCAAATAATTAAAGCCTATAAGGGTCCGAGATCAGGTAGTAATAATCTGATTATTTTCGGATCAAGTTTGGTATCAGAGCTAGTTATTGGCTTGCAAACTTGCTAATCTCTAAAGCAAGTTTGGTATCAGAGCTGGTTTAGCTCCATATTTATTTTTCAGTAAATCTGATTAACAAAGTGATTGCTTCAAGTTGGTGCAGTTAGTTCAGTTTGTGTGAACAGGGTACAAGTGCACTATGGGCAAGATGTCTAAACAGGCAAAGCTCGAAGAGATTGAAGCTTACAATCACCAGATCCAGGAAGAGAATTCTCTCCTGCGATCAATGTATTACTCCTTGGAAGAGGAGAATGCTCGTTTGAAATCAGAACTGCAAACCAAGGATGAGCTCTTGGCAAGGTTGCAGTGTGGTGATCAAAGGAAGGAAATACCTTCAACTTCAGATGCAGAGGCCATGGCAGATGACTGCACTGTAAGTTGTTCACCACTGAATCTTCTTCTTCCTCCCATTCGGTTTCGGATTCAGGTAATGAAGTCTTTGGTTTGTTTGAAAAGCATACTAGAGGAATTGGATCCAAGTTACTAGATAAAATGGGATTTGATGGAAGAGGCCTTGGGAAAAATGGCCAAGGTATTGCTAACCCAATATAGGTCGAGGATCATCCTCGTTTTGTAGGTTTGGGTTATCCTAGTGTGGGAATGGAAATTAGAGAATGCTCCAAGAACACTGACGAGAGACAAGCTTCAAAGCAAAGTAATTACCCCACTAGTCCTGCAGAAGATTTTGAGTAGGAAAGTTGTGCTTCCTCGTCACAGCAGATGTGGTAAGAGAAATCAGCGAAGAGGTAATGAGATTCCACCTCCAGTTTCTTACCATAATCGTAAGCACAATAAAACTTTTGATCCACTTTTTCAGCTTAAGAAGTATGGTTATGATTTTCAGAAGATGTGGAATTCCTTTCCATGTACTTTTTGTGGATTGCATAATCATTCAGTGGCTAGATGCTGGAAGAGAAGGACACTGATGAAGAAGTTGATGCCGTTCGTCAAGAACACGAAAAATCAGAAAGACCAATCTCGCTACGCAGAGTCGAAATGGCGTAAAGAGTTCCTCATCCCGAAAAAGGAGATTAAGAGGAATTTTTGTGCTCATTGCCGGAGGGAATGGGCATCAGTGGAAAATTCTTGACTGAAACCGCATCCATTTCGCCATCGAATAATGGCAAGCCAAAGATGGAATGGAGGCCTATCAGCAAAGGCAAAGGAAGTTTCTACTCCACCACCAACCGACAATTCAACCTGTGACCGTAATACCCGAAAGTGAAAGTCCTTTGAAATGGGTAAGTCAACAATTTTTCAATTATATATTGCATAATTGATTGATGAATCGTATGCGATTAAGTTTGGAGATCAAATTCGTGAGGAAATGCCGAGGGAAAGGTTTACAATACTCATGGATTTTCTTACTTAGAAAATTTGATTAATGCTCCAAATATATATATCCTAATCAGCGTGTGAGTACACATTACATGCTTGGATACGAATTAACTCATATAAAGCTTGGAGATTGATCTCGCCATTTGTGCGCACATTAGAGTTCGCAAAGATCAGCTCGAACTTCATTCTCGTGAGAGCATTGTGGACCAAGCGTGCGAAATAGTAGTTGAATCATCGTTGGCATTGACGTTGGGTCGGAACTTCATTCTGTGTAGAGGCATTGCAACCGTGCAACAGAATGGTACCTGATATTAGTATGTCAACAAGAAGAGCTCTCAAAGGATTAGCTCAGAACGTCATTCGGTGTCAAGGCATTGCGACCACACATACGAATGGTAGCTGATCAACAGACTTAGCATCATGCATTGGAGGCTTGAGGTCTTAAAAGAGGCTTAGCATCATGCATTGGAGGCATTGAGGTCTGAAAGAGACTTAGCATCATGCATCGGAGGCTCGAGGTCTTGAAAGAGGCTTAACATCATGCATCGGAGGCGTTGAGGTCTGACAGAGACTTAGCATCATGCATTGGAGGCTTGAGGTCTTAAAAGAGGCTTAGCATCATGCATCGGAGGCGTTGAGGTCTATAGAGACTTAGCATCGTGCATTGGAGGCTCGAGGTCTTGAAAGAGGCTTAGCATCATGCATCGGAGGCGTTGAGGTCTGTAATAGACTTAGCATCATGCATCGGAGGCTTGAGGTCTTGAAAGAGGCTTAGCATCATGCATCGGAGGCGTTGAGGTCTGAATGAGACTTAGCATCATGCATCGGAGGCTTGAGGTCTTGAAAGAGGCTTAGCATCATGCATTGGAGGTGTTGAGGTCTGAAAAGGGACAAGGCATTGTCCATCATTGACATCGGATCAATCAAAGCTCTACGTAACATGGAGTTCCTTCAAACCAGTTTGGATTCTGCGGAATCAACTCGAGAGCCAAGAGCTGTGTTATAGAGTCAAAGAAGATCCTTGTTGTCAGATATCAAGAAGCTTAGCACCGCACAGAAGGAGCGTTGAGGTTTCATTCAGAAACTTAGCACCATAAAGCGGAGGCATGGAGGTATTCTTCGGATATCAGAGTGGCGCAGCGGAAGCGTCGTGGGCCCATAACCCACAGGTCCTAGGATCGGAGCAGAGTTTTTCCAGATTCAGGACAGTATGGAAGCTTTTTGGGACAAAAAGCTTTTCTCAGTGGGGAGGTGTGATCAGGGGATCATTTTTGAAAGTTCCCTAAACATCCCTAAATGGTGTTAGTGCAGAAGATCATCTCGAGAGCTTTCCAACGACTATGAGAACGCGGCAAACGAACATCGGGAGCTCTAGATATGTTCGGTCAAAGTTCGATACAACGGGAAAGTCAACTCTGGTCAACTGGTCAATATTGGACCAATGGCACTGCGACACGTGGTGAAAAGGCAAAAGGGAGTTGTTTGTTGGTTTTCGATCACCGGTCTTTGACGAGTGTAAAAATGGTGCACGGGAACAAGAGGCTCAACTTTTATTACGGAGGGCCCTACTGTGCCGTCGTGTGGACTATGGTATTATTGCCAACGTGGTGGGTCCACAAGCCACCACGTGACTTATTCACTCGATTTGCCTATCGGGAGACGACAAGTGGACTACAAGATTATTGAGTTAATTATTTCTATTCCACATTGTATGGGTAGAAATTATATCATCTTGGTAAGTCCACTTTCCAAATGGCACTCATATAAACCAACCGACCACACATAACAGCCAACATGCTAGGTTATGTCCACGTGGTAAAGGCATGCAATGTCATGCGTGGAAGATTCCACGTAAGGAGAGGGAGGTGAAGCGGTGGAGATGGGGGTGGATAAGTCTAACGTGGTCCTTTGACCACTCCACATATGCGTGGGAAGGCTATTTAAAGCCTTAAACATTATTCAGCCGCCTAATGTGGGATATACCCACTTAACTAAACAAGCCGCTCCTTATGGGATTTTTATCCTATTTAAAAATACATCCGCCCAATTTGGGATTTAATCCCATCAACTATGCTACGGGTAAGGCTAATATTAGCCTAAGGATGATGTTAAGTGCATTATTTGAGGGCCCTAAAATTGTATAAATAGGGTACCTAGTTCATTGTAATGGACACAACAACTCAAGCTTATTATTTGTTAAGCTTGTTGTGGACACACACAACCCGAGCTTATTATTTGTTAAGATTTTTGTGAGGTGTGTCAATGATATTGTCTATTGGCCTATTATTTTAGGCAATAGTAGATGAAATATTTGTGATTGGGAGTAAATTATAAACTACCCAATAGGCCCATAGCGCCACACTAATTACTTGCAAATCCTGGATTGTCGACCGGAGTGCTAGGTTCGCATTGATAACGTCGGGAAGGCCGATCGAAGCCGAAGGAGATTGTACGCCAGGAAGGTAGAAGTCGGGTGCTATTTTTCACCCTTGTCGTCCGAAGGTCTGGATATTCTTCTAAGCAAGTTTAAATAGTTTCCATTAGGTTTTCTTGTGAAAGTACTATTCTAACTTACAAGTTTTGACTAGTGGAACTGTTCGACCACGAACCCGGAGACGTAGGCAATTGCCGAACTCCGTAATCAATCTGTGTGCAATTGTCATTATTGTCTTGCATTATTTTTAAATTGGTTACTTAAAAGGAGTAAATTATTGGCAAATAATTAAAGCCTATAAGGGTCCGAGATCAGGTAGTAATAATCTGATTATTTTCGGATCACTATGTGACATTGATGTTAGAATAGATATTATAATAGTAGGATATGATATCCTCGATGATTTAGTTGATTATGAGAGAAAAGTGAATATGGTGTTTTGTTCGATGTGGAAACCCATTGGAAGACCCACATTGAGCTATAGTATGGTTACGTGCATCCTCGTAGATTACGTGATGTTGATCCTATTGGAAATTTGTAGGATGTGGAAATACAAGTGGGAGATTTAAGCATGTAAGGCAACGTTTGAAATCATCTATAAGAAGATGGGTGAGACGTAATACACAACATTGATTGGGAAAAAGTGGGCACATGATGGATGAATGTACATTAATACACTTGAAAACCAACTTGAATCCCATAAATCAAATGTACAATAATCATCGTTCCCATGAATAAGACAAAATGTAAGCCTTGCTCAATTCCTAAGGAGACTAATTCCAAAATTTGCAGACACTTCCATAATGTTTGCAAGACACAAATAGAGGTGAACTAGTCAAAAGGAAGTCTCTTGGAATTTTGCATACCTCACAACATCGAACTATAGATGGGTCCAAGTTTTCTTCAATGCAATCACTCACTCAATCAAGAATCGATATAATTCCAAGACTAAATTAAATCAAAATCTAGAAAATCACATTCTATGGGTAGGAACATCTTCAATCAAGGGATATTCAAATGTGGATATGGAAAACTAAGCAAGAATCCACCACAAGATTCGCCAATGTATATGGTATTTATGCAAGAAAGGAAATAGTGCAATACTTCAACAAACACAGATTTACTCCGCAAAGTTCCATTGACATACTACAAGCATGTGCCACAAGTAGTGAGGCTCTCAAAGGCATCTTGGGCAATATGATGCCAAGTACATCATGAAGGCAAACCTAGATTAGGAATTTGTGGCAATACGATGCCCAATACATCGTGAAGGCAAACCTAGATTAGGAAGATGTGTGTGAATTCTTGTAAGCTCAATTCCAATGTAGTTAGGATGACAATGTCTTGAAGAATATGTACACATCTATGTGGACATATGGAAAGAACAAAGCATAGAGTCTCAGTATTAGGTACACATGTTTCAAGCTACATCAACTCTATGGCCTAAAGCATGGTATATACACCAAGAGGTGAAGAGAAAACAAGCACTTTCACCTAGTTACAACAAGATTTCTTCCAAACCTATCTTTGAAGATGAAAAACATTAAGTGAATCAACCTATGAAGAAAATGCAGGTATTTCTATATTATATGGTATTCGCTGTGAGCTCTAATTCTTTTGCCCAAGTAATCTTGCCTTCAATGTAGGTTTTTTGAGGTGGAATTTTATGGTCTAATTTTGCCTTTAGGTTTTTTATGGTCTAATCATTCTTTTTCTAATTAAGGCAAAGGAGAACGCCAGCAATAGGGGCTCAATGACAGGGGGCGATTATAGTCAATTATGAAACATCAAGCATAGTGTTAAAACTTTTCTCACCCTACATGTTCATTTTAGCATTTGGGCTATTGCCCTTGCTTGCACAACATAGAGAAAGGGGCATTTCCTTCTCATTTAATCCCTAATTTTTGTTCATTAATTTCAATTACATAAGACATGGTTCATTGTGTCACAATCTGCTATGGAACTACCAAGAATCCTTACCCAGCCATCAAATGTTCATGATGTACAGGATGGGATTCCAATTAAAAGAATGCTTACTACCCTATACCAACCATACTAACGTCTTTTCAAGTGCATTGAGGCTCATAGATGTGTCATTATGAATCATAACTCAAATATGTTCCAAAACCAAACGACAATATTGGGTTTTTTCCTATTAGAAGACACATAATATTAGTTATACAAGCATGTCTTTTTATATCAACCCCACTTAAACAATTTGTGTACTCTCAAACTAATGAATAAACGAGTCAAATTCCCATTCAAAGCAAATAAACCCAATGCTGCTAGTCCAATAGACCTAATCGAGCTAAAAACCAATAGCGGCAGTCAAACAATCCTTTTAATCAAACAAAGAAAATTAAAGCTCATAATTGTCACGTAGACCTCCCAAACAAGCAGAAAAAACCATAAAAAAGAACAAGCTAGGACAAACATAAGGTGCCATGGGAGGGTCAATTCAGAGTCGATCTCACAAATAAGTGCATTCTTCTTATGAATATATCTTTTAACAAAAAAATTCTGATTGTGAAAATTACATTTTGAAGCCCTACCGCAATTACATACATACATAATCTCACAATATATGATGGGATAATCTTCTCTGACTGAGATAGTACCATCTTACAATTTACAATTTCAAATCTCACAATATATGCTTTTCTTATGAATATCTTGTGATGGTAGAGTATTCTGTGATGAGAAAATATCATCTTACAGTTTACTATTTCAAAAACCCTCTCGAGTCTACATAATAGAAGAGTGGTTATTCAATACTTTTGATTGAGCTTGTAAACCACAATTGGTGTAATCAGATTTTAGTAAAAAGCAAGATTTCTCGTGATAACTACATTTGTTCGAATTTTCCAGTTATTTTCCTCTACTAGTATTTGTTTTTTATATGTTTTTGGCAGACATTTCATAAGATTGTCTACGGAGCTTTGAAAGTGCAACTCACTGTTTTAATAATATAAATAGTTTTTAACTTGTAATTAGAAATATTAGGAAGCCGTTATTTAGTAGTAGCATTCACTAGAAAAACAAAGATGGACCGAAAAAAGGAACCTGCAGCAACTAACTTCAGACCTCACGAAGGTCTCGTAATGTCTTATCATTGCAAAGATGAATCATCCCTTCAAATAAATGGTTTCTACGGCACACCTGAAACACTAGCAGAACCGGAAATTATAACTTCAATTTTTAGGTCATAACCTAATTTACTATGTCATAAATGCCCCCTCTAAGAAAATAAGCCATATATTTCAACGATAAATATAAATAAATACAAAACTGGCCTTTCATATAACAATATATCAGCTTCTAGAGAGTTAAAATCTTCTTCACAACCCATTCAAACATAAAAATACTAAAAATTATTTAAAATCTGTAACATCATATTTAAGAAAGAAAATTATTGTATAGATCCATCTTCAGAAACATGCATATATACAGAAATTAGGATTGATGATTTACAATTTACATTAAGAATTAACACCAACACCAATCTTTGTGGGCGTCCCACAAGCTTTTGCTGATGCAATCATACTAAAGTGTTCCTGCCCAAGATTTTGCTGATGCATAAGTGTACTTGAATATAAATGTGATCCTACAACTGTTAAGGCCATTTCATAGCTGTAAGTCATTGTGTTTTCACAAATTACAAATACAAGCTAACAGAATCCATCTTCACTGCATCATTGCAGATTAATGTGGAGACCAGTACAGTAATCCTGGACATTGGTATTGGATCAGAGAAATCTGATAGCAAAATCGTATAAATGTTTCAGGTCTCCATATTATTATCAAATTTTTGAAACCAAAATGTCAAATAAAGTGTTTCACAAATTACAAATAAAAGCAAACAGAATCCATCTGCACTGCATCATTGCAGATTAATGTGAGATTAGTACAGTAATCCTGGATATTGGTATTGGTTCAGAGAAATCTGATAGCAAAATAGTATAAATGTTTCAGGTCTCCATGTTATTATCAAATTTTTGAAACCAAAATGTCAAATACAGCTTTGCTGCACCAAAATTGGACAAAACCTTTGTACTTCCCCACATCTAGGACCACAGTTAATTTTGAAACCCTATAAAACTAAAATCGCAATCCAGAGGGCTAATATGATAGAGATACAAGAATGGGCATGAAATGCAAAACACTAGAACCATTGACAAAGCCCAAAGGAATGTTAGGAATACAACTGTTCAAACACAAATCCAGGAATTCAATCATTATTTTGCATGTGTTATAAAAATCTGTTCTTTCCCACAAAACAGCAAAATACTTAGAGAACCATGCTAAATACAAATTTAAAAAATTGCAAGATATAAATGTTGGTTCAAATCAGTAGTTCTCCCTGCATGCCTGCTATAATAGGTAAACAGATTTTAAAACTCGAACACCCAAAAAATGTTAAAAACACTCATTTTGATAATGGAGGATAAATGTGCTCATTGATGAGTTCTAAATTACTTTTCTGAAGTTCAAAGTGCCTTCATTTTACATCTCTCATTGCACATAAAAATAAACTCAGCTACTGCTATCAAAATTCAAATGCATTTATGTAACTTAACCAAAACAATTTAAGCTTTAAAAGAAATGAGTGTCACAGAAATTCTATCTTGCCGAATTTCACTTAGAATTCAACTACTGCTTTGAATTCAAATATGTCCAATTCCCCAAACCCTGATTTTTCCATCTGTATAACCAGTGAACAAAGTACTTCCATCTGCACTCCAGCTCAAACTTGTGCAATATGGAATCTGCAATATAATGAAAAAAATCAGATAACACATCTGGAATTCATTATTCAAAAAGGTTGGATGAACCATAGAAAAATGTTAGGCGACTATAAACATCATATGCCCTCAAAATTGGTATACCACCTATTATGTTTTAAACAATCCATGGCATCTTGTTATAGTGATAAGTGATAACCAATAATGACCTTGACTTATCAATAAACAGTTTAAAACTGGGCCCTCTGACCTTAATCACAAAATAATACCAGCCAAAAAAGTACAGATAAAACCAGTCAAAGGATGCAACTGACAGTTTAAATTACCTACAAAAATCACCTAGATCTATTGAATTTTCTCTAAGTTATCTGGCACAATCTTTCATTCATTCAATTATGTGTTGACACATTAATACCGGGAGAGCAGTCTAAAAGAATATACCTTAAAAGGCTTTGGTAATAAAACTATTCAGAAAATACACAATTAGATGTTTTCCTCCATAATGATGGTATGAACTTTGGGCAAATAGCAACCACCACAACTCAGCTCAATTCCCATTGTCACATTAAGCGCTCAACAACATTGCCATGAAATCACATATGCAGGCAGTACAAAATAATTCTCGTGACACCAATAATTGATTCAATCCCTCTAAAACAGATACATTACAACACACTTATCAACATTTACCTACTCGGCTCATTGAAATTATCATGTAAACAGAAGACTTGTGGACTTTGTAGTAGGGATGACAATTACATTCTATGATAACAAGCATAGACTCAAATCTTCCAGTTGAAGATATTACAATACTGACACATACCAAGTCAACTGAAAAGCTTCTAAGTTATAGTAATCAGAAAAAAATTCATTAGTATAACTTCATTGATTCGCTCAAGATGTGGTAAAGAACACCAAAAGACTGGCAATACAAATCAAAAGTTCAGGCTCTCAGATCAGAACTACCATAATAATAAACTTAAGGCACTGACATTAAGAAGTAAAACCTTAAATGCTAATGTCTGTTGAACGGAATGAACATCTCAAATACAGGTCCATGAGAGCACAGGCTGCAATCAAAGATTACATCACATGATGACAATGATCATGACATAAAGGAGGACCTAATAAACAAAGAGCCAAGGTTGCAACAGGGGAGGAAAATGCAGTATAAGCAGAAGCTAGGCTCCAATGCAAATTAAATGCCCCCAAAATGTCAACATTAGGCACATGGTACTCTGGTGAATTCAGCTGACAGTAGTACAACTAACAAGAATTTCATTCCAAATGGGGCTTGCCCTGCTTAAATGAAGAGGATAAAATATGGTATTTTTAAAGGCACACCTTTGTCTTAATAGATACCTCAGACCATATCATATCCATGTTGAAGACCACAGGAAGCACTGGCCTTGACAGCCCAAGGCTGTGAGGTACCTAAATTGTAAGCTCTGGATGAATTTGAAAGAAAGATGACCTCTTAATTGTTGGATCTTAGCCAAAAGCATCTCAAATTGGGATAATCCTTTGTAAACACCAAGAGAAATGGCTCATAAAAAAACCGCAGGGAAACTGCAAAAGCCAGAAACTGAATATAGACATATATAAAATGAAAATTTCCTTCACAAATTACTGAGCATTTACACAAAACAACTGTGGTAAAGATTGAATGGGATATTTGGAAAAGATCTTGTTATGTCAGACTGTACGTTAGATTCATAAACAATATCAAAATGAATGCAAAGTGGACAAAAACTTAATATTTCTCAAAGAAATTTGTCATAGTCACTAAAGATACAAAAATGCAATACAACCAGAACCAGAAAAATCTTATGAAGCCCTAATATTACATGAAAAAATCATTAAATCATGTATATTACAAAAGTAGAACGTAGTTAAAATTGGGGATTTTAAACACAAATCAACATATTGAAACAACAAGCAGATCCCTGGTGGGAAGTATCCATTCCAGCTGTGTCCCACATTACCCATTATAATTGTAAAACAACGGGATGATAACAGTAATGGCTGACAGAAAATTTACCCAATACAGAAACCAATTAAATTTAGCATGTACACCAGCAGAAAAGTGAAGAAACAGACAACTTAGAAACCACAATGAATAGCACCCAGCTTTTACCGGAGTGATACCTTACCCTAATGCCGTTTCAAGAGATGTCCTTTGGTCCTGACACCTATGCCAATGCTTGATCCAGGAAAGTAGATACCCCTGGTTGGAAGGTTACCCACAAGGAGAATTTACCAATTATAAATATTAAAATGAACTATTTTCTTGATGACGACCTATGTCACATGGTTTGAGTTTGAGGTTGAGTTCTGCGAGGATAAAATTCGTTTCAAGTTTGTCTCATAGATAAAGTTCGAAAAAAAAATTGCCATTAAGTTCGAATAATAAAAATATAAATAAAATATATACTTCAAAAACAATAAAAACAAATATCCTTTTATAAAAACAAATAATTAAAATTAAATTAAAACAAATAAATATATATATATATATATATATATATATATATTTGTACATTAAAATAAACAATTAAAGTCAAAACATACAAATATTGACTCGATTAAAATTTAAAATAAAAGAATATTAAAATAAAAATATAAACCTTGACATAGCGATTAAAAATAAACTTCTCCCGTCTAACTTCTGTGGGAAACAACGCACAAAATCTAAGGGCAACATTCTCCGCCGATTAATCGTGAGCCACTGGTTGGGGTTGCAGATTTGTAGTGATGGCGGAAGGCATCGTGGCTAGAAGCAGCAAAAATACACCGAAAGAGAGATGAACAGGCCCTAAAATCGAACCCCAGTGATCTGTACATATTTTAATGCCTTGGTCCCGCGTTTTTAGTTTGTTTCCCGCTCAGGACTTGCAGGTGAGCGAACAAATGGAATGAAAAATGCAGAGAGCCCTTTACCTGCGAATTTTTTTGACGAATTTTAACGATTTTTGTATGGGTTTTATAAGTTCAGCGAATTTCGAACTTCAAGCGAAAAATTCGCCAAACCTTGTGACATAGATGAGGACAATAGTTAATTTAAGGGCTTGATACTGATGTGAGATCTCTGTGTGGACATGGTGGATTTTTACTAAAAGCGCAAGTTTTCCTCGGGAGAAAAGAAGATACATTAACAAGATCAAAGGGTAAGGTAAAGGTAGCTATTTTAAGGCGACAAACAAGTGAGATACTTCTTCACAAGAAGATTGTTTTTCCATCTAAGGGCATGGTCCCATGTAGGGGCTGCAGCTCTTATTTTTCTGTTGCAGGAGGTCCCGTGATTATTTTTGGAGCCAGCTACAGGAAAAAAACATAATCTTAGCCTGAAAAATAGGAGCTCTGCATGTTTTGCCCCTTAAACTTAAGAGGTCGCTGGATAGGGGAGCTGCCAATTTCCCCCTACAATTTAGGTTGTTTGTTTCCATCTAGCAACAAACATGCATTCCTGCCACTATTATTAGGTGACACAGCTAAAATGCTCCTAAATTCTCTCAGCAACATCCGTTGAGATATTTATGGAGATCCCACTCCATGAGAACATGCCCTAACTCGTATTTTGTTCAATAAGGTAGGTGTAGAGCCTGACAAATAAAAACAATTTCAAATTCTCTGGAGACATAATAAAGTTGTATGATTAATTAAATAAATAAAATGTAGATTTAAACCCTGGTTACTAAATAAGTGTTGAAATCTTTTAGTAACGAATGAAATTGTTATGATTAATTAAATAAATAAAATGTAGATTTAAACCCTGGTTACTAAATAAGTGTTCAAATCTTTTAGAGACGAATGAAATTGTTTAAATATAGTTAAATTCCATGTTGGCGCACCCTTTAACCAATTTAAGTCCAAGGTTACAGCAATACCCGAATTTACCAGATTAAAATAAAATGTGTTTTTCTTAGAAGGAAAAGGAAGTTAAAACCATTAAAAGAGTGTAACGGAAACTGGGGTTTGAAGCACAGTTACTAACCCGGGATTTCTTGGTGGGAATGAAATCAGGACGGAGATCAGCAACAATGCTCTTGCTTTCAAGATCCCAAATCTTGACGCACTGCTGCGTGGCGGCACAGAGCCAATACCTATTAGGGCTAAAGCAAAGTGCATGAATTATATCCCCGGCATCCAGAGAATACAGGCGCTTGCCCTCCGCCAAGTCCCACAGCATGGTGACCCCGTCTTTGCCCCGCTGGCGCACAGCGACCCGTCTGGCGACACCGCAACAGTGTTGACATATCCTCCATGGCCAACCAGCGTATTTCTAAGCTTACAATTCGTGAGATTCCAGACCTTGACAGTGCGATCCCAGGAGCCAGAGACAATGGTCGGATTGGTGGCGGAGGGACTGAAGCGGACGCAACTGATCCAGTTGGAGTGGCCATCGGCGTCAGCCTGGATGGTGTACTTGCACTCGCCAAGCGTGTTCCAGAGCTTGATGGTACGGTCGCGCGATGCCGAGACGATCTGGCGGTTGTCGATGGAGAAGGCAACACTGAGGACATCCTTCGCGTGGCCGACGAAGCGGCGGGTGGTAAGCCCGGTGTTGAGATCCCAGAGGCGGAGCTCGCCGTCCCACGAGCCAGAAAGTGCGAACTGGCCGTCAGAGGAGATGACCACATCCTGGACAAAGTGGGAATGGCCGGTGAGGCGGCGCCTGGGGATGCCGTATTTTTCTGTATCCTTTGTGAGGTGCCACAGCAGGATGGATTTGTCGCGGGAGGCCGAGACGATCATGTCGGAGTTGTCGATCGGAGTGGCGATGGCCGTCACCACGTCGGTGTGGCCGTCCATTGTCCCGCGCAAAACCAGTGCTTCCGCCATGCTTGCCTGCTGCTGCTGCTTTCGCTCAACCTTCTTCGCCGCTTAGGGTTTCTAGCAGCTGCTGCCGTTGCTGCTGCCGTGTTTCTTCGCTACGGTTCGTATGGTAGTGAATAACGAAACTCGCAGTTTCACTGAGGATTAGGGTTTTATAAACGTAAAACCCTAGACCTACCTAGATAGGTTTTTTTAATTTTCGGTCGTGCCTATGGTTAGGATATGTATTAGGGTTTTTGTATAAATTTTCATTTTCGGTTAAGCCACTTTTATGCGAGTGTTTATTAGCTATATGTAATACTCCTTTTTTTTTTTTTTTTTTTGGTTGAAGGGAATTAATCCAATCCCCTTTACCTTGGATGTTAGCTCTGAGGGTCATCCATTCGGCCAAAGTCGTTCAAGGCACGCTTTCGGCCTCATCCCTTTTTCTTACAGGTATTTTTTTGGGAGTGGAACCTAGTGGATGATTAGGCAACACCTTTTACACTATCATCCACATTGTTAGACCATAACCCATTCGATACTTTTTTTTTTTTAGAAAAGCTTTTATTAAAATAAAATATTATAAAAACAAGAGGTTAACAACAACCTTACAGAGCTGTCCAAAATAGGCCCAACTTACAAGATTTTGGAGTTTGTGACATACTTGAAACATCTTACAATTTATATCATTTTTTTCTATTTTTCCTAGTTAAGCGTGGAGACTGCTGAGTCAGTTGTGTCACAAGCCTCATTGTCATTAAGTTGATCCTTAAGAACTGAGGCCAAATTGATCATTTGGAGAGACAAGTTAGAGCACAAGATTTGGAGTTTGATTTACAAGGGGGCAAGGAGCAGAAAAAATAGTTTGGCAAATGAACTTCCATATGTGTTTGATAATAATGTGAAAGCAAGTTCTGGTGATCACATTATGAGCAAGGGAGGAGCCAAGAAGGGTAGCTTTCCAAGAGCGGGCAGTTGGGAGATGGCAGCACCGAGACCATAATGGAGGACCAAATCATTTTAGCATGTGGACAAAACCAAAAACAGTGTTGGATGGATTCAACCTTTGCACAAAACGGACAAGAGGGGGTGGGAAAAGGAACTTGAGGTGTTTCCCCACAAGGAGCTTGGCATATAGAAGTTTCCAAGTCATGTCGATACTTGTATTTTTCTACTTGATAATGAGATTAGGTAGTTTTTCCCTCAACAATAAGAATCAATTATTTTAATATCAAAAATTTCATGTTATAATTTCCATAAAATAAATATATTATATTCACCTTTAAATATGGTTTATTAACTATGTGATTGGTCGTCATTTTTTTCCTTATTCCTATTTTCACATATTTCAAGGAGTGAAGAATGCATAGTTATTATGTCAAAGGCATTTTCGAATAGGAGGGAGGCACCTACCACCGACGCCATGTCGTAACATGAATAGCTCAAATCTAGCTATGTTGGTCATTTCGACAAACGACTTATTCTAAGTCATCTAAAGGGGATAAACCTTAAAACCCTAAATTTGTAAAGTGCATGCATCGGTTGATGTATCATCATTATTTTGTTGTTTGCCCCTATTTCCAAAACTTACCGTGGTTTTGGTTGCAAGTTTTTCGTTTGCATTATAAATAAGTCCTTAGACAAATCCCCACTTTGAATCCCCTTCTACCGTGAGGTTTTGCTTACACAAGGGAAATGACCCTCCACATCCCTTTTTGTTATTCACAAACAAGAAAAAGTCCAAATCAATGTGAACATAATGTAGCCTCGCCTCCCCACATACCGAGAAAGGGAGCAGGAGTTGGGACCCCCACCCCAAAGACTGCTGAGGCGAAAACCCTAAATAAGACCCCAAGAGCACCGCTAAAATGTTGTCAATGGAAATAGAGTATCAACAATAAAACCTCAAATCTAAAAGTTATCATTACTGTTATATAGGAATTAATAGTGAAGTTTGATGCTATAATTTATTTAAACCGATTGTTTGCGAGAAGTGGCCACCACTACTTGAAAAATAGAGATTTCAAATGGATATATGCTCAAGTAAATAAAGTATTGCTACATATGTTCATTGTTTTCATGTTTGTGTGTTTAATTGGACATTTTTGGTTCTCGTTTCTATGTATTTTCTTTTAAAAGACTATCCACGTCTAAAACACTCATTTCAACGTAGCCTAGCAAAGAACAACTAGCTGGTATCTTCTTTTTTAGCTTATGTTTTTAGCTTCTTGTGTAGGACAACTTAGATGGTGTGGTGGGAAAAGCACGGGCTTGAGGGATTTAGACATAACCAAGCTTCCCTATTTGTAGGAGACTTTGTGAATGCATCCACCCCTCAATACATGTTGTGGGCTTGCATCTCCTCGAGAACAAAAAGAGGGTAAACCCATGTGCTTCACACAATAGACACTTCATGTAAAGATCAACGTACATCGTTGTTAATAATTGAAGTTGTAATTTGTTGTGCATATTTATTTAAATGTTAAGTATTAAACTCTGAAGACATGTGTCAAAGTATGTTAAGTGTCAACATAAACATTCACATTTGGCATAATTCAATTGATTCTATTTTATGCATAAATATGTTTATTACGAATCAACATTATAGTTTACCTCTTCATGCTAGCAAGCCCCGTTAGAAGTTTTGGTACTTGCAACAGAGGAGGTAGAAAACAGGCATTACATCAATGGTGGTTGCTCAATATTTGTGAATAGAGTGTAAGAGGGCAAGTTGGACGATGAAGACTCATCTTTGTGGTACAATATAGCATATTTTTATTTTTATCTCTAATTTTCTACTTTCGATATTCCCGGTTGGGAATCCATTCATGTTCACGACTATTTCAATTTTTAAGGGTATGCAGGATTTCGAGGAACCAAATTGATGGCGCTTCTCATGAGTGGAAATGATTTTGAACCCTTAAGCCCGGAGGTAGAAGATGGTGAAGGAGGAGATGGAAGGCATGGTTGGAAAGGGCTTGGGCACAAGCAAAGGTGTGTTGCTCATCTACCCTATTATAGAGGTGCTCAACCTCATTAAATGTTTATTAATCTATGTGCCTTTTATTTCTCTACTTCCTTGTTGTGTTTTGTTATTTCTAAATCTTTTTATTGGTGGGTTTTGGGTAGATGGAGTTTCCTTTTTAGTGTGGATTGATCCATGGGACATGCTCAAAGAGAGGTTTTAAACCAATCTCCCAAGATTTAGGTGTAGGTGAGTTGACAACTCCAACCCGCTTAATCGACAAAGCATCATGTTCTCAAAGATCGATCACATGGACAAGGATTTGGGGATGTTAGTTGTGTTTCTCATGTCGGTGGGTAGAATCACTATTGTCAACAAGTGGTATGTCTAAGTCATATTATCGCACATCACTAGGGCCACTCAAAGACTAATTAGCACTATCCTCCGATTTTTTTGTTAGTAAGTGATCTTTAATGCTTGTATAAAACATTATTTTCCCTTTTAGATAAAAAAGTATGATGTTGGATATTCAACTAAGAAACGTTGTATGTTTCAAGACATCATAACACTATTGGCTATAAGTACAATCTATGTTATAGATGGATGCAACAAATGTAATGTTTCCTCCTCCATCTCTTAATAAAGGGTGGATTCATGTTCTTTAATTTTATTTCAAATGTCAATGTAGACACCAATTTAGGTCACACTCCCCTTTACCCACATGTATATTAATTTAATTACCGAAATGAAATTAATACACATTATCACAATATTCATTATTTAATTGCCTTAATTAAACTAATTTCCACCTCACCTAGACACCTCATCACAAACCTATTCTTAGCATATTCCCTTTTACTAGGACTCAATATTCACTCACCATAACTAACTAAGACTTAGTCCTACCTACCTTAATTAACTAAGACTTAGTTCAACCCTAAAATCACATGCCTATTCTTCCTCTAACTACATTCCCACTTATTTGAGCGCAACATTTTGTTTTGATCCGACAGAATAGACAGAGTTGGTCGAAAAGATTGCCAAGATTTGTCATTTTTAGTAAACCTAGGATTTCTGCCTTAACCGACGCCGGTCAACCCTAAACCGATGTCGGTCACCCTAAACCGTCGTCGGTTACCATATATTCACTTTGGTAACCTTGTTTGAGAGGTTGGAAGAATTATTCAAGTCTTAGAGAAGAGAGATCTACATGCAAGCACACACTAGAGCACTCCTGCACATCCAGACACCTTGAACCAGCAACCAAGCACTGATATGAAAGGCAAACATTCACAACAACATTCCAGGAAGCATAGTCACGACACTGATCACTAGTTACACAGATCAACCATCACCTCCATCCAAAAACCAGGTTTGCAAACACCAGTAAGTACCTTTAGATCTACACCTTCCCATATTTACTTAGATTAGTTTCTTTATGTTTATTTGAGGGTTCTAGTCTCCCTTACATCCCATCATCTCTCACCCTCCTAAAAATCCCTCCATCCAATCACCTACATCCTTTTAACCCCATACCCGACTCCCGACACCCCCGACTATCCCTAAGATTGCCATCTAACTCCCCATTACTGCTTCATTCTCTGGGCAATCTCGGATAATCACCAAAACCCACCTTCACTAAGTTTCCATTAGCTTTCGACCCTACCGACGCTTTAACCTAACTAATCATGTCGCTTCCTGGCCGACATTGGTCATACCATACCGACGCGGTCTCTCGTGTCAACAAACCTACATATAACAACAACTTCATACCTTTCACTCAAACGACCAAAATCACCTAAAGTTTGACTCCGACCTATCCCAACCACTTTATTTACCTGTCTGACTTCCATATATGATCATAACCTAGCTTGTTAGATTAGATTTGTTTATTGTACTTGAATATGATACCTAAATCATATCAACTACAAGAAGACATTATTGTTCATATTACTTCTTGTATTAAGTTGTTTTAAATAAAGGATTGACATTCATCTAGAAGTAACACACTTCTCGGATCTAGCATACATAAGACATCCATCGACACATACCGTTTAATATTCCTTTTGTGGTCTTGTTTGTATTCGCAGATAGTTCCTCCTAACAAAAAGAAGTTCTCGCAATCAACATTGGATCAAAAATCGTAATGCGTGCACTCTACCTTCCACCTTCACTTGCAGGTATTCCTCCTTACCTTTACCTTATTTGTTTTGCTCGACGTATGCACAATATTCGGAAAAACATTTTGGCATGCCCAATGGGACCCATTTTGGTTCTTTGCATTGTTCATTCTTAGGGAATCATTATGTGTTTATTTCTTTTCAAAAAGATATTTCACATTAAATCTTCTCCCTTGGAAAGACATGCTCTTACCTATTCATTATTGCTCTCATCGAATATAATTTGTGGATTTGGGTTTAAAATTTGTTGCATTTCATCCTTATATGCTTTGCATTTTAGCTCACATTTAAAAATGAGGGCAACCTATATGCTTGGAAGTCATGCCCAGTTGATGGTTAACACAACTAAACCGTAGAAAGCACATTTCTCTCTTCTCTCTCTTTGCTAAACCACACAAATTTGAATTTACACATCTTCTTAAACAACATCCCACCCTAAGAAGTTGTCAATAATCACACGATTAGAGGATTGACAAGTGGGCGCCCAATTGGTTATCTCTGTCCAGTCATCACCTCAGAGAAAGGACCGCCCCGCCATAACATAACCTAAAACCTCACCTTTTAGATTTCCTTCTTCGTAGGACACCTTCCCAACCAAAACTCTATTCTAAATTCATAAGTCAGTCGAAATAACATAAGCTAAAACAAACATAAATTCACTTTTAGGATTACGTGTTTTTCTTAGCTTTGTTCTTGACTTGTGTTTTTAGGTGTGAGTTACGATTCTTCATTTTCCTTCTTCCTTTCACACTCCCCATCATAGTTGGAGTATTTTGGTTATTTCTGAGTGTGGCGAGACCTTATCTAGTCATTCTCAAATTTATGGGTCGATCCTTTACCTAGTTTTAATTCACAAACATCCATTTTCTTAAGTTCTTCTCATTTCACAATAACTGGTGTCGGTCCCAGGTGACCATCATCGGTTTTCATTTGACCGTCGTCAGTTGACCTAACCAATGTTGGCTTTTGGCTATTTTGGTTATTTTACCTGAAACAACCTTCATCATGTGTTATTTTTGGTTTTTTGTCCTTAGGACACCATCATATCCCCCAACTTTCTAATATCTCCAACAGATACAGTTTTCCCAGTTCATATTCATCAATTTTGTTTCATTTTTGAAACTCGTACTTTCCACATGACCAGATCGATTTATCATAATCGCTGCCTATTTTCCTTTAACCATCATCGGTCATACTTGATCGTCGTCGGTTTCGTGTTTGATTTTTAATCAAAGCACTGACCAAATTTCCCCTCGACTTCATCCTTCTCTACTTTTGTTGTTTTCTATGTCATTTACAGAATACAGTCTTACCAAGTCAACACTAATTCACATGGTGTTGACTCGCAGCCAAACTAACGCCCTTGTATTTCATGCCAACCATCAACCACTCCCACCTAGTCCATCACCGTTGTCCATCCTGTCACCTATGGATCCGACTCAACTTATCCCCATTACTATTGATGATGAGGAGTTCGCAAGAATCCTTAATCGAATCCCGTGACCGTACACTACTATCTCACCCACTCATCTACCTGAGACTCCTTAAGACAGCTTAATACATGACATGCCCATATCTATCCCTCCTGCCCTCGCACCCACTTTTGCGTCGTCAACCACTAGTTCGACGCCGCCCTCATCTCGCATCACCCCCATGGTCTCTTAGTTAGGTTCCACCTCTACCATAACTATCGCCTCAATGACATCTATTGCACTGTGACGTCAACCATGCCTTCACCAACCGCCTTGAGCATAGCCCCATCCACCCCCTTTTCCTCGTATGTACTAATGGCATCATAACCACCTTCGGTGTGTCAGAACCCACACCCCTTTCCAAAATCGGTTCTTTCTACCCCTGGTCTCTCACCGCCCATTACCAAGAGATTCATCATGATTACCCCACCTATTTACATGCATCACCAGCAGCCCCCAATCTCGTCTATCACTTATTCGGGTACATTCCACTGTATATATACCCCCTTCACGCTTTTAATATTCTCGCACCCTCATATACTGGGATGACATCTACATTATACACCCATCATCAACCTCCCTTTATCGCGGAAGCACCCATTCCTCTCAACCCACCAATGACCTCATTAAGATGTTGATGTACAAGATGCAGACATTGGAAGCATCGGTTTTTAGCTCCCGTAACTCCCTGACCTATGACGAAATCTGTAATGAGCCTATTCATCCATCCATTCCTATTCACCCGTATCCTGTGCATTGGGAAATGCCTAAATTCAATCGTTTTAATAGTAAAGAGGACCCACAACAAAACTTGCATTCATTCAAGCATGGGTGTTTCCTAATTGCCCATGACAATGCTTTACTCTTACGAACATTTCCCATGTCCCTAATAGGACCCGCTTTAGATTGGTACAACAATTTACCTAGACATTCCATCTACTCCTTCAACCAAGTGGCTCAGGCATTCCTAGACCACTTCTCGATCAATGTAGTCAAGAAAGTCACCATGACCGACTTGTATTCGACATGACAAAGATGAAGACGAATCTATTGAGATTTCGTTGCTGCGGCGAAGTCTTATCAACCACTTGACATTCCAGTTAGCTCAAATTGAGCTTATTGAGTTGTTCACTAAAGCTTGTGCCAGACACATCTTGCCAACTTTGCAAGTCCAAACCTTCCGAACCTTTGACGAAGCATTCACCATGGCACGAAAGCTAGAAATTTGCGTCATTAAAGAAAAGAAAATCCAATTATGAAACAAGAATGCCCTGTTCAAATCAAACAATTCTTCTTCATCTTTAAAACCTCAAAATAACTATTCAAAGCCCAAAGGATCTGCCAACGCAGTAGTCCTCAAGGTGGGACCATCTCATCCTTCTAATCAAGCCCAACCTTCTTCCAATCTTTCCCCTGTCCAAGCCTTTTAGCTCCGGTGGGAACAACGGAAGTACACTTCAATTGGAGAACCCTATTCTTTAGTCTTGGAAAAGCTTCTTAAAGCTAGAGCCATTACACTTCCTCCCATAAAACCTCATACAAGTTTCGATCATGCCTCGTCCTATGCCTACATGGTATAAAGAACATGACTACTATAATTACCATTGCGTCAAAGGCCATAGTGATGGTAATTGCATAACTTTTAAGAACATTGTCCAAGAGATGATAGATAATGGAGACCTCATCATGGACAACCTGAATGCACCAACAAATCAAAATTTGCACATCTTTAAAAATTTGTTCCCTAACCATAAACCATCATCTAATCAAAATAGTGAACCTTCATCTAGTGACAACAATGTCCATGAAGTCCACGCGGTTTTTGATATCGTACTGGTCATCCCTCAAATCCCACCTATTTCATCTATTGAGGAAATTCTGGCATGAGCCCCTCTACCCACAGAGGAGTCCCCTTCATCTCTTCCTTCACCCATGGAGAAACCCACATTTTATATCGATGTCATTTCACCATTTTCCTCCCAACCTATCAAATAGTCAACACTTTTAATCCCCCATCCACAGGAGAATCATCCTTGTCTTCTCCTCCACCAAGGAAGAAGTCTACATCACCCCACCTATTATCTCTCCTACCCATGGGAGACTCGTCAGACATGCCACTACCTGTTGGGGGTAGTTCTCCCTCAGCATCCCAGAACCCCATTGACATGATCTCGGCTCTTTTACCTACAGAGTATGAGGCTAGCCAATTCCCTGTCTCGCAAAGAATATTTTACAAGGATTTCCACCAAACCAATTCCATCCTCTTCTTCAATAGTCCTATTTTCACGGCTGGCCGATCCTTGGATTACGTTGATAATTCCATGCTCTGGGGACATCTTCGGCTCCCCTTTTCGACCCAAATGCAAATTTTTCCTGAAGATACTTCCATGATCTACCCAAGGGTATTTTCAGTAACCAGATCAGCATTGACCATGCCTATTGAAACAACTTCTTCTTCATCATCTTTACTTACATCCAAACCTCTACCCACAACTAAAACCATTCCAAGACCTCAAAAGCTACCCACACCTATCTCCTCACCTGTATCTAGACCCATTACTACCTTGGGTGTCATGCCGACATCAAGCCTTACCCACTACCTCACGTCAAATGGACTTAGCCACATCTCCCCAAACTCGTACCAACATTATCCCTCCACCTAAAAGGAAGACCCAACCTTCTAGGCCGCATACACCGGTTTCACCTACCACACCTTTGTCACCTTCCCCTTTTTGTCCATCCTAGGGCCCCATCTATGAACCCTAATCAAACAGCTCTCCTACCCAATGCCAGGTCAAAAGTTAAAAACCTATTACCGCATAACAAGCCTTCGTTACACCTCATTCACCCAAAACCCAAGCACCCTCACCCTCACCCATGCATTTTTACCACCTATACCTCCACTAGTTACTATCCCCTCAACTTTACCTATATGACTTCAACCCATAACGTCCACCCAACCTCAACCAACCACTTCCACCGCAACTTGGTTGTCCCCATGGGTAACTGTCCTCTTCCACCATTTGTTTTCCCTTCTGCATCCCATACTCCCATGTCACCTTTACCCAAGAAGGTGCAACCCAAAGATAAGAACCCACTACCCTCCAATAAGGTAGTCAAACCAACAAAACCTTCCATCACTAGCTCTTCTACCCCACCTTTACCCAAGTAGATGCCAACAAAACATAAGACAATACCACTTACTAGAACCAGTGGACCAACCCATTCCCCCTCCTATAAAGCCTCTTCCCTCACGATCATCCGCACCTTTACCCAAACCCACACTCACTTCCCATTGTGATCCATTAGTGGGGTCCTACGCTAACATTTTAACTAATCTCTTAAATAATTCCATCATCACATTACCGCCGCTTCAACCTTATGATCCTCTCAAACCCAAACCAAAAGGGTTTGATGAAACCAAGATTTGTGCCTATCATCGTGTGCCAAGACATGATGTAGAAAATTGTAAGGCTCTAAAGATTGTTCTTCTCCAACTTTGTCCTCCTAAACAAAATTTCAATGATGATGACCTTCTTGATGAGGACCATGTTCCACCTTCACTTGTCACCACACATCATCATCCTTTACCCATTTAATGACCAATATCTCCACCCCCACAACCATTTTATCCACCTCCAAAATTTGAGATCAACATGGTCCGTATTAGAGAGTTGGCCAAATCACCACCCAAATGTCAGTGCGCCCTACTCATTTCACAAGGCTCTTATCCACCGCTAGGGTTTTTGTCCCTCATGCCATTATACCTTTCATGGCACACCCTCTCCATCCACCTCCCTCAGATTAACATGGTTCACGTTGTCACCCGTACTCAGAAAGACAAAGGAAAAGAAAAAGTAACTAACCCATCAACCAACCTCGTGCCCAATATACCATCTACACCCACACCCAAAATCACCATCCGTGGACCTACATACCCTATCTCTGATGGGGTCACCCATCATGCAATGATAAAACAATTACATCAATCTCCTCTAAAGATGTCTTTGTATGATCTCGTCCAAACTTCTGAATCTCATAGACAAGCCCTTATAGAGGTTTTGCAATCCATTGAAGTTTTACCCAATGACCCCACACCAGTGGCCTCCATTATCACCCCTCACCATGTGGCCTCGCTTACCAAATCATCTCCTTCTTCTACCCCCATGCCCACTCCTCAAGTCATCACCCTCAACTTCTCTAGATGAGGAGATTGTACCTCTCCAGTCAGATGACCCTGATCCCGCCCTTTTCATTTTTGTCTATATCGATAACATACACATACGACACGTCATGATCGATGGTGGTGCTAGCATTAACATCATCTCCTCCCATACATACAATCAAATGTGCATTCCTTCTAATTGTATGCATAATAACCCCGTTATGTTGCACTCCTTCAATGACGCCATTACCTCCACCCTTGGCACCATTATCCTTCACGTTCACATAGGCCCTCACACTATCCCGAAACTATTCTACATCTTAGAGGGAGAGTTCTAGTATAACCTATTGCTCGACAGACCTTGGATTCACGTCATGGGTTGTGTCCCTTCAACTTTACACCATTGTGTAAAATTTGAACATGAAGGACATAACTATACCATCCTCGCCAACCCGTCACCATTCAAAACTTGTAACATGT
The DNA here is from genome assembly GCA_018340775.1 of Taxus wallichiana var. yunnanensis. Classification (NCBI taxonomy): domain Eukaryota; kingdom Viridiplantae; phylum Streptophyta; class Pinopsida; order Cupressales; family Taxaceae; genus Taxus; species Taxus wallichiana. The sequence continues at coordinate 114,188,926 of CM031240.1, forward strand.
TATACTCGACCCAACGATGTACTTGTACTAGGTCAAGGCATTTGCCACTATCCCCACTTCTCCTTCACCCATGAGCCCATCCTCTAATGATGTTGCCACCTCTCCCACATCTAACTCTTCTATTCCTACTATCGCCTTAGCCTCTGCAATTGAACCCTCTACTCCCCAACCAATCGCTACCCCTCCTACCCAATCATCTAGTGAGTCATCTATACCCACCACCCACATATCAACTACGGATCCCTTAGAAGGTGTTTTTCAACGCCTCACTTTGGGGGAGTACCGGCTATACAATATCGACACATTCCTCACTCCACAAGAGTATGGAAACCTGCACCAACACCCTACTTATGATTACTTGTGTGGCGAGGTTTTTCCTTATGGTCCTTCCCACCTTCACACTAACCTAACGTATGGGGGACTTGATACTGCCACTTATTCACCCAAACCTCCATCCCAAACACGACCGTTTTCATCAGACCTCCACTCTCTTACTAATCGCCGCCGCCAACACTTTCCTTCACCATTGCGCATGGAAAGGCTTTGGTTTCATTTTTTATGAACAAGGCCATCATATTGTCATTTCATGTACCACCCATAAACACAATGATCGCAGTGTATTGGCTTCGCCGCACCATTTCCCAAGAAGGCCCGCATCGACCTCATTGAGGAAGACAAACCTTCTTCACCCCATTCACCAACGTCACCACCTTCACCCACGGAGTCCATAGATCCCGAATCTATTCCTCCTAACTTTTTTTTTCGTAAACATAATTTCCTAGGACCTCTGACCTATCAACGTGATGGCAAGGATCCCTCTTCTCTTCCCTTCCCTTCTTGTATCCTAACATGATCGATGATGATACACCTTCTATTAATGTCGTTCAATGTTAAGACGATGAGTCTATACTCACCTACCTTAGTGCGGAAGATTCTTATATTCACCGGTCGTTACCTTCTAAGATGCAAACCATGTTGAATGAATCGACTATCGAAATCAACATTAACACTCAGGATGACCCGCACATTTTAAAGATAGGCCAATCTTTAGATGTTGTTGAACATGAAGCTTTTACTTCTTTCCTTCGGGACCATAGCAACGCTTTTGCTTGGTCCTATGCTAATATGCCTAGTATTGACCCAAACATTGTGGTCCATAATATCATACCATTCCTGATGCCAAACCCATAAAACAGAAGCTACGGAAAATGCATCCTCGCATTGCTCTTCTTATCAAAGAAGAACTTCAACACCTTCTCTCGGTTTCCTTTATCCTACCCATTGACTATCCCCAATGGATCTCTAACATCGTTCATGTCACAAAAGCGACAGGGGGATTATTCGTTTGCATTGATTTTCATGACCTCAATCTCGTTTTGTTGAGTTGTGAGCTCAATTACTTCAGTTTAGCATGCAATGGAAACTTGCTGGAAAATACAAGAATGCAAGTCATTGGTTAGGGGGTAACCGGCACGGCCACCAGACTCGCACGGTCAGGACAGGAAGGAATTGATATCGGTTAGGACTAACCGACATCGGTTACATGTGCGAGGATGTTTTAATTAACTCTTGAGAATTAGATATATTTTTAGCATTAAAGTATATCTATTGATTGTAATTACATGGCTAAGTGCCCTAAGTCTATAAATGACTATATAAGCATAAAGCTAGGGTTTAGAAGTAAGAGATTAACAAGAATTAGAAAGAACTTGCAAAAGTTGGTGAGAGAGATAATTCTTGGTGATGAAACAAAAGCTTGAGGAAAGAAAGTATTGTACATTTGAGAGGTGTGGAAGATTGTAAATCTTCATTGTATATCTTGTTAAAGCTTTGGATAATATATTGTCTTGTTTCTTGGTGGACATAGCCCACACTGGGTGAACCACGTTAAATCTGGTGTTGATTTATGTCTCTTGGTTTGTATATTTCTTCTGGTAGAATATTCACTTTTATCGATATATTATCTATACAATCGGTGTGCTAACCCCAACAACCGGTATCATAGATTTATTTGAGGGTTTTATGTGTTGACAAATTTACTCACAAAGGGCTTTCTTATTGAGTGGGAGCTACAATGATGGCGAAGAAGAAAACAAATACAAGGTAGAGAAATTTAACGACCGAAATTATCAATTATGGAAGATGCAAATTGAGGATTATCTGTATCAAAGAGATTTGTATTTACTAGTTAGATGAGAAGTCTAGACCTACGAAGATGACTGATGAAGAATGGAAGATTCTTGACAAAAAGGCTTTGAGATCTATAATATTAAGCCTGATAGCATCCGTGGCTTCCAATATTACAAAAGTGGCTTCTACGGTAGAGTTAATGAAATCTCTTGCTAATTTATATGAAAAACCTAGTGCTTCAAATAAAGTTTATTTGATGAAGAAACTATTTAGTTCTAAGATGCATGAAGGTGGATCTGCATCTAGTTATTTGAATGATTTCCGATCTATTGTAAATCAGTTAAAATTAGTTGCAATACCATTTGATGATGAAGTAAAAACACTTTTACTCTTATGTTCTTTGCTTGATAGTTGGGATAACTTGGTAATGGTTGTTAGTAATACATCATCTGTTAATAATGTTTTGAAGTTTGATGATGTGGTTAGTATAATCTTGAATGAAGAAATTCGTAGGAAGAGTACAGAGGAATCATCATCTGGAAATGTTTTGAATGTAGAAAGCAAGGGCAGGCAGAAGGAGAGATCAAAGAGTAAGAGTAATGGGAAATCAAAGTCAAGGGATAGAAAATCTAAATCTAGAAGTAAGGGAATTACTTGTTGGAAATGTGGAAATAAAGGACATGCAAAGAAATATTGTTGGTTAAAGGATAAAGAGAACCAACAACCAGACAAAGGTAAAGAAGTAAATCTTGCTACATTAAAGGTAATGCAAGATGTTCTTATTCTTTCTTTAGATAATATAATTGAATCATGGGTTTTAGATTCAAGAGTTTTTTTCCATGCAACCCCCGATAAGGTTTATTTCAAAAATTATGTCCAGGGCAATTTTGGGCATGTTTATTTGCGTGATGATGAACCTTGCGATTACTCGTAAAGGGAAGTTCATCTAATATTGCGGAATGGAAATAAATGGGTATTGAAAGATTTGAGGCATGTGCCAAGCCTCAGGAGAAATCTTATTTTTGCAGGGCAACTAGATGAATCTGGTTACATGGTTACTTTTACATGAGACTCTTGGAAAATCACCAAGGGTGCTTTTGTTGTGGCAAGAGGTAAGAAGGTAGGAACGTTATATTTATCTACCTATATTATTGATTCATTTTCTGCATTATCTACTTCAGATTCAGATGCATGCATGTGGCATAACCAATTGGGTCACATGAGTAAAAAAAGAATGTAGATCTTAAAGGCTAAGGGTAAGTTATCATATTTGAAATATCTAGATCTTGATTTCTGTGAGCATTGTATCTTTAGAAAGCAAAAAAGAGTGAGATTTCTCAAAGTTGGGGCAACTAAGAAGGAGTAAAAATTAGAGCTTGTACACTCGGATGTGTGGGGACCAAATTAGGTAGCTTCTCATGGAGGATCTCGGTATTATGTTACTTTCGTTGATAATGCTACAAGAAAGGTATAGGTTTATTGTATTAAACGTAAATATAATTTTTTGAGACTTTTAAAATATGGAAAGCCCTTGTTGAGAATGAATCAAATTCTAAGTTAAAGTGCCTTAGATCCAAAATGGTGGTGAATATTGTAGAAGCAATACTTTCAATGATTATTGTTCAGTGAATGAAATACGTAGAGAAAGAATGGTTCCAAGAACACCATAGGAGAATGGTGTTGCAGAAAGAATGAACAAGACAATCATGGAACGTGCTAGAAGTATGAGGATATATTTTGGATTGCCATTACAGCTTTGGGTAGAAGCGATTGATAAAACGGTTTATTTGATTAACAGTGGGCCTTCAAATTCACTAGATGGAGGAATACCAGAGGAAGCTTGGACCGAAAAAGAGGTAGATCTTTCTTTTCTTAAATTTTTGGTTTAGAAGCTTTTGTGCATGTTCATAAGGAAAATATGAAGAAGTTGGATGCAAATCCAAGAGATGCACTTTCATTGGTTATGGATATGGTGATTTCGGTTTTTGTTTTTGGGATTTAGAGAATTCTAAAATTATTAGGAGTCGTGATGTTGAATGGAATGAAAAGAGAATGTACATGGATCAAATTTTGGTACCCAAGGATGAACCAATTGAGAAGTTTGTGAATGAAAATGAACTCTCGAATTTAAAAGAATTACCAACAGGGTTACACAATAACCGGTGTCGGTTGACCCGACGACCAACACTACGAGACGAACCAAGATGTCGGTTACAGAAGATCCAAACCGGCCTCGGTTAGTAGAACCGACGTCGGTTAGAGGTGACCGGCAGCGGTCACTATTAGATTTAGATAGGAATGTCCAGGAGGTCCAGATTGAGCCTTCGGTACCCCAAACTCCTATGAGAAGGTCACAAAGGGTAAGTAAACCTCCAAAAATATTTACACCTTCTCTATTTTATTTATTATTGACTAATAATGGTGAACCAAAGAGCTTTGAAGAAGCAATGTAGGATAAGACCCACGTCCAGTGGGAGCATGACATGGATGAGGAGATGAACTCCTTAGAACATAACTAGACATGGGATTTGGTTAAGATTCCAGTAGGTAAGAGAACATTGCAAAACAAATGGGTTTACAAGATCAAGAAAGAAGAGGGTGGACATAAAAGATACAAGGCAAGACTTGTAGTAAAGGGATTTGCACGTAAAGCGTATATGACTTTGGTGAAATATTTTCTCCTATTGTTAAGTGTTATCCTGTAAAATTGACAAGGGTAATTTGCAGGTAACTATACCAAAATTTTGTTTTGGCCCCTAGGGAAGTTTGATAACGTTCAAAATAGCCCAAAACTCCCTTTCAAAAATCAAGTTGTTTCAGGACTTAGCCGTTTTTAGCTAATCCTTCGACGCAGAAATTTGTGTGTCGATATGACCAAAACTGTGCCCTTTTACACTAGGCGCATTTTTACTCGTGTCGATATAAAGAAATTTGCGCCCCCTTTTAAATCCTTTCGCGCTAAAATTATTGTGTTAACATCAATAACCTTGCGCCAAACAAATACAACGTGATTTTCCTTGTGTTGATACTCCCAAAATTACACCAAAAGCGGTTGGTGAGGTCATAAATGACAATTTTTCTATAAACAGGAGCCTAAAAATGTCATTTTCATGAATTGGAAATTGTGAAAAGTATTTTCTTTGCGTGTGTTAAATTTCCCTCGTTAGCCTTCATGTGTTGTTTTCGAGCTTATGGACCCCTGTGTTTTTCTTCGTGTTTTATCAATCCAGGTAAGTGGCTCCTCTCCTAGTTGTGGTTTTTGTTTTGTTGTGTTAAGTGTTAGGGTTTGTGTCAAATGGTTAAAATCTAAAAACCTATTAAATTCCCAACCCAACTGAAACCCTCTTTTCCTCTCCTTCCAGATCTACAAATCTGGAAGGCCCCTGCCGAGTGAAGTAAATTAAAAATCATCTCTTCCTTGCCATCTGGCAAATCCAAAAAAAGAGAGAAAAGTGAAAATCAAGAAATTGCGCCAAACAAATATGGCGCACTATTTTTCCTTGTAACATCTTCCAAAGTTGCGCTTTGGCGCACTTTGCACTCATACAACATGAACCTTTTCGCGCCCAGCCAAAGAGCACTTAGCAGATTTTTCGAGAGGCGCAAGCACAACTTCCACAACATCAACATAAAATGTTGTCTGCTGCAGACCCATGCCCTGTGCTTTACCCTTTGGCGCTAAAATTTATCATGTAACACCAATCCAAATTGTGCCCTTTCTAACCTGGCGCCATTTTTCTCTTGTCGACACTTTCCTAAATGTGCCAAAATGCAAATTTTTCCTCGTTGACACTAAGAGAAGTGCGCCTAAGTCCTTGGCGTGAAATTCACATGTTGGCATCTAGAAAAGTGTGCCAAGCCATAAAAAGCTCCTACAGCCTGCTGTAAACTTGCGCCTTGCGCCCTAAGGCTTAAAATTGCTCATTCTTCCTTCTGCAAGCTAAACTTAACTATTTTCTCATGCATTCGAAGGTGTTCTGTTATTCTTCAAACTTTCATCATGAATAACATGACAGTTGACATGGCTCTTCTATGTTGGACCTTCTTGATACTTCTTGCAGAACAACAACATTCGTTCTTGAGCTCATATATGTCTTCATCAAGCAAGAGACCAGCTAAGACCATGATAAAAGCTAAATTTAAGCGATCGAGCAAGAAATGAAGTACAAGTACTAGAAAGTTAGGTTCTTAGGACTCATATGCAGAGTACAACCTTGACATCAGAGACTCTGAGCTGGGTCATATAGACATGGATGATTTTTGGGTAAGGACCACCAAGGTGAACAATGACCCGTGGATGAATAAATTAATTGGCGCGTGGATTGCACTTTGCACCGGGCTTACGGTGAGTCTTTGTGAATAACGAGTTCATCATGTTGATTGCCCGATGTTATAACAAGAACACGAGGCAATCATTGACCTCACACCGTCACTTTGAGATGATCTTGGGCATTCCTCATCACAGGCACTATGTGGAAATAAGTATTGAAGACTGCAAGAAGGCATGGGATGATAACGAAGATCAGTGCATGCAAATGATGAATGAACTCTATTTAAAGAACAAGAAGTCGTTAAACAGATGGCCACAAACTATCCACCATATTGATTTTAATGAAGAATTGAGTGATACATCACATTCTTGAATAGAGTATTTGGACTCCCGATGCCCATTATTTTCATAAAATGGATGTTGAGATACATGGAGAACATGAGCAAGAATGCACTCCACCAACGCTTCGCACAGGGTGAAATCATAAGTGACACCATCTCACAACAACTTCAACAAATTCTAACAACCTGGGAAGTTCTACAATAACTCTTACGTTGTATATGCATTTAACTTTGCGAAGGGAAGGGATTTGCAGGGTTAACTCAAAATGGAGTATGGCCCCAAGTAAAGGTATACAAGTTTTACCTAGAGCTAAGGCTCGAAGCCAACATCTCCCAGTTCTCCAAAATAAATGATGCCTTCTTCTATAAGGTAATCTGTTTGTTTAGGCCAAACATGAGACACAATCGAACCAACCCGAGTGTAATTACTGCTACAAAGAAATGGGGAGTATTGTTCACACAATTCCCCACATTCACATACCTCAGAGCTGTGAATTTTGAGGGAGAACCAACAAAACTGCCAAGGTTTATGGGGCCGAAGCTGGTCCTTCTAGAATTGTCAAGGCAATTAATCACTTATCATGAAAAGTGTATGAAGAGAAAGAAAGGAGGAACTCCATTCCCCCTTACAGTTGACCGATACACCTGCCCTACCATTGCTAAAGCATGGGAGATGTACGTTGAGTTAGAGCTGTTGAATTTAAAGCACAACTTCCCAGCAAGGCCAACCTTTGACTGTCAGATTTGCCTCCCAAAGGCAAGAATTGATCCCATCCATGTTCCCGAGATCGAGGACGTTTGGATAGGCCTAACCCATGAGAAGGACATTAGGTGGAAGGATAACTGCCGGCTAGCTGTGGAAGAAATCATCCACTATGACGTTGCCATTGTCTCAAATAAATTCAAAGAGATTGATCAAGAAATTGATCAATTTTACATTGACACCGATGGGGACAACTGGCCATTTAGGAAGATCGACAGAGCTAAAGTGCTAAAGACCATTCAAGAAAGGGTCAAACCCATATTACAGGCACCAAACATTGGTGCAATCAGAATGGCCTTACATACCTCGGAGTTGACTTCACAACTTCTCCTTCAGGTAGTGCACCTCCAAGGCCGGTCCATGTGCCGAAAGGAAAAGGAAAGGACAAGGTAGGAGAACCAAGCAGACAAGAGGTACCCAACGTTCCTTCTTCCACTCCTCCTGAAGACCTTCCTCCTACTTCTGAGAAGCAAGTAGTCGACCTGGCATCTCCAGGTGATGAAGAAATAACAGATGTTTCATGGATACATCCACCCAGGATGGTATCGTAACTACGACTGCTGAGGTACCCAACATTCCTTCTTCCACTCCTCCTCCTGTCATTCAAGCATCTATTCCTATGGATGTGTCTTCTCCTCTCCCTTCCTCCCTTCCATCTCCCACCTCTTCCATCTTCTCCTCTCTCGCGGATCTGTCACCCAATATTTCCTCAATCCTGCTGAAGATCCCTTCCATTTCCACATCCTTCTCTTCTCTGTTAGTAACTCCGGCCCCATAAGCATCGGTGTGTTGGACTCCCTGTCAATGCCACCACCGAGTGTTTCAACATACTTCCCTGAGGCCTCTGCAGTTGCTCCCCTCTCACTCCTGTTTCTTCTTCTTCCTCGCTCCCACTCCCATAAGTCATGGTTGGATTTCTGACCATCTGAGCTAGCATAAGAGGAAAGTTCCCATTGTAGCCATGGATTTCTCTATTATTCCGAAGAAGGGAACCAAGAAGCAGAAAGCGATAACTCACTTTTCTAAAGGCACTTCGGGGGAGAGAGAGTCATGGAGATAGCTTTCTCGGATCCCACCAAGAGAAAAGAAGATCTGTCTCCCACAGACTTCACGGTGACTCAAGTCGCAATGGGGACCTTGTCTGAAAGCCTGCAAGGGGAAGCCTTGTCTGCATTGTGGATGCTCTCTGTAAGAAGCTCCAAGAGACAAAAGAGGAGAAAATGATACTTAAAGAACAAAACAAACATCTCCTACAAGCATTGCAAAAAATGGGCAACGCTCCTCCAGTAATTACCGCCGAACCCATTCAAGTTCCTAGTTAGGAGAAAATAAATGAATATGTTAAGATTGGTGAACAAGACATGACAATATCATCCTGGATTGAATGGCTCCTCAGAGATGGTAAGGAAGTGCTTGAAAAATTCACATTGCTTTATCAGGATATAATCCAAGCAAGTAAGGAGCTACAAGCAGCGATGGCGGGCTCCTATCGAAGAGTTGGATAACTCCGGGTTGCGGCGGAAATGCTACAAGCAATGGTTAATCGCTTTCGGTGACGACCTATTGAATGTCGGCATTATCAATCACCCGCATACACATAAGAAGGCTCTCACTGCATTAGATTACCGGGTTGATCAGATAGAATATGTCCTGGAGAGAATCGATAAAACCAAGGATGAAGCCCTGGAAGCATGATACAACATGGAGGATACAGTTGCAAAAATGGCTCTAGGGATGCTCAGTGAATTGGGTAACTTGAGGGAAGCAGATGACACATTCCAGTGTTTCGAGACTATCATCACTCAAGGTTTGGCACCCGAGGTCACTTTCGACCGAGAGTCAATCAATAACCTCTTGGCCTACTGCGATTTCATTGGCTTTTTTATCGATGCTTGCGAGAATTTCGTCGAGTTACCTGACAAGTTCAAGAATGAGAAAGAAACCTGCGAAGTCATTCGCGACCATTCTAATGGTCCCACCATGATCAACTTCAAGCAATGTTCAACAAGTCTGGTGAATATCAAGCGTAGTGTCACATCGAATATCTTGATCAAAAGTAGGATACCCAGTTTGAGCAAAGAGATGACAAAGAGTAGTTTCTCCTTTCTAGGAATGCGTTGATCATTTTTGTTAAATATTTAAAAAAATTGTTGGCATACACGATGACCTCATCCATGTTGCACCATGGGATGTTGCCATCCAAAAACTTGCCCAAGTCAACTGTTGACTTTTTAGATATTTTCTAGATCTTTTGTAAATATCTTGTAAGATATTTTGTAAGTTGTGGGTTTGCTTTTGTCTTCTTCCCTCCTCTCCTTCTATAAATACTAGAATACCTATTGTATTCAAGGGTGAACATTTTTGATAAGAAAAGAAGTGAGGAGAGAAAAACTTTGTGTTTTCTTGCAACGAAGAAATATTAATACACATATTCGGACGTTGTGCTTAATGTGCGTGTTATTTGCATCGAGATATTTCTTTAGTTAGATCTCTATTTTTATTCATTAGATTCATTCTTACTATTGTCATATGTTCATCAATGTTGATTTAATTGTTTATGCAAGTAAGTTTGGCTTTGTTTACTACCACCAAAAGCATAAACCTTCGACCTTCTGTCTTGGAATTCATTTCTTTTCTTCCTTGAGATATATCCTCCTCCGTTCCTTTCCTCCTACCTTTACGTTCATAGTTGGAACTACCTCTCTTTGGGATGAGATCCCAAAACCCCTAAAGTTAGAATAGTGTAGATTTACACAGATTCCTACTTGATAGATTAGCAATAAACTAGTTTCGCCCATTTGTCTCGAATAGGGGCTTTGCCTTGCACACTTTGTTGGCTGTTTCACCATGACTTGCTTAACCGATGATTTTCGGACCAACAACTTTTGGCGACTCTCTTGGGGATCGAACTAAGGAAATAACTAAAAACTATAAAAATCGATACAGTTGCAAATTTTAGCCCTTTGTTAAAAATCAAATTTTTGCATAAGTGATCAAAACTGAAAATTTCCTTATGAAAATCCATAGATATGGACCAGATAGAAATTTTTAGTTTGCTGATTTTTTACAAAAACTTGGTATATTTCAGTAGATCTGAGATTTTGACATTTCATGATATTTTCAAAACCTTGCAAAATTCAAGTCAAAGACCCGAAAATTAACTTTCTAAATTGGCGCACTTTTTACCCTTAGTAATCTTTGTCAGAAAACCACAATCGGTTGTTATTAAAAGGGTAAATTTAAATATTGAAAAAAGTACATGTTGCTGATTTTTGCTAGAAAAATCAAAAAATTAGCAAGTATAAACAAAAAGATTGTTGTAAATCTGCTCCTAGATTGTTGTAGATCTGAATGGGTACACTGGCGAGTGAACCATTTACTCGTAGTAGAAGAGCTCGTGGAGAAGTTGATCTAATTTTTGATCTACTTCGAAGGCACAATTTCAGTGATCACTCGGCCACGATTTGCATCACTGAGTTCGGCCAGATTGATCGGCAAGAAGTGCCTCGCCTCCACGAAGGAGCCGGATTTCACAGGGTGTCTCAACATCAACTTGCAGTGCTCTATTGTTAAGTGGAGTCACACTCCCTGCTCGCATTCTTTTTCCTACTTTTAAAATGGCAGCAAATCTTCCTATACCATGGGGAAATGCCATGGGTCCTCTAGCATTGCCACATCCAGTCAACCCCCTCCACAAATGGAAATCGCAAGAATTTCCCAAAATTTGATAGAGTGGAAATCAAAGCACGAGACGCACATATATACGTGTTTGTTATGTCATGCAACATTTTGGACGTGACTCATGAGGACATATCGGTATGTCTCTTTTTGGAGACCTTGTAAGGGCTTAGTAGCGAGAATGGTTCCAACACTTGCAAGCTGGATCCATCACCAATTGGGCCACATTGCGGACTACATTTGAAGACAGAATCTGAAACCTTGAGAAGACATGTTCGGGTTATTGTTGCAAATCACTCACATGAAGAAGGAGACCGATGAAACCATGTGTGATTTTATCGCCTGATTTAATTCAGCGATTAACCATGTGCCGCTTGCCATGATGCCGACTTTAGAGAATCAAAAGTGTTTCTTCTTGAACGCATGAGTTCGAAAGTAAGTTTCTTACTTTTACGAGAAGATACCCACCTTGCCCCGACTCAGTGCTGCGCCATTCGGATGAAGACAACCTTCGTATATCCGGTGAGTTAAGACGGAGCCATCAAAATCAAAGGCTTTAACTTCTTCTCGAGGCTACCTCATCGAGATCCAACATTCCGAGGAAGATGGCGAATGACTTGCTCTCATTAAAGAAGCAATTGACTCGAAACAAACATCGTCTACTACTTAACGTGGGATACCCCACGGAGGAACTTCACTCCTAACAACACCGCCCAAAGGCCGCGTTTGTCTACTACTTCTCCAAGGTTAGCAATTGAAGCCCCTCCGGTCAATGCTTTGGTTGAAATCGAAGAAGATGAGCCAAATTACGAAGAACCTTCGTCGTAAGGCAAAGATGATCAAGATGTCGATGAACCGATTGGCGACTCTACTATTGGGTATATGTAATTCGAAGAGAAATCTAATGAAGAAGAGGGTACCCAAGGGTATGTGAGTGGACAATCATATGTAGTTTTCATTCACTCATGAAGGAAAAGAAGCGAGAGGTTCTTCTTAAAAAATAAAAGGAAAACACTGTGGTAACTCCTCCAACGATCGTTAAAAGAGGTAATCTCCTTCTACTCAATTTCCTATCAAACCTCCCGTAAAGAAATATTTTCCTCATGTTTCTCCTCTAATTCAACCTTATTCCAGCCCCATAAAGACCAATAATCCTCCTCTACAAACGTGAAATGAAGGAATCATTCCTTTGTTAGTGCAACCCTTGGTCGCATTCAATATAGTTGATCACGCCAAAAAGACCAAGATTCGGATGTGCGAAGTTGAGTACCTTGATCCAACCCAAAGCACTTATAAGATTAACTAAGTATATCCAAAGCTAGGCTACCATCCCTCCTCCTATTTCCCCAAAAGGAATTCTTCCCATTCCTCCTACGTCTCACATAAATGTTGCCTCGACTTCCGCGTCGGGGAAAATTGAACCTTTTACCTATCCCTCCCGATCAATGGTCATAAATTAAGTAACTATATAATTGATTACGGAGCTTCGACAATGTTATGCCAACAAAAGTCACCCATGCTTTGGGCCTCACACTTACTAAACCTTTTGGCGATCTTTACTCCATGGAAACCAAGCGGTACCATTGATCGGTCGGATCGAGGATGCGCGCGTTTGCATTCACGGCATTCCACGAGAAAAGGGTAAAAATGACTATTCTCATAGGCGATATTCCAAAGAACATATGGGATATTGCTTTGGGAGGAGTTTTTGTAAAGTAGTTGGTGGGGAAATTCATATGGGTGGTCCAAAGCCGGATTCTGTCGAAAGGGTGATGCGGACATTGGAACCAGAGTCACAAAAGAAATATCTAGTCACTAATTACGATGACCCTAAGGCTTAGATTCTTTTTGAATCATCAGGGATGAGAACTATTTCTTGTCCACCACTCGAGATAGAATGGGCATTCTCATTCAAGAGAAGGATCTCAACAAAGTATGTACATTGCGGTTTGATGGCAATTGCACGATAAGTGGATGTGGTCTTTGGGGCTGTTCTAATATCTCTTAAGAAGGAGATTTTCCCTTTTTCTTTCAAGTTACTGAGTTCTTGTACGAATAATATTACAGTATGAATCCTTGTTACTTGACATGCAAACTACAAAAGAGAAGGGAATCAAGAATCGAGAGTGCGGGGTGATCTTTGAGCTAATTTTCAATCGGAGTAAAAGGGATATATCAAGTAAAAATGACCAAGCTCGGACACTACCGCAATGCCATTTGGGACAACATCAAAGAATTTGATGCTTTCTCGATCAAAGCGGTTTCACGGGATCGAATGACATGGTGATTCATTGGCCGTCTTAGCCTCTCTCATGCTCCCTCACCCGGGTTAAAAATGAATATATATACCATTGAGGTGGTTTTTCGCCCAAGTGTGCCGGATAATTCACAACACCGGCGGTATTGACTTTGGTGAAATATTTTCTCCTATTGTTAAGTGTTATCTTGCAAAATTGACAAGGGCAATTTGCAGGTAACTATACCAAAATTCTATTTGGCCCCTAGGGAAGTTTGATAACATTCGAAATAGCCCAAAACTCCCTTTCGAAAATCAAGTTGTTTCAGGACTTAGCCGTTTTTAGCTAATCCTTCGGCAGAGAAATTTGTGTGTCGATATGACCAAAACTATGCCCTTTTACACTGGGCGCATTTTTACTCGTGTTGACATAAAGAAATTTGCACCCCCTTTTAAATCCTTTATGTTTGAAATTGTTGTGTTAACATTAAGAACCTTCTATGCTAAACAAATACAAATGTGATTTTCCTTGTGTTGACACTCCCAAAATCATGCCAAAAGTGGTTGGTGAGGTCATAAATGCCATTTTTTCTATAAATAGGAGCCTGACAAATGTCATTTTCACAAATTGGAAATTGTGAAAAGTATTTTCTCTGCGTGTCGGAGTCCCTATCAGCCCTCACGTGCCATTTTCGAGCTTATGGACCCTTACGTTTTTCTTCGCGTTTTATCAATCTGGGTAAGTGGCTCCTCTCCCAGTTGTGGTTTTTGTTTTGTTGTGTTAAGTGTTAGGGTTTGTGTTAAATGGTTAAAATCTAAAAAAACTATTAAATTCCCAACCCAACTGAAACCCTCTTTTCCTCTCCTTCCAGATCTACAAATCTGGAATGCCCCTACCGAGTGAAGTAAATTAAAAATCATCTCTTCCTTGCCATCCGCAAATCCAAAAAAAAAAGGAGAAAAGTGAAAATTAAGAAATCACGCCAAACAAATACGGCGCCTTGTTTTTCCTTGTAACATCTTCCAAAGTTGCGCTTTGGTGCACTTTGCACTCATACAACATGAACCTTTTCGCGCCCGACCAAAGAGCACTTAGCAGATTTTTGAGAGGCGCAGCGTAACATCCACAACATCAACATAAAATGTTATTTCTTTGCTGAGACCGTCTATGTGCTTTACCTTTTGGTGCTAAAATTTATCATGTAACACCAATCCAAATTGTTCCCTTTCTAACCTGGCACCACTTTTCTCATGTTGACACTTTCCTAAATGCGCCAAAACACAAATTTTTCCTGTTGACACTAAGAGAAGTGCACCTAAGTCCTTGGCATGGAAATTTGCATGTTGGCATCTAGAAAAGTGCGCCAAACCATAAAAAGCTCCTACGACCTCTCACGTAAACTTGCGCTTTACACCCTAAGGCTTAAAATTGCTCATTCTTCCTTCTGCAAGCTAAACTTAACTGTTTTCTCACGCATTTGAAGGTGTTATTATTCTTCAAACTTTCATCATAAATAACATGATAGTTGACATGGCTCTTACGTGTTGGACCTTCGATACTTCTTGCGAAACAACAACATCCGTTCTTGAGCTCATATATGTCTTCATCAAGCAAGAGACCAGTTAAGACCGCAGTAAAAGCTAAAGTTAAGCAGTCAGAGCAAGAAATGAAGTACAAGTACCAGAAAGTCAGGATGCCAGACTCATATGTAGAGTACAACCTTGACATCAAAGACTCTGAGCTGGGTCATATAGATATGGATGATTTCTAGGTAAGGACCACCAAGGTGAACAATGGCCTATGGATGAATAAATTAATTGGCAGTGAATTGCACTTTGTAGGCTGGGATTTCGGTGAGTCTTTGTGAATAACGAGTTCATCATGTTGATTGCCCGATGTTATAACAAGAACACTAGATGCGTTGAAAACAAAGAACACGAGGCAATCATTGACCTCACAGCTCATCACTTTGAGATGATCTTGGGCATTCCTCATCACAGGCACTATGTGGAAATAAGTATTGAAGACTGCAAGAAGGCATGGGATGATAACGAAGATCAGTGCATGCAAATGATGAATGAACTCTATTTAAAGAACAAGAAGTCGTTAAACAGATGGCCACAAACTATCCACCATATTGATTTTAATGAAGAATTGAGTGATACAATCACATTCTTGAATAGAGTATTTGGACTCCCTGATGCCCATTATTTCCATAAAATGGATGTTGAGATACATGGAGAACATGAGCAAGAATGCACCTGACCAATGCTTCGGTTGGGGTGAAATCATAAGTGACACCATCTCACAACAGCTTCAACAAGTTCTAACAATTGGGAAGTTCTACATGAACTCCTACGTTGTATACGCCACTGCTGCGGAAGGGATTTCGCAAGGTTAACTCGAAATGGAGTATGGCCCCAAGTCAAGGTATACGAGTTCTACCCAGAGCTAAGGCTCGAAGCCAACATCTCCCAGTTCTCCAAAATAAATGATGCCTTCTTCTATGAGGTAATCTGTTTGTTAAGGCCAAACATGAGACACAATCGAACCAAGTGAGTGTAATTACTGCTACAAAGAAATGGGGAGCATTGTTCACACAATTCCCCACATTCACATACCTCAGAGTTGTGAATTTTGAGGGAGAACCAACGAAGCTGCCAAGGTTTGCGGGGTCGAAGCTAGTCCTTCGGAATTGTCAAGGCAATTAATCACTTATCATGAAAAGTGTATGAAGAGAAAGAAAGGAGGAACTCCATTCCTCCTTACGGTTGGCGATACAACCGCCTTACTAGCATTGCTAAAGCACAGAGATGTACGTTGAGTTAGAGCTACTGAATTTAAAGCAAAACTTCCCAGCAAGGCCAACCTTTGACTGTCGGTGTTACCTCCCAAAGGCAAGAATTGATCCCATCCATGTTCCCGAGATCGAGGACATTTGGATAGACCTAACCCATGAGAAGGACATTAGGTGAAGGATAACTCTGGTGGCTCTGGAAGAAATCATCCACTATGGCGTTGCCATTGTCCCAAAGAAATTCAAAGATATTGATCAAGAAATTGATCAATTTTACATTGACACCGATGGGGACAACTGGCCATTCGGGAAGATCGACAGAGCTAAAGCACCAAAGACCATTCAAGAAAGGGTCAAACCCATATTACAATACACTTGAACATTGGTGCAATCAGAATGGCCTTACATACCTTGGGGTTGACTTCACAAATTCTCCTTCAGGTAGTGCACCTCCAAGGCCGGTCCATGTGCCGAAAGGAAAAGGAAAGGACAAGGTAGGAGAACCAAGCAGACAAGAGGTACCCAGTGTTCCTTCTTCCACTCCTCTTGAAGACCTTCCTCCTACTTCTGAGAAGCAAGTAGTTGACCTGGTGTCTCTAGGTGTTGAAGAAACAACAGATATTTCAATGATACATACACCTGGGATGGTATCGTAACTTCAATTGCTAAGGTACCCAGCGTTCCTTCTTCCACTCCTCCTCCTCCTGTCATTCAAGCATCTATTCCTATGGATGTGTCTTCTCCTCTCCCTTCCTCCCTTCCATCTCCCACCTCTTCCATCTTCTCCTCTCTCATGGATCTGTCACCCAATATTTCCTCAACCCTGCTACAGATCCCTTCCATTTCCACATCCTTCTCTTCTCCGTTAGTAACTCTAGGCCCCATAAGCATCGGTGTGTTGGACTCCCTGTCAATGCCACCACCGAGTGTTTCAAAATACTTCCCTGAGGCCTCTACAGTTTCTCCCCCTCTCACTCCCATTTCTTCTTCTTCCTCGCTCCCACTCCCATAAGTCATGGTTGGATTTCTGACCATCTGAGCCAGAATAAGAGGAAATTTCCCATTGTAGCCATGGATTTTTCCATTATTCTGAAGAAGGGAATCAAGAAGCAGAAAGTGATAACTCACTTTTCTAAAGGCACTTTAGGGGAGAGAGTCATGGAGATAGCTTTCTGGATCCCACCAAGAGAAAAGAAGATTTGTCTCCCACAGACTTCACGGTGACTCAAGTCGCAATGGGGACCTCGTTTGAAAGCCTACAAGGGGAAGCCTTGTCTATTGTGGATGCTCTTTGCAAGAAGCTCCAAGAGACAAAAGAGGAGAAAAGGATACTTAAAGAACAAAACAAACATCTCCTATAAACATTGCGAGAAAATGGGCAACGCTCCTCTAGTATTGCTTGCTAAAACCCATTCAAGTTCCCAGTCAGGAGAAAATAAATGAATATGTTAAGATTGGTGAACAAGGCACGACAATATCATCTTGGATTGAATGGATCCTCGAGATGGTAAGGAAGTGCTTGGAAAATTCACATTGCTTTATCAGGATATAATCCAAGCAATAAGGAGTTACTGGCGATGGCGGACTCCTATCTCAAGAGTTGGATAACGCCAAGTTGCAGTGGGAAACGCTATGAGCAATGGTTAACTGCTCAGCTGATAACCTATTGAATGTCGGCGTTATCAATCACCCGCATACACATAAGAAGGCTCTCACTGCATTAGATTACCAGGTTGATCAAATAGAATATATCTTGGAGAGAATCGATAAAACCAAGGATGAAGCCCTGGAAGCACAATACAACATGGAGGATACAGTTGCAAAAATGGCTCCAGGGATGCTCAGTGAATCGGGTAACTTGAGGGAAGCAGATGACACATTCCAGCATTTTGAGACTATCATCACTCAAGGTTTGGCACCCGAGGTCACTTTCGACCGAGAGTCAATCAATAACCTCTTAGCCTGCTGCGATTTCATTGGCTTTTTTATTGATGCTTGCAAGAATTTCATCGAGTTACCTGACAAGTTCAAGAATGAGAAAGAAACCTGTGAAGTCATTCACGACCATTCTAATGGTCCCGACAATGATCAACTTCAAGCAATGATTAACAGGTTTGTTGAATATCGAGCGCAGTGTCACATCGAATCTCCTGATCAAAAGTAGGATACCCAGTTTGAGCAAAGAGATGACAAAGAGTAGTTTCTCCTTTCTGGAATGCGTTGATCATTTTTGTTAAATATTTAAAAAAATTGTTGGCATACACGATGACCTCATCCATGTTACACCATGGGATGTTGCCATCCAAAAACTTGCCCAAGTCAACTGTTGACTTTTTAGATATTTTCTAGATCTTTTGTAAATATCTTGTAAGATATTTTGTAAGTAGTGGGTTTGTTTTTGTCTTCTTCCCTCCTCTCCTTCTATAAATACTAGAATACTTGTTGTATTCAAGGGTGAACATTTTTGATAAGAAAAGAAGCGAGGAAAGAAAAACTTTGTATTTTCTTGCAATGTAAGAAATATTAATACACATATTCGGACTTTGTGCTTAATGTGTGTGTTATTTACATCGATTATTTCTTAAGTTAGATCTATGTTTTTATTCTGTTAGATTCATTCCTACTATTGTCGTATGTTCATCAGTGTTACTTTAATTGTTTATGCAAGTAAGTTTGGCTCTATTTACTACCACCCAAAGCATAAACCTTCCGACCTTTCCGTCTTGGAATTAATTTCTTTTCTTCCTTCAGATATATCCTCCTCCGTTCCTTTCCTCCTACCTTTCTGTTCATAGTTGGAACTACCTCTACTGGGATGAGATCCCAAAACCCCCTAAAGTTAGAATAGTGTAGATTTACATAGATTCCTACTTGATAGATTAGCAATAAACTAGTTTCGCCTCGCTGTCTCGAATAGGGGCTTTGCCTTGCACACTGTTGGCCTATTTCACAACGACTTGCTTAACCGACAGATTTTGGACCAACAACTTTTGACGACTCTACTGGGGATCGAACTAAGGAAATAACTAAAAAACTATAAAAATCACTACCAGATTGCAAATTTTAGCCCTTTGTTAAAAATCAATTTTTTTGCATAAGTGATCAAAACTGAAATTTCCTTATGAAAATCCATAGATCTGGACTAGATAGAAATTTTTAGTTCGCTGAGTTTTTACAAAAACTTGTATATTTCAGTAGATCTGAGATTCTGACATTTCATGATATTTTCAAAACCTTGCAAAATTCAGGTCAAAGATCCAAAAATCAGCCTGCTAAATTGACCCACTTTTTATCCTTAGTAATCTTGGTCAGAAAACCGCAATCGATTGTTATTAAAAAGGGTAAAATTAAATATTGAAAAAAGTACATGCTGCTGATTTTTGCCAAAAAATTAGAAAATCAGCAAGTATAAATAAAAATATTGTTGTAAATCTACTCCTGATTGTTGCAGATCTGAACGGCATGGTATCTTTGGCGAGTGAACCATTTACTTGTAGCAGAAGAGCTCGTGGAGAAGTTGATCCAATTTTTGATCTACTTCAAAGGCACAATTTCAATATCACTCCAACACGATTTGCATCACTGAGTTCAGCGGATCGATCAACAAGAAGTGCCTCACCTCCACGAAGGAGCCGGATTTCACAGGGTGTCTCGACATCAACTTGCAGTGCTCTATTGTTAAGTGGAATCACACTCCCTGCTCGCGTTCTTTTCCTACTTTTCAAATGGTAGCAAATCTACCTATACCATGGGGAAATGCCATGGGTCCTCTAGCATTGCCGTATCTAGTCAACCCCTCCCCATCGAAATCGCAAGAATTTTCCAAAATTTGATGGGAGCGGAAATCAAAGCACGGACGTGCATATATCTACATTTATTATGTCATGCAACATTCTGGACGTGACTCATGAGGACGTATCGGTACGTCTCTTTCTAGATATGTTGCGAGGGCCTCAGTAATAGAATGGTTCCAAAGACTTGCCAACTGGATCCATCACCAATTGGGCCACATTGCGGACTACATTTGAAGACAGATACAAACCTTCAGAAGACGCATTTGCATTATTATTGCAAATCACTCACATGAAGAAGGAGACCAATGAAACCATGTGTGATTTTATCGCCTTGATTTAATTCTCTAATTAACCATGTGCCGCTTGCCATGATGCCGACTTTAGAGAATCAAAAGTGTTTCTTCTTGAATGCAATGAGTTTGAAAGTAATTTTCTTACTTTTACAGGAATAGATACCCACCTTGGCCCTTGGCTCAAGCTGTGGCCATTCGGATAGAAGACAACCTTCTTATATCCAGTGAGTTAAGATGGGAGCCATCAAAATCAAAGGCTTCAACTTCTTCTCAGGCTACCTCATCAGATCCAACATTCTAGAAGATGGTGAATGACTTGCTCTCATTAAAGAAGTAATTGACTCAAACATCATCTACTACTCCATACCGGATATCCCACGGAGGAACTTCACTCCCAACAATGCCGCCTTTAAAGGCTTTTTTTGTTCTTGCTTCTCGAGGTTAGTAATTGAAGCCCCTCTGGTCAATGCTTTGGTTGAAATCGAAGAAGATGAGCCAAATTATGAAGAACCTTCATCGCAAGGCAAAGATGATCAAGATGTCGGTGAACCGACCATTGTGAACTCTACTATTGGGTATATGGAATTCGAAGAAGAGGGTACCCAAGGGTATGTGAGCGGATAATCATACACAATTTTCACTTGCTCGCAAGGAAAAGAAGCGAGGTTCTTGCTAAAAACAAAAGGAAAACACTCTTGTGGTAACTCCTCCAACGATCATTAAAAGAGGTAATCCCCTTCCTACTCAACCTCATGTTAAACCTTTTGTAAAGAAATATTTTCCTCATGTTTCTCTTCCAATTCAACCTTCCTCTAGCCCCATAAAGACTAATAATCCTCCTCTACAAATGCAAAATGAAGGACTCATTCCTTCGTTAGTGCAACCCTTGGTCACATTCAATATAGTTGATCATGCCAAAAAGACCAAGATCCGGATGTCAAGCCGAGTACCTTCACCCAACCCAGTGGTTTATAAGATTAACTAAGTATATCCAAAGCCAGGTTGTTGTCCCTCCTCTCATTTCCCCAAAAGGAATTCTTCCCATTCCTCCTACGTCTCACATAAACGTTGCCTTGACTTCCGCATTAGGGAAAATTGAACCTTTTTACCTATACCTCCTGATCAATGGTCATAAATTAACTGTATAATTGATTCTGGAGCTTCTGATAATGTTATGCCAACAAAGGTCACCCATGCTTTGGGCCTCACACTTACTAAACCTTTTGGCAAATGATACTCCATGGAAACCAAGCAAGTACCATTGATCAACCACTTGGGTATGAAGTCAAGGGTAAGGAGAAATTAGTGTGCAGGTTGAAAAAGAGTCTATATGGGCTCAAACAAGCTCCAAGGCAATGGTACATGAGGTTTGATAGTTTTATGCAAGAGCACGGTTACTTGAGATATGAATCTGACCATTGTGTTTATTTCAAGAAGCTTAAAAATGGGAGCTATATTATTTTGTTATTGTATGTGGATGATATGCTTATTGTAGGATCTAGTATGTAAGACATTGGTGAGCTTAAGAGAAAGCTAGCTCACACATTTGCTATGAAGGAATTAGGAGTTGCGAAAAGAATCCTTGGCATGCAAATCCACAAAGACAGAAAAACAAGAAAATGTATTTGTCTCAGGAGGATTATATCTACAAGGTGTTAGAAAGGTTCAATATGTAGAATGCAAAACCTATTAGCACACATATGGTTGGACACTTCAAATTAAGCAAAGATCAGTGTCCATCATCACATGAGGAGGTCAAATACATGACACAAGTGCCATATGCTTCAGTAGTTGGGAGTCTCATGTATGTTATGGTTTGTACTAGACCAAACATTACACAGATAGTGGGAGTGGTGAGTAGATATATGGCCAATCCAGGTAAAGAGCATTGGAAAGCAGTCCAATGGATACTCAGGTATTTGAAAGGGACATCTAGCATGTAGTTATGCTATGGAGGTTCGGATATTTCTTTACGTGGCTATGTTGATTCAGATATGGTGGAGATTTGGATGGTAGGAGAAGCACCGAATATATTTTCACAAAGGGTGGGATGAAAGTTAGCTAGATTTCAAGATTGCAGAAGGTTGTGGCTTTGTCTACTACAGAGGCAGAGTATGTTGCAACTACAAAGGCTAGCAAAGAGATGATATAGATGAGTAGGTTCTTGGAAGAGTTGGGAAAGAAACAAGGTGATTGTAAACTATTCAATGACAGTTAGAGTGCAATTCATTTGGCAAAGAACTCAATGTTTCATTCGAGAACAAAACACATTCAATTGAGGTATCACTTCATATGACAAGTATTGGAGGATGGACAGTTGAATCTGGAAAAGATTCATATGAGAAAGAACCCTGTGGATATGCTAACGAAGCCATTAAAGAAAGGAGAAGTTGGAGCTACACTCCACTTCTGTTGGTCTTCGAGTTTGAGACTTGAAGAGGAAGAAACAAAGCTAAGGAAGGATCCAAGAATGATGTTTTATAGGTATGGTGCAGTAATTAATCTCCAAGTGGGAGATTGTTGAGTTGTGGAGCTCAATTACTTCAGTTTAGCATGCAATGGAAACTTGTTGGAAAATATAGTAACCGTCATCGGTTAGGGGGTAACCGCATCGGTCACCTAGGACCAACATCGGTCAGGCAAGGAAGGAACCGACATTGGTCAGGCAAGGAAGGAACCGACATCGGTTACCTGTGCGAGGATGTTTTAATTAACTCTTGGGAATTAGATCTATTTTTAGCATTAAAGTATATCTATTGATTGTAATTGCATGGCTAAGTTCCCTAAGTCTATAAATGACTATATAAGCATAAAGATAGGGTTTAGAAGTGAGAGATTAACAAGAATTAGAAAGAACTTGCAAAAGTTTGTGAGAGAGAATTCTTGGTGATGAAGCAAAAGCTTGAGGAAAGAAAGTACTATACATTTGAGAGGTGTGGATGATTGTAAATCTTCATTGTATATCTTGTCAAAGATTTGGATAATAGATCAACTTGTTTCTTAGTGGACATAGCCTACACCGGTGAACCACGTTAAATCTGTGTTGATTTATGTCTCTTGGTTTGTATATTTCTTACGGTAGAATATCTCGCTTTTATTTACATGTATGCTTAGATATGATATATTTTCGCATCAATCGATGTGCTAACCCCAACACGCTTGCCCCAAAGATGACTTTACTCTACTAGGAATCGACCAATTGGTTGATCTCACTGCTTTGGCCATGAGATGCTATCACTCATGGATGGTTTCTCAGGTTATAATCAAATACTACTCACTCTAGAAGATCAACACAAAATTGCCTTCATCACTCCTTGGGGGACCTTCTGCTATCGAGTCATGCCTTTTGGCCTTAAAAATGCTAGTGCTACATATCAGCGAGCCATGACTTATATCTTCCATGACATCATGCATCACATATTGGAAGATTACGTAGATGACCTTCTTGCCAAATATAGACATTGGCCCGGACACTTGCTGACATCCGTAAGGTCATCTTTGACCGCCTCATCAAGTATTGTGTTCATCTTCAACCTAAGAAGTGTGTCTTTGCTTGTACTTTCAAGAAAAATCCTTGGTTTCATTGTTTCTTTGTGTGGCATAGAAGTCAATCCTGCTAAAGTGAAGGCTATTCTCAAAATGCCTCTACCTACTAATCTCCATCAACTTCAAAGTTTGCAAGGTAAGTTGCAATCTATCCATCGATTAATTTCACAACTTTCTGACCATTGTCAACCATTTCATCATTTTCTCAAGAAGGACGTCTCATTCAAATGGGATAATGAATGCCACAAAGCCTTGATGCCTTAAAAAATACCTTCTTCAACCACCGATGCTCATTCCTTCAAAGGATGACCAACCCTTTTACCTATACATTTATTCTACCGACTATTCCTTATGTGTCGGGCTCACTCATCGCGAAAGAGCAATATAGGGAGCAAGCGGTTTATTACATAAGCCACACACTTCTAGACTATGAGACTAGGTACACCCATGTTGAAAAACTTTGCTTAGCCTTAGTTTTGTCACCACTAAACTACGTCATTACCTACTCAACCACAAAACCTTTGTCATCACTAACACTGACCCTCTACATTATATATACGCCAAACCCTACAAACATCAACATGTTGTACATTAGCTCATGCTTCTTGCAGACCTTGACCTTGAATTCATCCATCAAAAGTTTGTTAAAGGCCAAGCCATTACTGACCAACTGGCAGATGCACCTCTTTCTAGAAATCAACCCTCTAACTTTGATTTCCCTGACAAATCCATTGCTACCCTCTCTTTGGATGATACCACTTACCAGATGACCTTATTCTTTGATGGTTCCAAATGTCAACGTGGGGTGGTGCAGGTGTTATCCTCATTCCTCTTAATGGTGAACCTATGTTGTTATCTTTCAAACTAGATTTTGAGTGCACTAACAACATTGTTGAATATGAAGCACTCGTATTAGGCCTTCAAACCGCCATCTCCCTAGATGTTAAATCAATTAATATCTTTGGTGATTCCTAACTGTAAACCAAGTCAATGGTATATACTAGTGTCGTAATGAAATACTGCAAAAGTACAAATGTCATGTCGACACACTTTTGACTACCTTTGACCGTTACAAACTTCAAACCACCCCACGTTCTACCAATAAATTTGTGGATACCATGGCCTTTTTGGCTTCTCAGATACCCGCTTCACCTACTGACTCCAAAATATTTTTCACAATACAAAGGTTGCAATCACCCTCTTATTTACCTTGTGAGGTCCATTCCGTTAGAACCGTTGCACCTGACCCACGTGACCTTTGGTATAAGCAGTTCTGACTACCTTTCCCTTTCCATTCTACCTCCCGATCTCACTCGTAATGGACAACATGCCTTTCTTAAAAGTGTCTCTTGCTATGTCATCATGGGTGGTCTCCTTTATAAGTGTGACTTTGATGGTATTCTCTTATGATGCCTTACAAGTTCTGAAATTCCTTACACCATCAAGGAAGTTCACAATGGAATTTGTGGAGGCCACTTTAGTGGTTTAGTATGCTAAACGCATTCTTCGCCTTGGCTATTATTGGCCAACCTTGAACCATGACTATTGTGACTATGTCAAACGTTGTGTGAAATTCCAACAACATGCTAATCTTCATCACACACCTAGTCATGTCTTACAGGTCGCACGAGACCTTTGGCCTTTCTCTCAATGGGGTTTGGATCTTATCGAGAAATTAATACTCATTCTTCACAACACCATCAATGGATTATAATTACTTATGAATATTACACTAAATGGGTAGAAGCCATTCCCCTCATTTCTACAAAAGTTGAGAAGATATGTGAATTCATTAACCATCACATCATCTATCGCTTTGGTGTTCCTCATTGCCTCATCACCGATAACAGAAAGCAATTCAAAAATAAAACCTTATGAAATTTGTGTGATGCTTTTGGCATTCAACTCAGTTTCTTGTCACCGTATTACCCACAAACAAATGGCCAAGCAAAATCAACCAATAAATCCTTGAACAAAATTCTTATGAAAGTAGTTGACGATACTGGGAAGGATTGGCATACACACATTCCTTTTTCCTTGTGGGCTTATCGCACTAGTATTCACACTTTGACTACTGCCACACCTTTTTCTCTGGTCTACTGTACGAGAATGTCTTGCCTCTTGAAGTCCAGATTTCATCTCTCTGCATCTCACTACAAGATGTGCTCAACGACGATGACTTTCGCTAGGGATCGTTAATCACAACTTGAGTTGTTAGATGAACGTCATCTCAATGCTCTTGACCATCTCCAAATATACCAAAAATGTATTAAACGTGCCTTCTGACAATAAACATGTCCACGAATGAACCTTTCGTGCCGGTGACCTTGTCTTGAAGGAAAGTCAACATGTAACCAAAGAAGAGAAAAGTAAACGGGAAAATTCACTCCTAATTGGCCGGGACCCTATATCGTTACTCATGCATATGGATCGGTGCTTATCGTTTGTCTTCACTTGAATGTAAACCCGAACCTAAGCCCCTCAATGCCTTATATCTTAGACCATTTTATTGTTGAAATCGAGTTGTTAGTGCAACATCACAAAGACACCCAAATGAGTTCTAAAAATATACTTTTCTAAGGCAGAATCATCTGGTGTGATTGCATAACATTGAACTTTCCCCAAGGTGTGGGACCTTGCAAAAGTGGGAAAGCTCTCCAGATTAAAGGTTGGTTCCTATTCCTCTATTTAGGTGCATACGTGAGAGCTTGCAGAGGATTTCTCTCTATACCTAATCTAAAACTTGCCAAGGAGACATGGAAAAAGGGATATAAGAAATAAGAAATAACTAAGCTACAAGGTGATGCACCGAAGGAATGATGAACACTAGTTTTGCCAATAGACACAAACCAACCAAATGCATATGATAACCAAGCACAAATAATTAGATCTATAATGAAATATCAGATGAAAGCAAAATGGACAAGAAAGGATCTAAAGTCGATCACATACGTGTTTTATTGCTCTAGTAGATTGATACAATGCATTACAAAGTGGCCAAAAGGTAGAAACGTATTATAGTCTAGTGGAAGGTCTGAAACCCCATGAGTTTCTTTGCCAGAAGAAAAGGGGAGCCTACAAAATGAAGAATGTCCAACCCTTTACAATGAATCCCACCCATGTATTTATAGATTCAATTAGAGAGGAGAAAGAGAGGGAGAAGTGGGAAAAGCAGGTTGAAGCTCAACCACTGCTTTGTTAATGCCTCTAACAAAATCTACCCCAAATTTGTCTTTATTGCATCAATCCTTGGTTTAACGCCTTGAAGGAAGAGGAAACAATGGAACAGATCGAATCCGATTTGGTTGTTGAGGCAAGGAGATCCTGCATTAAAGGCTTGAAGACATTTCTCCATTTTTCACCTACTAGGGCCTGAGAAAAATGAATTTTTATCTTTCCATGGTGTAGAAGACGTTGAGATGCTTCCAACGGTGTCAGATTTGTAATATTTTGAGCCCTGAGTCGAAAGATATGCCCCTTTGAAGTTTGTATCGAATCCGTACAAATGGGCAGGAAAAAAATTTGAAAAATGGGTCCCCTTTTGATATGGGACACGTGGCAGCCAAATTAGAACAAAATCAGGCTTGTGGGTCTGCAATTTATCTTTTGCCCCTTTTCACAAAAAACGTAAAACTCAAAAAACTCCCACGGCCCCGAAGCTCCGCTTGGACACATGGTGCCCTTTGGTTGGTTGGGGAGATGCGCTTCAATTTTGTCTCTGTGCCTTTTTGTCAAAAGGAAAATTTTCACCTTTTCCTCCGACGCCCTGCTTTGGCCTTGACTCGCTCAAACGCTAACTTTTTCCTTTAGGTGGAGTTACGACCCATTTTGCAACTTTTTAGCTAAATATTTTGCTTGGCGGGGCATATCTCTTGACCTGGGACACGTGGCAGCTTGTCGCTCGTTTGGGCTTCCCTTTTTGGATTCATCTTTGGAGAAGCGCCGTTAGGACACATGGTTCTTTCCGCTGCCTCCTCCATACTTAGTCAATTTTGGACCTTTCCTAAACTGTTTTGAACCCGAGGACTTCAGATCTTCGCCGTTTCTTCCCCTTTCTTGCTCCTGGTTCCTTTGCGGCACTGCCCCTTCTTTTTTGACCTCTTATTCCATTGTTGGGTCCTTCTGTAACTTGGAAAATGGATTTAAGACATGGAAACAACTTGACAGAGTCATTTCTTTTGCATAGGGTCCTTTAGTCTCTCTCAGCCCCCGCTACTCCATTGTTGAGTCCCTCTGTGACCTATTTACAGATCTAAACGAGTTTTCTCAGGTTCTTTCTATGTGGGGTTGTAGTTGATCCGATATTTGGCCCGAGGGCAAAATATGGATAACACAAGTCTTATATCGCCTTCTGTTTATTGACTCGATCATCCCTTGAGCAATCGTTCACCTTCCATATTACCCGTTTGGAGGATCAACGACTAAACAAGAATCATGTGATTACCCGTCACCTTTTAGCCTTATCTTCAATATGAGTACCGCAGCTCTACTCATAGCATGATTCTCATGGATACTTTTCATCTTTTTTTAAAGATGGAATCCCATGGTAATTTGTCACTTAAAACCATTTCTTTCATAGTTAAACTATGTGTGCTATGGTTTTGTCTTCTAAACAAGAACCTCATCTTCCTCTATAGTCTTGTCCATGACTTAAAAGGTCCAAAACAAAATGGGATTCAACTCCTTGAGTCAAACTTCCAAAAAAAGATGACTCCCTCAAAAGGGACATCTCTTCTCTCTATCTCGCCACTATAAATAGACTGCTCCCTTGAAGGACAACTATATAAAGTCATTGCAAAAATACAATAAAATGTTCAGAAGCTTCCCGCATCGATCAACTTCACGAAGACCTCAAGGAGATAATATACTCATCCCATATAGACTTCCCACATTGATCAGTCTATCAAAAACAAAAACAAAAGAAGAAAATGATAATTTTTTTGTCATGGACTTGCCTATTTTTGATCATGGGTTTCTTGCTAGGTAAACATGTTGTCGTACACTAAGTTACACTAAACCACCCACTTTCACCTCATTGCCTTTTCACCCTAATTTTCTCTCTACTCAAGGGACTTGCCACAACTGTGACATTTTGTGATCATGTGACTTTCTTCACCCATAGAATAGTCCATTATGTAATGCCTTTTAGGGTCTCACGTTCATAAGCCAATCTTTGGTATGATAGACTCATTAAGGTTCTTATCAATTAGGCGGCTCTTTTACCACCTCTTACCATTTACCTTCCTCATTACTTATTGATTATCCTATACAGACTAGACCATCGACACCTACATTTTAAAATATTTTCACTATCACCTAAGACTCAATCATGCCGAAAACCTACCAACCCTTTCCTCTAATTCATTATATTCTTCCCTAGCTTATGGGAGAACTACATCAATATGAGGCCCCTTTTCATCGGGCTATGTAGGCAACACTCCTAGGGCATGGGGCCCTTAGAGGTTAGCTTGGCCACTCTTTACCCTAACCCATTTTCCCCACATATTTTCTATTAACATTCTACCATAATTAGTTTCCATTTTTCACAAATCTTGGAAATTTACCACACATACATATCTACCATTTTATCACACCATCAAAACATCTAATCAATCATTTCACATTTCTATAATATCAAAGATTTCAGAAATATACACCATAACATACATATAACTCATCATTTATTTCCCATGTTACCAATCACTTGGACACTAAATAAAAATTACAAACAAGACTCCACCATGCCTAAACCGACCTAACACAACCATGACTAAACCGACCTGACACAACCATGCCTCAACCAACCTAACTCCACATGCTTAAACCGACTCGACTCAACCATGCCTAAACTAACCTTGACTCAATCATGCCTAAACCGACCTAACTCCATCATGCCTAAACCGACCTGACTCAATCATGCCTAAGTTGACCTGAATCCATCATGCCTAAGTTGATCTTGACTCCATCATGCCTAATCCACCTAGTTTCCACCCATATACATATAACAATGGAAATTAAAGCAACTACATCATCCATACCATAAATCCCATCGTCTATACCAATGAAAGTCTGCACATCAATACAAATGTACACCGATACAAATACATAAAAGTATCTCAAACTCTCATATACAACCTCACCATCTTCAATGTGAGAGCGTTATACGATTCAAAATCTCAAAAAAATCTCGTGTACATCCTCGTTATCTTTGGCACGCAGACCGGTATATATAAAAAATATACAAAACTCTATACCTTGAACATATATGGTGACTAATTTTCACCCCACTTGATGTCCAGGTCGGTCTCATATATCTCCTCCTCCTCTCCTCTAGCCTAGTGCCCTGCCACCATCTCTCTCGCCTTCTACGGGTCTAGCCCTCACCTTTGCACGTGTGCGCAGCTAGGTCTGGCCTCCGTGAGCTAGTAGCCTCTCCCTAACCCTGTCTCTGGGCTTGTCGGCCCTTGTACTCTCTGCACTATGTGTGTGAGATCTAGTCCTCTCACTCGAGGCATGTTGTACCACTGTACTCCGCATAGGAAGGGACGTCTATCTCGGTAGTAGTCAAATGATCCTGGTAGTACCTAGCCTCATTCAGGGCATCCCTAAATCTAGCCATTGACACTATTTGTGGCGGTGCCATGGGTCTCATAACAACCTATGAACCACCCCTACCTCTACTACCGGTGGCCTCGACCCTATACCTGTGAACCCTTCCCTCCTCTCTGTACCATGGGACCTGTCCCACTGATGCCTATCCCATGGGACCACCTTACGGAGCTCGAGATGCTACATGTGTTGTGACTTGGGCTGTAAGGTCACAATCTATGCCTGTAATGGCCAACTAGCCTGCAAACCTGCTACCTACGCTGCAGGGTGGCCACCTATCCCTTGTCTCTATCTCTACACCGTGCGGATGCATGCCTGCCTGTAATCTGGGCTGTAAAGCCGCCACCCGTGTGCTTGTAATGTGGCAACCTATACCTCGGACCCCGTCAACCGCCCTGTAATACTATGATCGGGGCACAGTAAAGTGACAACTCCGCCTGTGCAAAGTATCCATATGAACTATAAGGGTAGCCAAGTTTGGTTGCCCTAACCTAGGTGGTGTTGCTTTCATAATTAGGCGCCCACCACTACCTATATCTATATGTAACTACAGTGTCATCAATCCACCGGTCCTTTATCTGCTCTCCTTCTGCTCGGTTGGTATTGTTAGTTGTGGTAGAGGCATATGCCTTTCCACGTCGTCTCTTATGTATTGAGGGAATAGTGGTGACACGTCCCGGGGTAGTCAAATGCCACTGACCACGTCAATAGGTATCATCTCGTGCTCGGTGGCATAATGCCCTCTCATCCACCTTATTAGTCAGAATTTGTCCACTCCTCCACCCTATCTCGCTATATGAAGGGAAGCCAACATACGACCTCCAAATGATGTCCACTCCAGATAACCCCTCCATCACTCACCTATAATATGCCACATCATGAGTAGCCACGATGACCTCTTCTCTCCAACAACATGCACCCAATGCCTGTATCTAACTCGAACCAAGTCCGCATTGAATGCATCTAGAAACTGAACCTCCGTAACCTCCCATAGGCCCACAACTCCCTGTACAGCTACACCAAGAATGCTGAGGCCCAAGAAAAATGAGTCCTATCCTCCATCATGTCATGGAGAACCCCATTAGTGCTTGTGGGAATCTCCCACCCTCCACATCCTAAGCAGCCGCAAAACAATACACCCTCCATGATCAAGACCACTAACCTCATCTCCTTAGGATGGACCATGTACATATCTCCATAGCTCAGGCTTGCACTATGGAACCGTTAGTGCAAATTCACATCATCCCCAAAATGACCTATGGATCTACTTTTCTAAGGTAATTTCATTTGGTGTGAATACACAACATTGAGCTTTCCCAAAGTGCGGGACCTTTGCAAATGGGGAAAGCTCTCTAGAGAAGGTTGGTTCCTCTTACTAAACTACTTGCCACAATGCTATTCTAGTGCAAGAAAGCTGATCTAATCCTAATCTAACTATGCCAAGGAGACAGAGAGAGAAAGAGGGAAAAAGAGGCCTACACTAAAACGGTGATACACCGTAGAAATAAAATGTTGAACATCTATCAAAACTGCCATGGAAAAGGAAGAGGTGAGCAATGGAAAGGATGGACAAGTGCATCACAAAACCAAGGATAAATTTCACACAAAAAATGTTCCAAAACTGCATGAACATAGCTCCAAAACTTGCAATGAACATTCAAACATGCACAAATATCTACAATGAAGAGAGGTAAGAAGAAGAGGAGCAAAATGAGTAGGGATGGACAAATGCATCACAAAACACATTTTTATTGCTCCAGAGGTTTACACAAAACATATTTTCTACCGTAAGAGGCAAAAAATGCCATTATAGAGCAAGGGAGGAGGTTCAAACTCCATTTTCAACCTTGGGAAGAAAAGAAGGGAGAGGTAGAGAAGAATGATGAACAACCTTTACAAATGAGCCAAATCTGGCTTTTAACCATCGAACAAAATGAAAGAAATGTGGAAAACGTGGGCAAATCAAATTGAAACTCCAACCACCAAAAATCCCTCCAATATCACCTACAAAGTGATGGGCTTCATGGACAAACCCATACGCCAAAGTACATTTCTCTACAGAGCAAGAAAGAGGCCCATACTTCATTAATTTTGGTGGTTGGGGTGTTTTTGCATTTTTACATGCCAGATACATTTTCCTATTTTTCTCCCGAAAATCTCCATCAAAAATAAAAATTTAACCCTCCATCGTGTAGAGGATTTCAATAGCTTTCCAATGATATAAAGAACATGAAAATCCGAGCTCGGGATCAAAAGTTATGCCCCTCTAAAGATTTAGGGCAAAAATCGGGTTGGCGGGCCGAAACTTGAACATTTTCCCCTTTTTTGAATTTGGGAAAAATTCCCAAAAAATCTCCACACCCCGCCGCTCCACTGCCACATGTCACTCTCTGATTCGCTGATGGAATCACGGGTTCAAACTCCACCCTTTTCCTTTTGATTTTTCATTGGGAAAATTTCCCAATTTTTCTACGTGCTCCGCCGCTCCAAAGTGGCACGTGTCAGCTTCTGGTTACTTAGTGGGGGTGAGCTTCTTTTTCTCCATTTGTGCCTCTATCACTTTGGCAAAAAACCAAAGTTTCCTCTGTGCCTTCGACTCCTGCCACTGTCATGGACACGTGTCGCTTCCTCATTGGCCGCGGGCCTTCCGCAACTTTTTCTCCATCCTCCTCCGCAGGCCTGCGGGCCAAAATTTTCCCTTTGCGCCCTTTGCCCTCTTTGGAAAATTTTCCAACTTACCTCTACCAGCCTGACCTCTGCTACCATGTGGCACCTTCTCATTGGCCACGGGCCTGTCAAGGGAAAATTTCCCCAAAAAACTCCGTCGGGCCATAACTTTTGAAATATTTGGAGTTAGGAGGAAACTTTTACCTTTCTGGAAAGGGGAAGAAAAATCCTATCTGATGGAGCCATTTCTAGAAACCCTTGAGTGATTAAAATGCATTAAAATTGAAGTTTAAGCACAAGAAAGGGAATAATGAAGGCAAGTTAGCCAAAATAAGCAGGGGGCTCATTTTGGATAACAGAACCTCGTCTTTGTCATCCCCTCTCCAAACACCATCAACATCATCTCCTTTGATGCCTCTAAAGAAATATAATAAACCTACATGCCCACTATTGGTAACCGCAAGATCTTGTACACATCCTCTAGGGTGACTGTGATCTCACCCATCGAAGATGAAATGTGTTGGTTGTTGAATCCCATCTATCGATGAGTGTGACCATCAAGCTTGGCTCCCAAACTATGTGCCTATATCATCTGACCCTAATAAGGCCGACATCTATAACATGATGCCACTCCTCTGTCGTCACGCTCCTTGTACCACTAATAATAGAGGCGATACTTTGTCTCTCATCCGCAACTGGTCCCTAACTAGCTGCACCCAAAAAACCACACCATTATTAAATCTTGACCATACCTAACATATCACTTACCCAACTAACCTATTCCCGAAATTCTTATTATTTATTTCCCCACAACCCTAATGACCTACCCTTTCCCTATCCCACTTTCACACCCCTCAACTCGTATCATATATACCTTTTACCCTACCCATTCTCAACACACTTACATTTATACCTCATTGCCTCTCTTTCTCTTTCCCTCCCATCATAACCCTTTCTCGATCTATTTTTCCTCAAAAGCTGACCGAAATTGGTCACCGTGGACCGGCATCGGTCCATCATGAACAACATTGGTCACCTGTTATTTGACCGATGCTAGCTATGCATGATGATCGACGTCGCCACCCTTGACCGACGCGTCGGCCAATGTTCACGCACCGACCAAACCTCGCAAAACCCTCCCCATTTCTCAAAATTTAACCATACCAACCTAAATACCTACCCTATCCTACCCAAATATCCCTTATCTTCCTCCCTACCCCTATTTAACCCACATTGGACTTCCTACCCTTCCTATTTCATCACTTTTACTTCCAAATTCAAATTTAATTCCTACCCAAAACCATTTCTACCCAAACCAATTTCTACAAACTATTTCAACTAACAAGAGTAGAATTGGATCGAATCTTACCTCATCTCGGTTCCATCGGCATGGCAAGACGTCGCGCGCAACAAAGGTGGCCCGATCAAATCCTCTCCCGCCTCTGCCATGCCAAAATCCACTCCTCACCTCTAACCAATCAAATCGATCACACTGCTCTCGTGGACCCGTCTACTAGCTCCTCTCACCAACTCGTAATCTCCACCTCACTCGATATAATGCCTTGTCCTTCTCTCTCGAAAGGTGCAAAAAGGTCAAACGAATTTGTCATTTTCTCCAAAGTCACAACACAACAATGATTCCGTAAAATATGGAATTTTTATTTTATAAACCCAAATCGACCTAACTGACGTCGGTCATATTTGTGCCCTAGCCAACCGACGTCGGTCACGCTATAACCGACATCGGTCACCCTTAAAGCTATTTTTCCTTGCTAAGCTTCCTTTTTACCTGTAACCATTAGTGCTCACACACCTTTATCATTTCGGACACCTATTGAACCATACCTACAAGCCCAAACTACCCCTACATTTCCTTCGTTGCATCTTGGGATTTGTTATTTTACCTATACCTCGGCCTTACCCATGCCATGACCTATTTTCCTAAACCTGACCTACTTGGTGTGACCATTGACCTTATGTACTCGTTATACCTTGTGATGTTGTTACCTATGTTGTTTTAGCCTAACAACCATACCTTGCCTATTGTCATGTCATTTATCCCAACCCAAACCTTTGGTGTACCAAAACATACCTAAACGTTCTTGCACCTGACCTACGTTGTGTTTCCGGACCATATCCTATACCTTGGATACTGAATCACTTCACCCTTGTTTGGATAAACCTATCAACCTTGGACGATGTAGATTTTGCAATATCTTCAACCTGGTACCGTGTTGCAATCTATACATGTGTGTGTGTTTGATTTTCATTACCCATTACCCGATTTCGGGACCCTGGCCTATTACCTATTACCCAAGTTGACCACTACCCTTCCCCACCTACCTTCACTTCCACCAACTACACATTTATCAAACCACTCACCAATTCCGTATTACACCTCATCAGTTCCTGGTTTGAGGGGGATCACCTTCACCCACACATGGGGCAACCACTTCTTGTTTTTGTTAAGCATCGCTTACCAATACAAGCTACACGACAAAAAGGGGCAAAATGTAGACACCAAATTTAGGTCACACTCCCCCTTTACCCACATGTATATTAATTTAATTACCCAAATTAAATTAATACCCATGATCACAATATTCATTATTTAATTACCTTAATTAAACTAATTTCCACCTCACCTAGACACCTCACCCCACCACCTCACCTAGACACCTCATCACAAACCTATTCTTAGCATATTTCCCTTTTACTAGGACTCAATATTCACTCACCATAACTAACTAAGACTTAGTCCTACCTACCTTAATTAACTAAGACTTAGTTCAACCCTAAAATCACATGCATATTCTTCCTCTAACCACATTCCCGCTTATCTAAGCGCAACATTCCGTTTTGATCCGTGAGAATAGACAGAGTTGGCCAAAAAGATTGCCAAGATTTGTCATTTTTAGTAAACCTAGGATTTCCCACCTTAACCGATGCTAAATCAACCCTAAATCAACGCTGGTCACCCTAAACCATCATCGGTTACCATATATTCACTTTGGTAACCTTGTTTGAGAGGTTGGAAGAATTATTGAAGTCTTGGAGAAGAGAGATCTGCATGTAAGCATGCACCCAGAGCACTCCTGCACATCCAAACACCCTGAACCAACAACCAAACATTGATTTGAAAGGAAAGCATTCATGACAACATTCCAGGAAGCACAACCGCGCGGCACTAATCAATCACATTACATAGATCAACCATCACCTCCATCCAACAACCACAGTTCTGTAAACACCAAGTAAGTACCTTTAGATCTACACCTTCCCATATTTATTTAGATTAGTTTCTTCATGTTTATTTGAGGGTTCTAGTCTCCCTTACATCCCATCATCTCTCACCCTCCTGCAAATCCCTCCATCCAATCACCTACAACATTTTAACCCCCATACCTGACTCCAAACACCTCTGACTATCCCTAAGCATTGCCATCTACCTCCCCATTACTTGTTCATTCTCTGGGAAATCTCAGAGAATCACCAAAACCCACCTTCACTAAGTTTCCATCAGCCTGACCCTCTGATGCGGTTAACCCTAACCGTCATTGGTTTCCCCTCAACCGACATCGGTCATACCATATCGACGTTGGTCTTTGTGTTTGAAAACCTTCCTATAACAACAACCTCATACCTTTCACCCAAACAACCCAAATCACCTAAAGCTTGACCCTGACCTATCCCAACCACTTTATTTACCTTGCTTGACTTCTAGATCTGATCATAACCTAGCATGTTAGATTATATTTGTTTATTGTACTTGAATGAGATACCTAAATCATATCAACTACAATAGGACATTATTGGTTCATATTATTTCTTGCATTAAGTTGTTTTAAACAGTGGATTGACAACCATCTAGGAAGTAACACACTTCTCGGATCTACGCTAGGCGTAGTCCACTACCATATACTATTTAATATTTCTTTTGTGGTCTTGTTTGTATTCGCAGGTAGTTCCTCCTAGCAAAAAAAAGGAAGTTCTCGCAATCAACATTGGATCGGAAAATTAGAACGTGCACACTCTACCTTCCACCTTCACTCACAGGTATTCCTCCTTACCCTTACCTTATCTATTTTACTCTTACGTACACACAATATTCGTCGAAACAATCAATGCTTTAGATGTTAAACAAGGTTTTCATTTCATGTCATCTACCCTTTATGTAATTCGCTTTTTGATGAAATAGTTCCTATATTACCAACTATGGTTGGTTTATTTTTATAATATAAAATTTCCAATATACAACACCTCGAGGATTGAGGAAGAAAATAAATTGCTTTATGTTTAGGTGTTCTAATAACAATGTGAAATGTATATCATACTTAATTTTTTTTTGGATGTCATAAATCCTCTTATTTGATTTTTTCTAGTACACGCTCTTTGATACTGTAATAACATGTAAGTTCTTGGGACATCGAATATGCATATACATGTTTTCCATAAATTTTTGAGCAATGTTAAAGATTCATTTTTGTAAATATTTTTTTACTAAGGATAAATGGTTTTTAAAGGGACTATACCTTGTTTACAAAAAAAGGCTCAAAAGCCGAGACATTTTTGTAAATATTACTTTTGGCATTTTTGCCATATTTTGTTAATAATATGTACTTGTGTCTAACTCATATTTTGTTAGTAATATTTAAAGATATATATATTTTTTTGTTATAATATGTTTTATACCATGCTTTCTATTGTGAAGTATTTTCTATTTTCTATTTTGTTGTTATTAGAACACATGACAATGTAATTGTAATAATCCTAACAAAGTCACAAAGCTATTACAAATGAAGGCTTTTAAGGTTGACGTCTATTAAGACATATTTAATATTCAACAAATAATGCATTAAATAGGACACATATGTGTATCAATTATTAATATTAAAGTTATTTATGCTTGTAACTACACTTGTATACAAGAATTTTAATCTATATATTAGTGCATGTACGTGAGGTCAATAATCACCAACTTGAACATAAATCAATTGGAATGCATATCCATTACATGTTGAATGTGTTTTTTACCCTTTTAGGCTCGTTCTTATACTTTTCCAGAATAGTGGATATTTTTTTATTATTTAAACTCATGCATATGGTTGAGTGGTCATTAAAATAAAATGTATATTTAAGTTTATTATAAGAAGAATAGGATGTTGTAACGAAAACAATTAAGTTTTTTTAATTGGATGTTTCACAAATTGCCTACTTTTGGCACATTGGCAATGTGGTCACCATGTCACCCTACAATGAAATGTGGCAACAACTCAACCCCTTTAAATCAGTCAAAATACATGCAACCGGTGCTAAAATCAAAATATACATTTTTGGGTTTTCATTTGTATGTAGTTTCTTATAAAATTAAGCTATAGTAATTTATGTACTTTCTTGCATATGCAATACACATGATTTATGGCACTAGATTAAGTCAAGTAGTTCGCATCAAAGAAAATATTTGATTATTATGATTATAAATAACACGACTTCATTTTTGAAATATAGTTCGCCTTTGTTGCACTATGAATGTTACTTTTCCTCTTTCTTCTGTTGTACGAGAAGAGAAGATCTTTCATTATTACGATTATAAACAACATGACTTCATTTCTGAAATATAGTATGGCTTTGTTGCATTGTGAATGTTACTTATGCTCTTTCTTCTTGTTGTACAACACGTTTTAATACCCCAATATGCATATGGGGTTTATTCAAGATTATATTTTATTGGTGATTCTTTTGTTTATATATGATTTAGTCGATCTATTTAAGTTTTTTTCAATGGTCCGCTCTTTTACCTCATCCCCTCCTTTCATTGTTCAAAACCTTGTAATGTCCTCACCACATGCGCTTGCATGATTCTTTAACATTGCTTCTAACTCTACTCAAACTTTGGCTCATGTTTCCTTGTTTAAAACCAACTCTACCATCATCCATAATGTAACTAACGTGTGTGTTTGTGCCTGAGAATATTGTCTCTGTAACATGTCATTTTGGTATCATATTAAGATTAATAATATATCGAAGGTTTAAATGCTAGTATTGATATTATTTTTGGGTCTAATTTCCACTTATGCTTTACTTATGGAACCCTATGTGTTGATGTTATGATGTATGTCGTGTAATATAAAGATACACAACTTCCTAGAAATAATCACCAAATTATGTATGGTACACAATTTAGCCTCCACTACGGTATTTATAGCCCTAATTTTGTGGTCAAATTCCTTACCTATCACTAAATTTTTCTAGAAAGGACAACCTTGGGAAATAACCCATAAACAATATTTTGTTATTTAGATTATATTCTTGTGGCATTGATTTTACCGAGCAATTAATCTAATTGGATAATTCTTAGGTGAGACAAACGAAACCCATGAATTGTGATGCATGATGTTTATGTGGCGAGATGAGATGGATTTTTTTGGTAATTATGGCGGTGTTTTGTATTTATAACATTAATCAAATGTCCAAGCTACCCCTCAATAGTGGACATGAGTCGTATTTGTTGGCTTGAGAATTTTGATTTCTTATGGTGGATTGACGTAAAATTTATGTCCTCCCATTTTGGGACTCATCGATTTCATCCCACCAATTTGAGGGGATCAATAAATTAGTCGGACCATTGCCATCCAAATTTTTTTCCAAAAATACACATCCATGTCCATAATTTTACGAAAAAAAGGGTAAGTGCAGGAAGTTGATGGACAAATATAGGGTCATCCATGGACATCATATTGCAAATAACAACATAATATCAACTTGTAGGGATTATTAGCAATACATACACTCAAAATTAGACAAAATTATATTAATATGAATCGTAGCATCCGGAATCTAGTTTCTAAAATACTAATTTTTGTAAAAAATGGATAAGATTAGCTATATTAAACACTCAAAATTCAATGACTTGGTATTTTTTTAAAAAAACGCCGATAAGATTATAGTCCGTTTGCCCACAATTTGGATGACCAAAAATTGATATATATTTTTTTCCTTTGGTGAGAAGTTATATGCCACTATCTATCTTGGGATGGATTTTATTTTGTATTTTTTGATTAATATTTTATTTTTATGATTTTTTCCGTGAAAGTGGTATGAAAAC
Source organism: Taxus wallichiana var. yunnanensis (assembly GCA_018340775.1). Taxonomy (NCBI): domain Eukaryota; kingdom Viridiplantae; phylum Streptophyta; class Pinopsida; order Cupressales; family Taxaceae; genus Taxus; species Taxus wallichiana. The sequence continues at coordinate 114,229,156 of CM031240.1, forward strand.
ATAAAGAAAACAGAGCACTTTCCGTTTGCCCACCATAACTTCATCAAAAAATATTGAAATCAAATTATTATTTTTTTGAACATGTATATAATTTCACCACAGTTGGGATGGTATAAGTTTTATCACATTCTGATAAGTGAAACAAATTTTGCAGTCTTAAACGTAGACATAAACATTCACAGGAAAAAGTGTCTTAAAGACCTACTATTAGTAAAAAATTATAAAATGATATTTATCCTCTTCTATTCACTTTAAAATTAGTATTTCTACAAAGCTAATAGTCTCCCCTACGCAATGGTACCATTTTTATGACATAGTTTTTACTTTTCGGCATGGTTCAAGTCCGCGGAAGACTAAATTTGATGTTTTGTTGTTTTTAATGTAAAATTTAGGATTTGATGTCCACTTAATTGTCCCCCAACTTGGTGCACTTACCCAAAAACAAGATAACACTCCCCAATAAATTATTGTGCATACATTTTGCTAAAATGGAAGGTTGTGATTTTGATGGGCAAATACATAGATATCTTAAAGTTGTTAATAAATTTCCAAGTCACAATGATAAAGCGATGTGAAAATGTGTAATTTTTTTCATAGTCATGTGTGTCGGTTACATGGCATTATTTGCATGTCATTTTTGTCCCTTTTCCTTTAATGATGACTATGCACTATCACTAGCATCATATTGTTGCCTATTTTAAATTTCTTTGAGAAATGGGAAATTGGCCAAGGCTATTACAATTGGTATTTAAAGAGCATATTAGCTATAATGATTCTCATTGTGGAAATGTGTTGTCAATTATTTTATTTTTGTTTTTATATAGGTTTTTACGCTAAATGGCATTTCTAAAAGGGAGTTTCATTGGTTGAAACTAACTATTTTCACCCTTTTTAGGTTTGATTAGGGTTTTACAACTATAATCAAATTGAGAATGAAATAAATGTTACAGGGTTAGTTTGATTAATTAACTTCCAATATTAATTATTCAATATCATACTAACACTTTGATACTTGCAACAAATATACATGGTATAATAAAAACTCCCAAATACATGGGATTGAGTACGCTTAACGATTATAGGTGATTTTGGGTTGATCTCGGGTGTTACAATGTTGGAATAGGGGCTTTTGAACCGACAAGGCTTCATAATTAGAACTTTGAGTTGAAGACCACTCGGGGCATGACCGTATAACGGGGTCATAAACCGTTGTTCATTTTCCCCCTTTTACGTTTGTGCACTCGCTCAAAATTGTAACTTGTGAATTTGTGGGTTTTTCATTTGTTTGATCTTCTTCATTCTTTATCTACCTATCACCTTTGATCACACTATGAGGATCTTTGAATTATTTGTTCAAACTTCAAACCCTAACCATGGATGAGTTCTGCAAAACAAACATTAGTTGGGTTGTGGTACCCTCGTGCACCATTGATGTCAACACTACTACAAAGAGGCCACAATCCACATGTCATTCTCCACCTAGCATGAAATATCTAGTTGTAATGAAATCAAATTTGACATCCTCTCTTTGAAAATGATTGGCTTGAGTTTATCTCTTGTGTAATCTGCTTGAGTGGGTGACTTTGAGTGCTTGCAGATGTGGGAATCAATTGCCTAGACCTAGTGGAAAGATTCAAACTTGCAAATATTATTACCCTAATGAATGTGCAGAGGTATTTTTGAATGTAGGGAGCTTTGGGTGCCTTATGTGCTAGATTTTACAATAGGAGTCCATAAGAGTGCTTGAGTGTATGAGGTACAAAGTGAGGTGAGTTTCACTTGTTTATATATGATTTCAAAGATGATTTAAGTTGGAAAGATCGACTGAGATGAAGTAAGTGACTTGAAGAATAATGTGTAATGGGAAGTTTGGGAGCAAAGTGAACCGGGTAAAGACCATACACTAGGGTCGGGATTGTCAAACATTCCTTTCCTATTGTACATTTTTGACCCAAGGGTGCAAACCTGCAATGTGAAGTTTGGAAGGCTGGAAATTTGAATATCTTATTGTGTTTCATGCATTTACTTCTTAGAAACTATTTGTTGTCTTGCAAATGTGTAAAGGGGAAAATTGTAAGTTTTCAAGCAAGACAACTTTCTCTTATCTCAAAGTTTCCATGTTTTGATCATACTTAACCAAAATAAGCTCCCTCTTATTTTTGGGTTAACTAGCTTCCTTTTGTGCCTCAGTCAAATTTTTACACATTTCAGGAACTCAAATTTTTTTGGTATTGCTTCATCAGATAGGATTTTTCTTCCCCTTTCCAGAAAGGTAAAGAAGTCCTCCTAACTCCTTGTATTTTTTGAGTTATGGCTCGGCGGAGTTTGGAGGGGAAATTTTCCCTAGGCGGGCCCACGGAGCTTGGGAGAGTTTTGTGCCAGGAAGGCTTGGGCCAGCGGAGTGGAGTTGGAAAATTTTCCAAGGAAATTGGCAGGTTGGTAGAGATAGGGAGATAAATTTTACACTTAGACCTTTTGGGGTTAAAAGGAATAAGGACAAATTTTGGCCCGCAGGCCCGTCGAAGGAAGGAAACGGACTCGCGAGGGCCAGGGAGAAATTTTGACACTTAGCCTTTTTGGCTAGAAACTCAAAAGTCAAAATCGCTGCCGAAGCCTGCAAAGGAGAATGAAGAAAAAATTGGTTAAGGCCTGTAACCAATAGGAGAGCACCACGTGTCATCGGAGTGGCGGATCGGCGGAGGATTTTGAGAAAATTTTCCAATTTCGCAAAAGGGGAAAAATGTTGTTTTGAAGCCGCGGATCAACCAGAAGGTGCCACGTGTCATCGGAGTTGGCGGTGCAGAGATTTTTTGGAAAATTTCCCAATTTGAAAAAAGAGGGAAAAAGTTCAAATTTCGCCCGCGAACCCAAATTTTTGCCCTAATTTTGCAGTTTTGCCCTAAATCTTCAAGAGGCCATATCTTTCGATCTAGAGCTTGGATTTTCACATTTTTGGTATCAATGGAAAGTTGGTGAAATTATCCACATAATGGACACTTAAATTTTAAATTTTGATGGAGTTTTGTGGGAGAAAATTGAGAAAATGTCTCTGGCATGTAAAAAAATGCAAAAAGTTTCCCCCGACTCCGCTCCAATGTTCTCCTGCCACATGGATGGCTCAAAGTGAAAAGCACAGAAGGTGATCTAACAGTCCATATTCAAACTGGCAACGTTTGTAACGGTTTCTAGTTTTTCCCGCCATGGCCGTTTTTCTACAAAAGAGGAATCCAAAATGGTGTGAAATGATTGGATTTCGATTGTAACTGCTTCTTGGCCATTTGGGGAAGTTGTAACCTTGCCCCTTGCATGCTATTTCTTGTCCTCTGAGAGTGATTTTATGGGTTGGCAATTGAATTTGGAAACTGGAAGCACATTTTTGTGAATAGAGGACAAAAATGATTGTTAGTCTTCTTCTATTCTCCTCCTCTGCATTTTTTCTTCTATTCCCACTCGTTGTACAAGTTTCAACTCTGAGATCAATAAAAAAGGAAGGAATTTTATGTCCCCTCGATGGAAAAATCGATTGGTGCTTTGTGACCAGTGTGTTTTATTCTATCTTGTGCTTAGAAATTACAAATTTTTCTTTCTTCTATTAATTAATGCATGTAATGAAACTTCTAGTTGATGTGTGTGGGAATCTGACAATCTACCCACAACATTGATTTCCCCTCCTTCATTCTCACTCCCTCCCCTTTCTTAGATCGATTTCTGCTATAGCAAGGAGTTGCTATTATTGCCATAGGGACAGTGGAGTGTTCCTGTGGATCTCTGGTTGAAAAACCACCATAAATCCACTTTGGTTTTACATGCTAAACAATGGGAGTTGCACCATTCAAATGTAGAGGGACTTAGATTCCCATAGTGTTGGCTTGAAATCCACAAATTTGTCCACAAGACAAATTTTCTTGCCAACATTTTTGGCACCCACCATGGGGCAGAGTTGTAGCATCTACACCCAAAAATGACCACAAGGTTTTTAAAATATCATTAAGTTTGCCTTTGAAGTTTGAAATTCCTTGTGATCCAAAAATACAAAAAGATTCAAATAGAAGAGTTCTGCAGATTGAGAAGCCATATGAACTGCATGGATGTAACTCAAAATTCTTGCAAATCCTTCTAGAAAACCTTCTTTGCTCTGTCATATCCAAAGGAAATCATTTCAAACTTGAAAGAGGTTACTTGGCATATTTGGCAGAGTGTAAATCACCTCACCATTGCTACAAAATTCAGGTTGTGAAAGAGAAGACAATAAACTTTCAAGTTGGTTGATAGAAGGTATACTCACCAGCTAAGGCAAGGAGGAGTGATTGACCCTACTTTTGAGGAGTTGGAGAGAGAAGAAGTAGAGGTTATAGCTCGGTTTGATAGAGAGGAAGAGATTAGAGCTCAACTTGAAGAAATTGCAAGACTCCAAGCTGTAGCAGAGGAAAGAGAAGCAGCCCTAGCTACTGAAGAAGCTGAAAATAAACATAATGGTGATAATGAATGTGAAGCACGTAGACCCAATGTACCATGGGGAAGAAATACTAGTCCACTTGCTCTCCCACAAATACTCCATGATCTACCAAGAGGTTTGAGAAAGAATTTTCCCAAATTCAAAGGAGATGGCTCCCAACTCCTAAAGAACATGTAGCAGCCTTCATCACTTGCTTGTGGTGTGTTAGGTGTTGAAGATGAAGATGTGTCGGTTAGACTTTTTATGGAGTCACTCCAAGAGAAAGTTGCTGAATGGTTTTACATGCTTCCTCCAAGATCTATCACGGGTTGGGATGACATAAGAAGTGCATTTGAACATAGGTTCAAGAGCACTGAAGATTGCCAAGATCTGCTGGTTCAACTCGTTTAGATGAAGAAAGAAGTCTCTGAGTCCATGAGAGATTTTGTTGCAAGGTTTGATAGATTGACAAGAAGAATCCCAGAAGATGTAGCCCCCTTGAAAATAACTTGAAGAGGTTCTTCATCAGTGCCTTGCCATCGAATTTGGTTTCTTCCTCAGAAGAGCCCAACCAAACACACTAAGGGAAGCTCAAGAATTTGCCATTGAAACTGATGATGAATTAATCCTCTCTGGAAAGGTGAAAGGCCCAAATGGGAAGCAGAAGGGTCAGAGTTCCAGATTCGGTCACAACCGACCCTATGTTCCAGAAAATGGCAAATGATCTGGTTGCCTTGAAGAAACAATTGTCCCAAATGACAACGAGAAATGCTCCAAGGAGGCCAAATTTCCCTGATAGACAAATAATTGCACCACCTCCTCGCCAACTTTCCCTTGAAGCACCTCCTATCAATGCTATCTGTGACACTAGAGAATCAAGAGAGGATACTTGAAATTGATGAACTTGAAGGAGAAATAGCAGAGGATTACGAAGGCTACCTTGAAATTGAAGAAGTTGATATGCACAATGGCTTGTTTGAGTTTGTTGATGATGGGGAAGAAGAAGAGGAAGCCCCAAGCTTCTCATGTGCTATCTTCACTCGAGCTCAATCCAAGAAAGATGCTCTACCCTCCGTGGCTCAAAAGGAAAAGAAAAATAAAGAAGATCCCACTCCAATAACCACACAAAAGAAGATCATCAGCAGAGGCTCACCATTACCACCCTCAATGGATTCAGCCAAAATGAAACTAGGCCAAATGGCTGCTAGAGATCAAGCTGTTATATCTAGTAAGTCACATTTTCCTTCTTCTAGCTCAAAAGTTATTAAAAACACTCCTCCCTCCAATGAAGTCTATTCTAAGTCAGCTAAAATTCAAACCATAGCTTCACCTTCACCTCCTTCTAAGTTGATGGCCTCACCCTCAGAAGACAATCCAATTTCCAAGTCAGCCAAAGTTCCTCAAAGACCCTTACCATGTAAACCTTCCCTCACTCTAGGAACTTCCCCCTCATCCAACATTGTCCCATTTGATTTTGTGGAACATGCAAGTAAAACCAAAGTCCAACTCTCAGAGTTAGAGTACTTGCAAACACACCCGACACAATTTGATAGATTTATTAATGTAGTCCGAGGTAGTAGATCTATATCTTCAAGTTCCACTTCTAAAGGACTCCTTCCAATGCCATCCACACCTCCATCTCAAAACATGTTAGCTCTCAGTGCTTCCAAAACATCTAGAGTTGAGCCTTTTTATTTGTCTCTCCTCATAAATGGTTTTGAGTTGAACAACTGTATTATTGATTCCGGAGCTTCTGATAACGTAATGCCACTCAAAGTTACAAATGCCCTTGGCCTAACTTTGACTAGAGTAAATGGATCTTGTTATTCCATGGAATCTAAACAAGTGCCACTGATTGGAAGAATAAAGGATGCACAAGTAGCTCTGGCTGACTTCCCTGATAAGAAAGTGCTTCTAACTATTTTAGTGGCAGACATCCCAACATCTTTTGGCATGTTTCGAGCAGAATTTTTGTAGAGACCTAGGTGGAGAAATTAAAATGGATTGGTCATCTGCTACTATCCCTATAAAAGGTGAAATGAAGAGGTTCTTGCCAGTTAGGAAAATGAAATATACTGTGCAAAAATCTGAAAGCCTAGGAGCTAACATTTTGTACCAAAATACCAGGAAGATGAATCACTGGGTGACAACCAAGGAGGAAGAAGATATTCTGATCTTGATAGGGCCAGACATGCCTTCCTAGAGGGATTTGAATTTTGAAGAAGCACTGAGGAGATTCGAGTTACAGGAAGGCAGCCCCGAATCACCAGATGATGCAGACCAAAAAGAAGAGGAGATGGTTCTCAATAAATTTCAAGAAGATAAATCATCTTGCATGCTTTTACAGGATGAGGAGTTATTCCCATTTCCATTTGGGGATGAAGATGATCCCAGTCAGGCCATCTATGGAGATACAAAATCAGCTTGTGATGAGCCCGTGAAAGGACTGAAAGAAATATCTGTACAAGAAATGCTTGAAGCCATAGAAGAAATTGAAGATCCCGAGCTCAGTCTCGAGCTCCTGATACAAGCCAAAAATCTTCAAGACAAGTGTGAAGCTGATTTGGAAGCCTTAACCAATGTGAAGGTTGGCCACATTGAGATAAAGCCATATGAAAAATACGATGCCATTCTAGGAACTGATGGTTGATGGATGTAATAACGAAATGGATATATTTTCTTTCCCATTTGCGGATGAAGACTCTGTCCATGATGAAGAAATTGAAGCAAGGATTTTTGAGGCCTCTGAAGATGAATCTCTTTTTGATGAAGGATTGTTGGAGTGCAACGATTCCCTAGATGATGAGGTAATCCCTCTAGATAGTTTCCTTGAGCTGCATCCTTCAAAGGGATACAAAGATGAGCTATAGGAAATGATGAATCATAACTCTGTGCAAGAAATATTGGAAGCAGTACAAGTTGAGGAAGACCACCGACCTGATTCTTGATCTCTTCACTCATGCCATGGACATACAAGACAAGAATGAGTTTTCCTCCAATCCACCCATCAATACTCAAATGCCCCACAGTGGAGTAGAGATAAAGGATGAATCAAATGTTTTTCATGGAGAAGATTCCAATGAGCATAGACCTGGAAAAGAAAGTAACTCAGAATATCCAATAAATTGGAACCAAAATCAGCTTTGGGGCAGCAATGAGATGCTTGATGGAGAATCAACTATATGGATAAACATGGAAGGAAACTGGCACTATCAAACTGATTTCAAAGAACATGAAAGCAATGGAATTTCCAAGCAAGGACCTGAGCATCATGAAGTTCCCATGGATTCACTCCTACCAAGTACACAGGTAAATGTGGAAGCACCTGGCTTTCATAAGCCACTGAGGAGGGGAGGCTACTTTCTGGAACCTGTCAACGGCTTCGTAGAACATAATCCTTTAGTGTTGCCTCTTCAGGGGTAACTTTTGAGAAATGAAAAGTGCATCAGTGAAAGTGAAGTTGTCCCTCACCTTGTAACATAGTTTTTCTTTTTCCCCTTTTCTGTTGTGTGTGTTTTTGTTTCCCCTTTCTATTTTGGTGTGGTTTTGGTTTATTGTGTTTTCCCCTCCTTCCTTCTTCCTTCCTTCAGTATTGTACATGACTCTGCAAGGCCCAATGGATAAGGCACTGGTCAACGTTATATGTTTTGAAACCTGTGATTCGGATCCTCATGTCATGTCTTCACCTTGCTCAATCCACGCCATGTCCCCAAGCTAGAGCTAGCTGTTGTCTTGTAAATGTGTAAAGGGGAAAATTACAAGTTTTCAAGCAAGACAACTTTCTCCTATCTCAAAGTTTCCATGTTTTGATCATACTTGTTAACCAAAATAAGCTCCCTCTTATTTTTGGGTTAGCTAGCTTCCTTTTTGCCTCAATCAAATTTTTACACATTTCAGAACTCAAAATTTTCTGGGTATTGCTTCATCAGATAGGATTTTTCTTCCCCTTTCTAGAAAGGTAAAGAAGTCCTCCTAACTCCTTGTATTTTTTGAGTTATGGCTCGACGGAGTTTGGAGGGGAAATTTTCCCTAGGGGCCCACGGAGCTTGGGAGAGTTTTGTGCCAGGAAGGCTCGGGCCAACGGAGCGGAGTTGGAAAATTTTCCAAGGAAATTGGCGGGTTGGCAGAGACAGGGAGATAAATTTTTCACTTAGCCCTTTTGGGGTTAAAAGGCACAAGGACAAATTTTGGCCGCAGGCCCACCGAAGGAAGGAAAGACTTGCGTGGGCCGGGAGAAAATTTCGACACTTAGCCTTTTTGGCTAGAAACTCAAAAGTCAAAATCTAGCCCACAAGCCCACAAAGGAGAATGAAGAAAAAATTGGTTAAGGCCCGCAACCAATAGGAGAGTGCCACGTGTCATTGGAGTGGTGGATCGACGGAGGATTTTGAGAAAATTTTCCAATTTCAAAAAGGGGGAAAATGTTGTTTTGAAGTTGCGGATCAACCAGAAGGCGCCATGTGTCATCAGAGTGGTGGGGCATGGAGATTTTTGGAAAAATTTCCCAATTTGAAAAAAGAGGGAAAAAGTTCAAATTTTGGCCCGCGAACCCGAATTTTTGCCCTAATTTTGCCATTTTTGCCCTAAATCTTCAAGAGGCCATATCTTTCGATCTAGAGCTCAAATTTTCACGTTTTCAGTATCAATGGAAAGCTGGTGAAATTATCCACATGATGGAAACTTCAATTTTAAATTTTTATGGAGTTTTGTGGGAGAAAATTGAGAAAACATCTTTGACATGCAATCGTGGAGAAGCCTGAATGAACTTCCACATATACTTTGTGATCTTGCTCCCACAAAATCCTAGTATCTGTGGATCTGTTGGTGTTGGCCAACCGGTGATGGCTTCCACCTTCTTTGGATCCACTTGTAACTCTCCTCCTCTAGCCACATGCCCAAGATAGATAAGTGACTGCTTTTGCAAATTCACATTTCTTCATATTAAAAAGCATTGTTTCTCCTTGAGAACTTGTAAGACTTGCTTTGAAAATGAGTTAGATGTTCCTCCCACGTGGCACTAAAAACAAGATATAATCTAGATAAAAATGACACATGAATCTATGAAATCTGCAATACATCATTCATCAATATCATAAATGTAGCGGTGCATTACATAAACAAAAAAGTACTAACCACTCATACAAACCCCGTTTTGTCTTGAAGTAAGTCTTCCATATATCCTCCTCCTTCATTCTGACCTGGTGATAACCTGACTTGAGATCCAACTTTGTGAAGAATTTGACATGTTAAAGCTGGTCCAAGAGATCATCTATGTGGGGAAGTGGATATCTATTATTTATGGTGATCTTGTTCAAAGCATGGTAGTCGATGCACATTCTCCAAGAACCATCCTTCTTTGGCACCATCACAATAGGAGAACCACATGGTGAGGTGCTCAGATGTATCACACCCTAGTCTAGTAGTTCCTAGAGTTGTTTCTTTACTTCAGTACTCTCCAGCAAGGATTGTCTATACAACCTAATGTTCAAGAAAGGGGACTCTAAAGAACAAATTTGAATCTCATGCTCTACTTCCCGTTTTGGTGGTAACCCACTAGGAGCTTGAAAAACTTCTTGAAAAGACTGAATAATACTATCCAAATCCTGTTTTCCCTGGTTATAAATCTTTGAAACTTCTACCCCATCTTGTTTATCCTTTAACAAAAGTAAACAAAACTGATTATGATTTGCTGAATAATTCATTTTTCTTGGTTGACACTCACCATAAGTAACTCGTGTATTATCTTTGGTGTGCTCGGATGATGTAGTTGATCCCATCCTTGACCCATCTGTATCGGTTTTCCCTTCTCATAAATATAATATCCCTGATGTATAAGTAAGGATTCCCGAAAACAACATTAAAAGCATCAAGTGGAATAACATCAACTTCCAATACATCAATATACTGGGAATTTATCCAAAACTTGACCTTACATCTTTTTGTTACCTAAATTTCAACACCCTTCTTCACCCAACCCAAAGGATAAGGGTGTGGATGCTCATAAGTCTCAAGACCAAACTTATTTACAATTGCTTCAGAAATCAAGTTAGACTGAGAACCGATATAAACCAAAGCATTTACCTTAGTTCTCTTAATCTGTATTTTGATCTGGAATAGTCTACTCATCTCCTCTTCCTGGCTGTCCATGTTGGTGGCCGTGCATCCAAGCCTCTCATGTACATCAAAGTCATCTTCAATTTTGACCTCCCCTTCTGTCTTTATAATTGTCATGGACTTCTTTGAGTCATTGGTTCGGCTCTTTGGATGTAACTTCGGATACAAATTCGACATGTAGTGTCAATATGACCATTGACATCATAGTTCTTGCAAAACTCTTGGGATCTTTACAAGTATTTAAAGTAGTGGCAGCTTGTTTACCTTTCCCTTTCCACTTACCCTTGTTACTTGTTTGCACATGTTCTTTCTTCTATTGATTTGTTGACTGCGTTGCCCTTGGCTCTGCTTCTCCTTGGTTCTTTTCATCATCTATGTAGTATGCCTGCACACACACCTTGTTGAGATCTTTGGGCTTCATGGAGATTTCATTTCTTTGAAGGTGAGTGTGAAGTCCTCCCAGTACTTAGTTAGAATATCCTCATCCTCCATGTCCATGTTCAACAACATGGTTTACCTCCAAAACTTTGTAGTATAGCCTTGCACACTTTGACCATTGCCTTTTCTAAAATCTTGCCCTTTAATCATTTGGTCATTCTTGTGGCCAATAGGATAGAAGTTAGCTCTAAGTAATTCTTTAAATTCTTGCCAAGATTTCACAATAGGACGTTTCTTATTTTCACAAGTGGCTAGATGGGTTTCCCACCAAACCAGAGCATGTCCCTCCATTTTGAGACATGCAAAGATGATCCTTTGTGCCTTAGTGACATTATGGACGCTAAAGTAGACTTCTAGCTGTTTTAACCATTTATCAAGCAACTCTGCATCTACTTGTCCTTCAAAGCTTTTAATTTCAACTTTCATCTCAACTTTAAAAGGAGCATGATCAGATTTTACCTTTTCTCTTGCATTTGAAGTCTCTTCTTCACACTCTTCCCCATAATCTTCCTCATGGTGGCTCCTCCCTATGCCAAAATTTTCAGCTAAGCCTCGAACCACTGAGTCCATGGAGTCTTTCTTAACATAAGTCATCTTCTACAAATATACAAGTTCTTCTTGTCTTCTAAACATCCTATCCATCATGGTCTCCAACATCTTGATTCTACAGACCAAGTTTTCTTCCTCCATTTGTCCCCGAATTCTTTGTTTCCACTTCCTTGTAGAAATATCTGGATCGCAAGGTAAATCCTCTTTGCCTTTAGATCTCATTACTTTCATAAAAATCCAATAATTAATACCAAAATCCTGGATACTTGTTAGCTATGATACCAAAATATGTTGCTTCCTTAGATTATGTTTTTGATAATACATTGTTAACAAAGTTGTTTCCTAAAAGTTTACAATATTATGCATTGTAATGGTTCTATGATTTTTCTACTGCTCTATACAATCTTTTACTTCGTTAACAAATATATTTTTAACACGTTTTTCTATTAACATTAGTACTAAAATTTTCTTGTAGAAATGACTAGAATGAAATAATAACCTAATGAGAACCTTAGTGACTATGTTCTGTGTTATAAAACTAATCTTACTAAAATGAACAATGTCTTAGTTGATTCTGAGTTACAAGACCTATTTTTACAAAGCCTCTTACCTCATATCTAAGATTCAATCATTTTTGACACCTTTCGTTCCTTTGATCACTTATGTCATATCCTTAAGGAATGTGAGGCCAAGATAATTTCCATGGGAAAGCTCAAATATGGTGATCAAAATTTTATTCAATCTAATGCTAAATTCTAAAGCAATTCTACTTTCAAGAGTAAAGTTATTGAGCCCCGAGTGAAAGCTAAGGCCACTTTGTTAATGTAGTGCCCCAATGTAACAAAGCTCTAACTTCAAGCTCCTTGATGACATTTTACTAAATTTCCTATACCACCTCAGGCGATGTTGCAAAATCTCCTTGCTAGTAATCTTATCTCTCTTCCTCCACCACTTGAGTTGGATTCTAGTCATCCTCAAGGCAAGAACTTTGATGAAAAAGCATATTGTGACTATCATTGTTGTAATAGACACTCTATAGATAGATGCTTTAAACTTAAACATGTATTTCAAGATCTAATTGATTTTGATGCAATTGAATGGGATGATCATGTTGTGTCTAAACCTACCAATGATAATGTTAAGCTTAAAATATTCAATGACCCGCTTCCTAAACATGAACATGTTACACCTGAGGCAACTACTAACCATACTTACAACGCGTGCCGCCTCCACAATCTACCAATGATACTTTAGATGTTCTTGTTGCTATTAGTACTGCTTCACCACCCATCATTACCTTTACTAATGTGGACTTTTATGCTTCTTTCAAATCTTCTAAGCTTCATATTGATGCTTTTATTGCCAATCATGCTCTCAATAATGTAATGATCAATCAAAATTTTAAGCATAACACATGTTCACTTCCTCTTCTATGTTTTATTATCCCAAATCAAATGCAAGTCACCTACCTCCTATGGGCGTATCACTCTTCCCATCACAGTTGGGTCATACACCATCTACTTACCCTTTATTGTAACATCAAAAATCAAACATTATGACATGGTCTTAGGTCTTCCTTGGCTCAAGGCCATTAGGGTTTTCCCATCTATTGTGCACCTATGTGTTAAGACATACACAAGTTTCATATCATCATTATCCAAGGTATTCCACATAGGGCCCCTTTACCTATTGTTCCTATAGCTTCGTAAGTACCTACCACTAGTGCACCACCCACTACAATTAACGTTATGTCTATTCCACCCACTACTACCATCACTCCTACATCTAGCCACAATGATGGTCTTATGGTCTTGCCATGCAATCCTAGTGATAGTACTCTAGAAAACATGCATGATTTAATCAATAAAAAATTAAACATTGCGGTAAAATAATAAAACCAAAAATATTGTATTTCATTCGGGACTTCTTTATTCAATATTTGATGTCTTTATACAAGTAGCTTGATCCTAATATTTAGGAGTCAAAGCTTATCGGAGACAACTCACACTCAATCCCACTTATCTCTCTAAGAGACTTATTCTAACTTCTAGATCTCTATGAGTTGTTACTAACAACTCATTTACATACATAATTAGATATTGTTCACACTAATAATAATATCTATTTTTCCTAACAATCACCCCCTTAGTGTGAACATGGGGAAGGCATCATCCTATACTGCATCTAACAATGACTGTGTGATTTTCCAAGGACTCACAAACCTGAGAAATGGTTTTTCCATGGTTACCATAAAACCAATGAAGGTTTGTCCATGGTTTACCTACAACCAATTGGTTTTGCTGGTTTACCAAAAACCATGTCATTATATGCCAGTATCTCTTTAACCCCCATCACATCCTGACTAATGCAGGTGATACAATCATGTACTTGTTTTAACAAGTTTTATTTGTAGAATGAAACACACAACTGAAAAATAAATATCACCAATACAATGCAATAATCTCTTTGTTGGTGACTAACAAGAGATGTAGTTTTCCTCCTCCTCCTTTGCCTCCAGCCTCCGAGTTCTTTATTTAGAATAGAAAGTCATCGGAATTGTAGTCAGGTTCTTCTGGTGCTGGTTCTTCTTCATATTCTGACTCTTCAACAACTGCATTGGCCTCATCCATTTTGAGTTTACCACTGATGACATCTTTTGCTCTGATTTTGCAGAATGGAGACTTATGCCCCTTTTGTTTACAATAGAAGCATTCTACTTCTTCTTTGTTTCTGTAGGTTTTAGCATATTTTTTCTTGATATAGAGAGCAGACTCTTCTTGATTGTCTTCTTTAGTTCTTTTCTCCTCACTTAGAAGTGCAGATATCATGTCTTCAAGTGATTGTGTGGGCATTTGTCCGAGAGTGAACACAACATTACTGTACTTAGGAGGAAGACTGTTTAGAAGTATGGCTTTAGCATCTTCATCTTCTATTACAACTTTTACTTCTGCAAGTTGCCTTATGAGTGATCTTAGTTCATTAATGTGGCTTGACATTGTCACATTTTCATTCATCTTGAGTTTGAATAGTTGTAGTTTTAGTGAAAATTTAGCATTGACTGCATTTGAGCCAAAAGTTTTGCTTGAGTAGTTCCCAAATTGTTTTTGAGGATTTTTCCAGATCCACATAGTGTAGCTCAGTATCTGATAGGGCAAGTCCTATTATTTCTTTTTCCTTATCATCCCTTGTTTCCCACTCTATTAGTTTTGTAGTGTCTGTGGGTTTTGATTCATCTCCTGATACAATCCTCCATAGATTCTTATGCATTAATTGCATTTGGATTTTGACTTTCCAGGTGTGAAAGTTCAATCCATTGAATTTGTCTAGTGGAATGTCCATTATACCTTAGAGCGTCGGTTTCAACTAAAAATGTGCTCTTATTACAAGGGTTTTCAGGGTGTCAGCTTCAACCGATAATGCACCCCCTCACTATGGACGTCACGTACAAGCGAAAGTGCGTCCAAACAAAAGTGAGACAATTTTTTTAATTTTTAATTTTTTTAAATTTGCCAAAAATGGAAAAATAATATTTTTATCCAACAACAAAAAGAATAGGATCAATGCATAGAACTTGAAAAAATACACATTTTCAAAAAAATGATACCTCAATCTGAGTTATCAGCTGAAAGTTATCATGCTTACAAGTTCTAAATTCAACTTCTTTCTGGACCCTTTCCTTTTGTTTTTTTCTTGTATGTCCATAAATGGAAATAAACAGAATATAGCTAAAACCAGATTCCTAAACGACTGTGGATTCACCCAAGAAATACATCGACACATCTAGATGCCCAAACAATTGCGGATTCACCCGAGAGAGACGCCGACGCATCCAGACATCCAAACAGCCATGCGGATTCACCTGAGAGAGACCTCGTCAAACTTAGACGATCTGTTTGTTTTGAAACTCAAACACAGACCAAATTTATTCCTAGCAATGGCGTTGGAAGACAATTACTTCCATATCAAAATACCTCACAAACTCCTACAGGAAATCATTGTAGTCTAACCTGCTCTGATACCAAATCTAGAAAACGTGCATGATTTAATCAATAAAAAAATAAAACATTGCATGGTAAAATAATAAAACCAAAAATATTGTATTTCATTCGAGACTTATTTATTCAATATTTGATATGTCTTTATACAAGTAGCTTGATCCTAATATTTAGGAGTCAAAGCTTATCGAGACAACTCACACTCAATCCCACTTATCTCTCTAAGAGACTTATTGAACTTCTAGAACTCTATGAGTTGTTACTAACAACTCATTTACATACATAATTAGATATTGTTCACACTAATAATAATAATATCTATTTTTCCTAAGAAGTACTACATTTTTAATACCAGCTACTACCCCCACACAACACTCCTCACTTTTAAGTTACCATCACTCACTCTCGGTGTATCTCTAGGTCTCATATTCTACCACATAGGACTTGGTCGTCATATAGAGTTCATGGTACACATTACACCTCTAGGTATCCTCATAGGTCTATTTCACCTTCTCCATGACATAAATCTTTAGGACACATACTTCCTACACATAAGATCCCACACCCGGTCTCACATGACACCAATCTCTTAACCCATGATCACATGCTTCGCTTCATTTCACAATAGTAGATAATGAGGCTTCACTCAAAGTATTCTGATTGGATAAGTCATATACTACTTACACCCTAGGGGAATCCAACTTTCCCCCTCATTTCTTGATGACACACTCTATTTATAGGTTCAACTTGACTATTGAGGGAGCGACTCCACACACAAGGGTTAACCTTGATTTTCGTCTCTGGTTACATAATATCTATTCATTAACAACCTTAAAAATCTAAATGTTCCCCCTTAGGGGCATTCTTGGAGATTCCTTCCTTCTCTTTGGAGAATAGGTTTTCATCTATGCCCTCTAGGGGCTTAAAATCCAAAAAACATTCATATATGCTAAAAATCCAAAAACATTCACATATATACAAAACATCCAAAAATATTTGCATCGCTCTTTCTTAGTTGTTTCTATTGTACACTTATATTATTTATGTTGCACTTTACTTATCATGTTTTCTTGATACATAATATGTTATATCCTTTTTCTATACACGTGCATTCATGTGGTACATTGAGTTAAATGCATGCTACACATAGATTGTTACATGATCTAGGATGCTACTAGGGGTAGCCATTTTTACATTTTCTCATACACATGCTATTTTTCCATTATTTACTGCTCTACTTTCTCTTACTTCATTTTCTTAGTCCATACATCGTGTTATACTACTTATTACTCTAACATGCTAATGGGTGCTTTATGTGTAGTATCTTCTTTTAGGTCACTTAAAAATTGAGATCATCTTTTTCATATTGTTTGTTTATTGCTTTACATACTTTCTATGTGTTTTCACTTGCTTTTTGTGGGCAATGCCCTATGTTACTTGATTCTTTCTTATTAGCCTTGAGTGCATAGAGTGTCTTGTGAGATCCTGAGTATTGTCCCATATATATACCATATTGTTTGCCATGATTGTTCTATTTGTCTGTCCTTTCATGTTTTTGCTTACATCTACAACGTAGTTTTCCTATTGTGTGTTATTAACACTTTGCTAGTTTTTCTATTGTATTTGTAGACACCTAAAGTATGCTTACACTTAGCATTCCCTCCAATTCAACCGATTGACGACATTTCGTTAATCAACCCTTCTTCACTCCATTCTTGGATGCCCATTCACGACACCTTCTCGGTCGTATTCCTCCTATAATCATCTTATTTGGCTAATATCTCTCTTATTAGCTAAACATTCCTCCTTTCGACCATTCAGAACCTCCCTAGTTCTCTCTAGACCACTTCTATTGGCTTTGTAGGCTATCTATCAATCACAATTGGTTATCCAGACCCTCTCCAACTCTCAATGAGTCTCTAATCACTTGTTAATCAAGTTTAACTAGCCTAAACCCTAGTTAACTAGCCTAAACCAAGCTTAACTAAGCCTAAAGCATGTTTATCCTAATCTAATCCTAAAGTGCTTTTTGAGCTTTAGTCCCACATGCACCCAAATTCCAAATTCTTCCAAACCAAAAACTATAAATACAAGGCTAAGCCTACCCATTCAAACACACAACTTTACATAAGCTAAAACCAAAACAAGCCTAAGAAAGCTTAAGAGCTCATTTGCATTAGCCAAGCTAATAAGGCATTTGATCTTGGGTCATCCACCATTAAAATAGCTTCATCTTGCACCCATGTTAGGTTAGTAATGGAATAGCTAAACTTGGCCATGTAGCCATTTAGTGAGATTCATTCACCCTCATGGAGTAAACAACAAAACTGATTGCTTAAGTCTTTAGTAGGCATATTTTGTTAAGCTTTCAAGAATAGAGGTTAATGCTATTTGTTATATTTCTTGTTTATTTCAAGTTTTAAACACATGCAAATAGGATTCCTTGCTCATTTCTTATCATATGGTCCATTGAGGGTCTTTTGCACAAAGCTTTGGGGTCTTGCCCCATATCCATAGCTCTTTGCAAAACCTTTCATTGAACACAATATTGATATGTATGTGCAATTGTTTAAATCATGTGAACTCCCTATTTTCCCCTATAGGAATCCTACAAAACATGTGCACATCAACTACATGTCCTCTTGTTTGGGTCATGCTCACATTACTCCATCTCATGTGCCCCAAACAAGGGGGTAACCATTGGATGATATTTCACCCTCATAATAGCTTAGAATCAAGAAACAAAATAATATGTACAAAATTAGACATGTCAAAGGCTCATAAAGTGGCTCAAAAACAAAATTGGGTTTAGAAATACACAAGGACCAAACCGTATAATAAAGACCATAACATATGGATTATACAACCCACTCTTTATGCTTCGTCCCCGGGGGAAGATTTAATAATTTTCTTAGTTGGTATAGTTTCTCAGGGACATATGTAAGCCTTTCACATAGTTTGAATGAAAAAATACATGATATAGTTCAGGTTATGGTGGCACCAAGGGTACATGTAAGATAACATTACCCCAGTACATTGTGTCATCATTTGCAAATCAATTGGGTTCATGTTCATCTGCAAAGTGGCACTTATTTATGGGTCTTGGGAAGTGTTAAGGTGATTGTTATCCTCATTACTAATATTATTTTTGGAGGGATGAGGAGAAACTATAATACTCCCCATACAATTATCTTCACCATGCGAGGTGCATTCATACTTATTTCTATTCTCCTTGTCATGCTCCATTTGGGGACTGATCACCCCCAATTCCTTCTAACTAGCTCCAACACAAAGTTCCTCAAATCTCCATAGAAATAGTAATGAGAGTACTCTCTCCCCCTCTCTCACAAAACAATCATGTAATCTTTCCTTTGTTTCACATTTCTACTTACATAATGTTATTTTCATACTAAGTTTAAAATTTTTAAGTTAAAGTTTGATTTCCTATATTATGGACATTGACTACACTCTTTTCTCTGTAGGTACTCATCTTAGAAAAACAAACACAACCAAAATAAATACAAATTCCTAGCACACACACAATACACTGGGAGAGAAGGCAAAGTGTGTCTACACACTCGGGAATTTTCCTTTAAGCACACAATTTTTAATTCCATACTTAAAAGGGGGAAAAAGACACTCATTTTGGTAATTCATTTCTTACAACAACACAAATTGTACACCACACTTGTATGAGTCCACACTTGCTCAATTTTACCAATGAGGCTATCTTTTAGCCATGTCTCATTCATTCTTGCTTACATACACAACCTACTTGTTTGCATAATGGTCATATTAATCCATCAAATTAGGCTATACCCTCACATATCATAATTCCAACTTTTAGATCACCCACACATGCATATGGGACCATAGTGGATAGGGAGGGCCATAGTTCCCATACACTATGGGACAACCTAACCGCTTTAGTCCATCTTCCTCTAACAACATTTTTTCTAATTTGAATCCCTTTAGTACATTCCTAGTCAACCTTATTTGAGGTTTCTAGATCCAAACACATATATAAGTAAGTTATTCATCTCTCATTAAGAGGAGCATTCATTATAATTGGAACCTAACATTCCCATGAGTAAATATTATGAGTAATCACTAGCAAAGTTATTCAAAGACTCCCTTGAACTCCACATACTCTACATATTCATTCTAGGGAAGCTACACAATTAGGTATGCAAGTGAAAAGACATATTATCAAAGTCAAGTCAAACTATGACAAATATCAAGTACAATTATGTTGTTGTAAGATCGTACTATTAATTTAGTTGCATACATTCCAAATATCATATGCTAGGCCGTAACGATGTGTGCTTTGAGCCCTCTTCCGAGTAGTGGCAACATTAGAGGTGTACAAGGGTGCCCATAACTCACCTAACATTTGTTTTGTAGGACTCTCTCAACGTTTAGGGTTTTGAAGCTTGAATTAGCTACATAGTGAGCATTACATAGTGTCGAGGTTCATATTCTAAAAAGGAGCAGAACTAGAAGTAGTGAATAGGTACAAGAAGTTACATAGGCTGAAAATATAAAAATACCAAAGTATACATAAAGGGCCACAGTGGGGGGGTATGTTTTAGGCCATACCATATGCCCCGGTCTCAGTAATGCTCCTGCCTCGGGACACCGAAAAACATACCAAGAATGACTAAAATTTTTGAGGTAATTTAAAAAAAAAAAAACAATTAATTAAAATTAGTCCCTTTGAACCCTTTCCGTTAATAATTTAATTTATACAACTTTAGTTTTCCTCACCCCAATAATAGCCCAAAACAAATTAATTGTTTATTCTATTTAGCTTACTATGGTCACCAAAATAAATACACACATCCTTTTAAGTTTATTATTTTTCCCCTTTTATTTATTAATTTTCCACACCCCTTTATAATTTTCCCTCCCATACCCATAAAGTGCCCATGACTTAAAATGTGTAGGGTTGACTATGGGCCCTTGGATCAAATCTAATCTTGGCCCTTGATTTCAATTTACCCTAAAGTTGCCCTAAATTTCTCTATGTTTTCCTTTCTCTCTTTTTGGTTTTCATTTTGTTTCTTCTTGTAGGTGGAGGAGGAACTATGGAGGTTGGATCCCCATGGAGTGGGAGGGTGTTATCCAAATCAAACAAACCATTATTGAAATGTGTGTATATATATATATATATATATATATTTTATTATGTACTGTGTGGCCGTGGGTTTGAAGAGAGGCATGCGATAGAGGAGGAATGGTGACGTGGGTGTAAGGGTACAGCCGGGAGGTGTGGCGAAGGGGATCCACATGGGGATTGGGGGCCTGCGTGAAAGGTGGAGAAGGGGACAACGTGAGAGGAAGGGAGGAGGAAATGATGACGTGTGGGGGAGGTTTACAGGTGAAGGAGGACGGGGACAACAACATGAGGGGAGGGGGAGGGTTACGCAAGGGCAGCAAAGGCGGGAGTGGTGGGGTAGTGGGGTAGGGTGCCGCGGGATGGTGCATAGGGAGTGGGGGTTGCTGCCATTGTGTAGGTTGGGAGGGCTCGACCCTCCCCTTCCATTGTTTTTTTTTAACATTAATTTTTTTATAATTTTTTTATTTAATATTTCTTAATAAATATTATATTATAATATATGAATTATAATATATACTATAATATATGTTAATATATCATAGAACTAAATATCACTATATTAATTTGTAAATTAAAATATAGTTTTGTAAGAAGGGTAGCATAGTCATATTATATAATATGACTACATTATTATTCTTCTATCAAACATCTAAAAAAAAGGACTTTCTCCAAAGTCTAGATCAACTAGTATACACATATTTTGTTTCCATATCCATTTTAACTATATGAGTATTTAAGAAGGATTCTTAACAATACAATCTTTCCTTTAAAAAGAAATAATCAGATTTCTAGAATCATATAGAGATAGAAATACATTTAAATCTAGTTTCAATTAATATCTTAATCTATAATGATTTACAAAGGGATATACATTTCAAAATAATAATATTTCCTTCCAATATTAAATATCAAACTTCATATAACAACTAGATTTCCTTTCAAATACAACAACTAATCTTATGTTTCAAAATCCTAACATGGAGGAGTTTCAATAATGAAGTATCACACTTTCTTTTAGAGCTCTCAACATTACGATTACATTCCTATTGTGAAAGACATGCTTATAAAATAACTAGTTTTCTTTATTTTCAAAGAGAGACTCCAACAATCCTCACAATCTCTCTATCAAGGAAGAACAATTTACAAGAATTACTTACACTTCAACAATAAGAATGCTAGTTTACTTCATATTACATATCAAGCTATAGTGTCATTTCAAATATGAAGACAACAACCTCTCATACACAAGATTCTTTCTTAAAGAGATGATCAAATACACAACAAAGCCACTATCATGTAAAAACAATACCAACGAAGATTCAACTCAATAAGGAGTGAGTAAACAAAACTAATACAACACTAGTTATTCAAATACCATCCATATCCCAACATAGGGATATTACAAAGAATAGGTCTCTTGACATAGCCATATTTACATGATATCAAGTAGTTGAACACTCCCAAAATTGGGGAAGAAAATGTCATAAACACCAAAGATAAGTTCCAACCATCTTCAAGCTTTAGGCTCCAAGTCTTGTTCTTCACATAGCCATCAACACAAGGAGAAAGAGCTTGTTTAACCACCCAACCTTTAGGCATCATTACATGCCTTTCCAAGGTTGGAAGGCATGCTAGCCTCCCCCAAGCCCATGGGAAAGAGGACTACTATCCACAACTTTACACAAGAGTAAGGGAGGACAACCAACATTACATTCACATAAAGACAAGACAAATATTAAAACAAAACACCAATTTTGCAAAGATGAAAAAGAGGAGAAACCATGTTCTACCTCTAAAATGGGGAAGAGAAGAAAGAGATCTCCAAATGCCAAAAGTAACCAACATTGGTTGCACAAAAATAATGATCTCCACAACCTCCTTATTCCTCCAAAGTCATCAAACCCTCCTTATTTCTCCATCCATTCACCAAAATCCTTCTTGGGAGGATTTTCAAACCCAAAGGGTTTCCTCTCCAAGAATGGGGAAGGGGGTTCAAGCCATATGAACCACCTTCCCCACCTCAAACCATTTGAGGGGAGTAACTAAAATCCTACATGGCTTGCCCATCAAGCCATGAGGATTGAGAGGGAAAAATCCCTCTCTCTTCCCCCACAAACTCCAAAATCCATCATGCCATATGATGGATGGAGGAAAATAAAACCACAAACATAACAACAAATGGTAACACACAAGTAGCAACACACATTTTAAACAAACAAGACTAATATCTAATATGAAATAAACACAAAAATGAACTCAAGGAGCCTACCTCCAAAAGCTCTCCACTTCTAATTTTTCCTTTATTTATCCAAGCAAGCTCTAGCTCCAAAATCCACAAGCCTCCAAGCAAAAGCTCCAAAAAAGTTCTCTTCTTTCCCCATGAGGGAGAATTTGAAGAGGAGCCAACAAAAATCCTCACAAATGAGGGGGTGATATGTGTCACCCCTCTCTTCCCTCAAGGTCAAAGATTCTCAAAATAAAAGGGAGAAAGGATAAAATAGCTTTTAACCCTCTTCTCCCAAATTACTCAAAATGAACAACAAAACAAATTTGTGCAACTTTTAACAAAGCACACTTACCCATCCACCTTACATGGATGTGACCAAAGGGAGGAAAATTGGAGGGAAACTCCCTCTATGCCTTGGAATTAAGCCCCCTACCTATTAGGTAGGGTCCAAGGGCCCATTTTCATGTTAAGTGAACTCCCAAACTAAAAAGGGGTCACTAAAAATGCCTAAAATAGCCCAATTTCGGGTTTGGCACATTTGGGCACAAGGGTAGAGGATGTGGGGCCCACCCAAGGGTTCACATGTGACCCTAATCCCTTTTAATTAAATACATCATTATACAAACTCAAAACTTAATGCAAGTGGGGCCATTAAGTCCCCAAAACAAGTTTACAAAGCAAACTAAACATCCTAAGCAAGATTAATATTACAAGACATATTACATTACAAATGAGGGTCACTCATGGTGCCCAAAACAATAAACTCTAATACTAAGGCCTCATACAATAAACACGGTTAGGACTTAGCCCCGTGGGCTGCTTGTGCAAAATTGTGTAGCTACCCTGAATCCCACGTTCTCCTATGACCTGTCACCTGCACACTCATTGCACACATTAAACGCACCTGTCCGATAAAATGTGAATCAACTACTCAATAAGAAATCAATGAATTCTATACTAGCATATCTTCATTCTGGAATTGAAAATGCGACAACATGCATAATTATACACAATTCACCATGAGTTAGACATAATGATAAAGTGACATACATCCATAAAATCCAACCATGCAATCTAAACTGAGTATCCATCAATTATAAATACGGTCCAAACAACATCATATCAGTTAGTGTCTATGACATCATAAGATAAGATGACAACATAGTAATCAAGCTAAATTGGCGCTATACGCCTAAATCTCCATACATGTCTAATAAGATCAAATATCCTAATATAATGTCCAAAATATATCAAATCCCTGCCAAACATGCCTATGAGTAAAGAGAACAACAAACAACTGAGGCTATAAAAATGTGGGCACTACATGGTCTAGATAACTACCCAAGTCATAGTTTCAGTAGTGAGGCCCTATCAAGTCATTTCTAGTCATTTCCAATCATCACACTAGCCAAAATTAGTACACAATTCAAGATATATCTTGGGTTCTCTTCTCCTCCTTATTAAGTTAGTGCTTTATTCCACTCGTGTGATCATTGTTTAACTTTGTATATTGATTATTCCCGATATTTCTACAATTAGCCTTAAAATTAATTGATTAGTATTGTATACCATCAATTACTACCCCTAGATATTAACCATTAAGGTTAAATCACAAACATAGGACACCCATAGTGTCATAAGATGATTAAGGCCCTTGGTATTGCAAACAAGAGACAAAATGTCACACAAGAAATGCATGATGCCACAAACATGGGACACCCATGGTGTTACAAGATAATCAAGTCCCTTAGGCCACAATCAGAGTAGAAAATAATGAAATACACACACAACTAACAAGCATGTATGAAAAACAAGAGTATCATAGTGTGATAAAATGACATAGCAAGTGAGATATAGAAAATCATGTGAAACCAAAAGCTATCAACACCGCACAAGACACATGTGTTAGTATTGTTAGTTCAAAAGATAAAAATACACTATGTATATAATCAATCGTAATGAGGAAGTGAAAAATGTATCACAATGAAACAATAACACTTGGTTTGTGTAGAGGGATACCCCTAGAAGAAGTATGCAAAGAACCTTGATAATTCCCATAATAGTGTATCAATATGTATGTCCTACATCAAGCTCAATATACCCCGTGAACACATGTGTGTTAAGAAGAAAAATGCTATCTATCAAACCAAAAGGATAAACAACATATATAATGGAAAATGATCATAATGTATGTTAAAAATTAGGTCTTACGTTTTATGTTTTCTCGAAAATATTTGAATGTTTTTATTATTTATGACAGTATCAATGTTTTTTTATTTTCAAGTGCATAACTATGCATAGAAAGCAGAGATAACATGAAAGATACCTGATAAGAACCTCTGAAGGAGGTGAATCAACTGTTGGAAATGATGGAGGGTGGGGCCTGAGATGTGACTTAAGTGCCAATGAAACAATGGTAGTGATCTCGGTCTTCGAAGAATGATCATTCCTCGAAGGCCGATGAGGAGATGTAAAGTGACGTGGAACACTAAAGGAAAGATAAGGCATCTTATGAGAATGTAAGCCACTAGTGACAATATGTGTGGATGAAGGGATATCCTATAGTCAAGGAAGACTATAGTCGTGTGAATCAACATATGTAACTAAAAACCTAACAAGAGGACAAAAAATATGTGAATCAATGTGTGCATCTAAGGACATACCAGAAAAACTAGGATCATTAGAGCCATGTGAAGAAATATATGTATCCAAGGACCTATCATAAGATCGAGTAGTAGGTGTAGAGGTTGCGAGATAATTACTAGGCATGCTAGGGGATGAAACCTTGAAAGGTATACCTTAGATAGTAATAACATGTTGATTGTGAATGAACTTGAGACATTAGTGGATGAATGATGGGATCTCCTTGAGATAATGTAACCAAGTGATCCGTAACCTAACACTCGATCCCATGTCTAAATAGTTTTTCAAAACATATCCTTTAAAAATAATCATTTTCTTGAAATTAATAAATAGGAATTGATTAAAATCTAATCCAAAACTGATTTAAAATGTGTTCAAAACTGAATCGAAAATATGATTTCAAACTCATTAATTGTTTCCCGTTTACACGATCAAAAGGATCAAAATACAATTTTTTGAAAGAGTGTAAAAGTGTTATAATTGTGCCACAGTCAATTAAATTCTAATTTAAATATGCAAATAATCAGAATAAACAAATGCAAAATTGAACACAAATACCAAAATTGATAACGAAGTTCACCCGCTGATCAGAGTTACATCTCTAGGATTGTTAAAACGTAATCCAATCCATTAAAAATCAAAATTTCAAGTACAATGGAAATGTTACAAATGTTAATGGGACTTAAAACCTATAAGAAACATGCTTAATAGACCTTCAAAGGACTCTGATCTTGATCAACAATGTCCTCCACCTTCCTATAGCACTTATACAATACATTTCCCCATGTTTTATGTCAAAAGTGATAAAATTTATTCAAAACAACATCAAATGAGCACCAATAAGGGAATCTCAAAGCTCAGGATGGTCATCTGGAAAATCTAAACATTTCTCCAATTATACATAAATCCTAAAAATGTCATTTTCGTGGTAAAAAATGACCATGTTTGCAAACTTCCCCTTATGGGACTATACACACCCTCGATCAATCCCCTTTAAATAAAACAATGCACCTTTTATATTGTTTGCAAAGGTATGTCAAGTTGGTGAAAGCGCTTAACCTTTTTGGGCTGGTTCGCGGTTCGAATCCCACCAAAGTATTGTTTTGGCATGTAGGTTGGGAAAAATCCCACACACATCAGGTTTGGGTTGTTTTGAGGCTTGAAATAACTTGTGACTCATTGATGTGCTCATGGCTATGGCCACGTCTACATTGTATTGTCAAGTTTGGAAATACAAATCCTGTGAGCTTTGCTTATTGCTGCAGTGTGAGTGGTTGACAAGTTGGTGAGTTTGGCGGCTCAACCGCACCGACAAGTGGATGAGTTGGTTGACAATCTTCAAGAGCCCCGCATGTGGTTAAAATGACTCAATGAGTTAGGTAAAATGGATTGATCATGTTGTAATTTGGTAATGTATGGTAAGGTTGTTATGGACATAGGCCCCCCACGGGCTTGGTTATTTTGGATAGTGAGTTAGGATGGTGGCAAGACACATGGTGGCCTAAGGACCCACCATGTGGACCTCTCAAAATATCCAAAATGTTGAGCTCCTATCCTACCACTCATTAGTAACACAAAACATGAAATAATATGGCATAAAACTATAATGTAATTGAGAAAATTAAAATCACACTAATATACCACGACGACTAGGTCACCTTCTTAAACAAGAATGGGTCTAACTATTGAAACCGAATTTTTGCATGCATGTCAAAGACTAGAGAATAAAACTCACGTCTATGATCAATTTTTTCCTCGATCAACTCTGAATTAAATAAATAGAATCCATGCACGAGTCGGGTACTATAGACCTGCGCTTCCATGTTGACCCAGTTTGACCATGAACTTTGACCAATGATATCGGGAGCATACAATGTCTGATTCATGCATTCCAATAGGCGTTGGAAAGCTATCAAAGTGTTATTCTGTATTATATTAGTTTAGGGAGAATTAGGGAAATTTTGACCACCCAGAATGTCCTCTGGATTACACCTCCCCAATAAAAACCTTTTGATCCCCAAAATTCTAGTCACCCACTGAATCTACTAAACAAATCTCTACATCACACCAATATACATAGACCAGATTATAAAATAGTGGTTAAAATTGCAGAATATTGAAATTCTTATCACAAAAATGGATTAGTATGAAGTAGACAACAAAATTCTTCTTAACAAGTGCCCAACTAAATCCCTATGATTATGCTAATATTGCAAATGCTAAAATTATATCAATATGAAATGACAACTAAATGATAATGATAGACAGTGTCTACTAACCTTGTAAAAATGCCACCTCTACAAAATATCACTTAAATAGATCAATATGAAATATATAACTAAATTCCAAACATAGGCGAGTGTCCATTGACCATGTGAAACTGCAAAGTATTGTAATGTCAAGTAGATCAATATGAAATAGACAACCAAATGCCAATGATAGGTGGGTGTCCATTGACCCTGTGAAACTATCAATCATGACAAAATATCACTATAAAATATCAAATTCCATCACCAAAAATGGATTAGTATGCAATAGACAACAAAATGCTTCTCAACAAGTGTCCAACTAAATCCTTGTGATACAACCAATAACTACAATGCACAATCTCACCCAAAATAGATCAATATGAAATAGACAACACAACGCCATACATCAAGTTATCCAACTGACCCAGTGAAACTATCAAATCATTGCATCCGCATAATATCACCCAATTAGATCAGTGTAAAATAGACAACAAAATGCTTTCTCAACAAGTGTCCAACCGACTTTGGTGAAACTAGTAAATCACTTTGTAAAATATCACGAAATAAATTATTTATGTAATAGACTACACAACACCATAAAGAGGAAAGAGTCCAACTGAATCCTGAAACTTCTAGTGAAGAAAAAATATCTATCCAATGTGAAATTGGGGATAAAATCAAACTACTTGCACAAATGTCACAATCCAAATCGGTGAAACTACCAATCACCGGTATAATTACAAACCAATTTGTTAGTGTAATAAATATACACCCTAATTGTAACCACATGTGATAGTTATAAATAAATGCCCAAAAATAAGGGACTTAAAACATGTGCAAATATCATGTGTGGATACAAAAAGTTTATATATTAATTACAATTACAAACGGTTCCCAAATGGGTCTTATAAGCATCTACAATTTTGCACACAAATGACAACATATACATTTAAAATGCAAATCCAAAATTAGACATACTGAACATGCCCACTGAACCTATGTAAACTATTGTCAAGATCATAATGGAAATTGTCAACCATAAATGTGAGAAGAAAATCCAAGCATGATAAACCTGTCACTCAATTCTTCCCTATAGGTGACACCATTACCTCCATTATGCCTTCAACACACTTCAAACATGGGTTAAAAAATCCTTATCAATCAACATGAATCCCATAAAAGTAAAGGCATAAAAATCATGTTAATCAATACCATAACAATGCAATAAAAAACTATCCAAGAAATCAATTTTACCAAATCAAGGGTTGATCCCTCTTCCCACTCAACAACTTAAATAGAAGGATACACCATAATAAACCTCTTGTATAACAAGGTAGTGATGAAACCTCATGTTTTCAAATAGTTTTGAAACAATTCCAAAACAAGGCATACTTTCTTCCAACAAAGCCACACAAAGGTTATCCAATCAAACATGGATATCAAAACCAAAACTATGTAAAATAGCCATTTTCTCATAGACAAGAAAATATTGGAATAATTTTACCTTCCTTCAAAATCGATAACTGTACACCCTATTGAGAAAAGGTTAACAAATAGTTAAATTTTAAACAACTTAAAGATTGCATCATGTAATGCTTAAGAAAAAGTTGTGAATATAAAATCAACTGAAATAACCAATTAGTACCCAAATTATCGAGTGTAATAATTATCCAATTCCCTGAACAATGTCTAATTTCCATTCTCCATATCTCAAAATGGAAAGTGGTCTTTTCACTTGCTCCTAATCAAAGGACATGGGTAAAAATAGATACAATTATTACACCAAAAGGAAAGCTTCACAATATGGTTTACACTCACCAAACACTATGACCAATGCTAACTCTGACTGGATTCAATTCCATACCTTAATCACCCTACAAGTGAGATCAAGAGAGATCCATTTGTCCCTCTCATCACATGGTTTCCTATTTTCTACAAACAACTTGTACTCCCAACAACTACACACTACAAATGGAAGATCAACAAGCCCAAATGTCTACACAAACTGAAAGTTAATATCGACAAATGCAATTAAAAATTAAAAGCTAATTTAACATTCTAACCATCTCTGATACCAAAACATGATCCATAAACTAACACTGATCCCATGTTTAAATAGTTTGTCAAAATGGATCCTTTAAAAACAATCATATTCCAAAAATTAATAAAAAGGATTTGATTAAAATCTAATCCAAAACTGATTTGAAATGTGTCCAAAACTAAATCAAAAATCTAATTTCAAACTCATTAATCATTTCCAGTTTACACGAGATCAAAATGATCAAAATGTGATTTTTTAAAAGAGTGTAAAAGTGTTATAATTGAACCATAATCAATTAAAATCAGTAAATAATCGAATAAATAGACGAAAACTGAACATAAACACCAAAATTGATAACGAAGTTCACCCGTTGTTCAAGGTACATCTCCGAGAGTGCTAAAACACAATCCGATCCATTAAAAATCAAATTTTCAAGTACAATGGAAATATTACAAATGTTAATGGACCCTAAAACTTGTAAGAAATGTGCTTAACAGATCTTCAAAGGACTATGATCTCGATCACCAATGTCCTCTACCTTCCCGTAGCACTTGCCTCATGCATTTCCCCATGTTCTACGTCAAAAGTGGTCAAAAACTGATTCAAAATGATTTCATATAAATAAAAATCGAGAAAATTCACATCTTAGGATGATTGTCTAAAAAATCTGAACATTTCTTCATTACACAAAAATCCTAAAAATGCCATTTTGAGGGTAAAAAATGACCATGTTTGCAAATTGCCCCTTATGGGACTATACAGAGTCCTCGACGGACTTCCCTTTAAATAAACTAATGTGCCTTTTATATTATTTGTAAAGGCATGGTGGGTTTGTGAAAGCACTTAACCTTTACCGACAACTCTACAAATTTGAATCCCACCAAAGTCTTGTTTTGGCATGTAGGTTGGGAAAATCCCACATGCATTGGGTTTGGGTTGTTTTGAGGATTCAAATCACCAATGACTCACTGATGTACTTGTGGCTATGGCCACACCTGCACTATTTTTCCAAGTTTGGAAATAATAGTTCTGTGAGATCTTCTTAGAATGTTACACAGTTGGTGAGTTTGGCACTTGACCACACCGACAAGTGGATGAGTTGGTTGATAGTCTCTATAACCCCATAAATGGTTGAAACGACTTGGTGAGTTAGGTGAAATGGCCTCGACTATTGTGTAATGTGGCAATGTGTGGTAAGGCTCTTATGAGTACACACCCCCCATAAGCTGGGTTAGTTTGGATATTGAGATAGGATGGTGGTAGGCCACGTGGTGGCTTGAGGACTCACCATGTGGACCTCTCAAAAATATCCAAAATGTTGAGCTCTTATCCTGCCATGTGTCGGTACTACAAGACATGAAATAATGTGGCATAAAACTATAGTGTAATTGGGAAAATTAAAATCACACTAATATACCACAAAAATTGGGACCCTTTCGAAACAAGAGTGGACCTCATTATTGAAACCAATTTTTTTCACGCCTATCAAAGAATAGAGAATAAAAATCACACCTATGATCAATTTTTGCCTCAATTAACTCTAAATTATGCAAATAGACTCTGTGCATGAGCCAAGGTACTTCGTAGACTTGCACTTCCCTATTGAACCAGTTTGACAATGAACTTTGACCAATGATATTGGGAGTATACATTGTCCAATTCAAGCATTCCAATAGGCGTTGGAAAGGTCTTAGAGTTTTCTTTCATACTATAATTGTTTAGGGAGAACGAGGGAAATTCTAACCACCTAGAATGTCCTTTGGATCACCAAGGAAGACCGAGGTGTAATGTACCGAGCTAAGAGAACTAACATCCAATAATGAAACGGTGTGGTAAAAGGGCCAACAATGATAGGTAATGTGATATGATAGTAACAAGGATTAGATTTGAATGCAAGCTTCTGAGTAGATATGATGAGAGATTGAAGTAATGATAAAAAAACATACATTATAGTTTTTGTGTGGATAAACCATTACACCATGTATAGGTACTTGATGAATAGAGATAGATCTAGACAATATATAAGAAATAAATGTGTCATCTATATCAAAGTCATTGAAAGTGATGCATGGTGTAGAAGGTTGTGTATTTGAGCAATAATACCAATCATGCCATCTAAGGGATGATCCTAAATAGGCAAAGGTGGTATTACATGATGAGCATTATGCACTTCATAAGTAGATGTATCATTTGCATGCTTATGAAGTGTATCATTTAAATTTTTAATTTATAATTGTTGTTGGTTGGCTTAGAAGATTTAATGGGATCATCTCATTCAATGACATTGTAGACACTATTTTTGACACCCTTAGGTTACCTACCCACACAACTCATATTCATATTTTAATCACTATACCTAAGTCCCATCATTCCCTAAATCATATTCTACCCCTGTAATATCCATTTACTTTTGTAAATATTCACTTACCCCCCCTAAACCTCCTAAACTCATTTTAGCCTAGTAAGGCCAAACCCTTATAACCTTATAACTTCCATAACACACTCTTACTTGTCTATTTTTTCCCCAACTCAAATCTTACCCATTTGGAGGTGGTTTCAACAATTTCTAAGTGGGGTTTCCCACTTTTTGTGGATCATTAGCGACTCCCACAATCATTGGTGATTTTATATAAACCCACCAACTTCTTTGGATGGGGATCCTGACACTTTAATATCAAAACTATGACCTTCCTCGAGATTGAGTGACATCACTCATGACATATTAGCACCATGCGGAGTCATATTGTGTCCTTGGAGAGCCCACACCATTGTAAGGCCTCTCTATAGCATTCATCATTTTCATTTCAAATTATAGGCAAGGTATTATTTCCCTTTCCATCCCATTTTGTCTACGTAGCATTTTTAACAACAATTAAGTCATTTAATCACATATTCAAAATATAAATTTGCATTTTATTCAAATTAACTGATTATAAAACAATCGTCAACGATTCCCTTGAATCGCCTACGATTTCCCTGAATTACCAAGGATTCTTATTTCTAATCCCTTCGGTCACATATTGCATGTTTTTAATCCATTTTATAATCTATTTTCTATTGATCTCTGTGTTTCAAGTTTCCTCTGTCTATATATGATTGTTCCAAGTGAACAGTATGAACTAGACACCATATTTAACTTACCAATTGTGTGCCAACCATTCGTGTGGGATAATTCAGATATTAACTATGAATTAAGTCTATGCACCATCACATTCACACCCAATCCAAATGATATCACCGAGAAATTGGAAGTCCTCCTCAAACAAAATGATGAGGCCAACCATTACTGGAAAGACATTTTCAACCCTCCCTAATATATCATTAAGGGCGTCGATTGAGTTCCTCTATCCAGATTCTTTGATATTGTTTGTATTTCCATCATTATCTCTAGCTTAATTGTCTAAATATGAGTTGACACCCATCAAAGGAAGCCCTTTAGTTCCTGGGATTGGCATTTGCTAGAAAAATCATCATATTATTATCTAACATCTCTCTTATCAATCTATCTACTTGTGTGCATGTTTCCTCGTTCTCTGGAAGAGGAGTCTCTTGCACCCATTTGGATCTGTACATTTCGACATTGTAAATGCATGTATTGTTAAACCCTGTTATTTTTGAGTTTTAATAGTTTTCTCCATGTAAAATAATTGAATCCTAAAATCTAATAAATTTTTTTACACGCTGGTGGGACACTAGTCCCTTTTCTATTAAATTTTACATTTCCATAGTAAAATCTATTTTTTGTTTCATTTCTTGTTACAAAGAACTAACTTTTCAAAGGTGGAGTCCTCTGGTGGCTTTCTCAAAAACACTAAAATAATTAAAAAGGTGCATTTTGTTAATAAAGGTACGTGTTTCCTTTTTCTTTTAGTCTCCTTTCAACATCACATCTTGTGTGCTTTGTCCTCATCGAAATCAATTTTTTCTTTTCGATCTTACAAAGAATCTTCATTTTTGTCTACCCATCTAGCTTAAATAGAGGTTAAAATTATGCAGTCATTTCTTCCCTTCACACAACCAAATCATGTTACAAATCAAATTTCTATTCTAATCACTTCCTTCTAGGTTTACCTACTTAGATTTCATCACCAAGGGGGAACTAACTCGATATTCGCCGATTATAAGCAATCGGTGGGCGGTATATCCGCCAAATCACCCGATACCCTTATCGCTGCAGGGATGTGAAGTGAGGGGGTAGGCCCCAATACCATGCATCATACTAAAACAAAAATAGATCTAGGCCTCTTGTACTCTCGGGTGTATCAAGGACTCCAACTTTAAACATACTTGAAACTAGCCTTAGCTGGCCCGATTCTCAACACCCTTTATCAACCATATTTTTCTTTTCACACATTTCAACTTAATCAAGATAATTAAAATATCTTGTTGATTGTGTGACTTACGTCTTAATTAAATATATTTATGTCATTATTTGTTTTTTGTTTCATGGTTTTGACTAGATAATAATCTTTTATTCATAATACCATAGACATGTCATTCCCATTGCATCAATCCCCTGAATCAAATCAAGAGACTTCACACTCCCCCAATGTACAATCAGAAACATCCAAAATTCCCGATGAATCCATTCCACAACACTTTCACAATGGAGATCTAGTATTTGAAGAACTTTTGGACACCAATCCGACTACCCTTAGCAGCTTATCTTGCTTCCCAAGCTATCTCGCCTTCCACATTATAGTCCGAGCCTCCACTAGTTGTCACCACTATCACCTTCGATCACTCCCGAATTATTGATACCTCTTATTAGCCGATTATTAAGCAAATTACTCCTTATCATGCCACTAGAAATACAAGAATATCAACACCTATCTCATCTAATCCATTATTTAGCTTCAAACTTAACATTATCTTATCACAAAATATTGTTAGTCAACAAGGGCTCTTATTCTCTCATCCTCGCTAACCCTCGTGGTTTCTAAACTCCCACTATTACTTCATCACCCGTAGTTAGTCACACCCCTTCCACTTATCTTCCTCCCGTAAAAATATCTATAAGTATGCCTTTTCTATAAGCTCCTTGGCCACAACTCAACTTGTCATCTCGCAGCAACCCACATCCTTGATCCGAACTTAGTAGTACATATTCCTACATCCTTACCACTTGATAATACAAGTGTTATCACTAGCGCTCATCCCATTACGTAGCCTATCTTTACGATGAGTGTGATGCGATG
This sequence comes from Taxus wallichiana var. yunnanensis, assembly GCA_018340775.1. Lineage (NCBI taxonomy): Eukaryota > Viridiplantae > Streptophyta > Pinopsida > Cupressales > Taxaceae > Taxus > Taxus wallichiana. The sequence goes on from CM031240.1 coordinate 114,264,164, forward strand.
ATACATTCCGACTCAACAAAATCGACAACTATCAAATCCTTCATAACACTTCTATCCCTCACCCATATTAGTATATCCACTCTTCTTCACAACCATTAGTTTCTCAACATACTAGTAATATTTCCTCATTTTCAAAATTCCATCATACTATATCACCTTGTTTCACTAATGAGTTGGGTACGTATGAGCAAAATAGATAGGGTAAGGGTGAGGAGGAATACCTATGAATTAAGGTGGAAGGTAGAGTGTGCGCGTTCTGATTTCCCGATCCAATGCTTATTACAAGAACTTCCTTTTTACTAGGAGGAACTACCCAAATGTAAAATGAGACCACAAGAGGAATATTAAACAATATATGTCGCTGGACCGCTTAACGTGTGCTAAATCCACGAAGTGTGATACTTCCTAGATGGCTGTCAATCCACTATTTAATATAATTCAATGCAAGAAATAACGTAAATAAACAACATCCTAATGTAGTCGATATGATTTAGGTACCTCATTTAAATAAAATAAGAAAATTTGATCTAGCGGGTAAGGTTATAATCAGATCTAGAGGTGGGGCAGGTAGCCAAGGTGAGTGAGATAGGTCAGGATTAGGTTTTGGGTGATTTGGTTTATTTGGGTGAATGTTATGAGGTTGTTATTACAGTAAGATTTACCAGATACAGAGACTAATGTCTGTCATGCAGTATGACCGATGAAGGTTAAGAGGAAACCAATGACGGTTTGGGTTAACCGCGCGAGGGGCCGGGCCGATAGAAACCCAATAAAGTTTGGTTTTGGTGATTCTCTATGATTTCAAAGAGAATGAGAGGATGAGGCTTAGATTGCCAAAGACGCTGAGAATTCTTAGAGGTGTCTGGGGTCAGGTATAAAGAGTTGGGAGGTTGTAGGTGGTTAGGTGGAGGGATTGGTAGGAAGGTGGGAGGTGATGAAATGCAGAGGAGACCGAGACTCCTAAATAGTGATTAAAAACTAATCTAAATAAGTATGGAAAGATGCATATCCAAATGTACTTACTTGTACTTACAAACTAGTGGTTGGATGAGGGTGATGATTGATCTATGAAATTGGTGGTCAGTGCCATGGTAGTGCTTCCTAGAACATTACCATGAGTGCTTAACCTTCGTGATCAATCTTGTGCTTTGGTTCATGATGTCTGGATGTGCAAGAGGGCTCTGGTGCATGCTTGCATGTAGATCTCTCTTCTCTAAATCTCGAATAATTCTTCCAACCTCTGAAACAAGGTTACCAAAGTGAATATATGGTAACCGATGATGGTTTAGGGTGACCGTGTCAGTTTGGGTTGACTGGTGTTGGTTAAGGTGGGATATCCTAGGTTGCCAAAAATAGAAGATATTGGCTATCTTTTTGGCCAGCTTTATCTATTGTTGTGGATCCAAAATGACATTTTCTACGTAAGTAAGTGGACATGTTGTTAGAGAAAGAATAGGCATGTAGTGTTAGGGTTAGACCAAGTCTCAGTTAGTTATGGTAAGTAGAGATTGAGTCCTAGTTAAAAGGAAACATGCTAAGAATAGGTCCATGATGAGGTGTCTAGGTGATGTGGTGGGGTGAGGTGGAAATTAGTTCAATTAAGGTAATTAAATAATGAATATTGTGAGAATGGGCATTAATTTAATTGTAGGTAATTAAATTAATATACATGTGGGGTAAAGGGGGAGTGTGACCCAAATTTGGTGTCTACATTTTCCCCTTTTTGTCACATAGCTTGTATTGGTAAGCGACGTTGACAAAAACAAGAAGTGATTGCCCCATGTGTGGGTGATTTATGATCCCCCTCAAACCAGGAATTGATGAGGTGTTATACGGAATCAGGTGAGTGGTTTTATAAATGTGTTGTTGGTGGAAGTGAAGGTAGGTGGGGAAGGGTATGCGTACTAGGGGAAAAGGTGATGATCTACTTGGGAAATAAGGAATAGGCCAAGTTCAAATTGGGAATGGGTAATGGTTAAATAGGGTAATAGGTAATAGGCCAGGGTCAAATTGGGTAACGGGTAATGGAAATCAAATGCACACACACGTATAAACCAAACACGACATGTTGAAGAGCTTGAAAATTCTACATCGTTTAAGGTTGATAAGTTTATCCAAACAAGGGTGAAGTGTGTCAAGTATCTAAGGTATATGATATGGTCCAGACACACAACATAGGTCAGGTGCAGTAACGTTTAGGTATGTTCTGGTACACCAAAGGTTTGGTTGGGATAAACGACATGACAATAGGCAAGGTATGCTCATTAGGCTAAACAACATGGGTAACAACATCGCAAGGTATAGCGAGTACACAAAGGGGTTGATAGTTACATGAAGTAGGTCAGGTCCAGTAAATAGGTCATGACACGGTAAGGCCAAGGTATAGGTAAATAATAGATCTTGAGACACAACTAAGGAACTGTAGGGGTAGTTTGGGATTGTAGGTAGGGTGCCATAAGTGTGGTGAGGTCAAAGGGTATCGGTCAATGAGGAGTTGAGGCCAAAATGGGAAAAATGGGGTAAAAATGGGAGTAACAGTAATCGATGCTTAGTTAAAAGTAATTGACGTCGGTCAAGTTGGGTAGGGTTAATAAAAAGAAAAATCCATATTTTATGGATTCATTTTAACTTTTGCTTTGTGGGAAAATGATAGAGCGGTGAGATAAAAGTTGGAAAGCAGACGAGATGAAAAGTTGAGTTGGCGAGCCTCGTAGCTTGTGATTAACATTCGGTAGGCGAGTCCACAAGATCAATTGGAGCCATTTGATTGGTTGTAAGGTGTGGAGTGGTTTTGTGATGATGGAGGTAGGAGAGGGTTTGGGTGGACCACGCCGAGGACATCGAGATGAGGTAGGATTCAATCCTCTTTGGTCATTTGGTTGAAAATGATGTTTTTAAATTGGTTGGGTAAAAAGGGGGTTTGGGTGGAAAATGAATTTGTATTTGTAGGTAAAATGAATGGAATGGGGGTGGGTGGGAAGTCCAATGTATTGTAAATAGGGGGAATGAAGCTAGGGAAGGTTTGGGTAGGGTAGGGTAGGGTAGGTGTTTTTAGGGTGAATGTGTTAATTTTTGAAAAGGAGGGTAGGGGTTTGCAGATTTTGACGTCGCGATAGTGACCGACGACGGCCAAGGGTCACAACGTCGGTTGGCCTTGGCCGATTTGGGTCAAGTATTAGGTGACCAATGCTGGTTATGATGGATCAATGGCAATCAATAGTGATTGATGGTGGTCAATGGTGACCGATATCGGTCGAATCTAGTGGAAAATAGGTCAATAAAAGAGATAGGGTGGGAGGGGAAGATAGGCAATGAGATATAAAGGCAGGTTTATTGAGAATGGGTAGGGTAATAGGTACAAATGGTACAAGTTGAGGGATGTGAAATTGGGATGGGGGAAAAGGGGTAGTCTTTAGGGTTGGGATGTGGTTACAGGATAGTAAGTAGTAAGGGTCTTGGGAATAGGTTGGTTGGTTAAGAGATATGTTGGGTATGGTCAAGGCTTAACAATGTTGTGGTTTGTTGGATGCAGGCTAGGGACTATCTATGGATGAGGGAAAAAGTACTACCTCTGCTGCTAAGCGGTACTGGTCGAGCATGACCACAGAGGAGTGGAGGCACGTGATGACATCACTTGATTGGGATCCAATGTTACAAGCATATAGTTTGAGATCCAAGCTTGATGGTTGCACTCATCGATAGATGGGATTCAACGACCAATACATTCCACCTACCGACGAGTGAGATCATTGTCACCCTGGAGGATGTATATAAGATCATGCAACTACCTATAGTGGGAAAACATGTTTATTCTATTTCATCGAGGGCCTAAGAGGAGTTGATAGTGGCAATGTTTGGAGAGGCGATGACAGAGATGAGATACCATAGTGTGAGCCTAAGCTATGGGGATATGTATGTGGCCCACCCTCAGGAGATGAGGTTGGTTGTCTTGATCATGGAGGCAGTGTGTTGCTTTGCATTGCCAGATGTGGAGGGTGGGAGATTCCCACAAGCATTGATGGGGGTTATCTATGACATGATGGAGGATAGGACCTATTTTTCTTAGGCACCAACATTCTTAGTGTAGTTATACAGAGAATTATGGGCCTGTGGGAGGGTACAGAGGTTTAGTTTGTGTTGTATGTTTCTTCTTCTTCACTCGCTAGGCATACGAGCACATCATATGTGTGCATCCAGGTTGGTTTTCCTCGCCTTGATGCATTCGATGCAGGATTGGTTCGAGTTGGCTACAGGCGTTGGGTACCTATTAGGGGAGAGCACATGGCTGCTAGGGCTGCACATGATGTAGCATATTACAGGTATGTGCTAGAGGGATTATCGGGGGTTGACATCATTTGGAGGTTATATGTTGGCTTACCTTCATACGTGCACATGGATATGGATTTGGATGAGCTACAACTACTTAGATGAATAGAAGGATGCCATGCCAATGAGAGCATGAGATGATACCCATGGATAGGGTCAGATGACAGTTTGGGCTACCTCAGGATGTGCCTCCACCATTCCCATGATACAAGAGAGATGATGTGGAGAGGCCCATGCCTTTACCACAACCGATGAGGCCAACAGGGTAGGATGAGTAGGTGGTGGGCTGATGGATTGATGACACCGGGGTTACGGAAAGATACAGCAAGAAGGGGCAACACACAATGGCTACGGGAAACACCACCGAGTCCAGAAAGCTTTGAGTTAGCCACCATTACAGTTTAGAGGGACACATTATAGGGGTAGGTGGCTACCCTTTTGACACAGCTGGGAGTAATGCAGGGGTAACTGATAGGATCGAGGCATAGGTTGTCGTGTTATAGCACAGTGGTAACCCGCAGGCCCAGGTTACATAGGGATAGGTACCCACATAGTGAGAGGATGGTGATGGGGATAGGTATCCACCTTACAAACGTAGGTAGCGAGGCTTGCAAGGTTAGTTGGCCACTACACATACTTAGATTGTGGCCTTCCGTGCCCAGTCACAACACACGAAACCCTCATAGGCCCAGGACGGGGTCCCATATTACAGGGGAGCATTGGGACATGGTCCCACTATACAGGAGGAGGGCAGAATTTGTAGGTATAGGGTGAGGCCATTGTTAGTAGGACATAACTCAAAGGTTGCTGCAAGAGCTATGACACCACTATAGATAGTACCGATGGTGAGATTTAGGGATGCCTTGAATGAGGCTAGATACTATCAGGATCACTTGACTACTACTGGGATAGATTTCCCCTCCTATGTAGAGTATAGGGCACATCAGTCTCGAGTGAGAGGACGAGATCTCACACGCATAGTGCAGAGAGTACAAGGGGTTGACGAGCCTAGAGACAGGGTTAGGGTGAGGCCACTAGTGGACGGAGGCCTAACCTAGTTGTAGGTCAGGTGAAGGTTGGACCGAGACCCATGGAGGGTGGAGAGATGCTGACAGGACATCGGGCTGAGGAGGAGAGAGGAGGATACGAGATGAGACCAACCTAGACATCAGATGGGATGACAATTGATGTCTCTGTACATCGTCATTTTGATTATTTTTTTGATATACCGGCTTGCATGCCGATGATAGTGAGGTTGCACATGAGAGTTTTTGAGATTTTGGATATTTTTGATCATATACTGACCTGCGTGCTGAAGATGGTGAGGTTATATATGAGAGTTTTGAGATACTTATATTATTTTGTATCAGTGTATAGTTGATGGATACACAACATTTCATAGTTATATAGATGATGATATTTATTGGATGGATGATGTACTTGTGTTTTGAAAGTTCTATTTTTATTTGTGTATGGATGGAAACTAGGTGGATTAGGCATGGTGGAGTCGGGTTGGTTAGGCATGGTTGAGTCGGTATAGACATGGTTGAGTTAGGTCGATTAGGCATGGTGGAGTCGTGTTTTTAATTTTGATTTAATTTCCAAGTTATTAGTAACATGGGAAATAAATGATGAGTTATATGTAAGTTATGGTGTAAATTTCCAAAATTATTGATATTATAGAAATCTGGAATGATTGATTGGATGTTTTGATGGTGTAATAAAATGGTAGATATGCATGAATGAGAAATTTCCAAATGTTATGAAAAATGAAAACTAATTAAGGGTGAATGTTAATAGATAACATGTGGGAAAAATGGGTTAGGGTAAAGAGTGGCCAAGTTAACCTCCAAGGGCCTCATGCCCTTGAAGTGATGGCTACATAGCCCTGGTGAAAAGGGGCCTCAGGCCAATGTAGTTCTCCCATAAGCTAGGGAAAAATATGACGATGTAGAGGAATGGGTTGGTAGATTTTAGGCATGATTGAGTCTAGGTTATAGGCATGGTTGAGTTAGGTCACTTAGGCATGGTTGAGTCTTGGTTTTAACATGGATGAATTTAGGTGAAAGAGGAAGTATTTTAAAATGTAGGTGTTGATGGTCTGGTCTTGTATAGGGTAATCAATAAGTAATGGAGAAGGTGAATGGTAAGAGGTGGTAAAAAGAGCTACCTAATTGATAAGAACCCTAATGAGTCTATCATACCAAAGATTGGATTATGAACGTGAGATCCTAAAGGTGTTGCATAATGGACTATTCTAAGGGTGAATAAATTCACATGATCATGAAATGTCATAGTTACAGCAAGTCCCTTGAGTAGATAGAAAATTAGGGTGAAAAGGCAATGAGGTGAAAATGGGTGGTTTAGCGTAACTTAGTGTACGACAACATGTTTACCTGGCAAGAAACCCATGATAAAAAATAGGCAAGTCCATGATGAAAAATTTATCATTTTCTTCTATTTTTTTGTTTTTGATAGACTGATCGATGTAGGAAGTCTATATGGGATGAGTATATTATCTCCTTGAGGTCTTCATGAAGTTGATCAATGAGGAAGCTTCTGAATATTTTATTTTATTGTTGCAATGACTTTATATAGTTATCCTTTGAGGGAGAAATCTATTTATAACAACGAGATAGAGAGAAGAGATGTCCCTTTTGAGGGATTCATCTCATTGATGTAAGTTTTAATCAAGGAGTTGCATCCCATTTTTCTTTTAGACGTTTAAGTCATGGACCGGACTACTGAGAGGAAGATTAGGTTCTTGTTTAGAAGACAAAACCAGTAGCACAAAGGTTAACTATGAAAGAGATGGTTTCAGTGATGAACGACCTTGGGATTCCATCTTTAAAAAGATGAAAAGTATCCATGAGAATCATGCAATGAGTAGAGCCGTGGTACTCATATTGAAGATAGAGTGAAAGGTGACAGAGAAATCACATGATTCTTGTTTAGTCGTTGATCCTCAAAATAGGTAACATGGAAGGTGAATGACACTCAAGGGACAAACAATCAATAGAAAAAGGTGATATAGGACTGGAGTTCAAAATAAAATGGTCTAAGATGCAAGGCATTAAGGGGTTCAGTTCGGGTTTACTGTCGAAGTACCCGATCCATAGGTATGAGTAACAATATATAGGGTCCAAGCCAATTAGGAGAAAATTTTCCCTATTTACTTTTCTTTTCTTTGGTTACATGTCAATACATTTTTGGTAGATTTGGAGATGATCAAGAGCATTGAGACGATGTTCATCTAACAACTCAAGTTGTGCTAAACGGTCCTGGAAAAAGTCATCATCATTGAGCATGTCTTGTAGTGAGATGTAGAGAGATGGAATCTAGACTTCAAGAGGAAAGACAAACTTCGGTACCGTAGACCAGAGAGAAAGGTGTGGCTGCATTCGAAGTGTGAATACTAGTGTGGTAATCCCACAAGGTGAAAGGAATGTGTGTATGCCAATCCTTCCCAATATCGTCAACTACTTTCATAAGAATTTTGTTCAAGGTTTTATTGGTTGATTCTGCTTGGCCATTTGTTTGTGGGTAATAAGGTGATGAGAAACTGAGTTGAATTCCAAAAGCATCACAAAACTTTCGTAGGGTTTTGTTTTTTAATTGTTTGCCGTTATCAGTGATGAGGCGGTGAGGGACACCAAAGCAACAAATGATGTGATGGTTGATGAATTCACAAATTTTCTCGACTTTTGTAGAAATGAGGGAATGGCTTCTACCCATTTAGTGTAGTATTCAATAGTGGTTATAATCCATTGATGACATTGTGAAGAATGAGGATTGATTTCTCCAACAAGATCTAAACCCCATTGAGAGAAAGGCCAAAGGTCTTGTGTGACCTGTAAGGCATGACTAGGTGTGTGATGAATATTAGCATGTTGTTGGCATTTCACACAATGCTTGACATAGCACAACAAATCACGGTTTAGGGTTGGATAATAATAGCTAAGGTGAAGAATGCGTTTAGCGACCGCTAAGCCACTAAAGTGACCTCCACAAATTCTATCATGAACTTTGTTGATGGTGTAGGGAATTTCAGAACTTGTAAGGTATTGTAAGAGAATACCATCAAATTTGCATTTAAAAAGAAGACCACCCATGATGACATAATGAGATACACCTTTAAGGAAGGCACGTTGTCCACTACGAGTGAGATCGAAGGCAAAATAGAAAGGGAAAGGTAGGTCAGAAATTGCTTATACCAAAGGTCACATGGGTCAAGTGCAATGGTTCCGATGGAGTTGACCTCTCAAGATAAATAAGAGGGTGATTACAACCTTTGTATTGTGAAAAATATTTTAGATTCGGAAGACAAAGTGGGTATCTGAGAAGCTAGGAAGGCCATGGTATCTACAAATTTATTAGTAGAACGTGGGGTGGTTTGAAGTTTGTAACAATTGAAGGTAGTCAAAAGTATATCGACATGGTGTTTGTATTTTTGGATTATTTTGTTACGGTTGGTATATATCATTGAATTGGTTCACAACCAGTTGGGAATCACCAAAGATATTAATTGATTTAACATCTAGGGCGATGGCAGTTTGAAGGCCTAATATGAGTGCTTCTTATTCAGTGATATTGTTAGTAAAATCAAAATCTAGTTTGAAATATAAAGGCATGGGTTCACCATCAAGAGGAATGAGGATAACACCCTGGACCACCTCTACACCGACATTTGGAGCGATCAAAGAATAAGGTCATCTGGTAAGTGGCATCTTCCAAAGAGAGAGTAACAATGGATTCATCTGGGAAATTAAAGTTAGAAGCTTAATCTTCGGAGAGAGGTGGGTATGCAAGTTGGTCAAAGAATGGCTTAGCCTTTGACAAACTTTTGATGGATGAATTTGAGGTTAAGGTTTGTAAGAAGCATGAGCCAACGTGTAGCACATTGATGTTGGTAGGGTTTGGCATACATGTAATGTAGGGGATCATTGTTAGTGATGATAAAGGTTTTTGGTTAAGTAGGTAATGACGAAGTTTAGTGGCAACAAAAATCAAGGTTAAGCAAAGTTTTTTAGCATGGGTGTACCTAGTTTTGTAGTGCAAAAGGGTATAAATTATGTAATAAACCACTTTCTCCTGTCTTTGCTTGTCGCGATGAGCAAACATGACACCTAAGCAATGGTTAGTAGCAGAAATGTATAGGTAAAAGGGTTGGTCATCTTTAGGGGGAATGAGCACCGGTGGTTGAAGAAGGTATTATTTTAAGGCATCAAAGGATTTATGGCATTCATTATCCCATTTGAAGAAGATGTCCTTTTTGACGAGATGATGAAATGGTTGACAACGGTTGGAAAGTTGTGAAATAAACCGACGAATAGATTGAAACTTACTTTGCAAACTAAAAATGTTGACAAAGATTAGTAGGTGGAGGCATTTCAAGAATAACCTTTACTTTAGCAGGATTGACTTCTATGCCACGCAAAGAAATGATGAAACCAAGGAGATTTCTTGAAGCACCATGAAGATACACTTCTTAGGTTGAAGGCGAACACAATACTTGATGCGGCGGTCAAAGATGACCTTAAGGACCGCTGTCGGTGTTCAAATTTGATGTTTGGATTTGGCAAGAAGGTCATCTACGTAATCTTCCAATATGTGATGCATGATGTCATGAAAGATATAAGTCATGGCTCGCTGATATGTAACACTAACATTTTTAAGGCCAAAAGGCATGACTCGATAGCAAAAGGTCCCCAAAGAGTGATGAAACTAGTTTTGTGTTGATCTTATGGGGCAAGTAATATTTGATTATAACCCGAGAAACCATCCATGAGTGATAGCATCTCATGGCCGGTGGTGAGATCAACCAGTTGGTCAATGCCTGGTAGAGGAAATTCATCTTTAGGGTAAGCTAAGTTGAGGTCATAGAAATCCTTACAAATGTAGAGTCCCCTGTCACTTTTGTGACAAGAACGATATTAGAAATCCATTGGGGATAGTCAATGGGTAGGATGAAGGAAACCGAGAGAAGGCACTTTGAAGTTATTCTTTTACAAGAAGGGAAATGCAAGGATGCATTTTACACAACTTCTATTTTACGGGTTTGGTGTCAGGAATGGTTACAATATTGTGGACCACAATGTTTGGGTCAATACTGGAGCATATCAACATAGGACCAAGCAAAAGTGTTGCTATGGTCCTAGAGGAAAGAAGTAAAATCTTCATGTTTAACAACATCTAAAGATTGGCCTATCTTTATAATGTGCGGGTCATCCTGAGTGTTAATGTTGATTTCAATGGTTGATTTGTTTAACATGGTTTGCATCTCAAAAGGTAACAACCAAAGAATATAAGAATATTCGCACTGAGTTAGGTGAGGATAGACTCATTGTCCCGATATTGACGACGTTAATAGAAGGTGTATCGTCATCGATCATGTCGATATAGAAAGGGAAAATAAGGAGCCTCGCTATCGCGTTGATAAGTTAGAGGTCCTAGGAAACCGTGCTCACAAAAAAAAAAAGTTAGGAGGAATAGATTTGGTATCTATGGACTCTGTGGGTGAAGGTGGTGACGTTGGTGAATGGGGTGGAGAAGATTTGTCTTCCTCAATTAGGTCAATGCAGGCCTTCTTAGAAGATGGTGTGGCAAAGCCAATACCAATGCAATCTTTTTGTTTATGTGTAGTACTTGGAATGACAATATGACGACCTTGTTTGTAAAAACTAAAGCCAAAGCCTTTCCATGTGTAGTGGTGAAGGAAAGTGTGGGTGAAGCAGAAATTAGTGATGGATTTGAGGTCAAATGAAAATGGTTGTGTTGGGGACGGAGGTTTGGGTGAATAGGTAGCAATATCAAGCCCGCCATATGTTAAGTTAGTGCGAAGGTGGGGAGGACCATAAGGGAAAACCTCTCCTATGTAATAGTCATAATGAGGGTACGATTTAGGTTTCCATACTCTTGTAGAGTGAGGAATGTATTGATATTGTAGAGGTGGTACTCCCCCAGTGAAGTATTAAAAACATCTTCTAAGGGATTATTAGTTGATATGCGGGTAGTGGGGATAGACGAATCACTAGACGATTGGGCAAGAGGGTTTTGGTTGGTTGGTAAGTAGATGGGTTAGGCAGTAGAGGTCATGTGGTAGCAGTAGGAATAAAAGAGTTAGGTGTGGGAGAGGTGGCGGTAGCATTGGTGGATGGGGTCATGGGTGAAGGAGAAGTGGGGGTAGTGGCAGATGCCTTGACTAGTACAAGGACATTGTTAGGTCGGTATAACATGTTACAAGTTTTGAATGGTGACGGGTCAGCAGATGGTATAGTTATGCCCTTCATGTTCGAATTTTACACAACAGTGTAAAGTTGAAGGGACATAACCCATGACATGAATCCAAGGTCATCGAGCAATAGGTTATACTAGAACTCTCCCTCTAAGACGTAGAATAATTCCGGGATAGTGCGAGGGCCTACGTGAACGTGAAGAATAATGGTGCCAAGGGTGGAGGTGATGGCATCATTGAAGGAGCACAACATAACTAGGTTATTATGCATACAATTTGAAGGTATGCACATTTGATTGTACGCATGGGAGGAGATGATGTTAATTCTAGCACCACCATCGATCATGACACGTCGTACGAGTATGTTATCGATATAAACGGAAATGAAAATGGTGCAATCGGGTCATTTGGCTAGAGAGGTACAATCTCCTCATCAAAGAAACTGAGGGCGGCGACTTGATGAGTGGGCAAGGAGGTAGAAGAAGGAGATGATTTGGTAAACAAGGCCATGTGGTGAGGGGTGATAATTGAGGCCATTGGCATGGGGTCATTGGGTAAAACTTTAATGGATTGCAAGACCTTCATAAGGGCTTGTTTATGAGATTCATAAGTTTGGATGAGATCGTCATGAAAAGAAATTTTTAAAGGGGATTGGTGTAATTGTTTTATCATTGTACAATGGGTGACCCCATTAGAGATAGGGCATGTGGGTCCTCGAATGGTGATTTTGGGTGTAGGTGCAGATGGTATATTGGGAATGGGATTAATTGATGGTGTAGTTACTTTTTCTTTTCCTTTCTCCTTCCGGGCTTGGGTGACAACTTGGACCATGTTAATATTAGGGGAGGTGGTAGATGGAGAAGGTGTGGCATGAGTAGTATAACGACATGATGGGAAAAAACCTAATGGGGGGAAGAGCCTTGTGAAATGAGCATGGCACACTTGGAATTTGGGTGGTGGTTTGGGAAACTCTCGATACTGAGACCATGTTGATCTCAAATTTTGGAGGTGGAAAAAAAAGGTTGTGGGGGTGGAGATGCGAGTCATCAAGAAGCAAGGGATGATGATATGTGGTGACAGTAAAGGTGGAACATGGTCCTTATCAAGAAGGTCATTGTCGTCAAAATTTTGTTCAGGATGACAAAGTTGGAGAAGAGCGGTTTTAGAGCCTTAAAATTTTTGACATCATATCCCGACACATGATGATAGGCACAAATCTTGGATTTATCAAACCCTTTTGGTTTGGGTTTGAGAGGGTTGTAAGGTCAAAGCGGTGGTAATGTGATGATAGAAGTTTCCCGAGGTTGGTTAGAATGTTGGTGTAGGACCCTACCAACGGATCACAATGGGAAGTGAGTGTGGGTTTGGGTAAAGGTGTGGATGATTGTGAGGGAAGAGGCATTATAGAAGAGGGCATGGGTTAGACCACCGGGCTTGGTAGGTAGTATTTTTGTAGGATTTGATGGCATATTTTTAGGTAAAGGTGTGGTAGAAGAGCTAGCAATGGAAGGTTTTGTTGGTTTAACTATCTTATGGGAGGGTAGTGGGTTCTTGTCTTTGGGTTGCACCTTTTTGGGAAAAGGTGACACGGGAGTACGTGATGTGAAAGGGAAAGCCGACGGTGGAAGAGGATAGGTTACCCATGGGGAAATAAATTTGTGGTGGAAGTGATTGGTAGAGGTCGGGTGGATGGTATGGCTTGAATTCGTATGGGAAAATTTTGGTTTATAATAACCGGTGAAGGTATAGGTGGTAAGAAATGTACGGGTGAGGGCGAGGGTGTTTTTCATGCAGGTAAATGAGGTGTAATGAAGGATCATGATGAAGCAGTAGGTTGCTTAGCTTTTGACTGGCCTTGGGTAGGAGACTATTTGGCCAAGGTTGATGGGTGAGGCCCTAGGATGGATAGAAGGGGCTAATGTGTAAAAGGTGTGATAGGTGAGATTGGTGTATGTGGCCTAGTAGAGGTTGGTTCTTCCTTTTAGATGGCGGAATAATTTTGGTGTGGGTTTGGGAAGACATGGCTAAGTCTAATTTGGCAAGTGGATGGGTAAGGCTTGACATCAACATGACACCCAAGGTAGTGATTAGTCTAGATACAAAAAAAGATATAGGTGTGGGTAGGTTCTTAGGCATTGGAGTGGTTTTAGTTATGGGTAAAGGTTCAGATGTAGGTAGAGGTGATGAAGAAGAATCCGTTTCGATAGGCATGGTTAGGGTTGATCTAGTTATTGGAAATAAATTTGGATAGATCGTGGAGGTATCCTCGGCAACATTTGCATTTGAGTCAAAAAGGCGAGTCGAAGATGTCCCCAGCATGGAATTATCAACGTAATTCAAGTGATCGGCAAACCATGAAAATGGGACTGTTGTAGGAGGAGATGTATTTGGTTTGGTGGCAATCCCTATAAAATATGTTTGTGAGACAGGGAATTGGCTAGCCTCAGACTCTGTGGGTAAAAAGTCGAGATTAGGTCAACGGGATCTTGGGATGCTGAGGGAGAATTGTCCATGACAGGTAGTGGCGTATTTGAAAAATCTCCCATGGTTAGGAGAGATGGTAAGTGGGGTGAGGTAGACTTCTCCTTTGGTGGAGGAGAAGGCGATGACGATTCTCTTGTGGATGGGGAGTTAATACTTGTTGACTATTTGGTAGGTTGTGAGGTAGACGGTGAAATGGCATTAGTAGAAAATGTAGGTTCCTCCATGGGTGAAGGAAGAGATGAAGGGGAATCCTCTGAGGGTGAAGGAGTGGAAGAGGTATGCTCCTATATGGGTAGAGGAGCTTGTGCCAGAATTTCCTCGATAGAAGAAATAGGTGGAATTTGAGGAACAGATGGTACAATATCAAAATTGCGTGAACTTCACGGTCATTGTTGTCACTGGATGAAGATTCAATATTTTGATTAGAAGATGGTTTATGGTTATGGAATGACTTCTTAAAGATGTGAAAATTTTGATTTACCGGTGCATTCGGGTTGTCCACGATGAGGTATCCATTATCTATCATCTCCTGGACAATGTTCTTAAAAGTTATGCAATTACCGTCACTATGGACTTTGATGCAATGATAATTATAGTAGTCATGTTCCTTATACCATGCATGCATAGGAAAAGTGGGATCGAAACCAATATGAGGTTTTATGGGAGGAAGTGTAATGGATCTAGATTTAAGAGGATTTTCCAAGACTGAAGAATATGGCTCTCTAATTTAAGTGTACTTCCACTACTCCCGCCGGAACTGAAATGTCACAGGGGAAAGATTGGAAGAAGGTTTGGCTTGATTAGAGGGATGAGATGGACCCGCTTTAAGAACTACAGTGTTGGAAGATCCTTTGGCCTTTGAATAATTATTTTGGGGTTTTGAAGATGAAGAAGAATCATTTGATTTGAACAGGGCATTCTTGTTTCATAATTAGATTTTCTTTTCTTCAATGGCACGAATTTCCAACTTCGTGTCATGGTAAATGCTTTGTTGAAGGTATAGAAGGTTTGTACCTATAGAGTTGGTGAGATGTGTTTAGCACAAGCTCTAGTGAACAACTAAATAAGTTCAAATTGAGTTAACTGGAACATTAATTGGTTGATAAGACTTCGCCAATGAGCAACGAAATCTATGATAGATTCGTCTTCATATTGTCGTGTTGAATATAGGTCGGTCATGGTGAATTTTTTTACTACATTGATTGAGAAGTGGTCCAGAGATGCTTGAGCCACTTGGTTAAAGTAGTAGATGGAATGTCTACGTAAACTACTGTACCAATCTATGGCGGGTCCTATTAGGGACACAAGGAATGTTCATAAGAGAAAAGCATCGTCATGGGCAACTAGGTAGCACCCATGTTTAAATGACCACAAGTGCTGTCATGGGGTCCTCTTTACTGTTGAAACAGTTGAACTTGGGAATTTCCCAATGCAAAGGGTATGGGAAAATAGGAATGGATGGATGAATAGGCTCATTACATATTTCATCATAGGTCAAGGAGTTACGAGATCTAGAAAATGATGCTTCTAATGTCTGCATCTTTTCCATCATCATCCTAATGAGGTCATTGGTGGGTTGTGAGGAATGGGTGCCTCCTGCAATAAAGGGAGGTTGATGATGGGTGTATGATGTGGATGTAATCCTAGTATATGAGGGTGTTGAATATGAAAACTATGAAGGGGGATAAATACGGTGGAATGTACACCAAATAAGAGATAGACGAGATTGGGGTTCTTTGGTGATGCATGTAAATAGGTGGGGTGGTTGCAACGACTCTCGTGGTAATGGGTGGTAGAGACTGAGGGATGGAAAGAACTAGGTTTTGGAACAGGGTGTGGGTTTCTAACACTAGAGGTGGTTATGATGCAATTGGTATAAATGTAGAAAAGGGGGCAGATGAGGCCATGTTCAAGGTGGTTGGTGAAGGAACAGTTGACACCATGGGTGCAATAGATGTCATTGGGAGGAACATTATGGCAGAGGTGGGACCTAACTACAAGACCACAAGGGGTAATGTGGATTAGGGTAGTCTTGAGCTAGTGGTAGTTGATACGAAGTAGGGGCGAGGCGGGAGGAATAAATACGGGTATGTCGTACACTAGCTATCCTGAAGAGTCTCGGGTAGATGAGTGGGAAAGATAATATTGTAAGGCCACAGGATTCTGATCAAGGAGTTTTTCGAACTCCTCATTGCCAATAGAAATTGTGATAGGATGAGTTGGATCCATAGGTGATAGGATGGAAGGCGTTGACGGATAGGTGGGAGTGGTCAAGACTAGCATGAAATATAATGGCATTAGTTTGGTTACAAGTTAACACCATTTGAATTAGCATTGACTTGGTGAAACTATATTCTTTAGATGACATATAAAGTAATAGGAATGGGACATAACAAATACTGGTAGGTGGAATTAGTCAATGTTTCAATTAAGAATTAAAATAGGGAAACTGACGATAGTTAAGATGACCGATGATGGTTGAGGGGGACCGATGATGGTTACAGTAACCGATATCGGTTCTTCGTGGGAAAACACTAGTTTGAGAAAAAGGAGCAGAATTGATGAAAAATGAAATGGGGAAACTGTACTTGATAGTGATATCAAAATTTTGGGAATATGATGATGTCTAGATGACTTTAAATAGAATAGAGAAGGTGATGAAATCACTTTTTGGTAAAATAACCAAAAGATCTGGTAATTGACATCGGTCAGGTAAAGTGATGATGGTCAGATGGGAACCAATGACTATCGCTAGACCGACATCGATTCTTGTGAAATCTGAAGAAGTGAAGAAAAATGAATTTCGTGAATTAATTTTGATGAAGAAACAACCCAAAAGACTCGAGGATGATACTATGAGGCCCTGACACACTTAGAAACAATCGGAATAATCCAACTATGATGGGGAGTGTGAAAGGAAAAAGAAAATGAAGAAACATAATCCTCACAACTCAAAACGCAATTCAGGAAGAAAGCTAAGAAAAACACATAATAATATGAGTGAATTTTATGTTACTTTAGCTTATGCTATTTGAGACTGATTTGTGAATTTAGAACAAAGTTTTTGGTTGGGAAGGCATCCTATGAAGAGGTAATCTAATAGGTGAGGTTTCAAGTTATGTTTTGGCAGGGCGGTCCTTTCTTTGAGATAATGTCCGACAGAGAAACCAGTGGGCATCCACCGAATCCTCTAAACGTGTGATCATTGACAACTTCTTCCGGGTAAGATGTTTTTAAGAAGATGTGTAAATTTAGATTTGTGTAGTTTGGCAAAAGAGAAGAGAGAAATGTGATTTCTACAATTCAAATGTGTCAACTATCAGCTAGACATGACTTCCACCTTATAGGTTACCCTCAATTTTAAATGTGAGCTAATAATGCAACATACACGGATGAAATGCAGCAAGTTTTATAACCCAAATCGATTGATTATATTTTATGAAGCAAATGATGAATAGAAGAGGGGATGCTCTTCACTAATGCAAAAAGAAGAAGAATGATTCTTTTAAATGCACCAAAATAAATGTTTCATTTAGAGCAATTAGAAAGAAGGGAAAATTACTAGAGAATAATATTTAGTGAATAACAATTTAGAAAGGAAACACACAAGATGCAACCTATATGAATAAAAAGAAATCCACAGCATTTATGGTCTCACCGGGTGTGCCAAAATGTTTTTTCGATAAGTTGGGTATGTATGAGAAAAATAGATAGGGTAAGGGTGAGGAGGAATACCTGTGAACGAAGGTGGAAGGTAGAGTGTGCATGTTCTAATTTCCCGATACAATGCTGATTGTAAGAACTTCCTTTTTGCTAGGAGAAACTACCCGAAATACAAAAAAAGACCACAAGAGGAATATTAAACAATATATGTCAGTGGACTACTTAGCATGTGCTAAATCTGGGAAGTGTGATACTTCCTAGATGGCTATCAATCCATTGTTTAATACAATTCAATGCAAGAAATAATGTAAATAAACAACATCCTACTATATTTGATATGATTTAGGTACCTCATTCAAATACAATAATCAAATTTGATCTAGCGGGTAAGGTTATAATAAGATTTGGAGGTGGGCAGTGTAGCTTGGTGAGTGGGACAGTCGATCAGGTTTTGGGTGATTTGGTTTATTTGGGTGAATGTTATGAGGTTGTTGTTATAAGAAGATTTACCAGATACAAAGGCCGATGTTAGTCTGGTATGAACGATGATGGTTGAGAGGAAACCGATGACGGTTTGGGTTAACCAATGTTGGTAGGGTTAGGCTGATAGAAACTCAATAAAGTTTGGTTTTGGTGATTCTCTGTGATTCTTGTAGACACCAAAATTGGGTCACACTCCCCTTGGTCCCCTTTCAAGTAACCAACTTAACTACATTCACCTAATCATGACCCTATGCCCCACATTAATATTAATTTAATTATTTACAATTAAATTAATGCTCATTCTCACTCCATTTATTAATTTAATTACTTAAATTAAATGGATGCATACCTCACCTAGACATCTCACATATACACCTCAATATAGACCTATTCATAACATGTTTCCAAAACTAACTAGGACTCAACTCAACCCTAAAAATAAACGCATATTATTCCTCTAACCACATTCCTACCTATTAAAAAGCTAACGTATACTCGATCCGTGAAGGAAGGAAAAATCTAGCCACAATGATTGCAAAATATGTCATTTTTAGTAAACCTACAGAATCCTGCCTTAACCGACGCCGGTCATACCTAAACCGATGCTGGTCAACCCAGAACCAATGTCGGTTACCATTTATTCACTTTGGTAACCTTGTTGGAGAGGTTGGCCACACTATCAAATTTTGGGAGCAAAGGAGATCTGCATGCAAGTAAGAACTAGAGCCCTTTCACACTTCCAAGCAGCCATAGCCAACACCGGACAGATCTAGAGGATTTTCTCTCATGGTAGCATTCCAGGAAGCACCACTATGGCACCAAGCTCCATCACACTGATCAATCATCACCACCACCTAGTCATTGGACCTACAACATTAGTAAGTACGTTTATCACCTGTGTTATTTCATCCTTGTCTTGTTTTAAAGGTTTTTTCATCTTTGTTGTCATTTTCTACTTGCATTCCCTTTTCCCCACTATTCCTCCTTCTATAAACCCATCCATTCCTCCACCCACATCATAAAACCACCTATACCCAACCTCTACATATCTCTAAGTGTTCATAAGATCCTCATATACCTCGTCATACCCTCTATCATCTTTTCCTGACCTCAGCTCAAACCCCACAACCAGATCTTATTGAGTTTTATCATCCCGCCTCTACCAATGCCTCATTACCCATAACCGTCATCGCTTATTCTTAACCATGGTCATCATACACGACCGACGCCGGTCTCTGTGCCTGCCAACATTGTGTAAATCACCAACCAACCTACCTACCAAAACAACCCAAGAACCTTACCCAACCTTGCTAAGACCACCGTATGTGACTGCCACCACCACGAACAACATGCAACCTGATTTGAAGACCTTGACCCGCATAGTTTTTAGTATTTAATTGGATCGACGATGATAGTGATATGAGATACCCAAATCGAAATGCGACGATAGATTCATTTATGTACGTATTTCAGTTATTTCATAGTTTGTTTATAAAAATAGTGGGTTGACAACCTTCTAGGAAGTATCACACTTCTCGGATCTAGCATACGTTAGGCAGTCCACTGTCATATATTATTTAACTCTTCTTTGGTGGTCTTGTTTTCTATTTCAGGTAGTTCCTCCTAGCCAAAAGGAAGCTCTCATAGTCAGCATTGGATCAAGAAGTCAGAATGCGCGCACAACCTTCAACCGACCAACATAATAGGTATTCCTCCTTGACCCACACCCTTATCTATTTCATCACATTCAAAACATAAAGAAAATGGTGAAACATTTTGGCATGCCCGGTGGGACCCATTAGGGGTTCATTGCATTTATTCATTCCTAGGTGAAAGTTGTGTGTTTGTTTCCCTTCAAAAAGCTTACACATTAATTTTTCTTCTCTAGAATCATTCTTCCTCTCTTTATTGTCTAAAATCAATCATGTTTTTGGTGCTTTAAAAAGAACACATTCTTCTTTCTTTTCACATTGCATTAGTGAAAGAGCATTCCTCTTCCTATTCATCACTTGCTACATCAAAAATAATATTTTGATTTGGGTTTTTAAAACACTTGCATTACATTCTAATTTGCTGCATTTTTAGTTCACATTAAAATGAGGGCAACCTATATGTTGGAAGTCATGCCCAACTGATGGTTGACATAATTAAACTGTAGAAAGCACTCTCTTTCTTCTTCTACCAAACTACACAAATCTAAATATACACATTTTATTAAATTACATCTTACCTGGGAATGCCTGTCAACGATCACATGATCATAGGATTGACAGGTACTCCCCAGCTGGTTATCTCTTTCCAGTCACCTATCAGAGAACACCCCCACCATAACATAACCTAAAACCTCACCTTTTAGATATCCTTCTTCATAGGATGCCTTCCCAACCAAAAATCCTATTCTGAATTCACATGGTCAATTCTAAATAGCATAAGCTAAAAAACATAAGAAAATCACTTTTAGGATCATGTTTTTTCTTAGCATTCTTCTTGACTTGTGTTTTGAGGTGTGAGACTATGAATCTACATTGTTCTTCTTCCTTACACACTCCACCATTGTAGTTGGAGTATTCTGACTTTATCTGAGTGTGCCAGCCCCCATTTTTTCATTCTCAGATTCCTAAGTTTGATTCTTCACCTGATTTAAATCACAAAATCCAGTTTTCTCCATTTTCTCTAAATTTCACAGTGACCATCGTCGGTTAACATCTGATCATTGGTTAAACCTAACTAGTGTTAGCTTCTAGCTTTCTAGTTATTTTTCCTGGAATAGCCTTCATCACTCCTTCTGTTCTATTTTTGGCCCTCAAGGCACCATCCTATTCCCCTCTGTTGATATTTCTGTCATACACAATTTCCTCCATTACACATTCATCAGTCCTATTTCACTTCCTGAAACTGGTATTTTTCCATGGAATCGGCATCAATTTCGTGACCGATATTGGTTACCCATTAACCACCACCCGGTCGGCTTGAGCATCATCGGTGTCTATGTTTGGTTTTCAAAATCCAACCTTAGACCGAATTCACCCTTTCAGCCTCATTTTTTCTGCTATTTTATGTGTCATTTATAGAATACAGTCTTTCTAGGTCAACATTTATTCACATGGTGTTTACTCACAACCAAACTAACACTTTTACATTCCACGCCAATCGTTGACTACTCCCACCTATTCCCTCATCACCTTCTATCCTGTCACCCATGGATCTGACTCCACTTGCCACCATTGCTACAGGTGACAAGGAGTTCACATGACTCCTCGATCAGAATCCTACAACCTTACAATTCTATCTTTCCCACTCATCCACTTGGGATTCCTCAAGCCAGTTGATATATGGCATGCCCGTATCCATCTCTCCTACCTTTGTCCCCACTTCTGCAACAACCCCTACTAGTTCGGCGTTACCCTCACCTGCTTTACCCCCAACGGTTTTGCGAGCCTAGGCTCTACACCCACTATGACCACTACATTGGCAACATCGCCGGTCGCTGTAGTATCGGTTGTTCCTTCATTGACCACCTAGAGCATAACCCCATCCGCGCCCATTATCTCACATATACCAATTACAACACAACCACCCATGGTGTCGGTGACCCCTACCCCATTCCAGAATCTTGTCCTCTCCATCCCGCTGCTCTCGCCCCCAATCACTACTAGAGTCACTTTGACTACCCCACCTACATATACATATTATCAACAACCCCTATCTCATCCGTCATTCATTCTAGGTATATGCCCTCCATGTTGGTCCCCCATTCTCAACCTTCCTATTCAAAGATCGCCATACATTGGAATGCCACCCACATGACATGTTTAACACCAACCCTCTTACACCGGAGAGGTGACCTCTTATCACAACCTACCAATGAACTCATCAAGTTAATGATGGAAATCATGTAGATATTAGAAGCATCGTTTTCCCTCACATACGATGAAATCAGTAATGAGCCCATTCATCCATCCATTCCTATTCGCTCATACCATGCACACCGGGAAATGCAAAAATTTAACCGCTTCAATAGTAAGGAAGACCCACAACAACATTTGTGGTACAAAGGGGCTACCTAGACATTCCATCTACTTGTTTAATCAAAAATCCCAAGCCTTATTAGACCACTTCTCAATCAACATTGTCAATAAAGTCATCATGACTGATCTCTATTCCACTCGACAATATGACGACAAGTCTATCATTGACTTTGTCACTCATTGGCGCAACCTAATTAACTAGCTCACATTTCAATTACCTCAAACTAAGCTCATAGAGTTGTTTACTCGGGTTTGCGCTAGACACATTTCACCAACCCTACAGGTGTAGATTTTTTGCACCTTTGACGAGGCATTCACTATGGCACAAAAATTGGAGATTCGTGTTATCGAAGAAAAGAAAATTCAGCTACGTAAAAAACACCGTGTTTAAATCAAATGATGCTTCTTCATCTTTAAAACCCCGAACAAATATTCAAAATCCAAAGGATCTGCCAATGTCATGGTTTCTCAAGGCTGGACCCTCTCACCCATTAAACCAAGCCAAACCTTCTTCTAATGTCTCTCCAGTCCAAAATTTCTAGTTCAGATGAGAACAACGAAAGTACACCCCAATAGGGGAACCATATTTATCTGTTTTGGAAAATCTTATTAAGGCTGATGCCATTACCCTTCCACCTATAAAACCACACACTGCTGATTTTGACCCTAATCACCCCACGCTGCGTGGTATAAGGAACATGAATTTTGTAACTATCATCGTGTCAAAGGTCATAGTGACGGTAACTATATCACATTCAAGAATATTGTCCAAGAAATGTTAGAAAACAAAGATCTAGTCTTGGATAACCCAAATGCACTAGCCAACCAAAACCTACATATCTTCAAAAAACCATTCCCTAATCATGCCCCATCTTCCAACCAAACACTTCAACTAATGATAGCGATGTTTGTAATGTCCATGCTATTTTTGATGACATACCAACTGCTTCCCAATTTCCCCTTGTTCCTTCCATAGACGAAATCCTAGCCCGAACTCCCCTACCTACATAGGAACCTATTCCATCTATTCCTCCACCCACGGAGGAACCCCCTTCATTCTCTCCTTCACCCATGAAAGAACCCATAATTAGCACTCCACCTCTTACCTCTCCAATTGTCGAGCAGTCATCAGTAGCACCTCTCCTACCCATAGAGGACACATGTCCACTCCCTACACCATCGCAAGGAGATTCTACCTCGTCTTTCCTATCATCTCCTTTACCTATAGAGGATCCTATAGAAACACCATTTCCTTTAGGTGACCATTCTCCATTGGCCTTCCAAGATCCTACTTGACCTACTTTCGGCCCTCTTACCCACAAAGTTTGAAGCTAACCATTTCCCTATTTCTCAAACATACTTTACAGGATTCCTACTCGACCCACATTGGCCCCGCTTACAATGGTCCCTCTTTCACGCTTGGTGATCACTTGGATTATGTTGAGAGAGCCTTGCTTTGGGGACATCTTCTACTTCCTACTTCAACCCAAATGCATATTTCACTCACCGACACCTCCAAAATTTATCCAAAAGTGTTTCAAGTAACCAAACCAAACATAACCATGTCTATTGGAACACCTTCTATGTTATTACCCACAACCCATCATACAACTCTATCCACAACCTGATAAGGGGATATTTTTCAGTGTCAAAAGTTCCCTAAACTTCCCTTGTCCATGCCAGTGTAGTAGATCCTTTAGAGATCTTTCTGATGACTATAAGAACGTGAAAAAAGACACTCTAAGCTCAAGTTTTGTCCCGGTCAAAGTTCACCAACAGAAAGTCAACTTTGGTTAACAGATCAATAAGTGGACCAATGGCAAGGTGACACATGGCAATTGGAAATAAGGAAAAATTGATGGTCTTGTATTTTTTTTTCAAAAGACCAGTTCTATGGTATATAGCTCGTCGTAAGCTTTCGACACATTTTGAATGGACCAAATCTGAGTTTGTATGCGAAAGATATGCATAGTCAAAGTTGAGGTCAAATGATGATGTGGCACACTCTGACATGGACAAATGGCATATTATGGGCATGAAACTTGGTAGGTTTTTAGTGGTTTTGGATTTAAAATAATAATAATAATATTTTTACGCCGAAGGCGCCCCCTATGGGAAAGGGCCTTCCGGACGTTTCTCCAACTAAGTTAAATTTGACGGTTTGACGACTGTTTGAATGTTTTCGCGTTTTCTAGCTATTTTTAACATTTTTTGATCCATGTATGCTCAGCTCTGTCTACACTATTTTGCACCTATTGAAGAATTATTATGGTCGGAATGACGGATAGCAATGTATTTCTTCAAAGAACATCTATGGCTCCAAAGGCAGAGAAGGAGAAAAATTTGATTCATGTTGAAGGTGCTCAGATCGATGGCTCTGAAGGAAGAGAAGAATTTATCTCTTTGAAGAATCCCACATCATAGAAATCCCTTGTAGCTGTGAAGAAGGCATTTGAATCTTTGTTACCATGTAACCCAAATGAAACCCCTATTGTAAGGCATTTGAATCTCTTTCTCATGTAACCCAAATGAAACCCATGTTCTTTTGATTATCCCGCATTAATGTTGTGTTGGAAATTTAGGCATTAAAAAACTTTTGCCCCAAAATTAGAAAGAAATTAGAATTGAAGCCATCAGAAAGAAACCTAAAGCCTTGGGTAGATCTATGACTCGCCTTGTGTAGACCATATCTTAAGCAATGCAAATATAATAAAATATTTTTGTGTCTTCCTTCTGTGCACTATTGTGTATATGATTTAATTTTCACATTCCTTGTGTTAATGTTTGTCTTTTATTTCCCAACATCGAGTTCTTTTTTGCATTAAAAATAATTTCCAGTTTTGTTTAAGAAAGCTCGGTGAGAAGTTAAGAATTTCAATTTTCACCTTCGGTTGTTTGCACCTTGTGCTTATCGATTTCCATTTCTCCCATATCCCATTGTTCTCCCATAAAGATTAATTTCAGCCATGTATATTTTCCAGTTAGAAACAACAACGAAAAATAAAAAGGCTGCCCTCTTCAAAATATTTAATTGAAAGAGAGCATCATGTGGATGTAAATAAATCGAGAAGCATGGAAAGAAAAGGGCTTAAGAATTTTCAAAAACAATGGTTTTTGCAGCCATATTGTACCCATCTTGTTTTAGCTTCTCACAAAAAGATATCATCAAATTTAAACTCAATTCTCTCTATAGTGCCTTGCATGTTATCAAAGAAAATGTTATATTCAATGAATCAATACGTGACAAGACAATTTAGTATACATTTGGTTTTTTCCTCTTGTGGTGGGAAAATGGAGGATTGCTTTATGTTTATATTGTTTCTAAAATAAGAAAGACTTTCTTTAGCAATGGATACAATTCCTCTTATATTCATTTAACTTTAAAAAGCAGAAAGAATTGCTGGCTTTTGCAAGATAGGAGAGTGACCGATCTTCCGTAATTTAGGTTATCATGTTAATCTTCTCTTTCAAGCAATAGAAAAAATAATAGGGACAACAATGAGATTGTAAATAATCAACTTACCTCCTGGCTATGGTGATAGGCTTATTTTTGTTCTTGGTGGTGCTTCTTCATTTCATTACATGTTTGATGTTTATCTCTTATGTCCTCTTTATTTCATCTGCAACACAACCTTGCAGCGATGAATGCGTACACTATTGGTGGGCATCTTCCATCTCCCTTCGCAGACAATTTTTCCTTTCATTACCATTGCCAGTCTGTTCATGCTTTTAATTTAGGAGTGAATGCCAACATTTCTCATACTGTGAATTTTTTCTGGCATTTATAGTTAGATGCATTAGTTCATATTTTCCATACGTTACAAAATTTGAATGCAGGTTTCTTCCTCTATATGGGTGGATGTGCCTTGTTGTTGATCAGGTACTTCGTACATTACCTTAGCCTTGTGCATTTTTTTATTTTTTGGTTTCGGTACTCTTCTCGCTCTAATACTCATAAATTCCATTACATGACAGGGGTGCCTACTAGAAAATTATGGCTTTAATTTATTGAAATTGAAATTGAATTTGTTATCTTTTAAAAAATACATTGGTCTTATCTGGTAATGCTTTGCACAAAAAACTTGGCAGACCTCTCGCTCCTTGTTTAATTACATCTTGCTTCAAATTTTCCCAACTTTTCAAAAGATTGAATCACGCTCTGCCTATCAACAACCCTTCGCATGGTCTATTTTGTGTGGTGAGCTAAAATTATTTCTGTTTTATCATTCAATTCGGATCTTTGAAGCGTTTATTTTCATGAAGTTACTTTAATGTGTCATTGCCTTTTCAAAATGAACATATATTACAACTTCTTACTGATCTTGCATGCACTGATGGAATGTGTGTTAATACCTTTGTTTTTTGGTTTACAACTTTATTCTATCTGGAAGGGACATGAATGAAACACCGCATCAAGAAATTAATGAAAAAATAATGGTTTGAGTATGTATTCTTTCTCCATCATCTGCAAAAAGCGCAAAACTATAATGTGATAGGTTTGTTTTTGTTTTTGCTTTGTATTAGTTTGATGATCTCTAGCTCAAAACATTTGTTGATCATGTTAACACGCTTTCTATTATTATGACAATCTGAAGCTTTTTATTTTTTCTTTTACTACATCAAAATGTAATTGAAAGAATTTAGTAGAATTCTAAAACATTTGAAATCTCAACTATGTAAGCTGAGGTTAGGATCTCATACGGATTTATTCCATCTATTGTGTTCATTTCATCCTCACCCTGTTTGCATATAATCCTGAATTATGTTATCAACCCAAGTGCTTCTAATTTTTCGATGGACTGGATCTAGATATTCTCAGAATATGTAGTCATTTTTGCACCCACAAAGAACAAGGTAACCTCATGCGCGCCAGCCTATCACCCAGCGGGCGCTGGGTGCTCACCCAAGGTGCACGAGAGGTAGCCGAGTCTCTCTTTTATGTGAGTTTAGTGGAAGGCATAATTCATGAACTTGACTTAGTGATTTAAAAGACATGAAGAAGCTATAGAGCTCTGGAATGACTTCTATACCCCTTCAGTCATAACAAAGCAAAGCACACAACAAAATTAATAGAACTAGGAAGTTGTAAATCCACAAATAGACTTAACATTAAAGTAAGGTTCATGATTATACAAGATCAAAAGCATAGTAGAAACATGTAGATAATACAGGAGGAGATCTTAATATAAATGCAAAGTGGTAACCTTATCATATTCATTCACGTATTATTCTAAAACATCACAGAGTGTGGACCACAACCATACACCATTTCTAGATCTATACATGTCTGCTTCATAAAACAAAATTTTCATTCCCCATTTCCCCATTACATCCTTCCCGAATCATCTACCCATTTTATCCCATAGTTCTCGCAGTAATTCTACAGAGCTCCGCTACCTCACTTGTGTCTCTCTTCTTTGCCAAGGGCACGCGTATAAATAGGCATATGATCTCCAACAAAATTCTCTCGCAACCACATATCCGCCCCAAGTGTCAAGGTGTGGGTCGCCCAGTGCATGCCTCTTTATGTCATGATTAGCTTTTTGGATCTTTCTATCGCAAGGTGTATTCCTTCCAATACACCCTGTCGCTAGGCTGGAATCTTATCCAAACGGAACACGTTCTTCATGTGTTATGTCCAAAAGGCCGAAAATGAATAAGTCCCAAATTTTTCTTCGTGGGCGCGTGTCCTGGCTCTCCAAGAACCCTTTTTAATTTTTCCTCGTGCGCCTTCACCTGCGCGCTTCCTCTGGCCATGTGTGCCTACGTGTCTTTAAGATTAGAAGCTACAATAGGGTCCCAACATTACCCCACACTTCACCTATTCTCCGTCCTCAGGAACCTTCTCAAAGAATGCAATACAAAAAAAATGTAAGGCCTTGCCTTGGAAAAGAATGGAGGGAAAGAATAAAAATGGGGGAGAGAAAGAATAGAAGGAAAATTTCCTAAAGGAGAAGGGGAAAATTTTGCCGTAGGTCGGCCTCCAGCGTATTCCATGTGCTGACTTCATCTCGTGCTCTTGTGTAGAGGTCGCCAACCAATGTGCTCACCTTGTCAAAGGTTAACCCTTCCCCTTTTGTATTAATGGTCTCCACCACAGTCTCCAACTCCTTTATGTGATCTTCCAGGGCATCCATCTTCCTCATAATGGTCTTGTAGAGCTCTTTTAGCTGGGTTTTGATTGAGACTTGTAGGATCTCAATAGCTTCAGACTTTTTTCCACTTCGGCTAGGATCTTTTCTCACTCAGCTCTATTGCCTTATTCTTTTCCCTAAAGCCCTTTAGCTCGGCCTCGTCAAAAGTAGCATGCTTGTCACCTTGTCTTGGTCCACGCAATGGTCGTAGGTGACCCCCGTGGTTTGTGTGGCTATCTTCACATCAGCAAGCACCTTGTTGTATTCAGCCATGAGTGTGATGAATTTCAATTTGTCCTCCTTCTCCAAGCACGCAGCTACCTCCTCTGCCGACTCCAAGGCCAAAGGTTGCCTTTCCATGGTGAGGATCTGAGTCAAGTCCTCGAGACATTCTAGGAGGAACCATATTTCTGCATGGGAGGGTTAAGGTCCAGGTGCTTCATGATAATAGCTTGGGAGATGAGCTCCACCTTCTTGGAAACTTCACGTACCCTGGCCTTTTCCTCCTGAAGCTCCCTCTGTAGTTGAGCGTTGATTAGTTTCTCAAGGCTGAGGTCCTTTGTTAGCTTAACTACTTCTTCCTTCCTCTTTTCCAATAGGTCCTCCAAGACTTTAACCTTGTCATTTTTGTAGAAGAGCCTAGCCTCAATTTCCATGGAGACCTTTTTGAGCGCGTTACACACTTGCTCATCCGATAGTTATTACGTGTTTACAATGGGGTTGTCCCCCTTTCCTTCGGACAATGCTAATACCACTCCTTGGTTAACCTTGAACTTAGGCTCATTGAGGTGGGAGTCGAATGCCCATGATAGCATCTTCCTTGTGTGTGGGTATCCACCCTCGGATCAAAGGACTCCATGGTGGTGAGCTCCTTGGTGGGCACGGTACTCTAGAAATGCGTGCACAAAACTTTGTTGGGGTCATCAATGTATCCCATCATTGTTCTTCCCCCTTCCATGCATTTACTTCCCGTGTGCACGCCCTTGGGAATAGTTATTGAAAGAGTTGGGCCTTTTGTGCTACCCACACTTTTCTCCCTTTGCTCTTCCTTGAATTCTCTGAAAATGAGCTCACTGCGGCCGTGCTCCAACTTCTCGTCAACCAAGGTATTAATTATCCTCTCCACCTCCCTTGTCTCTTTCTCATCCACCTCCTCCTGAGTGAGCTTGGGCATATCTAGCCCCTTAGTACTTGCCCCTTCGCTTTGCGCACCTTCCTCCCCTTGGGCGCCCTTCCTCCTTACAAATATGAAAGCATCATTTGTATCCTCTGCTCCCTCTTCCTTTGAATCATGGACATCAACCGGTTCTGAGTCACCTCTAACTCTTCCCCTTCACCATCATCCTTTTTGCCTATATAGGCATTCGGGTCATCTGTATCTTCAGAATCTTGTTCCTCTGTCCCTTGTTCTTCTTCCTTTATAGAAAACTCTGGAGTCGGGGATGTTGTCTTCTCTTCATCCGAGAGTTCTTCAGGGGATGGTGGATTTGTGAGTTATGGGGTTTTCTCCCTGACCACCATTCTCCTCTCCTTCCAGACGTAGGTACTTGGCCCTGCGGTATCTACATTCTACTTCTCCACCGCCCTTTATTCTTCTTCCTCTTCCATCTCCTTGCGTTTTGGCGTGGGCTTCTTTCTTCCCATAGGGTTGTCCAGATGGATATCTCATTCTCCACGTATGCGCTCTTTTCAAATTTCAGCCTTATGCGCAGATATATCCTTACAACGCGCTTTCAACAATAGGTAAGGTCAGAGGCCTTACAATGTGCACATCATGTGACACGTACCTTTCAACGTACGTGTGCTTCTCTTGGTAGACCAACTTCTTCCTCATCTCCCTATGCTCTCTATCAAGGGTGGACAACTCCAGATTTAATTTCTTTGATTCCTTGTATTTGTTTACCCCCGCTTGGAAAAATTGGGTAGTAAACGAGAATGGGAGTTTGCACCATGGACTCCAATTGCTTCCATCCACGAAAATGAATCTGCCAATGCGTAAGTGCTTTGTAGATCAGAACTCGCTTCTCCTTTGGTCGCCGCGGAGTTGCTCAGGATCCACCATTCAACCCCGAATGCATTCCTAAGACACGTATACCATTTTTCTCGAGCGCGCCTTGTGTACCCCTGTCATTGATTCACATGTGTATTTCTGGAATCTGTCCACGGGTGAAGGGTCTTCAGCAGGGTACTCCCACACGAATTTTTCAGAAGCATCCGACACCCTGATTTCTGAGAACACAATTGTTAACAGAATGTTTCCAAAAAGGATCTTTCCTCCCTTCTCCATGCTGCTTATGATTTCATCTGCTATGTATTGGGAGATGTTGTATATGGTGCCTTCTGTAACCTTCCTACAGACATTCAGCCAGGGCTTGCTCACCTGGGTCCACCTCTCTTGTCCATTCAGCTTGGAGACAAGGTGCGCGGCCATCTTCATCACTGGATCACTAATATTCGAGACGTCATAGTACCTTGATCCCTTCTTCAACTCCTGGGATGTTATGGTTTCTCTAATTGCCTCTTCATCTAGGAGGTCATCTATGAGTGCGTCCCCTTTACTGACCTTAGGCCTGTAAAAGTGTGAAATCGATTGGGAGTTATGTGCATTTTGTGCCCTATGAAGCGTAAGAAGTCTTCATGTATACGCATCATCAATCATTGGTACAAGCGCTCGATTCTTGAAGTATGGCAACTCAAAAGTTGGAGAAGCCCTACCTTCTCCATTTTCACCTTGACCACGCCATCAGATTGGCAACCCGTCAGTGTTCGCTTAATTGATCGGTGATTATAGTCGATCACGACCATCTTCCTTATGTGGGTCTCCCATCTTTCCCTAAGAAACCCCATCTGGTATTGCATCTCTCCAATACCATTCTTCGTTGGTATCCAAGGGTATTTCTTCTTGTTTCTTCTTTCCTTTTCCTTTACCCTTTCCCTTCTTGGATTGTTCTGTAGGTTTGCCTACTAGTTTTGTGGCCATCATTGCACCCTTTGCTTTCCTTCCCAGGTTATCTTGCAAGTTGTTTGAAAGTTTTCTTCATGCACCCCGTGCCCTAAAACACAAACCCTAATCTCTTATTTTTCTCCTTCAATCATGATGCTTCTTCACAACATTCTTCACACCTGTGAATCACTTCTACTCTAGTTTGTAGATCTAACAGACTGATTATGCTTAAGTTTTTGGGATTTTCCTTTGCACGAGTCAGTTCTCAAAACCCTAGCTCTTGAAAGAAAATCACTCTTCTTGTTTTTACAAAGTAAAATAATGAACTGCCCATTCTTGTATTTATAGCTTTTCCCACTTTTACACATTTAAGGCTAGGCTACCTACCACCGTACGACAATGTTTAATGCGATGTTTTCAAATAAAACCCGACTTCAACGCTTTTCCTTACGCACCCAATTCTTGCAAGCAAAAACTTTTCCTCCTGTGCTCAATCCTTGTGCGGAAAATTTTTCACCCGCGCCCAATCCTTGCACGAAAATGTTTCCACCCTTCTGCGCACATAAATAATCCATATTGATGTGAAGTCTCTTACGCGTGTGTTACCAGCGCCAAAGGCACCTCTTCCATCCTCATGATTCTTGCTTTCACCTACCTCATGTTTTTGTGCTTTTTCTCCTTTGTACATGGATTTCCAATGTAACCTTATCTTGCCACCCATCTACCTTCTTTTCTCCTAATGCATCTTTTCAACAGGGCCAATTCAAACGGTCTACCAACCCAATCCTCCTGGCAGAATAACTCCAAGTTTCTCTTTATCACCTTACCCCACACTAAAACGATGTGTGGTCCTCTGCGCATTCATAAGTCAAAAAGTAATAAGGTTACCGGTGCCCAAGGCACAAAACCAAACAACAACGCGAAAGGGAATTACAAGAAAGGAAAAGCATAAAAGGAAATTCTAAACTAATTGGAAAAACTACCTTATTTACAAACACCAAGAAGCATTATTTATAGTAGGGCTTTAGCCTACTCCCATTGAAGTGTCCAGGTAATTTTGTTCCATCCAAATAGCCTTGAATCGGAACGTGCCCAATCAAGGATCTATGAAATTACATAAGGACCCAACCAATGCACCTTCAACTTTCCAGGATGGCGTAGAAATTTTGAATCATATAGCAATACCATCCGCCAACCTCAAACTATTTATTGTTAATATGGTGGTCATGCCATGTCTTTTGCTTTGCCTTCTCATTTGTTTGGCTCCATCTTGCTAGTGATCACCTTTCATCCAACTTTATCAATTCATCTATTCTTTCTTCCAGCACTTGTTCATCGTCCAACCCTCCTCGCGCACTCTATACGTAACGATGTTAGCATAAATTCAACCGCAAAACTATTTCCGTGCAGAACACCAATTGAAATGGTGTGGCCTTGTTCAATATTTTATACGTTGTTCTGTATGCCCAAAGAACTACTGATACCTTATCATCCCAATCCTGCCTACCCACATCACATATCTTAGTCAATGTGTGACTAAGGATTTTGTTAAATGCTTCGTAGTCCCATTTTCTTGAGGGTGATAAGGGGTAGTCTTGTGATGGGCTACCATGAATTCTACCAATAGGATCCTAATGGTTTCATTTAAGAAGTGAGTGCCCCTATCACTTGTTAAAATTAATGGGCACCCATACCTACTGATAATGTTTTCCCACAAAAATCTAGCAGCTAGTGGCTGCGGTGCAATCCTTAGTGGGCGCGACCTCTGCCCACCTTGTTAGATAATCAGTACAGGTAATGATATATCGCGAGTTAGTCCTTCACGTAGCTGGTGAGATTGGTCCGAAAAAATCTTTTACCCATTTCTCAAAAGGTTCTGCGCTAGCGATGGGGTGCAAGGGCATCTCATCCCTTCTCCCATGTTTGCTAAGGCACGGGCAAGTGGTCATAGGCCTTGTAAAACTCAATGCAATCTTGGTGAATCATCTCCCACCATAGTCCGATGACTAGGATCTTGCACGTGGTTGCATTCCCGCATAGTGTCCTCCAACAATCCCACCATGGGCTTCTTCTATTATAGCTATGCATTCATGTTCTAATACACACTGGCACAAAACCTCATCACGGCCCATTTTATACAAATCTCCATTGATCAACATGAAGGGTGTGGTGCGTATGGCTAACCTTTTCTTTTCCAGTGCATTCATTCCTTCAGTGCCATAACTTCCTTGAGAAAAACAACAATGTCCTCTAACTCCGAGGGTGCGTGCCGCAACCTGAATAGTTGCACATCTAGCATGGTTTCCTTGATACTTTGTGTGTCCTCTCCCGAATCAATCCTTGATAAATGATCTCGACCCACAATTGTTCTTTCCCGGTTTTACCACCACTTTGAATTCAAATTCCTGAAATAAAAGTACCCAACGGCATATGCGCCCTTACAACACTTGCTTTGTTTACTAGATACTTCAAGGCCATATGGTCAGTGTAGAATATGAAGGGAGTCACCAATAGATATTGTCTAAATTTGTGGAGCACGTAGATCATTGACAATGCCTCGCACTCGGTCATTGTATAATTTTGTTCTATTGGTGTCAACTTTCTACTTGCAAAACACAAGGGATGATCAACAATCCCCTCTCTGGTTGAGTAAGAACGGCTCCCATTGCTGTACTAGAGGCATCCACGTGGACATGGAAAGGTTTATCCCATGATGGGAATCATAGAATAGGTACGGTGATAAGCCTTTCTTTTAGAGTGTCAAATGCCCTCTACTGCACCTCTCCCCACTGAAAGGCACTCTTATGTCTGAGCAATATTTCCAACGGCATGGAAATCTTGGTGTATCCCTTAATGAACTTTCTGTAGTACCCAGTGTGTCCAAGAAATCTACACACGATGCTTTGGCTGGTGGGCTCCCCCAATCCCACAACTATAACTTTCACGGGATCCACCAAGAAAACCCTCTTTCGCATATGATATGCCCCAACAACATTCCAAACATCAATCTCAAGTTATCGCAATGGTCCCTGACCAACCCATACACTGTCCAATCATCTAAATATACTTGAAGGAACTTGTGGATGAAGTCCTGAAATGCTTGTACCACTATGCGTGAAAACACAACGGGTGTATTCCTCAATCCAAAGGGTATGACCGTGTATGCAAATCTTCCCCACTCGGTGGTGGCAAAAGTTGTCTTTTCTTGGTCCTCTTTGGAAATCCTTACTTGGTGATATCCCGAGAATCCATCCGTAAAAGAATAGACCTCGCACCCAGCAACTCCTTCCAAAATCTCTTCAGTGAAGGGGGTGGGAAAAGGATCTATGATACAAACAACGTTTAACTCCCTGTAATCCACAGATATCCTAATCCACCCATCCTTCTTTATATTGATCACCATTGGAATTATCCATTCTGATTCCTCCATAGCCTTAATGATACCAGATGCTATCATCTTGTCTAGCTCTTCTTTAATCCTTATGCACATGTTGGGATTCATCCTGTAAGGCCTCTTTCTGACTAGGCGCACACCATCCTTCAACTTTATCCACATTTCCCCCAATGAATGGTGGATGCCTTTCAACTCATGGTATCCATGTAGGAATAAATCCTTAATTTTGCGTAAGAGATCGATGATCTTTGATACTTCCTTGTCCAACTAGTAGTCCCTAATGATAGCTTCCTTGGGCTCCTTCTTCGAGCTGATGTTAACTTTCTTGGTTTTGAGTGGTTCATGATATGCACGTGCACATGCATCTACACTGTCAACTACCTCGCGTGTCCCAACCGAATGGTCGACATTCAGGCTCTCCATCTCCTCTCCATCAATAACGTATACCATCTTTCCTTTCTCCTTTTCAACACACGCACACTCAAATTTTATGTCTTCTGGTTCCTCCTCTTAACCGCGCTTCCAAGCTAGGTCCACCAAGTAAGTTTACTAATCTATCTTCTACCATGGCGCAATCCCCTAGAGTGAGGCACTTGATAGTCTACAACGCCTCATCAACTGGTTGCATGGTACTTCGGTACTCGAATGTGTGAACTAGGTCAGCCATTATTTCTGGCAATTTCCCGTTTGGCGGTGAGTTTCAGAATGGATGTACCAAGCATGCGCATAACCTTGTAGTGTCGAATACAACTTGTGCACCTAAAGGGAGGGTGGTAAAACTTCCGCACCTTCTCCCTAGACCCTCTCACATGCCTTGATGTGGGAAGAGGTAGGTCCATTGCCATTGTAATCCTTGATAGCGATGGGTATATTGCTCTTCAAAATCAGACAGTGAGCGCAATTCTAACTTTGTGCCATTCCAACAAGTTTTCACTATGCGCGGCCCACCACCTCGCTACTATGCCTATCAAGACATAACCTAACATACCTCATCACTCATCCTCCCTCCAAAGTGAGCTTCCATTTCTCTAAAAAAACCTCGGGTATACATCCCTGCAATACTTGGTTATTGCCTTTCCTCCTGTGTGCCAAATTGTACGCACCATGGTTACCCTAGTTACCGATCCTTTCGATGTCACCCAATCAATTCATAAATCCCATGCGCCCAATTATCGCATGCTATATCTTTAGTAGATCACCGATGATTGAGCATCATCAAACTGGATGACTCCTTCTATAGGGTGGATGGTCTCTGGATCTCTTATGGAGCACACATATATTTTGTCAAGGACTTCCTCTCCAAGGGGTTCAATATAGGGTGTGGACTTTCCATCAACAAGTGGTATAATCACCCTCTCTTCCTTGTTTTTAAAACTTATGTACCCCTTGTTAAACCGGAGATCTGCATTATTCTTATAGCACCATGGGCACCCAAGTAACGCTGGGAAATTATCTACCTTGGCAAGTGCCAAGACTTCAAAATCCCTAGTGAACTTAGTCCCCTGAATGGTAATGGTCACATCCTTCAAGACACCTATGGGCATTGCCTTTGTCTTATTTGCCATATACAACACATTTGAAGATGGCTGTAATGGTCTTCCCATTTGATGCCAGGCATCCAGAGTGAGAACATTAACCTCCACGCCTGTGTCAATGAGGATGTTGCTAAGTAGCCATCCATCCACTACTGCATTCAAGGTGATCTCTTTGTCATAATCAAGGCTGTGAGGTGGGAGGTTTGCATGCAGGATCTACCTTTCATGTTCTTCCCCGGTGTGTGGCACCTTTTCTCTCAACCATGCTCCTAGTAGGGGAATAACATTCTCTTGCCTTAGTAGTTTACACACCTCCTTAACCTTGTCCAAGTCATCCTTTGGTGCTTCTATTGGTCTTCTTTGCTCATCTTTTCTAGTTTTCTCTTTTAAGCATTGGATCTCCCCTTGTAAGCTTCGAATTACGTCCATGGTTTCCTGGTAGACTTCTTTCTGGTGAGCTGGGTTTGGATACTTCCCATGTACTACTTCTTCCCTCGAAACCAGAGGTCTCTAGCCTAGGTGCTTCCCTTGCATGTGCAGACTCCACCCTTGTTGTTACCATAACAGGCTCTAGTTCTAATTCACGTATTACTCGCAGGAAGCCATTACGCATCAGCCTTCTTAATACTCACCATGGCAGTGCCCTTATCCTTCCAGTATTACTGACTCATATGTTCGTATAACTCTGGGCATTCTTTGTACTTATGTTTTTTCCACACCAAGAGCATTGTAGAAGATCTGGACATTCACACTTATAATGGTTTGTGGCTCCACAATTAAAGCATGTCCCATGTGGGAACTCACTTCTTCCCCGCATGGTTACCATGACCACGAAATCCTCTATGAAACCCTCTTCCACGCGCACCTCCATCCCCACGCTCTTCATACCCACGGTCATCTCCTTTGGAACTACTAGTAATGCCAGTTTGGCGCACACCAAGATCAATTGCCTCATGAATTTGGTCAATCAATCTACAATCCTTGGTGTCATGTGTGGTTGAGGTACATATCTTACAATAACAAGACATGTTTTTATAGATTGTGTCTTTGTAAAAGGGGGCACCTACTTGCATCATGGTCCCCGTGACATATTTTACAATTTACCGCTATGGCGTGCACCATCTTCCGAGTACATATCCCGCCATTATCCTTTGTGTGCCCTTCTACGTTACAATCTGTGCACCACATCCCA
Source organism: Taxus wallichiana var. yunnanensis (assembly GCA_018340775.1). NCBI lineage: Eukaryota > Viridiplantae > Streptophyta > Pinopsida > Cupressales > Taxaceae > Taxus > Taxus wallichiana. Next base: position 114,301,581 of record CM031240.1, read on the forward strand.
CTGTGAGTCTCTGGAACTGTGTTGGTAGATAATTTCTCCAATTGCTTAGCCATGGCAGCAATCTGAGCCTCTAGAAATGGGTTAACACTAGTGTCAACACTATCAACTGCCTCAGCACATAAAGCAGATTCCAATGCTTCACGCAGTCCGTGAATTCTTTATGAGACAAAGCCCTCCTAAAGGGTGTGATCAACCCTTTGACAAACCACTGAGCATGTTGTGAAGGGTGGATATCATAAGACAATTTAGACAATAGAGTTTTAAAGTGCACATCATATTCCCGCACGCTCTCTGCCATTCCCTATTGGATTTCTTTGAGAGAGTTGATGCTCTTTTGTTCAAACTCAGGTATGTGGAATTCTACCAAGAACACATTTCTCAGCGTGGTATAATCCACAACAGTTTGATGAGGGTCATACTTTCTATACCAACTATGCACGCGTCCTTACAAGGTCATCACAAATTGACTAGCCTTTTGATCTTGGGTTGTGATCCCCTTTGCGCGCCATAGCAGCTCGCACTTATGCACATGCTTTGCAACATCTTCTATCCCACTATAATCTAGTAAGTGTAGAGACATCTTGAAAAAGACTTAAGGAGGTGGCTGAGGTCCTTTTCCTCCCAATCTAGTCCCTTGGTTTCCTCTGGTGTTTCCTCCTCCGCCGGATCCACTAGATCCTAAGCCACCAGCTCCACCACTTCCACCTCTAGATCCTCTTATGTTAGGTATAGGGCTGTGTTTGTCATGCCGAACGCTTCGTGCTCCACCGAATTGCGCATCGACAGCTTGTGAACTAGTGCCACTCCCAGTCATATTTCCTCCACCACTTCCTAACGTGCTTCCAAAACCAGCTATATATGCGCCTCTATCTAAACATTCCACCAAATACTGGAATAGCGTGTGAGGCCATAGAACTCCTAAATGAGAAGTTGTATCTTCTCGGGTGCCGATTGTTGCTTTCTACTAATATCAAATGGATCAACTATACTTTTCCCTTGTTCAAACAAACCAAGCACCAAGGTTTGGTCACTAGGTGGGGTCAGATGCGCACCAATGACTCTTCTTTCTCTACACGACGAACTCTCATCAAAAGCCACAAGGTTTTCTCTCCCATGCTTACCAAGATGGGGTATCATAGACTGTTTGGGTTCCACATCCTCTGCGTGAACCTCAACTCCTTTCCACCATGTCTGGCTCCATAACCCACTTATAATCCCACGCTTTGTCTATCAATCTCCCTTTCATGCGCTTCGTTATACTTGAGCCATCTCTCCTCCCTTTCCTTCTCAGTTGTTATATCAGCCATCTTTCCCCAACCTGGCTTCCTCACCAAGCACTCAGAGTGGTTTAGCCGGCCATAGGAAATGCCTCTAAACCCATGGTTACCATCAAGATTTTGATCGCAAGGGGGATAACACGTAGAAATGATCCTCTGGGCTCCCGCAAGAACTCAAACTCAACAACTTCTGGACAGGAATACATGGAAATTGTGTATTCTAGAGTGTAGCTAGTCAATACTCCCTTCCACCAATGATCTATAACATGGGTCCATGTTAGATCAACATCTTGCAAGTTCTAATACGTTTCTTGGGTCCAAGGGTGTGACTTATAATACCACCCCGATCTAGATGTATAAGCTGAAAGCCATTCAAATAACTCTACTGGGAAACAATGTAAGGTCTCGTATACTCATGATAAAGAGTGTCCTCCACCCATCTTTGCGTGTCAAACCCAGGTCTAGTATTCAATCTCTCGAGTAAACTTGTCCTCTATGCTTTTAAACCAATCTTCAACACCTTCTAGGGTTAAGTGATCCGTCATCACTTTTTGCATAGACCATGATGTATGCCATGTTCCACTACAACTTCAAAAAAAGGTCCCGATAATAGAACCAAGATGCGCTTATTTTTACACCCACCAAGAACAAGGGAACCTCATGTGCACCGACCTATCACCCAAATAGGCACTCAAGCGCTCACCCAAGGCACACGAGAGGGAGCCGAGTATCTCTTTTATGTGAGTTTAGTGGAAGGCATAATTCATGATCTTGACTTAGTGATTTAACAGACATGAAGAAGCTACAGAGCTCAGAACAACTTCTACACCCCTTCAGTCATAACAAAAGCAAAGCGCGTAATAGAATTAATAGAACTAGGAAGTTGTAGATCCACAAATAAACTTAACATTCAAGTAAGGTTCATGATTATACAAGATCAAAAGCATAGTAGAAACATGTAGATAATACAGGAGGAGATCTTAATATAAACGCAGTGGTAACCTTATCATATTCATTCATAGTATTATTCCAAAACATCACAGAGTGGCAGACCACAGCCATACACCATCTCTGGATCTATACATGTCTACTCACAAAACAAAATTTACATTCCCCATTTCCCCATTACATCCTTCCTAGAATCATCTACCCATTTTATCCCATAGTTCTCACAGAATTTGCAGTAGAGCTTCACTACCTCACTTATGTCTCTCTTCTTTTCCAATGGCACACGTATAAATAGGCATCTCGATCTCCAACAAACTTCTCTGCAACCTCAGATCTGGTCCCAAGTGTCAAGGTGTGGGTCGCCCCATGCGCATGCCTCTCCATGTCATGATTAGCTTTTTGGATCTTTCTATCACAAGGTATATTCCTTCTAGGACACCCTGTTGCCAGGCTGGAATCTTATCCAAACGGAACACGTTCTTCATGTGTTCTGTCCAAAAGGCTAAAAATGGCAAAGTCCCGAATTGTTCTTCGCGGGCGTGCATCTTAGGTTCTCCAAGAACCCTTTTTGTATTCTACCTTGTGCATCTTCACTTGCACGCTTCCTCCGCTTGTCGCGCGCTACACACCTTTAAGATTGGAAGCTCTGATAGGGTCCCAACATAATCTTGTTTTAGTGAGATGGGCTATGGAATGTGGCTAATTGATGTGCGTGTCAAACTATACAATAGGCAAAGATTATTATTTCCCTGTTGCTGCCTGGTGGACATTTCTATTAGATTGTACTAATAAAAAATGAATTTGCAAAGCCTTAGGATATTTGATGTCTTGAAGAAAGTAACTGTGTTTTTCATAATAGTACTAACGGTTGGCCGTAACTACCTTAATTGCCTACAGTTGTTTATAGTTCTTTGACACTTGTTGACATTGTGCTTTAATTATTCACACAGTTTCTGCTTCATCCATTTCAAAGTAACGTTGCTTTTAATGGTGTGCCTCAAGTTGGTGCTCTCAAAGATCCAAGTATTCTACATCCACCCCCATTTTAACATTGGCCGCACAAAATACAATCAGGAACCTTTGCAGCTCTGGTATGGACAATGGCGACTCTCTATCTTACTCGTTCCTTGCCCCATGTCCATTTCATTGATCTACCTCCGCAATTTTCATATTACTATTTTCTCCAATTTTCCTTGCAAATTTGTCTTGTTTCTATTTGCAATAATTTGTGTCGCAATTGCCGCAGGAACAGAGGGTGTGTTTGCTAAATATGTGCTCCTCTGAGCAGGTCCTTGCTGATATATCTACGCATTGAACGATGAGGACATAAGACCTTCATGAAGCTTAGAACAAAAAAGGTGTTCTTCATGTCCTAGTGTAACTAGTTTGCTAGAGATTTAAAAAAACAATCATGCACTATGAATTCCATGGAAAAGTCGTCTCATATACTCATTCAAAAATTTGTAATAATTTGAAATCATGTTAAGGGATGTTGAAAACCTTGCACAAACCTGCCTTATATGCAATTTCCTTGTTGTTTCAATGGTCTCCAACTTTCATGCTCTCTCAAAGAAATTCAAACTGTCTGGAGCAACGAAAATTCTTGTGTCTAAGGAATAAACAATTTCTATTTACATTTCAATGTCTCCTCTCCTTCAAATTATCTTTACTCATTCGTAATGAAGTGCAAATTCAGCTCCGCTGCAAATTAACTGGAATGCTAAATGTCGTTACATCTCGTAGCTGCCTGCCTTCACGTGCATTGCTTGCACTATTGCACTCCCAATACATAACATCCTTCAATACCCCTACATCAAACAAAACATTATTTTGCATAAGAACTCTGTGGATTGGTGAAACAACTCTCTAGACACATTTTTTCCCCTGCCAGTCCATGATCCACTAAGGGGAGGCTCCCACTCTTATGGACTATCAAAATCACTATCTCCATTCCTTTACTCGTTCCCATTGCCGGTGGCATGCCTATCATGTCGTGGAGGCTCTGGTGGCATAGGGGTTTATAAATATGCACCATTCCTCTCTTTCTAAAAGGATGGCATAGTTTTGGTCAGAGTGCATAGTGTTGTGGTGGTCACTTGGTCAAGTCTAGGGGCTTACATGTGGTTGTTGCTACCATTCCAAGCCACAAGCTATTGTAGGTGTTGGGTGAACTCATGGCATCATGAAGCACTTTTGAAACAAGAATGATGAGAAGTGGAACCAGAAGCCTCATTCCAAGAACCATGGAACCAAAAAGCAACATTGCAATAATGACATCCTTTTCTCTAGGTAAGGAAATGACACAACCGTTTCCAAGTGGATTTCGGCTTTGTAAGGGTTTTGGGATGTCAACATTTTTTGGGGTTTTCTTATTCTGTTAAAAGATGAGAATGGTTTGTAATATGATGTGCAGGAGGGATAAATTTGTAACACACGAGGCTTTATGTCACGTTTTGGCTAAATAAAGCACCTTGAATTCAGGATACGTTCATCCGCATAATTCACAAATCATGGTTGATATGCTCTCATTTCTTTGTAAATATAAATTCTTGCAACCTTTCCTCCAGCAAGCCAACAAAAAAAAAAATTCTTCACTTTTCAAATTGATTGATCCTCTATTTGGTCTCCACATCGGCTTACTACATTTTCCAAATTGTGTTATCACTTACATTCACTCAAATTTCATATACCCCTTCTAACAAAGTCTTCAATATTAATGCATTTCTGGGCTTATTTCCAATTACCAACCTTTGTACCTTTGACTAGCCAACCCCACTTATTTCTTTATTATTCTACTCCAGTTTTGGTTCTCCCTATTCTTCCCTTTCGGTGTTCGTATTGCCTTTGCTCACATGTGATTGCTAGCATTTAATCCATTCCATGGGAATAATCCTAATCCCATGGGATAAGGAGGATTTTGTGGATAAAAGCTCTTTAAAGGCTTATCCTATCCCTTTCCCACCAAGTATGGGGTCAATGGCTAAACCGGGTGCCTAAACCTATGGAAGGGGATTTGAACCTAACACCTCATCTAAAAAGATAAGTGGCCTTACCAACCCACCACCCTCTTGTAAGTGGTATAAATAAATCTCACTTGTATTTGTAATGGAAGTGCAAGTCTGTGTCAAGGGAATAAGGAGGTAGTTTTGGAAAAGTGCAATTTTGGGGCACTTTTGCTCACTTCCAGATCTCGAGTTATATATGAAAGTTGCTCAAAATTTTGAGACAATCACAATAGTGTGATAATTTATCCAATTTGGAGCTTTTGTGATAGAGTTATTTTCTGTTAAATTCACACGAAGGCATAGAACCAAAGGGAGACACTGCTGCAAGTGGATCAGGAAGGTGAAAGATAGAGGCTGAGCTCCATTAACATCCTTCAAAGGTCTAAAACACATTTTTATAGATTTTTGATTCATTATTGGTTAATGTAAAGGTTATTGTATTTACATTTTTAACATTTTTAATGGATCAGTTCACCATGAACCCGGGGACGTAGGGAATTCAACCCCGTAAAATCAATCAGTGTTGTGTTCGATTATTTATGCAGTAATTTAAATTCAAAAAATGAATGTGGATGTAACTATAATCAGAATTGATAAAATTGGAAAAATCAATTAAATCTGAAACAATGATTTTTGGGGCTTCGAATGAACAGTGAAATTTTGAATAAATTACGAACTTAATTTCAGTTTCAATTCCATCCTAAATCAGATTCAATCAATTTTCGGAAGTCTAAAATCCTTTTAAGTTGATTAAAATTGAAGATCCTTTGAAATGATTAAAAGTGTTAATTTCAAGCACCCATTTTTCGGATCAAGTTTTGGTATCAGAGTAGTTAGATTGCATTAGCTTCTAATTGTGTTTGAAAATTTGGCTTCACTTTCTGTATTGATTTTAGTTTTCAGTGTGCATACATTTTGGGGCTTGTTAATATTCTTTTACGTGTGCATTTTGGAAGCACAAGTTGTGTTTGTAGGAACAAGGAATCCTGGGAAAGTCATCCAAACAAGAGCAACTGAATGAGCTTGAAGCCATAAACCACCAAATCCAGGAAGAAAAATCTTTCATGAGAGCTAATTTTTATTCCTTGGAAGAGGAAATAGTGTGGTTAAAATCTGAGCCAAAATCCTCTATAACCAAGAAAGAGGAGTATGTCAATGAGATGCTTGCAGAGAGCAAGAAGTTGATGATTTTTGTTAAAGAGTTGCAAGAAGAAATACAGACCAAGGATGGTCTCTTGGCAAAGCTACAACAAGGTGAACACAAGAAGGAAATGCCTTCCAAATCGATGCATGTACTTATGCCAAAATGCACTGTAAGTTGTTCACATTTTAATTCTTCCTCTCATTCAGTTTCAAATATTCCTTTGGGAAAATTTGAAAAACACACTAAGGGAATTGGGTCTAAACTAATGGTTAAGATGGGATTTAATAGAAAGGGCCTTGGTAAAAATGGACAAGGTGATGCTAACCCAATATAGGTAGAGGATTAGCCTCATTTTGCAGGTTTGGGATATTCTAGTGGGCAAATGGAAATTGGAGAAATTTCCAAAGTAGCTGAAGGAAGACAAGCTTCCAATAGCCAAGGATCTACACCTCTAGAATTACAAGATTCCGCTTTGTAAGAAAACATGTAAATGAGGTAATGAAATTCCACCTCCTCCCACTTACACTAAAAATAGCACTAAGGGGAAATTAAATCCTAAGACTTCTAAAACACTCTTTCAATTTGAACAATATAGCTTTGGTAGACAAAAGTATGGTTTTCCTTGCACGTTTTGTGAAGGTTCTAATCATTCTGCAACATATTGTTGGAAGAGGAAAACAATGGTTAAGAAGTTAATGCCTTTTGTGAATGATAAGGCAGGTGTTAAAGACCAATCTCACTATGGTAAGGTGAGAAATGGAAAAATGTTACCTCTCCTAAACAAAGGAATCATTTTCCTAGATAAATTTTAGGGAATGGAAAAATGGGTAAGACTCCTAAAAACAGGGAAGTTAAATTTTGTTCCCATTGTAAAAGGAATGGTCATGATGTTAAGATGTGTTGGTATGTTCCTTCAAAGGCAACATTGGAAAGTTGTTAAAAAGGAAAATAATGTCAAACCAAAATTTGTTGATCTAACTCATGTAAATGCTCATTCTGGTGCTAGGGAAGTAAAACCACTTAAACAAAGAAAAATCCAAGTAATTAGATGGGTAAAACATTCCTCAACTTTATGTTTGCATTGCAGTAATTGGTGATAGTATGCAAAAATTTTCAAAGCTATATTTTAGGGATTTGATCCTATGTTTATATTCAACTTTGAAATAATTTGGAAGCAACCGTAGAGAAGATTTGAGTGACAAGTTCATCATACTCATATTCATCTTCTCACATTGTGGTTGGTTATTCCATTTCTGAACAACAGTATGCAGGGATATGGGCATCATCAAAATGTCAATTTTGAAACTTGTAGTTTTATAGTGTTGTCATTTGTGCAAATTTATGGATGCTTATAAGACCCATTCGGGCACTTGTTTGATATTGTAATAGATGACAAAACTTGTTGTATCCACATGTGTTATTTGCACTAATTTATAAGGCCCTCATTTTGGGAAAAATTGATTTTTGTAACTATCATATGTGGTTGCAATTAGGGTGTAAATTTATTACACTAACAAATTGGTTTGTAAAGGCACTAGGTGATCATTTTGCAGATTATGGCAGTTCACCAATTTGGGTAAGCATACAATTTATAATCTATCCCTTTACAATTCAGTGTATGCATAGAATATTTGCATATTCACGTTGATTCAAATTTTGACTATAGCCATTTTGGGTGTTGATGATTTAATGATTCTAGATAGTGAATATTTGTAGTTGTAATCAACATAATCATAAAGTGTCAGTTAAACACTAGCTTCCATTATAGATGGGTGTTATTATCTGACTTATTATTGTGATGACGATACAAGGTTTTGGCAGATTCACGTGGATTCAATTGTTGACTATAACTATTTTTGGGCGTTGATAGTCTATTTTATTCTAGATAGTGAATATTTGCAGTTGTTACAGTTTCAGATGGACAAGTGGGCACTAGCCTAATTGTGGGCAATTTAGATGTCTAGTATATTGATCTGTGTTATGAAATTGTAATTTAAGTAATTAGCCATATCACAAAGTGACAATTGAACACTAGATTTCCGTAATAGAATGGGTGTTATTATTTGGTTAGTTATTTGTGATGGCATTATAGTGGGTATGACAGTTCACAATTGTGTGCAAAGTTGATGTGGGTTAGCGCGTTTCAGTTGAACACTAGCTTAATTGGGTGTTATTATCTAATCGGTTATGTAATTAGCTAATCAACTATTTTCATTTTATTAACCTATAATGTTATTTTAGGTTCTTGTATGTGTTTTTTCAATGTAGGAAGAGATAACATGTTTTGTGGGTTGATACATAGCTTTTTGTGGACAAAAAGCCTTCTTAGTAGGGAGGAGTGATCAAGGGATATTTTTCATCATCAAAAGTTCCCTAAACTTCCTAGTCCATCCCAAAGTAGTAGATCCTTCAGAGATATTTCTAATGATGGTAAGAACGTGAAAAATGGACACTTTGAGCTCAAGTTTTTTCTGGTCAAATTTCAGTCAACATGGAAGTCAACTTTGGTCAACATGTCAACAAGTGGACCAATGGCAAGGTGACACGTGGCAATTGGTGACAAGGAAAAATTGATGGTATTTTAATTTTTTTTAAAAATTAGTTCCCTGGTATAGATCTCATCGCAAGCTTTTTGACGCATTTTGAACGGACCAAATCTGAGTTTGTATGCGAAAGATATGCATAGTCAAAGTTGTGGTCAAATGATGACGTGGCACACTCTGACGTGGACAAATGACATATTATGGGCATGATACTTGGCAAGTTTTTAATGGTTTTGGATTTAAAATAATAATAATAATATTTTATTTAATCCATTCCATGGGAATAAGCCTAATCCCATGGGATAAGGAGGATTTTGTGGACAAAAGCTATTTAAAGGCTTATCCTATCCCTTTCCCACCAAATGTGGGGTCAATGGCTAAATTGGGCGCCTAAACCTATGGAAGGGGGATTTGAACCCAACACCTCATCTAAAAGATAAGCAGCCTTACCAACCTACCACCCTCTTGTAAGTGGTATAAATAAAGCTCACTTGTATTTGTAATGGAAGTGCAGTTCTATGTCAAGGGAATAAGGAGGCAATTTTGGAAAAGTGTAGTTTTGGGGCACTTCTGCTCACTTCTAGATCTCGAGTTATATATGAAAGTTTCTCAAAATTTTGAGATGATCACAATGGTGTGATCATTTATCCAATTTGGAGATTTTGTGATATATTTATTTTTTGTTAAAGTCACACGAAGACATAGAACTAAAGGGAGACATTGCTGCAAGTGGATCAGGAAGGTGAAGGACAGAGGTTGAGCTCCATTAACGTCTTTCGAAGGTCTGAAACAATTTTTTTCAGATTTTTGATTCATTATTGGTTAATGTAAAGGTTATTGTGTTTACATTTTTTAACATTATTAAAGGATCGATTCACCACGAACCCGTGGGGGCGTAGAATTCCACCCCATAAACAATCTAGTGTTGTGTTCTAATTTTAATTTTTTAGTTTCTGATTATTTACGGTAATTTAAATTCAAAAAATGAATGTGGATGCAACTGCAATTAGAATCGATAAAATTGGAAAAATCAATTAAATCTGAAACAATGATTTTTGGGGCTTTGAACAAACAGTGAAATTTTGAGTAAATTACAAACTTAATTTCAGTTTCAATTTAGTCCTAAATCAGATTCTAATCAATTTTTGGAAGTCTAAAATCCTTTTAAGTTGATTAAAATTGAAGATCCTTTGAAACGATTAAAAGTGTTAATTTCAAGCACCTGTTTTCGAATCACAACGCAATGCACACCTATACCCAAACACCTACCCACACCTATATCATCTTCCTTACCTAAAACCATCAATACCTTAGGGGTCATGCCAACATCGAACCTTACTCATCCACCCATCTAATTAGCTTTAGCCACATCTTCCCAAACCAACACTAAACTCATTTTGACGCCTAAAAGGAAGAACCAACCTACTAGGCCTCATACACAAACCTCGCTACCACACCAAAGATCAACCTCACCCCTTCCATCCATCCTAAGAACTCACCCTCAACCATGGCCAAACAACCTTCTTCTACTGTAATACCAAGAACGCCGTATCCCACCTCCTCATCATGACCCTCTAATATACCCAAACAATCCACACAACCCCCGTCACCCGTGACCTTCTTACCACCCATACCACCACTACCTTCCATAACTTCTTCACTACCCATGACACTCTCCTCTCTTCCATTTGCACCTTCCATGTAATCTCTGCCAATGACCGCTACTGCACCGTGATTATCCCCATGGGTAACTCGCCCCCTTCCACCATCTAATTTTCCTTCTACATCCCACACTCTCGTGTCACCTTTACCTAAGAAGGTGTAACCCAAAGCTAAGAATCCACTACCCTCCAATAAGGTAGTCAAACCAACCAAACCTTCCATCACCAACTCTTCTACCACACCTTTACCCAAACAGATGCCTGCAAGACCTAAGACCATTCCACATACCAAACTAGTGGACCAACCCATTCCCCCTCCTGTAAAGCCTCTTCCTTCACAATTAGTCACACCTGTACCCAAACCCACTCTCACCTCCCATTGCGATCCGTTAGCCTACGCCAAGATTTTAACCAATCTCCTTGAAACCTCTGTCATAACATTACCACCCCTAATACCTTATGACCCACTTCAACCCCAAACCCAAAGGGTTTGACGAAACTAAAATTTACACCTACCATCATGTGCCAGGACACGATGTAGAGAACTACAAGGCTTTAAAAACTGTCCTTATCCAATTATGTCCTCCCGAAGAAAATTTTGACAACGACGATCTCCTTGATGAGGACCCCATTCCACCTTTGCAAATCTCCCCAAATATTCTTCCATTACCTAATCGTGATCGATATCTCGCACCCCATGACCATTTTTCCCACCTCCCAAATTTGAGATCAACATGGTACATATTAGGAATTAGCCAAACCACCACCCAAATGTCTATGCTCCCTACTCATTTCACAAGGCTCTTATCCACTACTAGGATTTTTCCCCTCATGTCATTATACCTTTCATGACACACCTTATCCATCCACCTCCCCTTAGATTAACATGGTTCATGTTACTACCCGTGCTCAGAAAGAGAAAGGAAAAGAAAAAGCAACTAGCCCATCAACCAACCTTGTACCCAACATACCATCTGCACCCACACCTAAAGTCACCATCCGCGGTCCTATGTATCCTATTTCCAATGGGGTCAGCGATCGCACAACGCTAAAACAATTACACCAATCCTCCTCAAAATGTCTTTATATGACCTCATCTAAACCTCTGAGTCATATCATCAAGCCCTCATGGAGGTTCTTCAATCTATTGAGGTTTTACCAAATGACCCCATGCCCGTAGCCTCCAACATTACCTCTCATCACGTAGCCTCTCTCACTAAGTCGTCACCTTCCTCTACACCCCCACCTACTCGCCAAGTAGCCACCCTCAACTTTTCAGACAAGGAGATCACCCCTTCCAAAGATGATGACCCCTATCCCACTCTTTTCATCTCTGTCTTTATAGATAATATATGCATACGATGCATTATGATTGATGGTGGTGCCATTATTAACATTATCTCCTCCCATGTGTACAACCAAATTTGTATACTGCCGCCAATTGCGTGCATAACTAAATGCACATACCTCTTCCCTCGGGTACCATCGTTCTCCATGTTTGCGCAGTCCTCACACTATCCCATAACTATTTTATGTCCTAGAAGGGGAGTTCCAATATAATCTATTTCTTGTCCTACCTTGGATCTGCGCCATGGGTTTGTCCTTCGAATTTACACTGCTTTTTTAAATTTGAACACGAAGGACATAACTACACCATCTCGACCAACCCATTGCCTTTCAAGACCTATAACATACTATACCAGCCCAATGATGTGCTTACACTAGTCAAGGCATCTGTCACCACCCCCACTTCATCTTCACCTACAAGCCCATCCACCAAGAATGCTACCGCCTCTCCCACATCTAACCCTCGCTATTCCTACTACCACCGCAGAATCTATAGGTGACTCACCGCTACCCTATCATCTAGCGAGTCATCTATCCTCGCTACCCACATATTAACTACTGATCCCTTAGAAGGTATTTTTCAATGCCTCACTGGGGACTACCACCAATATAATATCGACACGCTCCTAACTCCACAAGAGTATAGGCACCGCATCAAGACACCTAGTTATGAATACCGCATAAAGCGAGATTTTTCCTTATGGTCCTCCCCACCTTCGTACTAATCTAATGTATGGGGGACTTGATATTGCCACTTACAAACCCAAACCTCCATCCCACACACGACCATTTTCATCTGACTTACACTCCCTTACTAACCGCCACTTTGCTCACACCTTCCTCCACCATTGCACATGGAAAGGATTTTGCTTTGGTTTTTACGAACAGGGCCACCATACTGTCATCTCTTGTACCACTCATAAACACAATGACCATAGTGGCATTGGCTTTGACGCACCACCTCCCAAGAAGGCTCACGTCGACCTCATGGAGGAAGAAAACCTCTCCACCTCATTCACCCACGTCACCATCTTCACCCACGGAGTCCATAGATCCCGAATCTATTCCTCCTAACTTTTTTTTCGTAAACACAATTTCCTAGGACCTCTAACCTATCAATGTGATGGTGAGGCTCCCTCTTCTCTCCCATTCCTATACCTGACATGATCAATGATGATATACCTTCTATAAATGTCATTCAATGTCAGGATGATGAGTCCATCCTCACTTACCTTGGTGTGGAAGATTCTTATATTCACCGATTATTACCTTCTGAGATACAAACCATGTTGAATGAATTGACCATTGAAATCAACATTAACACTCAGGATGACCCGCACATTCTAAAGATAGGCCAATCTTTACTTGGTCCTATGCCAATATGCTTGTATTGACCCAAAAATCATGGTCCACAATATTGTAACCATTCTTGATGCCAAACCCATCAAACAAAAGCTGCGGAAAATGCATCCTCGCATTGCTCTTCTTAAGTCAAAGAAGAACTTCAATGCCTTCTCTTAGTTTCCTTCATCCTACCCATTAACTATCCCTAATGGATTTATAACATCGTTCTTGTCACAAAGGTGATAAGGGGGACTCTGCATTTGCATGGACTTCCATGACCTCAACCTAGCTTGTCCCAAAGATGATTTTCCCCTAACCGACATCAACCAACTAGTTGATCTCACCACCGGCCATGAAATGCTATCATTCATGGATGATTTCTCAAGTTATAATCAAATATTACTTGCTCCAAGATCAACACAATACGCCTTCATCACCTTCGCTACCGAGTCATGCCTTTTGGCCTTAAAATGATGGTGCTACATATCAGCGAGCCATGACTTATATCTTCCATGACATCATGCATCACATATTAGAAGATTACATAGATGATCTTCTTACCAAATCCAAACATTGAATTAAGCACCCGACCGTCCTTAAGGTCATCTTTGACTACCTAATCAAGTATTGTGTTCTTCTTCAACCAAAGAAGTGTGGCTTTGTGATACTTTTAGGAAAACTCCTTGGTTTCATCATTTATTTGCATGACATAGAAGTCAATCCTGCTAAAGTAAAGGCCATTCTAGAAATGCCTCTTCCTACTAATCTCTGCCAACTTTGAAGCCTACAAGGTAAGTTGCAATCCATTCATCATGTCATCTCGCAGCTTTCTAAACGTTGTCAACCATTCCATCATCTTCTCAAGAAATACGTTTCATTCAAATGGGATGAGGAATGCCATAAATCCTTTGAAGCCTTAAAACAATACCTTATTCAACCACCAGCACTCATTCTTCCTAAGGATGACCAACCCTTTTACCTATATATTTCTACCACCGACCATTATTCAAAGCCACTCTCACTCATCATGAAGAGCAATACAGAGAGCAAGCGGTTTATTACATAATCCGTGCACTTTCTAGACTACGAAACTAGATACACCCATGCCAAAAAAATCTTCTTAGTCTTAGTTTTCGCTGCCACTAAACTTTTTCATTACCTACTTAACCAAAAACCTTCATTATTACCAATATTGAGCCCTTACACTATATATACACCAAACCCTATCAACATCAACATGCCACACACTCGGCTTATGCTTCTTGCCGACCTTGATCTCAAATTTATTCATCAAAAGTCCATCAAGGGCCAATCTATCGCTGAATAACTAGCAATCACACCTATTTCTAGGAATCAACCCTCTAACTTCGATTTACCCGACGAATCCATAGTTACCATCTCTTTAGACGAGCCCACTTACCAAATGACACTCTTCTTCGATGGATCTAAGTGTCATTGTGGTGGTGGGGCTGGTGTTATCCTCATTCCTCTTGGTGGTGAGCCTATGCCTTTGTCTTTCAAACTCACTTTTGATTTTACAAACAATATTGTTGAATACGAAGCATTCGTATTGGGTCTCCAAGCTGCTTATGCCTTAGATGTTAAATCAATCAATATCTTTGGTGATTCCCAACTGGTCGTAAACTAAGTCAATGGCATATACCAATGTCGTAATGAAATACTTCAAAAGTATAAGCATCACATAGACATACTTTTAACCACCTTTGATTGTTATGAACTTCAAACCACCCCACGTTCTACCAATAAGTTTACGGATACAATGGCCTTTCTTAGCTTCTCGTATACCTACTTCACCCGCCGACTCTAAAATCTTTGTCATAATACAAAGGCTACAATCACCCTCTTATTTACCTCGTGAGGTCTACTTTGTCGGAACCACGACTCGACCCACGTGACCTTTGGCACACACAATTTGTAGACTATCTTTCCCTTTCCATTCTACCCACCGATCTCACTCGTAATGGACAACGTGCCTTTCTTAAAAGTGTCTTTCATCATCATGGGTGGTCTCCTTTATAAGCACGGCTTCAATGGTATTCTCTTACGATGCCTTACAAGTTCTCAAATCCCCACACCATCAAGGAAGTTCATGATGGAATTTACGGAGGCCACTTTATTGGTTAGTGTTGTAAAATGCATTCTTCACCTTGGCTATTATTGGCCAACCCTAAACCACGAGTATTGTGATTATGTCAAATCTTGTGTAAAATTCTAGCAACATGATAATCTCCATCACACACCTAGTCATGCCTTGCAGGTCACACGAGACCTTTGGCCTTTCTCTCAATGCGGTTTGGATCTTGTCGGTGAGATCAATCCCCATTCTTCACAACACCACCAATGGATCATAACTGTTACTGAATATTTTATTAAATGGGTAGAATCCATCCCCCTCATTTCTAAAAAAGATGAGAAAATATGTGAGTTCATCAACCATCACATCATTTTTCACTTTGATGTCCCTCACCACCTCATCACTGATAATGGAAAGAAATTCAAAAACAAAACCCTACGTAAGCTATGCGATGATTTTGACATCTAACTTAGTTTCTCATCACCTTATTACCCACAAACCAATGGCCAAGCAGAATCGACCAATAAAACCTTGAACAAAATTCTTATGAAAGTAGTCAACGATACTGGGAAGGATTGGCATACACACATTCTTTTTGGCTTATGGGCTTACGGCACTAGTATTCACACTTTGAATGCAGCCACACCTTTCTCTCTGGTCTACATTACCGAGGTTGTCTTGCCTCTAGAATTCCAAATTCCATCTCTCCGCATCTCCCTACAAGACATGCTCGACAACGACGAATTTTGCAAGGACCATTTGGCACAACTTGAGTTATTAGATGAATGTCGCCTTAATGCTCTTGACCATCTCCAAATCTACCAAACGTATCAAATGTGGCTATGAAAAATGTGTCCACAAACAAATCTTTCAAGTCGGCGACCTCACCTTGAAGGAAAATTAACATGTAACCAAAGAAGAGAAAAGTAAACGGGAAAATTTTCTCCTAATTGGCTTGGACCCTATATTGTTACCCACACTTATGGATAAGGTGCTTATCATTTGTCTTCACTCGAAGGTAAACCAAAACCTAAGCCCCTCAATGCCTTGCATCTTTGACCTTTTATTGTTGAAATCAAGTCCTATATCACCTTTTGTCTCTTGCTCATTCACCCCTTGAGTGTTGTTCACCTTGCATATTACCCATTTTTGAGGATCCATGACTAAACAAGAATCATGTGATTAACCGTCACCTTTCATCCTCATCTTCAATATGAGTACCATGACTCTACTCATAACATGATTCTCATGGAATTTTTTTCGTCTTCTTATAGATGGAATCCCATGGTCATTCATCACTCAGAACCACCTCTTTTATAATTACCCTCTGTGTGCTATGGTCATGTCTTCTAAACAAGAACCTAATCTTCTTACATAGTCTTGTCCATGACTTAAATATCCAAAAACAAAAGGGATTCAACTCCTTGAGTCAAACTTCTAGCCAAAGATGAATCCTTCAAAAAGGGACATCTCTTCACTATTTTTTTCCACTATCAATAGATCGCTCCTTGAAGGACAACTATATAAGGTCATTGCAAAAATACAATAAAAATATCTAGAAGCTTCCCGCATTGATCAACTTCATGAAGACCTCAAGGAGATAATATACTCATCCCATATAGACTTCTCACATTGATCAGTCTATTAAAAACAAAAAATGAAGAAAATGATGAAATTTTTGTCATGGACTTGCCTATTGTTGATCTTGGGTTTCTTGCTAAGAAAAACATGCTATCGTACACTAAGTTACGCTAAACCACCCACTCTCACCTCATTTCCTTTTCATCCTAATTTCCTATCTACTCAAGGGACTTGCCGCAAATGTGACATTTTGTGATCGTGTGACTTGCTTCACCTTTGAATAGTCCATTATGCAATGCCTTTAGGATCTTACGTTCATAAGCCCATCTAGTGTATGGCAGAATAATTAGGGTCCTTTTAATTAGGCAGATCTTTTACCACCTCGTATCATTCACCTTCCTCATTACTTATTCATTATCCTATACAGACCATATCATTGAAACCTATATTTAAAATAATTCAACCATGCCTATGACCTAACTCACCCATGCCCGTGACCTAAACTCAACCATGCCTATGACCTAAAACTCAACCATTCCCATGACCTAAAACTCAACCATGCCTATGACCTACATTCAATCATGCCAAAGATCTACCAACCCATTCCTCATATTCTTCCCTAGCTTATGGGAGAACTACATCAGCCTGAGGCCCCTTTTCGCTGGGGCTATATAGGCAGCACTCCAAGGGCATAGGGCCCTCAAGGTTAGCTCTACCACTCTTCACCCTAACCTACCTTCCCCTCCATTTTTCTATGAGCATCCTACCTTAGTTCATTTCCATTTTTAGTATCAACAATTGGAAATCAAACCAAACAAGTAACAATTAATAAACATTTCATCACATCATTCATTTATCATTTTCACATTTATACTATAGCAAATATTTGGAAACTTAAACCATAACGTGCATATACCTCATCATTTATTCCCACGTTACCAATAACTTGGCCATTAAATCAACATTAAAAACAAGACTCCATCATGCCTACACCTAACTCCACCATGCCTAAATGACCTAACTCAAACATGCCTGTGACCTAACTCCACCATGCCTACGACCTGACTTCATCATGCCTAAATGACTTAACTCAAACATGCATGTAACCTAACTCCACCATGCCTATGACCTGAATCCATCATGTCTAACCCAACCAAATCCATCATGCATATGACTGACTCCATCATGCCTAATTGACCTAACTCAGCCATGTCTATGATCTTGACTCAATCATACCTAATTCACCTAGTCTTCATCATGTACACACATAATTATGGAAATTAAAAACAAGTACACCATCCATGCTATAAATATCATCATCATGTATATAAATGAGAAAGTATGTGTATACATACATATGTACACAGATACAAATAAATACAGAAAATCTCAAAACTCTTGTATACAACCTCAATGTCTTCGGCACACGCAGCCGATATACCAAAAATACACATAAAAGGAAGTATGTGTCACTATTAGGCATCCCCCTGATGGATATCCTCCATGCCTGTATCACCTATCTCCTCCTCCTCCTCTGCTCCTGTGTGACATCCCACTAGCATCTCACCACCCACCATGGGTCATGGCTCGACCTCTACTAGTACCTCCCTCGAAGATGGCCTCCATGAACCGGTGGCCTCACCTGACCTTATCTCGGGGCTCGCCGGCCCCATGTGCTCTCAAAACTATGGGTGCGAGACCTTGTCCTCTCACTCGAGGCCTGTTATGCCCTATACTTTGCATAAGAAGGGAAATCTATCCCTACCACCATCAGGTGATCCTGATAGTATCTTGCCTCTCCTAAGGAATCCTTGAACCTGCCATGGGTACTATCTGCGGTGGTGTCATCGACCTCGAACTCCGTACTGCAGGTGGGAACCTTGTCCCACCCTTGCCTTTAAAATGGGACCCTGTCCCCTAGGCTTGTGTAGGTGCATGTGCCTCGTGCTCGTGCTCTGGGCTGAAGGGTCACAACCTATGTGCTTGTGCAAGGCCAACCGGCCTGCGCAAACTTGTAACTTACACTGTAAAGTGGCCACATGTACCCCATTTCCATCTTCACCTGCATGTGCACATACTTATCCTTATGCTTTACTTGGGCTGTAGAGTTGTTATATGTGCTACAACGTGGAAACTCGTGCCTCGACCCCATCAACTTTCCCTGCACTATCCCCAATTGTGTAACCAGGGTCATCATCTGCCCCTGTAGGGCATCTCTCTAAACTGTGATGGTGGCCAACTATGGCTGCCCCAACCTCAGTGGTACTTCTCGCAGTTGTGCTACCCACCACTATCTATACTTATCTATAACTCCAACATCATCAATCCACCGTTCTACCACCTACTCCTCCTTCCTTGTAGGCATTTTCGGCTGTGGTAGGGGCATAGGCCTCTCCACGTCATCCCTCCTGTATTGTGGGAATGGTGGAGGTACATCCTGCAACAACCCAAACTACCGTCTGACCCTATCAATAGGTATCATCTCGTGCTCTCCTGCATGGTGCCCCTCTATCCATCAGAGCAACTATAGCTCATCTAACTCTACGACCATCTTCATGTATGATGGGAAGCCCACATACGACCTCCAAATGATGTCTACCCTAGATAACCCCTCTAATATCTACCTGTAGTGGGCTACATCATGCGTAGCCCTAGCCCCTAGTGCACCCCACCAACTGGCACCCACCACCTGTAACCAACCCAAACCATACCTGGCTCAAATGCATCAAGCTAAGGAAAACCAATCGGATGAACACACACAATGTGCTTGTATTCCCAACAATGAAGAAGAAAAGTGCAACACAAGCTAAACCTCCATAGCCTCCCGTAGGCCCATAGCTCCTTGTATAGCTGCACCAAGTAGGTTGGTGCCTAGAAAAGTAGGTCCTCTCCTCCATCATATCATGAAGGACTCCCATCAGTGCTCATGGGAATCTCCCACCCTCTACATCTAGCAGTGCAAAACAACACACTGCCTCCATAATCAAGACCGCTAACCTCATCTCCTCGGGATGGGCCACGTACATCTCTCCATAGCTTAAGATAGCACTATGAAACATCATCTCTACCATCCCCTCTCCAAATATTGTTAGCATCGCTCCTCTGATGCCTCTGAAGAAAATAGAATACACCTACGTCCCTACTATCGGTAGCCACAAAATCCTGTAAACATCCTCCAAGGTGACAATCATCTCACCTGTTGGCAAATGGAACATGTTGGTCGCGGAATCCCATCTATCGATGAGAGCGACCATCAAACTCGAGATCACGAGCTATATGCCTATAACGTCAAATCCCAATCAAACCCACCTCGGTCACATGCCTCCACTCCTCATCGGTCACGTCCCCTTGAACATCTAGTAATAGAGGCGATACCCTATCACGCATCCGTAATTGGTCCCTCGCCTGCATACAACAAACCATAAAATCATTAGACCCCGACCATACTCAACTCCACCCTTGACCAAAACCTCTCCTATCTCATGACCTATCTACCCACCCCGACCCTAATCAACTACCTCCCCCAATCTCAATTTCACACCCCTCGACCATACCTATTTATCCCCCTTACCCAAACATTTTTAGGCAACTATACCTTCCTATCTCCTGACCTATCTCACCCACCAACTAACCTTCATTTTGGCCCAATTTCCTCCAAATGATGACCGACATCGGTTAGTATCGACCAACCAAAGTCTCCCAAAACCGACATTGGCCACCCCATATGTGACCAATGCCGGCTAACTACCACCGACGTCGGCCAACCTCGACGACGCCGATCACCGCTGTGGTGAACATTCACGAAACCCTACCCTATTTCTCTCAAAATTCCCCATTTCCCCCTCACTACCCACCCATTCCTACCCAAATCCCCCTCAACCCCTCCATAACCCTTATTCACCTAACTACACCTTCCTCCCTTCCTATTTTCTCCCTATGAATTCCAAATTCAAATTTAATTTTTCCCCCAAACAAATTTTACCCAAACCCAATTTCTACAAACAAAATCACCTAACCAACAAAGAATGAGATCAAATCTTACCTCGTGGCGATGTCATCGATGAGGTGGCACTACTTAGGCCACTATGCTTGCTAGTGGCCCACTTGACCCTTTGTTTCACTTGATTCTAGATCGTTTCTTTGAATATTGATGGAACAGATAAGGGTAAAGGACTAGGAGGAATACCTATCAAAATGTTGGTTGTAGGTTGTTACGCGCGTATGAATTCTTGATCCACAACTGATTGCAAGAGCTTCCTTTTTGCTTGGAGGAACTACTTGAAATGGAAACAAGACCACCAAATAAAATTTAAACAGTAGATGCAGTGGACTACCTAGCATATGCTAGATCCGGGAAGTGTGATACTTCCTGACATCGATCACAATCCAATCTGTTTAAAACAACTTAATGCCAACAAGAAAGGAAACCATAATGTAGTTAAAATGATTTAGGTATCTCATTCATCTACAATAAGAAAATTCGCTCACAATGAGGCTAAGCTATGACCGAATCAAGGTCAAGGTTTACGTCAAATCTGACAAGTATTGGTTAGGTTAGGTTCTAGGTTTGTTTTGGGTATTGGGTAGAGTTGAAGCTTTGTTCTTGGTTTCTAGTAAAAACATAGAGATTGACATCAGTTTGGTATGAATGATGTTGGTTTAGGTTAACCGGTGATGGTTAGTAGGTAACTAACATCGGTATGGTCGTGGTTCAAGGTGTTTGTTTGGTGTCTACACCCTTCTCCCACCTCTGCCATCACTAAATACACTCTTGACCTCCACCCAATCAAATCAATCCCCTACACTCATGGACCCATCCCCCTAGTTCCTCTCACTAACTCATACTCTCCACCTCACTGTAGTCAATGCTCTGCTTCTTCTCTCTCTCTCTAGAAAAGTACTAAAAGTCAAACGGCTCTGTGTTTTCTCAAAATTTGCAACACAATAATGATTCCGTAAAATATGGAATTTTTTTTATAAACCCACCATGACTCGACCGATGTTGGTCCTAATTGTTCCTCAGCCAACCGACGTCGGTTACCATATAGCCATCATTGGCCAACCCTTGTAGCTATTTGGCCTTGCTAAGCTTCCTTTTTCTTGCAACCATTAATGCCAACACACATTTTACCATTCTGACCACCCATTGAAACATACCCACAAGCCCACACTACCCCTACATTTCCTTAGTTGCATCTAGGGATTTGTTATTTTACCAATACCTTGGCCTTACCCGGGCCATGAACCGTTTGGTTCTGAACCGGACCTACTTGGTGTGACCATTGACCTCATGTACTCGCTATACCTTGCGATGCTGTTACCTATATTGTTTAGCCTAACAACAATACCTTGCCTATTTCCATGCCATTTATCCCGACCAAACCTTTGGTATACTAGAGAATACCTAAATGTTCCCGCACTTTGACCTACATTGTGTTTCCCGACCATATCATATACCTTGGATACCGAATAAATTAAACCTGTTTAGATAAACCATCGACCTTGGACGGTGTAGAGTTTGCAAGCTCTCTAACCTAGTACCGTGTTGTAATCTATATGTGTGCGTATATTTGATTGTCATTACCCATGACCCGATTTTGACCCTGGCCTATTACCTATTACCTGAGTTGACCATCACCCTTTCCCTCAATACTCAAACCATGCCAAACCTATCTTCATCACCTACACATTTATCAAACCACTCACTGCTTCCGTCTTTGACGTCATTGGTTCCTAGTTTGAGGGGGTTACCTTGACCCATGCTTGGGGAAACACCACCCTCACTTACACTCGACACAACCATCTTCTTGTTTTTTTCAGGTGTCGCTTACCAATATAAGCTACGCAATAAAAAGGGGCAAAATATAGACACCAAAATTGGGTCACACTCCCCTTGGTCCCCTTTTGAGTAACCAACTTAAATACATTCACCTAACCATGACCCTTATGCCCCACATTAATATTAATTTAATTATTTACAATTAAATTAATGCTCATCCTCACTCCATTTATTAATTTAATTACTTTAATTAAATGGATGCACACCTCACCTAGACACCTCACCATAGACCTATTCATAGCATGTTTCCATAACTAACTAGGACTCAACTCAACCCTAAAAATCAATGCCTATTATTCCTCTAACCACATTCCCACCCATTAAAAATATAACATCCGCTTTGATCCATGAAGGAAGGACAGATCTGCCCCAATGATTGCAAAATCTGTCATTTTTAGTAAACCTAGGGAATCCCACCTTAACCAATGCCACATACTTAAACGCGACGCCTTAACCTAGAATCAAGTCGGTTACCATTTATTCACTTTGGTAACCTTGTTGAAGAGGTTAGCCACACTATCAAATTTTGGGAGCAAAGGAGACCTACATGCAAGCAAGAACCAAAGCCCTTTTGCACTTCCAAGCAGACATAGCCAGCACTAGGATAGATCTAGAGGATTTTCTCTCATGGTAGCATTCCAGGAAGCACCACTGTGGCACCAAGCTCCATCACATCAATCACTCAACCACCACCACCAGTCATGGACTCTGCACATTAGTAAGTACTTTTATCACCTGTTTTATTTCATCCTTGTCCTGTTTTAAAGGTTTTTGTCATCTTTGTTGTCATTTTCTACTTGCATTCCCTTTTCCCCACTATTCCTCCTTCTGTAAACCCATCCATTCCTCCACCCACATCATAAAACCACCTATACCCGACATCTACATATCTTTGAGTGTTCCTAAGATCCTCATACACCTCGTCATACCCTTTGATATCTTTTCCCCCATTTAAAAACCCCACAACCAGATCTTATTGAGTTTTATCACCCGCCTCTACCGATGTCGGTTACCCATAACCGTCGTCGGTTATTCTTAACCATGGTTGGTCATACATGACCGATAATGGTCTTTGTGCTGCCAACACTGTGTAAATCAGCAACCAACCTACCTACCAAAACAATCCAAACACCTTACCCAACCTTGCTAAGACCCTATCTCGTGACTGCGGACGACCGAACAACATGCAACCTGATTTGAAGACCTTGATCCGCATAGTTTTTAGTATTTAATTAGATCGATGCTGATAGTGATATGAGATACCCAAATTAGAATACTAGCACTAGATTCATTTATGTACGCATTTAAGTTATTTCATATTTATTGTATAAAAATAGTGGGTTGAAAACCTTCTAGGAAGTATCGTATTTCTTTCGGGATCTAGCATACGCTAAAGTAGTCCAACGTAATATATTATTTAACTCTTATTTGGTGGTTTTGTTTTCTATTTCGTGTAGTTTCTCCTACCCAAAAGGAATCTCTCATAGTCAACATTAGATCAAGAAGTCGAACACAAACATAACCTCCAACCAAATAACATAACAGGTATTCCTTCTTGACCCAAACCCTTATCTATTTTGTCACATTCAAAACGTAAGGAAAATGGTGAAGAAATTGCAGAGAATGAGGATTAGATTGCCAAAGATGCTAGAAATTCTCGTAGATATTTGGGGTCGGTATAGAGAGTTGGGAGGTTATAAGTGGTTAGGTGGAGGGATCTACATGAAGGTGGGAGGTGATGAAATGCAGAGGAGATTGGGACTCCCAAACAGAGATAAAGAAACTGATCTAAATAAGTATGGAAAGATGTATATCCAAATGTACTTACTTATACTTGTAGACTGGTGGTTGGATGAGGGTGATGATTGATCTATGAAACTAGTGGTCAGTGCCATGATAGTGCTTCTGAACGGTACCATGAGTTCTTAACCTTCGATCGGTCTTGGTGTTGGTTTAGGATGTCTGGATGTGCAAGAGGTATCTGGGGTGTGCTTGCATGTAGATCTCTCTTCTCCAAAACTCAAATAATTCTTCCAACCTTTGGAACAAGGTTACCAAAGTGAATATATGGTAATTGATGATGGTTTAGGGTGATCGACATTAGTTTCAAGCTGATTGACGTCGGTTAAGGCAGGATATCCTAGGTTTCCAAAAATAACAGATCTTGGCTATCTTTTTGGCCAGTTTGTCCATTGTTGTGGATCCAAAATGGCATTTTCCACATAAGTAAGTGGACATGTTGTTAGAGAAAGAATAGGCATGTAGTGTTAGGGTTAGACCAAGTCTTAGTTAGTTATGGTAAGTAGAGATTGAGTCATAGTTAAAAAGAAACATGCTAAGAATAGGTCCATGATGAGGTGTCTATATGATGTGGTGGGGTGAGGTGTCTGGAGAGGTGGAAATTAGTTCAATTAAGGTAATTAAATAATGAATATTGTGATAATGGGCATTAATTTAATTGTAGGTAATTAACTTAATATACATGTGGGGTAAATGGGAAGTGTCACCCAAATTTGGTGTCTACACACCCATATCAATAATTAAACCTCCTCATCTATAATCAAGCTAACCCTCAAACATCCAACCCCCTCAAAATGATCCCATGCAAGAATTGATAAGTAGAATCATGAGTCTCGAAGCTGCCACCATGGGACCTAAAAAACATTTTTTACGAGTAGATATGTAATGAGCCTATCAACCCATCCATACCTTTTAAACCCTATCCTCCTCACTATGAACTTCTGAAGTTTATCAAATTATGTAGTAAGGAGGATCCACAACAAATTAAGGCCTTTCATCATGCTTTCTATATTATAACATATGATCAAGATCTTATGCTAAGGACATTACCGATGTTAAATGGGCCCGCTCTCGATTAGTATAAAAATATTCCTCAACATTCCCTTTATTCATTTACACAACTATTCTTGAAATTTTTTTATATCAACATTACATGTAACATATCTATCAATGAATTATACGCTATCAAACAATTCAAGGATGAATTTGTTGTTAATTCCATCACTAGTGGTGGGGAACAATTATCGTTTTCTTTACCCCTGGCCGGAGTCGATTGAGTTATTTTCTTGATCTTGCATTTAAACATATATCATCCACCCTTTAGTTCAAATTGTTTCAAACATTCGATGAGTCATTTTCCATGGCACGGGAGTTGGAACTTCAAGCCATTGAGGATGGTAAGGTTAAATTATGATCTAAAAACCCAAACATGATTTTTCCTATAAAACCTCTTCCAGCAGTGACAAATCCAAGGGTTGAGTGAATACAATTGTCTTGAAAACCACATATAAGGGGCAATTAGACTTTGAATGGTCCCGACCTCCACGTAAATACACACCTCTAGGGGAGTCTTATAACTCTATTTTTGACAAAATCATGGAAATTTGCATGATAAAACTCCCTCCCATCCGACCCATCGATGAATTTGACCCTAAACCATCATGGTATAGGGGTGACGACTATTGCAAATATCACCAAGTTTAGGGACATGACATTGAGAGATGCCACTCTTTTAGAAATTTCCTCTAAGATCTCATCGATTGAGGTGAGCTACAACTTGAAAATCTAAATGCACCTCCCAATCAAACCATATACGTGTTCAAATAACCTTTTCCAAACCATCCCCAAACTAATAATCAAACCAATCTTGTATGATTTGAAATTTATACCGCTCATGTCATTAACAATGTCAACCAGCTCTCACCTACTATAAAAATTTGTTTCCTAACTACACCCCTCATACTCTAATTTAAAAATCCTAAAACCTATCTCACTAAACCATTTCATCCCCCGTAAAATCATGTTTTAGCTTTCCGTAAAACCTATTTACCCATAATAAACCTCCCTAACCACCTTGTTAGAGCTCAAATCTACACCCGTCCCCGAATCACACACAACTCATGATTTGAGACAACATGGGATTGTCTCTAATTTGTGGGATTTGAACCGAGATAGACCTCCAGAGAAGACCAAATTCATCTATTTATTCCTAATACTAAAACTACTCCTAAGAATTGAAATGTAGCTACCCTAACACTAACCTAAAATTCCAAGGGACCAGGAAGAGAAAGATGCATAAATTAAAGTCCTAAATTAAGGGAGGTGATAACACCAAGAACAGAGTGGAGATATTCCTAGTGAGTGAAACTAGGAAGAGAATAGAGT
Source organism: Taxus wallichiana var. yunnanensis (assembly GCA_018340775.1). NCBI lineage: Eukaryota > Viridiplantae > Streptophyta > Pinopsida > Cupressales > Taxaceae > Taxus > Taxus wallichiana. Next base: position 114,328,550 of record CM031240.1, read on the forward strand.
AGAAAAGGGCAGACAATTGTGCCATAGTCTAAAATCACATTCAAACCTCCAATTTCATGGAGCACTACAAATTTGAATCCTACAAGAAGGAAAAAGTATGCGCAATGTACCTGTGAATGCAATGAAAGGAAAGAAATACAAGAAAACAAAAGCTATGGTGGAAAGATCCACAAAACATGAATTTTATTGATTAAAAGTGTGCATAATCCATTACAAATAGATACAAGGCAAGAATATCCTTGCAGAACACCAAAATTTGAGGCCTGTAACTCACAAAGTATTTTGGAATAATTTTGCAAGAGTTTCTCTACATTTTTAGAAAGCCTCTCTCCATAAATGAGGTGAAGTTTACAATATATAGAGTGAAGAAGCCTTGGAATTTCCTCACCAACTGACATATTTCATTAAAGAGGTATGGGAGGCCATATAATTTGGTACTTTTCTTGCATGAGAAGTCATGGGCGCTTGATTCATAGGGATCCAAAATGACTCTACTTCATCATATCAACCAACAACAAAGAAGCAAAATGAAGAAACAAAGGTTCTATCTTTATATTAACAAAATTTCCACTCTGTACAGAGCGGTGGTTACAAAACCACCACCCAACTAGGGCGGAGGTCTTGTAACCACCACCCAGCCTGGGTAGTGGTCTTGTGATCACCGGTTTGCATTGGGTGGCGGTCCTAACACTTTCAGATAGAAAAATAAAATTCAAAACGAACAGTCCTAGAATTGGAAAGGTTGTCCATGTCTCTTCTCCTCCATGACCTTTCCCATCCTCCAGTGCATGGGAGGACATGAGAAAGGCTATAAATACATGTAGGAAGGAGATTTTTGATCATTGAAGCATGAAAGCAAGTGAGAAAGGAATTCTTAGTGCTAGAATTGTGTTTGTAGAAGAAAGGAGTTTTGAGGCAAAGCAAACAAGTAATTGGGAGGAAGTGTGAGATATTATCTACTTCTCTTTCATACTTATTGTAAATTATGTACTTCTTATTTGAATTGGCCAATAAAAAGTGGGAAGAAAGAGTGTTTTCCCTTCCTGACTGGTTTTCCTCCTCCGAGAGGTTTCTAGGATAAAAATTGTTGGTGTTCATGAGTTTACATTATTTCCTTTCCTACAATTGTTGATTCTAAGCATAAGCAAATTCATTCACTAGCTATATCTATCATTTTCTAATCGAAAGTAGAACAACAACGTTTAATTGTGATTCTGTGAATGATTCCAAAGTAGAGAGTTTACAGATCATTTTGGTATCGAGCTATGACTGTGGTATTCATTCTTGGATTTGTATGATAGTGAAAATATATAAAGGCAAAGAGGATTTACCTTGTGATCTAGATATTTCTACAAGGAAGTGGAAACAAAGAATTTACGGACAAATGGAGGAAGAAAACTTGGTCTCGGAATCGAGATGCTTTGGAGACCATGATGGATAGGAGGTTTAGAAGACAAGAAGAACTTGTAGATTTGCAGAAGATGACCTCTGTTAAGAAAGACTCCATGGAATCAGTGGTTCGAGGCTTATCCAAAAATTTTGGCATAGGAAGGAGCCACCATGAGGAATAATATGGGGAAGAGCGTGAAGAAGAGACTTCAAATGCAAGAGAGAAGGTAAAATCTGATCATGCTCCTTTTAAAGCCGAGACGAAAATTGAAACTAAAAGATTTTAAGGACAAGTAGATGTAGAGTTGTTTGATAAATGGTTAATATAATAATAATTCTACTTTAGCATCTATAATGTCACCGAGGCATAGAGCATCACCTTTGCACATCTCAAAATGAGGGACATGCTCTGGTTTGGTGGGAAACCTATCTCGACAACTTGTGAAAAGAAGAAACATCCTATTGTGAAATCTTGGAAAGAATTTAAATAATTAATTAGAGATAACTTCTATCCTATTGGCCAAAAGATCGACCAAATAATTAAATGGCGTATTTTAGACAAGGCAGTGGTCAAAGTGTGTAAGACTATACTACGAGTTTCGGAGGTAGGCCATGTTGCTAAATATGGAATTGGAGGATGAGGATATTTTGAATAAGTATTTGGGAGGAATTCACACTCACCTTTGAAGAAAAGTCATCTCCACGAAGCCTAAAGATCTCAATGAGGCATGTGTGCAGGCATACTATATAGATGATGAAAAGAAGTAAGGAGAAGTAGAGCCAAGGGCAAAGCGGTCAAAAATCAGTAGAAGAAAGAACATGGAAAACAAGTAACAAGGGTAAGTGGAAAGGGAAAGGTAAACAAACTGCCACTACTTTAAATACTTGTAAAGATCCCAATTTTTTTGTAAGAACTGTGATATCAATGGTCATACTGATGCTACATGTTGGAAGTTGCATCCAGTTACATTCGAAGAACCAAACCAAGGACTCAAAGAAGTCCATGATAGCTATAAAGACAAAAGGGGAGGTGGAAATTGAATATGAATCTAATGTAGATGAGAGGCTTGGATACACGGCCACCAACATGGACAACCAGGAAGAGGAGATGAGTAGACTATTCCATATCAAAATCCAGATCAAGAGAACTAAGGTAAATGCTTTGGTTGATACCGGTTCTCAATCTAACTTGATTTCTGAAGCAGTTGTAAAGAAGCTTGGTCTTGAGACTTATGAGCATCCACACCCCTATCCTTTGGGTTGGGTGAAGAAGGGTGTTTAAATTCGGTAATAAATTCCCGAGTTTATTGATGTATCGTAAACTAATGTTGTTCCACTTGATGTTTTTGATGTTGTTTTCAGAAGTCCTTACTTGTATATCAAGGATGCTATATTTATGAGAAGGGAAAAATGATACAGATGGGTCAAGGATGGGATCAACTACAACATCTGGGCACACCATCATAATACACAAGTTACTATGGTGAGTGCTAACCAAGCAAAATGACTTATTCAGGAAAATCATAATTATTTTTTTTACTTTTCTTAAAGGATAAACAAGATGGGGTAGAAGTTTCAGAGATTTCTAGCCAGGGAAAGTAGGATTTGGATAGTATTATTCAGTATTTTTAGGAATTTTTAAAGCTCCCAGTGGGTTACCACCAAAATGGGAAGTAGAACATGAGATTCAGGTTTTGCCAGAGTCCCCTTTACCAAACATTGGGTTGTATAGGCAATCCTTGCTTAGAGAGTATTGAAGTAAAGAAACAACTCTAGGAACTACTATACTAGGGTGTGATACGTTCGAGCACCTCACCATGTAGTTCGCCTATTGTGATGGTGCTAAAGAAGGATGGTTCTTGGAGAATGTGCATTGACTACCACGCTTTGAACAAGATGACCATAAAAATCAAATATGCACTTCCCCACATAGACGATCTCTTGGACCAGCTTCAACATGCCAAGCTCTTCACGAAGTTCGATCTCAAGTCAGGTTATCACCAAGTCAAAATGAAGGAGGAGGATATATATGGAAGACTATTTTCAAGACAAAACAAGGTTTGTATGAGTGGTTACTACTTCCATTTGGTTTATGCAATGCACCTATTACATTTATGAGATTGATGAATGATGTACTACGGGATTTAATAGATTCATGTGTCATTGTTTATCTAGATGATATCTTGATTTTTAGTGCCACATGGGAGGAACATCTAAATCATTTGCAAAAAGTCTTGCAAGTTCTCAGGGAGAAACAATTGCTTTGTACTATAAAGAAATGTGAATTTTCCAAACAATCACTTGTCTATCTTGGGCACATGGTTGGAGGAGGAGAGCTATGAGTGTATCCAAAGAAGGTGGAAGCCATCACTAGTTAGCCAACACCAACAGGAGCCACAAAGACTAGGAGTTTTATGGGAGTAGTACAATACATGCAAAAGTTAATTTTGGGCTTCTCTGCAATTACAACACCTCTAAACATAGTGGCCGAAAAGAGTAAGGATTTTGACTGGGGTAAGTGTTGTTGCAAATCAGCAGCACCCCTGGATGCAAATCAGGTTTCTAAGTTGATGTTTCAAGCATCCAGTGTGATTGCACAACATTGAAACCTCTCTCCAAGTGTGGGACTTGTAAAATGAGAGAGGAATCTCTAGATTAGAGGTTGGTTCCTCAAACTCCTCTGATCAGATCTGTTATTTGCACAATTGCAGAGGTTTGAATCCTAATCCTACTCTAAATTCCAAGGAGACAGAGATAGAAAGTGCAAAAATTGAAACTAAACTAATAGGTGATACACCAAAGGAGTGGTGAACACTTCTTATTCATGCAAATTGACACAATTTCATGAAATGCAACATGAAACATCATACACAGGCTGATAAGATGCAATTAGAGGTCTGAAATGAAGCAAGACAATACAAACAAAGGACTGAAAATTGATCACAGAGTCTGCACTGTCATTTTCACTGTCAAAATCCTTGCATTTACAACATCAAAGAGGCAGAAACCTGTTACAATCATGAAGAAGGTCTAATACTTGTAAAAATCACTTGTTGAAGGTGAAAGAAGAAGCTTGCTATCCAAAAAATGTTCAACCACAAAAATGAGCCAAATCTGGCTTTTACAATGCATGGGTCGAGCCCAGGAGAGAGAAAATGTGTAAAAAATGGGAGCCATTCCTCATTGAATGAAGATGCATTAAAACAGCATGGGTGTCCTTATAGACCCATGCCCTAACATTTTTGGCCATGCTGAAGAAGAATGCGACCCATTTTGCATTAAAACTGGTTGTTGAAACGTCATTTCTGGCCATTACCACATGCCAGAGACATTTCTTGATTTTCTCTCTCCAAACTAAACCAAAATGCAAAATTGACCCTAGAATCATGTAGAGAATTTCACCAGCTTTCCATTGATATAAATAATGTGAAAATCCAAGCTCTGGATCGAAAGATATGGCGATTTGAAAATTTAGGGCAAAAACAAGCCAAAATCGGATCGGCGGGCAAAAAGTTCGAATTTTTACCCGTTTGGTCTTTGGAAATTTTTTCAAAATTTCCTGTTTGCCGGCCGATGAGGTGAAGACACGTGGCATAATTCCATTCACTGCGGGCCATGCGGGCCAATTTTTTTATTTGAAAATTTTGGCAAAACTTAGCCAAAAAATCTAACTTCTCCCCCGACGCCCGCCATCTCCTTTGGACACGTGGCAGCACACCATTCGCTGCGGGCCAAATTTCAAAATTTACATTGTGCCATACACTTAGCAATTTTTTCAACTTTCTTCCCCTTCTAACATGTGGCACGTTCTGATTCGTCCATGGGCCTGTGGGCAAAAATTTTACCTTTGAAAATTTTGACCAAAACTTGGAAAATTTTCTAAGTTCTTCTCTTTTCCCCGCCACTTCCTGGGACACGTGGCGGCTTCCTATTGGCTGCGGGCCTCCTAAGGGAAAATTTCCCACAAAAACTCCGCCGAGCCATAACTTGAAAAATATGAGGAGTTAGGAGGAAAAATTTACCTTTCTGGAAAGCTGAGAGAGATCTCTATCCAATGGTGCCCTTTTCAGAAGGTTTTGAGTGCCTAAAAAGCAAAATTTTGTGTCTGAGGCACAAGAGAAGGAAATATGAAAGGAGTTAGCTAGAAAATGAGCAAATGACACATTTTGGATAACAATTTTGGCGACTCAGAGGGGTCATCTACCTGCTAGATGAAGATACCAGTTTCCTAAAGCAACCCATTGGGCATGGAGTCATCAAATTTTCTATTTGGAACCCAAATTGATTAAAAAATTGCAAGGAGGAAGATGGAATATCACCCGATGGAAGCAAGGACTACAAAAAATCTCCAAGGACAACAAGCCTATGCCAAAGCACTTAGGGAAAGTAAAACAATCTACAGTAAAACAATGTGCACAAGCACTTGGAGGAATGAAAACCTAAGCTAATATTTACAAGGTGGAGAATTTCCCTTTAGTAGCAATGCTTTAGATAGATTCCATTGACTGGAATCTGCAGTTCTTCACCATCCAATGAAGACAATTGGAAGGCATTGCTGTCCTTACACTTTGTGACCATGTATGGGCCACTCCAAATGGCATCAAATTTTGAATGCCTTCCCGATTTTGCTCTATCTGCATCCCATTTTAACACTAGATCTCCAACTTGGAAAGATCTACTCTTGGCCTTCCTATCAAAGGTCTTCTTGATCAAAGCTTGATCCTTCTCCATTGCTTGGGATGCCTGATCTCTGATCTCTTGGAGCTCCATCAACTCTGCATATCTCACCTCCATGGGCCCAAACTCTAGCAACTCTAACTACTTCATGAGTTCCAATGTTGGCAACTCAAGTGACATGGGCAAGATTGCCTCTCTTCCATAAACAAGCCTAAATGGAGAGTTACCTGTGGATCTCTTGGGAGTTATCCTATCAGCCCATAAGGCTGATTTCAGTTTGGTATGCCAAGACCTCTGATTCTCATCAAGAGTCCTCCTAATGATCCTCAACAAGTTCTTGTTTGTAGATTCAACTTGGCCATTACCCTGAGGGTAGTAATTTGATGAAGTACTTAGGTAGATCCCGTTCTTGACAGCCCACTTAGTCACCTTGGATCCAATGAATGCTAATGCATTATTTGAGATTATTGTAGCAGTAATGCCAAATCTGGGTACTATCCCTTATAGAAGTCTAGGATGCTAGACTCATTTGCTTCCTTGAGTGCTACTGCTTCAGTCCACTTGGTGAAGTAGTCTGTGGCTGTCAAAATCCACTTATGCCCTTGGCTTGAATTGGGATTAATGACTCCAATGAAGTCCAAACCCCATTGCATGAATGGCTGGTCAACTGAAATTGGATGCAATGGAAGGGCAGCAAGCCTCTCTTTACCTGTGAAGAATGCACAATTCTTGCACCTTTTGATCCACGCAAAGCAATCACTGAAAATCTTGGGCCAATAATAACCAACCTTCATGATTTTTAGAGCTGTCACTCTTGGTGCAAAATGACCACCAGCTGGTCCACCATGGAACTCTTCCAACACCCTATGAATCTGATTTGTGCTAATGCATCTCAGCAGCACTCCATTCACATCTTTCTTGAACAAAACACCGTCTACTATGGCATATGGGACAACCTGCAATCTGAAGTGTCTTCTTTGGGTTTTGTTCATCTTTGGAGGGCATAGGCCTGTGCTTAGGAAGTGCATTATACCTTGGGTCTAGCAAGGAGTGGGGACAACATTATCCTCTTCTTGAGTGCTACCTTACACATGGCTGTCTTGAACTGTCAAAGCAGCCTCTTCTTTATTGCACACTCCTTTTTGCTTTCCTAGAATCATCTTCTCACACAATCCTTTTCCTCTTACCAGCTTGGTGACCTTGATCTCAATGTCATACTCCATGACACGAGTGATCCAACTTGCCCTTTTCTCATTCAAATCCTTGTTGAGGAGGAAGCCCTTTACTCCCGCATGAGAGACCAACAACTGAACCTTGTTGTTTGAGACTAGATGCTTGAATTTCTTCAAGCTTCTGATTACTACAAGTACATGCTTCTCAATAAAAGAATATCTCACCTCATAGTCATCTAGGCTTTGGCTGAAGAAAGCAATTGGCTGCTCATCATTGTCCTTGTTCTGTTGTACCAAAATGGCAGAAATAGTATCATTACCTCCAAATGCATAGAGGATGAAATCCTTGGAGAAATGGGTTGATGAGAGTTGGTGCTTGGGAGATGGCTTCTTTGATTGCTTCAAAACTCTCCTTGCCTTCTACTATCCACTTGAAAGCCATGCTTTTCTTTAACATTTTGGTGATAGGTTTGACAAGGGCTGCAAAATATGGGACAAACCTCCGAACAAAGTTTATTCTCCCCAAGAAACTCTGAAGGGCCTTCTTGTGGCTTGGCAATGGTAGTGCTCTTATGGCTTCAACTCTCTCTGGATCAATTGCTAATCCTTCTTTGGAGACAATATGGCCAAGGAGCTTTCCTTCATGTGCTAGGAAGATACACTTCTTAGGATTCAAAGACACTCCAAATCTCCTGCACCTTTGGAAGACTTGTCTCAAATGAGAGAGGTGGTCTGCTGCATTCTTTGAAAAATAGTGATATCATCAAGGTATATCAACACCACGTTGTTAATCAAACCTTTGAACACCATGTCCATTGCTCTTTGGAAGGTAGCTCCAGCTGTTGGATAGCCCAAATGGCATTTTCCTGTATGCATAAGTTCCCCATTTGGTTGTGAAGGCTGTCTTAAACTGATCTTCTTCCTTCACCATAATCTAATTGTAGCCCGAGTAGCCATCAAGTAGTGAAAACCTCTCAGAGCCAGCCACATGCTTGCAAAATTTGCTCCATAGAAGGGAGTGGGTAATGGTCCTTGAGAGATGCCCTATTTAAGTCTCTCAAGTCAACACACAATCTCATCTCTCCACTCTTCTTTCTGACTGGAACTAAGTTGGCAACCCAATTAGAATGCTTGATTGGGAATATGATTCTTGACTCAATCAACTTGTTCAATTCCTTCCTCATGAGAGGTTCCATGTGTGGATTGACTGCCTTTGTTTCTGCCTGATGGGCTTAGTATTTGGATCCAACTCAATGGTGTGCTGAGCTAACTTGGGATTGAAACCTTTCAAATCTTTGTAGCTCCAAGCAAACACATCAGGGAACTCTTGACACAACTGTATGAACTCATACCTTTCTTGTTCAGTTGTCATCTTTCCAATTTGCAATGGTTTGTTCTCTTCCACCAAGATGGATACTGAATCTTCTCTCTTGACCTGAATGTTTGCTTTCTCTTTCCTAAACTGATCATTGGGATTGAAAATGGACTCCAAAGTGATAAGTCCCTTGGGCAGCTTGTTAGTTCTCAGCTGTACCACTTGGTCACCATACTGCTATTCCAATTTTTCCTGATTTTTAGCTGAGAACTCAGCTTCTTCTTGTAAGAAATGGATGATTTGCTGGTCATTCTCAAACACTTGCCAACTTACATTGTTATCCGGCACTGAAGGCCTCACAATCACATGGATGTTTGGCTGTACCTTATCTTTTTGAATGCTCTCCACAACATCAAAGGCTGCCCCAACTGCTGCAAGCCTGTCAGTAGCTTGGTTCTCTTTCCTAGGAATTGATTTGATGCCAAAACCCTCAAAATCTTCAATGAGGTCCCACACCCTGTTCTTGTAGCACTTGAGTAGATCATTCTTGATAGCATGCTGCCCCTTAACTTGGTTTACAATCAATTCACTATCACCAAAGACTTGCAAGTTCTTTATTCCTCTCTTTATTGCCCAATGCATCCCTTGCACCAAGGCTTCATATTCAGCAGTGTTATTGGAGCATGCAAACTGAAATCTAAAAGCTAAATAGTACTTTACTCCTTGAGGTGAAATAAGCATAGCTCCACCTCCCGCACCTTGTCTACTCCTTGATCCATAAAAAAATAGCTGCCATACCTCATTGTCATCCTTGTGGTTTGGCTTGGTGATGCTAGGAATGGGCTGATCTTCTTGATGTATGCAATAGACCCCTAGCTCAGATTCTTCTACTTCTTGATAAGGATCAAAAGCATGCACCTTGTTTGCCCATTCATCAAGAGTTAGATCTAGGATGCTTCCAACCTTGGTGTCAGCTTCATCAGTGCTTGGGTGATCTTCTTGATCAAATGCCGAACAGTTGGCATTGATCTGACTTGGAGTGTAGGGCTCAATGTGGAAGTTTGCAATAGGTTTAGACCTGATTGTAGCTTTGGTTCCATACCTTGTTCTGAACAGCATGTGTGACCAATCAGTAGACAAATATCCTCCAATCTTGGCTGTGAAATCTCTTGACAAACATAGGGCAAAGAGTGGTGGAAGGTCTATAACTGATACATCTTGTAAAACAACAACATTTGGACATACATGCAAGGTAAGACTCAAGTTTCTAATCACCCCAACTGTTATCCAACTACACTACCCCTTTGGATATGGTTTCATATTGAAGTCCTAGCTGATTAGCTATTTTCTTGGGCATCACTGAGCTACTTGCCCCGAATCAATCATGCAATTGTGCACCAATTGGTTTCCAATGATTAATGAGACATAAAAAGGAGGGGGCTTCAACATTTTACCTTGCTGTCCTCCATGATTCCCTTCAGGCTGGGCAGCATTTGTGAGCACCTTCTCTTGCATTTGGACTTGCTGATTCGAAGTTGGCCAGTCCTTCATGGCAGCTTGTAGCAAATCTCTCTGGCCTGGGATAGATAGGGATTCCCACATTGATATATTTACATTTGTTTTCTTCATTTGATTAATGATACTAAATGGTGGTGAAGGATCTCTTTGCTGTCCCTTGGTTTGCATATTCATCCCTTGCATGTGGGCAGCAACAACTGGTATTTGAGTTGGTCTAGGAGCTGTTCTTGGCTGCCCTTGTGCATTTACAACTGGATTTTGTTTGAAGGTTGTGGATTGGTTGGAGCTAATGGCTTTTCTTCACCCAAATTCCTTCTTTTTGACCTTGTGTTGGCTGCAACACCTTGAGAGACTGTTTGATTTATGCCACAAAAATCCTCTGCCTGCCAGTTCACAAGTGTGGTGTCATTTGGAGTTGATTGTTGCTGGAATGTTTCTTGTTGTTGGTTGTTTCCTTGACTGCCCTCACCCTCCACACCAGTAGTTGTCACCATTAATGCTTGATTCAAGGCACCGTTGAAGCACATAGATTGGTTGTGAGGTTCATTGCATGGAAAACACCAATCATACTCCTGAGCAACGTTGTTTTGTGTTGGCACCAATGCCTTAGAGGCAGATATAGCATTTGGATTATAGGGCTGAAATGGTCTGTTGGTAGGAGGCCTTGCTTGATTTAGATTTGTAGCTGGATTGGGTGGTCTATGAGGTTGATATGGTTTCCTGTTAGGCTGAGCTTGAGGCTGGAAGGAAGGTCTAAAACTTTGGGCTTGTTGCCTCTTGAGAGTAACCAGCTCATTACCTAAATTTTGCAATTGCTTCATGACTTCTTGAAGCTCATTTGGGGCACTTGGAGATGAAGTAGAAGCTTCATTTGAACTCTAATTTCTAGGAATGGGAGAAGGAGCCAAATTAGGTGCTTGATTAGTGTTTGGGCTCTCTAAACTTGGAAACAATGGCATGGGAGGTCTAGGGGCTAGTTTGCCAGCTTGGATCAAACAATTTTCAGCCCTAATGGCAATGTTATAAGCCATAGGGATAGTTATGCCTCCCATGGACTGAATCAACATAGAAATATCAAAATTTAGAGCTTTGAGATAGTAAAGAAAAGCACCTTCTATCATAGCCCGATCGCCACTAGAATTCTCTCCCAATTCCTTTGAAATCTGAAGTTGAAATCAGTCAGCTACTCATTGGGAGCTCTCTTGATGGTTGTCAGCTGCTCCAAAAGAGACAAGTTGTCTCCCTTCTCTCCAAATTGCTCATGAAGTGCTACACATAGCTGGTTCTAATTTTGAATAGAACCTGAGGCAAGGCTTCTAAACCATTGCAAAGCCTTCCCCTTGAATGAAGATGCCAACAATTTGACAGCAACTTGCATCTCATTGATTTCATGAATTGCACAAAGGTTGGCAATGTCTTTAACATGATCACCAGGAGTAGTCTGATTCTCTCCAGTGAAGTATGGAATGTTCTTCAAGGCTGCAATTGGAATTGGATTTTGTGCATTGAGAGCAAGTGGGCTGCTGCCAGTGAAATTGACATAGGGGTTGTTTTGTGCCATTCTAATTGGTCTTAGAACCCTTGTTGACTGAATGAAAGGCCTACCAGGTGGAGGAGTTGAGAGAGTTCTGTTTGGTGGAGATGGAGACCTTTGAATCCTTCTTCCTCTTTGCCTTCTTCTTGGAGATAACTGCAGATATTCAAACAACACCTCTTCTTCTCCAGCTCTTGACCTTGTGGTGATTCTTCTCATGAGTTTTCAGGCCTGCACTGCTAAAACCAGCTGATTCTTCCCCTTGGAGTCGCCAGATGTGTAATTTATAGCTCTTTTAAGCAAGAAAATTGCAGCAGATGCACATCAACTTTGCTGCAATGAAAATGAGACCTCTAAGGTCCCACCGGCGTGCCAAAACTGTTGTTGCAAATCAGCAGCACCCCTGGATGCAAATCAGGTTTCTAAGTTGATGTTTCAGGCATCCAGTGTGATTGCACAACATTGAAACCTCTCTCCAAGTGTGGGACTTGTAAAATGAGAGAGGAATCTCCAGATTAGAGGCTAGTTCCTCAAACTCCTCTGATCAGATATGTTATTTGCACAATTGCAGAGGTTTGAATCCTAATCCTACTCTAAATTCCAAGGAGACAGAGATAGAAAGTGCAAAAATTGAAACTAAACTAATAGGTGATACACCAAAGGAGTGGTGAACACTTCTTATTCATGCAAATTGACACAATTTCATGAAATGCAACATGAAACATCATACACAGGCTGATAAGATGCAATTAAAGGTCCGAAATGAAGCAAGGCTATACAAACAAAGGACTGAAAATTGATCATAGAGTCTCGCACTTTGTCATTTTCACTATTAAAATCCTTGCATTTGCAACATCAAAGAAGTAGAAACTTGTTACAATCATGAAGAAGGTCTGATAATTGCAAAAATCACTTGTTGAAGGTGAAAGAAGAAGCTTGCTATCCAAAACAATGTTCAACACAAAAATGAGCCAAATCTAGCTTTTACAATGCATGGGTCGAGCCTAGGAGAGAAAACATGTAAAAACGTGGGAGCCATTCCTCATTGAATGAAGATGCATTAAAACAACATGGGCATCCTTATAGACCCATGCCCTGACATTTTTGGCCATGCTGAAGAAGAATGCGACCCATTTTGCATTAAAACTGGTTGTTGAAACGTCATTTCTGGCCATTACCACATGCCAGAGATGTTTCTTGATTTTCTCTCTCCAAACTGAACCAAAATACAAAATTGACCCTAGAATCATGTAGAGAATTTCACCAGCTTTCCATTGATATAAAGAACGCAAAAATCTGAGCTCTGGATCGAAAGATATGGTGATTTGAAAATTTAGGGCAAAAACAGGCCAAAATCAGATCGGCGGGCAAAAAGTTGAATTTTTACCCGTTTGGTCTTTGGAAAATTTTTCAAAATTTCCCCGCCGGGCCGATGAGGTGAAGACACATGGCACAATTCCATTTCTTCTTGCAGCCATGCAGCCAATTTTTTTATTTGAAAATTTTGGCAAAACTTAGCCAAAAAATCTAACTTCTCCCCCGATGCCCGCCATCTCCTTTGGACACGTGGCAGCACGCCATTCGCTGCGGGCCAAATTTCAAAATTTTACCTTGTGCCAAACACTTAGCAATTTTTTCAACTTTCTTCCCCTTCTGACACGTGGCACGTTCTGATTCGTCCGTGGGCCCACGGCAAAAATTTTACCTTTGAAAATTTTGACCAAAACTTGGAAAATTTTCTAAGTTCTTCTCTTTTCCCCACCACTTCCTGGGACACGTGGCGGCTTCCTATTGGCCGCGGGCCTCCTAAGGGAAAATTTCCCACAAAAACTCCGTTGAGCCATAACTTGAAAAATATGAGGAGTTAGGAGGAAAACTTTACCTTTCTGGAAAGTTGAGAGAGAGCTCTATCTAATGGTGCCCTTTCCGTAAGGTTTTGAGTGCCTAAAAACAAAATTTTGTGTCCAAGCACAAGAGAAGGAAAGATGAAAGGAGTTAGCCGTAAAAATGAGCAGGGGGCACATTTTGGATAACAAGAAGGAAGAAGACAAATCCTTTGAGTTATTGAAATACAAGATTAGTCATGCTCCAAAGATGATCTTCCTAATTTGTAGAACCCTTTAAAGTAGATACGATGCCAATGATTATGCTATGGGCACAATGTTGCTTCGTAGGTAAACCTGTATGCTATCATTTTGAAACTTTTACTTCAGCAGTTAAAGGATATTCAATATATGATAAGGAAATGTACGCACTAGCTCAAGAAATTAAAAAATGGAAGCATTATTTTTTGGGTAAAGAAACTATTGTACACACTGACCACAAACCTCTCTAGTATTTGCAAGCACATTCTAAATTGCAGCAGACAAGGCACTAAAAATGGATGGGGTTCTTTCAAAGAATTCCATAGGGTGATCAAATGCAAAAAGGATAGTATAAACTTGGTGGTAGACATGTTGTCTAGGACGCCCACACAGGAGAAGTTCTCCTGCTTGACCACTATCTCTCGATTTATCCCTTCATGAAGGAAGTTTACAGAGATGCATATGCCTAGGACAAAGACTTTGGGGGTGATATTCGAGTTGTAGTCCCAATGGGCTGAAAAGATGGGGATTGAAGATTGTTATCTCAAGGATGGGCTACTCTACCGATGGGGGAAGCTTTATGTGCCTAAAGAAGAAATACTTCTATTGATGAGGGAAGCACATACCTTGAAAGTAGCAGGACATTTCGGTGTTGGTAAGACCCTAGCCCACTTGCAAAGGTACGTGTATTGGTCCAACATCCAAGAAGTATCAAAATTTATACGTGGATGTAAACTTTGTTGTACCAACAAGCCTAAGACTAGGAAGGAGGGTTTGTATATGCCTTTGCTAGTACCTACTTGTCCATGGGAGGACATTTCTATGGACTTTGTAGGAGGATTACCTATGTCTAAACATGGCCATGACTATCTCTATGTTGTTGTTGATAGATTCAATAAGATGTGTATTCTTATGGCATGTAAAAAGATAGTAAAAGAACATGAGGCAACCTATCTTTTCTTTGCTAATGTATGGGTGCATTTTGGCTTGCCAAATTATATTATTTCTAACAAGGATTCTAGGTTCTTGGGGAAGTTTTGGACTACTTTGTGGGACAAGATGGATACTAGGTTACAGAGGAGCATGAATTTCCATCCATAGATAGATGGATAGATAGAGGTGGTGAACAAGACTTTGGTACAATTGATCAGAGGGTATAATAGCAAATACCAAAGGACTTGGGATGAGTCCTTAGCCTACATTCAACATTCCTATAATCGGGTAGTACACGCATCCACTATGAAGTCACGATTTGAAGCATGCTTGGGATATCTACCTAAAAATATGCTTGCCATAACAATTGGGCAGTAGGATGAGGAGGAGACACGAGACACAAAGGTGACTAGAGAAAACAAATTCATTGAGAGGATCTAATTAATCCATCTCAAAGTCAAAGAACAATTAGAGAAATCTCAAGCCAAGTACAAGGCTAGGTATGATCAGCATATGAGAGAACATAAGCTTCATGTTGGAGATAGAGTTTGAATTTACTTGAGTAAGAATAGACTAAAAGGTCAAGCACGAAAGCTCAAGCCACTATGATATGGACCCTTCACCATATTGGAGTAGGTTGGAGAAAATGCCTTTTGACTTGATTTTCTGCCATTTATGAGGATGTAATCAGTAGTAAACTATGAGAAATTGCACCTATATGAGCCATCCATGATAGATCAAGAAAAAGGACTAAAATTGCTACCTTCCATTGAGGATTGCGTCTTGGACTCATGAGGTGAATTGGAGGAGGATGTAGTGCTGTAATAGAAGGTTAAAGAGACTAGGAGAGGTCCACAGAGTCTTGGCAAGTTGGATCTGAAAGGAAAGACACCAAGGCAGGCCCGATGGTACTTAAAGGAGAAAGTGAGGGAATCATTTCCTCATCTAATCCCCCACTAATATTTTGTGGGACCAAAATCCTCCTAACCAGGGAGGTGTGATCTAGAGGGATCCAAAATGACTTTACTTCATCGATCAACCAAAGCAACAAAGAAGGAAAATCAAGAAACAGAGGTTTTGTCTTTATATTAATAGAACCACCACTTTGTGCAAAGTGGTAGTTACATAACCACCACCCAACCAGGGTGACAGATTATAACATGACTTCCTATCCAGTATGGTGTCCTATGACCCTCGGTCTACATTAGGCGGTGGTCATAACACTTTTGGACTAAAAAATAAAATTTGAAATTAACAATCCCAGAATTGGAAAGGTTGTCTGTGTCTCTTCTCCTCCATGACCTTTCCCATCCTCTAGTGCATGGGAGGACATTAGAAAGGCTATAAATACATGTAGGAAGGAGAGTTTTGATCATGGGAGCATGAGAGCAAGTGAGTAAGGAATTCTTAGTGCTAGAATTGTGTTTAAAGAAGAAAGGAGTTTTGAGGTAGAGCAAACAAGTAATTGGGAGGAAGTGTGAGATATTATCTACTTCTCTTTCATACTTATTATAAATTATGTATTTCTTATTTTGAATTGGCCAATAAAAAGTGGGAAGAAAGAGCATTTTCCCTTCTTGACTCATTTTCCTCCTCCGAGGTTTCCAGGATAAAAATTATTGGTGTCCATGAGTTTACATTCTTTCCTTTCCTACAATTGTTGATTCTAAGCATAAGAAAAATCATTCACTAGCTATATCTGTCATTTTCTAATAGAAAGTAGAACAACATTGTTTAATTTTGATTATGTGAACGATTCCAAAGTAGAGAGTTTATAGATCAATACCATACCTCATTAAAATGGTAGTTGAAAAAATTTGTATCACTCTCATCAAATCCTAGTTCATTCCCTGTGCGGCCCGGCCGTTGCATGTATTTTTTTCTCCCTGACGGTAGCATAATTATTTTTGGTGTTGGCTAGTTGTATAAATGCTACCAACCGATAACATGATTTTTCCCGCTATCGGCATCTTGTTTCAACATGGTGCGAACTCCTTATTTTTGCTACCGGATGGTAGTGCAAAATAAACTATCGATCGCAGTAGCATTTGTGCAAATGGTACCGGTGCTTTCTATATGCCCAACCGCTCCTTATTTTCATTCTTTTGCTACCACCGTGCAGAGCACTAAAAATGCTACCGATGATTGCTTCAACTCGCAAATGCTACCACCGACACCACCATACTACCGGGCCGGTTACTACCAAAATGCTACCGGATAGTAGCATGCGTATATGATACCGACGCGTTTTCACCGCCACTTTATCAAAATTACCAACTTCACCCAAATAGTCCAAACCTTTACCGCGGCTTGCCAACTCGCTACGAATGGAGACTAACCCAATTGAGTTAACCCACGAGCCATCCTACAAATTTCAATGTACCCCTCAAACAACTGCCAACTCCTAGATCTACTAAGTTATCTAATTTACAAGGGGTACAAAAATTGGATAATAGTTTGGTGACTCATGGGGTAATATGCCTGCTAGATTCTAAAAGATCAGTGGCTTTGAAGCATCCATTAGGCATGGAGTTAGTTTGATTTTCTAAAAACTGATCTAAAAGTTGAAAATTCATGCATGAGTGTATATGAAGCTTGGACTTGACTATGATTTCAAACTACTTGAGCTAGTAACTAATTGTTCCATCATAAGAGTCTGCCTTAAAACTAGAAAGTGCAACAACAACAAAAGACACAACTATGTACAAACAAGAAGATCATACATATCCCAAATGGAATATGTAAAGTGTGCACCAACACTTATTACAAAAGCAAACCTATACTACTGAACAAAACAATGTGTTGCAAGCACTTGGAGGAATTGAAATCTAATCTAATATTTACAATGATGCAACAAGCTTCCTTAATGAGCATGCTTAAGATAAATCCCATTGACTGGGATTGGTAGTGCATAACCATCAAGATCGGTAAGCTCAAATTTATTTATTTGTAAGCAGCAAAGGTATATGGACCACTCCAAATTGCATCAAACTTGGAGTGCCTCCCTGGTTTGGCTTTGTCGAATCCCACTTCAAGACTAAATCACCAACCATGAATTTATGAAATCTAGCCTTTTTATCAAACCATTGCTTGGTGGATTCTTGATGCTACTCTAATTTATTCATTGCAGAGTTCCTTGGTGCTTCAATCTCTACCAAATATGTAATTTTGATTTCTCTCTGATCTACACCTTTGAATACCAGCTGATGAACTAATTCAAGTGAAGGAAGATCCAGTGGTAAAGGCATCCTTACTTCCCTGCCATAAACCAGCTTGTATGGTGAAGTGCCAATTTCCTTTTTCATGGTAATCTTGTCGGCCCAAAGAGCATTCCTCACCTTGGTATGCCATTGTCTCGATTAACATCCATTTTCCTCTTCATAATTCTAATTAGGTTCTTGTTAGTAGATTATTCCAATCCATTACCTTGAGGGTAATAATTAGAAGAAGTTTTCAAATAAACACCAAGACCAAGAGCCCAATTAGAAATTTTAGATCCTAGAAAAGCCTTTGCATTATTAGAGATTATGGTTTGTGGGACACCAAACCTTGCGACAATCTCCTTAAGGGAGGTCAAGGATAACAGATTTAGTTTTTTCTTTCAGTTGCATGACCTCAATCTACCTAGTGAAATAATATGTAGTTGTGATAACCCATTTGTGGCCAACACTTGATGGGGGATTAATCATGCTAATAAAATCTAAGCCACACTAAACAAAAGGATGATTTTCTTGGATTGGTTGGAGTGGAAGAGCTACCAAGCTTTTCTTTCCGGTAAAGAAAGCACATTCTTTACATTTTCTGACCCATTTGTAGCAATCATTGAATAATGTGGGCCAAAAATAACTTGCCTTCAAAATTTTCATGGTTGTGGCTTTGGCTGAAAAATGACCACCAGATAAGCCATCATGAAATTATGCTAGGACCCTCTTTGCTTGCTCTCCCTCAATACACCTAAGCAATACATCATAAATATTTATTTTAAACAAAACACCATCTACCAGTAGATAAGGAATGGACTACAACCTTAAATGTCTCCTTTTTTCCTTGTTGATACCAAGAGGATATGCACCTGAAGATAAAAATTGATCATGTCACTCATCTAGTTATTAATATTGGCTGCATCATGTGGTAGTTCTTCATTGATGAAGGAGGTGTCATGATTGTTACTCTGAGCATCAACAACAAGCTACTCACAAAGTGCTCTCCCTCTTACCAGTTTAGTGGCTTTGATAGTCACATAAAACTCCATAATCTTAGTGACCCATCCAACTCTCTTCTCATTGATATCTACCCCCATAATGAAGTCTCTCACACTAGAATGTGAGACAAGAAATTTTATATGATTGGTGGATAACATGCTTTTGAATTTCTTGAGAGCCCTCATGATGGAAAATACCTACTTTTCAATGTGACTATATTTCAACTCATACTCCTTCAGTGTTTGACTAAAGAAGGCCACTGGCTGCTCATCTCCAACATTATTCTATTATGTCAAAATAGTAACAATACTAGCATAAACTCCATAGGCATATAAAATAAAATCCTTACCATAGTTAGGATTAATTAGTGTAGGAGCCCGAATCTCTTACTTTATTTTTTCAAAGCTTTCTTTCCCTTCAGTTGTCCATTTGAAAGTTGCATCCTTCTTCAACATGAGAGTGATGGGTTTGACCAATCCTACAAAGTTAGGAATAAATCTCCTAAAAAAATTAATCTTGCTAAGAAAAGATTGCAAGGATTTTTTATGAGTAGGTAGGGAGAGAGAGAGGATGGCTGAAATTCTGTCCGGATCAATAAAATGCCATCTTTTGAAATAATGTGCCCCAAAAGCTTACCCTAGGGAATTTTTTTACACTTTTTGGGGTTAAGAGACACCCCAAATTCTCTACATCTCTCAAAAACCTTCTCCAAATGGCTGATGTGATCCTTGCTCTGCTTTGAAAAGATAGTAATATCATCTAAGTACACAAGGATGAATTCATTGATATAACCTTTGAAAGAAATATCCATTGCTCTCTAGAAATGTGGCACCTACATTTGACAACCCAAAAGGAATCTTCTGATAGGAAAATGTACCCCACTTTGTTGTAAATGTAGTTTTAAATTGATCTTCTTCCCTAACCTTAATTTGATTAAAACTTGAATACCCATCTAGCATGGAAAACCTTTCAGCCCCTAGCAACAATTTACAAAATTTTCTCCATAGAAGGTAAAGGGTAGTGGTCTTTGAGGGAAGCCTTGTTCAAATCATGAAAATCAACACAAAGTCTAATTTCCCCATTTTTCTTTCTAACTGGGACCAAATTGGCCACCCAAGTAGAGTACTTGATTGGAAAAATTATTTTGGCCTCAATGAGTTTAGATAACTCCTTCCTCATGAGGGCTCTATTTTGGGGTTGACCACCTTTGTTTTTGCCTAACCGGTTTGACATTGGGGTCTAGATCTATGGAATGTTGCATGATTTCTGGATTAAACCCTCTTAGATCTTTGTAATCCCAAGAAAATATATCACTGAAACTTTTACATAAAGAAATGAAGGCTTGCTTCTCATTTTCATCACATACCTTGCCTAATAAAAGCTCTTTTCCTTGTGTAATAACAACTGTCAAGTAGCTTCTTGTTTGGTCACATCCAGTTTCTTCTCTTCACCCTTGAACTCATCATCCAGGCTAAAAATATGTTCTAAGGTAACCAACCCCTTGGGAATTTTATTTTTCTTCAGAGATAATCTCGGTCACCATAGATATCATGCAAGTTAGATTGCATTTATGATGAGAATTCAACCTCATTTTGGATGAACTGAACAATTTGTTCATCACTATCAAAAACTTGTCAGCTAGTTTCATTGTCTGGAATGGATGGCCTTACCACCATTCTAATGTGTTGCACATTTCCTTTAATCAAATCCTCAGAGGTGAAAATTGTGATCCAAGGGTTGCCATCTGATCTGCCTCTTTGTTCATCTTTCTTGGTATCACCTAAAATTGAGAGCATCAAAGCCTTCCAAAAATCCAAAACTCTATGCTTATAAGCTTTCAATAGCTTATTTTTTGTAGCACACTTTCTTGTGACCTGATGAATTACTAATTCCGTGTCCCCAAAAATCTGCAGCATTTTAATCTTTTTCTTTTCAACAATCAACAAGCCATGGACCAATGCTTCATATTCGCCACATTATTAGAACATGCAAAATGTAATCTGTGTGTAAATAAAAACTTTTCCTCCTTAGGATAAATCAACACAACACCTGCTCCAGCTCCATTCCTGCTCCTAGAACCATCAAAAATATTTTCCATAATCCCGAAGCATCTTCTTCTCTCTGTTTAAGCATGTTGGGTAGTATAACTTCTTCTTCAAGAACACAAGTAAGTACCAAGACTAGTCTTGAAGGATTTAAGTTCTTCAACATAGGGATCAAATTTATTATCTCTCTCAACCCACTCATCTAACAATAGATCGCATAGGTGTAGACACCTAAATTCTACTTTTGTAATCTTATTGCTAAAATGCACGCAAATCACTCTTATTCTTGCCAAATCCGTTAGAATTAGTGGTTTTCACTAATTAACTAACATTCCTTACCAAATTAGCCAATTAACACCACACTGTTGATTGCGTAACCCTTTTCACATTCAGGATGCCACTTTATGACGAATCGTAAGCCAAAATCCTCTTCAAAATAGATAATTAGCGTTTATAAGCTAATTAAGCCTATTTTGCCCTTATTTTGGTCAATATACCCTAGTATTGGCTTAAACCCCTCTTCTAACCACTCAAAATCACGTCATTCACCTCCACAACATCTCAAAAATCTTGAAAATCTTATTCTAGCCTCGTAGTTGACCTTAAGTGGTCAATTAAGGCTCCACACCTCTTAATCACTTGGTAATTCACTAATTGTGATTAGTAAAGCCTAATCATGATTAGAAATTCTAATAGAATTTGGGGCTTTTAGTCCCACATGCACCAAAATATAAGTTTCTCCCAAAAGGAAAACTATAAAAATAGTGCACCTCATTCCTTTATACTTTCCACAATGCTTTGATTTGCATCTCATATAATAAATATGATATATAGCCAAGTTCAATCCTTGCTTAAAGCCTTCAATTGGATTAGTAGATGGATATCCAAAATGACCAAGTAGTCATTTGGAGAGGCCATTTCACCTTGTTTGGAGTAACAACCATAACCATTTGATTGCCCTCTTAGGTCTATTTAGGCCCATGTTAGGTAATTCAAGCATATTAGTAGGCATGTTTAGTTAGATTTTGTGTTGTTTTCATACTAGTTAAGCATTATTTTAAGCTTCTATCTTAATGTTACATTCCTAAACTTATAACCTTGGCTAGATGGATGGAAATGGTGTTAGATTTCCTTGTTTAGTCATGCAATTTTCTTTGTAAAGTTTAGGGTGCTTTCATTTGGCATGCCCGGGGGCGATACCCCATTGCATTCAATTTTAAAGCTTTTTAACTTAGTTTCAAAGTTTTTCATTTCAAGTTTTAGATTAGTTTCAAGTTTCCTAGATTAATTTCAAGTTTTCTAGTTTACTTTCAAGCTTTCTAGTGT
This sequence comes from Taxus wallichiana var. yunnanensis, assembly GCA_018340775.1. Classification (NCBI taxonomy): domain Eukaryota; kingdom Viridiplantae; phylum Streptophyta; class Pinopsida; order Cupressales; family Taxaceae; genus Taxus; species Taxus wallichiana. Next base: position 114,350,745 of record CM031240.1, read on the forward strand.
ACTTTTAAGCTTTTAGATTAAGTTTCTCAAGTTTTTTGGATTAATTTCAAAGTTTTAGAGTAATTTTTAAAGTTTTAGATCAAATTCCATTTTTAAAAAGTTGTTTCAACTAGATTAGTGATATAAGTTGTGTTTTATTTATTTTTAAAGATATAAGGAGGCAAAGCCTTGTCAAAATTCCCAAGAAATACCAAATATTGGACCTTTTTCAAGAAATCTTCTCAAAACAACATTCATCAAAGCATTTAGATATGTTAGACAAGGACTAGTTTTATAAAAATGAATACCCTAAATTCTTGGTAAATTTTTGCTCCAAGTTTATATTAGAAGTTCTTATTTCACTTAAATATATTTCCAACGCAAAAAAATGGAGTCATTTCGAGGTTGGGAGCAAAAGTTATGGCCTCCGGAAGATAGGTTGAGCATCTACAGGAAAAAGGCTCCCGTGCATGACTGTGAGTGCACATGCTCGATCGGAAGCACTGTGCATCATTGACTATGTGAAAGATGATAGAGGGGCACCTGTGCATGATTGTGAGTGCCTATGCACTAGTAGGGGTGCCTGTGCATCAAGGTAAAATTTTCTCAAAATTCCAAAACTTCAATTTTATGATTCTTATAAGTTTTTAAGGGTTTTAGGTACTATTTTTTTCAAATTATTGGTTTTAGAGAAATATTCCTAACAAAATTGTCCTAGGAAGGATTTTTGAGTAAATGGGGTTAGGGTTTGAGGAGTGATTGTGTTTTCATACTTTTATTGAGTTTGGAATAGAGTTGTGTATGCTCTTCTTTTGCACCTAGTGTGATCTTGAGAACCAAAAGCACCTAGTGTGATCTTGAGAACCAAAAGCACCTCTAAACCATTTTTCTTGCTTCTTGGGAGTAAGTAGGAACAATTATCATTCATTTTTTTCTTAAGAGAATAAGCTTCATTTTTGCATGTGCTTGATCTTTTAGTTTAAGAGCTTTTTCACTTAATAAAAAAATCAAGGCTAAAATTTGTGTATGCTCTTCCATTGAACCTAGTGTGATCTTGGGAATCAAAAGCAATTTTAGTTTTTTTCGTTAACAATAACTTGGATGAATTGGGAATAAACCTTGTTTTTTCAAAATTTGATGTTAGTTATTTTATTTACAAGCATTTTTCATTACTATTTTACTATGATATTGTGAATCTATTTGAAATTACTAACCATTTTATGAAGGAACTAACACTAATCAAAGAAAGGAGGACTTAAACAATTTTTCTAACTACACGTGTGATTGTAGGTTGCCAAAAGGAGTATGAAAAAACCACACAAAGTATAAAAGATAAAAACACACCATAATCATCACATTGTATTTGCAGGTTTTGGTTAAGAGCTATGATTCATGCACTCAATTAGGACATAACCCCTTTGGCATAAGCCTTAAGCTACAATAATGGGGGTGGTCCTAGGAACCCTAAAGTAGTTCACGCAAGAGGAAATCTTGTGAACAAAATAAGAAAGTACTCCACACTACCAACTTTTCTAAGACGCCTTGGTGATATTAGCATCAAATATATCCATATCGCGACCCCAATGAAAGTATAACTGAATGCACTTCGGTGCTCATTATACTGAAGGGGATAAAGTAAAGCTAAGATACTCCTTGGGAAACATTGGTAAATCGAGCTTGATCTAAATATCTTGTGACACCTAGAGAGAGAACCACGTAGGAAGATTTCTGGCTTGGAGCCATTTTTTTGTCTTAGATAGTATACTTGAGAGCTCTCACAAAGTGACAAATTTATTAGATTCAAACTCTTATTTTTCGAACAAGGGAAATAATATCTTAAAGTTGAAACTGCATTATTTTCATCACGAAATCTACTTAGTGTCATTTTTTCCTAGTTTTTCACTTGTCTTAAGACAAGGCAAAACTCGACAAAATAACACCAAGTTTATTTCAACACCACTTGGTCTACACCCTTGTTTTCTTATTGCCCATTTTTGGACAAAAGGAAACAACATATACTGGATACCACTAGATATCGTGTGTCCACCACTTTTGTATTCTACTTGTGCGACTAGGTTGTAATGCCGAAGTGCAAGTGTTGAAAGTGTGCATGGTACGTACTCATGATCTAGTAGGCCCCCTTGTCTCAAAAACCCATATTTGAGACTTATTATCATCGTAGTTAGGTGATTTCATCCTTTTCTTCTTTTGAGTTGTTACACTGCCCACATTGTAGCCATACAATTGAGATATTTACGTCTTGTTTCCATTGTGAAATTAGACCTAAATCTCTATATTGTAGAGTTACGTTGTTCACGTGCATAACAATTTCTTGTTATACTTAGATGTAGTTTTTACATCCTAACTTTGTCTTGAGTTTTGTGAGTGTTGAGGATACATTGTTAGCATTACAATAACATCATTTTGACCCTAGAAATCTTACTTTCCTGAAATCTTGGTTCATGTGTGTAAATAGTGTTGTTACGCTGCTCACATTGTTATCGTCTATTTTACAAGACTTGGACTTTGTTAGTGTTTAGAAACTGGTTTTTAGTATATCTTGTTAGAATACCACGTCAACATTCTCTTATCATTTAGGTCTTGTTTTTGAAAACTTGACTGACCGGTGATGTTGTGTTGTCACTATTTGGTTGTAAACCTATCTAGACAAAATCTTAGAGAGTAAACTATTTGGTGTAACTAAATTTTGAGCATTGTACGTCATTGTATTATTATAAGAAAAACTTGTGTCATATATTACCTTGCTAGGGTAGCTTGTTCATTATTATTTAGTTCATACATTTTTGTTGATCTATCAATTTTGTGGCTATTCTATAGTCACCTTGCTTTGGCAATTGTTACACTGCAAAAATTTGACTAAGGTCCCTTTTTAGTAAACCTTTGTGGAAATTCTTCACGTTGTATTTCCTATCTTGAGTATGCCTACTACGAGAATGGGGTCATGAAAGTTAGAAGCCAATATATTTGGAGGTGAAAACCCTCTTTTGGAGGATAATCTCATGGTTGACCATAGTGGTGGAGAGGAAGATTCTCCTCGTGTGGATGTAGAGCTTCATTCTACCCATTTTGATGACTACATTTTTCATAACAAACATGAAGTTCTTATGCGGGTTGTGGAACTAGGGGCCAAATTACCTTCCACGGTAGACCCTTCTCTTATCACCAACATGGTTCGGGAGAAGAAGAAGTAGACCGCCCTTGTCGCACTCTTAATGAAATATTAAACCCATGTCATGCCTCTACTTCTAGATGACAAAATAACAAGGAAATACCTTTCAAAATGAAAGAGACTATCATTTACCTCGTATTAAAATTCATTGCAAAGACCATGAAGAACATGTTCATCGTGCACAACCTCCCCCTAATGAAGATCATTAAAAATACCCGCTCAAGAGGTTATGTTAGAGCAGCAAGTCTAAGCCCTCACTCGTTAATTGGAAATTTTGGCTTCACATATACAAAAGGAACATCCAAATGTTGTGAAACAATCCATGCCAAAGGAAAAACCTAAAGCTTCATTTCACGAGTTCCCAATAAACACTCCTCGACAAGAGACACGAAAGGATCCTTATGAGGAATTTTTCATTGAGAATCGGGTGGGCATACACCTAGGCTTAACCTTTTATATAGAGCTATGCCACCACCCACACAAGACCAAATCTTCCATAAATAATGGTCTACTATGAAGAATTCCCTTCAAGCATTACAAGAGGGCCAAACTAGTAACAATAACAAGAAATATTGGTTTGATGAGTTATGTCCCTACCCTTTTGACAAAGCCATGCTACAAGTACCTTTCCCAAGACATTTTGATTTTCCAAAATTTGATAAATATAAGGGAAAAGGTGACCCTCATGATCATATAAAAGACTTTTATATGGCATGTCAAGAGGTTGCATATAGCGACAATTATCTTATGCACTTGTTTCCATGAAGTTTAGGAGCAACGACGCTAGAATGGTTTGTGCATATCCCTAAGGAATCCATATCAACATGGCTATAACTAGTAGAAATATTTTTACGACACTTCTCTTTCAATATAGAAAATGATGTTACCATGTTAGATCTCTGCAATGCCAAACAACGAAATAACGAAAACTTCGTTGCATTTTTACAACGATGGAGAGGATTAGCTAGTCATTTTCCTTGCTCCATACCTAAAAAGTAGTTAATCAATATATTTGTTCCCAACCTCCATCTAGACATTACGTTCCACTTACAAATGCATTGTGGAAACACATTTGAAGAGGTCATCGAAAAAGGGAGTCAAATTGAAAAATCATTGCTAGCTAGGGGACTCTAAAACCTTTCTCCCACGATCATAACGATTCCAAAACTAATGAAAAAATAAATTTTGTCCCTAATAGGAACAAAAAATTGTTAGTGATGGGATAGTAGACTCTAAACGAGTACAATCCATTCAAAACAACACTCCTTTGAAGCTTGCAAAGGGATCTCTGCCTATGGAGTATAAGCATCGTAATTTCACTCCTCTATTTGACTCAATGTCATCAATACTAAAACAACTAGAGGCGGTTAATATGGTTATATATCCTGAAACTACACCTTATGAGGATGATGTGCCTAGACCATCATGGTTTATAGATAATGAATATCGCCAATTCCACTTTGTGTTAAAGCTCACAAAATGGATAAGTGTTTAAAGTTGTAGCACTACATCCGAGTCTTAATCAAAAGTGGAAATGTGGAGATGGATTCATCCATTCCTAAAAAATCCCCCAATATGAAGACATTTCCTAAACATAATCAGGAAAATAATGTTAATTATGTGTCTAGTGAGGAAAATCATTTTGATTCTCTCATTGGTTGTGTAGATACACCTGTTGAATATGTCAACACAATAACCCCTGTGATATCCCCTAGACTATCTATGTCTAGGCATGTGCTGACAAAGACTGATTATCACGCAGTTCCGCATACTTATGATAGTAAGGAACCTAGGTTTCAACATTCCTATCAAAGGATGCCTATCATAACTAGACCTCATTTGATTCTTCGTGCTAAAGAACCCATTCACTTACCTCTCCCCCATCATCAACTCATGGTAAGTGGTATGATTATGATTCTTCTAAAGATTCCAATCCTAATGATTCTAAGTCTTCTTATTATTCTGAAGATTCCAATATGAATTATTCCTCTAATATGACTCCTAAGTCACGGTCCTCCCTGTCTTCATAGGACCCCATTTCTCAATCACCTCAACGACCCCTTCTTCCGTCGAAGATCTCTCTGACTCAAAGTCCTTCTAATCAATCATCCAATCAACCTTTTGTGGTAGAAAAACTACCCACACCTCTAGAAGTTATATAAAGACATTCCTATAGAAGTTTACAAGCAAAAACCTCTTTAGACCTCGATATGTTTGCATATTGGGAGGAAGAGATTGATTCCTTTTGTTAGAAAATAGAGGAATACCCTAAGGTTATATTCGCATATTAGGAGGAATAAATTGATGCTTTTGTCATAAAATAGAGGAATACCCTAAGGTCATGTTCACTTATTGGGAGGAAGAGATTGATGCTTTTGTAGAAAAATAGAGGAAGACCCTAGGACCATCGAACATGATCCTCCTCTTATTCTTCCATCTTCACAATCTTCATTGGGTGATGAAATGCCTGGGTCTAATATTCATCCACAAACTATCTTCTCATTACCTAATCATTCTTTATCAATCAAGATTCCTCCATCACAATCTTACCTTGGGTCACCACCTGGTAGCCCATTGTCTTATTCTATATGTGGGAAACCTCCAAGTAGCCCCACATCCTCTATATGCAGCTCACCTCCTGGAAACCCATCTTCGTCTATACTGGGGGCATGTCCTATAAGTCCCTCATCTTTGATTCTTGGGCTATGTCCTAGTAGCCCATCTTCTTCTATATATGGGACACCTCCAGAATTCCTTCATCTTTAATCTTAGGGCTACATCCTTGTAGTCCTTTATCTTCAGTCTATAGGACACCTCCTGGGAGCCCATCCTCTTCAATTCTTGGACCATATCCTTCGCATCTATCATATTTTATTTCTATCAATAATTGTGTCAAGTTCACCGTCATTTCTCAAATCAATTGTATTCATTTACTTTCTTCTCCCACTTCTCGGGATCAGAAAAATCACGTTATAGCTTATAAGAAACCCAAACGGTTCCTTAATCCAACTACGATAAAAAATTCCAAGAGCTCTAAAGCTCACAATAATTCAAATGATCTTAAAGTTCGAATCAAATGCACATCAACGCACCCATCAAGTATGGTGTAAAGTGCAGAAACCTCTGGAGAGGGACCTCAAGCTCCCACACAAAAAATCCACGTTTCATGATAAAACACAGTCATCTATTGAGTATGAGCTCACCATGATCATTGAGATTAGGGATAATATGACTCTTGATAAGAAAAAAAAACCTAGTCTTCCTTATCAAGGAAATTGCTAACATTTTTGTTGGATCTTATCACGCCAAGTGACCTTGTCGGTCCCACCTTTCAAAAATAAAAAAATACAAAAAAATGAGAAAACATTTCAAAAAATCAAAGGTAAACAAACACACATTACAATTAGGTATTGCATACACATGGATGTTCTTTCTTCCCTTCCTTGTTATTCTTCTGCAAGTATTCCTACCATTTTCATCCCTTCATTGATATTTTGGTTAGCCTATTCACATGCATTTTGTGACATTTATCTCTATGGTATCCATTTGACCTTGGTATTTTCTCACCTTGGTAAATTAAAGAACAATGGTAAATTTTTACGAAATTTAGATAATTTTAGTGTGAAACAAATAAAGGTTGTAATTAGTTGTCAACCAAACAACTCAAAGATATTAGTGGGATTGTGTGAGTTGTCCAGTGATAAGCTTTGACTCCTAAATATTAGGATCAAGCTTTTGTATAAAAGATCAATATCTATTGAATAAAATTATCCGGAGTTATTTTGTCTCCTGTGTATTTTGTCTCAAAGATATATTTGTTTGATTACTCGGTTATTCTCCATCTTCTCGGTATCGTGAGCGGTGGAGGTCTAGGTTGTAGGGGAAATAGTATTATGAGTTTAGTCTATATTCATAGTATAAACCCCATCGGAGGCATATTCACGTTCTTTGAGGTTTTGTTTTAATGGAGATCACCCCCCTGTGCATATTACGGCCTGGCACTCAAGCACGGATCCAAGGTTGATCCTCACGTGGAATTCATTCAAGGTGACCGCACTTCACAACATTCCATGCATGAAGGAGACAAGATCTACCTGCGACACACACTCAGCCCTACACACTTGATCCTCACGTGGACATCGTGAATGCGAAGGCGTACGTGGAGAGATCCATGCATAGAAGCACCTGCCACAGATCCGACCATGTGAACCCGTGCACACTCTGACCTGTGAATTTTGAACTGTCATGCATGAACAGCCTGCAAAATATTCATTTCCGTGGATAGTATAATCACTTTTTATTGTTATTTGTTCTTCACATATTACTCATGTTAGATTAATTATTTGATTTATAATATAGATGTATCTATGTAAATTTAAAAGTAATTTGTTGTGATTACTTTTTAAATCTATATTGTAAAGGGTGCATTCTCGATTGTATTCGACACCCTATTAAAATAAAATAAAATTTGAAGAGTGCATTATCGGTTGAAACCGACACTCTGAAGAATCATGGACATCCCACTAGATAAGTTCAATAGATTAAACTTTCACACTTGGAAAGTTAAAATCCAAATGCAATTAATGCATAAAAACCTATGGGGGATTGTAAGTGGAAAAGAAACACAACCAACTGATGCTGCTAAATTACTAGAATGGCATAGCAGGGATGACAAGGCAAAATCCATTATTGGACTTTCTTTATCGATACTTTGAATTACACTATGTGGATTTAGATAAATCATCACTAGAGATATGGGATCTTCTTAACAAAACATTTGGGTCAAAAGCAACAAATGCTAAATTTTCACTAAAATTGCAACTCTTTAAACTAAGGATGAGTGATAGTGTGACAATGTCAAGTCACATTAATGAACTAAGGTCCCTTTTGAGACAACTTGCAGAAGTAAAAGTTGTAATAGAAGATGAAGATGCTAAAGCCATACTTCTAAATAGTCTCCCACCAAAATACAGTAATGTTGTGTTCACTCTCGGATAGATGCCCACACAAACACTAGAAGACATAATATCTGCACTTCTAAGTGAAGAAAAGAGAACTAAAGAAGACAACCAGGAAGAGTTTGCTCTCTGTGTCAAGAATTTTTTTGCAAAAACCTATAGGAACAAAGAGGAAGTAGAATGCTTCTACTGTAAACAAAAGGGACATAAGTCTCCATTCTGCAAAATCAGAGAAAAAGATGTCATCAGTGGGAAACTCAAAATGGATGAGGCCAATGTAGTTGTTGAAGAATCAGAATATGAAGAAGAACCAACACCAGAAGAACCTGATTACAACTCCGATGACTTTCTATTCTAAATAAAGTAATTGGAGGTAGGAGGCAAAGGAGGAGGAGGCAAATCTGCATCTCTTGTTAATCACCAACAAAGAGAATGTTGCATTGTATTGGTGATATTTATTTTCTGTTGTGTGTTTCATTTCTGGAAATAAACTTGTTAAATCAAGTACATGATTGTATCACCTGCATTAGTCAGGATGTGATGGGGGTTAAAGGGATACTGGCATTAAATGACATGGTTTTTGGTAAACCAGTAAAACCAATTGGTTGTAGGTAAACCATGGATAAACCTTCATCTGGTTTTATGGTAACCATGGAAAAACCATACTTAGGTTTGTGAATCCTTGGAAAATCACACAGTCATTGTTAGATGCAGTATAGGATGAAACCTTCCCCATGTTCACACTAAGGGGGTGAATGTTACGAAATTTAGATAATGTTAGTGTGAAACAAATAAAGGTTGTAATTAGTTGTCAACCAAACAACTCAGAGATATTAGTGGGATTGTGTGAGTTGTCCAGTGATAAGCTTTGACTCCTAAATATTAGGATCAATATTTTGTATAAAAGATCACTATCTATTGAATAAAATTATTTGGAAGTTATTTTGATCAATTATTTTTTCTCCCGTGTATTTTGTCTCGAAGATATATTTGTTTGATTGCTTTGGTTATTCTCCATCTTAAATTAAAGAACAATTGACCTTATAGAGATCCTATCACAATCAACATCTAAAACACTTGTTGCGAAGAAATTTTGGACATATTTTTTAACACTAGCTAATGTTATCATCACAATAAATTCTGCCTCCTTTCATCAAGCCATCAATGGTTCTTAATCCGTTGTCAAACAAGAGAGCTGAAATAAGTTCTTAGAAAGCAAAAGAAATCACCAAATCAAAAATCACGAAGTTGAAAGCAAAAATAAATTGATATATAACTCTCTCTTGGGGTATTTCTAATAATCTCTACTAGGGATATGGATGCCTGACTGGTAGTAGAGAAATGTTGCAATTAGAATCAAATGCATCTCCATCGGGGCTATAGACGCCGACTAACAAATGCGGAGTAATGTACGAATCTCCTTCCACAATCCATTAAAAAAATAACCTTTGAAAAATAAATCATTCCTACACATTTCTAGGGTGTCTTCACTTATTGTCTATAAAATATCCCCTCCAAGAGGTAATAAATTTCCACGTGCACACACTGGATATCTATGAGCAAACATGATTAGTATGATTGAGTGTCTTTTTTTGGACCTTGTTCAAACTCTTACTTTAGTCCGTATCTTGTCTCACGATTCGTGCCTTTGGATAATCAATTCCTCACCGCGAGGCTTCTAAGCTACATTCAAAACATTCATGTTGTTCTTCTACTTCGTTTAGAACATCCATGTGTATAAGATTTCATTTTTTCCATGTTTGTGGACACCTTTGTCCCCTTCACAAAATCAATCTTCCACTTCTTTCAATCATGTGCTTTTGGCCAACTTATGCCCGGGGCATCCTTGCTCCTTTGTAGCATGTCATTGGGTTACGTTCATCATCATGTTGAACCTATTAATGTTGTCCTTGATCCATATTTTGTGCCTGAAGATTTTGCCTTTGTATATTCCTAGCTAATGCTGGGGAATTTTCACATCTTCACTTTCTTCTCGCATGCGTGTGGCATTCTTCCCTTGTACATCTCATCTATCACTGGGGCATCCAAGATTCTTTGTTTCCTATATATAGCTTTAGAAAAATTCTAGAAAATCAAAAACATTCAAATACATTTCGTAGAAAACTCCCAAAACATTCAAATATGTTAGTTGGAAAAGTCAAAACATCCAAATAAAAAAATTGGTGAGACAAATTCAAAATCCCAAACAAATTGGTGAGACAAATTCAAAATCCCAAAAACAAAGAGTAAAAAATTCAAAACCCCAAATTTATGTTGGCATTGTGTAGTTCACTTTGATACCTTTCCAATGCAAAACAAACAAAGTCGTTTCAAGTCGGGAACAAAATTTATGGTCTTTGGAAGATAGGTAGTGCATTTAGTGTTGCACAGGCACCCAAATGCCCATGTTGTAGTCAAAAACTTCAAAAATGAGCTAAAAACTACCAACACATCTACCCAGTGCCCTTGCATCATGCACAGTGCTCAGTGCCCTTGTGTTTCTCCTTTTCTCCCACGTAAGCACCTTTTCTCCCATGTGAGCTCCTTATCACATAGATTGATATTGATTGGTCCCAATTTCACAAAATATTAATTCAAAAATCAAAATTTATCTTACCATTTTGTATTTTTCTTTGATACCTTTCCAACACAAAAAAATGGAGTCATTTCGATGTCGGGAGCAAAAGTTATGGCCTCCGAAGATAGGTAGTGCATTTAGTGTTACACAGGCACCCAGTGCCCCATCTTTGCAAATTAGCATGCAAAACTCACCAAATTGGCTCAAAGCCACAGGCACCCGAGCACCCATGCTGGCCAAATCCAATGCAAAATCACCAAAGTGTCTCATAGCATAGGTGCCTAGGCTCCCATATTGGCCAACAAAAGTCAAAAACTCACCAAAGTAGCTCAACACAGGCGCCCATCTTTGCCGCTTTGGCCAACTAAAGTGTAAAAATTCCCAAAGTGGCTCAAGATCAGTGCCCAGGTGTATATGCTGGCCAACTACAATGCAAAAATCACCAAAGTGGCTTAGCGCGAGTGCCTGTGCACCCATGGTGCCTCACAAAACTCAAAAAATCAAAAAGTATCCCAGGACATGGGCGTTCCCCAGAGTGCACAAGAACACCCAACATTACACATGCCATAAATTTTTCTACCGACATCAAATGAATTTGTTTGTTTTATGTAGGAAAGTTATTAAAGAAAGATACACAATGGTAACATTAATTTTGGCTTTATATTTACAAAAATTTATGGTTTTTATTTTTAAATGGCTTGCATACAACTGAATCCTGTATCACCTGCATTATCCTCAACATTGAAATTGGTCCTACAAAACCATCTTTATGATGTTCTTGCTTGTTCTTGTCTCAAACGACATGTAAATCATCGTGATCTACCTCTATTAACAAATATGGGTTTACTTATTATGTCGGTACTCCCGTGCAACAGTGAGTTGTCGTCTATGTCATAATGCAAGAATTCTTTCTATAGGACTCCTTCGTCCTCTCTGTTTTCCCTCACATGTGTTATTGCTTGGGGCATCATTTTTAACCCTTTTCGTTACAACACGAACATTCGGGAACTACAACTTGATAAAAACATTGTACAACTGTCTTGAATGTTGTTTGTTTAAGTATATTGTTAGGTTACTGGTTTACTTTATCATATTGCATTGCATTGTGTATGTTGCATTGAGTTAAGCATTGTTTTAGTTACTTGTATTGCATTGCATTGTGTATGTTGTATTGATTTAAGCATTGTTTTACTTTCTTGTATTGCATTGCATTGTGTATGTTGCATGGAGCTATGTAACAATGGAAAAATGTTAGTAATTTACCTTTTCATGTTATTTTACATTTCTGTTCATTTCAATAAAGGCCGATGATGTAGACCTAGGGAAAAATGATATAAAAAAGTTTGCTTATTGAAATTTTGGATGCAAAGATTGGGCTTGTCCTATATTCTCCATTAATCATTTCTTATCACTTATCATTTATTATCACTACTAATTTTTCTTCTAAAATCCACCCAGGGCATAAACAACCATGTTTATCCCTATTCTTATTCCTTCTCAATACCCGAGGGTTTTGTGCCCATTCTAACCTATTTTATTTTGTCCATTTCAATCAATTTCAATCGTCGATTGAATTCTTCTATCACCCCATCGACACTCGAGGGGCATCCTTCATTCCTACTAATTTTTTTCTTCAAAAATTTACCTATTTATGCTTGTCTACTATATTTGAAGTGAAGTCACTAACTTCACCTCAAATAGGGGCAAATGTAGACACCTAAATTATGCTTTTGCAATCTTATTGCCAAAACGCATGCAAATCACTCTTATTCTTGCCAAATTCATTATAATTAGTGGTTTTCACTAATTAACTAACATTCCTTACCAAATTATCCAATTAACACCATACATTGATTGCGTAACCCCTTTCACATTCAGGATGCCACTTTACGACGAATCGTAAGCCAAAATCCTCTTCAAAATAGATAATTAGTGTTTAGAAACTAATTAAGCCTATTTTGCCCTTGTTTTAGTCAATATACCTAGTATTGGCTTAAACCCCTCTTTATACCACTCAAAATCACCCCATTCACCTCCACAACGTCTCGAAAGCTTGACAAGCTTATCCTATCCTCTAGTAAACACTAAGCGGTCGATTAAGGCTCTACCCTATTAATCACTTGGTAATTCACTAATTGTGATTAGCAAGGCCTAATCATGATAATCAATTTTAATCTAATTTGGGGTTTTTAGTCCCACATGCACCAAAATACAAGTTTCTCCCAAAAGGAAAACTATAAAAAGAGTTTGCCTCATTCCTTTATATTTTACACCATGCTTTGATTTGCATCTCATATAATAAATATGATATATAGCCAAGTTCAATCCTTGCTTAAAGCCTTCAATGGGGTTAGTAGATGGATATCCAAAATGACCAAGTAGTCATTTGGAGAGGCCATTTCACCTTGTTTGGAGTAGCAACCATAACCATTTGATTGCCCTCTTAGGTCTATTTAGGCCCATGTTAGGTAATTCAAGCATATTAATAGGCATGTTTAGTTAGATTTTGTATTATTTTCATACTAGTTAAGCATTATTTTAAGCTTCTATCTTAATGTTACATTCCTAGACTTAGAACCTTGGCTAGATGGATGGCAATGGTGTTAGCTTTCCTTGTTTAGTCATGTAATTTTCTTTGTAAAGTTTAGGGTGCTTTGATAGAAGGAGGATAGGATGCTCATCAAAATTGAATCTTGTTCTTGATTTTCTTGGATTAGGTAGTTTGCTTGGATAGGGGTGGGGTCATATGGATTGATATGATAGGAAAATATAGGCTCATCTTGTATGGTAAATATGGTACCATACCTAGTTCTCGACATATGAGTCCAATCAGAGATAAATAACCACCCACTTTGGCAGTAAAATCCCTTAACAAACAAATGGAAAACATAGGAGGCAAGTCAATGACTGATATATCATGGGTTATGGTTAGGCTTGGGCAGGTATGAAGGGTTAATTTCATATCTTTTATGACTCCCAAGACACTAACTGTTGAGCCATCAAGCTGCAAGACACTTTTTGCAATAGGGCTATACTCTAGTCCTAGGACATCAATAATTTTCTTTGGCATAACTGAGGTACTAGCACCTGAATCTATCATGAAATTATGAACCAAATGTTTTCCCACAATCAATGACATATAAAAAGGTGGGGTTTTGATAACTTTACTTACTTGCTCCTCCTTTGCATGGAAAATATTAACAAAGAGCGGGGTCCTTTGAATCACTGGATCAATTGGGGAAGTTGCTTGAGAGCTTCACATAAGAGGTCCCTTTGTGATGGGATAGCCAAAGCATCCCACATTGTCACATTGACATTCGTCTTCTTCATTTTTTCCACAATGTTAAAGGGGAGGCCCATAGATTTATGCAGTTATGTTACAGATTCTCCTTTCTTTGTTGTTGTAATGCTGGAACATGAATTTTTGATTGGGAACAACTTCCTTGGTAGGAACTTCAGGTGTTTTTATCTTTCTCCCACCAACCTCCTTTTCTTGTTAACAAAATTGCCTTGATTAGAAGAGGATGCATGTTGTGATTCCAACATTCTTTTCTTAGACCTGTATTATCAACAATTGTCTGATTTAAGGCACAAAAATCTTCAGCTCCAAAGAACATAAGATTTACATCCTGATTGGCCTCTGAGCTCCTTCCACATTAGGATTGGGTGCTTCTACCAATGGCTCCTACTGATTGGAGGAACTTTGAATCATGAAAGCTTGGACATGCAATTCCCTCTCACAAATAAGTTGATTGTGTGGCTGGTTATAAGGAAAACACCACTTTGTTTCCTGAATCACATTATTTTGTATTGGAACAAGTTCTTGACTAGAGCTAACAATAGGAGATGGCTAAGAAGGGGAAACTGACACAAGTGGAAGAGAGGCATTTTGGGCATGCCACCTGTTATTTTGCTAATTTTTTTGTACCTTTGATTGGATTGGTTCCTGTATGGCTGATAACCTTGATTAGAACCCTGGTTGGAAGACCCCTGATTTGAATAATTCTGTAAGACTAGGCTTGTTGTTTCTCCAAAGATATCACCTTATTAGAAATATTTATAATTAAGGCCTTCATTTCTTCATCCTCCTTTTCTTTGTGTAGGGGAGTAAGATGTGGAAGCAGTGGGTTGGGAAGGTTTCTCGGGAATAGGAGAAATGAAGGGTGAACAACTTAGGGTAATTCAGGGTATAGGGGCATAGGTGGCCTAGGAGCTAATTTTCTAGCTTGGATCAAACAATTTTCAGCCCTGATGGCTATAGCATATGCACCAAGAAATGTTGTACCCCCCATAGACTGAATCATGACAACAATATCAAAATTCAATGCTTTAAAAAATAAAGAAATGCACCTTTAACAAGCTGGTCTTACTAGGACTGGAATTCTATCCTAGGTCTTTTGAAATCTAAAATTGAAGTCTATCATGAGCTCATTAGGAGCCCTCTTTATAGTTGTTAGCTACTCAAGTAAAGAAATATTATCTACCTTCTCTCCAAATTGATTGCATAAGGCAGTCCCAAATGATTCCAATTTTGAATTGTTCTGCTATTTGACTTCTGGACCATTACAAAGCTCTCCCTTTGAATGAAGAAGATAACAACCTAATAGCCACATCTTGTTCAACAATTTGATGTATGGCACAAATGTTAGCAATATCCTGATTTTGTTCAACCGGAGTAGTCTGATTCTCCCCAGTGAAGAAAGGGATGCTCTTGAGAGAGCTGCATTGCGATGGAGTTGTTATCATTAAGAGCAAGAGGATTGTTGTCGGTAAAATTGAAAAATCCCCAATTCTATTGTGCTTCCATTGTAATAGGTCTGAGAACTCTAGTGGACTGTAAGAAAGGCCTACCAAGAGGTGGAGTGGAAAGAGTCATGTTTGGTGGTGAAGGTGACCTTTGAACTGATCTTCCTCTCATGAAATTGGGCACTTGCATTGCTGAAACTAGTTGATATGAATGATAGGAGTTGCCAGATGTGTAGAACAAGCCTCCAAAGGCTAGAAATTACTAAGTCACACACCAAGACTTAGCAATAATGAAGCTAAAGACCATACAAAATATGACTTCAATTTGTCCCACCGGTGTGCCAAAACTATTGGAGCTCAAATTTGTGCCTGCCCCCAAATCATACACAACTCAAGATTCGAGACAACATGGGACTGTCTCTAAGGTGTGGGGCTTGAACCGAGATAGACCTCCAAAGAAGGCTGACTTCCTCTATCTATTCCTAATACTAAAATTACTCCTAAGAATTGAAATGTAACTACCCTAACACTAACCTAAAATTCCAAGGGACCAAGGAAGAGAAAGATGCATAAATGAAAGTCCTAAATTAAGGGAGGCGATAGCACCAAGAACAAAGTGGAGATATTCCTAGTGAGTGAAAATGGGAAAAGAATAGAGCAGAAAAGGGTAGAAAAATGTGCCACAATCCAAAATCACATTCAAACCTCCAATTTCATGGAGCACTACAACTTTGAATCCTACAAGAAGGAAAAAGTATGCGTAATGTACCTGTGAATGCAATGAAAGGAAAGAAATACAAGAAAACACAAGCTAGGGCAGAAAGAGCCACAAAACATGAATTTTATTGCTTAAAAGTGTGCACAATCCATTACAAATAGATACAAGGCAAGAATATCCTTGCAAAACACCAAAATTTGAGGCCTGCAACTCACAAAGTATTCTGGAACAATTTTACAAGAGTTTCTCTATGTTTTTAAAGTGTCTCTCTCCAAAAATGAGGTGAACTTTACAATATATAGAGAGAATTAGCCTTGGAATTACCTCACCAACCGACATGTTTCATTAAAGAGGTATGGGAAGCCATATAATTTGGTACTTTTCTTACACGGGCAGTCATGGGTGTCATACCTCATTAAACTAGTAGTTGAACAACTTTGTACCACTCTCATTAATGCCTAGTTTATTCTTGCACCCATCGATTGCATGTATTTTTCTCCCCAGACGGTAGCATAAATATTTTTGGTGTCGGCCGAGATGCATAAATGTAACGACATCTTGTTTCAATATGGTGTAAACTCCTTTTTGTTATTGGTCGATGTCTGCAAAATCCATTGTTGGTGGTAGCATCCATATAAATGATATCGATGCTTTTTTACGGCTTTCATTGCTCCTTATTTTCGTTCTTGTGCTACGGCCGATAGCACTAAAAATGCTCTTGACCGGTAGCACTAAAAATCCTACCAGTAGTAGCATTTAATAATGCTACCGAAAAATGCTTTAATGTACTAATGCCACCACCGATGCTACCACTGTGCAGGTCGGTTGCTCCCAAAACTCTAGTGCATGATAGCATATAAAATTCTAGTGCCCAATAACATATAAAATGCTACCAAATTGCAGGTGGTAGCATCCATACATGTTACTTGACATTATTCACTACCGCTTTCTCAAACTTACCAACTTCACCCAAACATTCGGAACCTTCACCACTAATGGAGACCAACCTGGTCGAGTTAACCCATGAGCCATCCTGAAATTTTCAATGAACCCCTCAAACTACTGCCAAATCCTTGATCTACTAAGTTATCCAATTTGCAAGGGGTGTAAAAATTGGATAACACACACTTAACCCATCTAACCCATTTTTACCCTCATCACTCAACCTCCTAACCCCCAACCATTTTACAAACAAACCCAACTCTAAAAACCCAATTTGGAAGTGGTGAGACCACTTCCAAATGGGTTTTCCCACTTTTCTTGGGTCGCCAATGATTCTAATAGAATCATCGACAATTATAAATAAATCACCAAACATCTTCCAAATAGATCTTGAATCACCCACAATGAAGCTCTATTGTATTCAAGACCAAGATGACGTCAATACCAACACTTAGACATCTCCAACATCCCTATCAAGCCACTAAGCTCCACCAACTATTTTAAGACCCCTTTAAACTCTATTATTCCTTTGGAAATGTGGGTATTATGGAAGTCATTCACATGAAAAATATGGGTATGATCGAGAGAGGTTGTGTAGAGGGTGTCTTAAGGATCTGAGCCATGTGTTGATCTTGTTAGAGATTCATATGAGGTTACAATTGAGTAGTATGTGAAGCCAAATAATCGAACAAGAATTTTTTTCTCGAGGAATAGATTTGATGGAAAAATAAGAAAATTTTCATGTTAATTATTGAACTATTTTGTGATATGATTTTTGATTATCATTTCAACATTGATAGTTGTCACACTTGCTTGTCAAAAAATAAGTTAGGATTCTTTAATGATATGTTGATATATGATTTCAATGGTGAGAGAGGATTTCATGCCAAGGATAAGAGCTTTGAATTCATCCATGTTGTTGGTAATGCCAAATTTAAGGTGAAAGGAGAAAGGACGTGTCTTTCCTTAGGGGTTAGTAAGAACACAACTATCATTAGCTCCTTGAAGAAATTGTGATTCATTAAAATGAAGATTCCAAGAGTATTAATGCATTTCAATAGTGATTCTTTCATCTTGAGGTTTAATGTTGGTTTTTGCAAATTTAGGATTAGGATTCTAGTCAATGGCTACGAGAGGTTTATACCTTGAGATCACTAGTGAAGCTATACTATTAATGTTTGATTGTAATAGTTTGATTCATTAATTCAATGAATATTATGTCCTCCTTTGGTAGGGAATCCTAAATGGGTTCGGTTTTAGGTATCAAAGTAGTGATGATTTGATCGGTGATGGCTTGACCTTTGATAGCCTTTTATATAATGATGCGTGAGTCAAATTCCATAAGTAGAACCATCCATTTACTTATGTGGTCTCAGTAGCGAGGATCACATGTGAGAATAAATGGTAGAGTAGATCAACATGGATGATTACAAAAGTGTTTTGGTAGATCATTTAATAGTGAAACTTAGTGGAACTGAAATATATGGCTAGGGAAACTCGGTTAACAAATGTATAGTGAGTTTCATAGTTAAGGAGAGATTATATATTGTAATAGATTTCATGCTCTTTACCTTTTTTGTCCTCTTGGGTCTACATTTCCTCAATATAAATAGGAGTAGAGGAGATGTAGAGAATGAGTGGAATATCGGGTGATGAAGGTTGTAATATAGGAGTAGTGAAGAGAGACATTTTGAATTTTCAAAGGCTTGTTAACTCTTTGTAAGGATATTGTTGATTGAAAGGGTATAATATGTGAATTCGGGATGAACCATTAGATTTCCCCAAGCTTCCCTAAGAAAGTACATGGATGTCAAATATAGACATAGAATAAGGAATTTTGAGGATGGATTTAATCCTTGTAGGAGTTTGGAGATGATTAATTCTAGGAGTTTTCCTTAAGTGACACAAAAGATACATGTTTTGAGGTTAAGGTTGACCTTGTATTTTTGGAGTAGTTGAAGAGAAATGATTAAGTCATTGACATGATCTTCTACAAGTCAAAATTTGATGAGAATATCATCCACACAGACTTTGATGATTTTATGTATGATATCATGAAAGATGCATGTCATAGCTTGTTGTTAGATTACCTCATCTTTTTAAGGACAAAGGGAATCATAACATAGAAGTAGGTGCCCCATTTAGTAGAGAATGTGGTTGTATGTTGATCTTTAGGTGTTATTTGGATTTGGTTGTAATTAAAGAATCCACCAATAAGGTATAACATCTCATAACCTGTTATGGAATAAAAAATTACGTCGATTGAAGGTAGGGGAAGCCATCCTTTGTAAAAATAAGGTTGAGATTACAAATGTCAATGCATATACAAATGGATAGAATGAACGTCTTACAAACTAGGAAAATGTTGGAAACCATTTGGAATAGTCAACATAATGAAAAAATCTAGCATTGAGAAGCTTTATGAATTTTTATGACATAGATTATTTATTTCGGGGAAACTTGTGAATTTCTTATCTAATGGGTATAACATTAGGATAATTAATAATGTTATGTACTACAATATTAGGTTCAATTTTGAGCATGTCGAGTATCCCCAAGTAAAAAAATATTTATTTTTATGAAGGAATTCATAATTTTTATCATGTAGATGAGGAAATCAGTCTCCCAATATGATTACATGGGATTAATCATCAATATTTTTGGAAAGTATGGTATCTTAATCTTAAAAATGGAAATGGGATTTAGGTATCTTGGTAAGCTCTTCACTCATAGGATCAGTCATAGAAATGAATTTATTGAAGAGGGGAGGTTGGTTGTAGAGATGACCAAGTTTATGATGTTGGGGAGGAAGATTATCTTCATGGAAATATAGGAGTTCAAGGATAACCTCATCATTTTCAAAGGTAAGTGGTGGGATGTTATGTTTAACATCAATTTTGAGGGCCACATATTGCTTTCCAATATTATGTTAATGATAGATGACTTTCCTAATATCCAATACCTAAGAATCTAGGGTAAATTTCCTAATGAAGAGGTGAAGAAGAAACATGCTACTTAATAGGATTGGTTGTACTTGTAGTAGAGGGGTTGATGATGCCATCATAAGATGAATTGGAATAAACAAGCTTAAAAGCATAACATATAGATAAGTTGATTACATTAGATATAACTAAACCATGTTTGGTAGGGCCAAATCTAGGGGTTATGGGGTGAATTGTGGGAGGAGAATTCATATGCATAGTGGTGTGATTATAGAATTATTTTTGGACCCGGGGTTTTGAGAAATGAAGGATTAGCTAGTGGAACATAATATAAAGTTTCTTCATCCTCACTATTTCTAGTATAATACGAAGGAGGATCACAATCATAATATGCAGAGATTATGTGAGTGTCATGGTTGGAAGCATACAATTTGGCTAAGCTATGTTGGTAATGAAGAAAATTTAAATGATCATATTCAACATGAGATAATATGTAGTATTAATTAATAACAGGTGAAGTAGGATAAGTTGTAAGGTGATCACAATATGGCATGTTGGAGTTAAAGGTATAGTCACCGTCATGATCCCCATTTTTCTAAAAGAGTGTTAGGGTGATTAATACATGAAAAGGTGTGTGATCTCAAATTTGAATTTTTAATGGGATTACCATTGCAATGACTAGAGGAGGAAACATTATAAGGAGGCTTCTTAAAATCTATAATGGGAGGAAATCAATTCCAAGGTAATAGAACTAGAGGAATATAGAGTGTTAAAGTATTTGGTAAGTGTTTTATATATGTTTTGTAATTTATTAGGTTCATCAACATCCGAGTTAGCCAAATTGACTTGAATATAAAGTCTATAGTCATAAAACTCAAGATATGAGACTCAAGATATGAGATGTTAGGCATTGCATTAGAATGGGAATGTGAAAGGGTTTACCTACGAGAGGAATGGGTATGTCCCAAGGATTTGGGTCAACATCATGTATATATATTTGATTATTGTGAATGAATTTAATGCATTATTACCTAAATGCTGTGATTGCACACATGTTGATATTATGGAAGACTTTGTGGATGATATCCTAGAAAAATCCAAAACAAGAGTTGATCATTTAATAGTTTTAAGGCACATCTTATAAAGGTTGCGTGAATACAAGGTTATTAGAACATTAATTTTAAGTGTTATATATATATATATATATATATATATATATAAAAAAGCGATAGTTTATAATTAAATAAATAAGAATATATAATATTCTTATTTATTTAATATAAACTTTATGTTTATGGTTAAATTGATTTTTATAATCAATTAATTAAATGGTCGGGGTGTTTCACGAGAAGTCACACCCATTTGAACCATTTAAAATGACTTGTGGGGTTAGGTGAAAATAATTCAATTGGGTGAATTGAATTAATATGGAGAGGAGTGAGGTGATGGAGTTTTTCTTGAACTATTATTACTCTTTTCTCACAATTAATGGAAATCTTACCTTTGTCTGTGGTTTTTTACCCTTCGGGGTTTTTCCACGTTAAAACTTTGTGTTTGTGTCATATTTAATTCTCATGTTTAATATTATAGTTTATTTTGCAATAGTTGATAAATTATGTAATAATTAATTAATGTTTAAATTCTTGGACCTCACATGGTACCTAAGCTTGGGTTTAAATAAATAAATTTAATTAAGTTTCATTTAAGCTTTTACATTTTTAATCGAGTCGGTTGGTGGTAATTCTGACCCAAAGGCCATATAAATGTTCCCCCTCCATTTTATTTTATACTCATGCAAAAAAATTTATTCTCGGGATTTTTTTCAATAGGTTATTTGGTTTATGCTTTGGAAAATTCTCTTGCACGCCCACTTCTCATTCACACAGTAAGCCTTGTTAAACTATTGTAAAAATGTTTAAATATATCACCCATGTCTTCAAATGTGTGTAGGAAAATCAATTTTCCAAGGCTAATTGGGAAGGTGTCCAATTAGGAGACAACCTCCAAGTTTATAGGCTCCTAAATTCACTCATTGGTCCGTGACATACAAGTGTTGATTTGAGACCATTTTACATATATTCGGGTGGTAATTAAATCATTTTTTTCTTGAGTTACCTAGGGAGAGGGCCATAGCCCTTTGTGGCATCACCAGTCCACACTGGCTGTGGAACCATCAAAGGATGGTAGTTTTAAGCTCTCGGTGAGCCCACAGATTAAATCACATTATTGTGGTACCCCATCACCAAGGTATCCAAACCGTTGGTAGTAGGTCACCTTAACACGAAGCCAAGATTTGAACCTTGGACCTCCCAATTACAAGGAGACCCAAGAACCATTACACCACTACCCATTGGATATTAAATCAATTATTTTTCAAACCCTAAAAATAATATAAAAATATTTACATAAACAATTAAATTATATACTTTAGCCCCAACTTATGCACTTAACATATATCCCATTAAATCCTAAAACCTACACTATTTTTCATTTGGATGTGGAACTCATTTGGTTGGGTTTGAATGTGAAGTGGCATGTTGTGTGACCATTGCATATATTTCTTCATCACTTTATGGAGTGCACTTGGTCTATACTTAGTTTGTTTATTTGCTTACCTTATATTGTTGGAAATATTGTCATTAATTTCAAAAGAATGTTGATAAAGAAATCAATTTAGATGATTTATATGTTATAAATATTTTTCATTAATGTTTTAGGAATGTTACAATCATGAAAAATTTGACTCTATTTGAATTATGCATGTTGCATGAACGAATGAAAATATTTTGTAGTGTTCCGCGGGTTTGTGTAGTGTTATGTGGATTTAAAAATGGTCTCAGTAGTGTGCCGCATGTTTCGTGTAGTGTTTCATGGGTTTTAAATCACTCGACAATGGTTAGAGTATTTAAAGGATCACCTTGAAGTGTTTTACGCTTTTGCATGCAAATCAATACCGCTGTAGACACTAAAATTAGGTCACACTCCCCTTTGGTCCTTCGTCAAATAAACACCTTGAACATACTCACTTAACCATGGCCCCTTTCATCCCACACTAATATTAATTTAATTAATTTAATTTAATTAATTCATTATCCTCACAATATTTATTATTTAAATATCCTAATTGGGATAATGCCCACATATCCACCTCACCTAGACACCTCATCCAGCCACCTCACCCTAAGACCTATTCTTAGTAAGTTGCCATAACTAACTAAGACCTACCCAAACCCTAAAAATAAATGCCTACATTCCCTCTAACCACATTCCCGCATGTTATAAGGAAGCTTCCATGCTAATCCATGTAAAAAGCGAAACGAGATCTCAAAAAGTAAGAAGATCTCAAGTTTAGTAAACCTAGGAAATCCCGCCCTAACCGACGCTGGTTACCCTTAACCGCCACCGGTTAAGCCGGAACTACCATTGGTTACCATTTAACCCCCAAAACAACCTTATTTTGAGGTTGGCACATTTCTGAGAGATAATCACATCTTTTGAGAACAAGTGACAAAACTAGAGCTACATACAAGCAAACTAGCGTTAGTATACACATCAGAGCATCCATAGCTAGTACCTGAAGCAATCACACAACCATTTGCCTTCACGGGAGCATCCGGGAAGTGCTAGCACTACATCAAGTTCATTCCATTTGATCACCCACCATTTCCAACCAGGCATCAAGCTCGTACAAATAGTAAGTTTTGTTAACTAGCACTCATCTATTCATCATTTGGTAGATCCTTTTACATCTGTTATTAGTTTCTGCTCTCATCTCCATCCCCCATCATTTACCTCCATGAAAACTTGACCATCTTTTTATCCACACCCTTACATTTCCCATACCTAGACCTTAATCATTTTGTGCATACCTTATATCCATACGAATCTTGCCATTTCCCTCCCATCTTCATCTAATCTCAAATCTATCACCCAACCAAGTTTTATTGAGTTTCCTGTACCCCGACCATACCAACGCCGGTTACCCACAACCGTCGCCGGTTAGCCTAAACTGATACCGGTCATACTAGACCGATGTCGGTCTCTATGTCTTTTACTAGAAACCAAGAATAGAGCTCCTAAACTTCCACCAAATACCTAAAACTACCCAAAATCTCACCTTGACAGTGACCTTGACCTTCAGATTCAATCATAGCTTAGGCCGTTTTGAATGAATTTTCTTATTATAGATGAATGAGATACCTAAATCATTTTAACTACAGTAGGATTTCCTTTATTTCTCGCATTAATTTGCTTTAAACAGTGGATTGACATCCATCTAGGAAGTATCACACTTCCCGGATCTAGCACACGCTAGGCAGTCCACTGCATATATTGTTTAACTTTTATTTGGTGGTATTGTGTTCCATTTCAGGTAGTTCCTCCAAGAAAAAAGGAATCTCTCATGATCAGCTGTGGATTCAGAAGTCATATGTGTGCAACAACCTATAACCAACATTTTAACAGGTATTCCTCCTAACCCATTACCCTTATTTGTTTCATCAACATTCGAAGAAACGCTCTAGAATCAGGTGAAACAATTGCATAATAAAGGATGCGAGTCGTGGATCAAAGGAAATGGTTTCCTGCAAGTGGTGGAAAGAAAATAGTTTTACAATATAGGAAATTGGTATTTTAGTGTCTCATGGGTTTTTGAGAGGAGTGAATGCCACGATACAAAGGAAAATGTAAAGGAATATCGTGGAGGTCGGGAGAAAGTCTGTGGAAGTCAAGGATTTCGTGTATGCTGCAGAATGTTTGCCAAAGTCATGAACAATCGTAGAACAAAGATAAAATTGGGGAATTCCATGGAATCCTAGAAGAATCTCTAAAATTAAAATATCATTCTTCAAAATCCAACTCATATCTTAAATCCAAAGAATACTATTTTGGATGACTCTTAAATGCCGTTATTTTGAGAGATGAACATGATATATAAAGGGATTTAATTGTAAAATAAAATAAGTGCTCAAGGTAATATGATGATGAATTGCTAATGAAGAGAGAGAGAGAGCAAATAAAGGAGAAGAGAAGAGTGAATAATGAAGAATTATCAAGAATATTTATAAAGAGGAAGGAAGAGCAAACTCAAGTAGACAAAATGCCAAATTTCTAAAAAGGAGAGTGAGTAGTGCATGGAACAAATGGAGTATGAGTAGTGCAAGTGTATGAAACTTAAAGCAAGGAATGGATGGATGTGAGTGAAGTGAATGAATGGGAGTGGGATAATTGCAAGAGATCTTAGAAAATCAGTAAAGAGTAAGAAGGAAGAACATAATTACCACTCATCGGGTTGAGGAAGAAACTACACAAGGTAGAAGTTTGTATTGTTGGGGATTAGTGTCTCCAATGAGTTGTTGCTCATCCTTGGGGATTGGTGTCTCCAGTAGGTTAGTGCCTACAAAAATTTGTAAAGTAATTAAATTTTTGACTAGAATTGGATAGTAGATCCAAGCATACTTTTCTCTGTTGTTTTCTCCCAAAAAGGTTTCCACATAAATTTTGTGTTTTTTACCTATCAATCTTGTATGATTGTTGTTGTTGTGGATGTTAAAGTTTTAAATAATTAAAAACTATAATTATATTTATTTACTTGCCCTCTCGATAAGTGTGCGATCTTCATATATTTCATAAAATATTTTATTAAATCCTTTGTGGCATTCTTTTGTCTATAAAGTTTAAACCATTCAACTTAAAAGCCTAACCACCATTTTAAAATAGTTCCTTGGTTTTTTCTTTAACTTGGCCGCCCGACATACCTATGTTAGGTTTTTTAAATAATTTAAAAAAACTTCCAAATCTTATTACGCCGAAGGCATTCCCCCTATGAGAAAGGGCTTTGAAGACATTCATGGGACTATGTTAAATTTGACGGCCTAAATGACAGTTTGATTTTCTCTGCTATTTTTGTAAATTTGCTATTTTTAACAATTTTGCTTTCCCAATTTTACATACTATAATGGGATTGCTATTTTAAAATTTTGTTATTTTTTTACATGCAATAATATTTTAATGGCACAGCACTTCAAGTGCTTGAGATCAAACATGGCTAAATTCCCTGTAACCACACTCACCTTAAAAATATCAGCTAAATCTTCATTGACCATCACATTTGCAAAACTGTCATGCTCCATGACCCTTACATCCGAGTTCGAATTCGGCTCCGTCCACTTCATTTGTGATATCCATAGTTGCTTTGTATTCACCTTGGTGGAAGATAAAGCTATTGTATGGTTAGGCAGAGTGGGAAGCAGTGGACTGCTTATAGAAACCTTTAATTGACAATAATTTAGGGGGAACTTATAAAGCATCAACATCAACCAAACAATTGGAAAACAAGTAAGAGAATCAATTGGTCATTGTCCATTACCATTGGAATTGATTCTGAGAAATTGTAGATTCGTTGCAAACGCAATAAAAATCCAAATGATTGACATGTCATTTACTTTGGTTCTTATTCTTGATTCTCTTTTTGATAATTGGTGCTGAAAAAACCATTTAATTGTTTCTAGACTCTAAAATCCTCCGTTATGTTATGCCAGAGCATTTTATCAATACAGTTGATCGTCACTACACCCGCAAAAACTGCTTGTGTTTTTCTTGGACCAATACCAATTTCTACAAGTGTACGCTGCATAAATTTTCTCCTTTCCATGAAGGTCTTCCCATTTGCTACAAAATACTGGAGTGTGATTGTTCTGAAAATCTGTTCCGTCCACCGTGAATTCAAAATATACCATGTCTGTATTTTCAAGTGATACAAGTCCATTGTCGACAATCCTATTCATATTCACATGCATCCTTTTTCATATGTTGACATGGGGTTTTCCAACAGGTCTTAAGTATATCTTATTTGCACTGAAACAAATCTACTTCAACAATCTAGAAAAGCAACGAGGCTTTACTTGAGAACGAAGGGTGTCAACATTCTGAACAAAGGCCCACAAGTCCATTCTACTGCACAAGGAACACAATCAATGGTAAAGTTGTACACATATGAATATATATATTCATATGTGCTTGCATTGTATATATGCTCACAATAGGTTTTACAGTAAGAAACTAAATTGTAGTTGTTGTTGGGTTTGTTTGAAAGACACCATAGATTAAGGACTGTTATGGTTGGCAGAGCAAAAATTGCTTCTTGCATTTGAGAACAATTAGAAAGAAATTTCAATGTGGGTTAGTTGGTAGATCCATTGCATATATATGGGTTGTGCATGTTTGGAGAACCATAAGAGCCAATAGAATTCAACATTATAATTTGGGCACTAGATTATGATTGCAAATGTTTGTTACACCTTACAAGTTCATTTCTCTAGGGTGAAGGATTTTCTTATTTTAATTGGGTGTTGGAGCTTGGGTTTGAGTACATCTCTTGAGTGTTCAATTGTGGGAAAATTGTGCTTTCTGGGTTATAAATTTGTAGAAAATGGTAGATAAGGTGAGTACATTTATAGGTGCAAGAGTTCATGGTTTTCATGTTATAAAGAATGTGACAATTAGAGATGGCATTTTTCCAGTGCTAGACTTACCAAGTTACACAATGATACAATGGGATTTCTATTAAAACATAGAGGAATTGGGTGTGTGGAAAAAGAAATTGAATTGGTCTGCAAAGGCTACCCACATTCAATGTCACGAAACATATTTTTTGTCAAAACAATTAGCAAAATAATTTCTTAGAAACCCTTTGACATATTTGTCTTGTACTCCTTTTTTTCTCGACCGCAGCTCATGTATGTTTAACCTTGTCTACCATTGCTGCAACCCTTATTTTTCAGGTTTGTTTGAATATGATAACATCTATTTATCATTTTAGATAAATACTTTACATCTTAATTACTTCTTCTCAGCTAAATTTGATTCTTTTGGAAGTCTCTGGGTATTTCCATTACTCTTACACAAGTGGCTTGGGCAGGGTTCAATTTATGATCAAGTTGTAACAAATTTGAAATGTAGAGATACAACCTTTAAATGTAATGCTTCATCTATATTCCTACACTTAAAAAATCAATAACACGCCTTATCAACATCAACTACAAAAGTAATAACTATCCCTCTAAATCAAATAACATATATCGTTCAACGTAATAACCATGAATATTCAACCATAAGAGAGAGAGAGAACAAACACACATGAACACATGAGAAGACAAGATTTAAGGTGGGAAACCCATCAAGGGAAAAAATCCATTGAATAAGAGAACTAGCTTAGAAAAATTGTCCTATAAGGTTACAATGATTTCACCATGTGGTGAGCACCCACTCACCTTGAAGCACCCAATCAAATACAAAGCCAAGCACCCACTTGACAGATTGGTAAGCATCTACTTGTAAGGAAGCACCCACTTCCAAATTGCTGAGAAACAACTCAAACTTTTTCATAAAGTAATTTTGATCACCTTCATCAGCTAGTTGCTTAAACCAACAGATTGTGATACCCATTTCAGCTCACTTTTATTCTCTTCTCCTCTCCTAATTTTCCATAGCTTTAACACTTTACTCACTCTCTCAAACTAGCACTCAACTCTCATCAATAAAAACAACATTTACATGCTAAAAATAATCTTATATAAACAAACATGACTCCTTGAGATGACCCTTGAAATTTCACTTGCAAAGATTCTTCAAATAACTCGCCTATCCATACGTATAAGAACATAGAAAGGTCTTCACAAAGCTGCCTCACACTTTTTATTTTTGCATTTGACATGCATCAGTTACATCTTCATGATTTTTAGGCTCTTTTGATATTCCTCGAGGTCAAATGACGAGGTCTTAGGCCTTTACAAGTTCCCTGAAAAATTTCCATTCAAACCTCCGACGTCTCTTTTGTAATGCCTTTTCCAGCTCTTGTTTTATTCTTTCAATGGGGTATCTTTGCATACAAACTTACAAACTCATTGTCAAATGTTTCTGACATATTTTTTATGTTACTAGATCCTTTATCAAGTCTTCTACAACCCCTTAAACCTTTCTTCTTCACCATTTTTGCATTCACCC
The DNA here is from genome assembly GCA_018340775.1 of Taxus wallichiana var. yunnanensis. Classification (NCBI taxonomy): domain Eukaryota; kingdom Viridiplantae; phylum Streptophyta; class Pinopsida; order Cupressales; family Taxaceae; genus Taxus; species Taxus wallichiana. The sequence goes on from CM031240.1 coordinate 114,379,801, forward strand.
CCATTTGAGCACAATTTTGTGAGTTCTAGGTACACACACAAGAGAACACAATTTTTAACTTGATGAGTGTATGAATTTTTAAAGCTAATCTCTTGTTATGCTTTTGTAGGTACCAAGGAGATCTGATCCATCACGGAAACTTTTGAAGACTCTTTCCTTCAACCTTTCAACCATCTTGTAGAAAAGCTTGAGATCACAATCCTAGGTGAATTTCAAAACTACATGAAACAAATCTTCATATAATTTACAACTTTAGGAGGATGTATTGTGAATGGTGGATCACATATAAGTGATAGAAAGTGGCAAGGCATTGTATTTCACTTTAGGAATCATGCACTGAATAAGAGTGTCCCTAGTTTGTATGCATTGATTTGCACCTTCAAAGAATGACCGAGAATGCACACTTTTTCCATATTGTTATGAATTTATGAACTCATTTCTAGGAGTGTGAGGTATTTATGCCACTTACTAGTACTATAGATTGATTCCTTTCATGGAGACTAGTCCAAGCTTGCAAGATCTTCAAGGCATGCACAAGAAAACTTGCTCTTCTAGACTTCCCTTCAACTATAAGAGTGGAAAATGAAATCAACACACACTAAAGTCACAAGGAGAATGCCTAAAACCTCTTAGAACACCAAGTCTATCTCATCCACAAGCTCTCAAACCTAAAGATTCACTTTGGGACCTTCAAAGACAGGATGTTTGCACAAAACTTGCAAAACAAGGTACAATCCATACATTACATTCGTACTTGAAAATCATAACTACCACCAAAATGATTTAGAATGAGTCTTATATAACCCTAATATGTTTTCATAGATTGAAAAATTGATTTGGAGTCAAAAATTCAATTTCATGTCCATCGCTTCAGAAAGGAGGTTTGGAGAGAGAAGAACATTGTTAGTAAATTGAATAATTTAATTTTGTTTTTGCTTCTTCTGACCTCAATTTTTTTTTTAAAGTTATGTATCTGAGTGCTCTTTAAATAATTTTTATATGATTTATCTGAAGCAGGGTTGATAATTTTTCTTGAGTGTTAAGAAGTTGAGGTGCTCAGTTTGCATTTTCCAAAAACTCGGTTTTAGTAAAACTTGAATAACTTGTACAAAACACCTTCTTAGTTCATAATTTTTTTACCACACCTTAAAAACCCCTTATTAAGTGATTTAAAATGACCACTTTATCATAATTAAACCTACAAAGATATGCCCTATCTCATTTGTGTAGCATTTGTTTACTAGTTCTGAGAAAGAGTGCTATTCAGACCTATATGAGTGCTCAACTCACCTTCTTAGTCACTTGTGAAGCTCTATACACATCATTTACCACCATTTTATGCCTATACCATGTTTATTTTTCATCATAATGCCTTGGCTCATCACCCCACTTGTATACTAGTCATGTCTTACCCGAAAAGCTTGAAATTACCATCTTCATGCCCTATAATCTTGATCCTTGACCTGATACTCCTCATATAAATGATATTCCAGTTCATACTACTCTAACCATTCTTGCTATACTTTTCCTTGATCCATTTCTCATGTTTCCATGCTAACCTACTTGGTTTGGGACTAGGATTAAGCATAGAACTACCCGACTCTTTAAGAATTTGACCATGTTTACCTGTTACAGACACATTACCACCTCACACACATATCATTGACCATGTTTGACCTTATGAAACCTTCATAAAACCTTGGGAGAACACATTCACACAACTTTCTTGCTTGACCATGCACCTAGACCATGCCTAAACACCTAAACTCATGACTTGACATCTCATGAAGACACCTGGATAACTTGGGAAGACACCTAAACACCTTGGACATCATATGACATCACTAACCACTTGAAATCAATGACAACACATGACTATGACATCCAACAATCTCCCCCTTTTTCATTGATGACAACTACCACTAACAAGACCTACACCTACAAGACTTCTTTCTCATGTTTCTTGGTTCACTCTCCCCCTTTGACATCTATGAAAAAGGTAATTGACTATTTGACATGAAAAAAATGACAACCAAAGACAACAATGAGTGTAGGTAGACTTACTTGTTCACAAGCTCCCCTTAGGATTGTACTCTTTCTTCTTGACTCCAATCAACAACAAATTGGATTCATGGACCTATCTTGTGAATTCAAAAACCCCCTTGAGAGTGTATTCCTCTTACTTGTCTTCATCTTAGCTCTAAACGACCTTCTAGACTTGTCCTTTCAAGGAATAATTACTAAATCATCATTATTCTTCCTTCATAATTTGTTTTCTCAGTGTTTTAGCACTTGTGCAAGCTTTGAGATGATGCATCAGTAGGCTATACGAAGCTCCCCTTGGACTTTGGAAAATTCCTTTGAAGGAAATTAACATGATTTACCACCTTACGTTGTTGCATTACTTATTGGTTTCTCATGATATTCATCTTGGCCTTAAACCGATGTCAAAATCCTGTAGCAGATTTTCAGTTCATTTTGACTTAGTTTTGACAACCTCTAGAAGCATCTCCATTTCATTAATCATTCTCCCAATGCCCCCATGGGTACAAAATATCCATGTACTTGGGAACACAACATTTGAGCCACAAAACATGATTATCATTTCAAAATATTAGTTACAAATTTTGCTAAGGTCTTGAAAGGTTTTTACAGAGTTCTTAATAATATCCAACAACAATTCACAAGTGTACTTCACTAACATGTTTAGACTGCTATCTCATCCTTTATAGGCACTAGGTTTTCAGGATTGTGCATGTTTTGATCACAAAATCTATTGTTTATGTCATTTCACCATGCTAGGTATTTCATCCTTATACAACCAGTCAAGATATTACCGTGCAAACTCATATTTGTCAAAGAATTTCACTTTTTTTTACAAGTTACACCATTTAATCATCACAAGTAGACTCTTCTATCAACTCCATCTGATTCCAAAGGCTCTTAGGACTTATAAGATTTCAACAAACATTAGTAGTGAACACTCACACATTAAAGACATTGGCATTTCACCACTATACGAGCATGGCGCAGAAATGTAGTGTTCTCTTTCCTTTCTTCCTTCGGATATCTAACATTCTAACCACAACTTGTGCATAATTCTAAAATTCTTCATTGTTCTTAAATTTTATTTGAACATGTGGAACTTCACTAACTCCCCTAGATCAGAACCAAATGTCAAGGACTTGACCGTATTTTACTTGACATGGCTTCCTAATTCTCTTTGTTTCATGATGATGATACAAAGGTGTAACAAGAAAATTTATAACATGTCTAAATCCTTGTGATGCAAATCAATATTATCAATTCACTCATCAAGCTTCAAAGTGACCAACTTAGACAAAAATGAACATACCTTCTCTTTGTAGGAATCCTTCATTCTTTGTCACGAGTCTCATATGCATCTCCATGCATTGAATTTTCAATTTATCATGTTGGGAGTAAGCATTGCATGCTCAGGACAATGTAAGACCATGTCAAGCCTCCTCTTATCCTTCTTATGGTGCAAGCAAGGTATCTTGTCTCGGGACTTAAAATTAATCTTCATTTCTTCCTTATTATTCTTTAGTCACCAAGCTTCCTAGTAGCCCTTCCTTGAGGGTTTATCGATATATATATATTTTGACCTAGGAGTTTTTAAAATAAAATAGAACCATTTTAGAGTACCCATTAGGGCTTACCATATGTGTGCAAAGTTTCATTAATTTTTTTTTTCAAGTATGCTCCAAATTATCAGTTCAAAGATCCAAATTAAGTCTCTACAGAGTTGTACCCTCCCTCTCACAAAATGATTGCTATTGCTCACACGTGTGAGGAATTTTAATGCTCTAGCTACATATATATGTTCAAATTTTTGTCAAATATCATTTGTATGAAGTTTCATTAACTAGCTACATAATTTAAGCCTCCAACTATCAAACCCTAAGAGGGTTTTTGAGAAAGCCCGAGAAAAGGAATTATGCAACCAAATCATTAATACACAACTTCACTACCTCAAACTAGTTAAACAAGGTCTATTTTGAAGTTTCCCACGTGTTTACTTTACCAAGGTGGGGCTTGAAAGACATGTATGAGCTTCTTCTATTCTATTTCCTTGTCATCATGACCTGTGGATGTTCATTAAACAACCTCCATTTAACTTGATTTAACCTATCAACACTCAAGACCCAAAATTATGCCATATATCATCATAAACTATTGTTTACCAACCCGTTGTCACATGCACAATGAATACTGAGGGTAACAATCATTTTCCTTTTAAGCTTCCATATTGGACCCCTAAATTACCTAAGTACTTAGGGTGCGAAACTTGGTAGTGCATAGAAGTAGGGAACGAAGTTACACCTAAAGATAGTTCTTGGAGATGCACGAAGGCTCATGCCCAGGTAGGATGTATTTGGGACTTAGTGAGTTTTGGATAGAAAGAAAGGATGAATTTAGGGAATGGATGAAAAGGAGACCAGATACAGATATGGATAAGCTATGGATAGTTATAGCTCAAGGAAAGGATATATCAGGACATCAATACAATTATCATAAAAGGATAAGGAGCCAAGTTTATTATGGATTAGCTGACACATGCATGCTAAGGAAACTTGATTAGGGAAAACACATGATGACATTTGGCATGTTCTTGGGTAGTGGTAGGGAAATCATGAAAGATTCCTTCATGCTTTCTCATGTAATGATGAGCGGTTAAGAAGAGAGTTCCTCATATGTATGGTTTGAGGAGGAGGGAGAAGAGAGATGAGTATGGAAGCAAGAAAGGAGGATAGTTAGAAAATATATGTAATGTGTGATGGTGAGCTCTGTAATGTGTCAAAGCTCTGCTACTATGAATATCTTCATGCATGGAACTCTTTAATGTAATCTTGGCTACTGTACTTTGGCATATAAATATAATGAAGTGATTTTGAAGCACTATGTGATGAATCTAGATATGTACATTTCCTTTTTATGTTCATGGGTGTATTACTGGTTTCCTTGATGATAATCATGATTTAGCTCTACTTCCATTATAATATGATCATGCTATCTTATGTTCTGGTGCACTAGATTAGGAGTTAGTGCTTACACTGATGTGATCAAGAATGGGTGTGTCATTCTCTATTTGTAAAACACCCCCTTATTAAGGAAGAAAATTCTCATGAAGCTCACATAAAGGAGGGGCTGGATGCTTGCACTTACCTTGGGTGAGCTTCAAGACCAGTTTAGATGATGTGTCGACGCGCTTGGGGTTGATTGGAAAACAAGAGGCAAATAATGACTACATTTTGGTTCCATTGTTGGGACCTCTTTCCAAAGATGTTGTGAGAATGATGTGTGATGACAAAGTGAATGACCTTGGAAAACATCAAGACCTAGCTTAAAAGCATAGAGGATGAGTTTGATCAGAGGTTTAGTACTAGATCTGAGTTTGATGCACAAAAATGGGTGGAGGAGAACTTGTATCACGAACTCTATGAGACATTATTTTGTTGTTTCCCAATAGATTTGTATGAATGGCTATCAACATATGCATCAAGGATAAGTTGGTATTATAGACCTCTTTTTTGGACCAAGGAGGAATATCAACTATTACATGATGCTTTGATATGACCTAGACCGGTCTTTGTTGATCATTGGTGGAGTAGAGTGTTGACTAGTTATACCTGGAATATGCTATTTCTATGTATTCTTGCCTAGAGATTGTTGAGTTTGAGTTCTTGAGGGAGCATAGAGGATTGTTCTTGCATGCTATTCCATTAGCTATCAAGATCCTAGTCATTACTTTGATTTTAGAAGCCTTTCCCATGGCTGGCTAAACTCTTGCTAGGTGCGGGGCATGGAAGCTAGCATGGTAGAAGGATGGCAGACCTTACGGTAGAAATGGAGAGAGAGGAGAGGTGGCTCAAGTATAATGAATCTTGGGAGAGGGAGTTAAAAATACAATGCAAAGCTACAAGAGTGATGGATTTATGGAGGAAAATGTTGTGGGAAGGATTTAAGGTTCACGCAGAGGACATAGAACCTGAGCAGTATAAGCTACCCCATCTTGGCAAGCATGGAAGAGAAACCCCTTGGCTTTTGGAGAGAGCTTGTCATATGAAGAAAGGAGAAGATCTGTAGGCACGCATCTTAACCCACATGGAGACCAAACCCTTGCACTTAGTTTTCTAGTTCCTGAGATAAGTGTTGATAATCTAGTTGGTATCGGTATTCGTAGTTGAGCGACACCTAGGAGGTATAATTTTTCATTTGGTACATTTATGGCTACATAGTCATTTCCTATGTTTGGGGGTATTTTTTTTGGCACAACATTTGGACAAGGTGTGGGATCACAAGGTTTGAGTATCACATCTAGGAGTGGTTTGGTAACACAGATTGTCGGCGCATAGTTTAGTGCAACAGGTGGGTTTACAGGGTGCAACTGTGTTAGGCCCCTTTCCTACAATAGGAGGAGGATTTGGTGGATCTAGAGGCATTAGCACTAGTGGATCTAGTGGGTTTGGTGGTGGAGGTAACATCGAGGGAATCAAGGTCTTGGATCTGGTGGATAAGGTCCACAACACCATTAACATGTGTTTTATGAGATGTCACTCCACTTACTTGATTACAAGGGCATTGAGGATGCCGCAGAACATGTACACAAGTGTGAGTTACTATGGTGCGTGAAGGGGATCACTTCCCAGTGGAAGGCTAGTTAGTTTGTAACCACATTGTAAGGATGCACACATAGCTGGTACATGAAGTATGACCCTCACCAGATAGTGGTGGATTACATTATGTTGCGTAATGAATTTTTGGCAGAGTTCCACATACTTGAGTTTGAGCCGAAAAACATTAGCGCATTAAAGGATATTTAGGAAGGAATGACAGAGAGTGTATGGGAAGATGACACACATTTCAAGACTCTCTTATCCAAGTTATCTTATGAAATTCATCCTTCACAACATGCTCAATGGTTCATTGGAGGACTAATCACACCATTCAAGAGGGCACTTTCACAAAAGACTTTCACATATCCATGCGAGGCCTTGGAGGCTGCCTTGCATGCTGAGGTAGTAGGAAGCGTTGATACAGGAGTTAGTCTATTCCTAGAAGCCCAAATTGTTGCAATGGAAAAGTAGCTGGAGAAATTATCTGTGAACTTGGCTCATGAGACTCACAATGGGTTATGGTGTACGGATTGTGAGGTAGAAGGGCATACGAAGGATAGTTGTCCTCGGAGATTAGTACGTGCGATGATGGTAGACTGTGAGATCTACCACAAAGATCATGATGCAAGTATGTGTTCATTGTTGTAGCGTGTGATCTATAAGAATGTGTCTTGCTATTGCAAAATTTTCACCTCTACTACTCATGACACTAAGGATTGTAGATTGATTGACCAAATACATGATGCCATTGATACTGGTGTGTGCCAGACTAGTATTACAAGTAGTTCCAAGGATGAGGGTTGTCATTATGAAGGGCACGTGGATGGAGGAAGTCATGGGAGAGGTTTTAGCGGCAGATTTAGAGGTCATGGTAATCGCAAACGTGAAAAAAGTGAGTTCCCGTGTGGAACTTGTTACAAATTTGGGTCTACAGAACATTGTAAGCGCGAATGCCTTGATCTGTTATAATGCTCTTGGTGTGGAAAGAAGAAAATGTATGAGGAATGCCCAGAATTGTTTGAACACATGAGCTAGAAGAAAAAAAAGGATAAGGGCATTGGGATGATAAGCGTGAAGAAATAAGACTCACCATGGATGCCAAGGGTTGGGCATGAGTCGAGTTGGAACTCAGTCTTGGTGATAATGCAAGCCGAGACTGTGCATGCCAAGGAGATACCAAAGCAGAAACTACTAGCTACTAGAGAAGAGGTGGTCCATGGGAAGTACCCAGACCCTGCTCATTAGAAATAAGTCTATCAAGAAACCATGGATGTGATTCAAAGCTTACAAGGAGAGATCCAATTCCTAAAGGAGCAAATCACAGTAGTTAGAGAAAAAGAAAAGCGTTGAGACTCTGCAGAAGGATCTGGATGAAGTCAGGGAGGTATGTAAGATGTTGAGGCAAGAGAACATCATTCCTCTATTAGGATAATGGTTTAGGGACAAATTATCAAGCATTGAAGGAGAGCACGAGAGACAAGTGATGAAGGTTGTCAATCCTCACCATTAATAATGTCAATCCATGGTGGTGTCCGATGGCTATATGCATTAAGAGAAGAAGATCTTGAAATTAACTCCTTTAAACACAAACAAAACTTGCATAAAATAAATCACACTTGTATGAAGGAAATCAAACTTATAGGAATTTAAACACATTTACATAAATTGAAATTGCTTGAATTGAAATAAACATAATTACACGAAACACCCGCATGTTCACAACTAACCAAATTTTAACAATGCAAAAAAAAAAAAAAAAATTACATAAAATGAATAAACATAAACATAAATACATAGATCCATCTTCCTTGAAATGAGTGGCCAGCTCATTTCTTGGAAGAGGATTTAAATCATACTTCCGATTTTAAAACTACAAAATATTTGAGAGGAAAGAACATATCTTTATTTCTTAGGAGAAAAAAATTACATATCTCAATGTGGAAGGTTGCATTTATAATTCATGCATCCAAACAACTCCTTATTTTAGGAAATACAATTTGATCTTATCTTTATTCCAATCCTAACAACTAAGATCTCCATCTCCACAAAATATGGAGAGAGATATATTATTGAAGTCAAATCTTATCTTACTTATTTTAGGAAGATTTTCTCCCAAATCTTCTCCTTGCTTTTCGGTAACAAGAATCATAATGATTTTATTATTCTACATTATTGAAGGAGGTTTTTCCTCAAAATATGATTTTGACCAAATAACTTTCCTAGATTTTCCATTTGACTTTGTTGTTTTTGACTATGGAACTTTTGACGCTTGTCTGATACACTTTTTCCTTGGACTGCAGTTCACTAAAAGTTAGATTTATCTTGATTGGTAAAACTTGTAGTAAATCTAAATGAAATTTTTATTAAACACATTGCTATGAACAAAAACCTCTCTCATATTTTCCATTTGAATTTTTTTGTTTCTGTTTATGGAACTTTTAGTACTTGTCGATATAGGTTTCCTCGATCGCACTCACTAAAAGTTAGATCTCTCTTCATTGGTAAAACTTGTAACAAATATGAAGGAAATTTTAATTAAACATGTTGGTGTGTGACTGTGTCCACCATCATCCACATCACCTAGGTGAGTCATCTCACCTTGCGAGAGTCATAGGTCTTAGGAAGTCAAATGACAAGTGTCAGATTCTATCATAGAATCGACATTGTCATTTACGTCAATGCGTCATAGGAGTTACATTCCTTATTTGGAATTGTAACTCCTCTTCTAGTGGCATCATATGCATCAGTCAACGTCATATGTGTCAGTGGTGTCATTGAGTTCTTTCCATGTTTAGGCATGGGGGTTACATAGCACCCCTATTTGTACTTCCTATTTTTCGATCTATGAGCATGAGCAGACCCATTCTTCTTACTTGCAATCTTCTTTCCATTGTTTTGAATCTTGCGTATTGCGTTGGCTTGATGTTACCATCGAGTGCAAATTCGTTGTGGTGCATCGATTTTCGACATCGGTTCTCGCAAATCCCTCTTTCATGGTATTAGAGCTGGTTTCGCAAACGTGCAATCGCTCGTTTCTTAGTTGTTTATTACTTCGGTTTCTTCTCATTTTCTCGTGCAAGTTTTTTTTTATTATCATTTTGAAATTATTGCTCACCTCGTATTGAGGTTTCAGCAGTTGCAAGTTAAGGTATTTGGTTGGTTTGCTTATCAGTTGAGTTCATATTTGGATATTTCTAGATCTTTGTGGCTGTTGTTTCTGGGTTGTTTGTGTGTTTCTTGTTGGTTGTGTTCAGATTCAGCGCCTGCAGGGTAAAAGAAGAGCTCATTTTTGGCGTGGACCTGTGATTACTGGTTGGAATCATTGTTTTTCTTCACCGGTGTATACTCAGACTATTCCAGATTTTTCCTCATCGTTGTGGTTCCTTGTTGTCTCGAAGTTACCTCTGCCTGGTCTCAAAATGTTTTTGCGAGCCTGCTGAAAACCTCTCACGTTTTTGCCTGGTCTCTCACGTTTTTTGCAAAAATACTCACGTTTTTGCCTGGTCTCTCATGTTTTTACAAAAATACTCACGTTTTGCCTGGTCTCTCACGTTTTTTCAAACCTCTCACGTTTTTTCCTGGTCTCTCACATTTTTTGCAAAACCTCTCACATTTTTACACTCTTCCCGACGCTTTTACACCGTTCTAGGCGTTTCTTTGGGCTGCTCGTGCGTTTATTTTAGCTGGCTGCATTTTCTCCTCTGTTCTGAGCATTTTCAACTAGTTCCAGACATTTTTTTACCTGTCCTCAGGTGTTTTTCTCCCCTGGCTGTGTTTTCTCCTCTGTTCCAGGCGTTCAAACCTGTTCCAGGCATTTTTCTCTCCCCTGGCTGCGTTTTCTCCTCTGGCAGGCGTTATTTTTGGGTTATTCCAGCATTTTTCCCTGGTCATCCTGTAACGTCTCACAACTGCAAACTTGGCATTTTTGGCCTCTCTACGTGTGTTTTCCCGACATGTGAACAGCTTACATTCTTTTCGCTGTAATATCTCTCTAACAATACGTTTTTTTAATTCACTTTTCTTAAAAATGTGTTTGCATTCTTTTTATCTTATCACTCTTCTAAAAACATGTTGTTTCATTACTTTTAAAAGGTATAAGGTAAAAACATTACATTTTATTGGCATTGTAAGTTTTTTGGCTTGTTTTATTAACCTTCCGTCGAGTGCCAAAGACGAAGGGTGAGGTCTGGGATTGGCAGGTGGCTAATCCCCCCTCGCAATACAAACAAAACCTATCTCAAATTCCATGCCATTTCCAACGAGCATACATATGACACCTTTTTCATGTGTTTAGGGCACTTTTTTAATCTGTTTGTAGGCTTATTGGCTTTTTTCTCATCAGTTGCGGGAATTGGTTTTTGCTATAACTTTTGACTCGTTGCTTGGTTTTGAGCACTTCTTTAGTCAAAGTTTCATGTTTTTTCACACTCTAGATGATGGGATCATTAGTTTTGTAAATGCACTAGTTTTATAAAGTGCCGCATTCTGGGGGGTGTCTTTGTATTGCTTAATTCAGCTAATTTTTTCTTGAGCTTTGTTCTATTCCTTTTTTTGTGGACTTGTGAGCGCATCTGCCACAGTCTTACGACAAAGGGATTCTTTTGTGTGATGTGAGATGCTATTTCTCACAAAGCTCTTTCTTCCCCCTCTTGTTTCTCTCTTTACGTGGTCGCTTGCAGCAGCCGATCTGTTGTGCCCTACGAACCTTGATTTTTGTCTCCACCATTGCGCATTATTATGCTAATTGCAAGGTGAGTGACAAACTAGTTCTCGGAACACAGTCACATTTGGTTGTAATCAACGCACTAAATTATAAAGTGCCAAACTCGGGGGTGTAATTTTGCTCTGGGGTGGTTGTTTCCTTTCTCTCTCCTTCCTTCTAGCATTCCTTGGTTCTATCTCTTCATTATGGATATCTCTAAAGTACCGGTGCTCACACCTTTTAATTTCTTCGAATGGAAATCTAAAATTATATTGGTTTTGTGAAGTAAAGGGTTATACCGAGTTACCATGGGGTTAGATATCTTGAACCTACCGATGAACCCAAAAAATCTAAATGGTTCAACCGTGATGACGCCTTAGGTCTTATCTCGTATGTCCATCTCTCCCGACTTACTCTTCCACATTGAAACTTCCTCAACACCCACTGAAGCATGGAAAACGCTCGATGATATGTTTGAGAAGCAAGATGACATGAGAGCGCATGAGTTGGAGAATGAACTACTAGGGTTAAATCCTAGTGACTTTGAAAACCTACAGGCCTTCTTCTCAAAAATTTTCTGCACTATAATGCTTCTAAAGGAATGTAAATTGGATAAGAAAGACTCTCAATTGATCTTGTTGATTCTTTCTAAGTTAGGTCCTGAATACTCTATTTTCATTTCAACTTTTCACGCCACAAAAGCCACCTTGGGTAGTACTTGGACTATGCCCTCCTTTGATAGTTTTTCGTCCCAACTCATTTGAGAACAGGACAAACTCATTCAAATGGGGACTCTAAAATCCAAGTCACATGCCCTTGTGGCAAATAAGGAAAGAAAAATGAAAAGAAGAAAGAAACTAAGGACCAACCTAAGAAAGAAACCAAGACCAACCAACCCCCAGTTAAGCCCATCACTCATACTTCGACTTCTGAGCCTAAAGCGAAGAAGGAAAAGTATAAATGCTCCTATTGTAAGAATTCTGGCCATGACGAGCAGCATTGTTTTCGGAAACAAATTGATCACTTAACTCATTTACTTGAGAAGAATAAAATAAGTGTTCCTGAATCCGTTAAACAAAATGCTCAGAAAGGCGAGTCTTCTAATGCAAAGGAGACTAAAAATGAAAAGAAGAAAGGTAAGGCCCTCGTAGCTAGATCAACTCCATCATCAACTTGGATTATCGATTCTAGTGCCTCGCACCACATGGATTCTTTAGAGGTTGAATTCTCTAGCATTAAACCATGTGGCATGTCCCAAATCATGTTGGGTGATGACACTCATGTGTCGGTTTCAGTAGTGGATTGGTAGAGATAGAAGGTGGAACATTTAACCAAGTGTTGAGTGTTCCCAATCTCTCTACCAATCTCCTATCGGTTTACCAAATCACCCACCTTGGTGAAGGAATGTGATTGGAATTTGGTCCTAACTCGGTGATTATTCGTGAGCTTAACTCTGACTGCACTGTGGCTGAGGGAAAGGCAGATCACCTGTTCACGGTTGTATACCTTTTCCCACTTCTCTTCTGATTCGACGCCCAATGCCTTGCTCACTCATGCAAATGAGGTTAGCAAGTTATGGCATGAGCTTTTTGGGCATCTAAATTATCGTTACCTTGAACAAGCTTATGGCATGAGCATTTTGGGCATCTAAATTATCGTTACCTTGAACAATTGAGCCAAAATGAAATGGTTAATGGGCTACCCCGAGTTAAGTTTTCCAAGGGTCTTTGTGAGGGTCAGACTTGGAAAGCACCCTGAAAAAAGCTTTGACAAGGGAAAATCTTGGAGAGCTACTTGTCCCTTGGATCTTGTTCATAGTGACGTTTCTAGCCCTTTTCCGTCTCCTTCTTTTACTAGAGCTCTATATATACTAACCTTCATTGATGACTTTTCGCATTATACTTAGGTATATTTTCTTAAGCTTAAGATTGAAGTTTTGAGAATTTTCAAAACTTTAAGGCTCTTGCTTGAGAAACAAGCGAGAATGATCTATCAAGGTTCTTCAAACCGATAATGGAGGTGAGTATGTGAGCAACAGGTTTAAGGATTTCTGCACTTCTAAGGGGATTGCTTTATAGCGTACAGTTGCTTACAGCCCTTCCCAAATGGAGTTGCAGAAAGAAAGAACCAAACTTTAAAGGAGATGGCTACTTGTATGGTTCACTCAAAATCTCTTCCTCCATAGTATTGGGCTGAAGCAGTGAATTGTGCTTGTTATATTCAGAATTGTGTCCCACACAAGGTAGTAAGAGGGATGACACCCTTTGAAGCCCGGGTTTCGATACAAGCCTAACGCCGAGCACTTTCGAGTCTTTGGATCCAAGGCTATGGCTCTCTGATTCCCAAAAAGAAACGCAAGGCATCAATCCACAATCCAAACCTTATATCTTTGTCGAGTATCCTGATGGCGTGAAGGGATATCGATTGTTGAACCCTACCACCCATGATATTTATATTGAGAGGAGTGTGAAGTTTGATGAGTCATCCTTGACTTCAACTTCCATTGAGGTCCTTTTGCCCACCGATTCAGATTCGACTCTTCGTATGATGATGTTATTGAGCGAGTTCCACCTCTCCCCTCGCTCCTCCCGATCCTCAAACTTCCGATTCTTTTGATTCTGGATAAAGAGTGATGATGAGGACTATGTCCCTTCTCACTCAAGTGAAGAATCTTCCGAGTTGGAGCTCCGAGCCATTGGGACCTCTTTGGGCCAAGAAAACTTTACAGAGTCCGGAGGTTTAGTTGAGATCCTTTGGATGAGAGACGTGCTCGCTTAGACTTCACTGACCTCACTCCTTCACCTCTGCTTCTGATCCACCATCTTTCCACGAAGCTTCTAGGATTCTTGAGTGGGATTCTACCATGGATGAGGAGTATTCCTCACTCATAAAGAATGACACTTGGGATCTTACCCTTCTTCCGAAAGGAAGAAAAATTGTTCGGTGTAGGTGGGTATATCGAACAAAGTATGGAGCTGATGGAGAAGTTGAGAAGTATAAAGCGCGACTTGTAGCTAAGGGTTTCTCCTAGGTAGCTGGGGTTGATTACTCAAAAACATTTGCTCCAGTTGCGAAGATGACTTCCATTTGACTGACCCTTCCCATCGCTACCACTAATAGATGGGAAGTCCACCAGATGGACGTTAAGAGTGCCTTCCTTCATGGGGACCTAGAGGAGGAGATCTATATGGAACAACCTCCGGGTTATGTCCATGATCCATCCCTCATTTGTAAATTAAAGAAGTCTCTCTACGGCCTTAAACAAGCCCCTCGGGCTTGGTATGCCAAGATGGACTCCTTTTTACTTGCATCAGGGTTCACTTGGTGTCACTCGACCCAAATGTGTATATTCTCGGCACAGATGAATCCATGCTTATTCTTGTTCTCTATGTTGATGACTTGTTGATCACCGGTAGCTCTTCCTCTATCATTGATTCTCGTGAAGATATCCTTGGCCAAAAAGTTCTCCATGTCTGACTTAGGATTACTTCATTACTTTCTTGGATCCAAATTTCACAATCGACTCAGGAATTATGATCTCACAGCCTAATTACTCTCTTGATTTTCTTGCTTGGTTTCACATGTTCGACTGCAAGTCCTCACCTACTCCTTTTCTTTTTGGGATTAAGTTGGTTTCTGATTGCTCTTCCCCCTTGGTTGATGGTACCCTTTATCAACAGTTGGTGGGAAGCTTGATCTACCTTACTCACACTCGGCCAGATCTATCGTATGCCATCGGGATCATGTCCATATTTATGCAGGAGCCTCATGAGCTGCACTTAAAATCAACAAAGAGGATCCTTCACTATGTTCGTGGCACTCACACAGATGGTATTCATTACTTAGGAGGGACTGAGATTGACTTGGTTAGATTTACAGACTCAGATTGGGCCGGTGATCTAGATCATCAGAAGTCTACCTCAGGCTACAGTTTCACTCTTGGTTTAGGTCCTGTCAGTTGGTCCAAAGAAGAAACAGAACGCCATTGCCATATCATCGATAGAAGTAGAATACAGAGGAGCAGTTAATGCTGCCACAAAAGCTGTTTGGTTACAGGGTATTATGACAGAGTTTGGCATCCACTTTCGGTGGCCTACCATTATCTACTGTGACAACATGAGCACTATCTTGATTTGTAGAAATCCCGTTCAACATCAGCGGATGAAGCACATTGAGATTCATATGCACTTCATATGGGAGTTGATACATGAAAACATCATCGACATACATTATGTTCGATAAATGATCAGGTTGCAGACATTTTCACCAAGCCCTTCACTGAGGTGAAGTTTCTTCACTTGCTGTCTCTTCTTGGGGTGAGGTTTGCTTTTGCAGCTGCACATCTTCTTTGGGCTATATAGTCCTCCTTCTACTCTTCTTCTTTCCAGAAAGATGTTGTTTGTACATGGGCACCTTATCAGGCCTTTAATTGTCGGGGCCCATTGACACATCTTTCTTAGTTATCTAGGGGAGTCTTCTTTTTCTCGCTCGCTTGCCTCGACCTCTTCCTCGCTTCGATGAAGGGGGGGTGTTGGTGTGTGTGACTATCTAGTCATCGTCCACATCACCTAGGTGAGTCATCTCACCTTGTGAGAGTCATAGGTCTTAGGAAGTCAAATGAAAAGTGTCAGATTCTGTCATAGAATCTCGACATTGTCATTTATCGTTACAATGAGTATAGGAGTTACATTCCTTATTTGGAATCAGTAACTCCTCTTCTAGTGGCATCATATGCATCACCAATGTCATATGCATCAGTGGTGTCATTGAGTTATTTCCATGAAACACATTTCAATGAACAAAAACCTCTCTTAGATTTTCCATTTGAATTTTTTGTTTCTGTTTATGGAACTTTTAGTGCTCATCTGATACACTTTTCCTCGGACTACAACTCACTAAAAGTTAGATCTCTTTTCATTGGTAAAACTTGTAACAAATATGAATGAGGTTTTTGTTAAAAAAATTATATGAAAAAAACCTCTCTCAGATTTTCCATTTGACTTTTCTGTTTTTGTTTATGGAACTTTTAGTGCTAGTCTGATACAGCTTTCCTCGATCGCAACTCACTAAAAGTTAGATCTCTCTTCATTGGTAAGATTTGTAGAAAATCTGTATGAGGTTTTTTTAAAAACATTGCTATGAATAAAAACTCTCTCATATTTCCCATTAGTATCTCTCTCGAGTTTTCACAATCCCTCAAAATCGTCATTCTATTGATGCAAGTTCCTAACTAAAGTCCGCTATTCCTTTTATGCAAGTTTCGGAACTAAATCTGATTTTTCCACGAAGTGAAAGTTTCAAAACTAACTATCATTCAATTGATACAAGTTTTAGAACTAAATCTGTAATTTCAAAACTAAACCTGCGAGTTCCGGAACTAAACTTGCAAGTTCTAGAACTAACTCTGTGAGTTCTGAACTAACTAACTCACGAGTTCCGCAACTAACTTAAAACAACTATAAATTTTGCATGCAACCTCAGATTGAGATGATTATTTTTTTGAACTTGCATAATTTTTTGAGAGGAATCTAAATATGAAATCAGATTTGATTTTAAATGTACTATTCATGATCAATTCCACTTTTCCCAATACTAGCATTATCTTTCCTTTATGGCCTGCATACACAAGACTTTGCATCTTTTCCCAAATAATCAATAGGATTAGTCAACAAGATAGATAAAAAAATATTTCTAAAGAATGAAAAAGATATATATCCTATACTCTATCTTAAGAAAACTATAAGTTCCTAGATTACATTTAAATCCACTTTCAAAGGTAACTTGGAAGGACAAAATAATGGTAATTTATGGCCAATTTATGGCCTCATCAACAGTCTTGCACGCTAACCTTCCTCCTCATAACATTGACTATGATAAGGAGATTACCTTGAATGTAGTAGTTGATGGATGGCTCTTGAGTAATATTCTAATTGACATGGGCGCGAAAGTTAATTTTCTCACTTGGACTCATGGAATCAAATGGGAAGGCTCCTATTATAACCATCTTCAAATGTGATGTATATGGTTAATAAGACAAATACAATGCCCGTTGGTGTTCTAAAGGATATTTCTATCACTATCCAAGGGGTGAAATTCACTAGAGACTTTTAAGTCTTAGCACTTGCTGAGGCGGACAACTTTCCAACATTACTTAGGCACCCATGGTTCTATAAGAACAACATTGACTTACATTTTAATAAGGGGTATATAATTTTTGAGATCAAAGAGGAACGTGTTATCATTCCTTTGATGGATGAGAAGTTAGCATCCTATACTGAGCCCTTGGGAGAATAATACCTAGACATAATCTATGTGTAAACTATCAGGGACCCTGAGGTTGTGTAACTAACAAAAGAAGGTGTTATCCAAAGGGGAAGATGCTCAATCTGTAAGTGATGCAACTAGTGTGGCATGTGAAAATTGGGAACATGAGACATATGAGTTAGTTGAAAGGAACTTAAGAGGCTATGTTATGAGAGTACAAGGGTGAACTCACCAAAAGCCTAGGAGGAAAGTAGTTGCCAAGTTACACTGGGAGGAGTCAACCCCGATGTCTTCCCGTAAGAAATGGAGACCTAGTGGAGATGTGAGATCAAACGAGAAGGATTCTTAGCTATAATTTTCTCGACTGCAGTACATTGGTGGGCGACCCATCATGTTAACCTTCTAGAGTGGTGTGAGGTGAGAATCATGTTCTCTTTTGGGTTTCTTTGAAGCAATGTAACTATTGCTATACAAGATTATCATGGGAAGGAACCCACCTCATTTCACGTCCAAGCATGTGAGAAGGCCTCGCATGGAAGGCACATAAGCATGACCTCTATCTTTATGGGTGAATAAGATTTACTCCACCTTATAAGGCTATGTACACGCATGGTACATTCACTCAAAGCTGCACTATCAAACATGAAATTGATAAAGAGTTGAAAATTGATCTCCTTTAGGATTTCAATTACTAGAGTACTAAACCATTAGTGAATGAGGTGCTTCGGCTATAAAACACCTAACTACAGGAGCTAGTGCCATGGTGGAGGACAAAATACTAGAATTTTTGGGAGAACTTGGCTTAGAAGCATGCTTTGATGAGGAAGAATCGGAGG
This sequence comes from Taxus wallichiana var. yunnanensis, assembly GCA_018340775.1. Taxonomy (NCBI): domain Eukaryota; kingdom Viridiplantae; phylum Streptophyta; class Pinopsida; order Cupressales; family Taxaceae; genus Taxus; species Taxus wallichiana. The sequence goes on from CM031240.1 coordinate 114,398,241, forward strand.
AGGTACAAATTGAGCGTGAATGCATGGAAAAAGAGAAAGGGAAATTGGTCTACGTAATAGATGGTGAAGAGGTGGAAAAATTGATGTTAAACATAGTGTGGGTAGGCATGAGGTTATGGATAGTGATAATGAGAAAGTGCGTGCCTACCAAGAACCCCTAAAACCAAGAAGGTTGATTTGGTTTGGAGGCGGAACCTAAGGAGGATACTATTGGAGATGACTAGATAGAAAGGGATGTTTCAAAGATCATCGATCTATTATGTGAATTTTAGTATTTGTTTCTCGCGTGGGTACCATGAGCTTAAAGGAGTTCACAACTCCTATGGATAAATTAAGATCAAGTTAAAGGAAGGTGCGTGCCCAATTTGGAAGAGACCTTATTGAATGAATTCGAATCTACACATCAAATTCAAGGAGGATATTGTCAATATGATTGCGTTAGGCATCGTTAAGGCTATTGAAGAATCAGAATGGATAAGTTCGATGGTCATCAACATTAAGAAGGATGGAAGGATAAGGATTTGCGTTGATTACATGGATTTGAATGTGGTATGTGTCATTGACCCTTTTCTAACCCCCTTCATTGAGGAGATCCTAAAAGGAGTAGTTAGGCGTGAGATCTATTCTTTCACAGATGGATTCTCAGGATATCATCAAGTTAGAATTGTAAAGGACCAAGAACAAACAACTTTCACCACTAAATGGGAAAGTTTTGCTCGCATACCATGCCTTTTGGACTAAAGAACTCGCATGTTGTGTTTTCGTGCATTGTATTTATGGAATTTCAAGACTTTATCCATAAGTTTCTACAAGTCTACCTTGATGATTGGATGGTTTATGGACTAGTAAAAGACCATTGTGATAATTTGAGGCTAATGTTTGAGAGGTGCCGACAATTGAGTATATCCCTCAACATTAAGAAATGTTTTTCGCTACCCCATTTGGCACTCTATGGGACATATCATATGTAAGGAAGGTTTATTGGTGGATCCTGCCAAAGTTGCCATTATTATGGGATTAGGAGAGCCTACTAGCAAGAGCGTGGTGCACAGATTCCTTGGGCATACGAGGTATTACCTAAAATTTATTAAGGGGTATGCCAAGATCACTGCGCCATTGGAAATGTTGCTAAAGCACAAAAGCACATTTCATTGGGGAGAGGTGGATCATATGACATTTGACACATTGAATATTTTGCTTCTCATTGCACCCATATTATGCTTTCCTTATTGGGATAAGCCATTCCATGTACATGTCAATGCTTTAGGGATGAAGATTAGAGTAATATTAGCACAACCTGGAGAGGGAATTATTGACCACCCCATGCTTTGCTAGTAAGAAGATAACCCCAGTAGAACATAACTATACTACTACTGAGCGCGAGGCATTGTTGATGATCTACGTGCTACAAAAATTCAAGAAGTGTCTATTGGCATTTCCCTTTATATTTTACATAGACCACATGACATTGAAGTACTTGGTAAATAAGCCCATTTTATAAGGGCACATATGTAGGTGGGTCCTATTATTTCAAGAGTTTGAGTTTACGATTGTTGTAAAACTCAGGTAAAAGTAACCTGGGACCTAGACCATTTATCAAGGATCGACTCAAGGGAGGATGCACAAAGCATTGAGGATACAATTCTAGATGCACAACTATTTAGATTATAGTGCGCACCCTCTAAATTAGAGGATATTGTTGTGTTTCTCAAAATAGGTATGACACCGAAGGAATGAAGACTTTAGAGAGAAAGTAGTTAGCCATACATGCCACACCCTACATGTTAATTAGTGGAGACTTATACAAGCTAGGCCATGATGAGGTTTTGCACTGGTGCATGTTAGAGCATGAGCGCACTGCAATCATGGAGGAAGCACATGGTGGAATTACGTAGGAGGACATTATGCTTGGAAATGCCACCGTGTGGAATATTTTACTAGTAGGTCTTTGGTGGGAAAGCATTTACCAGATTGTATCGAAGTTTTGCAAGGCATGTGATCATTGCCATCACCTTGGAAAGCTAATAAGAAGAGATGAAATGCCCTTAAGGCCGATAGCTAGCGTTGAACCATTTGAGAAGTGGGCAATTGATTTTGTAGGACCTATTTCACCTACCACATGAAGGACTGGTTCATGCTATATCATTACTTGTACTAATTACTTAACATGGTGGGTGGAGGCAACACCTATGAAGGATTACACAACAACCACAATGACAAGATTCCTATGGGAAAATATAATCAATAGGTATGGGTGCCCGTTGAGTTTGACTAGTGATAGGGGTACACATTTTTTGAATGAGATAGTCGGATTTTGTTGGCAAAGTTCATGGTGGCTCATCACAAGACTACCCCTTATCACCCTCAAGCTAATGGAACTATCGAGGCATTTAACAAGATACTAAGTCACACGTTGACCAAGATTTGTGATGTTGGGAGACAAGATTGGGATGACAAAGTCTCAACCATATTATGGGCGTATATAACAACCTATAAGATATTGAACAAGGCCACACCCTTTCAATTGGTGTTTGGCATAGAAGTTGTTTTACTAGTAGAGTTTATGTTTCCTCTCTCGTGTATTACGCACATAGGGGGATTGGCCGATGATCAAGAAATACAAGAATACATGGATAAATTAATGCAATTGGAAAAAATATGATCACTTGCTAGATGGAGTCATAATATTGAGAAGGTGAGAAAAAAGTATGACACGATTGTCACATTAAAAATAAACAATTTGAGGTTGGGCAGATGGTTTTAATTTATGACTCTAAGTTCCTACGCCATCCTAGAAACTCAAAGTCCATTGGTTAGGGCCATATATTATATCTTACATCCTTGATTCAAGTGCATGTTAGTTGTAAGCGCTAGATGGGACAAGGTTGCTGGGATATTTCAATGGGAGTATATTGAAGCACTACTTTAAATAAGGCTTCTATGTCTCTATAAATAAGGTAATATTGCCAATTATATTAGGTTTCCTTTAATGCTTTTCCCTTTTGGTTGTTTCCTTTTTCAATTTTTGGGTTTTGCGTTACATGTTGGTGTGCTAGTAGCTAATTACATTGTAAGAGATTCTATGTGCAGAGGACCACACATACATTTTTGGGTGGAGTGAAGTAACAAATATGTCAGATATGTTTGAAAAATTCTTTCAAAAATGGACTGATGGGAACGATTAGTGCAAGGGTAGAAGAATGAGCAAAATGATGGTTAAGGTGCTTGAATTCATGCGGTTATGGTGGTGTTTCAAGAAAGGTTTAAAGATCATGAAGAAGGGAAATATCACACAATACAATATAAGGTAGGAAACATCGTGGGAAATACTTAGTGGACAACATGGAGGTTATGTAATTTGGCATGGTGATGTGCATGAAGGAGGTTCATGGCGTGAAGTAGTGTTGGAGTTCCCAAAGGTTACAATCATGTGACACACGAGCGGAAGTCGCAGGTTTGATATAAGTGAAATAATTTTCTCTATTAAAAAGTGAAGCTAAGACACATGGTCGAGGAGCTATAAGGTATTGAAAAAGTATAAATAGGAGGTAAGAGTAGTCATTTCACTAATTTGCCTTAGATAATTTATTTTGTGATCCCGAGCTCAAAGTGCGATGAGGATTTTGTAAAGAAGAGCGAAGCGAGGTACTTGTCATGAACCATAAGAACTGTGTAAGCTATAGTGTAGTCTTAGGACGTTGTAAAGGGGAAGGAAGACAACAGAGCAGGAGAGGGATTGTGTGAAAGAGAAGTCGAGAAGTCACAAAGTCTGGACAGGCAAAGGAGAGAGGCATGAAAAGAAAGAAGAAAGAAGAGAGTACCAAAAAATATTAAACAAAGAGACCGGTGGTGGAGAAGGAGGATCCCATGGAGATTTACTCAGAAATATAGTACCCTCAGGGGTTATCAAGGTAGAAAAGTGGAGCTCAAAGTTACACAAATGTAATATTAGTGTTTACAACCACAAGACAAGTGACAACAAAAAGTTGATGCGGGCAGACTTAGTCTCAAACACTCCAATGGTGGATGATCTCGAAACCCCAAGGTTGATGACTTAGTGCAACAAGAGCTATAAAATATTGGAGTTTTGTAGTTGTGAGAACTACCTTTCTTTGTGAAACCCACCCCATTGTTCAGATGGTTAATGTCACAGGTGTATAAGGACTTCTTATACTTTGTGGGAAGAAGGATGAGAATTACATGCCACTTGATTAGGACAGTTACATGCCTATGGAACATCGACGAGGACATGACACTTGATTTATGTGCCACTGCAAAGATTGAGGAGCTAGTGAAGAGATTGAGCTCAAGAAGGAGGAAGGGCACAGGTGATTCTGGATCTCCTAGACCCAACATTGAGGGTCACCTCTCAACTCATTAGTTACAAATTGGGTGCATCAGAGAGGTGGAAAAACATCAATAAGATATTCTTGTATGTGGCCTACAAAGTGTCAAAAAGGGCACATTATAATTTTGTAGAGTTTATCGCAAATGACATTGTTGAAGAAGCACGAGTACAAAATGAGGTAGGAGTGAAAATCACATGGGGATCCATACTTCTATTGATCGTATTCTAGGAGATTGGTGTCCCAGATGGGCCAGATGGGAACATATGGGTTCACCCACCGGTGCACTTGTCCCCTATAGTTCAATTTGTGAAGTTCACTTATGATGGGACCATCTCGAGCACCTACAAGGCTTAGATGAACATGTGGTTTGAATAGTTGCATGAAGCATTTGAGAATGAGTGGCACATTCCCCATGAATTACCACAAGTTGTTGGGGATTAGGTAAAACTTGTAGTTACTCAAAATTTTTTCCTAGCAAAGTTTATGATGGCCAAGGGAGAGATGGGGCCATGGTGCAAGCTCCCCTTCACGTTTACTACTAAGTACATGAAGTGCGCCATCAACCGGATAAAGGACACACATAATTTTGTATTTGATGTAGAAAAAGTGGATGCTGATGTCCATACATTGCATGTGACATACAAGTATGGTACTCGACTTGCTTATGTCAAAGTTTTGGAGCCATAATTTCTAGACTTGCACCCTCAAGTTAGCGTTACCATCAAAGGGTACATCCATCGGGTGTTTGTGCAGTTATGCCCCAAAACAAAATGGGGGATTGAAGTGGAGGTTATAGGACCCCCTTTCCAAAGCCGTGGGAGGTGCCAATCCCACCCATGAAAGTGGTACAAGTTGAAGAAGAGGAAGAAGAACAAAGTGAAGGTAAGTTAGATACTTCTCAAAGAGGAGGTACTACACGCACCGAAATGGTAAAGAAGGGTTCCAAAACTTCACTACAAGGTGGTGCCAAGGCCTCATTACCGAGGCATGAGAAAGAGAAGGAAGAGGAGGAAGAGCCTAAGAAAAGAAGAAAAAGACACATGATGCATCGAGCCCCATAATAGCTTGGAGGAAGGTGAAGAAGAATACCCCACCACCTTCAAGGAAGAGTTGGAGGTAGAGATGGAAGAACAGAAGATGAGGCTGAAACCATGGATGTGGGTGAGGTACACAAGGAAGGAAAGGAGAAATTTTTAGGACCCGAGAAGAGCCTAGTGTGCAAGCTCTCCATGACATAGACTGCCCCAAGGGGAGATAAGGGGGACTCCTTTACTATAAAGGAGGATAAAGGATTCACCCCTGATCGGGATCATTTTTGAAAAATTTCCCTAAACATCCCTAAATGGTGTCAATGTAGAAGATCATCTTGAGAGCTTTCCAAGGACTATGAGAACATGAAAAACGGACATCGGGAGCTCTAGATATGTTTGGTCAAAGTTTAGACATCCCACTAGAAAGTCAAACTATGGTCAACCAGTCAATATTGGACCAATTGCATTGTGACACGTGGCTTGCCAACACTCGTTGAATTCGCTCGATTTGCCTATCGGGAGATGACAAGTGGATTATATTCTATTTACCGAGTTAATTATTTCTATGCCACATTGTATGGGTCGAAATTATATTATCTTGGTAAGTCCACTTTCCAAATGGCACGCATATATGCCAAACCACATATATACATATTAATGTTTATACATTAGTATTATTAACCGCCAACATAAGCTATGACCATGGGGATGGGAGGATGAAGCGTTTGTTGGGCTAAGCCATGTGTGGTACCAAATCCACGTGGAGATGGGGGCGGTTATACCTCTTATGGCCCTTTGACCACTTCAAACATATGCGTGGGAAGGCTATTTAAAGCCTTAAACATTATCAAATCCGCCTTCATTGGGTTTTTATCCCATTAAAATAGGTAAATCCGCCAAAAATGATGGCCACTGGGATTTGATCCCCCGACCTCACCGCTCCAAGACCAATCCTCCAACCAACTCGCCTAGAGGCTTGGGCGCATTATAAAATGGGTCACTTCCACTTATACAAGGGAAGCAGGGTCTGTGTAAAAGCCAAGAGGAGGCAGTTTCAGAAAACACCATTTTTGAAGGCCTTGCACTCAGATTGGGCACTCGAGTAAAAATATGAAATGAAGGAAATTTTGAGACGATTCCAACGATGTAAGATTTGATATTTTTGTTGAGTTTTATCCTGTTTTTGGAAGCTTTGAATGCAGTTTTTAACAGGGATCTACAAGACAACTAGTTGGAAAACATGAATTTCAATGCACTTCTGGTCCGAATTGTGACTTGGTGTAAACATGAAAAGTGTTCATAATTCAGAGATGATCTCAGATATATGATTTTTTTCATATAATGTTTTTAAATCTCCATTTGTAGGTGTTTTTCTAACACAGTTGCAGGGAGATCACATTGTGAAAACACTGTAGGAGCCACGGATCGTTCTTGGGACAGTTTCTGCTATTTTTCAGAGTTCTTGGGACATTGATCAGCTCATTTGCAGGTTGTGATTCATTATTGGTTATTTGTAAGAGTTATTATACTTAGATTTCAATATTATTAATGGATCGGTTCAAACCCGAACCCTGGGGGGCGTAGGAATTTCAACCCCCTTAAACAATCTTGTTTGTTATCTGAATGTTTTCAGTTTTCTGATTAATTATTTGCTACACAAGTTTTCCACACTTATATGGATGCATAATAATCAGAATTTAATCAATTTTTGGAGTTTAGAATACTTAAAATTGGTTAATAAAATCACAATCTTTGGAAACTTTTAAAAGTGAAAAAATACAACACACGCTTTCATATCAACCCTCGAAGCAAAGAAGAAGAGGATGAAACATACAACTATAAGGAAGAAGTGGAAACCCATGTCCCCACATATGGACTTCATGGATGACCCCACAAAGGTATTACGTGCAAGGTTCTAGGCCACCCTCCCACCGGAAAAGCTACATGGATGGGATTTGATGGATCAAGAAGGGGGTGTGCCTAGAACTAGGAAGATGCTTAGCTAGAACATACATTGCCATGTGGAAGATCCTGATTTTGAGGTAAACGATCATCCAATCAAGACCATCCACTTGAAGAAGAGGGGAGGAGAAACATATAGGGTGGTGGATCCTAGCCACCTAATAGATGAGCAAGCATGCAATGCGCTTCAAAATATGTCTTCGAAGTGGTCCGACACAACTTGGATGTAGAGCCACTGTTCGGACCCTGGTCACGTAAAAGAAAAATAAGGAAAATGAGATAGATAGATTACGCTAGGGATTAAGGGGCGAACATGTGTGAACTAAGGAATCATATGAACAAGATGACACTCTCATGAAGATCATTTTGGGACAATGTCCGACATTGGTGAGCCAGGATAGGAAAAATTATGGGGATGCAATGGAATATCTTGAAGACCTTATGGGAACGTTGCTAAAAACATCAAGGATGGCATGGGCCCCACAACCGCAAAGCTCATAAGGAGAAAGATGAGAAAAAGGTCATCATTTAAGCTTCGGATCACTGAGTTGGAGGACTTGCTCACCCAACTCAAGGAAGAAAATATACTTGCAGATAGGGGCTTCAACAGCTACAGAAAATGTGATCCCATCATTGACACTGGGTGGAAGAAGAGGAGGCCACCCTCAAGGATTTATAGGAGACCATCCCCACAAACAAGGCTGAATGTGCACAGTTGGTTGTTAACACCACAACTTAGAAGGATAAAATCAAAACAAAGCGTGAGAAGCTAGACTTTAGGATTAGCGAACTCCAGGATTCCATCACTGAGTGGATGGATGAGTTTGAAGGAGTTTACGTGAGGAACTAGTGGTAGCTATAAATGCACTAAAGGGGAAGGTGGAGGAAATTACCTAGACCAAGTGCCCAATGCCATGGGAGAAGCACTAGGGAAGGCCTTATCAAAGTTAAAGTCCTGGGAGAAATTGAAGGATGAGATAGATGTAAAATTCCTAAACTCCTCTAATTGGTCACATAATGTATTCCTCCAATCTTCAATTCTTTGTTTGGATTCTTCCAATTCCACTATTCTTTATTCTTTGGGAACAACATTTTTGCCTTAGTAGATTTTAGTCGTCAAGAATTTGTTTGAGAAGCGCGAAGGATTTCTAGGGTGGCAATCAAATTAGTGTCGCATGATGTTGACCCCTAAATTAACTAAGTACCTAGGGCGCGAAACTTGGTAGCACATAAAAGTAGGGAGTGAAGGCACGTGTGAAGGTAGTTATTGGAGATGCATGAAGGCTCATGCCCAGGTAGGATGGATTCGGGACTTAGTGAGTTTTGGACAATAAGAAAGGACGCGTTTAGGGAATGGATGAAAAAGTGACCAGATACATATATGGATAAGCTATGGAGACTTTTAGTTCAAGGAAAGGATATACCAGGCATCAATACAATTATCATGAAAGGATGAGGAGACAAGTTTTTTATGGATTAGGGACACATGCGTGCTAAGGAAAATTGATTAGGGATAACACATGGTGACATTTGGCATGTTCTTGGATAGTGGTAGGGAAATCATGAAACATTCCTTCATGCTTTCTCATGTAATGATGAGCGGTTAAGAAGAGATTTCCTCATATGTATGATTGGAGGAGGAGGGAGAAGAGAGATGAGTATGGAAGCAAGGAAGGAGGATAGTTAGAAAATATATGTAATGTGTGATGGTGAGCTCAGTAATGTGTCAAATCTTTGCTACTATGAATATATTCATGCATGGAACTCTTTAATGTAATCTTGGCTATTGTACTTTGGCATATAAATATAATGAAGTGATTTTAAAGCACTATGTGATGAATCTAGATCTGTACATTTCCTTTTTATGTTAATGGGTGTATTACTAGTTTCCTTGATGATAATCATGATTTATCTCTACTTCCATTATAATATGATCATGCTATCTTATGTTCTGGTGTACTAGATTAGGAGTTAGTGCTTACACTGTCGTTGTCAAGAATGGGTGTGTCATTCTTTGTTTATACAACAACCCCTTATTAAGGAAGAACATTCTCACAAATCTCACATAAAGGAGGGGCTCGATGCCTACACGTGCCTCGAGTGAGCTTCTAGACTAGTTTGGATGATGTGCTAGCGCGCTTGGGGTTGATTGGAAAAATAAGAGGCAAATAGATACTACATTCCACATATCACATCTTAGTCAAATGCTTCTAGAATAGAGTAGGAAATATAGTAAACACCATCATGTTAAATGGTCAAGTTGTATGCTAAAAATATGTTTTTCATTCTTTTTCAATTAAAGCTTTCCTCGTAGATTCAACATTCCACAAGAGCTCACAAAGAATACTAGTATCAACACATACACCCCAAGTTCCACCAATTATGACTGTCACAGATTCACAAAATGACCAAAATAAGAGATTCACCTTGGTTGATGAGTTGATAAAATCTGTTCCAATATTCCTCCCTTACTCCATGGAATATATTAAGTGGTGAGACCCCACCCTTTCTTCCACCTGATGCATGTTCAAATTTCTAACTTTTTGCTTTCAAGAACAAGGTTTTGAGAGCTTACTTTGAAATTCCCTTCAGAAAATCCCTTGAAGACATTCAACCTATTTGATGCTTATATGCAATTATTATGCACCTTCATCCAATTTATATGATGTCCATTTCTACTTGATAAAACACCTTTTACTTCTATCCTTCTGATATTCCTTATTCCTTCATTATGTGACACATCCACTTAAGAACTTTGAAACACGTTAGAAGGATTAGAAGTATTAACTCGAGCTGATTTCCACAGGACTCTTGTGCCTTCTTACCAATTACTTTGCGATGATATATAGATCGCTAGTTCTTCAAGTTTCACCTTATTGTGGTACAATTGAGACAAACTTGCACATTTTGAATCCTTTTGGTAGAGTTTTAATGATTTGAAGGTACCTTCTTGAGAAGGTTTGAGATCACTTTCTTTCCCTTCGAGATGAACTATTCCTTGGAATTCTTACACTTTATTCACACCATGTGGAGTAGATGAATATCTTACGTTCCACCGATTGACATATAATTTTTGAAAAATTAACACAGCCTTTTAGATAATCATGACATAAAATCATACTTCTATTTAGAATCTTCATTGTTTGACGACCGAGATTATCATGAAACAATAGTGTTAGAGTGATTTCTCTACATTCAGATGAGGATTTATAGGCAATCTTCTAACTTGATACGGCAAAATTACATAGGTCTATCTTGCATTTCTTGCACAAATTATAAAATATCAAGAAAACTCAAAGTGACTCCACACCTCATTGACCACTTGAACTCACTTTTTCACATTTTAACTTCTTATTGAGAACCCATATGTACACAACTTAAGGAGACTTGACAACACACACAAGTGGTGACAATACAGACCTTGGGATTGATGTATACCATGAATTTATGAGAAAACTAGACAATACATACCTTGGACTTTTGATAACCAAAAACTCACTTATCAGCCTTATGCAAACTAAAACAATCTATAAAAACCCAACATATCTGATATTAGACCTTGACACTTTGTCTAGCAATATGGAAAATTTTGTCCTTGACATGGATGAGAAACCTTGACTTTCAAGAACTCTTCATAGATCAGCTTGGCATATGAACTTTGAGTAAATACCTAACAAGCATACTTTGGTTTGTTTACTAAAACTCATCATGGAGAAGACTTGGTTTAGTAGTTACAAGATGCCCAATTTCTTTCACAAACTCATTGTGCTTCCTTTAGAAGACACTTACCTTATAGAAGCCTAGAGAAGGCATTTCATGCTCCCAAGAGCACTAGAGCATCATGGAGTTCTCAAAGGAGTCCAGTGAATCCACCTTCCTTTCTCTATTGCATATTTTCTTTATTAATCCAATGACGATCTCTTGATTTTTTATTATTAAGCACATATGGTTCTCTTCATACATGGGTTTATCATTTATTAGAGCAAACATACCTCTCATAAGGCTTGATGAATAATTCAAATTCCTCCTTCTTAACCTTTTCAATGTAATTTGTAATCTTAATTGAACTTGGCTCTTCATTTGCTAGTTCTGATTCTTCCTTGGTTGTTTCTATAGGAGTGAGCTTGACTTCATCCTTTCTCTTGTAGATGAGCTTCCTCTTATTACAATGTCTTGCAAAGTGACCTGTTTTGTTGCACTTAAAGCATACAAGATGACTCTTGTCTCTAGGTGTTCCCTTTATCCAATCTTGCTTCATAGGTTCTTCAAGACATAATCTGGCTATGTGACCCTTCTTGTCAAAGTTGAAACAAACTCTATTATTTTCATATTCAGTCCTAAAATCTCTCCATGGGTGTTATTTTTATATTTTTATCATACAGTCCCTAGCTCTATGTCCAAAAACATGGCATAAAAAAAAACTCCGCAGAACATACTTGAGAATTTCATTTCATTTGGTTGCCTAATGTTCTTCTTGTGTTATTTTATGTCCTTCTTGATCTCAGAATGTCCTTGACATGATACATGGATTGAATCACCCTTCAATTCATTTTTTCTTGCTTATTCTAGTTCCTCTCTTAGAGTCTTCAACTCTACACTTAGTTTATCACATTCTTTAACCTTGGATTTGATAGCTTCTTGACATGGCTCATGAATAGAATCATGCTTCAATTCATGTTGATTTTCTTTATTTTTGAGAGCTAATCCGATCATCACTAGGATGTCTTTGTTTTTTTGCAAGTCATCAAGAGTGCTTGAGTTTTCCTCAATTCTTTTATATATCTTCAGTTTTTTGTAACTTTTTCTAGCTCATCCTTTAGGGTCTTTAATTCTTCTTCATGTTTGATGTAAGATTTTTTTGTCTCTTAGATATTTTGACACATTCTCAACAAATGATGCCACCTCATTGAGTTCTTGGAGATGATTAGCTTCCATGAGCTTGATTTCAGTCTTTAACTCATTTATCAGGGCTTGAGAAATCTCATACTTCTTTTTCAGTATTGTTTCAGCTTAACCACCCATACTTGTGCCTTAAGGAACTTCTCTTAAGTTATTAAACTTTTACAAGGAGAACTTTCTTGGATACCAATTGTTAGAAAATTAAGGCATTGAGAGGGGGTGGATCAGTGGTCTTTAAAATTTTTGAAGCAATTTACAATGATTCAATCAAGTATACTTAACTATATTAACTAAAGATAACTAGCTTAGACAAATTTTCCCATAAGGTTACAATAATTTCACCATGTGGTGAGCACCCACTCTAATTTTGAAGCACCCACTCTAATATAAATCCAAGCTTGGAAAAATTGTCCTATAAGGTTACAATGATTTCACCATGTGGTGAGCACCCACTTGAATTTTGAAGCACCCACTCTAATATAAATCCAAGCACCCACTTGAAAGATTTGAAAACACCTACTTACAAGGAAACACCCACTTCCAAATTTTTGAGCAACAACTTAGGATTTTTAATAAAATAATTTTGATCACCTTCATCACCTAGTTTCTTACACCAATAGGTTATGGTCCTTGGTTCAACTCACTTTTCTTCTCTTCTCTTCTCTTAATTTTTCACAACTTTAACACTATACTCACTCTCTCTCGACTAGCACTCAAATTTCATCAACAAAAAAATTTACATGCTAAAAAATAAGCTTATATAAATAAAAATAACTCCTTGAGATGACCCTTGACCTTTCAATTACAAAGACTCTTCAAATAACTCACCTATCCATATATATAAGGACATGGAAATGTCTTCACAAATCTGCCTCACACTTTATCTTTTTGCATCGACATGCATCAATTACATCTTCACGATTTGTAGGATCTTTTAATATTCCTTGAGGTCAAATGATGAGGTCTTAAGCCTTTACAACTACTTGAAAAATTCCATTTAGACCTCTGACCTTCTATTTTTTAATGCTTTTCCCAGCTCTTGTCTTATTCTTTCAACGAGGTGTCTTTGCATAGAAACTTACTAACTCACATTAAATGTGTCTAACATATTTAGATGTTACTAAAGCATTTAAAAAGTATTCTACAACCCCTTAAACCTTTCTTATTCACCATTTTTTCATTCACCTCCATTTGAGCATAGTTTTGTGAGTTATAGGTGCACACACAAGAGAACACAATTTTGAAATTGATGAGTGTATGAATTTGTAAAGCTAATATCTTGTTATGCTTTTGAAGGTACTAAGGAGATTTGCACTACTAATATGAGATTGACATTCATCACAATATATTTTAAAGAATCATTCCTTCAACCTTTCAACCATATTGTAGACAATCTTGAGATCACAAACCAACTCTACTACATATCCTTCCATATCTAGTCCCATAGCCTCCAAAACTTCTCCTCCATCTCCTATAAGCTCAGTTGTTATTCCCATTTCTACAGCCCCGCCCATTGCATCTAAACTCATCCATTCACATGAAAATACATCCTAAATATAAAATATAGTCATGTCTATCCCCACATCTATACCCCTCATCAATATGAGTTCCATCGCTAGTAATCACCCCTTTTCACAATAGGCATCTACTGCCACTGTCTCACAATACAACACCATTATATCTTAGTACATACCATAGTCGTCCAAACCTCTTGTCCACACTTACATTATTATCCCTTATCAATAAATTCAACCCTCACAACCCTTGGTCTCTAAAAATCCCCATAAAATTCCTACAAGTACCCATCTTCATCATAATGTCTTGTTACCATATCAATTATACCAATAATCAAACCCACATATATAATCAACCTAGATTATCATCTTGAAATATCCAAGAACTTCAAAACAACCCCTTATAAGCACTCATAAATAGGATTGCAAGCCTTGAATCCTCCACCATGGGTTCTAAAAGAACCCTTTCCTACAAATAGATTAGCAATCAACCAATCCATCCATCGATACCTTTTAAAGATTTTCCCCACATTGGGAACTCTTGAAGTTCATCAAATTCTATAGTAAGGAGGACCCTCAACAAAACATTAGAGTTTTTTTCCATGCATGTTATCTCATTGCCCATGATCAAGATCTCATGTTGAAGACATTTCCCATGTACTTAGCAGGACCCTCCCTTTCTTGGTACAACAACATCCCACAATATTATCTCTTTTCTTTTACACAACTCACATAGTTGTTCTTAGATAATTTCTCCATCAATATCGCTCGTAAAATATCCATCACTGATCTCTATGCTATTAAACAATTTGAAGATGAGTTTGTTGAAGATTTCATCACTAGATGGCAGGGGATTATCAATCAACTATCCTTTCTCTACCACATATTGAGTTGATCAAGTTATTTTCTCGATCCTACACTAAGCATATATCATCAACACTTCAAATCCAATACTTTTAGACATTTAAAAAGCGTTTACCATGGCCTAGAAAACTGAGCTTCACACTCTTGAATATGGTAAAGTTAAACTCAAATATAAGAAACCCAAACCCGAGTCCTCATTTAAACCCTCTCCTAGAAATGACAAATCCAAAAGCTCAATAAATGTGGTCATTGTAAAAGTTGTGTTAAAAGGTGATTCGAAATTTGAATGGACCCAACCTCAACGTAACTACACACTCATCGAGAATATTATAGCATGGTATTTGAAAAACTCCTCACCACGTACATGATTAAGCTTCCTCCTATCTAGCCTATTGTCACGTCCTGCTTCTAAATCCTCATGGTATTGAGAAAATGAATATTGTAAATATCATCAAGTCTCAGGACATGAAATTGAAAAGTTTAATTCATTCAAGAATTTCCTTTAGGAACTTATTGAATGAGGTGATCTAGAACTTGACAATCCGAACACACCTCCAAACAAAAACTTAGATGTATTTATGCAACCCTTTCTCGAATCATTCCTTGTCCACCAATCAACCCCAATCCAACACCGTCAATTCTCATCATACCATCACAATACCATTAAGGATATTTCACTTACACCTTAAAAACCTAATGTTTCTATCACAAAAAATCATCTCGACTCCTTAAGCCTTGTCATTTGCAAGACCAAAACCATCCCACATCTATCATATCCTCCTCAAACCCACCTGTTGCCTCTTCAAAAGTCTTAGAAAATATTTTTTTCATATTAATCACGAAACTCTCTTTCAAAGACCATGTCACTTGACACCACATCCAGGATCTCAATAAGTCCACTACACAATCCATAAACCATTCATACGAAAAACAGAAACTATACCATCCAATCGTCAGACAACTTTATCATGAAATACACAACCTTTTCCTTCCATCTTAGGGCCTCATCCCTTGTCTAAATTCATGGTCATCTGTTATAAAATCCAAGGTTGTTCATTGATTGACACATAAACGTATCACATAGAATACGACCTCATCATCTCAAACCTCTAAATCATTAAATGATGTATAAATACCTTTGCCTTCACCATCATCCCAGACATCTACAACAAAGTACTATACTAGAACCCTAAAAATCTCATCCAATAATTTACCATAACATTACCCCTATTAATTTATCAAACTCCCGATGGTAGAAGGACTATTAGTATAATTATGGAGCATTCTATGCATACCATTAGACACCAAGACAATCCATTGAAGACTATAAAGCCATCCACACCACAATCAAGCTTTGTTAGTAAAGGGATTCTTCCCATAGATCTAAAACATCCAAATCAAATCCAACAAACCAGTCATATATCCCTAAAGCGACCCCTTCTAAACCATCGTCTAACACCACATCCATATCCAACAAGAGTGTGGCTTCCTTTAGTAAGAATCCACTCCATCAAATAGACATTGTTTGTATAACTACAAGAGCACACACACAAGACCCCAAGGCCTCAGACCAAAACAAGCCCAAAATATTTGTCTCCTTGCTCCTGAATCACCTAATCCATAATATTATAAGGCCAAGGTGTCCATCCTCGTTGCTCCACACACCCAATCTACCACCTTTGTACAAAGTAGCATCATTAAATAACTCCATCAAGCTCCTATGAAGATGTCCCTCTATGAGCTTATTAAAAATTCTCCAACACACCAAAAATAATGATTGAGGCTCTCTAGTCCATCTCATTACCATTAGATGACCCTAAACCATTTACCAACCTTGTCGACACCCTTAAAATGTCACCACTACACGCTTTTGATGACTTCAAAATTCCATCCTTATAGCCTCGAATACCTTCAAATTACACTCTTCATCATTTCCCAAATCAATGATACTCTTGTCAAGAGAGTTATGATTGAAAATGATGCCAATATCAACATCATATCCTCTCATGCATTCAAAAAAATTCTTTTACCTAATACCATCATTGCCTAGTCACCTATCATGTTACATGCCTTTAAAGACATTGCCACCCCTACATTAGGCATGATCATTTTAACCATCAAGGTAGGCATTGAGAGCATTCATGAACTCTTCTATCTCATAGAAGGAGAGTTCTAGTATAACATGTTGTTAGGACAACCTTGGATATGTGATGTGTTGTATCCCATGGAATTTGCAGTGTTGTCTAAAATATGAACATGAAGGTAAAAAAATTACTATTCCCACCGACCTAAATACTTTCAAGGCATGTCACATGACTTACCAACCTAACAACGTGCTCATTCATAAGTAAAACTTGGGATCCTATGATGCTGCTTCTACAATCTCTTCCATCTTTTCATCTAAGCTAGATGAGAACTCATCCAAAGATGGTTATACACTGTCTCTCATTGGGGAGTATCGCCTTATAGCTCTCAACTCACTCCCTATGCCGAAAATGTATTGGAGAGCTAAAAATTACCTATGTACGAAGTATACATTGGAGATATCATCTCCTTTCGTCATCACCATATTAAACTAACCTTGTTTACAGAGGTATTGATCATCCCTCCTCACACCATGATAATCAAAATCATGCTAAACCCTTTATATATAATTTATCATTCTTACCTTCTTCACTGCTTCTGAAATGTTTCAGTTTAGGATGTTACAAAAAGGTATACATGAATTGGTATTTGAACAGTCTAAAAAACCTCATTATAAATTTGGAATATGTTTTGAAAAACCTTCCTCAAACACCTTCTCGATTACCACGTCCCCAACCGGGACATAAATAGAACCATCATCTTCACATGATGAATTTATCAACATAGATGATAACATTTCCATTCCTCTTAAATTTTTAAAATCAACACTTCACCTCAAGACCGATCACTTATCAAACTAATGATGATACTAAGACCCTTCCACTTGTATTACCTTGAAATGGTAGAGGAAGACTCCCCTACCATCAACATTCTTTAATGCCACGATGATGAATCCATCCTATCCTACATGGGGGTGGAGGACCATTATCTTCAAAATAATCTACCACCTAACACGTCCACACTCCTTAATGAATCCACTATTGACGTCAACATAGGGACTTCACAAGAACCTCACATAGTCAAAGTTGGTTAATCTTTAGATTTGAAAGAATTAAAGGATTTCACCATGATCCTCTCTAAGCACCGATAGGCCATCTCATACTCATATAGTGACATGCCAGGTACTACACCTACCATTGTTTTCCATAACATCAACATGATCCCTAATGCCAAACATGTCAAACAAAATCTATGTAGGATGCACCCTCACATAGCCCTACTCATAAAATAAGAGTTACAACACTTTATCTTTGCTAATTTCATACAACCCATTGAATATCTATAATGGATTTCTAATATTGTACCTATAACTAAAGCCTCTAGAAAGTTACATATATGTACAAACTTCCGAGATCTCAATCTCACTTTTCCTAAAGATGACTTCCCTCTTCCTAATATCAACCAAATTTTCAACCTCACAACATCCCATGAAATTATTTCTCTCATGGATAAATTTTCTAGGTACAATAAAATCCTCATCATGACTTATGAAAAACATAAGAAATATTTCATCACCCCTTGGGGGACATTTTATTACCATGTTATTTGCTTAAGAATCAAGAATGTAGAGACCACTTATCAACTAGCTATAACTTATATCTTCCATGTTCTCATCCATAAAACCATAGAATACTATGTTGATGATATCTTAGGTAAATACAAGAATTGAAGAGATAATATCATCATTCTTGATGTCATATTTATCTGTCTTACTCAATACTTTCTACGTCTTAACCTAACCAAGTGTGTATTCTATGTTATCACTGGGAATATTATAGGGTTTATTGTTTCTATCATGGGTATTTAAGTATACCTTGCCAAAATAAAAACCATCATTGAGATGCCCCCTCCTTCAAATATCAAACAACTTCATAGTCTCCAAGGTAGACTCTAATCAGTCAGTCATTTCATTTCTCAAATTTCATATCACTTTCAGCATTTTCATAATCTCCTCTGAAAGGATGTCCATTTCAAATGGGATCAAAATCATCAAAAGGTCTTTAAAGACCTCAGATAATATCTTTTATCACCACATGTGCTCACACATCCACATGAGGGGGAGCCATTTTATCTATATATATTTTCCATTGACCATGATCTGGGTGATATGCTAGCAAATTAATATAAGTAGGGTAGAGAGTAGGCCATCTATTACGTAAGCTGCACTCTTCAAGACTATGAAACTCATTACACCAAAGTGGAAAAGTTGTGTTGCACCTTGTACTTTGTGAATTTTAACCTTCGCTGCTATCTCCTTAATCATAAGACTTATGTCATCACTAACTTTAATCCTCTCAAATCTATGCATTCTAAACCATATCATAGTGATCATATCACTCGATGGCTCATGATTATGACTGAATTTGACCTAGAATTCATGTCGCAAAAATATATCAAGGGGCAAGCCATCACCGACCAACTCATAGAAGCTCCCCTTCCTATTAATCAAATACCTCATGAAAAATTTCTTGATGAATCCATCAACACCATTGATCAAGAATACACCCCCTCAAAATGACACTCTTCTTCGATGGTTCTAAGTGTCGAAAGGGGGAGGTTCGATATCATCATCATACCTCCTTAGGGAATTCATATTCCTCTCTCTTTCAAATTAAATTTTGAATGTACTAACAACATGGCTGAATATGAGGCCCTTATCATGGGTCTCCAAACTGATGTCATGATTGTGTTTAAATCCTTGAAATCTATGGGGATTCTCATGTTATCATTAATCAAATGAAAGGAACTTACCAATGCAAGAATGGAATTTTACAAAAATACAAAAACATTATTGAATTCCTCCTAGAAGCCTTCGATCAATATATGATCCAAATAGTTCCTCGTGTATCCAAAAATTCACAAACACTATGGATTCTCTTGGTATTACTTATCCCCTATCCAATGAATATTCCAAGCTGTTTGTTGTTTTGCATAGACTCAATCAACCATGTCAAACCAAAAACCCCCTCTATTAACCTTATCAATCAATAAGACCTTTGGTACACTCAATTCTATGACTATCTTTCTCAATCTAAAATTCCTCCGATCTATCTAAGAATGCTAAAATATCCTTTCTACAATGTGTTAACTGCTATGTCATCATAGGTGGAATCCTTTACAAAATTGGGTTTAATGGACTCTAGTTTTATTCCTCAAATCTCATGAATCCACTAAAGTTATCCAAGAATTCCATGATGACATATGTGGTGGACACTTCAACAGTTTGATGTTGCTAAACACATCCTACAAATGGGCTATTATTGGCCTACCCTTAACCAAGATTGTTTTGCATATGTTAAGAAATGCATCAAATGTCAACAACACTCTAACCTTACTCAAATTCCAAGTCAGGCCCTATAACCCACTTTGGATTTGTCACTTTTTCACAATGGGGACTTGACCTCATTGGCCTCATAGACCATCACTCATCACAATGATCTCACTCTATCATTACTCACTATCGAATACTTCACAAAATGGGTGGAAGATATTCCCCTCATCTCTACTAAAGTTTATAAAAAAATTGGCTTCATCCACCATTACATTATCTGTCTCTTTGGCATTCCTCACAAAATTATCACAAATAATGGAAAATATTTCAAAAACAAGAAAATTAAAAAACTTTGTGACACTTACAACATCAAGCTATTTTTTTCATCTCCTTACTATCCATAAGTAAATGGTCAAGCATAAGCTTATAAAAAAAACACTCAACATAATCCTCATGTAAATTGTTGATTAAGCTAGTATGAATTGACATCTCCAAATTCTTTTTACCTTCTAGGCCTATTGGACTAGCATTTGCACTCCTACAGGTGCTACTCCCTTTTCTTTGGTGTATGGCTTAGAGTTTTCCTACCTCTTAATGTTCAAATTCCATCCCTCTATGTGTCCCTCAGGACTTCATCTCCGACGAGGATTATCATTAAGAATGCTTAGCACACCTTGAATTGTTAGATGAACGTCACCTAACATCCCTTAAGCATCATCATGTCTATCAAGAATGCATCAAAGGAGCATACAATAAATGTGTCAAAGAATGTGACTTAAAAATTGGTGATATTTTCCTTAAAGAGAATCAAAATGTCACCATTCTGTAAAGGGCTAAGAGTGGAAAGTTTTCCCCTAATTGGATTGGTCCATATGTCATCACTCATAAATATGGGTTGGGATCCTACCGCTTGGCTTCCTCGATGGTAAGCCTGAAAAGGAACCTTTAAATTCCTTGCACTTGTGGCCTTTCTATTGTTAACACATATACTTTCATGACATTAGTTACATCAAAGATCTCACTCCATCATCAACCTGCCACTTACCATTGTAATGATTTGGAATTATGTGGTCCTCCATTAGTATCCTATATTTATGACCTTAAAGGTGAACACTATGGCTCTGTTCATTGCATTTTCCACATGGAAAAATTCCTCTTCATAAGAAATAACCCCAAACTCATTGCTTCTATCTTACTCTTATCTCACAATTGAAAATATGCTAGGGGTACACACATGTAGTTTATACACACGTCTTCCTCCTCCCAAAATGTTCTATTAGGCCTCGCCTCGGCTTAAATAAAATTCAAAAGTATATATATGGATGAACACTATTAAAAATATAGATTGATACCTTGAAGGATAGATATAATCATACTATCAAAATATAGATTGATCCCTCTAAGGATAGCTATCAATCAAAATATAGATCGATCCCATGAAGGATGAATATCCAAAAAATAAAAGAAATTGCAGACCAATCCCTCTACGGATGGCTACCTATAATCATTAAAAAAGTATTCTTGCATTGATCAACCCTAAAATTAAAGTCAAAATAATCAAAATCATCATAGGAAAGCTTCTTGCATTAACCAAATTTCCCATAAAAAAGAAAACTTCCCACATTGATCAGTTTGCGCATAAAAAATTCAGCTAAGGCATAAGCCTATAAGCCATCAAAGGAGAACCTAATCCCCGTAAAACTACATATCAACCCTTTCCATGTTATAAAAGGTATATAATTTCATTCCATCTATATCCATGATCCTACATGTGACTAATTATTGATTAGTTGTATGTTAACATTTGTTATAAGGCCTCAATTACATTGTCATACATATAAAAATTACCATTAGATCATATCCGGTTCAAAGCAAACATTTCACATTTATTCTTAACCATGATAAAATACATTTTTAAATATACATTACATTAGGATCACTACATTTAGGTCACATCAAATCAACATCAAACATCCGACACCATCTATCAACATATCTTAAATGCACACCATAAAACTCATATATAACATCAAAATTAAACTCATCACAACACATGAATCCAAAATCGTAATCATTTATCTATATATCTCATCCAAAGTTTATACAAAATGCCTCAAAAGGTATCATATACAAAATCATATACATCTCGAATCATATAAAAATCCATCATCCATGCGATAAAATAAAAACCATATACCCTATAACCGCCCGGCCTACCTATGGTCCTACTTTAGGTCCCAGGACTCTCTAAGGTTGTGGAAAACTCTCGGCACCCACTCAAGTGGCCGATGACCTGAAATATGTTCAATCACTCAAAACTTTACATAACACAATACAATAGGTAAGTGATCCATCACAAGTCACTCGTAGTATTGCATTGATTAGGGATCATTTTCAAAACTTCCCTAAACATCCCTAAATGGTGTTAGTGTAGAAGATCATCTCGAGAGATTTCCAATGACTGTGAGAACGCGACAAATAGACATCGGGAGCTCTAGATATGTCCAAATCAAATTTTAGTCAATGGTAAAATCAACTTTGGTCAACTGGTCAATTGTGGACCAAAGGCACTATGACACGTGGCGAAAAGGCGAAGGGGAGTGATTTGTTGATTTTTGATCTCTCGGTCTTTGACGGTCGTAAAATATTGCTCGCTGGAACAAGAGGCTCAACTTTTGTTACGGAGGGGAGCCCGGCCGCCATGTGGACTATGGTATTATCGCCAACATGGTGGGTCCACAAGCCACCACATGGCTTGCCACCACGAATCGAATACAATCGATTTTCCTATCAAGGGTCGACATCAAGCTAATTAGCTGAGTCATACATGGACCGAGTTACATTTTACTTTGTAATTCTTTTCCATACTTATTTCCAAATGCCACACATGTGTGTGTGTGTGTGTGTGTGTGTGTGTGTGTGTGTGTGTGTGTGAAAATTAGTATAACCACACAATCCTCTAAACCCACTAAACCACCAACTTGCCAAGGACCATGTGGAGGAAGGTGTGAAGCAGGTGGTAGGGGGCATGCAATGTCATGCATGGAAGATTCCACGTGAGGAGAGGGAGATGAAGCGATGTTGGGGGCTAGGCCCATGTGTGGAAAGTTCCACGTGAGGAATGGGAGATATAAGGTTTATTAAAACCTTCCCTAAAGCTAAGGCTGCCTAATGTGGGAAATACCCACTTTAACATGCAAAACCACTCCCACTCACCTTAGCCACTAAAATGGATTTTGATTCCATTAAAAATGCATGCGCTCAAATTTGGGATTTAATCCCATTAACTATGCTACAGTATAGGCTAATATTAGCCTTAGGATAAAATAATATCACATTATTTTAGGGCCCTATTTTTGTATAAATAGGGAACCCATTCTATTGTAATGGACACACAATGCAATAAAGAAGCTCATTCCTAGAGCTCAAAAAGGCAGAGAGTGATCCAAGAGGAGAGTTAGTTGCCATGGGCATAGTTGTGTGAAGACCTAATTTATTTAGGCATTATTGTGGATAGGAGTTTTTAATACTACCTAATCAGCCCGTAGCACCACACCAAATTAAAGTGAAGCCTAGAATATTAACCGGAGTGCCATAGGGCGTTATAAAGTGTCTGGAAGGCCGATTGAGAACCAAAGGATTCCGAACCATGGAGTTGGTGCCATTGAGGTGTTATTTTTCACCCTTGTCTTCTAAAGGTCTGTTATTCTTATAAGCAAGTTCTTAATAGTTTCCATTAGGTTTTATTGTGAAAGTACTATTGTAACTTACAAGTTTTGACTAGTGGAACGGTTTGATAAGAACCCGGAGACATAGGCAATTGCTGAAATCCGTAATCAATCATTATGTAATTGTCTTTATTATCTAGCATTAATTTTTAAATTGATTACTTAAAAAGCAGTAAATTATCGGCAAATAATTAAATTTTATAAGGGTCCGAGATCGTAGATAAAAACTTGATTATTTTTGGATCATGCATATCCTCCCCAATGCATGATACTACTCTATAATCATAAAACTTGGAGGTCCCATTTGACCCCACTAGATTTCAACACTCCTCGTGCTATAACCTACCCCGCACTTGGACCTAATCCTTGTGCTACACTCCATAAGACATTTGAAGTTGTCCCCACCTCTCCATACTTCACCCACAACACCTCCTACTACCTGCGATACCTATCCCTTTGCTCTCGGAATGTATCACGCTCTAAGCATGCATGATACAACTCCTATTATAGAGTCTCTCTCTCTCTTGACGAGTGGTGTCCTGATCCACTATAAACCGATCCCTCTCTAGTTACATCACATTAAAATCTACATGTAATCTAGATAACTCCTCACCACCATAACCCTCTTGATCTCGTATCCCCACCCCTTTGTCTCGCCCCACCCTATCTTTATATACACCTAAATTTTTACACTTTCTATTTTCATACTTGTTACTAACAATTATCTTTTTAGGTTAGAGGTTACTAATGCATCTATCTCTGGAATGGGTTCCTTAAGGGGCTCATTCTAGGATATGGGTATGGTTATTCACGTAACCATTGGGTTAGGGATCATACATGGAGAGAGAACAACTTTCAGTCCCATTTATGTATTTCTTTTGATCATATTCCTCTTATTTTACCTCTTATCTTCTTGTTTTTCTCCTCATTCTTCCGACATCTTGCTAAATCAAGACCATATTTCTTTTGTTTTGCATCTTCCTTGCTTCTCATGTCTCCTTGCACATTCCCCTTTTTGTTTCCTCCTTGCTAATGCTATCACCCACGGGTGATTGCGTTGGTGAAAATTCAAATTCCTTTCCAACACCTTTTCCCACGGGCAATGGTGTTGGTATAAATACCCCAACTCTCATTTGCACATTAGGACATCACATAATTGTATAAAGGAACTCACAACTAGATTTTCTCTCTTGTACTAACTTACATCTGCTCACTTAGCTTCCAGATTTCTTACATCTTGACTCTTGTCTTGGAGATTCTTCTTACTTAGATTGTTTTGTTTACACTTTTGGGTCACTATAATGAGATAAAATAGATGGTCCTTTGGGAGATAGATGCATCAACGACCGCCCCTAACAAGTAAGTTCTCTAACTCACTTTTTCATTTTGTATAGAGTAGTTTCCTACATTCGATGCATGCTCTATGTTAGCTTAGTATTTTATGGACATGCTAGGTTAGCATATTGCATTTTAGTTATTTACTTTATGTTACATGTTTTCCTTTGGTTAGCATAGATATTGCATGCTTATTTTATTTATCATTACCCCCATAACACTAATATCTCCATAGGGTTCCTTCCTCTTCTTCAACCTAAGGCATTAGAAACCTTAGTTTGTCCTAGTGTAAGGGTTACTTCCCTTGGGGTATGTGATCATAATGGTCCCTGTACCCCCTTTAATTCTATCCATTTATGTGTCGGTCTTGGTGTGTCCTTTACTCATTGCCTCAAATACCTTGGTTGAATGGATGATAAGAGTGAACGATGTCTAGACACATTTTTCCTATCATACATACATGTTGCCTAACCTAACCGCCATCTATCTCGTAATCATCATCAATCCCAACTCTTTTTCTATAAATTATCAATTTCAGTCACTGGAACTTTTTCAAACACATTACGATGCCATCAATAGATTATATGCCTTTTCTTTAATGCCCAACACCTTGTCAAAACTCTTTTTTGACCATATATCAAGTTTTGCACACATTATGGATGTTTTCCTTTGACCCTTTAGTCCCGCATGACTTCACACATCCTCACGAGAGCACTCCCATTGGATCCTCTCCATGTAGTGGTCTTCTCGAAGCACACATCTATAAGAATTCCACATTGGCGTCACCCTCCCGAGGGTGTATAATGCCTCCTACTAATTATTTCCAAGATTACTACCATTTCTACAAACTCCTCCGACATGGTCATTTCAAACTACAATAAAGCCATGTAGCATCGTTAAGTAAATATATCAAATCAATCTAACTTTTATCAATCTAATGACCAACAAATTTGGCCATTCGCTTGAAGGGGAGTAATATCCCTGTCAAAATATTGGGGCATTCTCATGTTAGTTTTTGTCTCGTAACCTATTCCTATAGATAGCTTAACAAAAAGGGGCAAATGTAGACACCACCTTTTCATCCCTATGTGAACCAAGACACATTAATTACATTATCATTATTCACATTATTATCACTATGCTAAGTCCATCATCCTTATAATAAAATTTAGCATCGTAAATCTTAATTTACTGCGCATAAAATATTATTTACCCTCCCTAACTCCCTAAAAATAACCTAGCCTATTTTATCCTACTCATCCTAACACCCTAACCTCCCACCACTCATGAAACAACCTTAATCCTTAGATGGAAAGTGGTTTTAACCATTTTCCATCTTTTCCTTAGTTGGTTTTTAACATTTTGGGATAAATTGATTACGATCCATGATCACCGGTGATTGTTGTAGATGCAATCGATGCTATTTAAACCATCCTCATACTCATTTTCATAGTTAGACAGGCTACATAGACATACTAGACTACTGCTAGATGTATGATCCTCCACAAGACATCACTATGTTTTCAGACACACACACTTTTATATAATTCCTAAGAGAAATATTATCAAATCATCGGTTAGCCACTCGAGCTTTGTCATCCTCTAAAGCCTTCAACAAGGTTAGCATGCTTCTCTTTATCATTTTTAGTTATATCTTGCATCATTTATAGTCTATAAACCTTTTTCTACATGATCCTTCATAGTCACTTTACGTTCAACCCCTCATTTAACTATTTGATTAGCTTATAGAATATATATAATTTTTCAAAGGTGATTGTCGCGATCCTTGATCACCATCAATCGGTGTCCTAATCACCTTTACATCTTATTATCCCTTTATACTTGTAAAAATATATGTTTTTTTGTCTCTTATATGCTTATAGGATCCCCTAATCTGTCTTAACATTGTCAAATTTTGTCTTACATAAAAATAATCTATTTTAATAGCTCTAATCAAGAGAATCCTTTTTGTCCTCAATCATCATCAATTACTTGATCACCATCTATCTCTATTAATTTAATCATTTAAATTTTTTTATCATATCTTTATCAATATGTTTTGGCCTAATCTATTGTCTTGTAAGATGTATTTTTATAGATAACTATTCTAGGCATCTCACACCCCACCACTAGCATATATGACATTTTGATTGTTCAACACCCTTTCGTGTGGGAACAATGTGATATCTCACATGATCTCAACATGTGTTCCATCACACTCACACCAATCAAATACATCGAAGATAAACTTGAAGTGATATGTGAAATATAAGATGTAACAGAACAAGCTTGGTTCAAATATTTCCTGGACTCCGAGATCGCTTACAACCCTAGCTTGAACCACCTATAACACATAGCATGATCTCTCCATCCCTTTTCAATTATAATTTTGTTATCATTATCTTATATTCATATCAATCAATTTTACAATATAAGTTAAACAATCTTCAAGGAATCCTTTTGATTCCTAGGATCGTGTTGGCAAAATAATTTTTTGGGTGAGAAAATTATGGAATTTCACCAACACTCTGGGGCTAGATCCTCTTCTTGAATGGGAAGCTTCATTTATTAAAAACAATGAAAAGTATATACACCACTCTAATTATGGGGGTGGCCTTACAACCAACGATCATATATGAATACCGTAGTCACAAAATCATGCACTTTAGACATTTATTTATCTTAGTCTCATACTACTATTTAGAAGGTTCTTAAGTGAAGAAAGTACTAATTAACCCTCACCCTTTTGGCCATCTTATTTATTTTATTTCATACTTTGTAACATATTGCATACATATGCGCAACCATTTTATGATATTCCGTGTTATTTTAGCCTTGGTTGGGGCACCCGCATTTGTACTAGGGTGCCCATCGGGTGCCTGGTCCCACCAGGTGCCCCGACTCTTTTTACAATCTCTCACCATTTTTTTGGGCCTCTTCTAGCTGTTATACATCTTTATCTTTCTTGTGGTCGGCCTTTTCGGGGTTAATTATGAAATTAGACCAAGAGAAACCTATAAATATAAAGTTATGAGACCATAATAAGGGACCTAACATCATATACTACTATCACTCCATCTAGAGTTGCACCCATCTATTACATTAGCATCCACACAGTTCCATCATCAAAGCACAAGCTAGGACATTTGCATCACACTTCATAGAGGGAGAGATTATGTTCTATTCCATGCACACATTCTATTTTTTTCTACATTTAGCTATTGCTCACTATTTCATAAAGTGCAATTGACACAAGAGCACCTAGGGAACAATATGCACAAACTCACTAGAACTACATCCGGGTCTGAAATGTAGTGCAACACTCAATTAGTAAGCCCACTTTGTTGTGGCAACTGAGGTTAGTTTGACCCATTCATTTGCATCTTTATTTTTTTAGGGTTTTAATACTCCCTTTGGTCTTTTGTAGGTTATTTCTTCCTCTTGGAATATTTGGAGCATTTAAGGCAATACAGAGAAATTAATGTAACAAGAAGCGAAGGTTATCTATCATCTCCAAGACTGTGAAGACCAACTCCAACTTTTTCCCGCATTAGGGTGCCTATTATGCTTACTGAGCACCCTTGGGTGCCCTAGTCCTCTCCCGGGAACTCCAGTCTAGCTACTTGACCAAGATCTCATCTCTATGGGACCCCAACATAGTCGCTCCTACTTTCTAATTTTCTATTCATCATTACGCAACACGATTCGACAAACATTTGTTATTAGCTGAGTTATTTCCTCTCCTCTCTTGCATATTGGGGTTTATTATTTTATTTTACATATTTTTTTGGATCATTAAAATATTTCTTTACTATATTCATTTACTTTAGTGCAATTGTTCATCGCTTAGATTAACTATCTTCGTCTTACCTTAGTTTAGTTCATTTTAGTTAATGATGATCTTCTTGATAGTGGTTCATAGTCATATTTTCTATCACACACTTGGGGGCATGACACTACACTTCACCCCACATCATCTTAGCATAGTTATCATATTTTACATCCTTATACATTCATATCTTCACATTAGACATACTCATCATACATTCTAGCATCATTACCTGATGACACACTCTTGTGTTTCAGTTCACACTTGACTGTTGAGGGATTACTACTACACTAAACCCCACACACTTGCACTATAAGCATTACATTTGCACTTCATCACACATTACGTAACATACATTTTAAATTTTTTCTCATTTGAATTTATACACCTCATACATCAGGATAGTTTTATACATCTACATACCATACACATTAAAACGTGCCTTTTCACACATACTCTATATGTCATACTAGTCTTCATCATATAGGATTCTAACACTACATTATTATTCTATCCACATACATTACATGCCATCTTAGACACTACATTTTACACATTTCAACACACCTTGCATTACATTATACACATCACATATTTACATATTATACTCATCACATGATCATCTATTCTCATCGTTGCATTGTCTTCTACGCATTGTGCTCACTACCCTATGACACACTTTAGTTCCTCGGTCCATACTGATCGCCAAGGGTCTAAAAATAAAACAGGACCTTACATTCATCACACGTTTACAAATTGACCTATCATCATGCGAAATTAATAGCTTAGTGACATACGCTTTAGGATAAATAGTCACCTATTCTATCTTTTTGTAGTGGTATACAACTTAGGTTATGTTAGGGAATATATATAGTGCCCACATTATTATTGTGAGAGTTATATTTACGTCTTGCTAAATATAATATTGTTATGTAAATGAGTTGTTATTTAAAAAAATCATTTAGTTTAGTGGTTAGTTTGTTAAACCTGTAAAATATTTAAACGGGTAAGTTGTTTACTTGACTTCATATTTGGTAGGAAGTAGTTTTCCTATTTAGATGGCTATATAATAGCCATACATACATTGTAAAATTATAGCAACAAGTTAATAGAAGAATATCTTTTACTTAAGCTAATTAAACTCGACCAAATTTAATAGGTTACATCACCACTCCCTCTTTTCACTTTGTAGTGATATATGCTTAGGGCTAAATCATCACTCACCCAATCATCTTGTAGTGACATACTATATGCTACATTGTCACTCTTACTCTATCATCCTACAATGATATATGCTTAGGGATAAATCATCACTCCAAATTTCATCTCATTGTGGTATACACTTATGCTATAAGGTCCATGCACATTTTTTTTGCATGTAGCATATCATCACCACTACGCATATACACATTTATCACAACACGCTAGACACGATACACACACTACTCGACCATTTCTTGATGATGTGCTCTCATTTACGGTTCATTCTTGACTACTAAGGGGTAAAGAAAATGAACCTCTTGTATAAATTTCCATCCACTCGAGGGGCATGTGACTCCTACCACTCCATTTTGCATTCCATTCCATCCATCCAAAACATGCTACATATTATGGTTTCTTATACTCTTGCTTACTTTTGTTGTTCATGATCACTTTATTACACATGCTAGTTTGATTACTTGTATGTCATTTATCTCTATCATCCACACATTTCTAGTTTTGATTGTAAATATAGGTC
This sequence comes from Taxus wallichiana var. yunnanensis, assembly GCA_018340775.1. Classification (NCBI taxonomy): domain Eukaryota; kingdom Viridiplantae; phylum Streptophyta; class Pinopsida; order Cupressales; family Taxaceae; genus Taxus; species Taxus wallichiana. Next base: position 114,428,906 of record CM031240.1, read on the forward strand.
TCTTACATGTGGCATGGATGTTCAAACTTCTACCCTTCGTATTAATCGTCACCGGGGAATTCACACATTCATCTCTTCTAGGTGTTATTGTTTCATTTAGTACTTAACACTTTACATTACTTGTTTATACACATTTTTCACATACTAGCTATCTTTATAACATGATAACGGGTGTTTCATGTTAAACAATTGTTTTGTAGGGATATTGGTTTTCATACTTGTTTGTTACATTGTATGCTCTTGTCTCGCTATTATTTCCATGCCTTGCCCTATGTTTGGTGTGCACACTTGTTTATTGTTTGTGTCCATTATGGCCTTATGTGTCTTGCGACATTATGAGTGGTGTCCCATGTTTACAACATGCTTTGTGTGGCTTAGTATTTATGCATGTTTGAATTAGTTTTCTTGGTAGCATGTACAATGTTTGCATAACTTATACACTATTTTCTACATGCATGTGTTTCACCACATAGGAGTACCGTATGAAAAAATGATTTAAAAGGTAAAGGTAAGGTACATGAGGAATACCTGGAGGTTGTGAAGAGGTTGTGCACTATTGTTGAATACCAAGCTGATTGTAGAGCAATCCTTTTGTCGGGAAGGACTACCTAAGAATCAAAGCAAGACCAAAAAATAGAGTTAATAACATAGGTTAGTGGATTACCTAGCATGAGCTAGATCCGAGAAAGCGGGTACTTCTTAGAAGGATGTCAATCCATGTCTTAATACAAATCAATGTTGATAAATATCATGAAAGGGATCCTACTGTAGTTATATGATTTAGGTATCTCACACAACACAATAGTCTAAATCTAATCTAAATGACGAATATAAGATTAAATCTAGAAGAATTGTTGGTTGGCAGGGTCTATAGGTATGAAAGAGGGTAGAAATAAGGTCTGGGTGAAGTCTTGGAGTTTTAGAGAGTTTTGGGTGGAGGAATGAGCTCGTTGGTCTGAGGGGAAAATGCCAGACACAAAGACCGATGCCGGTTGGGGAACCAATGTCGGTCACTGGTTATAACCAGGATTGGTTGGGTAACCAATCATGGTAGGGGCAATTGGGTTTCAAAGGTAGAAAGGAGGTTAATTTGGGCTCTCTGTGATTGCATAGAGTATTGGGAGGTCTTAGGTAGGGTGTAGGAATTTAGGTGAAGACTTAGCAAGGGTAAAAGGGGTGGTTAAAAGGGTAGAGTGGTTCCGGTTGGTGTCAAGTGAATGGGTTATGGAAAGGTATCCGGGAGAGGAAAGAGATGATTAGAAGAAGATAAGGTATCTAAAACAAAAAGTTAATGAAATCAATAACCTAGTTAAGAATACTTATCAGAGATCTAGAGATTGGTAGAAGGTGGTGGTTAGTGGGTGTGCATAGGAGAGATGAGATGAGATCCAATGCCATGAAAATGAAGGTTGAGTGCTTCTCCATGTGAATGGTTCAATCCTGTGAAGTCGTATATTGGTTGCTAGTGAAGAGTTTGATGCTTTGGTGCTCATTTGATCAATAGGTTATCGATTGAATGTCCAAGATGTGAAATCAAAGAAATGCCCACCAAAATAAGAACATGTGAAAAGAGTTTAAAATGCTTATTTAAAGGAACCGATGGTGGTTCCTTGACTGGCTTCCGATCGAGGAATAACTAGCGTCGGTTAGGGAGAAATATTCTTATTTTCTAAAAATAACATTTTCTCTCCCTTTTTGGCATGATTCAATAATGGTTATGGGTTAGGAGTCTTGATTCTCATTAAATCACATGGGAAATTGGTGGGAGAGGTAGTTGGCAATTAATATTAGGTTTAGAAGAAGTCTCAGTTGGTTAGGGGAGTGATGGCTCGGTCTTAATTATTAAATAGGTTTGGAATGGGTCTAAGGTGAGGTAATAATTAATCTAATATAGGTAATTAGATTAGTAAAAAATATGTGAAAAGGGGCATAGAGAGGGGTATGAAATAAAAGGGGACCTATAGGGTTTTATCCCAATTTTGGGTGTTTACATTTGCCCCTTTTATCACGTATTTGTACTAATGAGAGCGATGAAAAAAACAAGAAGTGGATGCCCCAGATATGGGTGGAGGTTATCCCCCTCAAACCAGGAACTGATGTAGAGGAAGGTAGAATTGGTGATGGGTTTGATAAGGTTGTAGGTGATGAAAAATAGGGTTATTAGAAGGTATAGGAAATAGGGATGATAGAGTGATTGAAATGTGGTGATATTCAAACACACGCACATGCTTAGAATACAAAAAGGCACAAGGTTGAAGGGCACACAAACACTATCCTAGAAACACAACGAGGCTAGTTGTAGGAATAGGTATAGGTGTGTTACTCAAACATCAAAATGTTTTCTTTGGTAGAGATAAACATCACGCAAGAAGGAAAGGTAAGGTCAGTATGCTAAACAACATGGGTAAAAGTATCACATGATAAAGTGAGTAAGTGAGTTTGGATTGTCATATAGGTGAGGTTAGGTTGGCGCATGTATAAAGGTAAGGTTATGGGTAAGGCGTAGGCGAAGGCAAACATGCCTCGAAGTATCTTTAGGGTGGTGATGAGGTGGTGAGGCTGTGAGGTGAACATGTAGGGATGTTGTAGGGTTGTGTCAGCTAGAAAGGCAAGTGAGAGAAAAAATTAGGGCTAATGAAGCATATTGAGTGATATGTAGGGTGACCGATGCGTGCCGATTCGGAGGAACCGATACACTGTAGGGTGACTGATGCCAGTCACCTAGGGCACGACTTTGAATGATGTTAGTTGCCAAAATAGTGAACTAAAAATGGAATCCCACCCAAACCTTTCTCATTTGAGCATTGGTTGAGTTGGAAAATGACTAGTGGAGAGATTATTCATGAGGAAGATGACAAACAGTGCTAGGAGATGAAGTTTGTGAGAGATAAGTGGGTGGAGGAGGTGATTTCATGGCCCCATGAGCGGTGAGCTAATTGGCCGGGGATTTGGGAGCTTTGTGACATGATAGAGGCAAGGGAAGGATCAGGGGGTGCTCTAGTTTAGGTTCCAACCATCCCAACATGGAGACACCGATGAGTAGAGGTAGGATTTGGGCTCTAGACTTGGTTTTGTTGAATTATAGGTACTAAAAATGTAAATGTTTTTGTTTTTGTTTTTGTTTGAAATTTTTATTGAAATTGGGGTGAAAACAAGGAATAAGGGGGTAAAATTAGATTAATTAGGTGTGAAATTGAACTTAGGTCCATTTAGAAGTAATATGGGTGGGTATTTGGGTGTTTTTATGAGTTTTTGGCAATGGGGGCATGGGGTTCGGCTTTGGGGCCAAACCAATAACCAACATCGGTCGATTATCAGTGATATCGGTGAACTAATTGGCTCCGTTAGTTGAAGGGGAATGACATCGGTAGGGGAATCGATGCTAGTATGTCGATTATAGAAAAAGGGGAAGAAAATGTTGATGTTAAGCCATCTAAGTGAATGTGAGGTTGGATAGGGGAAAAGATAAGTCTTAAAGAAGGGATGGGGTAAAAAAATGATGTTATAGGATTATTTCGAGGGGTATGGGGTTGGGTAGGTCAATAAGTGAACTAGTGAGAGGGATGGTATTGGTTAGGTCAATAGGTGAACTAGTGGGAGGGAAGATAGGTAAGATCGAAAAAGGGGAAAATAATGGCCGAGCTAACCTCTCGAAGACCGTATGCCTTTGGAGTGTGATGCAACATAGAATTTACCACGAATAACCTAGGCATGCTGACACATCACCCATCCTAAGCTGAGTGCTCACCCAAAGTGTGTAAAGGTACCAAGCCCCTCCTTAGAGTTGCTTGTGCAAGATGTGAACATGATGAAGATATAATGCATTCATATCCATAAATAGCATAAACATTCCATAGAGCATATTCCAAATCTAGATCTTAAAGAATCATGAATCAAATGATAAACATAATGAAATCAACCATGTAAGAACCAATTACAATCATGTTTAACACCATTATTCACCCAATATACTCCATTATATTAAAACATAGTAAATACAAAAGCTTCTTACAATAAGTAGTATCATAAGTTTATGCAAGTAAATCGATCTAGCAAAGATACCTCCGCAATAGCTCATACACAATTTATCTTTAACTACAAAAATAAATATATATTTATAAGGGTGGGGACTTTCCCTTCACCACTTATGCACTTCCCAAAATAGGTCACATGTTGAAAATAGTCATGCACCTTTACAATAACATGCACACATGCAAGTGCAATAATAATAGATCTCTTACAATTAACTAGCATTAGTAATCCTATTATTAACTTGAGCTCATACATGGCGCTTAGTATATGCTCTTCTCAAAATATCAATTGTGTGTCATGCAAGTCTCCATTCCATTGTGTGCTTTGTACATTATCTCCAAAAATAACCCTTAACCATGAAAATGACTAAGTCCCAAATCAATCTATCTTTTGCACATGTTTCCTTCCCTATCCTTTCATACCTTCAAATATGCCTTTCTCCCACACGTGAATATTTTGTGTGCCCTCTCCTTAGTGTCATATTCTGTCTACTCAACATTACCCCACACTAAAATACATTGCCGTCCTGGAAATGGGGTTCCTCCTGATGTTCCCAAAGAATAAATAATAAGAATGGAAAGAATTACTTTACAAAGAATGGACTTCTATTCTACAGCACCCTCTGCTTCAACTAGGAGGATCAACTCCGTGATATTATTCTTTAATCTCAGCCTCCAAGGCTTGCCAATCATCCAACACGTTTTTGGTCTTCTCTAGAACGTCTGTGGTGATGGATTCCAACTCATCCTAGGTCATCTCTCCCTTTTCATTTTGCAATACTAGGACAACATTAGCCATAACATACATCCTTCCCTCCATAAGTTCCATCTTTTGTGTTATGAGATTTCCAAGCCCATCCAACCTCTCCTTATGTGGATGTTGTATTGCTGTAAGGGATTCAAACTTTTTATTTTCTAATTCCAATCTCTCTGTGTGCCCTAAAGTCTCATCCTTCATTACTTTCATAACTTCATTATCTTCTAATATAGTTTTGATCTTGATCACTGTTCTGGAGCTACACATATGTTCAAATCTTGATATGATTTCTTCATCTCATCTTGTAAAGTTTGGAGAAATGCCTTGTACGATGAAATATTTCTAACCATGGAGGCCCTTGCTCTCTCTACTTCTTGTTCAGGGTCCTTTGGTACTAGCATGTAAATTGGTCCATCCTCAAGCACCAAATCAACTAACGTACACACATAATGCATAGCTGAAGGAAACTTTTTAGGTACCTTAGACTCTAAGTGCGGTCTTGCTTTTAGGACATAATCACCAATTTCTTCTGCCATGTTGATGAAGGCTTCATTATTTTTCATTCTAAGTCCTTCTCTCCTTTTAGATGCGCTATTTTTGCAAATTTTTCCTTGTTATCTTCTCGTAGTGCTCTAATAGTGGAAACCTTATCTATGTTCCTCTGTGTAACCTCTGTAGATACCTTAACCAAGGCATTTCTCACATGCTCATCAGACATGAGAGTGGGCTTTATAGTCATGTGCCTACTCTGCGGTGCCTTCTTCATTCTTCTTGACACACATGAATCCTCACATACATAAAAATTGGGCTTGTCCATGTGAGTTTGCATGGACTAGGATAATTATTTCCTCACATGTGTAGTGGCCATGTCTAGGTCCATCAACTCCCATCCATACAACCCCTTAAGGCCCATTGTGCTCTAGAAATGGGCGTGAACAATTTTACTTGTGTCCTTAGCATAGCCCATACTTGGCCCAACATACTCCCCACTGGTTCTCCTCATTCTTGGCCCCTTAGGAATTTGAGTGCCAAGGTTTGGAGTTGGATCTTCGATGTTTTTAGCAATATCATGCTTTGTTTCCTCTACCTCCTTCACACCTTCCTCTTCATCCTTCATATCCTCATCCTTGGGTTCTTTGACATCTTATGGCTGTATACGGGTTATAGGAACACTCTCTGCGAGACTCCTCCATCTCCACATTCAGCTTTAGTTTTGTCCTCTTCCTCTCAGTTGTCTCTTTCTGAGGAGAGAGTCATTATTATCTTCTTATAGGGCCGTGAAGGTCCCGTGCCTTAGGACCTTGTTCTTTTGAATACCCTTTTAAAGCGGCGATCTCCATGGACTACTTCCATGTCCAAGTCTTTGTCTTCTTATTGTACTCGAGGTGGAGTACTGCGCACTCGGTCTCTACTATGTCCTAGGCTACCTTCACCTCTATGATCTAAGCCACCATTATCTTCATGTTATTTGTCCTCATCTACCACTATATTTTCTGCAGGTTGTGAGGCTGGCACATTCTCCACTATATGTTTTCCTTTAGGTGGCCCTGGGAGCGTGAACTCATTTTCTACATACTTGTTATTCTCCATCTTAGGCTTAAGCTGAAGGTATATGAGTGCGGCTCCACTGTCCCCAATAGCCAAGCTTATTGGCTTCATACTTATGACATCTAAGATGAGCCTCTCAATGTAGGAAGTCTAGCTTTGATACTATCAACAATTTAATCTACCTTGAGAGGAAGACGTTAAAATCGATCAGAATTTTTTTGAAAAATCTTCGCAAAGAATATCTCTACATCTTTAAGTTTCTCCAAGTCCCAAAGTCTGAAAATTCAGATTTCAGGCTTCGGGATTTTCCTTTCGGGGTTTAATTGGCTTAAATTCGAGACTGTGTTTTTCAAGTTCCAAGTCCAAACCCCGAAAGTTTGAAATTTTAGACTTTCGGGCTTTTAGGTTTCGGAACTCTAAGTCACGAATTTTAGAAATTTCCTTATAGAATTCTAAAGTCTGAAAACCCGAAAGTCCAAAATTTTGGACTTTTGGGCTTTCAGGTTTCGAACTAATGGTTGCATTTTTGAAAAAATCCTCTCGGACTTTCAAGTCAAAAGACTAAAGTCTGAAATTTTAGACTTTCAGGCTTTCAGGTTTTAGAACTCTCCCGATTATTTATGAGTCATTTTCTTTCGGAATTCCGAAGTCCCAAAGTCTGAAATTCTAAAATTTCAAACTTTCGGGCTTTTAGGTTTCAGAACTCTTTCGAGCCTTTTTATGATTTTCATTCCTTAATCTCTGAAGCTCAAAACCCCGAAATTCCAAATTTAAATTTTAGGCTTCCAGGTTTCATAATTTCAGAGCTCTCTGCATTTAATTCCCACCTACCTCCATATGGATTGAATTTTCTCCATTAATATCGAGTTTTTTTCTATTTAAATCACATTTTTCTTATCATTTTCACTTGACACTTTGCTCTGACAACTGATTTTTCACTGTATTTCATACTTTTCAATGTCATCCTCAAGGTATTTTTTATTTTTCTTTTCTTTTGGTTTAAGATCTTTTGTTTGTTTCCTCCTTGTTTATTTTATTTTTTCTTCCTCTGCATACCTTGGGAAATGAAAATCTATTTCCTACCATGATTCCATGATTTGAGTTTCTGCAGGCACTCGTAGTTACAGGGATCTTCTCGAGTTCTCTAATTCACCCCCTCGGCACCTTTTATTTTTAAGATTTCAGAGATTCAAGTTTTTCAAAGATCTTTATTTTCGAGACTTTTGGAACTTTGGATTGTTCGACACTTCTCATTTTTGGAGATTGTGCCATTCAAATTTCGAGTCCTCATTTTCAGAATTTTAGAGGTCTTCATTTCAGATATTTACATTTCGGGATTTTGGAGTCCTCATTTTAAGAATTTCAAGGTCTTCATTTCAAAGATTTGCATTTTGGGATTTCAAAGTCCTCATTTTTAGAATTTCGGAGGTCTTTATTTTGGAGATCTACATTTTTGGGTTTTCAAAGGTTTCCATTTCAGAATTTTTCATTTCAAACTTCTCCAATTTGGGTTTTCAGAGATTGGAGATTTTCAAGTTTTCAGACTACCTTCTTTGGCATTTCAGAACGTAGAACTTGATGTCTACTTCCACTTCCAAGGGAAAGGAAAAAATGAAATACTTGTTCCTCGGGGTTGCCCCTCACTCTTGCTTATCTTCTGACCTAGGGAACATAGGGGACACCGACCTTGGAAAAATTGATTTTCTAGACTTCTAGGCAAGGGTGAAGGCCCCAAATAAGAAACCATGGATGCATGATATATATGACGGTGGGATTTCTCTCACCGTCTCTTTTCCCACATCCATGCATTGCCTAGAATTTTTTTGGCTGCAACAACCCACTATGATGAAGAATCTATTTCAGTTAAAGATGTTGATGGAAAATTTGTGATCTGCTTGGACCCAGATTTCTTCAAATATTTTCTCAAACTCCCTGATGTTGAAGACTACGCAACCATTTCACCAGAATCAGCGGTGGAACATTGGGACAAGGAAGTAAAATTGTGCACAAGGGTCATGTTGAAAACTTATCTGGCCAAGAGCTTTGCCAAATTACCAAAGACCATGCATCGGTTAGATTTTATTCAGGAGGTCAGTGACCTTATTGTGTTACTAAGAAGAGTCTCAGGTCTTTCCTCCATGAAGGAATTTTAGGAGTGGATGTTCTTATATATCATGACCATAAAAATAATAAGGAATTTATCAGATGGGGGAGCATATCAGTAGCTCCATTTGCTATCAGTTGAGTAGAGTGCATTCTTCCAAATGTTTCTATATGACATCCTTCTTGGTTATGCCATAACTGCCATGGGAGATTTCATTGGATTGAATACTAAGGGTATTTGAAGAACCTCCCAAATCTACGATTTCTATCCTCAACTCACACTTGGATGAGGGAAGAAGACAATTTCGCAGATGAATATTGCCTTCTTTGATGTTATCCTCTACTGCTTCGATAAGGAGTCATGTATAATTGGAGAATTTCGAGACAAGGCCTTCAAGAAAGTGCATGAGTGGGGAAGTATCTATCTTTAGTTCCCCACATTTAATTACATTCAAATTCCTTGTTTTGTGGGTGCTCCCAGCAAGCTACCTATATATCCCACTAACAAGTGGGTCTTGTTAGAATTGGTTCGACAATTGCTTTGAACTACCACAAGATCCATAATAAAAGGCACAAAGTGGGAATGTAATTCCCTATCTCGATTGGTAGATAAACTTGCCCAAATATTTACAAGTCCAAGAATGTAGATGTAGAAATGGCAAAGGTAACCTTGGGAAATTTCCATCATAGACCAATTTTGACTATTGGGGAAAATTTAGCCAGACAAGTTAGTCTAGTTCTCATGTGCCCCAGTTAGAAGATATTTGGATCCATTTTCGAGATGAATATATCATCCCATAAAGATATTATGAACGAATAACTTTGGATGAAGTTCAACAATTTGGAATAGTTAACATACCAAAACACATGCAGGATAATGATGAAGTTTTGGATGAATTGTATAAAAATAATAATATTTCCAATCAACCATTGCCATGGATTGATTGGTATGTAGAAGAATGTTGCAACACAAAGGAAAGGGTGGGACCCATTTTGCAAAGAACTCACAGTTGGTTGGTTACCTTGGGAATCTCACCTAAGGGGTCAGAATAACCTATTAATATAGGGGCCCCATCAACCACGAGAAAATTGACACCCAAAAAGGGGAAAAGATCAACCCAAAAGACCCATATGGTTCCAAAACAAATTTCATTTATTGTTGGGAGCTCATCTCTCTCCATGGATCTTGTTCCCAAATTCATGCATCCAAAAACACCTGTGATAGAAATAGTTGAAGTCAGTGATTCTCCTAGTGTCCCATAAGACCCATCATTTCCCTCTTCTCTCCATTTTCCTCTTCCTATAACAATTCCTTCCACTTCTACTATCGTTTCTTCTTTCCCATCACCTTCTATGGCTCAAGTATTCTCATCTCTTCCAGTTCTCTCAGCTGGAGAAATTATTGGGTTACACATTTACGCCTCACTCCCCTAACAATTCCATTTTCCTCCATCTCATCCCCTAACATTATTGTATCAAATCCTATGGCAATTCTCACATCCACCCCATCCATCGCTACCACTACCATTCAAATTCCAACTAATTTCTTGGTACTCTTGTGCTGGCTAACGCTTTAGTCTTGAGTCAATTATGTTATCTTCATTAGCATCATCCATTCTAGAATGGTTTTTCGACAAACTCCAAAGCAAAATAAGAAAGCACCTCTTTGAGATGTAATAGATTTTAGCATATTGGAACATACCCCAAAGAGACAGGCCAAGAGGCCAAAGATTGTTTCAATCTTGATGGTGAATGCATCTAGGGAACGAGTTGTGGAGGTTGCCACTCCTATTGAGGGAAAAACTAAAGAAACAATTACAGTTGTAGATTATCAGATTTCTAGATTCTCATTGGGTAAAGCCACTCATGAAGGAGAAAAAAAGATGTACACACTGCCCTTGGAAATCTACTGGAAAAATATGATAAGGATAAAGCTTCCAAGGATGAGCTTAAGGCCAAGGTCGAGCAACTCACTGCATTGCTACGGAAAGTAACAAAGCCAACTCCATCTACTAAAGTCTCAACTACTACGGCCATGACAGTTTCATCTACTATTGATGATATTTCTTATCATGAGATCAAAAGATAGGCCAAAAAGGGAGATCAGTAGATGGATGGATGGAACATATACTGTAGGAGGCTGACCCTTTAATTAAAGAAGTTGTTGAGATATATAATGATTTACTTGGCTTGGGAAAACTCTTATTTGTAAAATGGATGAATTTTTTTAGAAGATATTAATAATCTGAATTTTAATTTGGCAACATGGGGTGATATTAAAGAGGAATATTTGGATCTAATCTGCTCGGAGGACGTAATCGATGATGCTACTAAGTTGTTTGAATATCAAAAGCCATGGAATTAAGTGTCAGAGATACAAGATCTAATTAAGAAGTTATATGATAAATGAGTGGAGATTACAGATGATTTGAGATTACAAATGCTTTCAATGAAAATATTGGCACTCTTCTAGAGGATAAAATCAAGCAGAATTTCAAGGATTTGGTGAAACGTGATGATGAAGTTACTAAAAATTTCAGCAATGAATCTATGGACAGTGGTTTTATGCCAAAATGTCATAAGAATATTGAAGATTTTTTTGAGTAAACTTAGAAGAATCCCATTAAATTTACGAGGGAGATTGAGACAACAGATGTGGTAAATCACTATGCATGTGGGCCTTGGGATGAGGAAATTCAAGGGATCATTAAACACTTCATCGAGTATAAACATTGAATGGCTACATGGGAGGAAACACAAAAAAACCTACTAACGAGGAAGGATTTGCAGAACCAGGTCAAAGTTGAGCGGCCATGAAAGGATAGATCCAAGCTCTAGATCAGTCAAAGTTGAAGGGTTGATTGGGTCAAACCCTTGTAGTAAATTTGCTATTTTTATGGGATCATGTTCCCTTGAATTAATGACATTTATATTATTAGTACATGTTAGTTAAGGGCCTAGTCGTAATGGCTCAGCCTAGAAGAACTTATAAATAGTTAGGTTTATGGAGTTATTGGAGGATCATATTTTTGGTGAAGTTTCTCTTCAAGCTTGGGAGAGTGATTCAGATATTTAAAGAACCTTTAAATTATATTCGGAGAGATATATTGTCTTGGAGAAACTAATTTATTGTGCTAAATGGTTGGTTTATATATGCTTTGTGAATGTATGATTCCTTAGTATAGATGGTTGGTTTGCCTTTATTTCAGATCATTTTTATTTCATGTTATGGAAAAGTGATATAACATCTTCTATGTCATTTGTGGAAAAAGTCTTTTCCTTTTGTCATTTAAAGTTATATTATCATTAACCATCATCGGAAAAATGAATGTTTGATATGTGCATGTGTTTTATCCTCATGGCTAGTTAATTGTGTGTCTAATTCAATTTGGTCTCTCTATTTTGTATGATTCAAGTTTTAACAAAGGAATGCATGCTTCTGGTTTGTGGTATTTTGTGCCCTTTCTAAAGTTGCAATAGGTGAAGGTGACTAATGATGTCTACATCTTACTCACATTAACCCTTCCTGTGATTCAACATATCCTTTTATTCGGTGCATCACCATCCCTAGTTTAGTTTCCTTTTATAAATATCTTTCCCTAAAACTCAAGAAAATGTTAGCCTAAGATTAGATAGCCATTTTATTGCATTAGGGTAGTACGACAGCTTGAGAGGTGATCCCATGTGTCCCAATCACACTAAACAACATGTGTATAGTCTGGGCATTAGTTTGGCTTTGGGGGTGCAGTGATTTGGCAACAACAATTTTTGGCACGCCCGGTGGGACTGAGAATTGGTACTTCTCTTATCATTTGTACAAATCAAAGTACCTTACGACTCTATATCTCTAGATTTCAAATCTCAGTGCATCAACTTATGTGAAGAATTCAGACAAGAGCTTATTCAAATCAGGGAGGTTATCAACACATCAAACTTTCCTTGTCTCCTCCAAAGAGAAGAAGCAAAAGTGTTTGAACTTCACCAGCTGCAACTTTATCTCATAGGGGTTATTCACTTATTTAGCTCCTCCACATGAAAGGTTTCCTCCACCAAAGGACAAAAACCTCTTGTTGTTATGGCACATAACCAAGTTTTCCCCCTTTCAATGCAAGCAGTCCACTTCTGTTGGCTCAATGTGACCCTATACCTATTGCAGTGCTCAAAAGTTTACCCTTTTACACAGAATACGCTCATGTTACTCCAATAGAACACATTCTTGATGTAGCCAACATCTAGTGCAAATACATAATATCATAGAGGATGACGTTGTTGTGGACTTCTGCCACTTCCTTCAGGAAAAGCACTTCAATGATTTTGAGGGTTATGTGTTGGAAATATAACCACTTGGAAAAATTTAGGAGAGAAGCTCTGTAAATAATTTAAAGACAAGAGTGATCACCTATCACTCTTAGAACAACTCACTACCATAAAGAGAGCTCCCCAAGAGTACATGAGTGATTTCAACTTCCGATTTCATAGGACTTGGAATAGGATTCCGGCACTCATTAAGCCTTCTCCAAATAATGCATTTTTGTACTATTTGTGAGCTTTGAATAGTGATGTAGCAGTTATGATCCAATCCATGGGGGAGCTACATTACCTGATGCTTACGACATAGCCATAAATGCAGAAAATTCCTTAATTTAGGCTGGAAAGATAGCTCCTCGACCGCCCATGCCATTTTCTCTGGATCTTACAAATAATCAGCCTATCATTGTGCCTATCCAAAAACCTCTAATTAGCTAGCTCAATCTGTCCCAACCTCTTCAAATGATCTATTTGAAGTCAAATCACTGCTGCAGACCTTTGGAAATGAGCTTGTAGCAATTAAAAGGTAGCAGTCCCAATATGCTCGACCGTTCCAATCCCAATATCAAGAAAATTGTCCTCCTTTTCAAGGAAATAATTAGGCCTAACTAGGTCATTGGCCAAGCAGCAAGTGTGAAGCCTTTGAACTTTTGGAACCCTTCTATTACTAGTTCATCCAAAGCCATAGTACCAGTCCAAAATAACCTCATTCAAGATTATGAGTGGTGTTATCCTTGTTCTCAGCCTCACAACCAAAATATTTTCCCAAACAGAGTTTTGAGTCAGGCCCTTATGGTCCAAAGCATATCCACTCCACCTAAATCATCCACCGGACCATCCACTCACGAGAGTCAAGACCAGCCTTCTGATGAAACTACACTACTAAATTGGAAAACAAAAGACTTTTGTGGTTTGAATACGATTCCTCCACTATGGCATCCAACACACGTTCCAAGAAGAGGAAATAGACCCGTAATCTTCCAAAACTAATCAGGCATCTATTTCACAGTCCCAAACACGAATATCAGATGATAAAGACACAAGAAGGAAATCACCGAAAGTATCCATAGATCAGTCTACAAAGAAGGATGGGACTTCAAGTATCACAATGCCCAAGATGCATTTTCCAAAGGAAGCCTCTAATGCCCTAAAAGGTATTAGCAAAGTTGGGGCAATTCCATTCAGCATTGTGGAGAAAATGAAGAAGACCAATTTGAGCATCATGATGTGGGATGCGCTCTCAATCCCTTCTCAGAGGAACTTGCTACGGGAGGCTTTGAATAGATTTAGCCCTACCAAAAAATCATCAGGTCAAGAAGTAGCAATGGCAACCAGCCTGTGTAAACCTGATTCGAAAATAACCAGATTATTACTACCTGATCTCGGACCCTTATAGGATTTAATTATTTGCTGATAATTTTCTCCTTTTAAGTAATCAATTTAAAATAAAATGTAAGACAATAAGACAATTGCACAAAGATTGATTATGGATTTCGGCAATTGCCTACGTCTCCTACGGTTCATGGTCGAACCGTTCCACTAGTCAAAACTTGTAAGTTACAATAGTACTTTCACAAGAAAAGCTAATAGAATTTTACTTGCCTATCAGTACACCAGTTCTTCAGGACGACAAGGGTGAAAAATAGCACCCGACTTCCACCTTCCTGGCATACAATCTCCTTCGGTTGTGATCGGCCGTCCTGACGCAAACAATGCGAAGCTAGCACTCTAGTCGACAATCCAGGATTTGCAAGTAATTGGTGTGGATCAATGGGCCTATTGGGTAGTTTATAATTTACTCCCAATCACAAATATTTCATCTACTATTGCCTAAAATAATAGGCCAATAGACAATACCTGTTGACACATCCCACAAATAAGCTTAACAAATAATAAGCTTGGGATCTGTGTGTGTGTCCATTACAATAGAATGGGTTCCCTATTTATACAAAAAATAGGGCCCTTAAAAAATGCAATATAATTTATCCTAAGGCTATTTTTAAACCTTAGCCTCACCCGTAGCAAAATTAATGGGATAACATACCCATATAGGGCGGTTTGCATTTTTAATGGGATAAAAATCCCATAAGGAGCGGCTTTTGTTGAAATGGGATTAAATCCCAAATGGAGCTGCATTTGGATAAGGTCCCACATTTTTGGCGGTGGGGGATAATGTCTAAGGCTTTAAATAGCCTTCCTCCATGCATATGTGAAGTGGTCAAAAGACCACGTTAGGCTTAACCACCCCCATTTAATTCTCCTCTCCACATGGATTTCCACGCATAGAATAAGCATTCCCTACCACCGCTTCACTCCTCCTCCACGTGGAAGTATGTTGGTGTAATAATACTAATGTATAAACATTAATATGTATATATGTGGTTTGGCATATATGCGTGCCATTTGGAAAGTGGACTTACCAAGATAATATAATTTCAACCCATACAATGTGGCATAGAAATAATTAACTCGGTAAATAGCATATATTCCACTTGTCGTCTCCCGATAGGAAAATCAGTGAATTCGATGAGTGGTGGCAAGCCACGTGTCACAGTGCAATTGGTCCAATATTGACCAAGACCATAGTTTGACTTTCCCGATGTCGAACTTTGACCAACATAGCTAGAGCTCCCAATGTCATCACATTTGTCGTGTTCTCACAGGTCGTTGGAAAGCTCTCGAGATGATCTTCTGCACTAACACCATTTAGGGTTTTTAGGGAACTTTCAAAAATGATCCCCGATCACAACTTGAAACAAAAGTGTTTTCTAAGGCCGACATTTTATATCCCACTGATTACCGGTGATCATTTGGTGCACAATTATATGATCAAATCTAGAGCTAGTAGTTCCGTAAAGGCCAAACAGATTGCATATGTGTTAAGAATTCCATATACTCCAATTTCAAGAGGATTTGTCCAATTAGATGGTACTATAGTCCAAACTATGGGGTCATTAAGGGGCTTCAACTTACTATCCATGTCTGTCCTAGCTTGACATTCACACAAGACATATCTGTTATTGATCTCCCTTCCCTCTTTTCCATTTTCTTATCACATGATTTCATTGCAAATATGGATGGTTATTTGTCATCAGACTGGTCGCATATGATCCTTAAAATTCGGTACAGGACAAAGGTGACTATAAGAGCTAAAACTATTTGTCATAATCATGTGGAACCGTACCGCTAAACCCATAAATGGGAATTATGCCATTGGTGATCCAGATGAGGAGGACGTAGATCACGAGCCAACTACTCTCATGGAAGAAGTTCTTGACATAGTGCTTGATGAAGTAAGTATCAATCACCAATATGATCCCTATGCTAATTTATTAGCAGATGAAGAATCTGGTTTCTTCTTCTGGAAGAAATAGGATTGGGGACATACTGCATTCATGAAGAAGATACAATCATACCACAACTTGTCAAAACATCAAGCGATTCAAAAGGACTATGGAAAATGTTCTTCGATGGCTCAAGAAGTAAAAATGGATCTAGTGCAGGGGTTATGTTGATTTCTCCGAAGGAGATAAATATTTCTCTTCCTTTTGGTTGCAATTTAGTTGTACTAATAATGTTGCCAAATATGAGGCTCTCATACAAGGAATTCAGCTGGCCCAAAAAAGAGGAATCCAAACCTTGACCATCTTTGGTGATAGTGAATTGGTTGTGCACCAAGTAATAGCCCATAGTGCATCAAAAAATGATCTATTGAGATCATATAAAAATCAGGTTTGGGACCTGATAGAAGATTTCAAGCTTTTGGAATTCATGCAATTCCCAGAAGCAAAATCAAGATGCTAACAGGCTTGCTACTATTGGCTCCTAGTACGATGTACCTATAGACATCATGAAAGAAGAGCAATAGATGGTCAAAATGGTGGTCTGTCCTATAGTACCAGATAACGTAAGTAGTTGGCAGGTGTTCGATAGTGATCAAAATATTTTCCTCTTCCTACAACAAGAAGCGAGAGTTCACTACCAAACATCAAGATAAACTTCAAAATTCTTACGATGATCAAATTATATAGCTGAAAGGAAACAAGCTGCCAAAAGGTCTTAGTTACATTGGAATCTATCTTTAATTCAGATGACCAGGCCAAACGAAAGAGCACTAATATGGTGGTCAAGGAAGAGGATTTTGAAGAGGTCGAGGTGGAAAGCAAAAACTTTTTAAAATTGGTAAGGTATGCACTGCTCAAGAAAAGAAATCTTTCATTGAACTATGTCAAGAATATCATGATATTTTTGCATGGAGTTATAAAGATCTGTATGGTTTTGATCTCGGCTTAGCTCAACACACCATTGAGATGGATCCAAATGCTAAGCTAGTTCATCAAAAACAGAGGCCAATTAATCCTAAAATTGAGCCACTAATGAGGAAGGAGCTAACCAAGCTTATTGAGGCCTACATAATTTTTCCCATTAAGCATTCCTCATGGGTAGCCAACCTGGTTCCCGTGAGAAATAAGAATGGGGAGATTCAGCTATGCGTGGACTTTAGAGATTTGAACCATGCCTCATTAAAATACCACTACCCTCTTCCATCAATGGAGAAAATCCTCCAAACAATGGTAGGGCTCAAAGGTTTTCTTTTCTTGATGGATATTCGGGATACAATCAAATTCTGGTCCAAGAATTTGATCAATTCAAAACGGCTTTCACTACTAAGTGGGGCATGTATTCTTATAACAAAATGCCATTTGGGTTGTCTAATGTAGGGGCTACTTTCCAAAGAGCCATGGACATGGCATTCAAAGGACTCATTAATGATATCATCTTAGTTTACCTTGATGATATAACTGTATTCCAAACATGTTGAAGACCATATCACACATCTACGAAAATTTTCCAAAGATGTAGAGAATTTGGGGTCTCATTGAATCCTAAGAAGTGTATTTTCACAGTTCAAGAAGGAAATTTGTTAGGACATGTTGTTTCCGTAGAAGGATTGTCTATTGATCTAGCTAGAATTCATTCAATTATGTCCCTATCTCTTCCAAGTCACAAGAAAGGTCTCCAAAGCTTCTTGGGAACCATAAATTTCATGCGGAGATTCATTCCTCAATTTGTAACATTGGCTAAACCACTCACAACCATGCTAAAAAGAACATTCCATTCTCATGGATGAAAGATAGGAGGGAGAGTTTTGAGGCTATCAAAATGGCCATTTCCCAAGCCCCCACACTAGTAAATCCCAGGTTTGACAAAGATTTCATTCTCTATGCTTTCACGGGTCAGGAAAGTATTTCAGGGATTCTCACCCAACAAAATGACAATCTGATGGAACAACCAATTTCCTTCTTCAGTCAGTCTCTCAAAGAATATGAGCTCAAGTATTCCTTCATTGAGAAACAAGTCTTTGCAGTCATTTGAGCTCTGAAGAAGTTCAAGCACATGTTGTCCAACAACAAAGTACACTTGATGGTTTCTCATCCTGGCGTCAAGGATTTTTGTTGAACAAATAAATGAACGAGAAGTGTGCAGGGTGGATCACAAAAGTAATGGAGTATGATGTACACATTAAAGTCACTAAACTTTTTAGGGGCAAAGGGTTATGCTAGCAAGAGTGGTTGCAGACATGGAGACCAAAGATGTAGAGGATGCCACACTCCTAAACATCAACGAAGGTGACTATCAGGTTGAATGGTTAAAAAGATGTAAAATTTCCTCCTCTCAGGGGCATATCCTTCAAAAATGGATAAAGTATAAAGACACAATTTTCATCTCCAGACTATTCCATACATCCTGATCAATAATGTTCTTTTTCGTAAAGACTTGAATGGTGTGCTTCTGTGCTACATAAAACTAGAGCAAGTGAATAAAATTTTAGAATAATTTCACAATGGTTTATCCAGGGGACATTACTCTGCTTGGAAAACCACCACCAAAATTATGTGAGTTGGTTATTATTGGCCAGATTTGTTCAAATATTCTCATCTCTGGGTAAGGAAATGTAAGGAATGCACCCTTTTTGTAGGTAAACAAAACTTGCAACCCTTCCCCTACACCTTATTCAGGTAGATCAACCTTTCATTCAATGGGGGTTGGACTTTATTGGGATGATTAACCCTCCTTTCAGTGATAGACACAAATGGGTTCTTACATGACAGATTATTTCACTTGATGGACAGAGGTGGTGGCTTTAAAAGAAAGTAATGAAAAGGCGGTCCTTGATTTCCTAGAAAATATAATGAGGAGGTTCAAAGTTCTATTTACCGTCATCTCTGATAATGCAATGGATTTCCTTGGTTTAAATTTAAGTGAGTGGGTAGTTACAAATGAGGTCTATCTTAAGAATTCATCCAATTACTATCCACAGGGAAATGGGTTGGTGAATCCGAATGAACAAGAATCTCATAAGGATCATCAAACAGACGATGGAGGATAACAAAAGGACCTGGCATACACAACTTAAGACTACCTTATGGGTGGATCAAATCACCCCTAAAAAGGCCATTGGAAACTCTCCTTTTATGCTCATCTACGAGAGGGAGGCAAAGCTTCCGCTCTCCCTGGAGTTACCTTCTTTGGAATTGGCTCATCAACTTGAAGTTATGGAAAATGGTTCCTTAACAGTGAGGTTTTCTAAACTCATGGAGTTAGAGGAATTTCAAGACAAGGTTATGAAAACTTTAAGCCAACATTAGGCTCAAGTTAAGAAAAATTTCAACAAGAAATCTTATGATAGGAATTTTCAAGAAGGAGATTTGGTTCTCAAGTGGGACAAAGATAGAGCCAAACCAGGTAGGCATGCCAAGTTTGACGCTCTTTGGAGTGGACCGTATGTTATCTCGAAATGGTATAGATAGATTTGCATAATAATAATACTTTCTTGATATTCAAACGTACAAGATATTACAAATAAATAGGAGAAATTGATCCTATTTTCTAGGAGGTTGTTCTAACAACACTCCTCACATTTCTTATTTACGTGAATTTGGTTTAACAACCAAATCACATTCAAATAACTATATGAGTTGTTATTACAACTCATTTACTCCACATTATTATATTCACCAATATGTAAATATAATAAACACATCTAAATAATGTGAGCACTAAACAAGTATTCCTAACATTCCCCCCCTTAGTGCAAACATGGGAGAACAACAATTGCACTTCCTTTTGTAGCGTGCCCCCTGTGCATGCTCATGATCTGGATGGTTTTTTAGGACAGCCAACAACCTCAACATGGATGGTTTTATAGGACAACCAACAACCTCAATATCATGATGCTGCTTTTCTTTTGTGCTTTCATCTGTCCACTATGCTTTTCCTTCAGGGAATTATGTAGGAAACACAACTGGCATATTACAAAACCACACAATAGAAGATATATTGAAAATATTTCACATTACTTCCTATAAGAATCGTAATGTTCTTAATCGTAGTCTCTATCATTGATCGCTACCACTCGATCTCGAACAACATAGAAAACTGCCACTGCCACTGGAAGCTTTCCTTGACTAAGTCATTTTGGGTGTAGAATGGGAATGGAACTTTGGTATGTATTCCCCCCCACAATGTGAACTTCCACTCAAATAGATACTGAGAAGCAAAATGCATCAAAGAACATACTCCTGAATGGATCTTGCTAGTTAGGTCTTGCTGCACATGGTCACTAATGCTAGTGAACGTATTCTTCTAGCTGACCATCTTCCAAAGAAGTATGGAAGTCAGAGGACCAAGTCGGTCGGAGGATCACCGGCGGTCACACCGCACTCCAACACAACTCTCTTTCCAACATCCATCAAATACCACACAAAACAGGAACACTACAAACTGAAGCACACTGAAAAAATGGAAACCACACTGAAAATTATATACTCACACCATACATATGCCACCACAAACACTTCGCACGGCCCCGTCGTTGGTGAATAATGAGAGGTCGTTGAATGACCTCCAGCCTCCTGTGCCTCCATCCTCTAGTTGCATGCTACTAACTCAGCGGAATATATCTTTGAAGCTCATCAAGTTTCACATTGTACTTTATTTTGTCTCTCCCCCGCAATGTGAAAACAATTATTTCCAGACGTTGGATAACACCGAAAATGCGTCTGTGAGGCAATTTTTATTTTTCTTTAATATTTGACAAGGACACTATTGACAAGACTCGATAATACTATTTTGACAATATGACAAACACATATCTTGATGACTAACATAAAATCCAATTAAAGATTGGATTTTAATAGATAAACAAATTGTGATTTTTAAAAAAATGACTATTGAGACTAATGATGACAAGACTAGTATTATAACAATACAATTCGACTTTATCACAAAAAACTAACACGACTAATTACCAATTTCCGTTGGAGGAAAACACGGATCTGATGCATGAAGGGTTGTTACACGAAAGTGCTGGGTTGACTGAACTACTTGGAGAGCTCCTAAAATACCACGGTCCATGCGAAAATTGAGAGTGTCTTGATACACCATTACAGAGTGAATCTGATCATTGGAAGTAGGTCGATCTGTACAATCGAATGGAAGAATTCATCAGAGAGGAGTGTCAGCTAGATCTTTATCATAGAACCGTAGCGTTTATATGAAATGTAGAATCTCCAACTTGGGTGGATAACACAATGGTAGATAACACATGCAGGGAAGATGTTTAAATGGACTGGAGCATGTTTAAGGACATGCATAGATATTTTGAAGAGGGACATGTTTCCTGTTGGAGACGTCGAAGCTTTTCTACCGCTCACAGACAGGTGGAATGCCATGATTTGCAAGCCTTTAAATACAACCAAGAGTTAATTGAACTTGTAACAAGGAATACACGAGCTCCATCAAATTCATTCAGAGGAAGAATATACACAAACGAATTCAGTCCCACCGCAACCACTATGTCATGCTGAGAACGCAGATTTGATTCTCAACGATGAAGAGGTAATGACAGTCAACAATCTGAGAGTACAGAGATATCAGGCTTTAATGCAGAAAATTCCAGATCTGATGTAATGATGTACTCCCACTCATTGCTCCACGTAGAAAATAACAACGCCCTTTGGAAAGAACACGAATATCACAAATTTTTTTAAAAATATAAAGATGCTTCACAAAATCACTCTCATTAACCAGGGAAAATGTGAATAGCAAAAGATTTTCCCTGTATAATATATCATGGATCCATAGTCACTCTGATACCAAATGAAATGGTATAGACAGATTTGCACAATAATAATACTTTCTTGATATTCAAACGTACAAGATATTACAAATAAATAGGAGAAATTGATCCTATTTTCTAGGAGGTTGTTCTAACAACACTCCTCACATTTCTTATTTACGTGAATTTGGTTTAACAACCAAATCACATTCAAATAACTATATGAGTTGTTATTACAACTCATTTACTCCACATTATTATATTCACCAATATGTAAATATAATAAACACATCTAAATAATGTGAGCACTAAACAAGTATTCCTAACAATCTCCGGTTGAAAAGAGGTGAATTCATTTCGTCTATCTAGGCTCAATGGAGAAGAATTTCCCATTCACGTGAATGGGATACATCTCAAAGCTTGCTTTTGAGATTGTCTCACCCTTGTACAGTGTTTGTTTTTCTTTTTCTCCAAGTGCTTCGCACATTGTTTTGTTCTCTTTCCTTTCTTTTGTTTCTTTTGGGGTGTCCTCTGAATGTAGTTTTCTTCCAGGACTCCTTTTACCCAATGGTTTGTATAAGGCTATTGATCTAAAAAGCTTAGCAGAAAGCATTCCTTAGAGGTCACCAAAAATGTTACCAATTTAATCTACCTTGAGAAGTAGACTTTAAAATCGATCAGGAATTTTTTTTGAAAAAATCTTCACATAGAAGATCTCTACATCTTGAAGTTTCTCCAAGTCCCGAAGTCTGAAAATTTAGATTTCAAACTTTGGGGATTTTCCTTTCGGGGTTTAATTGGCTTAAATTTGAAACTATGTTTTTCAAGTTCTAAGTTTGAAACCCCAAAAGTCCAAATTTTGGACTTTCGGGCTTTCAGGTTTCAGAACTCTAAGTCATGAATTTTAGAAATTTTCTTATAGAGTTCTGAAGTCTGAAACCCTGAAAATCCAAAATTTTGGACTTTCGAGCTTTTGGGTTTCGGAACTAATGGTCGCATTTTTGAAAAAAATCCTCTTGGACTTCTAAAGTCTGAAAGTCTAAAAGTTTGAAATTTCAAAATTTTGGGCTTTTGGGTTTCGGAACTCTCCCGATAATTTACAAGTCATTTTCTTTCGGAATTCCAAAGTCCCAAAGCCTGAAAGTCCGAAATTTTGGACTTTCGGGCTTTCAGGTTTCAGAAATCTTGTGAGATTTTTTACAATTTTCATCCCTTAATCTCTAAAGCTCGAAACCCTAAAATTCCAAATTTCAAAATTTTGGGCTTTCAGATTTCAGACTTTCGGAGCTCTCTACGCATTTAATTCCCACCTACCTCTGTACGGATTGAATTTTCACCATTAATATTGGGTTTTTTCTATTTAAATCACATTTTCACCTGACACTTTGCTCTAACAACCAATTTTTACTGTATTTCATACTTTTCAATGTCATCCTCAAGGTATTTTTTATTTTTTGTATTTTCTTTTGGTTTAAGATCTTTTGTTTGTTTCCTCCTTGTTTATTTTCTTTGTTCTTCCTCTAGCATACCTTGGGAAATGAAAAATCTATTTCCCACCATGATTCCATGATTTGAGTTTCGCAGGCACTCCCAGTTGTAGGGATCTTCTCGAGTTCTCTAATTTTCCCCCTCGGGCCTTTTGTTTTTTTCAGATTTCAGAGATTCATGTTTTTCGAAGATCTTTCTTTTCAGACTTTCAGAACTTTGGATTATTCGACACTTCTCATTTTTGAAGATTGTGCCATTCAAATTTCAGAGTCCTCATTTTTAGAATTTCGGAGGTCTTCATTTCAAGATTTCGAGTCCTCATTTTTCAGAATTTTGGAGGTCTTCATTTTAAAGATTTGCATTTTGGGATTTCAGAGTCCTCATTTTCAGAATTTCAAGATCTTTATTTCGGAGATCTACATTTTCGAGTTTTTGAAGTTTCCATTTCAGAATTTTTCATTTCAGACTTCTCAGCTTTAGTTTTCAGAGATTGGAGACTTTCGAGTTTTTGGACTACCTTCTTTGGCATTTTAGAATGTAGAACTTGATGTCTACTTCCACTTCAAAGGGAAAGGAAAAAATGAAATACTCGTTCCTCGGGGTTTCCCTCCTCACTCTTGCTTATCTTATGACCTGGGGAACATAGGAGACACCGGCCTTGGACAAATTTATTTTCTAGACTTCTGGGCAAGGGTTAAGGCCCCAAATAAGAAACCATGGATGCATGCTATATATGATAGTGGGCTTTCTTTCACTATCACTCTTCCCACATCCATGCATTGCCTATAATTTTTTTTGGCCGCAATAGCCCACTATGATGAAGAATCTATTTCAGTTAAAGATGCCGATGGAAAAGTCGTGATCTGCTTGGACCCATATTTCTTTGAAGATTTTCTCAAACTCCCTGATGTTGAAGACTACACAACCATTTCACCAGAATCAACGGTGGAACATTGGGACAAGGAAGTAGAATTGTGCATGAGGGTCATGTTGAAAACTTATCTAGCCAAGAGCTTTTCCAAATTACCAAAGACCATGCATCGGTCAGATTTTATTTAGGAGGTCAGTGACCTTATTGTGCTACTAAGCAGAGTCTTAGGTCTTCCCTCCACAAAGGAATTTTAGGAGTGGATGTTCTTATATATCGTGACCATAAAAAATAATAAGGAATTTATCAGATGGGGGGAGCATATCAGTAGCTCCATTTGCTATCAGTTGAGTAGAGTGCATTATTCCAAATGTTTCTATATGACATCCTTCTTGGTTTATGCCATATTCGCCATAAGATATTTCACCCGATTGAATACTAAGGGTGTTTGAAGCACATCCCAAATCTACAATTTTATCCTCAACTCATGTTGGGCGAGGGAAGCAGAACACTTCCACAGGATCAATGATGCCTTCTTTGTTGTTATCCTCTACCGTTTCGATAAGGAGATGTATAATCAGAGAATTTCATATGAGGCCTTCAAGGAAGTGCATGAGTGGGGAGCTATCTATCTTTAGTTCCCCACATTTACTTACATTCAAATTCCTAGTTTCATGGGTACTCCCAAAGAAGTCTATATGTCCCACTAACAAGTGGGTCTTGTTAGAATTGGTTTGGAAATTTTTGGATTACCACAAGATCTAGAATAAAAGGCACAAAGTGGGAATGCAATTCCCTATCTCGATTGGCAGATACACTTTCCCAAATATTTACAAGGTGAAGAATGTAGATGTAGAAATGGCAGAGGTAACCTTGAGAACTTTTGATCCACGGACCAATTTTGACTATTGGGGAAAATTCAGTGAGACATGTTAGTCTAGTTCTCATGTGCCCTAGTTAGAAGATATCTGGATCCATTTTTGGGATGAATTTATCATCCGATAGAGATATTATGAATGACTAAATTTGGATGAAGTTTAACAATTTGGAATATCTGACATACCAAAAGACATGTAGGACAATGATAAAGTTTTGGATGAATTGTATAAAAATAATAATATTGCCAATCAACCATTGCCATGGATTGATTGGTATGTAGAAGAATGTTACAACACAAAGGGTGGGACCCATTTTGTAAAGAACTCACAGTTGGTTGGTTACCTTGGGAATCTCACCCAAGGGTTCAAAGAAACGTACAAATACAGGGGCCCCATCAACCATGAGCCAATCAATATCCACAAAGGGGAAAAGGTTGACCCAAAAGACCCATATGGTTCCAAAAAATATTTCATTTGTTATTGGGAGCTCATCTCTCTTGAAGGCTCCTATTCCCAAAGTCAAGCCTCTAACAAAGACTCCGTGATAGAAATAGTTGAAGTCAGTGATTCTCCTAGTGTCCCACAAGACCCATCATTTCACTCTTCTCTCCCATTGCCCCTTCCTATAACAGTTCCTTCCACTTCTACCATCATTTCTTCTTTCCCATCACCTTCCATGGCTCAAGTATTCTCATCTCTTCTAGTTCTCTCAGTTGGAGAAACTATTGGGTCACCCATTTTTGCCTCACTCCCCCTAACAATTTCATTTTCCTCCATCTCATCCCCTAACATTATTGTATCAAATCCTATGGCAATCCTCACATCCACCCCATCCATCACTACCACTACCATTCAAATTCCAACTAATTTTACTGGTACTCTTGTGGTGGCTAATGCATCAGGTATTGAGTCAATTATGTTATCTTCATCAGTGTCAACCATTCCAGAATGGTTTTTCCGACAAACTCCAAAGAAAAAGAAGAAAGCACCTCTTTGAGATGTAATAGATTTGAGCATATTGGAACATACCCCAAAGAGACAAGACAAGAGGCCAAAGGTTGTTTGCAACCTGATGGTGAATGCATCTAGGGAACAAGTTGTGGAGGTTACCACTCTTGTTAAGGGAAAAACTAAAGAAACAATTAAAGATGTAGATTATCAGATTTCCAGATTCTCATTGGGTAAAGCCACTCATGAAGGAGAAAGACAAGATTTACACACTACCCACCCTTAGAAATATGCTGGAAAAATATAATAAGGATAAAGCTTCCCAGGATGAGCTTAAGGCCAAGATCGAGCAACTAATCGCATTCTATGGAAGGTAACAAAGCCAAATCCATCTACTAAAGTCTCAACTACTATGGACATGACAATTTCATCTACTATTGATGATATTTCTTATCATGAGATCAAAAAGATAGCCCAAAAAGGGAGATCAGTAGATGGATGGATGGAACATTATCTTTGCGGAGGTGACCCTTTAATTAATGAAGTCTTTGAGATATATAATGATATACAGGTTGGGAAAACTACTATTTGCAAAATGGATGAAGCTTTTTAGAAGATAGTAACAATTGAATTTGAATTTGGCAACATGGAGTGAGATTAGAGAGGAAGATTTGGATCTACACTGCAGGAGGACGTAATCGATGATGTTGTCATGCTGTTCGAATATCAAAAATCCATGGAATTCCGTGTCGATTGCTTTCAAGATCTAATTAAGAAGTTAGATGATAAACACGTGGAGATTAAAGATTCTTTGAATGAAATATCAGAAGAATTTTAGATTTTTAACTATAAATTCTTCAATGAAAATATTTATGCTCTTCCAGAGGAGCAAATAAAGTAGAATTTCAAGGATTTGGTGAAACGTGATGATGAAGTTACTAAAACTTTTGGTAGTGAATCTATTGATAGGTTGGTTTTATGCCAAAATTTCACAAGAATATTGAAGAAATTTTTGAGTAAACTTAGAAGAGTCCTAGCTAAAATCACGAGGGAGATTGAGACAATAGATGTGGTAAATCACTACGCATGTGGGCCTGGGGATGAGGAAATTCAAGGGATCATTAAACAATTCATCGAGTATAAACATCGAATGGCTGCATGGGAGGAAACACAACAAAAACCTACAGATGAGGAAGGAGTTACAAAACTAGGCCAAAGTTGAGCGGCCATGAAAGGATAGATCCAAGCTCTGGATCGGTCAAAGTTGCAGGGTTGACTAAGTCAAACCCTTACAATTTTTTTAATTTTTATGGGAGCATGTTCCCTTGAATTAATGACATTTCTATTATTAGTAAATGTTAGTTAAGGGCCCAGCTATAATGGCGCTCATTGGGGATCATATTTTTGGTGAATTTACTCTTCAAGCTTGGGAGAGTGCTTCAGAGATTTTAAGAAAATTTTAATTATATTCGGAGAGATATCTTGCCTTGAAGAAACTGATTTATTATGCTAAATGGTTGGTTTATATATTCTTTGTGAATGTATGATTCCTTAGTATAGATGGTTGGCTTGCCTTTCTTTTAGATCATTTTTGTTTCATGTTATGGAACCGTGATATAACATCTTCTATGTCATTTGTGGAAAAATAATTTTCCTTCTGTCATTTAAAGTTATATTATCATTAACCATCATCGGCAAAAATGAATGTTTGATATGTGCATGTGTGTTATCCTCATGGCTAGTTAATTGTGTGTCCAATTCAATTAGGTCTCTCTATTTTGTATGATTCAAGTTTTAACAAAGGAATGCATGCTTCTGGTTTGTGGTATTTTGTGCCCTTTCTAAAGTTACAATAGGTGAAGGTGACTAACGATGTCTGCATCTTACTCACATTAAACCTTCTTGCGATTCAACATATAGTTTTATTTAGTGCATTGCCACCCCTAGTTTAGTCTCCTTTTGCAAATCTCTTTCCCTAAAACTCAGGAAAATGTTAGCCTAAAATTAGATAGCCATTTTATTGCATTAGGGGTATTACAACACCTTGTTTATGAAAAGGAAGTCAGCCTTCTCCAGAGGTTCACCTTGAAGCCAAGTCCCACAACTTGAGAGGTGATCCCATGTGTCTCAATCACACCAAACAACCTATGTATAGTCTGGCCATTCGGGGTGCTATGATTTGGTGACAACAGATAGACATATACCTTCCTCGAGTGTGGTAGTCACAGGTCTGCCTTATCTCCGCATTAAATTTTAGGTGGTGCACACCAAGAAATCAGTGGACCAATGCCTAGAAGTAGCGCACTTTGTGAAGGCATATGACAATTTACACCATGGGCTCCATGCCCCATCCCTCATAGAAAATCACATGATGTAGAAGTGTTGGTACACCAAAAACTGTCGCCTTTCTCACCACCAAAGGTATCTCCTTGGGAATGCGCCACTCTTCCGTAAATGTCATGAAAATTTGGTCATACCACATCTCGACCTCTTCTTAAATGGCCCACTCATTGATCCTTCACATAAATATTTGTCAAACCTCTCCGCGAGGGACTTATTTTCCATGGGATACTCCCAGATCTTGTTCTTTGGCCCATCGGGCACTCCAATTTCTACAAACACAAGGGAAAGGAGGATAACACCAAAACTTATCTTCTCTCCTATGTGTACTTCCTCAAAAATGGTGTCTGTAATGTAGCTTATTAGGTTGTAGACTACTCCCTGAGACATTTTCTTCGCAACATGTAACCACATGGTATTCACCTACGACCATCTCTCTTGATCATTCAACTTGGTTACTAGATGCGTGGTTACCTGAACCACTGGGTACTTTTTAAATTTATCAATGTCAATTTATTACGGACCCTTAGTATACCCCAAATCCTTTCTTGTCTCTATGATTTCGCTTTATCAATCAGATCACTAGCAAGGTCTACCCCTATGCCCTTCAATCCTGTCAGTGTCAAAATCAGGGCTGCTGTGATTCTAACCCTTCATCCGAAAAAATAGAAGAAGTCCTCATGGACTCTGCTCATTAGCCATTGGTATAATGGTTCATACTTTCCAAAATATGGGAGCTCATACAACTAATAAACTCCTACCTACTTCAACAATTTCTCCCCAGCGTCATCATATACTGGCATATCCTCCACCGTGCACTTGTTGGTCTTTGTATTCAATAATGTGTCTAACTCTTTCTTGTTTTTAGATGTATGGTGGTTGTAGTCGCTTATTTTGTACCTACGGATGTGGGAATCCCACTCTTGTCCAACTATCACACCTTCTGGGTATTGCATCTCTAAAAATTACTCTTGGGAGCCATTTCAACTTCATCTTCTACCTTCTTCTTTCCTTTTGTGCCTGCTTGTAAGTGATTTCTTTGGTGCCATCATAAAAATCCCACCTTCTATGTTTTGTAACAAGCAAGTTCAAACCCTAGCTCAAATTTGTGTGCCCTAGCTTGAAACCACGTGCCCTAACTTCTTTTCAACGCCTCTGCTTCACTCAAACCCTTCACCAATGGGGATGCAAGCCTCTTCCATGCAATAATATTCTCTCCATGTCTAGTTTCACACTCTCCGCACCTCAATATGACTTGCTCAGCTCAATCGCACTTAGCTTGCTCAAATACTTGTGATTGTAAAGGTAAAAATGAACCCACATCATGTCCTTATATAGATTTTTAAAAAGTTAGTGCATTTATTGCTCCTTCACCAACCAACAATCCTCTCATTAATTGACCATTTTCACAATCTCTCGCATGGTACATCTTCACGCCCCAGCTATAACCTTCTAGTGTGCATTCCTACCTTTCTAGCTATAGACTTATCTTCAGCGTGCTTTTATGCGCCCAAGTATCTCACCACTGTGCCTTCCGTTAGTAGTCTCCACGACCGCTACTTACCTCACGTTATACTATTACCTCATTTATCTCCATCTACAATCATATTTTTAAAGCAATCTCCTTTCTAACAACTCCTCTCCAAACTTAAATAACACCTATAGTAGTTTGTTCCTTTATGTGTACCTAGTTGTAAATAGCCACCCCACACTAATGGTATGTGTAGTCCTCTATGCATAAAAATTCTTCAAATGGTAATTATCTTCCAGCGACGTAAACACACTTATTACACAAAACACAAACTAAATTGACAAAGCATAGTGATGAAGAAGGAAATACATTAAGGAAATACGAAATGAAAACCTAGTCTAAATGGAAA
Source organism: Taxus wallichiana var. yunnanensis (assembly GCA_018340775.1). Lineage (NCBI taxonomy): Eukaryota > Viridiplantae > Streptophyta > Pinopsida > Cupressales > Taxaceae > Taxus > Taxus wallichiana. The sequence goes on from CM031240.1 coordinate 114,459,176, forward strand.
CACTGCCTTATTACAAACACTAAGAAGACTTATTTATAGTAGGGCTTTAGCCTACTCTCGTTGAAGTAACTGGGTAACTATATTCCATCAAGCGTCTCTAATTGACAAGCACCTTTGATTCAAGTATATGAGTGATAATATATGGTCCCAACCAATGCACTTTAAGCTTTCCTGGATGGTGCAGAAACTTAGAATCATAAAGAAGCACCATCTATCCCATCTCAAGCTTTTTGTCTCTAATGTGCTGTCATGCCATGCCTTCTACCTAGCCTTTTCCTACTTCTAACTCCAACATGCTATGGCATGCCTCTCATCCAACTATATCAATTTATCAATTATTTCTTTCAAGCTTTCTAATCGCCTAAACCTCCAATGCTCACAATATGCAAAGAAGGTAACATGAATTCCATAGGAAGAACTACTTCTACGCCAAACACCAATTAAAAGGGTGTGGCCTTGTTCAACCTCTTATATGTTGTTCTATATGCCCAAAGCATGACAAAAACTTTATCATCCCAATCTTTCCTTCCAACGTCACAAATTTTTGTCAATGTCTGGCTCAAAATATTGTTGAAGGCCTCAACAGTCCCATTTTCTTAAGGATGATAGGGTGTAGTCTTATGGTGTGTAATCATAAATTCATCCAATAGTATCTGATCATCTCATTCAGAAAGTGTGTACCCCTATCACTTGTCAAGCTCAACGAGCATCTATACCTTGTAAGAACATTTTCCCATAAGAACCTGGTTGTTGTAGCTCTTTACTGTACAATCCTTGGTAGGTGCTGCTTTTGCACACCTTGTAAGATAATATGTGCAAGTGATGATGTAGTGCGATCTAGTTCTATGTGCGACTGGTGAAATAGGACCCACAAAGTCTATAGCCCATTTCTCAAATAACTCTACACTAGGAATAGGTCTTAAAGGCATTTCATCTCTTTGCCTAGGTTTACCAATGCATTGACAATGATCACACACCTTACAATATGCTTTGCAATCTTTGTAGAGGGTCTCCCACCATAATCCAAAGTAGAATCTTGCGTGTGGTGGCGTCACCTATATAGTGCCCACATGCAATACCACCATGAGCTTCTTCCATGATGTCCATGTGCTTGTGATCTAGTACACACTTGCGCAATACTTCATCTCGGCCCAAATTGTATAGGTCACCACTAATCAACATAAAAGGTGTTGTATGAATTGAAGGTTGTTTCTTCTCTAAGGATTTCATTCCTTCTGGCGCCATACCTGTACATAAAAATATAGCAATATCTATTGGTACAACAATATTGTCACACAGAAAAATAATTGTCTGATCTTGTATTCGACCTGATTACAAATAATAATAAGGCTAATAAATAGCCAAGGAAATAGAAAACTGACTTCCTACAAACCAGGAAGTCACACAACAAAACAACCCATTAATATCATTACGGGTATAACAAAATTATATTGTTGAAACAATATAACAAACCTGTATTATTAATAATGAGTTATAATATAACTCATATTAATAATATTACAATATATAATAATGAGAGCACTATATAAGTATTCCTAACAATATCCTCTAATTTTGAAAGATGCACAGTAATTTGTACAACCGTGCATCCAACATCAGATGTTCAATTTTTGCATGTCCTTCCTCAACTAAATTCTTGATATGTAGTGCGGGCCATAATTAATTTTCCCTGGTTTTACCACAACTGTGAAATAAAATTCTTGGAATAACAACACCCATCGACATATGTGCCCCTATAAAATGGTATTGTTTACCAAGTATTTCAATGCCATGTGATCGGTGTAAAATACGAATGGTGTTGCTAGAAGGTATTGTCTAAATTTATGCAGTGCATAGATCATTGACAAGGCTTCACACTCATTAGTTGTATAATTCTGCTCTGCAGAGTCAAATTTCTACTAGAAAAACATATAGGATGATCTATAATACCTTCTCTAGGCTGAGCTAACACTTACTTAATGGACGTGCGGAGGATTCCACATGTACATGAAACAATTGGTTCCATGATGGAAAACATATAATAGGCATTGTAGTAAGTCTCTCCTTCAATGTCTCAAATGTGTGCTGCTGCGGTTCTCCCCAATAAAATGTCCCTTTTCCTTTTAGTAACTCTTCTAAGGGTGTGAAAACCTTAGCATATCCTTTGATAAATTTTCTATAATACCTGTGTGACCCAAGAATCCGCACACCTCACTTTGACTAGTAGGCTCTTCCAGGCCTATAATAACTGCAACCTTAGTTGGATCTACTAACAAACCTTCCTTGCAGATGATGTGCCCTAATAGAGTTCCAAAAGGTGTAGCAAACACACACTTCTTGATATTCAAAGAGATGCTTAACTATCTACATATTTCAAACATTAAGTGCAAATTGTCACAATGATCCTTAACAAGCCCATACATCATCCAATCATCCAAGTAAACTTGTAATAAAATGTGAATAAAATCCTGGAATGCTTGAACAACTATTCACAAAAATACATCGGTGTGTTTTTCAAACCAAAGGGTATCATAGTATATGAAAAACTTCCCCATTCAGTGGTGAAAGTTGTTTTTCTTGATCCTCCTATACAATACAGACTGATGATACCTAGAGAATCCATATGTAAAAGAATAGATTTCACGCACTGCATGGCCTTCTAATACATCCTTTGTGAAAGGTGTAGGAAAGGGATCAATCACACATGCAACATTCAGTTTTGTGTAATCCACACAAATCCTAATCTGACCATCCTTCTTTATACTGATAACCATGGGGCTAACCCAATCGATTCTTCTAGGAGCTTGATGATGCCAGACTTCAACATCTTGTCAATTTCTTCTTTAAATTTTATGTGCAAGTTAGGGTTCATCCTATAGGGTCTCTTCTTGACTGGGTGCACACCTTCCTTAAGCTTGATCTTCATCTCTCCTAATGATTCATGTACTCCTTTTAATTCATGGTAGCCCCTAGGAAATAAGTCCTAAAAATCACAGAGCAACTCAACTATCTTTTCCACTTTAGATTTAGACCAATAATCTCCAATTATTGCCTCTTTAGGTTCAACATCCGTACCAATATTCACTTTCTTTTTCCTCATAGGTTCATGATAGGTGCACGCGTTGTTATCCACATTGTCCAAAACCTTGTGCGTACTTGTTGAATGATCTATATCCGATTTTATACTTCCTCATCATCCACTATGTAGACCATCTTTCCTTTTTCTTTCTTAAAGCAAGCACACTTAAGTAGCATGACATTTGTCTCTGCTTCTTCATCAAAGTGTGCTCTGAGTCATTCTCATCAAATAAATCCTGAATGAGTTCTTCGAGTTTGCACTATCTCTCATAGTTAAATGCTTTATAGCCCTTAAGGCCTCTTCTACTTTGGAGGTTTAGTAGAGAAGTAGTCAAAATTCTGGACCATTCTTGTAATCAAATCCTTCCAATTTCAAGTTTCTCTATGTAGCTCTGCATATACATACCAAGCACGTGCGCAACCTTGTAAAGTAGAATAAAGTTTGTGCACCCATAATGAAGGAGGTAAAGCTTCCTTCCTTGCTATCCAAAGCCTCTCACACTTCTAAACGTGGTGCTAAACAGGTTCATGACCGTGATATGTATAGATTTGAGTGGGTGCATTTCTCCTAGAAAATCAAGTTTTTAAAGCAATCCTAACTTCATTCCATTCTACAAGATTATCCCTGTGAACCACCCACCAGCACGTTGTTGTCCCGCATAGGGTATATGCTAACATATTTCTTCTTTCAAATTGGTCTATCCACTATTCCTCCATGGTGTGCAGGAATACTTTGTAGGGTCTCCTTCTCTAGTGTACTGAGGTACAGAGCTATTACCTATCCTCCTAATGCAATGAGGTTTTCTTTTCCACACAAATGCACTCCTTACTTTGCACCTAATAATCTCATAGGTAACACGAGCCCAATTATAAAAAAATACTTGTAGTATCACTAATAGACTACACATCTTCCCATTGAAGGATTCCTTCCTTAGATGGCTCGAGTACTTCTGGGTCCCGAATGACGCATACATAAATCCTATTCAGATCTTCCTCACTCAAAGGCTCAACATAGGGCACAAATTTCTAATCTATTAAAGGTATAATAACTCTTTCCTCCTTGTTCTCAAAATGATATATCCCTTGTTGAACCGAAGATAAACATTATTTGCATAACACCAAGGGTGCCCAAACAAAGCTTTGGGAAATTGCCTTCTTTTGCCCCAACCTCAAAATCCCGGTGAACTTGGCCCTTGTATAGTAATGGATGCATCTTTTAAAAATATGATAGGAGTGGCCTTAGTTCGATTAGCCATAAATAATACATTAGAGGATGATTGTAATGAAGGTCTCCCCATCTATACCCATACATCTAAATTAAGAAAATTTACCTCCACGTCTCAGTCAATCAATATATTACTCAAGATCCATCCATCGACAACGATTCGAGAGAGATCTCCTTATCGTAATATAAGCTATGGTGAGGGGGAAGATTCACATGTAGGATCTGACGTCCATTCTCAATATTCACATGCGAAGTGTTTCCCTTTAGCCAACTACCTAATAATGGAATGATATTATCTTGGCGCAACATTTTGCATACCTCCTTCAAGTCATGAATATCTTACTGGACTATCTCTCGCTTTGGCTTGCCTTTTTCTATTCCATCTTCCATGATATTCTCCTAGCACAATATTTTGCATACCTCCTTCAAGTCATCAATATCTGACTAGACCATCTCTGCTACCTTATTCTATTCCATCTTCCATGATTTCTCCTTTAAACATTGTATTTCCCCTTGAAGGTCTCTGAGTACTTCCATGGTCTCCTGATAAACCTCCTTCTAGTGTGTAGGATTTGGATACCTTGCATACAAAATGTCCTCCTTAGTGATGGTAGGCTTTTGTTGTAAGAACTTTTTTAGCACAAGCAACTTCAATGCATGTAGTGATCTTCATAGGTAATATGTCCGGTTCCATGCCAACTTTGACATCCATTTATTTTCCATAGCGCACTATATCCTAACCATCCATGTACCTTTGTTATCCTATTTATGCTACTTGCTAATATGATTAAATAGATCTAGGAATTCATCATAGCTATGAATATTCCCATAGAAAGAACATATAATATTATGAGGACATTCACGCCTATAGTGGTAAGGTGATTCGCGAGGTAAATCATGTTCATGAGGGAATTCACTTTTTCCACCACCATGGCCTCGACCTCTAAATCCACCACGGTATCCTCAACCTCTGCCATATCCTCCTTCATAGCACCCCTCATTCCGATCATAGTGCACTTGATTGTGATTTTGATCTTGGTGCTCACCTTTACTCTTATAGTTATCTAATATTCTTATCTAGCACACACTAATATATATATAACATCATGGATCGACCAATCAACAAAGAAAATAATCTCAACCTACTCCACCACCACATTGTACTTCTCCTCCTCCATGACATGCCACTTCTCCTTCTCCATTTATGTCATGTGAGACATTGCATTTCTCCCATCATGCTAGACCTCATGATGTGTTGGCTACCTTACTTGAAAGTGTCTAATTCACTTACCACAACACAAGCTACACCGTCAGCATGAAAAACTTTATTGTAAATATCATCACATAAATGGCCTTATGGAAAATGACTATCTTTCCCTTCATGATAGATTGCAAAAATTAAGGGAAAAGGGCATCATATCCTTTAGCTCTCACTCACATGAGCACTCCATCTCTCATCTACCTCATCAGAGAGTTTCTACTATAGTTGAGCCATCTTCTCCATCTGGTTCTCGTGGCCATGGTATGTCCACCACCACGGGTTTTTACTCATGCGCGCTCTCCACCACGTCCATAAATAACTACATCATCACATTCAATTCATCCATCACATTCACGTTATTCACTGCATCACACTACTCCTTCACAATGGATTCTACGGCCCTCCACCTTTGCACATACCACCACAACTCTATACGACATTCATTTTGGCACATATTCGCACCATGCTTCCATCCCACATGTGTTTACCACTTCACACCACCTCGAGTCTCTAGTAGGTTATTATTATCACCTTACCCCCCATAACAAATTTTTGTTCTTAAGATTCTTACATGATTGTTTAGGTATTTATTCTAAGAACCTCTCATCACGTGCTTCATTATTTCATCTAGCGCACTCAATCATTTCCTAATGACACACTCTTACTTACACGACTCATCCTTGACTGTTGATGGGTCTTAACTACATGAGCCTATTCATCTCGCACAATGGGGGGCATCTCTAATCTCCCCTAGTTTCATCATACTAACATTTTACGATTACATCACATTATCATTCATCAAAACACATTAGTTTTGCAATTATACATTTTGCATTTATCTTACTATCGACATTACACTAATTACGTGTTACAAATTTCATTTCATTTAACTCACCAACCACATTACACTTTTTATCTAATGCAATTCTCCATCAATAAACACACACAATATACAACACATTACATACACTACAACAATAAACATTAAATCATACATCATCGATCATATTACAACATCACTTCCCAACAAAACAAATGCATCATATACCAATCAATTTTTCCCATATATATATATATATATATCAAATAAAATCATCATTACAAAAATGTCTCATCACAGGGGCAACACCCCCACATCATATAGACTAGTACAAGTTAAATATCATCATCACCATTAATTTCAGGTATTACGAGAGATCTTGAACTAGACGCCCGCCACCAACTCCTGGCCTGCTACTCACGGCCTCGATACCTCTCAACCTACCTCCGTAATAGGGTAATATCTGTAGACTTGTCATAAAAATTATGTTACAAATCCACGCATCATGAAAACACATCTTGTTCTATAGGAGCACCACCTACTACCTCTATGGCTTGTCAAGTCTCCTTGTGTGCCTCATCCCTCTCACCTAGCAATACAAAGTGCACATCGTTGTTGATATGGCCACATGATCAAACAAACGGGCATGCTCTCCTATGATATCATCCACTCACTCAAGTATACCTCCACCAAGTACATCCATCGGCACATTCCATGTCAATGTGTGGATGGTTGTGTCAACTATTAGCGACCAATACACATTGCCTACAAAACAAATAACACAATGACTTAGCTAACTATCGCTAGAACTATGAACATAATAAAATTGCAAAGCTAATTGAAATATACTAACACCTAGTAGTCTAAAATCTAAGCCAAATATACTATAGATTCATTAAGATAAGAGCTTAAGGGTAAACAAATTTTCAATGCATAAATAACTAAATGCTAAGTCAATCCTACTCTTTATGATTGCTATTAGAAGTGTGAACCTAATTAGATCACCTATAAATCAAATTGGTGTTTTTTTCTCAAGAGTTGCAGATGAAATATCACCAAGGAATGGCTACAAGGCCGTCTTTGGATCTTCCCATGCTCCTCAATTTGAGATAATTAATGCAAGATGGAGAAGCTATTTCCAACAATGGATAATGGCTCAAAATCAAAATGCCTATATTTTCACTAGTCCAAATGAGGTGTAAGAAGAAAGGGAAGGAGAAGAGTTCCTTATATAGCTTACATCTTTGGGAAAGACTTTCAAATGAGTGGATGTGGTACAAATCCCAAAGAATAAATACAAAGGATAATTACGTTTAGAAGAGTTAACAAAGGATGTGCAACTCATGGGAGTTAGAAATGGTTTAATTAATCAAAAAGACTAATTAATAGGCTAGGATAAACTTCTAAAATCTATTTAAAGATGATATAGAGGGAAATTAGCATGATTTGGAGGATTTAAGAGGGGAATTTAACCAATAAAAGGGTTTATTGATTAAATAGAAGGCTTAATTAATTAATGATTTAAAAGTGGATTATAACTAACAAAAGGTCGTTAATTGGCATACAGAGTGATTGGAAGGATAATTAATTAATGAAATGTAATTAATTAATAGAAATGAAGGGGAATGTTATCTAATTAGTAGAAAAGCACTAATTAATATATAAATTATGGGAAAGAGGATAATTAGTACAATTTTAGCTATAAAACCGCATAAGCGGGTTTTAGGTGTCTGCGCATTTTCCCCTCTTTGGGGTGGTGTAAGAGATGCCACTTCAAAGATAGTAGAAAATTATAAACAAGTAAATTTTGAAGAGATAGAAGAAAAATTAGTAGAATGAAGGATGCCCCCTTGAGTTTTGATGGGGTGATGAAAGAAGTTGATCGACGATCGAAAATATGAAGGAAATGGATAAAAGAAACAAGGTGGGGAGGGGGATAAAAATAATCCCTATTGCCCCAAGTGTTGTTGAAGAAAAAATTGAAAGAAGGAAATGATAATGGGGATGAATAAAATGGAAATAGATTTCATCCAGTTTGTTCAATGAACAACTTTGTTTCATCACTTTGCTCACATGATCTATGTCACCGACCTTTATTATATATAAGCATACAAAAAATTGTAAAATAAAATGAAAAGCTATAATACTAACCTTTATTCATTGTTGAAACACTAACTCAATGAAACATACATAACGTAATGCAATACAAGATAACCTGACATGGAAACAAGTACAAACACACATACTCAAACAAACAACGTTCAAGACAGTTACACCAATATTTTTGTTATCGAGCTTCAATTCCCAAATGTTTAAGTTAACAACAAGGGTTAAAATGACACCCCAAGCAAGGATACATGCGAGATGAATAAATGGATGACATAGGGGCCCAATGAAAAAGTAATCGTGCTCTATGAAACAATACCAAACAACTCTTTGTGTAAATGAGTAAATACATAGTAAGCAAACCAACTTTGTTAATGGAGGTAGATCCAGATGATCCACGAGTTGTGTGTGAGAGAAATTGAGGACAAAATGAAGATTTTTGTAGGAAAATTTTTTATGTTTGAGAATGATGCATCCGATAAATGCTTTAGCTTTGTACATGCATTTTACCAATTTTTTGAATTTTACCAAAAATTGGATTTTTTTTTACTTTTTTATTATTTTGTAATGTTTTTATCAAATATTTGGATTTTTTGATATTTTGTGTTTTTTTAAGGTTATTTTTTGAAAGTTTTCTGAAGCTATGTACAGGAAAATGAAGATGCAAATATTCCTCTAGCGATGGATGGAAATATACAAGAGAAGAATGTCATGTGTATGTGCAAGAAAGTGAAGATGTGAAGATGCCCCCATCGTTAGATGGGAATGTATAAAGGAAATCCTGCATGTATATACAAGAGGAAGATAATTTGGATCAAGGCCAAGATAGATAGGTTCAATGTGATGATGAACTCAAAACAATGAAGTGCCAAAAAGGTGTTAGCATGCCCCTGGTGTAATATGGCCACAAAACACATGATAGAGAGAAGGACAACATTATTTATTGAAAGAAGGGAATATTTTTCCCTCAAACATTGTAAAAGGCAATCTTGTACACATGGATGTTCTAAACAAAGAAGAAGAATAGAAAATGTTATGAAAGGATATGGAAAATGTAGCTAGAAGACTCGCGATGAAAAATTGATTAGCCAAAGGCACAAATAGTGAGATAAGATACATACTAAATCAAGAGTATGAGCAAGGTCCAAAAACACTTGGTAACATACTAATCCTATTTTCTCATAGAGATCTAGTGTGTGCATATGGAAATGAATTACTTCTCGAAGTGAAGATTTAATAGGCAGCAAGTGAGGACAAACTAGCCAATGTGTAGGAATGATTTATTTTGAAAGTTGATTTGTGAATGAAAGGTGGAAGGAGAGTTGTACATTACTCCACTTTGCCAGCCAGACATCTATAGCCTTGATGTAGATGTATTTGATTCTAGTCACAACATTTCTCTCACTATCCAGAATCTATAGCCCCAATAGAGATATTGGAAATACCCCAAAACAGAGTTAAATATAGATTTGATTTTTTATTTTTGAATTTTTTGATTAATTTTTATACTTTCTAAAAACATATTTCAGCTCTCTTGATTATTTTGATAAGGGGTTAAGAACCCTTGATGATTGATGAAAGGATGTGGAAGTGATTGTGATGATGACATTGGTAGTGTCAACAAATAAGCCCAAAACCTCTTCGCAAAATTTTTATTAGATGTAGATAGATAGGATCTCTAAGAGGTCAATCATTCTTTAATTTATCAAGGTGATAAAAGACCAAGGTCAAATGGATACTATAGAGAAGATCACCGAAGGGATGAAAATGGTTGGTGGTTTGCAGAAGAATATGAAGAAAGGAAGGAAATAACATCCATGTGTATGTAATACATGATTGCAATGTTTGATCTTTGTACCTTTTTTGTAATATTTTAATGTTTTTCTCATTTTTTATTTTGGATGGTTTTGCGAAGGGAAAACCGTGAAGGGAGAAGATGAATGATTTATAAGTTGGGACCAACAATTTCACTCCACATGATAGGATCCAACAACAATGTTTGTGATTTCTTTAATGAGGAGACTAGGAGTTTTTCTTATCAAGAGTGATATTATCTCCAATCTCGATGATCGTAGTGAGATCATATTCGATAAGTTACTATGACTTATCTTTCAACATGGATTTTGTATGTGGGATCTTGAGTTCCATATCCACAAGTTTCTGCACTTTTTTTCCATTGTGCATTCTTGAATAAAGTTTGATTTTTATATTTGTGAGTGTTGGATTTGTTTGGATCTTTAGAGATCTTCATATTTTTTATCTTAGCTTGATGAAGAAACTGTTGGTGTTTCCTACAAGCTAATGTGTGATTTTTTTGATTTCGAAGTGGGAGAATAAAGTTGATGTTTTGGATTGATGATAGGAATGTTAATAATGATGGTGGGCTTACCACCATTGTTGATAGAAGGATGATAAGATGGGTGAAGAAGATATGGTCCAAAAATTGAAGAGTATGAGCTACAAAGAGCCACATATAGAAGATGAAGGGCTACTAGGATGTGGCCCAAGTATAGAAGAAAATGGGCTACGAGGTGTCCCATAGATATAAGATGATGGGATACTTGGAGGTTTCGATAAATAGAAGATGGAGGGATACTAGGATGTGGCCCAAATATAGAAGATGAAGGGATACTAAGATGTGGCCCAAGAATAGAGGATAATGGGCTACTCGGAGGTGACCCAAAAATAGAATATGGAGGGCTACTAGGAGGTGGCCCACATATAGAAGAAGATGATGGGATACCAGGAGGTGACCCAAGGAAATATTGTGATTGAGGAATTGTGATATGTAAAGAATGATGGGGTGATGAGAAGATAGGCTAGGGATCAATGATAGACCCATAAGTTTCTCCATGTAATGGGGAATGTGAAGATGTAAGAATAAGAGGAGGATAAAGTTTGATGATCTTAGGATCTTCCTCTATTTTCTGAAAAAAGGAATCAACTTCTTCCCCATAATACATGAATGCATCGAGGTCAAAAGAGAATATTTTTCATGATCCTCTAGAGGAATGTCATCGTGTAGCCCCATGAATTATCTAATTACTTCTTCATTTTGAAATAAATCAATTGGTATGGGTCATTGTTGGTCGACCATAGTAGGTTGATTGGAAGAAATAGGTCCAACAAGTGTGGAAGATTTAGAAGATGTTTTATGATGATTGATATAAGAATATGACTCAAGAGACAAAGTAGATTTGGATTTAGATGTCTTGTGAGTGGAAGAAGATGGGGATTTAGAATGGGTTGGTATTGGTTTTCCTAGAAGATGGCATAATGCAGGTAGACAAAGAGGATCACGTAGAAAGTCAGTAGATTACGACATAGGGGTTAACTTGGATGATTTATTAGAGGAATTTTGAGTCACACAGATCTTCAATGGAGGAAGATGTCATTGAGGTGATTGGTAAAGAGGGTCAGGTGAAGAAAGGAAGGACCATGAATCAAGAGTCAAATTAGAGGAATGATGGGGCAAATTTGTGGTGACACAAATCCTTTGAGGAGGAAATTTTTTTTAGGAGACTGGTTATTCCTTATAATAAATTCAATTGGATGAGGCTCAGGAGACTAATTGGAATAAAAATAATAGTTTGGATCGTAATAATCGGAAGGTTGAGAGGAATCAAAAAAATAGTTTAGATTATAATAATCAAGATATTGAGAAGAATAAGAAGAATAGTTAGACCATAATCCTCATAATCGTATTCCATTTACCATGAGATGAAGGTGGAGAAATGGGTAATTGAATGGGTTTTCTAGCATGAATAACTAAACGAGGTTTAGTCATGATAGTCGTATTTTGTTGTGAATTTCAAAACCTAGGTTCCCTATTGTCATAAGTGTGAGGAACCATGTGATAGTTAGTCATGGTTGGCATCATTGGGATAATATGCCTAGAACTAAATTGTATGATTGAAATCCTTTAAATGGAAGGAATTTCCATGTCAATTTGAGTAGCGAATGACAACCAAACTAGACATTTTGCAAACAAATAGGGGATGCTTGTGTGATTTTCCAAAGGGCGATCTAAGGAAAACAAACATATTGATGACATAATTTTGACAATCTAATAAGGTTTGGACAACAATTTGCAAGTGTAAATGTCAAAATGGTTGATTAAAATTTAGCAACATAATGGCTACAAAGGAAACTTTTCCAATGTTCAGATTGTGTGAAAATTTTCTTAATAGGAAACTTTATTTTCTAAGGTTTAAAAATATGTACAAGTAGTACAATGAACCTAGGAAAAATAAAGCAGTGTGACAATCTGCAAAGGTTTCTATGAATGTTAAACAATGGCCAAAGAATGTATTATGGAAAATAATAAAGAACCAAAAGGAACAAAGGATCAAAAGGATTGTCCTAGGAAACAAGTCTACAAGATGGAAGATCATAAGGAATAATCACACAAGTTCACACTCAAATCCAATCTATAAGAAACTACTCCTTATGCAAATGTGTCTCAATGATAGGTTGACGTAAGATGATTAACAAAATTCAACACTTAAGTCAAGTTTCCACTGGCATATATCATGCATCTTATAAAATATGCCTATACATCCTCCCTCCGTTGTTATGGATGAAGCAATCACAACCGATATGAAATTCCACAAGCACGGAACCCCGCACCATAAGATAGCATCTAAAATGATATGGAACTCTATAGGTACTTGATTCCTCGTAAAATACCATCTAGCAAAAGAAACATTTTCCTCTCCATATCCTCCAATGGAATAACTTGTACTCTCTCTCTCGACAACCGACAACCGTAGTATACGATACACATCCTCCAATGTAACAATCATCTCCCCCATAGGAAACCAAAATGTAGATGTATCTACACACCATCTCTCACATATTGTAGTCAACATGGGCATATTGTGTGACACATCCCCATCCATGTTATGTGCAGAGGATGGCATAGTCCATGACATCCCAATCATCATCCTGACAGCCCAATCCTAGAAATGTATTCATGTGACGACCACCATAGAACTCCCTTGAGTGAATATCCTGTTACACACCAAAAACGATAACAAACGTAACATAAGAACACCTTACAAGTACAAATACACATGTTTATCACATTACTTTACATTAGAAATCTGATTTTTCATCATTATACAAAATTATACACATTATGGACCTAGGAGCCCAGATGCAGGATCAAGGGCGCCAGAGAAAAATAATATGTACAATATTCACACTATTCTAACCATTGGGGTTGGGATACAATCCCAGAATCCATATCAACACGAAATGAAGATATTGCAGTTTTAGAAATAGAATGTGTTAGAAAGGAAACTATTAAGGAAGAAACAAAGCGAGAAGAGAATAAGAGGAATGTATTTTCTTTCAAGAAAATGCAGATCAAGAAATACTCATACGAGTTTTAGATAATGAGTGTAATGTTTGGAGCGATTAAAATAATCAAGAACACTAAACAAAGAATAGCTTAAGATCTTGGACGTAAGAACAATCTCCTAAGATAGATGAATCCCACAACACAAAGTTTGCAAAATAACACTTGTTTCTATTCCTCAATGATTTAAAAGAAAATACAAAGTTTTTCTTCTTCTTCACAATAGCTCTTGATAAAAAATCTCTCCCCTTTTTTAGAATGCACAAACCTCTCCTATTTATAATAGAAAGAGTAGAGAGAAAATAGGATAAATCCTAGAAAATAGTCATTTTAACAAGAATCCTATTTTTCTTGACTCTCACAGAGACCAAGTCAAAATTTGCTTCCTATGTGATGAAACAAAAATGAAAAAGACATGTCAATCTCTGGATGGAAATGACATGAAACATTAATTACACCTCACTTGACGCATGTGCCAACTGCCAGAAAACTAGACATTAATGACATGTCATCATGCTTGGAGTGTCCGAAAACCCATAACAAAGGATTTTCTTCATTTGGGTTTCGGTTTCGGGAAACATGAGACATGAGACATGATTCATTTCATGCATGAGACATTGCATTTAGGTTTAGGAGTTTTTTTGGGAAACATGAGACATGATGCATTTCGGGTTTTGGGGGAAACATGAGACATGATGCATTTCGGGTTTTTTGGGAAACATGAGACATGATGCATTTCAGGTTTTGGGTTTTGGGAAACATGAGACATGATGCATTTCAGGTTTTGGGTTTTGGAAACATGAGACATGATGCATTTACTTCATTTCAGGTTTTAGGTTTCAGAAACATGAGACATGATGCATTTCAGGTTTTAGTTTTTTGAGAATGCATTTACATGAGAAACATGAGACATGATGCATTTTAGGTTTCGGGTTTAGGAAAACATGAGACATGATGAGACATGATGTTTAGATGTTTATGAGACATGAAACATGTATTTGGCAAGGCATGTTCCAATGCTTGGAAGTTCCAAAACCCGACATGAGGTACTTAGGCAATCAAGTTTTAGGTTTCGGGAACATGAGACATGTTGTATGTAGGGAATATGTTTTCATGCAATGGAAACCTGAAAATCTCTTTTTCAAAGGGAATTTTAAGAGATTTTCCCAAAATTTTCCTATGGTTATCTCAATTTTAGCTGAAATCACTAAAATGAGATAACATAATTGCTCCAGTTGGGGAATTTCTTTGAGACATCAAAGGAAGAGAACTCATGTATCAAAAATATTTATCCATTGGGCTACAATTAAAGAAGAAAAAAAAAAGAAAGAAAGAAAGAAAGAAAGCAAACACACGACCAAAAATAAATTATAATACAATGCAAGAGAGCATCTTGCATTACTGATGGAACAACTTTAGATGTTGGCCATTGAAAGGTAGAGGGAGTAACTCTCCATCAAGATATGATAGACAAAATCTATTTTCACCATTCAACTGATGGATTTTGAAAGGACCTTTCCATAAAGAATCAAACTTGCCATGCATCCCTTTCTGCTCCCTTCTCTTATCCTAGAGAAGTACTAGATCTCCAATCTAGAAATCACATTGCTTTGATTTTTTTCAAATATCCTTTTGACTTTTCTCTGATGATATGCAATGTGATCCACCACCTTGCTTTGTTCTTCTTCTTCTATCCTGCTAGGTACATTATCCTTTTCTCAATGGAACTTTGAAAAGTTTCATCCTCAATTGCTTTAGCCAACCGTAAGGCTAGAAATTCTATAGAGATAGGAATCTCAACATCAATTCCATACAACACCTAGAATGGGGACATTCCAATAGCTCACTTAGGAGTAATCCGATCTACCCATAATGCATCATACAATGCTTTGTGCCATGTCCTCTGATTCTCATCAACCAACTTTCTGATTATGGTCACCAAGTTTCTTATTGTTTGATTCAACCTGACCATTGCCTTGGGGTAATAATCGGATGAGTGAGCCAATGTGATCCCAAATCCATAAAAAATTTAGTCAACTCATGTGATGAGAAATTAGAAGCATTGTCAACAACAATCTTGTGAGGAATGCCAAATCTAACAATTATATTCTCTTTGAGAAAATTACAAACAACTTCGAGGTAGCTTGTTGATTGGCGAAGCTTCCACCCACTTGGTGAAATAAAATCGTGGTGGTGAGCACATAATTATGACCGGCACTAGAGGAAGAGTTTAGTAATCCAATGAAATCAATTCCCCATTGGCGAAAAGGTTCTTCAATTACCACAGGCTTCAAGGGGAGAGCAGCTAGCTTAGGACGACCAATGAAATGTTGACAAGCTTCACACTTAGCCACCCATTCTACTGAATCTCAAAGAGAGTAGGCCAATAGTACCTAGCCCGTAAGATCTTGTAAGCCATCATGGAAGAAGAGAAATGTCCTCCATGCATGCTATATTGTGGAAGGATTCTAGCAACCTTATCTACTGAGACTTATCAACACAACGTAGGAATACACCATCAATACCCTTCTTATATATACCATTATCCCAAATAATGTATCTTACAGACCTTAATTTAACTATCCTCTTTTATTTTTGGCTTAAATGAGGGGGAACTCACCATAAGTTAAGAAGAAAGTGATGTTATGTATACCATTCATCAGTTGTGCTTACAAAAAGCACCATGGGCAATTTTGAAGAAGTATCTTTAGTCTCCTCGTACTCTATCTCAGACTTATTTTCTGCAATCAATTGGCACATGCCTCTTCCTCGTACCAACTTGGTAGGTCTGATGTCCAAGTCATATTCTTGGACTTTGGCTATCCAATTACCCCGTTGACTACCCAACTCTTGTTGAGTCAAAATGGACTTAACTACAGTATCAGGAATGAGAACGAGAGTGTGAGAACTCAACACATAGTACCTGAAATGCTTCACTACTCTCACCACTGCATAAGCATGCTTTTCAATTTGTGACATTTTCAATTCATGTTCCTTTAGTGGGAAACTCATGAAAGCAATGGGAGCTTTGATTCCTTCTTCGTTCTCCTGCATCAGGATGGTTGATATTGTATGTGTGGAAGCGTAGTTGTACATGATGAAATCCTTCTTGAAGTCTGGGCATACCAAAATAGGAGCGTGAGCAATCGCTCTTTTGACTTCTTCGAAAGCAAGCTTCCCTTTAGTGCTCCATCGAAATGGATTCTTACCTTTCATCATCCCAAGGATATCCTTGGTTTTATCAACAAAATCAGGTACAAATATTCTTAGGAAATTGACCTTCCCAAAAAGGAGTGCACCCAGTTTTTTTCTTGTGGGTAGGGTAAGGATTTGGATGGCCTTCACCCTCTCTGGGTCAATCTTGGTTCCTTCTTTAGTCATGATATGACCCAAAAATTTCCTTCATTACTCCAAACATGGATTTTTTAGGATTTAATGAAATCCCATGACACCTACACCTTAAGAGTACCTGCTCTAGTGATCATAATGATCACTTCACTTTTTAGAGAAGACCATCAAGTCATCCAAATACACAACTATGACCTTGCCCATCAAATCTCTGAAAGCTAAGTCCATAGCTCTTTGAAACATGGCTCCAACATTAATCAAACCAAAAGGCATCCTCCTGTAAGCAAAGGTTCCCCATGGGGTGGTGAATGTTGTTTGTGTTGATCTTCAATAGAGGCTACCTCAACCTGATTATACCCCAAAATCTGTCAAGCATGGATAACATTTCTGATCCAGTGACATTCTGTAATACTTGATCCATGATGGGAAATGGATAATTGTCTTTCAATGAAGATTGATTAAGGTTCCGAAAATCAACACAAATCTAAATCTCACCATTCTTCTTTCTGATAGGGAACAATGTTAGCAACCCAGGTGGAATGATGGATTGGAAAGATAATCCTTGTCTAACATCTTTTGAATTTCTACAAGGATAGTCCCTGAGATCTTTGGATTGTAATGCCTTTTCTTCTACCTGTAGGGTTTAACCTCAGGCTTTAAAGGAATGTTATGTTGCACATCCTTGGGCTTGAAAGACTTTAGATCCACATATGACCATGCTAGGACATCCATATATCTCTTTAGGAGTGAAGTGAATCTTTCTTTCTCCTCCGAAGAACAACATTTCCCAATGTTTACCATCCATGGTTGATCAGTGGAGCCCAGATTAACTTGATCTACCTCTGACGAGGAAGCACCTTCAGCTTTCCTTTTATCCTAAATGAAACGGTCATGTTTGTCAAATAGACCTTCCAGAGAAACTAATCCCTTCGTAATCTTATTTCCTTTAAGCTGGATGAATTCACCATCAATTTCTTGATATGAATTTGAGACGGACTCATGGAAAGCTGATTCTGATCCTTCAAAATAAAGCTCACTAAAATTATCAGCTTTCTCAAGAAAAGATAATACATGTTGATCATCATTAAACACTTGCCAATGTGCTTGAATTATCTGGAACACTTGGATGATACACAATCTCAATGGTATACTTGTCTGTTTGAACTTTGGGTGAGGAAGGAGAAGAGATGTAGATACGGCTAAAGAATCAGCTTTATCATTGTGAGTCTCTTAAAACTACCTTAATGGAAAAAGCATCAAAGCATTCTATGTTGTCCCACAACCTTATTCCTGTAATGTCTTAGGTGATCATTTTTTACCTGATAGATCCCCTTACTTGATTCACAATCAACTTGAAGCATCTCCCTACACTTTGAGATTTTGGATCCTTTTTCCTTTCCATTTCTAATCCTAATAACAAAGCTTCGTATTCAGCTGTGTTATTAGTATTATCAAACTACAGCTTGAAGGCGAAAGGAAAAATCTCAAAATCTAGAGATATAAGAACCACACCAGCACCTGACCCAGTAGTTGAACAACTCCCATCGAACTCAAGGGTCTAAATAACATTAGGATCTTCTTCTTTGACTTCTATAGAGGGCACCTCGATGTCATGAAATAATTACCCAAGCCTGCATCTTCAAAGAGAATTTGAGCCTTAGGATCATCTTGATTTAGTGACTAGGTACTTTTTTATGCTTCGGGGTGAAGGACACGAGGAACTCCATTTACTAGAATTTTAGCTTTGGTCCAGTCCATGTTGATTTCTCCTCCAAAATCTTTGCAAAAACCTCTTCCTAAGAGAATACCATAAGCAGTTGGGATATCAGCAACCAGGATAGTCATTTTCACTCTCTTTTTAGGGAAGGCAACAAATGCAAATTGTGCATCCTTGATTTGGCCAATCAAGGGGACTTTTTAGTTTCCATGGAGTAACACCACCCATAAGATTTAGTCAAGGTGAGTCCAAGGGCATGAGCTACTTTTTGGGCATTACATTATCAGAGGCTCCTGAGTCAATTATGTAATTGCTGAGTTTAAAACCATTTATAAGTAAGGACAAATAAAATGGTTCAATCTTTCCCAAGAAGCAAAGAGAGGTCATATTACTATGAGGTAAAGGTTGAGTGGGACTAGGAAAAATGCCTTTTGAAGATGAAGGAATAACATCCTTGCTTCTAATGAATTTGGAAAGTTTCTCAAATTGCTCAGGGTTGGACTACAGGTATTCAACTTCCGACATTTGGATTTTGGTTTTCTTTGCATGATCGATAATGTCAAAAGTGGTATATGAGGGAATGATGGTGGGCTCAGTTCTGGTTACATTAGTCTAAGCCAAGGTACTAGCCTTGAGGAAGGAGAAAAAGAGCTAGAAGATGAAGTTACCTTTTTAGTTGTCTCCTTTTCAGTTTGTGCTGAGATAGGAGAGCCTCTTTTAGCCATAACCATGGAGCTTCTTTACTTTTCTCCTTAGAGCCTTTAACCAATTTTGGGGTTCTGAGATTGGGATCAGTGAAGACTACAAATGATTGACCATCATGCTCACCTTCATCTTCCTTGTACTCCAAGTACCCAATGTTGGAGTCACCAGCTGAATCATCAAAAGACTCATCAACATATCCTAAAGCTTCAAAAGCTTCATGAGAATCTTGATCTTTTGGTTCTTCACCATCCTCAACTATTTCAACTGCTATGCGTTGATAGAGAAGCTTCAATGGCTAGCCTGGTGGGAGCAATGATCAACCGATTCCTATCTCTTACAAGAGCGCCATTAGCATTGTTGAAATTCCATCTAGGAATATCTCGATAAGGAATGTTGGTCACTTGTTGAGACATTTGCTTCTTTAAAGTGATCAAGTCATTGGCCATCTTCTGAATCATAGGATCAATAGTACTGAGAAGAACTCTAATTTTTAGGCTTAGATGATTCTCTTCTGATCTTTCCAGCCAGAATAAGATCATCTTCTATTTCAGTGGTTATAGCTTGAGTAGTGGCCAAATCGGGATAACAGATCTTCTCAACAAGAAGCTCACATCAGGGGGCTGAGCGTTGATGAAGAAACACTTTTGATTTTCAAGAGTGGGAACAACTAGCTCTGAATCTTACGAATCAGCTTGTTGAATTTGGCTATGAAGTCCCGCATGGGTTCATAAGACTCCTTCTTCATGTGTGTAAGTTGTGCTAACAAGGCATGAGAATCTTCAACTAGTTTGAACCTTGCTTCAAATATAGATCGCATGGTAGTCCAGTTGGTAATGCATGCATTTAAGATGGTAAAACCATTTTACTGCTACACCATGCAATGTCTCAACGAAGAGTCAAACAGAGATGTCTTCATGAGCAACTCCAAGAATGCCACATGTGACAAAGAATGAAGTGATGTGTTCATCAGGGTGTTGCTTCCCATCACCGTTGAACTTAGGAATATTCTTATGAGACCCATGTGGTAGATCATGCAATGATGGAGTTAGGGAAAGAGGACTAATAGCCACACCCCAAGGCAATAGGTTGTGCTGCCATTCTTTTGAATGAAGTGCATACAGGAATCCAGTATCTAACAAGAATAATGCATGGTAGGTTGTAGAAACTTCTTGTTCTTAAAGAACTCGAGTTCTTCGGATAGGTGAATAACTTCTCACTCGGCTAGATGCAACACTTGTTGGGTGAAAGTTTGAAATTATGTTGTTGAAGAAAATCAAAGAATGGATCAGTTTCACCCCTGGCTCAACTTGACCGAGTGAAGATCTTTCTAGCCAGCTTGAACTAGAAAATAGATCTTTTTGAAAATAAGGAAAATACAGAGTCACCAGACACCAATAGGATAAGCTTAGTCTTATCAATCCATATTCCCCAATGAGTCACCAAAAACTGTTGGTTGGATATTTTTTCAACCAAAATATGAGGTTCAACCACAGTACATGGGATTAAATCCCTCCTCAAAGATAGGTGAGGCTGCCTATTTATTACTAATCTAAAACACAACGAAATAATATGTACAATATTCACACTATTCTAACCATTGGGGTTGGGATACAATCCCAGAATCCATATCAACATGAAATGAAGATATTGTAGTTTCAGAAATAGAATGTGTTAGAAAGGAAACTATTAAGGAAGAAATAGAGTGAGAAGAGAATAAGAGGAACGTATTTTCTTTCAAGCAAAACGCAGATCAAGAAATACTCATACAAGTTTTAGATAATGAGTGTAATGTTTGGAGCGATTAAAATAATCAAGAACACTAAACAAAGAATAGCTTAAGATCTTGGACGTAAGAACAATCTCCTAAGATAGATGAATCCCACAACACAAAGTTTGCAAAAATAACACATGTTTCTATTCCTCAATGATTTAAAAGAAAATACAAAGTTTTTCTTCTTCTTCACAATAGCTCTTGATCAAAAATATCTCCTTTTTTGGAATGCACAAACCTCTCCTATTTATAATAGAAAGAGCAGAGAGAAAATAGGATAAATCCTAGAAAATAGTCATTTTAACAAGAATCCTATTTTGCTTGACTCTCACATAGGAGACCAAGTCAAAATTTGCTTCTATGTGACGAAACAAAATGAAAAAGACATGTCAATCTCTAGATGGAAATGACATGAAACATTAATTACACCTCACATTAATGACATGTCATCATGCTATCTTTGAAAACCCATAACAAAGGATTTGACATTAATTTCGAGACATGTCATCATGCTTGGAGTCTTTCAAACCCATAACAAAGGATTTGCTTCATTTCAGGTTTCAGGTTTCGGAAACATGAGACATGATGCATTTAATTCATTTCGGGTTTCGGAAACATGAGACATGATGCATTTCAAGTTTCAAGTTTTGAAACATGAGACATGATAGTTTATTTCATTTCGTGGTTTACTTCATTTTCAGTTTCGAGTTTTGAGAAACATGAGACATGATGCATTTCACGTTTTGAGTTTTGAGAAACGTGAGACATGATGCATGTATTTGGGCATGTTACGATGCTTGGAAGTTCAAAAACCTGACATGAGGTACTTAGGTAATCGAGTTTTGGGTTTGGGAACATGAGACATGTTGTATGTAGGGAATATGTTTTCATGCAATGGAAACTGAAAACAAAATCTCTTTCAGAGAGATTTTCCCAAAATTTTCTTATGCACTAATACACACCACACCATTTTTGTCATATCTTGAGCATTTCTACTCTGATTTACACCCTGTTTATGGAATTATTTTTAGAATTATTCCTACCACCATAAAATACACATTACACGTGCATTATATCTCCTTGAATTTGTCTTCCATCTAATTCATACACATTTTTGTGATTTCTATCACTTTCTCTCTATTTTGTGCTTACTTTCGGCTTAGCATTCATTTTTTTCATCACTTCCCCTTTCATTGAAAGGGGGGGCATATCATTGGGGTCATCTTATAATTCCCCTTACATTACCATGTGATTAATCAACATTACCAATCCATCATTTTCAAACATTTACTAATTCATTGCATGACATCTCACCATTAATTCCCCCTAATGACCTAATTTGGGGGCAACAAATATACAATTTTTCTATGCAACATTTCATCACTCCCCTAATGACCTAACCTAGGGAAACAAGTGATTAAAATTATTTCCATGTGATCATTCACCAATTTCTATCGATTCCCCTAATGACCTAACCTAGGGGCAACTAGCATAAAATCTCTCTATGAGTAATAAATCAAATTGAATCAATCAATCAATCAACGCATTTAAATTTAGAGTTGAGATCATATCATCAATACAAATTCAAAACAATCAGCCCGCCGAGATGACCTAACTTGGTAGTTATGTGCGGTATCTCACATGACCTAACTTGGGAGATTACATCCATTGCTTTCCCAGATGACCTAACATGGGAATTTATTCTATCCATTTGGCATTTGCTTCCAGATGACCTAACTTGGAAGCCATCATACATTTTGTGTTTTCTTCTAGATGACCTAACTTGGAAGCTATCACATTGTGGTGACACTTGTGGAGTGGGGGCAAGAGTGCCTTTCTTATACCACTCCTATATGGGTCAACTATTTGATTGAAATTATTTGGATCCAAAACCACAAATGTTTGATATGAGTCCATCTGTAATGGCTAGATATTGAGGATGTAGTTAGATATTAGAGAATAACACATTTTCTCCCTACAATTTTCCTCTCACGTGGCAAGACACCCAAATCCTCTGTCGATTATTCATGTACACGCATTCGGGTTAGGAACTGATCACTCCCTACCCCATCTCATCATCATCATACAATGTTCAAAATCATCAATCATTTAACATTTCTATCATCACTCTCATTATTACACTTCATCACAACATTACGATTTTCACTACGTTGAATCATGGATTAACACAGTGATCCATGGTTTGGCATTCTATATGAATCTTTCAACATGATTTTACTACCATATCTGTGTGTTCTACTACAACATGGGCTTCTCGGTTTTATCTCGTATAAATATCTATCCCCTTTTATGTTACCGAGCTTTCCTCTCTCTAACATAAAGTGGAGGGAAATGTATTCTCAAAATCACACACTTGCTATTATAATTATACAGCCAAGTATGTTGTTTTATATATGGATCTTGCATAAGAAAATTATTCACTAATGACCCATCCCCTTGACTTGTGATCGGTTATTTGGCCATATTTGTCATTTTTCTTTCACATTTTTTGGTTGTTTGCACATTTCTGGTCATCTCTTAGGGAGTCTTAGGTGTCGTTATTTGGTCATTTGTCATCTCTAGTCCCTAGGGCACCTAGGGTAGAACCAGGGCACCGTGGGCACCCAGTCCTTATTTTAGGCATGTTGGTCTCGATAGAACTTGTCTCTACTTTAGAGTTTTAAGGTTGGTCTTTTTAATTTTCCCTCTCATTCCCTTAGGTACTAGTTGGCATGTCGGGTCATTAGTGTCAAAATTTGAGCAAGATATCCCTATATAAACATAACATACTTACTATCTTATGGGTGGACTATCTACTAAGACAAGGGACTACATTTGGGCATCATTACATCACATACACTTTTGCATAGGAAAGGGAAGTCTATTCTATTCCATCCACCATTTTTCATTTTATCTAGCTATTTCCCCTATCTCTATGTCATTAGCGCTAGGGAACCCTAGGCACATCATTGCACACACAAAACACACAAAACTACATTGGGTGGGATGTCTTTGCACCACTTAGTTGTAAGTCCACCTTTGTGGCCTCTAAGGAAATTCCCACCCCTTCATATACATATTTCTTTTTTAGAGGTTTGATGATTTGTATGGGGTTTTGTAGATAAATCTTCATTACAAGTTTACGGTGTCATCAACAAAGTTACTTGTGACAATCACACAACAAAGATCAAGACATTACGAAGATCTAGCGACACTTCCAGATTCAGGTCCTAAGTTTTTCTACAAACCATAGCGCCCATAGTATAGATAGACTAGGGTGCCCACAGTGCCCTAGTCTAGTCAAATATTCATTTATTGTGATTTCTTGAGTCGTACCATCATACTCTACTTCGTCCACACATCATCATGTTCAGTCCCAAATCTCAGTGAGGTAAGTCATTTTCAAGTTAGTACCTTATCCCTCTTATTTCAATTATTTCATTTCATTTAAATATCAAATAAAATTAGTTAGCATTTACATTTCAGTTTATACTAGTTATTTCATTATTGTTCTTAATTTATATTAACATGTATAAAATTCATATTTTAGTTAATCAAGGATTTATACTACATATTAAGGGTGTCGATTCAGGATGGTTTGATTAAGTGGGAGATTAGTGTAGAACGGGTCCTGCATAGATACATATACATTTTAGAGTAGAGGATATTTATGGAGAGGGTATGAAAGTGAACCTTATAGAGTGCATGGAGGATTACGCATTAGCATGACTACTAATTTACTTGATGGCTCTTATCGGCGACTACTTACTTCCCGATAAGATTGAGTGGAATTTTTAGCTTGGGTTGATTAGTGTGGTAGTGGAGATGATAGACGAAGTGATAGTTTTTTCATGGGGGCAATGCATACTATCCCATCTATACTGAGATACATGCATATGGTTTTGTATAGGAGTTATAAAAACTCAAGACTAGCAACATTATTATGGCTTTAGGTGTGGGACCATATCACACTAGGTTGGGTGATGGGGGTGCTTGAGATACAATCAACTAAAGGAGCCATATGTCTAGGGATGGGAGGTAAAGGTGGCAATTAGAGAGGTCACAAAAGAGATTTAAAATGTTACCAATGAGCGGTGGATGATCTACAATTACGGATGATTACATGGAAGCCATACAAATTATACATATGGGTGAAATATGGTGTATAGTTAAGGATAGTTGAGATAGAACATTATATTATTGGTAGTTGATCATATATCATTAAGTGATATAGACCTAACAGTTCATGTGAAATCTTGTATTCATACAAGATATTTTTGGTGGGAGAGCATTGGTATGCGCAAGTAGCATGAGAGACTATAGAGTTTGGGCCACACATCACGTTGAGCATAGCAAGAAATTTTTTTACGGGATCAATAGTATAGGTATGAGATGCACTAATAGACATCGTAGACCTTAGTGTATCATTGTAGTATGCAACTTGATACACATCCATAGTACCTTTGTGTGTGACCATCCTGTAGGTAGTTATAGCAGTAGGTATAACAACAACAATTAGGGGTGCACTACGGTGGAGAGATAGGAGAGGGGGTTGATAAGGCCAAGAATAGGATTTACATGTACCATTATAGGCATAGGGTGCATATGATATACAAGTATACGGTGCACAGTGTACCAGCACATGCATAGGGTGCATAGATACCAAATACATGCACATGGTGTAGAAGGTTCACTACCGAGGCCACCAATTCTAGGAGGAGAAGGATACATAAATAAAGATGACGGGTGGGGAGAAAATGAGATACTAATGTGGATGGATATGATGGATGGGGAGATAGAGGAGACAATGCCACGTGGACTCAAATTCCACCAAAGACAATCTCCAAGGCCATCAGTAGTAGAGTTATAAGCGACACATGCACAAAGAGATAAAACCATGTGGTAGAGAGATGTCTCTCTAATTATAGCTCATACATTGAATATATAGCTACAAAAGAGGACAATTGAGAGAGATCAGCTAGCATTACGGTTGTAGTAGGTGATAACAGAGAGAGAGATACTTGCATAGTGCGTAGCCAAGGCTAGTGGGATAGGAAACCTATTACAAGAGTTATAAAAAGACACACATGGTGTGGGGTATTACATAGGTCTATATGAGGTGTTCATTCCCATATATCAAAGACAACCAGGTATAGCTAAGGAGTAGGTAGTAGATCAAGGAGGTCACCTAGATCTCATAGAGTATCTAGGTCTATTAGATCGGTTCGGATGTTAGCACCAAGGTGAGGAGGAGATGGTCCAGGAACTTAGGGAGTGAGGGAGAGTCATGGATGAATCTATATATTATGTGTATGTATAGTATTTTTGTATACATCTCGTATTGAAGGAATATTATTTTGCATAGATGTATTTTGTGGCACTTTTATGTTTATTTGTGTATATGACACTTTGATTTGGACATTGTACATGGACATTTTATTGATGTATATAGATGATGATTAGTTTATTTTGCACATTGTAATTTTTTTATAGATAATAATTGGAAAAAAGGCTCCAAGGGCCTATTACATAAGATATTGCATTAAGGATCCACTGGAAAAAAATATCTATCAAAAAAACATTACAAAACTGATAGGATTCAAAAAGGAATTGACCCAAATAGAGCCCAACAGAAACAAAAAAATTATAAAGCAGAAAAACCACACCACCACCAACAAAAATTCAACAATAAATCCTTGTACACACTTTTCCATAGTTCCCAAACTGGGACCAACACCATCTACATGGAAATCATCCTCATCAAAAGAAATGATATCCAATTGCCTCCTTTTACCTTTATCCATAGAATCAACCCCTTAAGGGTCTCTACCCTGTTCTCTAAAACTTTCACCTCGGCATTTTTCCTCTATAAACCCCATAAAAAAATCCAATTTTGAGCTTTTACCTTACTAACTGTATCCTCGAGGGCCTCAATATTACTGGAAAATAATCTAAATATAATATTTCCTTCCACCGACTCTCCTTAGGCATGTTCTCATCAGCATCCCCAGTAAGGTTTTGTAAAGCGATGCGCCACATCCATCTCCTTCATAGATCTATCCTTCATTTTCTTCATCCTAATCCTATCAAAGAAGAGAAATATGGTCTTCCCAATCATTCCCCAAATGAATACCGACCCCCTAGTCTGTAAATTTGGATTCCCTGACTTAACCAACAAAAGAATTAAACCTTGATGAAGAAGGACCTTTGTTTTTTCCTCTTTAAAAAATTTAACCAAAAATTACAGAGAGTTAAACAAATAAAAAGGAATACTCATTCTCTTGCCTCTATGAAAATGGTTCAAGAGCATTAAATGCTGAGAATGCAGCTTCTCGGTACTTCCCATCCAAGGTAATATACTTCATGATGTAGAAACAGACTTCGGCCCACCTCCCTGGCAGAGATTTTTGAGCAATACCATCTTCCATGAAACAAATCTTCTCATCACTATCCATAAAAATATGCACTTCCTCTTACAGACGAGACCTATCCTTGAACACTTTACATCCCCCACCCATCTTAGTCACATTACCAATGAAATCCTCATAAACGAAGAAACTAACACCTGCATAGAAACAAACCCATTATCCCAAGCCAAAGAAAATTCCCTCGAGATAACTTCATCAGCCCCCTCAAACTCTGCACAAAATATGAAATACCACCATCCTTAAAAAGATCCTAGAGAAAGGAATCCCTCTCCAAGCTTGCCGATAAAGAAGGCTCTACCCTAACCCTAGCCCCACCCATCTCAAACCGATCATCAAACAAGCTTGGAAAACCTGCGTAAAAACTTGAACCAAACCTTTAAAAACCACTCCAAACCAACACATACACTGTAATGATTTTGACAATAAATCTCACCCATGGTGAATTTATTTCCCGGATGTCACAAATCCTATTATCATGCCTGAATTTATCTTTCGCATTTAGCATGGCCTTCATACTTTGGGGTAACTCCACCTCATCTTGCCACCACCTTTTATGATGAATTCAACTGCCAATATTAGCCAACATGTCAAGCACACATATTATCTTCACAAAACACATGATTAAAAAGAATATTTTCAAAATTCATAAGCATAGTCTTAGCATCTCTTATAATAGAATCTATATTAATATGGTGCTTAGAGAGGCCTTTAATCACATTAATAATATATAAGGAATCTCCCTCCACCTGAATTTTTTTAATTTGCAAAGAATTAGCCCATTGTAGCCCAATTAAAATAGCATAAGCCTCAGGTATAGTTATTTGAATTATTTCCAATAGGTTCAAAGATAAGCTAAAACCAAAGCACCCACTTCATCTCTGATAATACCACCAACTGCAGCTAAACAAGTACTTCCTTTTTTTGCTTCATCAAAATTCAATTTCATCCATCCTTTAGTAGGTTTCACCCATTTAGCACTACTTCTACCCATATTCTTCACTAGAGGATCTTGTTTTACTGAGAGTTAGTGATTTGTAGGGCTTGAATACACATTGTAATTTATTCATAGATGGATGTTTATTTGATTTTTTTATTTATGGTAAGATGGTATGGTAGATATGGTATTGATAATGATATGATTGATTTTTCTCATAGCATGAGCTTCCATTCATATATTGATATGTAGAGAAACCTATTTTTTATCAGCACAACATAGTTTACATCATGATTATTAAGGAACCATGAATATTAACTCATTATGTGTGTAATACAAACACACACACACATGGAAAAAAAAAGGTAAAAAAAAAGTGAAACAAACCCAATATACACAATAGATGTATACACCATGGCTATAAATGAATCAAGATGTTAACAAAAATACTTGTATTTGGTAAAAAAGGTAAAGAAAACCCAATATACATAGTAATAGTATGCACCATGGCTATAAATGAACTAAGATGATAATAAAATATGTGTAATTGGTCTAAGGTAAAGCACAACAATAATGCAACACAACTTGAAATAAAGACAATTAACTTTGCCCCTAATGTGTTCCACAATGATGAGTGAGAATTTGGATTCCCTCAGCAAGGATACATGCAAGGGGATTTAAATTAGACTAAAGAGTGGGGTCAAGTGACACTCTTGTTGGATTTGCATTGCAAATTAATCTAAGATTGAACGGTTCATTGCGCTTAATCAAGGATACATATAAAGGAGGAAAAGAGAGTCGATAGTGCCCTAAACAAGGATACATGTGAGGGATAAGATTGATTTGACTTTCCCCAAGAAATGATACATGTGAGGGGTAAGATGATTTATTTTGATAATCATAGGATACTGGGAATGATCACTAGGATAGGAGTGGAAAAGTTTGATTTTGTTGAGTTGTGTTGATGTTGTTGGGATTTTTGGAATGTTTTTAGATTTTTATTTTTTATTTTTTTATTTTAATTTTAATTTTTTTATTGTTTAGTTTTTATTTCTTGAATGTTTTGGATTTTTTTATTTTTTTGAATGTTTTTGGATTTTTGAGAAACTCTAGGTGATCTAGAACCCATCCGAGCATTTTTAAGAATGCAAGATCTCTATGAGACCGAGGGATAAACAATTGATATGAGTGAATATGGATAGTAAAAATGTTCGTGTAGGTTATTATTTATCTTTTTATTTGTTTATTAGGATAATCCTTGCTTTTATGTTATCCTTAAACTTATTGGGTTATCTTTCTTAGGTGTACTAGTTGTGTGAAGTTAGCTTACTAGTTGTGTTGAGTTAGCATACCAATTGAGTGGAGTTAGCTTGCTAGTCTTGGAGTTAACTACCAATATCAGTCAATGAGAGTTAGTCACTACCGATCTAGGTAGTATTTTTACTTCCCTTCTCCTATATGTGCATCCTTCCTATTGAGAAATGTAATGTAATTCAATTCTAATGTATTGAGAATAATAGATTATAATGGATTTCCATAAATGATATTTTACCTCTTCTATTTTGCAAATCTAATGTGGTGTGTTATTATCATCTGAGATCTTTGCAGCATGGAACAATCTTATTATTGTTCCTTTCATGGTATTCTGAGCGATCGATGATGTAGACATCCATCTGTAAGTTTTTTTATAAGAAATTTTATTTGTTTTCATATATTTTGAAATTTGTTGGCACTCTTTTATCAAGCATCCATTTTTACGCAAAATAGAGAACTCTATTGGATTCAGAAGGTAGAAAAACCCTAGAAACAACTGTAAATTTGGCTATTAAAGAAGACAGTTTGTTTTGATTTTGTAGAGGTAGAAACTAATACGTAGCTTGGAAATCCATGTCAAGGGAAGCAATCTTTGCAGAGAAGTAAAAGTCTAGAAAAATGGTTTCTAGGTTTTTGTGTTTTTTTTTACTTCCGCTTTGCAGGTTCCTATTTGGTTAGGATCTAGAAATTTCAGAAATTCGTCTTTGGAGAAGAAATCTTTTCCTGGGAAGTAGAGATTCTGAAAAATAGTTTCTAGGTTTTCTACATTTGATAATGGGTTTTTTTCTTCCACTTTTTAGAGTTCTTATTTGACGAGGATATGGAAATCATAGAAATTTGTGCCAAGGGAATAAATTTTTGTCGAGGAAGTAGAAAGTCCATAAAAATGGTTTTGGGTTTTTCTGTATTTTTATGTTCGGTAAGGGGTTTTTCTTCCAATTTTGCAGAGTTCCTGTGTGGAGAGGATTTGAAGATTTATAGATCCATTTAGACATTTATGCTTGGGAGGAAAACTATCTAGAAAAATGATTTCTGAGTTTTTCTAGGTTTTTTTTTGCATTCGATAATGGGTTTTTTTTTCTAGTTTTGTAGCTTTATTGTGTGCTTGAGGATTTGAGGATTTTGTAAATCCATGCTACCTCCAAGGATCTTGGAAATCGATCTTTGGTGAGAGAAAATCTAGAAAAATAGTTTCTAGGCATTTCTGATTGCATGGCATTTTATTTTTAAAATAAATATTAAAGCACAAACTTGAAAAAATTGTATCTTTTGATCGGTAACTTAGGATTTGAGTGCCATTTTTTCAAAAGTACTTACTTTTTTGTGCTTGTTCCACTGAAACTATTTATTTTGAGAAATAAAATAAAAATTTAAAATGTCATGTTTGTAACATGCACTCAATTATAAAGTGCCAACATTTATATCTCTCTTGTTTGTTGAGATATTTTATATCTATATTTTCAAAAAAAAAATGGCATGTCATGTGATACTCTCTTGTGGGGAGCTATTCTGGTGAAGCCTAGTGTTAGTTTTTCAATGTTTGAATAGTTGTTTTGACAACTCATACAAATGTGTAGCATCACTCTACCCATCAGTAGTATGGTAGGGTGTGGTGTTGATATTTTTCTTTGGGTTTCATGCCCTTGCCTTGTTACGTGTTGATATTATTTCAATAGGTTTCATATTCTTTCCTTGTTACCTTGGCTTTTCTTGGATCATGGCACTCCTATTTATTTGGATCTTGTGTCCTTGTCTTATTGCCTTGGTTATTGTTCTTGGATCGTGACACACCTATTTGTAGCAGTTGATCTTGCTTCTTTGAGTTTTATGTCTTTTCCTTGTTACCTTGGCTTTTCTTAGATCATGGCACTCCAATTTCTTTGGATTTCGTGTCTTTACCTTATTGCCTTGGTTATTGTTTTTAGGTTGTGGCACACCTATTTGTAGTAGTTGATCGATTATGTTTGTGTTTTTACACTTTCGACATCACTCCATTGACAGTATCCTTGTATGGAGCTATTCTAGTGAATCCTAATGTCAGTTGTTTTTGAGTTTTTGATCAAGCAAAGGATTCGGAGACCATAGTGCACAAAAAAATTCTTCAACATTGTATGAGTTTTGGAGTCGAGCTTCATGGGATATCTTGCAGCAGTTTTTCTCTCTCCAATTTGTTATTACTAGTTTTGGGTTCCTTATGGTTTCCTTTTTCCAATTATTGACGTGGGTACCTCATCGAGCCTTATTTCGGGACCAACCTTATTTTTCACCCACCTAAGCTATGCTTATAAGGGGTGTTAGTATAGGTTATTATTTATCCTTTTATGTGTTTATTAGAATAATTCTTGCACTTATGTTATCCCTACACTTGTTGGGTTAGATTTCTTAGGTGCATTAGTTGTGTGGAGTTAGCCTACTAGTTGTGTTGAGTTAGCTTACCGAGTTATGTAGAGTAGCTTACCATTTATGTGGATTTAGCTTCCTAGTCTTGTGGAGTTAACTACCGAAGTATCAATGAGTGGGAGTTCTTTACCACCGATCTAGGTATTAGTTTCACTTCCCTCCTCCTATATGTACATCGTTCTTATTGAGCAATGTAATGTAATTCAATTCTAATTTATTGAGAATAATAGATTATGATGGATTTCCATATATGATATTTTAGCTCTTCTATTTTGAAAATATAATGTGGTGTGATATTATCATTTGAGATCTTCACAGCATGGAACGATCTTCTTATCGTTCCTTTTATCTCTTGAATGTTTTGAATTTTTAGTTTTTGAATGTTTTAATTTTTTGAGTTTTTGACATTTTTAGATATTTGAGAAACTCTATGCGATCTAAGACCCATCCAAGCATTTTTAAGAATGCAAGATCTCTATGAGACCAAGGGAGAAAAATTAATATGAGTGAATATGGATACTAAGCAAGTGGTAAATTTCCTAACTATAAGGAACAAACAATAGAAAGTGACTTGGGATGATATGGTAAGAGGAATAAGTTGAAGGAATGGTAAGGTGGTTGTGCAAAAATGCCCCGAACACAAAGGGTACTCATGGAAGTTTTAAGAATAAAATATTTTTATATGAACCATATATGTAGGCTCTTTAATCTCTTGGCTATCTTCAAAGGTGGATGGCTTGTATATGCCATATTTGTATTTAACATTGATAACTTAAGGACCTAACCAATTAGGTTCATACTTTCCTTTCTTTTACCATTCTTTACTTGTGTTCTTCTACTTTTCATTTAGTAAAAGGTCACCAATTTCAAATTATGTTTGCTTTATCCTTTTTTATAGTTGCAGAACGAAGTCAATTACGATAAAATTTCAAATAATCCAAGGCATTAAGCCTCTTCTCATCTAAGAGGTGAAGTTCTGCAAGATGAGTTTGTCTATATTCATCTTCATTGATCAAATATTTGAGGGATATACAAAATGATGCAAGCTTGAACTCTATGAGTAACATAGCTTGATGCCATATACAAGTGAAAAGGATGTGGCTCTTATTAGAGTATGGTAAGATGTGTGATAGGCCCAGAGGGTAGGATAGAGTTATGTATGCCAATTATAACCATGTTTGTCAACAATATTTTCCAAAATGGATTTGAGTATTTTATTGGATGCTTCAACTTGGCCATTACATTGTGGATAGTATGGAGTAGACCATTTGAGTTAGATGTAAAATTATTTTTCTAGATCTTTAACAATTTTATTTTTGAAGGATGTATCATTATCTATAACAATAGAGGAAGGGATGCCAAAGTGACATATGATATGGTTAAATATGAACTTGGAAATATTAGTACTAGTGACATAAGTGAGAGGCATGGCCTCTACCCATTTGGTAAAATACTCGGTTATGGTGATTATGAATGTATGGCCATTAAAGGAAGTGGGTTTGATTTTTCTTATAAGGTCGAGCCCCCATCGGGAGAAAGGCCAAGGTGTGGTGATGGGTTAAATATATTCTAAAGGTGCATGATTTATATTTCTCGTGTTATTTCCACACCAAACATAGGTTGAAAAATTTACAAGAATTAGATTTCATAGTGGGCCAATAATAACCCACATGTAAAATATTTTTAGCTAGAACCATGCCACTTGTGTGTGCGCCACATATACCAACATGTACCTCAACTAGAGTTTGGTTTTCTTCATCTTGATTGATACATCTTAAGAGAGTTCCATCATAGCCTCTTTGATATAGGGTGTTGGTAAGGATAGTGTAGTGTGAAGCATGTTGTGTTAGGGATCATTTTTTTGGTAATTCATATTGTTAAGGAAAGTTTTATCATGGATGAAGGTGTAAATATCATGATACCAAGGGTTTTCAAGACCAACTATTTCACATATCATGGTTGACTCGGAAAATCATAGGCTAAAATCAAAAGATGTTCTATGAGAAACTCATTGTGTGTTTGATTTAGAATGAACTCAAGAAGGGATCTGATAGTTTCCATGGCATATACTGACTTGTTTTGTATATGAGGATCTTTTCCAAATGTGATAATTTGAAAGTAATCTTTAAGGCTATTGTTATGCGATGGAAAAGTGACAAGCGAGCATGGGAATCTACAAGTAACTCTTCCTCGCACCTGACCTCTCGAGGTCGTGCCGAGATAGCAGGTGGGGATGGAATATACATGGGGTATGGATAAACTAATTGGGCAATCTCATGTCTTCAACATGCACTAATGGAATCTGTGAATCTAAGGCATGAATGCCCTCCTAACCTAAACTGGCGTGATAGATTGGTCAGCGAGGATGACTGCTAGAAGGCTTCAATCAATATCGAGCTCTGGTGTGATTCGATCTATAGGATGTGGAATACATGGAAAATGACCTAGGATCATTTCGTGTATGTCTCCAGATAGGGTCATAAGGAGGATGATGGATATATAGTGGATTGTACGGGCAATTATCTGGTCTAGTCTAGAAATCTTTAGCTTCGTTAGCTACTATGTCTAACAAGGATAACTGTGTGATAATGGTTGGTGGAAGTGGAGTGGATCTAAATACCAATGTGCGTAAACAAGCATCTATGTCTGATTGATCTATGGACTCGTTGGGTTGTGAGACCTGTGGATCACAACTGTAGATTCATGGTTGTTGTGGACCTTCTATGGTCATACAAAGAATCAATCCCTAATTCCTAATATCTAGTAGTCGTATGCCTTTTCGGCCTCTATATTTAGAACTAAAATTTGTGCAACCTTCTCAAAGTACTTTACAGGCATTCTGACAACCTGAATTCTTAAGCTAGTGTCTATGTCAGTGAGAATGTCTCCTGCGTCTGGCTATGGGACCAAAGGATCACAACCGAACGTTTTCTCTCTTTCAGGCCCTTCTACAGTCATGCGGATATTTATCTAGGGTAATCTATAGTTTGGCTGGTTTGACCAAAACGTATGCGCTTTGTCGTCTTCTATGTTTAATCCTCTTAATTGTGAGCTAATTTCTTGTAGGTCTGTTGTTGTTCGGAAGATTTGGATTCTGAGATTTTGATCTACGTCAGTTATTGCTGCCACAAGATTGGGTTGAGGCACGATTGGCTCGAATACGTATTCTCTGGGCTCCCTAGGTCCCGTGATTGTCATGTAAAAGAAACAGTGTAAATCTAACTGAAACAAAGCAAAACTAATTATGTAAAGTATGTCTACAACATATATAACTTCTCTATTTTTGTGTTTTTTTGATGAACTATTTAAAATATCTAGAAATTGAATACTAAATTAATAACGAAATTTAAAACAAATAAGGTAGACAGTATAGTTGCTTGCCTATGCGATTATAAATCTATTCTAAATAATGAAATAAATGATCTAATCTATTTGAAAGATCAGTAGATCCTACCTCGTAAGTGAGGAATGAATCATAGTTTCTCAAACTATCGTCATCCCCACATCTTCCTCGCAATATCGAAAGTTAGGTTAACTAAAATGAAATAGTTCACTTATTCTATTTGATATATTTTAACTAGAACTTTGATAGCTTGAACCCGGATTTTGCAGAACAATGGAAAATCCAACAGTTGTGTGTTTTGTCCCCTCAATGTGATTTCATTGTTCCTTCATGTTCACGTGAATCTAGAAAAGCGTGTAATTCTAGCATCAACAAGTAGGTATTGGGACAAAGGGCATCTTAGAATGTAGACTAATATAATGTGATTAGGAGAGGGATAGCGCAAGAGAACAGAGCTTGGCTTATGTAATTCCTAAGCAGGGATTTATCATGAGTCATACAACATAAAATGTCCGTAACACGAAACTATCTTGTTTAACGAACAAAACCTCAAAATTTAATGGATTCGACTAAAAATGAAACTATCCTACTCCAAATTATTGTATGAAATAAGAATAACACTAGCACAAGAAGATTATGTGGCTTCTAAACAAAGAAAACAACACTAACTATGCATGCAACAAATACAACTATTGATTCCTAAGCAAAACTGAAGACCAAACTATTGAAATGAGAATTTGAGAGGAAAATTTGAGGGGCCATTTGCTTGAGCA
Organism: Taxus wallichiana var. yunnanensis; assembly: GCA_018340775.1. Lineage (NCBI taxonomy): Eukaryota > Viridiplantae > Streptophyta > Pinopsida > Cupressales > Taxaceae > Taxus > Taxus wallichiana. Next base: position 114,495,761 of record CM031240.1, read on the forward strand.
CAAGCTAGCTATTTATAGAATTCCCATTTACCCAAAGGTGAAAACCAAATTGAACTCTTTAACCATAAACAATGCAAAAACACTATTCTAGGGAACCAGAATCATAAATACAAGCAAAGGCGGTGAAAAAAGCTGGTAAACGTTGAAATTTTACATGAGTCGTGTTAAAAAGAACATTCTGGAAAATGCGTGAAGGACCGCCACCCTGAGCAGGTGGTGGTTACAGACCGCCACCCCGAGCGTGGCGGCGGTTACAGACTGCCGCTCCCGGGTAGGGCGGTGGTTTCATAACTGAAGACCAAAATGTAAAGAAAAGGAGGGGAGAAGAGAAAAACAAAGCACGCAGGGGCTAAGCGGGACATGCGGGATGTTAACGCATACTTGGAGAGATTTTTTGGATCCCGAACACCTTACGAGGAGACCTATATCATCATTGGGGCACGTGTAACGTTGTTCCAACAAAGCGTAGTACTATAATTTTGGGTACATACATATTGCCCCCTCAGAGAAGGATTTTAGCCATGAAGAGGCGTAAAACGGTGGGTCCAAGTATGGTAGTTCCAAAATGGGAGGTTAGAAATTATACCTGACACGTCCGTGTGTTGAAATGACACCATCCAAAATTCCCGCTACCTGCAAAATGAAAAGAGGACTCAAGTGCAAATAGATAAAATAGATCGAAAAATAAATACTAAAATAATATGAAATGAGGACTTACCATTCATGCGGGGATAAGAACTTAACTCTGTCAACACTCTAAACCTGTGAAAAGGGCATTCAAAATAGGTCAAGATGCTATATATGTAAAAATGGGCCCATTTTCCTATTCATTTGCGTGTGTCGATTTGATTGATTTTGAGCTCTGGGACCCACGGTGACGGTTTTGACGAGAGTATAGTCAAAATGTTCGTGACGAGATAGTGATCATGCCTCCACGAGTGGAACACCGACCCACGAGATCACATGTTAGTTCTTCTTGATTTAGCATTTTTGCCCTCAAAATGTTAAAAGGATGAAATCTTTGTCATGGGGGGATTATTTTTGAAAATGTCTTTATTTATTTTTTTAGCTTTTTAAAAGGGTCACTTAGGGGGTGCCTAATGGGTAGGCTTTGTTTTGTGTTTTTAGCCATTTTTATATGTTTTAATGATTTTTCTAATGTCATTTGAATACTAACTTACTCCTTTTTATGTGTTTTTGGGTGTATGCAAGCGAAGGAGGAGTATATCCGATGGAGCCGAGAGAGAGAGTGTGATTGGCTTCTAGTAGTGTTGGATGCACTTTCTCAGGATGAGCAGGATACACTTCAGAGGGCCAACATATTACGTATATCATGGGTCCCGCATGTTGCACCTTCTAGTCACATACTTTGTGACTTGTTTTCATATTGGGATGTTGATCGAACATTTTTCAATTCCCAGGAGTCAGGGGTGAGTGGACTATCACCTTGGAGGATGTCTACCATATCTTGGGGTCCCGATCATTGGGAGATGGCTTATGCTTGAGACAACAGGGTCACGGGCTCAGATAGCACAGTGGGCTTCATACATGGGAGATGTAGTTATCTCCACTGGTTCAAAGAAGGGGGTGAGGGTCCAATCTATTCCTAGCCTGCCTATCCCCTTGATTCGTCAAGCCATTATGGGGATCCTTACCTCGAGATTGATTAGGGACAAGGGAGGAGACACTTTACTATATTGTTGGTCCCCCATTATTGCACAGATTGAGGGACATGGCTAGATTTATGCTTGGGGAGCTGATATACTTGGGACCACCTATCATGATTTATACCAGGTGGTTCGTTTACAGGGGCAGTCATTGAGCCATCCGACCCTAGTTATGAGATGGGTCTATGAGCGTTTCATCCCTTATGGGAGAGGTGTGGAGGTGGCAGATCCTGGAGCCGTGAGGGCAGCCAGATGGATAGATATGTCGGTGCTTAGAGCACCCCACCAGCCAGTCACCTCCTTAACTACTGATGATATGGAGACCACACCTTATCAGGCCATGGCAGGTTTATGAGGCGTGGAGGCCCTCACTTTGATCTCTTGCTCTACCACATGGCAACTTGTGGACAGGATGGGGAAGGGGGAGACACATCCTTTTAATCGAGTGCCTCAACAGTTTGGCCTTCCTTACGTTGATATGCTCCCCCCAGTGGTGCCAATGTTTAGATCAGTTCGGGAGGTTAGGGGAGGTCCTAGAGGCTGGGGTTAGATTGTTATTACTCTTGGTGTACCCATTGCAGCTAGGCGGGTAGTACGCACTCGAGGAGAGCCGGTGTGCCTCGTGCACCATTACTTCAGATTGCCACCGGTCTTGCCCATAGCAGTGACAACCCCATTTATATAGACTCTGAGCCTGAGGAGTTCATAGGGGGAGAGATGGAGGAGGAGACCGAGGCTGAGGTCAGCGAGTCAGGTGGAGAGGTGGACAGCGATCTCGAGTGGCATGACACTCAGGATATCTTACAGGTCGAGAGGGTGGAGAAGAGTGTGGAGAGGGTGACTCTAGTTTCAAAGGAGCCACCTTCTTAGGATGTAGGTGGGGAGGATGAGTCCGTAGTAGGATGATATGTTGCCCAGGACACGGGAGGAGGAGGACCTCGATTAGTGGTGGAATCTATGGCGGTGCTAACCCTAGAGATCCCTCTTGGAGGCCCGGAGATCCGAGTGAGTTATCATCCTTCTCTTAATGTTTGTTTTTAACTAGGATTGTCTTAGTTGTTATCTCTCCTTTTGTTTATTTTTGTTTTTATCTTTTGACTATTTCTAACGTGTTTCCTCTTTTGCTTAGAGACCACCGATAAGTGGTGAGACCTGATTCGTTGGGTATGCACTGATACCCTGATGATCCCCATGGAGAATACTCGCACCGAGATATCCGTGGATGCAGGGGAGCCCTTAGTAGCTGGTAGACATACCGATGTTTTTGCCCCTGTCTGGCATGTGGCCAAGATGGTGACTACCCTCTGCACCGAGTTGGCCGGGTATAGGACAGCAGAGTGTCTGATGAGGATCCGTTCTCATAGCGAGGCCATAGCTAGCTCGACGGGATCATGAGCCCTTCGTGCACTCAAAGCGCTGCGTAGCCAAATTCCTAGATGCGGTCATGCACCTTTAGAGGGATCTCATAGGGGTTAAGAGGCCACTTGGCTCTCTTAGATTATTCATATGATTTTTGTAATTCCTAAGCTCATCAGCGGACCATGCCTAGCGCATGATGGCATTGTATAGGAAACTTGATTATATATATATATATATATATCATATGATTTTTGTATTTCCTAGGCTCATTGAGCATTTTGACCATGCCTAGTGCATGATGGCATTGTATAGAAACTTGATTACACACACACACACACACACACACACACGTATATATATATATATATATATATATATATATTCTTTTTGATCGAACTCTTGGTGTCTATGATTTTGTGATTCGTTTCCGCATGTAGACTATAATGTTGTTTTTATATGTTTTTCAATGAATGTATGCAATGGAGAACAAATGATACAAATGCTTTCTTTCTTTTTGTATTTCATGATGCTTTGATATATGATAATGTAGACACAATGTGATCTTGAACTTTAGTTTCTATACGCAATTTTTTGGTACTTCATATTTGTTTTGATAAAATGAGATGATAAACCGGTATGATGAGCATATGAACTTGCCTCTCTCCTAACTCCACACAACTAGTAAGATGCGAGGGCTTACCACCGAGAGCTAGAAAGGGCACAAGCTATGAAATTTGTTGAATGGTAGTGACGAGAGATAGACAAAGATTTGGTGGAACCAAATCATGATGCTACAAACCTACTCTACTCAAGTGACTCCATAGTTTAGAATGCCACTTGCTTTGTGGTTCATCTAGACTTAGATCTCAGATGGCCACATGGTAGAAAAAATCTGGTTTTTGGGGTTGTGAGCTCTCTTGGAATTTTGGACATCTGATTCATTTGTTTTTGACTCAAGATTTCAAAGGTTCATTTGAATTATTTGCTTACGACCTTCAAATTTTATTGTCAAGAGGACCCCCCACACCTTGTCCCATGCTACTAGTAAGAAGTATGGGCTTATCACCATGGACAAGGCATAGGCGAGTAAGGGCATTCCCATCCTTTCCCAACCCTATGTCACTAGTAAGAGACACAAGCTCATCACCGAAGGTTGGTAGGGCAAGGAAATGTGTAAAAATAAAATTTTCTATTTGATCTACATTTGATTTATTTATTTGAGAAAAATGTCAGTATGTTCTTATTTCCAAAGAGATATACATATGGGATAGATGTGACACTATGAAGCTTCTAGAATAGACCATAGGAAAGACACCTATCCTAGGAAGAAACCAAAAGTGAGAACAAGCATGCAGACCTTGGTATGGTTACCATTAAGACTTTGTCATATCTAGCTTTATATGGATGAAATGATTCTGAAATAGGTGATGATGTTATGAAAATGAAGAAGTATGATTGGAATGCTTATGCCAATACCATCAGAAGTTTGTAATGAATTTCTTTGAGAATAAGTTCCTGGATCACAAAATTGTACGAAATGAGTGGACAAAATGAGCCTAACTACATGAAGATGTAATGTAGATATAATTATACAAGTAGTGCTGGTTGTTTATGTATAGAATCGTTTAATATGCAAGGAATTGACTGTTTCACCAAATTCCTCACCTTCTAGTGTACATAAGATATATGCACCATTTCCATAGTATTTCATGACTTGGTATGGGCCCAACCATTTGCGGCGAATTTCCTTCCTTCACCGGTCTTCTTGTTAATCCGGTTGTCTAGTCTTAGAACTAGATATCCTTCATACATATCTCATTCATAGACTTTTTTGTTATACTTGCAAAGACATCCGGTCAAAGATAGATTCTATGCCATTGCTTAGCATCTAACCCGGCCTCATCCAGGATTTCTATTTGGGAAAGACGTGCTTCTCTATAAGCTTCTTCATCCGTAATCCCTTGTAGTGAGATGCGGAGACCGGGTATTTCAACCTCAAGTGGGAGAACTGCTCAGCTCCGAACACCTTGATGTCATTAACACCAAGCCTCTTAGCTAAGATGAGGCCAAGGAGAAGGGATTCGTACTCAATGTGCCATTGTTTGTGTAGTCAAAATTTAGTTTAAAGGTGAATGGTAAGATCTTTCCTTGGGAGAAGTAAAGATCACACCTGCCCACCCCATAATGACATCTAGCTCCATCGAAATGGAGAGTCCAATATTTAGTTGGGAAGATGGACGCCGGGACATTTTACGCCAACTTCTTCGCTTGTTACTTCTACCATGTAGAGTTCTTCCGCTGGCAGAGAACCAATTCCTAGGGTATATCCCATGCCTACAAAATCAAATGGCAGGAAAATTGGTAGATCCTATTCTAGAAATTCGACTATTTTTTCCGTAGTTCCTAATGATACCATTTCTACAACATTAGCCTCTTCCTTGAGGGATGGAATATTCTTGATTAGGTTCATAACTTCTAACTCCATTATAGGTACCAACTTTTCTTCTAGTTTTGAGTCGGTTGGTTTGTTAAGTTGGTTTGTTGGGAGTTCAAACTCAGAGTGAATGTCCGCTCTTTCTTCAGTCCACTAGGTGTATATCGAATGGTTTCAGATCACCTTTTGCTATGAATACCTTTCCTAAGTGAAAGAATCTTACTTCTTCAAATAACGTAGAAGGGATTGTCTTCATACTGGTGTATCCACTCGTCACCGAGGATCATATTATAGTTGGTTTCCCGATCTATAATATAAAACTTAGTGAGGATTGTTTTGGGTCCTAAGGTGACTGGTAGTGTTATGGTTCCAATCGAAGTGGCTTTAAGGCTATCATAGCCTCTCAGTGTATTTTGAGTCGTGGAACAATTTGTTTCTCCATACCCTAGCTTTTGAAGGAAAGAGAAGGGAACTACGTTAACTGCTGCCCCATCATCAACCATTATGCGTTTAACATAATTGTTATAAACCCACACTTGCAAATGTAAGGTTGGATCACCTCTCGCATGCAATCTCAACGTCTATTGGTATTTTTTATGTCAAATATAAACTCGATCTCCCTATCCAAGCTAACATGGAGGGTGGATATCAAAGTCTATATGGTTTACCTGTGTTTGGGAGGTGGAGTGATGTTAATTAAATGACCCAAACCTAATGCTTCTAAAAGTGCAGCCCTATGGGCGGGGAGTTCTTCAATAAGTCCAAAAGGAGATATGAGAGAAGGTCTTTGTTAGGTCATTAATTAAATCATAGGCACCTACGGGTTTTACTAATGGTCTGTTGAATGTTATCTGCTTTCTAGCGGGTAACTTGGACTTGGCCGGAGGAATACTCTTGTGTCCTTGTTATGGCTTCCACGGGTAGCTCAGTGTCTAACTCGTCCAAACCGACTATCTTGGGTCGTAGCTGATTTCCTAATTGCGGTGCGATAGGTGGATTTAGCGAAGTTAAGGCTTCATGATCATTGTTTCCTGTCATTACACTCTTGTTCATCCCATTTGGATTTAATTTGTTGTTATTTTGATTTGGGAGTGGATCGTTGAAGATCTTGAGGGGTGCATTTTGAGGGGAGACTGCTCCCGTGAAAGTATTTGGTGCAAGTGATGTAGGATCTGCTAAGAACATATCTATGAAAATTTGTCTTTGTTCTTCTGGCAGACGTTGCATGAACTTATTGTAATCACGGCACGTTCTAGTGTCATGGCCTCGAATCTTGTGGAAACCACAATACGAGTTGGGATTGTAATTCCTTGGTTGTTGGTTTGGCACATATTGTGGTCCAAAACTCTGATTAAACCGTTGATTATTAAAGTTTTGTGTTTGTTGTCTTTGGCTTTGGTTTTGGTTTTGATATCTAGTTGTGTTTTTCTTGACCTGTGTTTGGACCTGTTGTTGCTGTTGTTGTGGATGATTAAAATCCACCGAGTTGATTGTTGGGGTAAAGTTGTTGTTTCATTGATTATTCATCAGCGGTGGAGTATTTACAACATTTGTTTTTTTGTTTGGTCAGTTACTCCATCTATTGTTACGCCACGATTTTTGTTAAGGATTTTAGGTCCTTGATTGACGTTTGTGGTAGTAGGATAAGTCGTAGTATTTTGGTGGGGGTGATTAACCTCCCATTTGTTCCATACATCTTACGACCGCTATCTATTACCGCTTGATCTATTCGGAGGGCGCTCTCAAGTACTTCATCGTAAGTCCTTAATGGGAACTTCTAGACTTCTTCCTTTACCTCTCTGCTGAGAGAATGAAGGAATAAATCGCATAGTTCCATTTGGTCCATGTTTGGAGTGCTTGCTGAAGAATAGAGGACTGTATGCCATCTTTGGATGAAATGAGCAACAAATTCATTGTGTTCTTGCTTAATGTGCAAGAATTCCCGATTCCTATTCTCAATATTCTGCTTCATGTCAAACACCTTGATGAACTCGAAACGAGTTGTTTAAACGAATGTATTGAGGCTTCGGTATTCTCAGTAATACCAATCAAGGGTAATGCCCTCTAAAATTTTGGGAATATTTTAAGCAACAACCCCATCCCAAGGAGCAGTTCCCGAATGGTCATGGAATAGGCCTTAATGTGTGAATTTAGGTCTCCTTCCCCTTTGTATTTGGGCAAATCAGGAAGAGGTCTTGGAAGCATGACGCTTCATATAGTGAAGTCTAAGGGCTCTTTCAAATATTCTGAATAAGTCCCTATCGCATAGGTTTCAACCATCGATGGTGCCTGCTGAGGAGGCGGAGGTGGGATGGTTTGTTGGTATGGTGTAGCATATGCATTTGCAGGGGCATAAGGAAATCCCTGTGGTTGAGTGAATATGCCAGGAGAGGAGAAGATATCTCCCTACGGTGATTTGGAATACATGTTTAAGTATGGAGGAGTATTGCCCAGGAATGGATTATTTTCCACCGAAATGGTGTTAGAAACAATGGTTCTAGTTGGCATTTGTTGTGAATACTGAGGAGGCATGCCCAATGTGCCTATTCCTATAAGGAGGTCTACTTGGCCAGGATGATGTGGAGGATTGGAATTTCCTACTTGCATGAATTGAGAATTTTGACTTGCTTGAGCAAGTTCTAACCCTCTAACTTTTTCTACTAAAGTTAAGATGACTTCGTTTGGTGAAGTCACAGTATTTTTCCTTAGTGGCATTTGTTGTATATCCTAAGGTTGTATCGGCATGTGGTACCCCACTATGAACTGATCGTTGCCCTACCAAGTTTCACCGAGGGAATTTCCCATAGGTAGCGGCATGGAGGTGTTTTCTTGAAACAAGACCTCGGGTCATGTTTGTAAACTTCCTATAGGTGGGTACATACTCTGAGAGTGTTGTTCATTCCTGGCATAACGCACTGAATGTTCATCATCTAAAAATGGATATGGATCTGATTGTCTACTAATTTGTGGTCTAAGTAATACCTGAGGAGATGAACTAGATTCTCCCGTAAACATCATGTTGTTCAAGCCCAAAGGCTCTGGTTGTTGCGTTTGAGCAAGCTGATCCAACTCCTCTATTTGGAAAGATGAACTATATCTAGTCCTTTGAGGCAGAGTTTGTGTTGACAATCGGTTAGTTGAATAGTTGTCACCACATGCTGAGAGTGAGGGTGATGGCTGTCTATTCATTTGATCATAGTATGCTTCAAGACCTAGCAAAGGTCTACCATATGCATCGAATCCCATCATATTCGGGGGGTATATGAATACCCGTAGAATAATGGGAAAGAGCGAAGGTGGATGGAAGAAATAAAAGAGGAAGAACTGTTTGATTCACGTTGGGTTCACCAATTTTGTATGATGGAAAAGTGACAAGTGAGCATGGGAATCTACAAGTAACTCTTCCTCGCACCCGACCTCCCAGGTCGTGCCGAGACAACTGGGTGGGGATGGAATATACGTGGGGTATGGATAAACTAATTGGGAAATCTTATGTCTTCGACATGCACTAATGGAATCTACAAATCTAAGGCAATGAAGGCCCTCCTAACCTAAATTGGCGTGATAGATCGGTCGGCGAGGATGACTACTCGAAGGCTCCAATCAATATCGAGCTCTGGCATGATTCGATCTATAGGTTGTGGAATACGTGGAAAATGACCTGGGATCATTTTGTGTATGTCTCCAGATAGGGTCATAAGGTGGATGATGGATATAGTGGATTCTACGGGTGATTATCTGGTCTAGTCCAGAAATCTTTAGCTTCGTTAGCTGCTATGTCTAACAAGGATAATTGTGTGATAATGGTTGGTGGAAGTGGAGTGGATCTAAATACCAATGTGCATAAACAAGCATCTACGTTTGATTGACCTGTGGACTCATTGGGATCACATGGATCACAACCGTAGATTTGTGGTTGTTGTGGACCTTCTATGGTCATACGCAGAATCAATCCCTAACTCCTAATATCCAGTAGTTGTATGCCTTTTCAGCCTTTATATTTAGAACTAAAAGTTGTACAACCTTCTCGAGCACTTTACAGGCGTTCGCAACTTGAATTCGTAAGCTAGTGTTTATGTCGGTGAGAATGTCTCCTGCGATCTGGCTGTGGGACCAAAGGATCACAACCGAATGTTTTCTCTCTTTTAGGACCTTCTACAATCATGCGGATATTTATCTAGGGTAATCTGTAGTTTGGCTGGTTTGACCAAAACGTATGCACTTTGTTGTCTTCTATGTTTAATCCTCTTAATTGTGAGCTAATTTCTTGTAGGTCTGTTGTTGTTCGGAAGATTTGGATTCTAAGATTTTGATCTACGTCAGTTATTGCTACCACAAGATTGGGTTGAGGAACGATTGGCTTGAATACGTATTCTCTGGGCTCCCTAGGTCCCGTGATTGTCATGTAAAAGAAACAGTATAAATCTAACTCGAAAAAAGCAAAACTAATTATGTAAAGTATGTTGACAACATATATAACTTCTCTATTTTTGTGTTTTTGACTTAACTATTTGAATTAAATTGAAAGAGAAACTATTTAAAATATCTAGAAATTTACAACTAAATTAATAACGAAATTTAAAACAAACAAGGCAACCGAGTATAGTCAGTTTTGAACCTGTTCTAAATAATGTAAATCTATTTGAAAGATTGTAGATCCTACCTCGTAAGTGAGGAATGAATCATAGTTTCTCAAAACTATCAATCCCCATAGCTTCCTCGACAATATCGAAAGTGAGGTTAACTTAAATGAAATAGTTCACTTATTCTATTTGATATATTTTAACTAGAACTTTGATAGCTTGAACTGGATTTTGCGAAACAATGGCGAATCCAGGTTATGTGTGGCTTTGTCCCCTCAGTGTGATTTCCTCGTTCCTTCATGTTCACGTGAATCTAGAAAAACATGTAATGCTAGCATCAACAGAAGTAGGTATTGGGACAGTGGCAGCTTAGGATGCAGACTGAATACAATGATGAGTAGGAGAGGGATAGCGCAAGAGAACAGAGCTTGGCTTATACAATTCCTAGTGGGATTTATTGTGAGTCATACAACATAAAACGTCCGAACTCAAAAACTATCTTGTTTGATGAACAAAACCTGCAACTTTAATGGCTTCTGACTGAAAATGAAACTATCCTACTCCAACTGATTGTATGAAACAGTAACAACACTAGCACAAGAAGATTATGTGGCTTCTAAATAGCAAAACAACACTAACTATGCATGCAACAAATAAAACTATTGATTCCTAAGCAAAACTGGAAGACTAAACTATTGAAATGAGAATTTGAGAGGAAAATTTGAGGGGCCATTTGCTTGAACACAAGCCAGCTATTTATAGAATTCCCACTTACCCAAAGGTGAAAACCAAATTGAACTCTTTAACCATAAACAATGTAAAAACACTATTCCAGGAACCGGAATCATAAATACAAGCAACGGTGGTGAAAAAAGCTGATAAAAGTTGAAATTTTACATGATTCACGTTAAAAGAACATTTTGGAAAATGCGTGAAGGGCCGCTGCCTGAGCAAGGCAGCGATTCAGGACCGCCGCCTAGGCATGGCGGTGGTTTTGTAATTGAAGACCAAAACGCAAAGAAAAAGAGGGGAGAAGAGAAAAACAAAGCACGTAGGGGCTATGTGGGACATGCGGGATGTTAACGTGTACTTGGAGAGCTTTTTCAGATCTTGAACACCTTGCGAGGAGACCTGTATCATCATTGGGGCACGTGTAACGTTGTTCCGGTAGCGTAGTACCCTATAATTTTGGGTACGTACAGCTATCAACCATGATCTTGTAGGGTATAAATTTATTGTCTTTGACGTAATATTTATCATTGACTTGATTGACGACCAAGAGGGAATCTCTCCAAACCATCAACTCCTTAAGATTCTCGTGAAATGGAAAAATTCAAACCACATATGAGAGCTTCATGTTCAAACATTGTTGATACAAGGAAGGAAATGTGAAAATATTTTAAAATGACATCACCATGTGGCATGAGTAGTAGAATGCCTACCACCGATCCATGGATGTTACAAGATCCATCAAAATATAGAGTCCAAGAGGGAATTGCATCAACATACAATATTTCTTAATCTATAAATTCAAACTTAAGAGGTTATGAACCTATTAGGGCAATGCAACAAGATAATCTGCAAGGGCTTGTCCCTTGATGGATTTGTTTTGACAAATTATATGTCAAAGTCACCGAGTAAAATAACCTAGATATATATTCTTCTTGTTAGAATAGGTCTAGATAGTAGATACTTGAGTGGATATACTTTCATGATAAGATTAATTGTATGCTTAATAAAATAATGACATAACATGTGAAATGTGAAAGCCACGACTAAGCATACCTTCTAAACCTAGGAATACTTGATTTCATGATCAATCAAGGTCCTACTAAGATAGTAAATAGCTTGTTCTTGTCCTTGATCATTGTGTTGGGCTAATAATGCTCCTATTACATATTTTTTGGTAGACATATATAAAATCATGGGTCTTTATGGAATAGGAGGTATGAGCACTAGAGGATTTGATAGATTTTTTTAGTTTGGAGAAAGATTCTTGACATTCTTGATTCCATTTGAATTGTATATCTTTTTGAGAAAATGGTTGAAGTGATGGAATTTTTCTATGAGTTGTTATATAAATCATCCGATGGATTATATTTTACCTTAAAGACCTTGTCATTTTCTAATATTTTGTGGAGGAGTCGTTTCCATGATAGATTTTTTATTTTGCAATGTCAACTTCAATAACTCATCAAGAGACAATGAATCCCAAGAGTTTTCCTAAAGTTACACCCAACACACATTTATTTGGGTTAATTCTGACCTTGTATTCACGCAACCTTTCAAAGATGTGCCTCAAAATTGTTGGATGATCAACTCTTGTTTTGGATTTTTCCAAGATATCATCTACATAATATTCCATAATGTCATGCGGCTTGTCGTGGAAAATGACTACCATTTCTCTTTAATATGTGGCACCTGTCTTTTTAAGGCCAAAAGGCATGACCTTATAACAAAATGTGCCCCATGGTGTAGTGAATGTTGTCTTGGGTTGATCTTATTTGGAAATTTGTATTTGATTATAACTAAAAAAACCATCCATTAAGGAGATAATTTCATGGCATGTCATAGAGTCAACGATCATGTCAATATTTGGTAACAAGAAGTCATCTTTTGGACATGCTTTATTTATGTCATGAAATTCTTTTACATATTCTGATTTCTAGGGTTTTATTAGGAACCAAGAAAAATATTTGATATCCACTCCAAATAGTCAATTGGTCTTATAAAACTTACTTCTATTTTTTTCAAGTTTTGCTTTGACCATTAGCATAAATTTGGGATGCATTTGATCTGGTTTAGATTCCATATGAACCACAAGGGAAGGATCCAACCCTGACATATCCTTGTATGTCCATGCAAATACATCTTGGAATTCAACAAGGATTGATGTAAATGCTTCTATTTCTGATTATGTTAGGCTTACACCAAGTTGTAAGAGCTTAGGATGATCACTTGTACCAATGTTGATGTTAATGGTGTCCTCTACTAGCATTTTTGATGTGTATTTTTCTTGAAAAGATGTTGTAGGTTGATGTAGATCATTTGTTTGATTTGAAGGATATTCCCCTCTCACTAGCACCTTAGAAAGGTTTTCACTAGGAGATATGTCCTTTTTATTTTTATTTTTTTGTTTGTCATATATCACCTCAATGAGTTTTTCACTACAGGAGATTTTGTTTTTCATTTTTAATTTTTTTCATTGTTCTTGTTTTTGTGGACTAGGGTACTTGATTTCTTCACCAAAATAAGCATTTAAATTTAGGTCAATATAAAATCCCTTCTTGTGATAAAAATGGGTATAGGGTCTTGAGTCCCAAGGAACTCTTCGATGGCCTCATCGTTTTGAAAGAGATCCATAGATATGTGATTTGGGTGGTCTTGATTTATGAGACAAAGGTGTGTGATGTCAAATTGAATGGTATGGATGGAAAGGTCTTTGAATAAAATAGTGTCAGCTAAGTCATCAAAGAGGATATGTGTGGAACTTGTCTCAATGTCTGAGTCATTATCCTCACCACTAGTCGATACATCAAATACTATAGGCATTGTTTCAAATGATTTAAAGCCTAATCCATAGTGATAGATATTTCATGTATACATGATAATGTCAAGATGACCTTGGTTCATTTTTTTGAGCCCTTTACCCTTCTACTACATGTTTTTTTATCATTTTATGTGTTTACTATAGTAAGAATATTAATAACATGTAGCTAATTGATCATCATTCAACTAATAGCCCGTAGAACCCTAAATGTGTTCATCTTGTAGATATACAAACCGTTTCCAACGAGTTATACCAATTTTGTAAATGGGAGCCTCTTTGAGATGGGAAGCATTGGTATTATCATAGCTAAGTGGAAATAAATATAGTTTTCCAATACGAAAGGTATTTTGGAATTCATATTCACCAATACCTTTTTCAAGGATATTAAGTTCAGTGGAGAAGTGGATGTAGAAGGTTGAAGTTTCAAAAGGATTTCCGGATCAATGTGGTTTTCATCTATGAAAGGAATGATGCAAGGAGATGTATATCTATCCACATAAGGGTAATAATTTTTGAGCTTATATCTCCCCTATAGGATTTTAAAATATTCAAAAGGTTTAGTATCAGTAAGAAGCATAAACTCTTTACCTTCATAAGGGAAATTTATACATTGATGGAAGGTGGAAGGTACAACTTGCATAGCATGAATCCATGGATGACCAAGGAGAATGTTATAGGAGGTTTCAATGTCTACAACATGACAAAAGGATAAAAATTTGAGGTCCAAACTTTATGGATAAGGTGACGGTGCTGAAAAATTTCTTTCACTATTATCATAACCACGAATAGTGATGATGTTAGTTCTAGACTTTCTTGAGTATGACCCGAGACTTTCCTGAGTATGACCAAGGAATCTTAACAATTTCAAGGATCCATTATCTATAAGCACCCTTTTGATTTTATGATGGGTTATGAATGCTTCAATATACAATGAATTGTTATTTTGAATGTTTGGATTCAAAAGGTCATGAGGACCAAATGAAAGTATTGGACTATTAGGTGATATATTTGCAATTAAGGATTGAAATTGTTGACTATTGATATCCTTAGGAACATGTGCATCCTGAAGTGCATAAGTAAGGATGTCTTGGATCATGGTTGAAGAATTGAGAAATTATATGAGGCATATTTGTGTAGGTGTCTTCTCAAATTTTTGACAATATCATACGAATGGGAGGAGTACTTAGCATTGGAGGTTTTGGATCGGTGGTAGGTTGGGAATTAGGCGTTGTAGATATAGTTGATGTGGAGAATTTCTTGGCTATAGGTACCCAAATATTTTTCTATCGTGTTGTCACCACATAAGTAGGAGTATTAATTTTTACAATGGCCATGGAGTTAGGTGTTTGATCGATGAATGAAATAATGGAATTGAACTAAACATTTTTGGAGGATTGACCCTTGTCTTTAGCTTTGTCATTCATATCATGTTTTGGAAATGGGTCCTTAAACACATTTAGTTTCTCATTTGGAATTTTTATATTAGATGTGTTTTCAATTTCAATATCTCTACGATCAATTAAATCTTGGATGTAATGAAAGATTTTTATAGAACGATCATTATGGTGACCATTGATACAATGGTACTCATAGTATTCAGTTTCTTTATACCACGTAGGTTTTAGTTTCCCCTCTTTGAAGGGTCTTATGATTAGATAGGTTACCATATTAGCACTTGATAATTGGAGGGAACTAGAAATACTTTCTCTGAGAGGTGTGAATTATCTTTGTTTGAATTCCCATGGAAGAGTTTCTTTACTAGAGATTATGATGAGTAGATTGTTTGATTTATTTGGTTTAGATAGTTGATTTTGTGCATTTTGAACATAGCAAGTATCAGTGACCACATCATTAACAACATTTTGATTTCAAATGAATTTTTTTATTTAACATGATTTTGATGGTTGTTCTTATTGCATTGATCTTTTGAAGGAATTTTGATTAATCCCTTAGCAATGAGATCCCTTTCAATTTGTGCTCCTTTTTAATGACTTCCTTGAAATTTGTTAGGCAATGCATTTTCATTTGGAATGAAAATTCTCACTAACTATTTTTAGGTGTGGAAAAAGGTGTTGAGAGTTTGTTTATAGTGATTCAATGAGTACTAGAGGGTTATAACCAGTTCAAAAACACTCAAAACTAGGAAAGCAATGAAGCCCTTATCTTAACCAATACAACAATAAACAAGGAAGTGTACATGGAGAGGAAGTTAGAAAAGTGAGAGGAGTTTGAGTGTTAAGGAGAGCCTGTATGAAGTTTATATAAGATTATTTGAGAAGTTAAACCAAAGGAAAATAGCTAAACCCTTGAAACTCGGTTTGGAGAAGACCTAAAGGCCTAATAGGGCTAATTGAGAGAGTGAAAACTGTGTTGGGAGAAATAAAGAAAGAGTTTACCTATGAAATTCAACACGAGAGAAAGGATATAGTAATGGATATATGGAAATGTGACCCTTTTCTCAAGAAATTTTATGAGTAGTTATAAACAATAAGCTTTTTTATTTATAGGGCTATAAGAAAAGGGCTATAGAAAATGGTATAAAGAGAATAAGTTGATTTAGGAAAAGAGATGGGTTATGAAACTTTGGAATAAGCTAAAAACCATTAATGGGTATCTAAAACAGATGACAAGCATCATTTATTCCTTGTGATGTGTTTTGAACAATAGGATTTGACAATAAGAAGAGCTACAAGCTATTGAAAAGTTCAATAAGGTGCATGAAGTAAATTAATGTTTTGATTCTTCTTAAAGAATCTAATAATGTTTATATGATGAAATTAAGCGGTATAAGGTAAATTTAACCCTTTTTAAATTCAAGGTAAGATATTTGGTGTTTGAATGCCTCTTTCAAGGTTTGAAATGATAATGTTTTTGAATAAACATGAGTACTAACTTGGTTGATTGATTCAAGAACTTGACCCTCTTACATCAAGTGGTATCAAAGCATGTTTACTCTTAGGAGAGAAAAAAAAATTGTTGAAGTGAAAGTGTGATAGTGAAGAAGTGTGAAAAGAAACCTTAGCCTTTGAAGGCTTAAAAGAAGAAGATAGAAAGAAGTGAAGAATAAATCCAAGGTGGAAAAAAATTGGAGGTTGAGAGAAAATAAAATTAGTGCCAAAATACCAGGTAAGTCCTAGGGTGAGGTAATCTTTGGAAAGAGCAAGGTGAAAAATACTTGCTTGTGAAGAAGAAATAAAGAAAGAGAAGAGAGAGAGTTAAGAAGAAAAGATGGTAAAGATGAAGGGTTTCTTTTTGAATGGGTACTACATTAAGTTGAAAGAGAATGAAAGTAAGAAGAGAATTAAAAATGAAGACATAATAGTAGTGCAGACAAAAAATTACGTACTTGGGTACATTTTTTAGGTTCAAAAGCATACTTGATGTATACATGATTTCTAAGCAAGAAAACTAGTGGTTAACAACTATCTTTGGCCTCTTTTCTTTCTTTTTGGTTTTCTATTTGGTCCTTCACACCCTAAGACCCTGATGAAACTTAAATAATTTATCTTTTATGGCCTCGAGACATTGAAATCCGCTTATGACACCACCGCCCGTGAGATCATGTCCATATTGGGTGCTCCTGACCCTTTCTTACCTTTACTCGCTCTTTTTGGGTCTCTTTTATCTTTTGGGCATCTTTTTCACTTATGGGTTGGCCTTCCAATTGTCAATTACAAAATTCAAACAAGGGAATCATATATATACTTAGTTACTTCTCAAAAATAAGGACCAAGCACTAAGCATTACTATCATCACCTAAGCTTGCATTCTAAAGGAACTAAAGCACTTCAAAGGCATTCATCTAACATTCATACAAGGTATAAGGTCTGCATCAATTTTGCATACACTACATAGGAGGGGAAGTCTATTCTATTTGATCCACATGTGTTATACATTGCTACATTATAGATCTATCCCACTATCACTGTGAAACTTGCACAAGGGAATCCTAGGGCACCATTTTGACACACACACGAGAACTACACGGGGTCTGATATGTAGTGCAACACTCGGAAGTAAATACACTCTCCGCGTGACCATCGTGGTCAGTTTGACTCCACATTCTGCATCATTTTTATTAGATTTTATGTGATTTATGGACATGTGTAGGTATTAACTTTTTCACAGGTTACATGTACCCTTGGTGATCATAAAGAAAATATCAAGCGAAGGATAGGGATCAACAACAAAAACCTTGCGACATAAAAGAAAATAGTTTTTAAGCATTTACATAGGCACCAGTGCCCACATCTATTCGTTTGCACCTAGGTGCCTCTACCCTTCTTTGGGTGCCTTTTTTCATGCATCATTCCCGAGTTTCAGAATTTACAATGACTAGTGATGACCTTGTCTATAGTTTGTTCAACACTTTTACCTTCCCGCATCACTTCTGTTCACTCAAAAATTAGTTAATCCTCCTCCCCTTATTGCTCGGGGTTTCACATTGTATATGTTGTTTTTCTTGTGTCATTATTGTATTTTATCATTCATACATTTTTTATCGCAATAGTTACTCTAAAATATAGATTTAATACAAATTAAATTAAATCATTTGGTGAACCCATTGCTCGAACCCCACCTTGATTTTACACATTATTTTTTTCTTCCCCATGGTTGCCACTCATGACACCTTTGCCGATGAATATCTCCATGACCTCTAATCCCATATCAATGGACACCCTCAAG
Source organism: Taxus wallichiana var. yunnanensis (assembly GCA_018340775.1). Taxonomy (NCBI): domain Eukaryota; kingdom Viridiplantae; phylum Streptophyta; class Pinopsida; order Cupressales; family Taxaceae; genus Taxus; species Taxus wallichiana. Next base: position 114,514,040 of record CM031240.1, read on the forward strand.
ATCTATATCTCCTCTTATTCACTACTCATGAAGAAGCCACTAATCTAGCAAAGCTCGATATTCCAATTTCTAATGATGCATCTGTTCCTAATACCACACAAACTCCTCATTACATTATCCCAACTACCTCTATTCTTCCCATTTTTATACCTACTCCTACCAATCATTTAACCCATCCTATTACTTTTCATATGCATCAAGTATCCTCTTCGAGCACTTAGGACCTAGCTTCTTTATACCAGGATCTACAAATTCAAATATGTCAACCGCAACAAGCTACTTCCCGTTTCTCTCCATCTCTTAATTCCTCCTTACTCCTCAACACCCCTTTTCACCCACCGTATCTTCTTATCCACTTCCTCCCAAATTCATTACACCTAAGCTTCCCACCTTCAATGTCCATGGTGACCCTTAAGATCATATTTTATCTTTCCATGTGGCATGTCTTGACTATGCGAGATGATCATACAATACTAGCTAAGCTATTTCCTAGAAGTTTGTAAGATTACGCCATGCATTGGTTCTATGATCTACTGTTCATTCAATAATTTATTTTACACACCTAGCTGATGTTTTCCTTTCTCAATTTTCTATAAATATCGACACCAAGATATCTTATACACAACTTGCTCAAATCAAACAAGGATCTAATGAGCATCTAGCGGACTATGTGTTGTGTTACAAGAACAACCTAGCTAAGATGACTAATGTACTAGCTGATTCTGAATTGCAAGATCTTTTCATTCAAAGTATCTTACCTCCACTTCAAGAGAGTATTATCTTTGAGACCTCTCTATACTTTGATCAATTATGCCATACACTCAAAATGCGTGAAGGCAAACTCTTATCTATGGGAAAATTAAAATACTATGACAATGCTTCATCCTCATCCTCTAATCGGTTTCAAGCTAAATATAATTTCAAACCATCTCCTAAGCCCATTGAAGCAAAGACTACTATTAATGTTATTTCTACACCTAAAAAGCTTCCTTTTGTAACATCCAAAGAATAATTTTACCAAATTATCCTAAGCACCTCAGTTTCTATTGCCTCATCTTATCGAAATAAATTTTATTACTCTTCCACCACCACTCAATCTTGATCCCTCTCGCCCTTGTGGCCACAACTATGATGAAAATGCATGATGTGATTATCACCAATGCATTGGGAACTCTACTAATCGTTGTTTTAAAATCAAACATATTATTCAATATTTTATCGATAATAATGCACTCGAGCTCCTTGAGTCATCTACTTCTAATTCGGTCAATGATAATAAAAAGCTAAAAATATTTAATGACCCTTTTCCCAAGCATGAAAATCAAGCTACTGATTCTTCTTCCAATCATACATATCAAGATGTTCCTCCTCCTTCATCGGGGCCTCTTGATTTCCTTTCTTTTCTAATGATGCATCACCATCGGTCATTACATTCTCGATCATTATTATCATACAACATGTAATTCTCGATTCCTTGCATATCCATGCTTCTACGAGTTCCTATACCATCAATAACACTATGATCTATCCATCGAATCATACCATAATATGCTCCATTGAACTCCTCCTAGCTATCAAATATTCATTGTCTAGTGTCACATTTCTAGTCCCTCATTCTTTTGGATATTTCAGGCTTCCAAATGTAGTTGCCCCCTTACTATGCTTGTACCTTTATCTGCTTTTTATATTCAATCAAATGCTATGATATGTTCTTATGTATCTCTAGGTTTTGTGCCACCCAAGTCATCCCTTCCTTGAATCATTTGTGTCTCAAGTTCATCCATAATAAATAAATTGTTACTATCAAAGGTATTCCGGCATGCACAACATTTCCTTAACCCACTTTTGTTGATGCACCATTCATAACATATAGGCTTCTTATGCCTTTAAAATCTAAAGCAACCTCTACACCTAGATTTCTTATTTGTACATGACCTACACCATGACCTTGTTGTCCTCATTAGTATCTTAGTCCACATCATCGGCATAAGTCCCCTACTCAGAAACCCCTTCACATAGGTGTTCACCACCTCCTTTACCACATAGGTCTCCTTCACGTACACATAACTACTCTCCTATACCACCAATATTAGATCATCATCACATGCCTTTTTCTCATTGCATATCGGTGGAGGCCCTCGCCATTTATTATCTTTGGATATCCTTTTATAACCTACACACTTGGGGACATTACACTTTCTTCCCCACTCCTATCACACCTTCCGATACACATATTTTATCATCATTACCCTATGATTCACTCTAGTTCCATGGTTCATACTCAACCGTTGAGGGCCTAATTCTGAAATGAACTTCACATCCACTACAATTGGAGCTCTATACTTCATGATACATATTTCTAGCAACTACTCTCACACAACACATTACCTAATGACACAATCTTGTTCTATGGTTCATTCTTCATTGTTGAGGGTTTCTATAAATGAACATCATATTATACACATCATCCAGGGACATGTTTCTCCTACCATCACACTCATACATTGCATTTGCATATCTTAGTTGCATTTTCTCTTGCTATCTTTTTCTTCTTATATGTTGAAATTTAATTACTATGTTAGCTAGATACTCGGTATGTCATTATATTTATCATATACATATGCACATTCACTTGGTCTCTAGATGTGAATGTAGATCTCTTACAGTTTTTATATGCTGCAATGTTGCTTGGCACTATACCTTTACTTCTCCCACCTAGGATCCTGGGGCATCTACTTTTACTACTATCGCAGACTACATAGGTTCTAATGCTACATTCTTCACTCCTTCTCACTACTATCATTTTACTTTTCATTGTTATACAAACATTTTTACATACTATTTATCTTTGTAACATGCTAACTTGGTGCTTCATCTGAAGCATTTTCCTTACAGGACTATATACAACCATGGTTATTTGATGTTTTTGCTTTATCTTGTTTGTCATTGTATTTTATTGTTTATGAGTTATGCCCTATGTCTTGTATGATCATTGTATGTTTTTTTCCACTTCAGCCTTGATTGTCTTATGACATTTTGAGCAATGTCCCTTGTTTGAAACCCACTTTTTGTGGTCTATCTTGTCTACTTACTAGATTGTTACATTGTCCTCTTTTGCATGTTCAACTTTTACTACTAAAACATATTCATAACCCACTTTGTTTGCATGTGCCTTGGTTTCTACCATGCAAAATCCCTACTCCCTACAGTATCCACTTAAAATCAGCATCAAGTCCTCTCCTTTTGTCTGTATTCTCCTACTATCATCACATGCACCCAAAACAAGGGGGCTTATATTAGGTAAATAAATCACCTATAAAGAAACTCAAATCTACAGTTCATATCATTATAGTATAGAAACAAGACATGAATACATTCATAGAATGGTCCGAAATAGTCACATACAAAACATACACCAACACCTAGAATCGGACACTAGTGCCTCGGCACTCCTATCCTCCCCCATGTGATAATGTCCTCGGGGAAAAGACAATCATTTTTATTAGTACAACATAGTCTACAATAGTTTACAAATTATTTTATAGTAACATACACTTTCCTTCGATCCACGAGTGCATTCTATCTCCTACATCGATCACAATTAGAACAATTTAGAACTAATCGAAACAAATCGGGACGTACCATATGCAGTGGTGTTTATTGGGAAAACTCATGGAAGGATAGTAAAATTAGATCTTTCTCCCCAACACTTTCATTAGGGTTCATTTTAAGACCCTCCCTCCAAAAAATTATTATAGAATGGGTGGAAAATCTCTAAAATGTACTTTCAAAATGATGGCAAATCTCTGAAAAAGTGATTCACGGAAAAGGAAATTTTATAGGGTGTTTTTTTTTATGGTTTCATATGATTAGACATATGTTCGGTGGCTATGTTGGATGGGTGTCTACTGATCTAGTTTGAATGGACATCTATTCCATTTAGAAGGCCATGTAACCTGGGTTAGATGACCATCCATTTTCTGTCATCCAACCTAGGTTAGACAATAGACAATGGATGACCGTCCAACCTGGGTTGGATGATCATCCATTACCTACTATCTAACATGGGATGGACAACCATTAATTAAATGAAGTCCAACCTAGGTACTATGTTCATCTATTATCTATCATCTATCCCATGTGGGATGAAAAAAATGGATGATCGTCCAACCTAGGTTGGACGACCATCCATTGTCTATTGTCCAACCTGAGTTGGACGACTATCCATTGTCTATCATCCATTATCTGCCATCCAACATGCATCATTTGTATGTTGTGTTGCAAAGATGGTCATCTCTTCTGTAATAAAATTCCTTTCCTCTAGAAACAGACTTAAAATTTTTCTTTGGGGAACTACCCCAAACCTCATAAGGGGGTAGCCTCCTTACTTACCCCCTAGACTATGTATTATACCTCGGAAAATATGAGCAGATTTTGATTAGAAACGTTGGCAAAATACATGCATAAGTTCATTTTTAACTATAAATAGTAGGTGAATTGACCCATACAAATGACTTGTCACCAAAAGTTTAGGTGAACTAGATGGAAGACGCATCTACGAAACTTCACCATGTCCAATTTCCAAAATCCCTAATATTTGTGAGTTTACAAAAATTCACCACTAAAATTTTTCTTGACTTTCTCTTTGGTGTGAGATCACCCAAAAACTCTCACTTATCATGATATCACTTTAAAAACTTGTGCTTGGCATGAGATCACCCAAAAACTTGCTCTTGGTGTGAGATCACCCCAAAACCTCACCTTGAACATCCAAATCAGCAACTTCAAACAAAAATACACTACCCTATCTTTTACTCACTTATATATCAGTGCACGCTTTCCTTTTTACACACTTGTATAGTCTTTACATACTTATACACATTTTTCTCTAATCTATCATACACAGAACTTTGACCACTTTCTTGTTATTATTTTGCAAGTACATTCTTGCAAGAAGTAGCTCACACATGATATAAAAACAAACTATAATGCACATGATTCACCCCTAGGGTCCAATTCCTTTTCCTAGTCTCCACACTTCACTTTGCGATCACTCCACGCTTCACTTGTCCACTTGGTATGTTATTTGCCACACTCTATACAGGATCATAAGGTGTGCATCTTCTATCTACTTTATGTTATCAATTATTCACTCAAAAACATAAATTGGGGGCAAATGTAGACACAAAATCATGCACTTGGGTACATTTATAGGTCTAGAAGCATACTAATGTATATATGATTTCTAAGAAAGAAAACGAGTGATTAACAACTATCTTTGGCCTCTTTTCTTTATTTTTATTTTTCTTTGTATTATTACATACCCTACATCTCCGATGTAACCTGAATGCTTTATCTTTTATGGCCTCAAACACTGGCACCCAATTAATACACCATCGCCCGATACTCCTGTCCATCTTGGGCACTCCCGACCCTTTCGTTGTTGATCCCTATCTCTTTTGATATTTTCTCTATGATCATTGAGGGTACCTTTAACCTCCAAAACATAATGAATACCTACACATGTCCACAAACCACATCAAATATAATAAAAAGGATGCAAAATGTGGATTCATATCGACCTACTTGAGTCACCCGAGGAGTGAACATATTGTAGAGCATTGCACTACATCTCAAACCCCATGTAGTTCTTGTGTGTGTGTGTGTAGAAATGGTGCCTTAAGATGGCCTTGAGTAAGTTTCACAGTGATATCCTACTATATCTAGAATGTAGCAATGTATAACATGTGTGGATGGAATAAAATAGAATACCCCATGTAGTGTATGTGAAATTGATCCAGACCCTTGTCCCTTCTATGGATGCTAGATAGATGTCTTTTAAGTGATTTAGTGCCTTTGGAATGAAATCTTGGGTGATGATAATAATAGTGCTTGGTCCTTATTTTTGATAAGTAAATAAGTATATAAATGATTCCCTTGTTTTTATTTCATAATTGAAAACTAGAAGGTCGACCCATAAGTGAAAAAGATTCCCAAAAGATAAAAGAGACCCAAAAAGATTGAGCAAAGCTAATAAATGGTTAGGAGTGCCCAGTATGGACAAAATCACTTGAGCACTAGTGTCCTAACTAGGTTCCAGTGTCCAATGCCATAAAATATAAATCGGTTAGGTTTTTTCATGGTTATAGGTTGTGTAAGACCAAAGAAAAACTAGAAACAAAGAAAAGAGGCCAAACATAGTTGTCAACCACTAGTTTTTTTCTTAGAAATAATATATACATTAGTATACTTTTGGACCTATAAATATACCCAAGTCCATGATTTCATGTCTATATTTTTCTCCACTTTATGTTGTTGATTGAATACAAGATAACATAAAGTAGATAAGAGATGTGTACCTTATGATCCTATAGAAAAGAGTGTTAGCGATAGCTTGCCAAGTGGACAAGTGAAGTGTGGAGTGATTGCAAAGTGAAATGTGGAGACTAGGAAAGGGAGTGGACCCTAGGGGTGAAACGTGTGTGTTGCTTCTTCTAAGGTTGGGTGTATAAAACAAGAGTAAGAAAGTAGTCAAAGTTCTATATATGATAGATCATAGAAACATGTGTATAAGTATGTAAAGAGTGTAAAAGTGTGTAAAAAGGAAAGTGTGCACCTGATATGTAAGAGAGTAAAATATAGAGAAGCATCATGTTGCTTGAAGTTTTGATTTTGATGTTGAAGCTGATATTTTTGGTCGATCTCATGCCAACAATGAGTTTTGGGCGATCTCATGCTAAATGCAAGTTTTTGGGAAATTTCATGCTAAGTGTGAGTTTTTTGGGCGATCTCATGCCAAAGAGAAAGTTTTGGGGAGATAGGTCTCATTTTACTCTCCTTCCATGAATCTTCCAAATAAGCACCATTGTAGATAATACGTCTGAATTATTCTATTTGTCCCGATTAGTTCCAAATTGTTCTGATTATATTGATTGTAGGAGATAGAATGGACTTTGTGACTAAAATCTAGTGCGTATTACTATAAAACTTATATGTAAACTATTGTAGAGCTCGTGTTATACTTGAGAAAATGTTTGTCTTCCCTGGGACATTAGCACCCGGGGAGGACAACAATACCAGTGCTAGTGTCGATTTTAGGCACTAGTGTTTTTTCTCGTGTGTGAGGTCCAAGTTTGTTTATAGACCATTTTATGATTGTGTTCATATGTTTTCTTTGTACTATTTTAATATTAATTGTAGCTCTAAGTTGTTGTAGGGGTTATTTATTCACCAAATGTATGTCCCCCTCATTTGGGGTGCATGCGATGATAGTAGGAGAATGCATCCCAAAGGAGATAACCCGAGGCTGTCTTACAAATGTGAAAGGAATGATAAGAATATTGTTCCAAGCCATGATCTCGATGATAATAGCACACACCACATTAGATTTTCAAAGCAGAAAAGCTAAAATATCATATATGGAAAACCATCATAATCCATAATGCTCAATACATTACAATAGAATGACTTGAATTATTCTATAAGAAAAATGTACATATAGGAGGAGGGAAGTGCAACTACTAGTTAAATCAATGGTGAATAACTCTCATTAATCGATACTTTTGGTAGTTAAGTTAACTTTAAAAGACTAGTAAGCTAACTCGACATAATTTAGAAGCTAACTCAACACAAATAGTACACCTAAGCAAGCTAACCCAACAAGTGTAGAGCTAACACAAGTGTAAGAATTATCCTAATAAATAAATAAAAGGATAAATAATAACCTACACTAACACCCTCTCGTAAGCATAGCTTAGGTAGGCAAAAAAGAAGGTGGGTCCCACAACAAGGCCTGATAAGGCACCCACATACAACAACTGGGAAAAATGGACACCGTAAGGTACCCAAAACTAGTAATAACAAAGTAGAGAGCAAAATCCTGCTACAAGATATCCTCAGAAGCTCGACTCCAAAAACTTGTATAATGCTGAAGAAGTGTGGTGCACACTATGGTCTGAATCCACTACTCGATCATATAACTCAAAAATAACTGACACTGGGCTTAAACAAAATAGCTCCATGTAAGGAGACTGTCAATGGAGTGATGTCGAAAAGTGAAAAACAAACACCAAACATAATTTTATCAATCACAAAATAGGTGTGCCATAATCCAAGAAAAACCAAGGCAACAAGGCAAGGACACGAGATCCAAATAAATAGGAGTGCCACGATCCAAGAAAAAGCCAAGGTAACAAGGTAAGGGCACGAAACCCGAAGAAGCAGTATCAACACCACACCCTCCCATACTGCAGAATGGGTAGAGTGACACCATAGATTTGTATGAGTTGTCAAAATCAACTACTCGAATACTGACAAACTAACACTTGGCTCCACCAGAATAGCTCCCCCACAAGAGAGACTGTCAATATGCCAAAAAAGTGTCAAAAATATAGATCCAAAATATCTCAACAAACAAGAGAGATATAAATGTATACACCCATATATACAAGAATGCAATACCTAAAATTTTAGGACTTTGGGCTCAACCGAAAATGCATCCACAAGTGATCACAACACCCTCCCAATTTGACACTTTATAATTGAGTGCATGTAAATATTATAATGAGTAATAGTACCTTTTACATTTGTAATATGTGTATAAAAACATCACCAATGCGTAGATCTCAAAAAAATACACAATTTTTAAAAAAATCACCATAATCCGAGCTACGGATCAAAAGTTATGAGCTCTACAAGGTTTTGCTATTAAAATAATATTTTAATGCTGATCTTTTTTCAAAAGGTACACGTGACACTCAAATGTCCAAAGGGTAAAAGAGTGCATCCACACGATACACGCTTGCGACTAAAGGATAAAAGCCATCGCCCCAAAATCTAAAATTTCCAGAGGTTAAATCATTGCGTCCGGAAGGTACACGCTTATATCCAATGGATAAAAGAATGCACCCAGAGGGTACAAATTTGCATCTAGTGGATAAAATACTACATCTAAAACCAAAATACCCAAAGGGTAAAAGAATGCATCCGAAAGGTACACGCTTATATCCAATTGATAAAACAATGCACTAAGAGGGTACAGATCTACATCCAAAGGGGATAAAAGACTCGCATCCAAAACCAAAATACCCATAGGGTAAAAGAATGCATCCGAAAGGTACACGTTTATATCCAATGGATAAAAGATTACACCTAGAGGGTACAGATCTGTGTCCAATGGATAAAAGATTACATCCAAAACCAAAATATCTAGAGGGTAAAAGAATGCATCTGGAAGGTACACACTTATATCCAATGGATAAAAGAATGCACCCAGAGGGTACAGATCTATGTCTAGTGGATAAAAGATTGCATCCAAAACCAAAATACCAGAGGGTAAAAGAATGCATCCGGAAGGTACACACTTATATCCAATGGATAAAATAATGCACCCATAGGGTACAAATCTGCGTCCAATGGATAAAAGACTACATCCAAAACCAAAATACCCAGAGGGTAAAAGAATGCATCCAGAAGGTACACATTTATATTCAATGGATAAAAGATTACACCCATATTTTACTTTCTCAAAACATGGTCGATTTTACAGTTGATTATAGGGTTTTGGCACCTTCCAAATCCAATTCTATACTCTGTTTTGCATAAAAATGCATGTTGCAAAAAATTGCTAACAAATTCCATATACATGAAAAAATAAACCCTTGCTTGCAAAGAAAAACTTACTGGATGTCTACATCATCTATCGCTCTAATACCATGAAAGGAACGATAAGAATATTGTTCCAAGCCGCGATCTCAGATGATAATAGCACACCACATTAGATTTGTAAAGCAGAAGAGCTAAAATACCATATATGGAAATCCATCATAATCCATAATACTCAATACATTATAATAGAATGACTTGAATTATTCAATAAGAAATATGTGCATATATGAGGAGGGAAGTGTAACTACTACCTAAATCAATGGTGAAGAACTCCCACTAACTGATACTGGTAGTTAAGTTAACTCCAAAAGACTAGTAAGCTAACTCGACATAACTGAGAAGCTAACTCCACACAACTAGTACACCTAAGCAAGCTAACTCAACAAGTATAGGGCTAACACAAGTGTAAGAATTATCCTAATAAATAAATAAAAGGATAAATAATAACCTACACTAACACCCTCTCATAAGCATAGCTTAGGTAGGCAAAAAAGAAGGTGGGTCCCGACAACAAGGCCTCGATAAGGCACCCATATACAACAATTTGGGAAAAATGGACACCGTAAGGTACCCAAAATTAGTAATAACAAAGTAGAGAGAAAAAATCTGCTACAAGATATCCTCGAAACTCGACTCCAAAACTTGTACAAAGTTGAAGAAGTGTGGTCACACTATGGTCTGAATCCACTGCTCAATCATATAACTCAAAAACAACTGACACTGGGCTTCACCAGAATAGCTCCATACAAGGAGATTGTTAATGGAGTGATGTTAAAAAGTAAAAACAAACACCAAACATAATTTGATCAATTGCTACAAATAGGTGTGCCACGATCCAAGAAAAACCAAGGCAATAAGGCAAGGACACGAGATCCAAATAAATAGGAGTGCCACAATCCAAGAAAAAGCTAAGGTAACAAGGCAAGGGCAAAAACCCGAAGAAGCAGTATCAACACCACACCCTCCCATACTGTAGAGAATGGGTAGAGTGACACCACAGATCTATATGAGTTGTCAAAATCAACTACTCGAACATTGACAAACTAACACTGGGCTCCACTAGAATAGCTCCCCCATAAGAGAGACTGTCAACATGCCAAAAAAAAGTGTCAAAAATACAGATCCAAAATATCTCAACAAACAAGAGAGATATAAATGTATACACCCATAGATACAAGAATGCAATACCCAAAATTTTAGGACGTCGCTCAACCAAAAATGCATCCATAAGTGATCACAACACCCTCCCGAATTTGGCACTTTATAATTGAGTGCATGTAAATATTACAATGAGTAACAATACCTTTTACATTTGTAATATGTGTATAAAAACATCACCAATGCGTAGATCTCAAAAAATACACAATTTCAAAAAAAGATCACCTTAATCCGAGCTATGGATCAAAAGTTATAAGCTCTACAAGGTTTTGCTATTAAAATAATATTTTAATGCTGATCTTTTTAAAAGGTACACGTGACACCCAAATGTCCAAAGGGTAAAAGAATGCATCCACACGATACATGCTTGCAACCAAAGGATAAAAGTTTGTGACAAAAACCTAAAATGTCCAGGGTAAAGGTACACGCTTATATCCAATGGATAAAAGAATGCACCCAGAGGGTACAGATTTGCGTCTAGTGGATAAAAGATTGCATCCAAAACTAAAATACCCAGAGGGTAAAAGAATGCATCTGGAAGGTACACACTTATATCCAATGGATAAAAGAATGCACCCATAGGGTATAGATCTGCGTCCAGTGGATAAAAGACTGCATCCAAAACCGAAATACCCAGAGGGTAAAAGAATGCATCCAAAGGTACACACTTATATCCAATGGATAAAAGAATGCACCCATAGGGTAAAAATCTATGTCTAGTGGATAAAAGACTACATCCAAAACTGAAATATCCAAAGGGTAAAAGAATGCGTCCGAAAGGTACACGCTTATATCCAATGGATAAAAGAATGCACCCAGATTTGACTATCTCAAAACATGGTCAAGTTTACAGTCGATTCTAGGGTTTTGGCACCTTCCAAATCCAATTTCGCACTCCATTTTGCATAAAAATGCATGCTACAAAAAATTTCTAACAAATTCCATATACATGAAAAAATAAACCCTTGCTTGCAAAGAAAAACTTACTTGGATGTCTACATTGTCTATCGCTCCATACCACATGAAAGGAACGATAAGATTACTAGATGTCTACATCATCCATCACTTTGATACCATGAAAGGAATGATAAGAATATTGTTCTAAGCCACGATCTCAGATGATAATAGCATACCACATTAGATTTGCAAAGCGAAGAGCTAAAATACCATATATGGAAATCCATCATAATCCATAACCCTCAATACATTACAATACAATGACTTGAATTATTCAATAAGAAAGATGTATGTATAGGAGGAGGGAAGTGCAACTACTACCTAAATCAATGGTGAAGAACTCCCATTAACTAATATTGGTAGTTAAGTTAACTCCAAAAGACTAGTAAGTTAATTTGACATAACTGAGAAGCTAACTCCACACAACTAGTACACCTAAGCAAGCTAACCCAACAAGTGTAGGGCTAACACAAGTGTAAGAATTATCCTAATAAATAAATAAAGGATAAATAATAACCTACACTAATAAAATGGATACCTATATGGGTAGGGGATGTGCATGGTAGAAACCAAGGCATGTGAAAACAAAAGAGGCTAGTAACAAGTTTAGTAGTAAAAGTAGAAAGCATATAATAGAAAACAATGTAACAATCTAGTGTGCTTTGATAAGATAAACCATGAAAATAAAGTTTTAAACATGGTACATCACTCACAATGTCAAAATAAAATCAAGGATAAAGAGGATAAAAGCATAAAATGATCATACAAGACATAGGGCATAGCTCATAAACAATAACATACAGTGGAAAACAAGATAAACTAAAATGTATCAGATTACCATGGTTGTATATAGTCCTGCAAGGTAAATGCTTCACATGAAGCACCCATTAGCATGTTAGAAAGATAAATAGTATGTCAAAGTGTGTATATAGAAGTGAAAAGTAAAATGACAGTCATGAGAATGAGTAAAGAATGTATGAGTAGAACCTATGTAGTATGTGATAATAGTAAAATTAGATGCCCCGGGAGCCTCGGTGGGCTTGGTAAAAGGTACAATGTCAAGCATCATTGTAATGTGTAAAAACATGTAAGATATCTTCATTCACATATAGAGACCAAGTGAACACGCATGTGTATATGATAAATATAATGACATACTTTGAGTATCCAACTAACATAGTAAGTAAAGTTAAACATATAAGTAGAAAAGCTATCAAGAATAAATGCAACCAAGATATGCAAATGCAATGTATGAGTGTGATGGTATGATATGCAAATGTGGCGATGGTAGCATAAAATTTCCCCACTGAAAGATGTGTATGAGATGATTTTCATTTATAGGAACCCTTAATAGTCAATAATGAACCATAGAACAAGAGTGTAACATCAGGTAAGGATTATGTTATGTGAATAGATGCTAGAGATACGTCTGATGAAACAAAAAACATGAAATGTGAAGTGGATGTGAGGCTCATTTCATAATTAGACCCTCAATAGTCGAGTATGAATCATGGAACTAGATTATGTCATAGGGTAATGACAGATAATGTGTGCACCAAAGGTGTGAAATTACTACAAAATATTAATCATGAAGCGTGAAGCGTGAAGTGTGATAGTAGACATTAGAGAAAACCGATAGTAATGGGGGAGAAAGTGTGGTGTCCCCAAGTGTGTAATTGGATAAGTATCAATTAAAATCATCTTGGAGATCATCTATGTTGGGATCATAACCAATTGGATTTAGATTAGAGACTTAGTAAGCAATGATGTGGGGTTGATCATATAAAGAACCTATCAATCATAAATTGTACATACCCATGCCATATCCTTCATCAGGTAAAAGGAGGTTGTGGGAAATCATGTGCATACCAGCGAGTTAGATTTTTAGTATAACCAAAGAATGAATCATTGCATATAGAAACATGGAAAAAAGGCATAAAAATGAGATATCATTGTGATTGGGATCCAGAATGCCACCAATGTAGTCAAGTCAAGATTGTCCAAGTGTGAGTGGAGAGGAGCGGGGAGTACGTGTAAGGAAGATTGATAAATGGAAGACACAAAGGCCATAGGCAATGGTAACAAATACACATCCGTGATACATGTGAGGAGAGTGAGGAGGGGGGAGGAGATTGGTAAATGTGAATCCTAGGCATGTTAAGCCATCATGCATGCAAATAGTTTCAGAGCAAGTAGTTTCGAATAGAAATGAGGCCAATAGAAGTCATGTATGAAGAGAGTGCATGTGAAGGGATCAAGGAATGGTGCACAAAGAGCTTAGGGAGATGCAATAGGTGGTAATATGTCCAACGTATGGAAAGTAAACTAGAAAGGAATCATGGCATTAGTTGAAGGAGGAGGGGTTTTGAATTGATATTCACCAGGGCCAATAGAAAAAAGTTTCTTGGAAATAGGATTCATCTATTTCAAGAGTAAAATTGAGATTGCATAATGTATCATCGTTAAGCTCTGCAAAGCATTGACCTCATCATTAGAATCATCAATGTTAACATTATCTTGTTAGATAACATTATCAAGGATATTGGAAGGGGTGGATCCAAATGTAGGATTGAGAGGATCCATGATAGGTGTGGTAGTTTTGGCTAGAGAGGTAGACATGGTGGGTGATAGGAGATCAATAGTATGTGTAGGGATGGATGGAATGCATGTGGAGGTAGAATATAGATGTGAAGCACTAGATTGACCCACATCATATGTACTGATAGTATGATATGGAATAGGCTGCAATGGAGGTATGGGCATGGCGGTGACTGGGTCTATGCAGAAAAAATTGAATGGGTCGGTGGTCGGTGAGGGATGGTTTTCTCATGTAGGAATTTAACACACCTATGAATGGTAGAGAGAACAACATGCATGTAGTGAATCCATGGTTTAACGACAAATAAATTGAACTAAAATGATGTTTCGATGACAAATAATAGAGTGTGAATGATTTTAGGCCCAACTTGTAATGGTAAGGTGATAGTACCCATGTATGTACGAGTAGTGGAATCATAACCATGAATGAGAGTAGAGGATTTATTGATTCAACTATAAAAATTTACATTTTCCTTAGGAGAGATAAAGCACATAAATGTATATTGGATCCATTGTCAATGAGTACACATTTGATATCAATGAATCCAATATTAGTAATGATAAGCAAAGGGGAAAAAGGGTTACTAGCAGTAGAAGGATGGATATCCTCATCACTTGGAAGATATGACATGTAGTATATTTTTAGGGATTAAATGAGATGAGTAAAGGAAACATGTGAATTATTACTTTCAATGGGAATAGAGAAAAGGTTGCCTCTAATGTATGACAAAGATTGTGTGCATTGTGTAATATATCATAGAGAGAGAGATTTTGGTTGGTGTATTCTTAAGTTGTTTAATGATGCCATAACCTTCAGAGGTGGTGGTACAAACTATAAAAGTAATAGGTGGTGGGATAGAAATGGATGGATCTATAGGATGACGAGTGTGGTGAGTGGTGACTACATTGATGGTTGGATTAGGAATTGGAGTAACAAAGTGGGGGGTGTTGAGTACGGACCTTCATAAAATTAGGAGTGGCGACAGCCATGCCAGAAACCTTGGTTGGGTCATAAGAAGAATAAGAAGATTTATCCATGAATTCAGAAGAAGGGGATATATTTTGATGAAATCGTATGTCATCATCTTTCTATACATATACACATGTGTGTTCACTTGTTCTCTTGAGGTGACCTGCAAATATCTTACAAGTTTTCACATGCTTTGTAATGATGCTCAAAGACTGTACCTTTTACCAAATTCCACCGAGGCTTCTAGGGGCATCTACTTTTACTACTATCACATTCTACACACTTCAGTTCTATTGCTACATTATTAACTAATTCTCATAACAGTTACTTTATTTTTTACTGATATATACATCCTTTGACATACTATTTATATTTCTAACATGCTAATGAGTGCTTCTTATGTAGCATTTACCTTGCAGACTATATACAACCATGGCTATCTCATCACATTTTTTTATTGTTTTTATTATATGTTATTGTTTGTGGGATATGCCCTATGTCTTGTGTGCTCATTGTATGCTTTTGGAATCTTTGGCCATGATTGTCTTGTGACATTGTGACTAATGTCCCATGTTTGAAACCCGATTTTCACAGTCTATCTTGTCTGCACACTTGCTTGTTACATTGTCTTCTTTTGCATGCTTGCTACTTTTATTACTAATACATATTTCTAGCCCACTTTGTTTTCATGTGCCTTGGTTTCCACCATGCACATCGCCTACCCCCGCAGCTTATCAACTTCGATCAACATCAAGTCATCTCCTTTGGGCTGCATTCTCTTATAGTTCTTGCATGCACCCCAAACAAGGGGGACATACATTGGGTGAAAAAATCACCCTAATAACAACTCGAGCCATAGTTTATATAAGCATAGTACATAATCAAAATAGGCACACAGTCACAAAATGGTCCGAGAAAAATACTTGTACCTCACACCAAGCAGACACCAACGCATAAAATCCTACACTATCTCTTAGCACTTATGTCCTCCCCTAGGCAATAATGTCCTAGGGCATAGATAGGAATTTTTAGGTACAACACGATCTTCAACAGTTTATAGAGTAGTTCTATAGTAATAATCACTAGCCTTTAGTCACAAAATGCATTATATCTCCTACAATCATTACAATCGGAACAATTCAGAACTAATCAAAACAAACAAAACAAATCAGACATACAATCTACAGTAGTGCTTATTGGGAAAATTAATGGAAGGAGAGCAAAACTAGACCTCTCTCTAAGACTTTCTCTTTGGTGTGATATCACCCAAAAACTCACACTTGGCATGAGATGAACCCAAAAAACTCGCACTTGGCGTGATATCACCCAAAAAAATCACACTTGGCATGAGATCACCCAAAAACTCACTTGTTAGCATGAGATCACCCTAAAACCTCACCTTCAACATTCAAATCAACAACTCCAAGCAACATGACACTTTTCTACCCTTTACTCTCTTACCTATCAAGCGTACCCTTTCCTTTTACACACTTTTATACTCTTTACATACTTATACACATGTTTCTCTAATCTATCATTTACATAACTTTGAATACTTTCTTAATCTTCTTTTGCGGGTCTCTCTTTACAAGAAGCAACTTGCACACACTATAAAAATAGTCTATAGTGCACACACTTCACCCCTAGGGTCCACTTCCCTTTCCTAGTCTCCACACTTCACTTTTCCACTCGGCATGCTATTTGCCACACTCTCTACAGGATCATAAGGTACACATCTTCTATCTACTTTATGTTATTGAGTATTCACTCAACAACATAAATTAGGGGAAAATGTAGAAAAAAATCATACACTTGGGTACATTTCTATGTCCAAAAGCATACTAATGTGTATATGATTCCTAAGAAATAAAACTAGTGGTTGACAACTATTTTTGGCCTCTTTTCTTTGTCTCTTACTTTCTCTTTGGTCTTACAAACCCTATAGCCACTGACGTAACTTGATTGATTTATCCTTTATGGCCTCGGAAATTGGCACCCAATAAGGACATTAGCTCTCGGCGCTTGTCCATATTGGGAACTCCTGACCCTTTCTTACCTTTACTCACTCTTTTTGGGTCTCTTTTATCTTTTGGGAATATTTTTCACTTATGGGTTGGCCTTCCAATTGTCAATTATGAAATTCAAACAAGGGAATCATATATATACTTAGTTACTTCTCAAAAATAAGGACCAAGCACTAAGCATTACTATCATCACCTAAGCTTACATTCCAAAGGAAATAAAACACTTCAAAGGCATCCATCTAGCATCCATACAAGGGATAAATGATGCATTCAATTTTACATACACTACATACGAGGGTAAGTATATTTTATTCCATTCACGCATGTTATACATTGATACATTCTAAATTTATCCCATTATCACCATGCTGCAACTTGCACAAGGGAATCCTAGGGCACCATTTCTACACACACACAAGAACTACATGGGGTCTGAGATGTAGTACAATACTCGGTAGTAAGTTCACTCTTTGGGTGATTGGCTAGGTCAATCCAACTCCACATTCTACATCATTTTTATTATATTTTATGTGGTTTGTGGATATGTGTAGTACTCATTATGTTTTGCAGTTACACGTACCTTTACGATCATAGAGTGAATATCAAGTGAAAAACAAGGATCAACAAGAAAACCCTTGTGATACATAAGAAAACAATTTTTGAGCATTTACATGGCCACTAGCACCAAAATCCAATCACCAGTTCCTCGACACCTTTGCCCTTCTATGGGCACCCACCTTTGTGTGACTCCCGAGTTCTAGAATTTATAGTGAGCAAAGTGATGACCTTGTATACAGCCTATTCACCGCCACCCACCCATATCACTTCCTATTAACTCATAAATTATCACGCACTTTGGGTATCTATCTAGTCCTGATCACATACTACTATTCATATGATTCCTAAGTAAGAAGAGTACTAATTAACCCATGTCCTTGGCCATCTTTGTTTTCTTTTTGTTTCCACTTTTGGTCTTACACTCTTTCTATCTCAGTCTGTCTTTTCACACCTCGACATTTCTCATCCTGGACACCGGTGCCCAGGTAGGATGCCAAAGACTAGGCATCCCCATCCTCTTGGAACCCTTGACCTATTTATAATTTGTTAAAATATTTTGGGTCCTTTCTATCCATTTTATCATCTTATCTTTTTGTAGTCATCCTTTTCATGGTTAATTACAAAATTTGAGAAAGGGAATCATATAAATATAAATTTATGTGATCATAATAAAGGACCAAACACTAAGCATTAGCTATCACCACCTAAGGTTACATCCAAAGGTTATTCAAGAGCATTTAAGCATCCATTCAAGGGAAAGGGACTGCATTCTTCTGCATACACTTCATATGAGGGGAATTTCATTATATTATATGTTTACATCTATTACATTTCTTTACATATAGATACTTTCTCGTTTATCAAGTGCAACACGCACAAGAGTCGCCTAGGGCATGATTCTGCACACACACGAAATAGAACTACATTGGGTCTGAAATTTAGTGCAACTCTTAGTCAAAATTTCACTCATTTGATAGCTGAGGACAATCTGACCCCTCATTTACATTCTTTTCTTTTTGGGATTTGATGAGCTTTTCGAGGGTTTTGTAGGTGAATGCTTTATTGCGGGTTACCAACGACATCTTCGATTATCACGCAACATAATAGAAACCAAGCTAAAAGGACAATGAACATCTAGTGACCCGAGAAGAAGGTTTTCGAGGATTTTAGTAGTCATAGGCACCAATAATACAGTCCGGGGCACCCGCAGTGCCCCGCCCCTTTCCAGCACATTGTCGGCTTGCACATTTGTTTTAGGCTTTGTGTGAAACTTCTCCCTCTTTGTTCAGCTAGTCAAAGACTTCGACACGGTTCGAATTTGGCGTGAATAAGCTAAGTCATTTTATCCCTTCTTTGCAACTAGGGTTTTCTAATTTTTTCTAAACTTTCTTGGGTCAAGTCTCTGTATTTCAATTCTTATTTATATTATAAAGCTCTTACATATTTAGATTAGGCATTTTATTCATTTATCAATATTTTTCTTAATCATTTTGGTGAACCCCACTCATGATCATTCATTCGGATCCTTCTTTGGCACATCATCTTTTCTATCATGGATCCTAAAATTCCTCAAATTTATCTATATGATTTAATTCAAATGCATCCTAATTTCTAAGTTGTTTTCAAAAAAATCCCTCAACACTACGTATCTCTCTAGAGATATGCCACCTCATCAAGTGAGTGCCATTTTCAACTATCGATCCGACAATCCTAGTCTTTGTGATCCTCTATCTAATCAACCCATGTTGAAGTCAAATAAATCTTTACATTATTTATTTCAAGAAAAATTTTAGGCTATGGAATCCACGATTATATCTCTTAAATCTAAAATCCAACATCTTAAGGACACTTCTCAAGCTCATGTGTTTTCTCCTTCTACATCTCATCTTCATTCTATGTCTTTTACATGTGCTCATATTAGTGAACCTCAAATCTTTCCACTCCTCATGCCTCTCAAGTTTGCACTCAATGCTAAGCAACAAGATATTCTTCCGCAATTCATAACTCATCAATTAATCAACTTTCCATCTACTCATTGCTACCCTCCTTATCGGCTTGCATGATATCAAGGTATTCCATATTATAATTACCATCGAATAAATGGCCATAATGATAATTATTGCTATGTTTTACAATGAAGAATTAAGCATCTTGAGCATCAAGGATTTATCTCATTCGTTGCACAACATTCTGTTGTAGGCCCTTCTACAAATGCTACATCTAAATGGGCTCCTAAATTTGCTTCATCTATGTCCAATGAGCATCATGCTATTACTTATAATGTTCCTCCTTCGGTTAGTCAAGTGTCGCCTATTCAACCCATTCCAACTAAGCAATCACCTCTCAAGGTTTTTCTTCCATCACCTCCTCCTACTAAGTCATCTACAATATTACCGAGTCAAACTAAGCAACCTCCTCTAAATATTGGTATAACTCCTCCACCTCTAAAGTCTTCTACAACGTTACCAATACCAAATAAGCAACCTCTATCTGATCAAGATCAACAAACTCTCACTAGCCTCTTTCAAATTTCACGAGTTCAAGGTTCCTCCACCGCCTTCACTTCCATAACCAGTCATTTTTGTTAAGGAAACTACTTACATTGATCCCATTAACATCATCAATTAGATCTCCAACACTTACATACTTGGGGGGAATCATATCTTCTCCCCCCTTGCATTGTTATCAAATATCTCTATTATCCCATACATTGGATGTTCTGCACTTAATATTTATTATCTCCTAAGAATTAATACAAAGCACTTTATACATGCATTATATCATCATTTCTCGGTGACATACTCTTGTTCTTTTGTTCACACTTGATTGTTGAGGGCATACTATATACATGAACCTCACAGACTACACTACACTACATGCTACATTACATATTACACACAACACACTTCATGCATACTCTACATCCTCTTATCCCAACATCTACTACACACTACGAGCATTATCATCTTACACAGTCACGTTATATCTTTCTCATCTACTTCTACATGTTGCGCTCATTACCCTATGACGCACTCTAATTCCACAATCCATAGTCAACTACTAAGGGTCTACATCTCAAATAGACCTCACCACACCCACGTGTCCATTCACTCACTCACTCAACATGTTCTAAGCTTTATCGATCATATCTTTCTAGCGCACAATTCAAACCACTTCTCGATGATGCATTATTGTGCTTTGGTTCACACTTGACTGTAGAGGGAATACTATATAAATTAACCTCACACACTACACTACATGCTACATTACATACTACACATAACACACTTTTTGCATACTCAACATACTCTTATCGCATCATCTACTACACACTACGCACATTATTCATCTTACACAATCACATTATATCTTTCTCATGTACTTATACATGATGCCTTCATTACCTTATGATGCACTCTAATTCCACATTCCATACTCGACGGTTGAGGGTATACATCTCAAATGGACCTCACCACACCCACGCATGACTTCACTCACTCACTCAACACATTCTATGTTTTATCGATCATATCTTTCTACCACACAATTCAAACCACTTCCCGATGACGAAATCTTGTTCTACGGTTCATTCTTGATTGTTAAGGGGGCATGTATAAATGAACATCATTTCATACACACTCATTCACATTCACTCAAGGGGAACATGGTTCCTATCACACTCACACTACATTCCAGTCCATCTCATTCATAGCATACTGCATATCTTGGTAGCATTTACTCTTGCTTACTTATGCTTCTACATATACGCTTTATTACACATGCTAGATAGATATCTTGTATGTCATTATCTTTATCATATACACATGCAAGTTCACTTTCTTTCTAGTTTTGATCACAAATTATATAGATTCATAAATGCAGCATGGATGCTTGGCGCAATACCTATTACTAATCCCATGGTGGCTCCTGGGAGCATCCACTTTCCTACACTACATTTTTTATTGTTTCATTTTTCATAGCACCTTACTTTATTGGATTATACACACCTTGACATACTTTACATCTTCCTAACATGCTAATGAGTGCTTCATGTGTAGAATTATCTTTGTAGTTCTACTTTTGCTGACTCTGGTTGTCGACATTTTTCTTGTCATTGCTTGCTCTTTCTATGTCATTGTTTGTGGGCTTTTCCCTTTGTCTTGTGTCCAAAATTAATGCTTATGACCATCTCAAAATCAATTTTCTTACGACATCATGAGTGGTGTCCCATGTTTTTAATCCATTTTTCAAGGTTTGCATTATCTTCTTGTGTATTGTCTTCTTACGTCTTAGCTTACTCATTGTCTGCTTAGCTTACATTTTGTCTTATACATGAATTTTTTTATTTTCTTGTACTAACACTTGTTTCCTAGCCACTTTTCTTACATGTGCCTTGGTTTCTACCAAACACACTCCCTCCCCCTACAAGGAATAAATTTCAAAATAGAATCCAATCCTCCTTTGGGTTGTATACTCCTCAGCGATTTCACATGCACGCCAAATGAGGGGGGAATCATTCACCCCATACAGGATAGTCTACAAACTAAAATCAGCATAGCATAGTACTTGAGTACAACACACGGTCATCAGTCTTGGCTAGGACTCAAAATCAGACTTGGTTCCTTAGCACAATAAATACATTAGCACTCGAGACCAAGATAGTAGCGTATGGGTGCCCCTGACCCTTCCTAGATGCATGTGACTAGGGGGTAGTTATATAATATTTTTCACTTCAGCACTTCACACAATAGCTTCTATAGGGCACACAATCCTTAGTACTCGACATGCATGCACTACACAACATTTTTCTACTTTCACATTAGATCGGAACTATTTGAACCATATCAAATTTTTACACCATCTATATTGGTGTTCACATTTCAGGAAGTAGTTAAAGGTTATAGGATGACAAAAAATGTTTCTCCCTACACTTCTTTCATTCTCAACATGAGATCTCCCAAAAAACTTGTATTCAGTGCAACTAGCATGATATCACCTGAAAACTCATTCTTCTACATCATCTTCAAGATATTTTCTATCTCTTTTCTCATCATGGATCAGGTGCACATGTTCCTTTTTCACATTTTTATCATATACATGTGTATTTGACTAATTGTTCATTCTTCTCTTTTGCAAGTCCATCCTTATGGGAAGCGATAGTCACATCATCACATCAACATCAATCATAATCAACACATCAACAAATAATCGATATCAACAATAGGTACAATCATAACATATACACATATGCTCTCACCCTAGTGTCATCATCATCACTTATTTTGCACTTCCTCCTCTTTAGTATCCACACTTCACATTTTTATCACTTTATATTTTTCTTGTCTCTCGACACACTCTTCACCATCAATCTACATGGTTATCAGGTACACATCTCTTATATACTTTATGTTATCGAGAATTCACTCAACAACATAAATTGGGGATAAATGTAGACACAAAATCATGCACTTTGGGTATCTATCTAGTCCGATTAAATACTACTATTCATATGATTCCTAAGTAACAAGAGTATTACTTAACCCATGTCCTTGGCCATATTTTCTTTATTTATTTTTGTCACTTTTGGTCTTACACTTTTTCTAGCTTAGTCTATCTTTTCACACCTTAGCATTTCTTATCCTGGACACCGCTCCGGCGAGGACGCTAAAGCGTCGGAACCCTTGACCTCTTTGTACTTTTTCAAATATTTTGGGTCCGTTCTAGATATTAAAGCATTTTATATTTTTGGTATACGTCTTTTGGTGTTAATTATGACATTTAAGCAAGGGAATCATATAAATATAAAGTTATGTGATCATAACAAAGGACCAAGCACTAAGCATTAGCTATCACCGCTTAAGGTTGCATCCAAAGGCTATTTAAGAGAATTCAAGCATCCATTATAGAATCCATTCAAGGGCAAGGGACTGCATTCTTCTGCATACACTTCATAGGAGGGGAAGTTCATTCTATTCCAGGCACACATCTATTACATTTATTTAAATCTATCTACTTTTTCACTATCAAGTGCGACACGCATAAGAGCCACCTAGGGCACGATTCCTCACACACACACACACCTAGAACTACATTAGGTTTGAAATGTAGTGCAACGCTCAATCGTAAGTTCACTCATTTGACAATTGAGGATAGTCGACCCTCATTTTCATTCTTTTCTTTTTGGGATTTGATGTGCTTTTGAGGGTTTTGTAGGTAAATTATTTAGTACAAAGTTACCAGTGACATCGATGATCATCATGTGACATAATAGTGACTAAGAGCGAAGGACAACAAACATCTCGTGACCACGGGAAGAATTTTTTTAGGATTTTAGTAGTCATAGGTGCCTAGTACAGTCCGGGGAACCTAGAGTCATCCCTTCCCCTTTCAAGGTACCTTGGTCTAGGAAGATCATCAACTCACACATTTTTCTGAGGCTCTGTGTGACACTTCTCCTTCTCTGTTCACTTGAGTACGCACTTCGGCATAGTTCATATTTGGTTGTGAATCAGCTAAGTCATTTTATCCCTTCTTTGCAACTAGGGTTTTATAATTTTTGGCTTAATTTGTTTGGGTCAATTTTATATTTCATTACTTATTTATATTACACCACTATTACATATTTAGATTAGGAATTTTATTCATTTATCAATATTTTTCTTAATCACACGAGTTCCAGAATTTACGGTGAACAGTGGCGAACTTGTCTCTGATCTATTCAACACTTTCCCGTGGCCAAATCACTTCCTGTTCACTCGTAAATCAGCTAAGTCCTCATATATCCCATTTTTATTAGGGTTTCACATTATACATGCTTGTTTTCTTATGTCATTTTTAATTTTAGCATTCATATATTGTTTATTGCAATAGTTACTCGAAATATAAGATTTAATTCAAATTAAATTAAATCAATATGATGCAGAGCATCATTTTATGTAAATAAGAAAAAAATTGGTTTTCTTAGGTGTTTTTTTGTTAGGGGTCCTCTTCGATGTATTGGCATGTTTCAATTCCATTTGGACCTTTTCTTGCTATGTAATAAGTGGGATTTGGAGTTTCCCTCCAAAACCACAATTCAAATATTTAATTAGCATATGTTGTGTTAGGGGTCTAGGAGTTAGGTTAGGTGGAATAAGTGTCATAAACAGGTTCATGGGACATTAATACACTTTAAACATGGTATACATGGTGCTCAATTAGCTTTGGCTCACTATGGTTATCCTTACTATAGTTGAGTTTTGTGGATGTGAGCCTTAACGCCTTCCTTCCCTTCATTGTTGTGATGAGCATTCAAATTGAGAAGAAGGTGCAAGATCATTGAGGGAGATTTTAGGAGGAAGGAGAGAGTGAATAAAAATCCAAGGGCTCAAGAAATCATGTAATTTTTAATTATTTGACAAATAAAGAGGCTTCTTTGAGTAAAACTGTGTATTGATGAATAAAAGTGAAATTTTGAATGAATCTTGTTTGTATATGGATATGAATTATTATTACGGGGTTTAGAAGGTTTGTACGGGTTAAAGAATGGGCATAAAATAGGGTTCATTTTAAGACCCCTCCAAAAAAATCGTATAGATTCCTTGGTGAATCTGTGAAAATGACTTTTGAAATGATGGCGAATATGAAGAAAACAAGTTTCGAATGGTTTGAGGAATCATTTAATAATGGTGTCATTTGGTAGTAATTTTTTACTAACAATATATGTTATCGGTTGTCAGTATATGATGTCAACCAAAAGCATATGTAATTTTTTGAAAAATCATTTTTGACTAAAGTAGTTAAAATGATCGCTTCGATGAGAAATTTGCCCTCACAAAATATGGCGTGAATAACAAAAATAAAAAGTGATTTTTATGAAAAAATGTAGATTTTGCTAATTTTCTATAGAAAACAATTGAAATTTTTATGTTAGCAATGACAATGATCATCTCAATGAGAAATCTTTCCTCCCAAAATATGGCATAAGAAAAAAAATTCCCGTACTCTTTTTTTGTCTAATAACATAATTGAGAAATGCCATTGATCAAAGCATGGAAAATGCTACCGAGCAGTAATGCCACCGTCAGGTATGATGAAAAATGCTCTGAGGTAGTAATGCCACCGACCGTAGCATGGAAAATTCTATCGATGACCACGGCTAATAACATGGAAAATACTACCCGAGGTAATGCCAGCGGTAGCATAGAAAATGCTCTTGAGTAGTAGCATGGAAAATGCTACCAATCGATAGCATGCAAAATGCTCTTTGTTCGAGTGGCATTACTGGCTGGTAGCATGGGAAATTCTATCGGGCAGTGGCATGGAAAATTACTACTCGTCTAATAATCGAAACATGTTACCGTTTAGTGACGACATCATGTTGACGTGTGGTGCCCTCATGGTGGAATTATATTGTATTACTACATTATGGTGAATTAATCATATATATAATAGTATATTATAACATAATGGTGAATATACCAACATTGGTTGGCCCTTAGTGGAAACAATAAGGTGAAATTAGGGTCAAATTTATTTATGACCCATAAAATTTTGGCAAACCTGCTACCATACGGTAGTAAAAAAATCACCAATTTCAAACTTCAAAAATCCTAATATTTATACATGTATGAATATTCACCCCTAAAATGAACCTTGACATAATGTACTTGAAGAAAGTGAAATAGCTTGTGAAGATCAAGTTTCAAACAAAGAGAATAGAAGAATGGCATGTGTAAGGTAAGAGACTATCTAAAGTATTTATGAGTCTTTGAATGAATAATCATGGGTTTTTAAGGGTTTGACCTGTAGAAGATTAGATAACAATGTCATGAGGATGTGAAATACTCACTATGTGTTTATTTATGTTTAGTAATAAAAGGAATTAGAGTGGCTAATAAAACTATTGATAGAGTCCATGAATTGACTAGTAAATCTTGTTCTAGAAGGTTTAATATGTTACATGATGTTATGATTATGGGAGGAGGTTTTAAAGGTTATTTATGTGCTTTATAATCCTTGACAGGGATTTTGGATCAAAGAAATGAAAAATAACTCTAATTATGTCCTCTTCGATTGTAGACACGGACCTAGGTTATTTGAGACAAGAGAAAATTGTTTATTAAGAGAAGTATCCAATGAAATATGTTGGAAATTTGTGAGTGAAGATTGACGTTGTTAATTGAGATAAATGAGAAGTTTCGGGAAGAAATAAATATGTTTCTAGGTTAAAAACCAAAAACACAGTCATAACTATCGTGTACTCTATTTTAGAGAGTTTATTCAGTAAAATTAGATTGAAGGAACATGGTTTCTCTTTGTTTTTCATTAAAATTTGTAATATGAATGCATGACTGTATGGAGAATATATAAAATTGTTTTATGAGGACTTATAAGTGGACTCAAAAGGATAAAACTAAGTTCTTACTCATCACGATCTAAAAACTTTGTTTAGGACTTGGTAATAAAATTCTATGAATTTTTATTGAAAAATTAGTGTTAACTTGTATATATATGGGAAGAAGGTTTGAAATAAGGTAAGAACATGTGTATTATAAAATAAACTAGATTTTAGAGTTAAAACATAAGAAAACATAGTTCTCATTTGTTGTCCCTCGTGACAGTCATAAGCAAGAATCCAAGATATAAAAGAAATAATAAAGTAGAAAACATTGAGTTTGGGAAATGAATATATACTTGTAGTCTAGATGAAATGTAGTGAGAGGTTATTTAGTGATTCAATGGGTATTAGAGGGTTGTAACCCTTGTTTTAGTCTAGGTAAGAAATTTGGTGTTTGAATGCCTATTTGAGTTCTTGAAGTGAGCATGTTTTTTAATAAACTTGAGTACTAACTTGGTTGATTGATTCAAGAACTTGACCCCTCTTACATCAATAAAATAGCAGAATATATCAAAAGTAGTCGAAAATGGTTGTAATGTACTATGAAGTAATTACGGTATGATTTCAGAGGTTTAGAATGTGTAATGTGATATTTTAGGGTGTCTACAACTTGTTTTATTCTTTGTCGGACACTGGTTTGTGGCCAAAGATCCGTATTGGGAAGGCTTATGAAAAGCTAGATAGGAGTGGGCCTTGTGAACTTATATCCACCAAGCTTTGTTGAATCTTACTAAATATTATCCTTCTTTCCCAAATCTTCGTATTCAATTGGTTAGACCAATACCTTCCCATTGATAATCGAATTCTATCTTAAGGGGGACATTTTCTAGCATTCACCTTAACCTATATACACATGAAGGAGGCATTCTTACCCTGAAGATATGGGATCTAATTTGTAGAAAACCCCCACATCTTTATCAATTTTTTGAAAATTTTCCAATCGCCAATACTTAAGAGGTAGAGAATATAGTTTAATCCAACACAACGTTATACCTTCACCAAATTCTAGTTTCATTAAATTAGGTTGTTGCAAATTTGCACTAAGAGTTTTTCACCTTAAATGACATTTCCTTCTTGTATCTATTCATGTTATACCTTCATCAACTATTTATCCTTTTCCTTAAGAATTCTAATTATGTAATCCTTTCCCTATCTATTTTTGTGCCTCTCATAGATATTCTTTGTAGTTATAAATCATACAAAAAATATTCCATAGTAAAACAGATCCTTAGTAGCCTAAATTGTTCTTTTGTTTCACAAAAATCTCAAGCCATAGTCCTTATTACATATTTTTATCATCCTCAATTAATCCTTACATATCATAATTTCAAACCTTCAAAACATCCATCAAATTTGATGTAGAAGCCCAAAATCCCTAGAAATCACATAAGCCTTTTATGACTATATGCAACCCCTTCATACGGAACTTTATTTTTATAGCCATAACAGGGACTCCTACAACAGATTAGCCTTTTTTTTTAATTTGAATTATCCAAAACTACATCCATATGCTTAAGGATTCACGCTAATTCAAGGATGTTACACCTCCTTATATGATAAGTTTCCTTCGAGAACATTTCTACCATAGTCTTTTGACATCCCTTTTCTGACCTCCATAGATTCTTCACGGTTTTCCACCATAGATTCCCTTACCCACTTCTTACTTTTTGGATATGACAAGGTATGACATTATTTCCTTCTTTGGTTTGGGATATGTATATTAAGACCATGTGTAAAAGTTTCATATTCTAAAAATATTCATTATCCTCTATGATCCCCCTAGCTTGGTATATCTTGAGATATTTGTGTTCTTGTAGCCAAATCTATAACTTCTTCTATAGCCAACCTATGGTGATTGGATTCCTATATTTCCATAGCTTCTTCTAGCTAGGAATTAAGTTTCTCTTACAATATATCAAGTGAGTGTATAGCCTCTTCTATATCCATCCTGTGATCATGGGATTCCTCCATTTTCAAAGTTACTTATGTTTAGGAATCTAGCTTTCTTTTTAAGGTCCCAGGTGAGAATGCTCCTTCTAATTGTGTTGATCCATCCTCATGTAATATTTCTTATACGGTTGTGTCTTGTATGTTACTTTCACTTTCTATTATTTCTTTTTTAGATAGTTCCACTTCCCTAGTACATCCTTCCATGTTGTGCTTGATAGAAAAAGCACTAAAGGTAGTAACATGTTTTCTTGTTTCTCTTCTTTACACCACATTTGTAGTATCTATAGTAATCTTGTACTATAAATGACAAGGGTTGTCATGTGATCCTTACCGACCAAGCCATTTTTGACATGTGGGGTGTAATAAACCATGCCTTAGGGAAAATCACATCCATGTGCCCTATTTTGAATTTTTTAATGGATTGTGATGATAAGGAAGAGGTCAGAAAGTGGGATTGGTCTCGCAAAAATTTGATCCAAATAAAATATTTTGATATGGTAGACATCCTCAAAGGAATGATTGATGAGGGATATATCCTATACTACATATATAATCAACAAATTAGGTTTAAAACATTACTTTGCATTGATTGGTTGAATCCTGAGTCCACTTCGCTTGAAGCTAGGACTAGTATTGTCACATCATGAACCACTGAACATGGAAAATTTTAGCGGTGAATATTCATAGTTTGGTGAATAGTATAATTCCAGGAATTTGATTTTGGTGAATACTACAGCAATGGCAGTACCCAAGTTTCACCTAAAAATCCCATAAACAATAATATGTCCCATCTGAATCGCCAAGGAATTTCCAATCCCAATGTATATTTTTATATTAAATCGTTACATGAACACCATGTCATGATTTGAAAACATTAATGTTTCACCAAGAAATCAACACACCGAGATTTGAAAACATTAATGTTTCACCAAGAAATCAATGTGCGGGATTTGAAAACATTAATGTTTCGCCAAGAAATCGACACGTCGGGATTTAAAAACATTAATGTTTCACCAAGAAATCTATGGAACCTTATTTGGCCAAGAAAACATTCCCAAATTTTTCTGATATATACACGAAGTTATATTCTCCGTAATTTTCCAATTTACATATTTGCAAAGTAGTAGAAAGGGATTTAGCGAATTGGCATATTGCAATTTGCTTACAAAATTTCAAATAAATCTAGGTCTTGCCAAGGCCCGACTAGTGTGTTGCAATTTACATCCTAGAAGCACTTACTACAGGTGAGTCCTCAGTCTATTTGAGACCTATTTTCTTTCATGTTGCATTGCTTTATCTGTGATTCTGCCTTTGTAAGTTATTACAAATCCTTAACATCGTTGACCCATAACCACTATGATTTTTATATCATCTATAATATTCCTCCACTTACAAAGAATCATAACTATTTTTCCTATCTTAGAGACATCTAGATTCTACGTAAAATAAATATATATTATTTAAAATCACTTCATACATCTCCACGATATGCTTTCTCTATATATTCCTTGCTTTATCGGTATATCTTTTTTGAATCTTTTTGTTAATGTTCTCTCTTCTACATATATATATAATATATATATATATATACATATTGCAGTTTCACTTTCCATTTATTCCACGACCAATACCATGATTATTTATCACTTTCCTGCTAACATTGCCTCTTCCCACAATAGACCCAAAAGATATATAAAATTTGGTACATTCCACAACTTTCATGTTTTCTAGGGGCATTTTCTTGGGAGAATGACAAAATGGTGACATGTGGCATAGACCTCCCGGGATCTAGGACCCACTCCGAACCTGAAAACATATCAACTACGGCTCATTCTGTGGGTTCACATCCAATGAGAGGATTTGGTCAGAACAAGAGGTTAATGGAATGCTGACAAACAATAATGTATGAAATAGAGACCATACAAAGATGTCCAAAATGAAAAATTCAAGAAATGCAAAAGGAAAAAAATTACAACAATGAACCAAAAACCAAATAATTAGCATTTGGAAAAACAAAAGACAAAAAAATAGTAGTTGTGGGAAAAGTACAAACATCTTGTCACAAGCATGCTTCTTGTTACCACCATTTTCTCACTATGATGTACTTCAAAATTTTTAAACCATGGAAACATAATGTATTGAATGTACTCCAAGCATGGATTTCCTTCAACAATCTAAGGAGCAAAAATGCTTTCTTTATCTTCACATTCACTTATGGCACTACCTGTGAAAATAATCGTGTTATAAATCCATCAGAAACTTGTATAGTAATACTAATTTAATTTTATTAATGTTGAGGCAAAGTTGGAATCTATCTCTCCACAACAAAATTTTTCCAAAAAAGAATGTAGGGGTTTACACCACCTCTTCTTCCTCCACAAACATTGCAGAAGTGGGATCACTTTTCGACATCTTTTCTTTTCCTTTTCATAGTCGGAAAACATGTCTATAATATTTAATATAAAGGAAAAATATAAACATCTGGGGATATTTTTAATTCCTACATCCAACAAGTTTCTTGAACTCGTTCTCCAAGTAGGAACACAATAGTATACAAAGAATACACTTATCATGATTTCATCATATGTGAAACATCATATCAAAGCATTCAAGCTTCTCTTAATAATAATGATACTTTAGCTGGCTTTGACACATTGACATTTCATTGTCAAGCCAAAGAACCATGCATACATTCTCAACCTTGAATTCATAGTCTCATACCATAACAAGTCATATATGGAATACCATATATTTTGTCTAATGTCCTTTGAAATGGTGAACAATCTTGGTAACTATATTATGAAATACCTCATTCCTCTAATGAATCAATAATTTCTTAATGAGTAGATGCACACCTTATTTGTCTTGATGACAACATTTAGAACCTCTATACATTATGACAAAGCTCAGTCATCGAGAATCCTTCATTAATCAACTAAAGATAGATCATACCTTGGATGAATCAATGAACTCAGAGTCCTTCATGAGCAGATACATACTATACTTTGATTTCAAACTAAGCACAAACCTTGAGATCACATATTTCATGTTTGATTAGCTACAATAGAGACTTCTTAATATTAGAATGTCTTTGGCTACTCAACAAATCATTTAAAATTTTAAATTGCTTGTTCTCTTCTCAAACCTCTAATACATCTTCAGTTTTCTTGATGTATGCTCTAATTATTATTATACTAATGTAACACTCTTGAAAAAATTAGTACATGTTAAGTGAAACAACATTATTTTTCTTTATACATATTTCTCATGTTGAGATGTTTGTGCACATATCAATATCATTTAGTCTAACATGTTGTATCTTTTTTTCTTTAAATTCTACAGGATTCATTGATTCAACAAAATGGCACCTAAAAAGGGAAGCTCAGCCTCAGGCAAAAATGTTATTCCAACCCCTCTTGGTAGTGGTACTGGCATTCAAAAAATAGAATCTTATTTTGAGAAACCATCTAAGGAAACCCATCCTTCTCTAGTAGGACCATCACAATCAAGGGATAATGATTACATTCAAAATGAAAATCAGAATGAGAATGTGTTCATTTTTTATTTTCCTGATGTTGTCAATGACAACAATAATGAAATGTCTCCCCTTGAAGACATTCGATTGAATAATGTCAAGCTTGAAATTATACCACATGTCTAATTGAATGAAGATGACACTACATCACTTTTCAATGCCCAAGTGAATGTTGGAGGTGAAAATTCTAGCAGTGGTATTCAATGGAATTTAAATTCCATTAAGGAAAATGCTTAGTGGACACCTATTTTTGGAAGAAACAGAAAAGAAATAAAATGGGACTTGGGAAGGAGTTTTAGGTTAGAGTGGGTTTCTAAGTTTCTATTTATTGAAATTGTTAAAAATGAGAATAAATTTGAACCTCCCAAAGAATGCAAATGTACAATCTATAGATAGAGATTGGGCGGGGACAAGATAATAGAACTTAAGTTGGATACTATTTAAAAACATGTAGGAAAGACACTACATCACTTGTCGGTGCCCAAGTGAATGTTGGAGGTGAAAATTACGCAAAGTGGTATTCAATGGAATTTAAATTCCACTAAGGAAAATGCTCGGTGGACACCTATTTTTGGAAGAAAGAGAAAGAAATAAAATGGGACTTGGGAAGGAGTTTTAGGTTAGAGTGGGTTTCTAAGTTTCCATTTATTGAAATTGTCAAAAATGAGAATAAATTTGAACCTCCCAATTGTCGGTGCCCAAGTGAATGTTGGAGGTGAAAATTCTATCGATGGTATTGAATGGAATTTAAATTCCACTAAGGAAAATGCTCAGTGGACACCTATTTTTGGAAGAAAGAGAAAAGAAATAAAATGGGACTTGGGAAGGAGTTTCAGGTTAGAGTGGGTTTCTAAGTTTTTATTTATTGAAATTGTCAAAAATGAGAATAAATTTGAACCTCCCAAAGAATGCAAATGTACAATCTGTAGATAGAGATTGGGCGGGGACAAGATAATAGAACTTAAGTTGGATACTATTTAAAAACATGTAGGAAAGACACTACATCACTTGTCGGTGCCCAAGTGAATGTTGGAGGTGAAAATTTTGGCAAAGTGGTATTCAATGGAATTTAAATTCCACTAAGGAAAATGCTCGGTGGACACCTATTTTTGGAAGAAAGAGAGAAGAAATAAAATGGGACTTGGGAAGGAGTTTCGAGGTTAGAGTGGGTTTCTAAGTTTCCATTTATTGAAATTGTCAAAATGAGAATAAATTTGAACCTCCCAAAGAATGCAAATGTACAATCAGTAGATAGAGATTGAGCGGGGACAAGATAATAGAACTTAAGTTGGATACTATTTAAAAACATGTAGGAAAGACACTACATCACTTGTCGGTGCTCAAGTGAATGTTGGAGGTGAAAATTCTAGCGATGGTATTCAATGGAATTTAAATTCCACTAAGGAAAATGCTCAGTGGAAACCTATTTTTGGAAGAAAGAGAAAAGAAATAAAATGGGACTTAGGAAGGATTTTCAGGTTAGAGTGGGTTTCTAAGTTTCCATTTATTGAAATTGTCAAAAATGAGAATAAATTTGAACCTCCCAATTGTCGGTGCCCAAGTGAATGTTGGAGGTGAAAATTACGCGATGGTATTCATGGAATTTAAATTCCACTAAGGAAAATACTCAGTGGACACCTATTTTTGGAAGAAAGAGAAAGGAAATAAAATGGGACTTGGGAAGGAGTTTCAAGTTAGAGTGGGTTTCTAAGTTTCCATTTATTGAAATTGTCAAAAATGAGAATAAATTTGAACCTCCCAAAGAATGTAAATGTACAATCTATAGATAGAGATTGGGCAGGGACAAGATAATAGAACTTAAGTTGGATACTATTGAGAAACATGTAGAAAAGATATATGAAAAGATAATTGTAGATGGCGTTGAGAAGAATGTTGCCAAATGGAAAAATGTGGATGAGTTTTTGCATATTAGGTATGAAAAAAAATTTGAAGAGCACAAGATAAATGAAAGAATATTTGCAGTGAATGGAGGGACAATTACCTCTCAATTCAACAAGATTGTTCAAAATAGTCTTTTGGGTAAAACAATTCAACTAGCTACTATTTTCACATTTTGAAAAGAGGTTGTCCTATAACATATTTTCTTGAACAAAAGAAGATGTTGTCTTTCCTTGGTGTCCCACACTTTCCTCATTCTCACTGGTCAGAAAGTAGTGGTTGGGATTGGGCAAAATGCCTAGCTATGGTTGAGAAAGAAGACTTGAAAGAGAAACTGAAGTCTGCACAATACATATCTTTGTCTATTGATGAGGTTACAGTAGTAGATAATACTACTTGGGTCTATATGCATGTGTATATTGTTGATAATTATGTGAGACAACCTCACTTACTTGCCATTCACAAGATGAGAGAGAACTCCAATGCTTTGAAAACCTTTGTGAGTTGGTGATAAAAAGTTTGAAGGAGATCGGTGGCATGGATGATGTTGTAATTGCATCAAAGTTGGTATGTGTCAAGAAGATGGGAATCTATAATGCAAGGTCATTGTAATGGCATGTGTGTAAGACTATAAACATATCATTTCCATTATATGATTGTCATTCATTATATGGCTCATAGAATGAACCTAGCTTACAGAATAGTTGGCAAATTTAAAACTATACCAAAAGTTGAAGACCTTGTTCGAAAGGTGCATGCTTATTTCTATTGTAGTCCTAAAAGGTTCATGAAATTCCAAATATTTTTAGAAGGACATTGATTTTTCTAGTTTGAGGAAACGATTTTGAATGGCTCCTCCTTTTACAGTCCAAAATTTAATAATTGGTACAAGCTAGGAAAAATATATTGATAAACAAGAAAGTAAAACACTAACAATAATACCTCCTCCTTCGGTAGCAAACCTCATAATGGGAAAGGAAACATGGATGAGCCATGATTGCATGATATGTAGGTGCTTTTCTCAAAATGGAGCAAGGCCTTCTTGCAATAAGATCTACTTACTTTGCACCAAATGGATAAAAGGATTATGGATTTGGGGTGCTTCAAGATGAGGCTATTTGGGCATTAGGATGAGGTGGAGGGATGTTCTTTTCTCAAAGGATGCAAGAACTTAGACAGGGCATTCAAGCTTATTCTCCGTGTCTTAGAGGGGAGGGGTAAGGTTGTATTTATAGCCTAGGGAAGTGATTAACTTAGAGTAATTTAAGTAATCATGGTTTGAAAATGTGGGAAAGATTAGGTGAGTGGGGACCACGAAAGAATGGGTGAGGATTTGAATTAGATTTTTAATTCATGAGTGGAGGATTTTAGGTGAGTGGGGACCACGAAGAGTGGGTGAGGATTTGATTTTGAATTTTTAATTCAATAGTAGAAAAACATGGAGAATAATGACATGTGGTAAGGATTAGGTTATTTTTAGATTTGAAAGGGATAATTAATCAAATTATATTTGATTAATTTGAAGTGTATTTTTGTGGGAAATGAGGTAGGGGAATTAATTGATTTAAGATAAATGTGAAATTAGGTGTCTACATTTTCCCCTCTTTGGAAGGGTACTATGAAAGTAGTGTCCTTTCAAAGAAAGTAGATGAGATGGAGTGAATATGCCTCAGGTGGCAAGATTGAAGATTTTTTAAGAGATTCTTCTTGAAGGAGGTGTTCCTTCGATAAGAAGTTGTCAGAGGAAGAAAAGAGAAATCTTTCTCTAAGAAGTAGAACAAACTTTTGCTTGTGAGAATGGGGGAAGAATTCAATCTACTTTTCCTAAGAAAAAGTAGAGTGAATGTTTGTTAGAGAGAGTAGAAGGTGGTGAGTGACGGATGTCATGGTATCCTCCAAGACAAAAATGTCATGAGAAGATGTGATTATGGATAGATGTGATGATGCCCCCTCGAGAGGGCTGATGAGAATGGAATATACGACAGAGCTCTCGAAAAGAGGAGAGATTAATTTTATGGAGAGGAGGATGATAATGGGGTGTAAGATAATGGAATGACCGCATGACATGAAAAATGGAGAAAGGATTCAATCAGCCTTGAATGCTAGGTGTGAGGGTGTGTGGAATGATGCAATGGGAAAGAGAAAAGGGAATGGATAGGATTGGTGGTTGATTATGAGAAGAGAAAGAAAGGTGAAGGGTTATGGAGATAGAGGAGGGAAAAAAAGGAATGAAAGAGGTAGAAGAGAATAAGAGAGAGGGATGATAGGGGAAGAAGGAATGATGAAGGAAAAACAAGAAGAAGATAGGAAAATGACAGAGCAGAGGGTGAAATTATGAAATAGAGAGATGTGCCATATGAAGGAAGCAACAAAGATAATAAAGAGGAATGCGGAAAAGTGAAAGAAATGATAGAGCTGAGAAAAGAAAGAAATAGTAGAAGTAGAAGATGGAGAAGACAAGGGTATGGGAATGGGGAAAGATAAATAAGAAGGAGAAGACGAGGTGGGAGTAGGGGTAAAATCGATGAAAAATTGAAAGAAGACAAAAGAAGAGGTAGAACGGAGAAAAAAAAAACTATGAGGGACCAGGAAAGTGTGAAAAATATTAGAGAAAAGAAGAGAAACATGGGTACAGAATAAATGAAAAGGTAGGGTGGTAGAGAAAAGGAGGGTGGTAAGAAGAAACGTGAAAATTATGGGGGAGGAAAGGAGGATAGAGCGAATACAGGGAGAAGATTGAAGGAACCGGGTCCTTGTGAGGAAGACCAAGGAAAATAATATGGAATAGACCGCATGGAGATGCATGTGGAGGGTGGGATGATAAAAAATATGGGACAACGCTGAAGAGCCAGGTTATCGATGGGAAGTAAGGAGGAAACATGAGGTAAAAAGGGGAAGAAGATGATACAAAGGAAGTGAAATAAGACGAGGGGTG
Organism: Taxus wallichiana var. yunnanensis; assembly: GCA_018340775.1. Lineage (NCBI taxonomy): Eukaryota > Viridiplantae > Streptophyta > Pinopsida > Cupressales > Taxaceae > Taxus > Taxus wallichiana. The sequence goes on from CM031240.1 coordinate 114,551,669, forward strand.
GGAGAGAGAAGAGGATAACAGAGAAAATGATGTAGAAGGAAGGGAATACAAAATGGGGATAATAAGTGTAGAGTGAGCAATATAAGGAATGTAAAGAGAAGAAAGAGGGGAGGAATGACACAGATTGGAAAAGATGCGGAGATGCATGAAATGAGGATACTAGGATTACGAGACAATAGAAAAAGGATGTATGATGAAGACAATAAAGATATTGAAGAGGGCAAAGGGAAGATGGAGAGGTGGGGAAGAAGTGACAAGAAAGGGTGGGAGTGGGGGAAAAGGAATGGGAGAGAAAAGAGAATGGGGATAGAAGAGGAAATGCCAGTGAGGGGATGTTAGGAAAGTCCACTAACAATGAGTGGTGGGGAAGGATGAGAGAAAAAATGAAGAAAGGAGAAAGGTAACAAGGAATGGAAAGGGTAATGCCAACAAAGGGACGTTAGGGAAAGCCCACTAACAATGAGTGGTGGGCCCAGAGGAAGGAAGGAAGGAATGAAGGGAAAATGGAGAAGGTCCAAGGGAGTGAATGAGGTCATGTGGAATGAGGATTGATGATTTTTAGGGAAATTCCACTAACAATTATTAGTGTGGGAATAGAAGATGATGATGAAATAATGTTAGAGGAATGTTAACAACAATGGCGAGTAAGCATGGGGGTAGATATGTGGGAGAATTCAAGAAGATGAAGTGAAAAGAGTAAAGAAAATGTGAGGGATGAGTTGTGACTAGGTGAAAGTGAGGAGAGGATGCGGAGGATGAGGATGAATGAGGTGAGGATGAAGAAACAAGACATGAAAATAATGGGAAGAAATGGTATGAAGGATGATGGATCAAGAAGGAAAAAATGGGAGAAAGGAACATGGTTATAGGCGGAAGATAGTAGACATACGTTGTGAGATGATAGGTGGAGAAAGGATAATGGTAGGAGGAAAATGTGGTTGGTAGGAGAGACCAGGTGGAAGAAGTGATCAACAAAGTGAATGAAGAATGAGGTGAGGGAGAAGTTTCAGAATGACAAGTTTTAGCGTAGGGAGGACCTTGACATAAGACTGTCATGCGATGAAAGTGGTTAAGTAAGATTACCAAGTGAGGGATGATGGAGATGAAAAGTGGGCAAGCAAGAAGTGGTGTTTGTGAGAATGGAAGAGGAGGTGAGAGGATGTGATAATGGGGAATGCCAAAAAAAGTGAAAGGTGAAGATGTGTAGTGATGGGGAAAGGCAAGAAGACAAATCATCCTTAAGAGGGACTCTTAAGTGAGATCACCATGCCATGTGAGTGGTTAAGTAAGATTTCCAAGTAGAGGATGGTGATAGTGGTGGTAAGAAGATGTGATGATGGGGAATGAAGAGAAAATATGGATGGTGAGAATGTAGAGTGATGGGCGAGTGCAAGATGATAGGTCATCCTTAAGAGAGACTCTTAAGTAAGATCGTCATGCCAAGTGGTTAAGTAAGATCACCAAACCGACAGGATGATATGCAAGGAGAAAGACAAAATTGTATTGGGTACATGGGTGGAATGGTTGGTTGAAGAAGATGATCATGATGAGAGGTGGGAGAAATAAGATGGGGAAATATGATGGGATGGGGAAGGCCATAGGGTAGATCAACCTTAAGAGGGACTCTTAAGTAATATTTCCATGTGATAGGGATGGTTAAGTAGGATCACCAAGCTGAAGAAGAAGAAGAATGATGATAGAGTTGGTGGGAATAGGGTATGAAAAAATGGACTGAAGGGGAACCCTCAAGTGAATTTTCCATACTATGAGAGCGTGTAAGTAGGATGACTAGGCAGAAGATGGATTTGGGAAGGATGAGAAAAGAGTGAGTGATGTATGCCAGAGTGGAAGAGGAGGTGAGATGAGGTGATAACAAGGAAGAAAGGAAACAAAGGAGTGTAACATGAATGGATGGAGGAATATATGCGGTGGAGGGTGGAGAGTGTGAGGGGAATCCTTAATTGGGATGCCCACGTGGTGAGAGTAATGATGCAAGAATGAGAATAAAAAGAGGTGGAGTGGAAAGATGGGTGTGGTGGTGATTGTTTTTGAAGAGAGGGGAGATGGTGGAGAAGCTTCTACAATGGGAAGATCTTAGGGAGAGGGTATACCTCCACCAAGGATCCCATATAGAAGGGGTTATTAAGTAAGATTGTCAAGTGGGAAGCAGAAGAGTGAAAGGAAAGAATACAAATGGGTGAGAGGGGATAGAATGGTGAGAAGGGTAATATGGGGATAAGTGGCGAGAGGAGTAGAAATGAGGAGCGAGGATGAATGGATCAAATACATGGTGATCATGGTGGGGGAGGAGGAGCTGTTAGATAGTGAATGCTACTTGAGAAAGATCTTCAAGTAGGATTCACAAACTACAACGGTGATCAAGTAGGATTCCCAAACTAGGGAATGTATTAGTACGGGTGAATGGATGGGGTGCAAAGTAAGATTTTGATCATGTAGGAAGATACTCATGACGAAAAGCATCTTAATTTTAATATAGCACATAATAGGATGCATCGTGATATAAAAGATCAGGATGACTAGATTGTAATATGCGTGATAGCATAGATAGGGGCCATCAAAAAGGTTTTCCATGCCCGATCTCGATATGATATGCACAGTGGAAGAGCTAGCATATATGAAGGCCATCAAAATAATATGATGCCCCAATATGATATGCAATCATATAACATAAGTATATTAGAGAGAACACCAAGTACATAAAATCAAGATGCCCCACTAATATAAAGTTAAGTTAACTCTAAAAATACTAGTAAGCTAACTAATAACTAAAGCTAACTAATAATAAGCAACACAAAACTAAACATGTCCCTAAAGTTCCATAGTGAGGATTGATCGGATGTGCCCAATAAGTGTAGGGCTAACAAAGTGTAAGGTCATTATCCTAAACAAATAAAAGGATAAATAATAACCTTCCAACATAGGATTCAAAGGTTTGATGTCCCAATTTGATAATATACAAGTGGAAGAGAGCATAGATAAAGGACATAAAAAGTATGATGCCCTAGTATGTATACATTTTCCTAACAAAGTAATTAGGAAACACCGAAGATACATTTTTTTCCCTGTAATATATTTTACAGGAAATTAATTAATGGTTTGTTTTGAACTAATAATGCAACACAAGAATTTCAATAAACATGTCCCTAATGTGTTTTTATGAGTGATCGATTATTTTGAACGGTTTTAAGGACATAAAAGGATTTTGATGTCATTTTCCTCAAACAAGGAAACAATGAGAGATGGATTTTCCCCAAGTGAGGATTTTTGGGATGATTTTGTTTGAATTTTTATATTCATTTTGTGATTGGATCATTTTGGGGATTTTCAAATGTTTTTTGTATTTTTGATTATTTTCTAATGTTTTTGTGATTTTGTGGAGTTTTATATAATTTTTTGAGAATTTTTTTTTTGATTTTGTTTTTTATGTTTTTGAGATTTTGAAATGTTTTGAAATGTTTTTTTGGATTTTGAGATTTTATAATGTTTTTGGATTTTTAAAGATTTTCTAATGTTTTTAGATTTTTGATTTTATACTATTGTTTGGCAATTTATGGACCAGAATGCAAACTTATTTTGAGAGGTGATAAACCAGGATATTGTCCATATGTACCATGTTCCTCATGGTAACTCATGCTCTGAATAACACAAAAAATCTCATTCCATTGGTAGGATATGTTGGTGATGATATGATGAAAAGAAGTCCAGCTCCATTCTTGACTCCACACAACTAGTAAGATGCGAGGGCTCATCACCGAGAATCAAGAAGGATGCAGATGTAGATAATGAATATAGAGACAAATGCTAACAATAATCCCTTTGGGAAATTGTGACTCAATTCTTCTTAAGGTTACTTGAACCATTTTCAAAATGACTTTTGCTTTATGGGTCACATGCTAGACTTAGACAATTATGTGGCTTTGCTTGATTGGTAAGATATGAGGTGAAGGGATAGTTCTCTCTTCACTTAGGCATCTAAATTACTTCTTTGGGGATTTTATAATTGTAAGCACTTTTAGATTGATAAGATTTTGTATTTATTGTAATGAATCCCTATGCCTTGCCCCATGCTACTAGTAAGAAGCAAGGGCTCATCACCAAAAAAAACATAGGTGAGTAAATTCCTTTTTTGTTTTTAGTAAATTTTTTTGGATTTTTTTTTTTTTTTTTTTTGAATGTTTTTGCAATGTTTTTATGTTTTATGAATGAACCTCTACACTTTTCCCCATGCCACCAATATAAGAGGCAAGGGTTTATCACCAAAGAAAAGATGTAGATGAGTAAGGGCACCTCCCTCCATTCCCAGTCTCACACTACCAGTAAGAAGTGTGGGCTCAACACCAAAAATGTGAAGGATGAAAGGTGTGACAATGAATTATTCATAATTTATTGAATTGATTGAATTTTACAATAGTGCTTTGTATTTGGGAAGGAACATTTGCCCCCAATCTCAGCCCCACACGACTAGTAGGACGTGAGGGTTCAACACCGAAGACTGAGATGGACGATCAAACAAACTGGGTACAAAAATTTAGAGCTTTGTTATGAAAGAGAGAATTTCTTTGAAGGGAATATATTACCATCAGTAAGCTTCTAGGTATGACCATAGGTGAAAGTGACTAAAAATGGGAGATATTATAAGAAGTATGATACTCACAAACTTAATAGGATCTATATTAGCACTTGTCTCATGATGATAAATATGAAGATGTGATTTTGATAATGAAAATATCTGCCAATGGAAATGAATAACTTTAAATTATTCGGAGATAAGTTAGACAAAAGGAACAATGTACACGTCATTGTTTCCTAGAATAGTGAACGCCTCAAGGATAAAATTTCTTTAGATGTACTACATTCATTGGTTCATCAAGTTCTTGACCATCTTCAGTGGCCAACTTATAGGCTCCAGAGCCAAATTTGGTTGTAATTACATAGGGTCCTAACCAATTAGGCTCAAATTTTCCTTGTTTTCTCACTCTTTAGTGGTATTCTTTTGATTTTTCTTTTAAAACAAGGTCACCAATTTCAAACTCTCTAGGTCTTACCTTTTTATGATAACTATGTTGCAGTCGGTTTTGATAGACTTGAAGATGATTGAGGGCATTAAGTCATTTTTCATCGAGAAGCTCAAGCTCTTGAAGCCGTGATTGTCGGTATTCATCCTCATTAATTACATCTTTAAGGGAGATTCTCAAGGATGGGAGTTCTATCTCAATAGGTAAAATGGCTTCACAACCATAAACGAGGGAAAATGGGGTGGCTCTAGTAGGCATGCGGTAAGATGTACGGTAAGCCCAAAGAGTGGGGTAAATTTGAGTATGCCAATTGCATCCATGTGTGTTGACAATTTTTTCCATGATGGATTTTAGATTCTTGTTGGTTGTTTCTACTTGACCATTACCCTAAGAGGGTAGTATGGAGTGAACCACTTAAGTTTGATGTGGAAACATTTGGTGAGGTCTTTTACATCCTGGTTTTTAAATGATTTTCCATTATCTGCTAAGAAGAGCAGATGGAATACCAAATCGACAGATGAGATTATTAAAAATGAACTTTTGATATTTGGCTACCGGTAACATAGGTGAGAGGCATAGCTTCCACCCATTTAGTGAAGTAATCAGTAGCGGTAATGATGAACTTATGTCCATCGGATGATGTTGGTCTAATTTTACCAATGAGGTCAAGTCCCCATTGAGAGAAGGGCCATGGTGTGGTTATCGATTTTAATGCTTTGGGAAGGTGTGTGGATAAGATTGATATGCTTTTGACATGCTTGACATCGTTTGACAAAATGGCATGTCACTTTCCATGGTGGGCCAATAATATCCAACATCAAGATTTTCTTGGCTAAGGCTATACCATTTGTGTGCACTCCACAGATACCATAATGGACTTCAGTTAGGACACTTGAGGCTTCTTCCTGATTAAGACATCGGAGCAGGGTGTCATCATATCCTCATTTATAAAGAGTTTCTACTAAAATGGTGTAACGAGAGGCACGTTGTGCTAAAGCATTTATGCATTGGTTTCATGTTGGTAGGAAATGTTTTATCATAGATGAAGGTGTAAAGATCATGGTACCAAGGGTTATTTGGACCCACGATTTCACATACCATAGTGTTTTTAGGAAGATCATAGGCAGGCATTAAGAGATGTTCTACGAGAAAATGTGCATGGGGTTGATTAGATGTGATTTCTAACAGGGATCCAATAGTTTCCATAGCGTCGACGATATTTTATTATGAATTCTAGGGATTTGATCAAAGCTAATTAATTGAAAATAGCTTTGAAGGCTATCCACCATGTGCTTATATGGGATAAGTTTTTCATCCTTGACTTGGTATTCATCAGTAACTTGTTTGATGATAAGTAAAGAATCACCAAATACAACTAACTCTTTAAGATTCCAAGATATAGCTAGTTTTAATCCTATGCGATTAGAGCTTCATATTCTGTGATATTGTTGGTACATGGGAATGCTAATCAAAATGATTTGGGGATGACATGTCTGCTAGGTGTGATAAGAAAAATACCAGCTCTTGATCCATGGAGATTACAAGATCCATCAAAAATAGATTCCAAGCTGGCATGATGTCTATGTGTAGAAGATCTTCATCAGGAAATGCAAAATGGAGTGGTTCTATGTTAGGAAGGGGTGCCTCAGAAAGTTTCTCTACAAGGGCCTTTCCTTTAATTGCTCTCTACGAAACAAACTCGACGTCAAATTCACTAATAGTACAACCCAACAAGACATTCTTCTTGTGAGAATGGGTCACGATAAGATATACTTGAGGGGATCAATCTTGGCGATCAACTTAGTTATGTGATTGAGAAAGTAATGACGTAACTTATGGAATGCAAAGGTGACCGCCAAGCATACTTTTTCATTTGGGAATATCATACTTCATGCTCAATAAGTGTTTGACTAAGGTAGTATACAACCTGTTCTTTTGCTTGATCATTGTGTTGTGCTAATAAAGCTCCTATGGCATGTTTAGTGGCAGATGTATAAAGCAACATGGGTTTATCTATAACTGGTGACATAAGAATAGGTGGGATAGAGAGGTATTCTTTTAACTTAGCAAAAGAGTCTTGACAATCATGGTTCTAGTGGAATTGTGCATCTTTCTTGAGTAATTGGTTGAAGTGATGGCACTTATCGGCCAACTATGATATGAAACATCAAATAGATTGGATTTTTCCCTAAAGACTGCATAATTTTTTTAGGTTTTGAGGAGGAGGCATTTCCATAATGGCTTTGACTTTTGCAGGATCCACTTCTATGCCTCTCTGTGAGACAATAAACCCTAACAATTTACCAGAGGTCACCCTGAATACACATTTCTTTGGGTTAAGATGAAACCTTATACTCACGTAATCTATCAAAAATGCGTCTCAACACACCTAGATGTCCTATTCATGTTTTTTTTTTACTAATATATCATCAACATAATCTTCCATGATATCATGTAACATATCATGGAAGATGACTGTCATTGTCTCGTTGATAGGTGGCACCAACATTTTTCAAGCCGAAAGGCATGACCTTATAACAAAAGGTGCCCCATGGTGTAGTAAATGTCATTTTATGTTGATCCCCTTCAGCAATATGTATTTGATTATAACCAGAAAATCCATCCATTAAGGAGAGCATTTCATGGCTGTGTCGAGAATCGAAAAATCATGTCTATGTTTGGAAATGAAAAGTCATCTTTGGGACAAGCCTTGTTAATGTCTCGAAGTCTGTGCATATCCTGATGTTGGGGATTTTCTTGGCTATGGGAACTATGTTAGATATCCATGCCGAATAATCAATAGGTCGAGATAAAGTTGGCTTCCAAGAGTTTCTCAAGTTTGGCTTTGACAAGCAATGCTACTTGGGGATGCATTTTTCATAGTTTTTGTTTTACAGGCTTTGCATCTGGATGCACCACAAGGTGGTGTACTACAAGAGATGGATCTAGGCCTAGCATGTCCTTATAGGTCCATGCAAAGATATCTTGGAATTCAATAAGGAGTGTTGTGAATTCTATGCATTCTTGGTCAGACAGACTAATGCCAAGTTGTAAAATTTTTAGTTGTTCGATGGTTCCAATGTTTATGTCTTTAGTTTCTTCTACAAGCATTTTAGATGTATCCTTTTCGAAAATGATGCTAATGGTTGATGTAATTCATCGGTGTTGGTGATTTGGGGGAGTTGGCACAAGATTTTTGTGTGTGATGTTGAGACTTTTTATTGACATGTTTGTTTGATAGGGTGGCGATGAGATTTTGACTATGGGAAATTTTTGTTTTTGCGCTTCTGATCCAAATTTTCGAAGGTAAAGGATCTGAATATTTTATTTCTTCACCAAAATAGGCCATTCATCTAGATTAATTTCAAATCATTTTCTATGGTCGAAAGTAGGGATTTGATCACGAGTTCTAAGGAATTATTTGATGGCTTCATCATTTTGGAACATGTCCATGGCCACATGATGTGATTGGCCATGTTCTATGAGATTCGGATGCATAGGCTTAAAATCGATGACGTTAACGGATAAATATTCAAAATAAATATGTGTTTCAGCAAGGTCTTCAAAAAGGCTATGTGTAGACCTGGTGTCACTATCAGAGATGGTGTCATCGTTATCACTTGAAATTAATAAAAGATCAACATTGAATACCTTGAAACCCAGACCATATTTATTGTGATGTTATGTGAAATTGATTGGGTCTAAATGACCTTGTTCATTTTGGACCGAGTCCTTTACCCTTCCATCATGTTTTTCATTATTCGATGAGCTTTGGTAAATTAAGAGGACTCATAATAAGGAGCAAAGTCGTCATTATATAACAAAGATCCTAAAGAACTTGGAATATGTTCATTGTCAAGATAACCAAATTTTTTCCAAATAGATTGTCCCATTTTGTAAGTGGGATGGATTCTCAGATGTGGAGCATTGGGTTTTCCATAGTTGTGTGGGGATTTGTTGATGTAAAAGGATTTTTCCACCTTTTCAAATTGATATTCACCACATCCTTTGTCAATAATTTTGAATGTGTGAGATGGGGACTATAGGTACCTCACGTGGTGAGAATTCAGTTTGGTAGTTCTGAAAGATGAAGAAAATGGGTTATAAGAAGAGGGGGTGGATTAGAGGATGAATTTTGGTTAATCGAAGGAGAAGTTATCTTAATAGAAGAGGTATGGTTGGATGAATAAGGTTGACTAGGAGAGGAAGAAGATGGTACGGTGGAGTAGAGTTTTTGTTGAAATAAGAAGCTTGATTAGTGGAACAAGATGATTGATTAGTAGGAGGAGGAATGGTTGAAGATTGTTGATTAACGGAAGAGAATGGATTGGAAAATGTGGTTTGGTTAGAAGGTGATGGTTTCAGATCATATTTAGGGAGTGTATCTAGATCAATGTGTGTTTCATTAGGGATTATGTGAGGTGGAGCGTACTTATCTATTGATGGACAATAGTGATCATGTCTATACCGTCCTTCGAGGAATCTACAATACTCAAAGGGTTGAGGATCCACACGCAGTGTAAATTCCTTGTCCAAATGAGGAAATTTAATACATTGGTGGAACATTGATGGGATGACTTTCATGGCATGAATCCATGGTCGAGCCGATGAGAATGTTATATGTAACTTCTACATCCACCACATGACATATCATTTCTAAGGCGATGGGTCCAACTTGGAGAGGTAACATGATTGTGCCTTCAGACTTTCTTTCACTATTATCATACCCACGAATGGTTATGATGTTGTTTTGTAGATCATTTTCGGTGTAACCTAGGTAGTGTAAGAGTTTCATGGAACAAATATTCAATGTGGATCCATTTTCGATTAATACGCACTTGATCTTATGATGAGTTATATAACCCTTGACATATAAAGAATGATTATTAGCAATGTTGGGATTTAGAAGGTCAGTGGGACCAAAGGAGAAAATAGGATTTGTAAGATGTGCAATTAAAGATGGAATTGTTGTGAATTGATGTCCTTAGGGACACAAGTGTTATTCAATGTTTGCATAAGGATGCATTGTAATGTGGGAGAAGAATTAAGTAATTCCATGATGGAAATTTGTGTTGTAGTCTTCTCCAATTGTTTGACAATATTAAATGTTGGTGCAAGTTGTGGAGTGGAATTGGTGTTGGAATTAGATGGTGGATTGGGAGGTGGTGCGAGAGACGAAGTAGAAGATTTTTTTGTTGTAGGGACCCACATTTTTTTTCTAGTGGTGATTACACAGTCATTTTTGATCTTTATAGTTACCACTAAGTATTGGTCATAGTCTATGGTCGAGATGACTACGTCATACTCGACGTTCCTTAATGATTAACTCTTATCCTTTAAATTATCATCATGGTTAGGGAAGGGTTTTTAACATGTTAATTTTTTCATTGGGTGTTTTTGTCTCAGAATTATTTTCAACTTCTATGTCTCCGCATTTAATCAGGTCTTGGATGTAATGGTGGAGTTGCATGCATCGATTTGTAGAGTGCCATTTTATGCAATGGTAATCACAATATTTGTTGTCCTTATACCAATTCGGTTTGGGTTGTCCTTCTTTGAAGGGTTTGATGATGGGATATGTAATCATGTTGGCATTTTCCAAGTGACGAAAGACACTAGATAGGCTTTCTCCAAGAGGAGTGAACTATCTTCGCCTGTCCCGAGAAGGAGCTTCCTTTCTAGGGATTATGATTGGTTGTTTGGATTTTAATGTGTTGATCGGATTGTTTTGAACGTTTTGGACATGGTGAGAATCAGTAACACCATCATTGACTATATTTTGGTTTCGGTTAAAGAATTTGGATTTTTCCTGGTTCTGAGGGGCGTCTCTATGAGGTTGGTCCCTAAAGGGTGTTTTAAGTAAGCCCTTAGAAATGAGGGATTTTTCTATCTGTGTTCCCTTTTCAATGACTTCTTTGAAATTACTCAGACAGTGCATTTTCATGTGGAATGATAATTCGGCATTGAGATTTGGAACAAAAATTCTAACCAACTGTCTTTCAAGTATTGAATAGGGAAATCTGCTTGCAATTCCTCTCCATTGTTGTAAAAAGGAGGCGAAGTTTTCGTTGGACCTTTGTCTAGTGTTATAGAGATTGAGCATGGTTATTTCTGAGTCTAAGTTGAAGGAAAAATGTTTGAAAATTTTTCCAATAAGTCTGCGAATGTCGTGATTGACCCTTTGGGAAGATGGAGAAACCAGTCTAAAGCTTGTCCTCCTAAACTTTGAGGGAATAATCATAAAATATACATGTCATGATAAGTAACTTCTTGACATTGCATGTAAAATTCCTTGACATGTTCATGGGGGTCACCTTTGCTTTTGTATTTATCAAATTTTGGATTTCAAGGATGATGGAAATGGTAAGTGTAATATTTCCGTATCAAATGGGTAAGGACATAGTTCTTCAAAGTTGAATTGTTTCGATTGTTTTTGTAGTCCCTGGATGGTTTCTTTCATATGTTTCCATTCTTGTGCGAATGGAGAGGCAGGGGACGAGTTATCAAGAATTTTGTGAGTATTGGGTCTGGATTGGAGTCTTTTAACCTTTCAGCTCTAGCAGTTACTTCCTCAAGTTTCTTTGTTAAGTCTTGGATTTTGGTGAATAACTTGTCGGTTGAAGAGCTATTTGGGTTGTTTGGTATTTCATTGTGGTAACTTGATTCACCATTTTCGATAAGTTTTTAAAATTTTCAATCCCAAAGTCAAGGGGTAGTTTTCCCCATGGTTAGGATCGCAATAGATATTTGTTATTGTTTTATTCTATCACCCTATTTACTTGTTCTTGTTCTTTATTGGAGATTTTTGGTTATGTGACTTCTTCATCGTCATTTTCATGATTGTGACTATGTGTGAATACCATGCTTTGAGATAGGTATGTTCTGATTAAGCTATGAAAGTAGTTATGAATTTTGAGCGAGACATAATTAAATGAGACCTTGATTGCTTTTGATTTGTCTTGAATAAGCTCGTGATTACTGATAAGGAGAGTAACTCAATTAAGTTATCTCAATATGATTATGATATAAATTGAGATGAGCTATTAGAGAATTTGTGTCACATTGTGTGTATTTGGCTTGAACAAGCTCTGGATTGTTGATGGGGAGAGTAACTCAAACAAGTTGTTACCAATTTAATCTACCTTGAGAAGTAGACTTTGAAATCGATCAAACAAATTTTGAAAGAATCTTTGCACAGAATATCTCTACATTTTGAAAATTCTCCAAGTCCCGAAGTCTGAAAATTCAAACTTCGGATTTCGAGATATTCCCTTTTAGGGTTTAATTGACTTAAATTTGAAATTGTGTTTTTCAAGTTACAATTACAAACCACAGAAATTCCAAAATTTTATAATTTCGGGCTTTTGGGTTTCAGAACTCTAAGTCACAATTTTTAGGAAATTCCTTTTGGATTTCCAAAGTCTAAAACCCCAAAAGTCTATATTTTCAGACTTTTGGGCTTTTGGGTTTCAAACTCTAGGTTGCACTTTTTGGAAAATTTCTTTCAGACTTCTAAAGTCTGAAAGATTAAAATTTTGGACTTTCAGGCTTTCGGGTTTCGGAACTCTTCCATGGCATTTCACAATTTTCATCCCTAGATCTCCAAATTCTGAAACTCTAAAATTCCAAAATTTCAGGCTTTCTGGTTTCAGACTTTTGGAGGTCTCTGCACATTTAATCCTTACCTACTTCCGTACATATTGGAATTTCACCATTAATATCAAGTTTTTCTATTAAACCATATTTGTACCTGACACTTTGCTCGGCGACCCATTTTTTCACCGTATCTTGTACTTTTCAAATTCATTCTCAAGGTATTTTTATTTTGGTCATTTTCTTTTTGGTTTAAGATCTTTTGTTTTATTTCCTCCTTGTTTGTTTCTTTTGTTCCTCCTCTGCATACCTTGGAAAAATGACAAACTCATTGCCCACCATGTTTTCATGATTTAAGTTTCTACAGAAATTCATATTTTGCAAAGATCCTCTCGAGTTCTTCAATTCACCCTCTCAACACCTCTTGTTTTTCAGAGTTTGAAGATTGACATTTTTAGAGAACTCTCTTTACGGAATTCGAGCTTTGGTTGTTGATTTTTCTCTTTTGGGAATTATGCCATTTAGACTTGAGTTCTCTTTTTCAGGTTTTTTGAATTCTCTATTTCGGAGGTTTGGACTTTGGGTTTTGAAACCTGTCATTTTGGACTTCTCCAATTCAGGTTTTCAGGTTTCCACTTCAGGTTTTCAGACTTCTCCACTTCGGGTTTCTAATTTTTGGGTTTTCGAAGGTTGGAGATTTTGGGTTTTCAAACTTCTCTTCTTTAGCATTTCAAAACTTATAATTTGATGTCTACTTCCACATCTAAGGGCAAGGAAAAGATGAAATATTCGTTCCTTGGGGTTTCCCCTCACTCTTGCTTATCTTCCGACCTAGGAAACATAGGGGACACCGACCTTGGAAAAATTGATTTTCCATACTTCTGGGAAAGGGTGAAGGCCCCAAATAAGAAACCCTAGATGCAAGCCATATATGATAGTGGGCTTGTTCTTGTTGTTGGTTTTCCCACATCCATGCATTGCCTAGAATTTTTTTTGGCTACAACAGCCCACTATGATGAAGAATCTATGACAGTTAAAGATGTCGATGGCAAGTTGTGATCCATTTGGACCTAGATTTATTTAAAGATTTTCTCAAACTCCCTGATGTTGAATATTATGCCACAATTTCACCAGAGTCAGTGGTGGAACATTGGGACAAAGAAGCGAATTGTGCACGAAGGTCATGTTGAAAATTTATCTAGCCAAGAGTTTTTCCAAATTGCCAAAGACCATGTATCGGTCAGACTTCATTCAGGAGGTCAATGACATCATTGTGCTACTGAGAAGATTCTCAGGTCTTCCCTCTATAAAGGAATTCCAAGAGTGGATGTTCTTATATATCACTACCATAAAAAAGAATAAGGAATTTATCATATGGGGGAGCATATCAGTAGCTCCATTTGCTATCAGTTGAGTAAAGTGCATTCTTCAAAGAGTTTCTATATGACATCCTTCTTGGTTTATGCCACAGCTTGCTATGGGAAATTTCACTGGGTTGAATACCAAGGGTATTCAAAGCACCTCTCAAATTTATGATTTCTATCCTCAACTCACACTTTGGACGAGGGAAGCAAACACTTCCATAGGATCAATGATGCCTTCTTTGTTGTTATTCTCTACCATTTTGATAAGGTACTATATAATCGAAGGATTTCTGAAAAATCCTTCAAGGAAGTACATGAGTGGGGAGCTATCTACCTTTAGTTCCCCACATTTACTTACATTCGGATTCCTAGCTTTGTAGGTGCTCCCAAAGAAGCTGCCAAGATGTCCCACCGACAAATGGGTTCTACTAGAATTGGTTCGACAACTGCTGGACTACCATAAGATCCAAAACAAACGACAAAAAGTGGGAGTTCAATTCCCTATTTCAATTGGCAGATACACTTTCCCAAATATTTACAAGGCTAAGAATGTGGATGCGGAAATGGCAGAGGTAACCTTGTGGACTTTCCATCCATGGACTAATTTTGACTATTGGGGTAAATTCAGCAAAACAGGTTGGTCTAGTTCCCATGTGCCCCAGTTGGAAGATATTTGGATCCATTGTCGAGATGAATTCATCATCCGACAGAGAGACTATGAAAGGCTAACTTTGGATGAGGTTCAAAAATTTGGAATAGTCGACGTCCCAAAAGACATGCAGGATGATGATGAGGTTTTGGATGAAGTGTATAAAAATAATAATATTGCCAATCAACCATTGCCATGGATTGATTGGTATGTGGAAGAATGTTACAACACAAAGGAGAGGGTGGGACCCATTCTACAAAGAACTCATAGTTGGTTGGTTACCTTGGGAATCTCACCCAAGGGGTTAGAGCAACCTACAAATATAGGAGCCCCATTAACCATGAGCCAATCAACACCCAAAAGGGGAGAAGGTCGACCCAAGAGACCCATACTATTCCAAAAAGATTTCATTGTTGTTGGGAGATCATTTCTCTCTAAGGCTCTTGTTCCCAAATCCATGTCTCCTATAGCACCCATGACAAAAATAGTTAAGGTTAGTGATTCTCTAAGTGTCCCACAAGACTCGTCATTTCCTTTTTCTCTTCCATTATCACTTCCTATATCAGTTCCTTCCACTTCTATGATCATTTCTTCTTTCCCATATCCTTCCATGGCCCAAGTGTTCTCATCCCTTCTAGTTCTCTTAGCTAGACAAACTATTGGGTCACCCATATCTTCTTCACTTCCCTTGACACTTCCATTTCCTAACATCATTGTATCAATTCCTATGGCCATCCTCATATCCACCCCATCCATTATTACCACTACCATTCAAATGTCAACTAATGTTGTTGGTACCCTTGTTTTGGCTAGTGTTTTAGGTACTGAATCAAATATTATATCTTCATCAGCATCAGCCATTCCATAATTTTTGTTTCGGTAGACTCCAAAGCAAAAGAAGAAAGTGCTTGTTATCCCATATTTTCCCCCTAACAAATTTTGTCGAAACAAGCCCCGCACATAAAGAAACTATGAAGGAAACGATTCAGACTGCGAGCTCACTTTCCAAAATGACAAATAAGGTTGCAAGCAAGCTCGACTCAAGGAGCACAAGAGAAAAATGAGGTAGAATGACACAAGAGGAATTAGAGACCCAAAAGAGTTAGATTTAACCCTGTACAGGAAGAAGTTAAAGAAAACGGCTTTGTCAAGTGAACCCGTGCTTCAAATCCAACAAACATATTACAAGAAGGCTTGGAAATGGAATAGCAAGGTTAGAGAAGAAAAAAATAGTGTCAAAAGAACCAGAGGCTCAAGGAAAAGAAACGAATAAGTTTCAAAGTCTTCAGGCTTCCCAAATGGTTTAGAACAGCCCAAAAATGACTAAGTATGGAGGAGACAACAGGGAGCCAAGTGTCTTAACGACGCACCTCCAAAGATTAAATCCAAAGGGGCAAACCCAAATGAGTGCCAAGCTTCCATGCATCTAGATCCCCAAAATGTTACACAAGCTGTTGAAAAGTCTTCGACTTAGCAGAGGGTGCCAAGTGTCTTAACGATGCACATTCAAAAGTGGGATCCAAGCCGAGACTTAAACTTGTGCCAGGCCCTCCACGGAGGCGATTAAAAGCTAAAATTCAAAATATAAGTAGGGCGGACCTCAAAAAAGGCCAAGTATAGAATTACTAGTGGAATCTGCGCACACATCAGCTTGCGCATCTCAAAATTTAGTCCAAAAGTGGAGACCCAAGTGAGCGCAGATCCTCAACGTGTCCAGCCATAAAGGGACAGTGTCGGGTTGAATATTAAATGCATTGAGACAGAGCTAGTGGAGGGTGCCAAGTGCCGCATGGCACAAATTCAAGAGAAAATTTAAGGGAGGGTTTTCGACAAGTACCAGTGTCGTTGCGTGTCCCCGGTCAGATATATGACCCCGCCGAGCAAAGGACTTAGCCAAAAACATAAGGAAATCAAGCAGGTCATGGAAGAAGCCACGTGTCAACCCCATGCCACTTAAAAATCAAAATATAGAGGCTGCCCTCAGACATGCGCCAACCCTCCACGTGTCCAGTTTCAAAAGGGGGCCCATTTTTGAACTAGTTTTCCCACTATTTTATACGGACCCGATCTAAATTTCAAATGGGCATATATTTTGACTCGGGGCTCAAAATCCAACAAATCTAGCACCATTAGAAAGATCTTGGCCTCGTCTATGCCATGAAGATCTGAAACTTTAAGTTTGGAGAAGTTAGGAGGGAGAAAAATGGAGAAACATCTTCGGGCCTTTAATACAGGATCTATTTTCCCCAACAACCCGATCAGATTTGATCTAATCCGCCGTTTCCCCATCCTTCGAGGCACCGAACTAGTAATTGATGCAGTCAAGATAGATTTGGGGTGGATTTGAGAGAGGCATTGATTGATAGTGGTTGAGATTTCAAAGTAGGATTCAATGCGTCTCAAGGTGGTTGAAGCAGGATACAAATTTTTCCCCTCTTCTCTCTCTCATTCTTCCTATATATTGTAATGAAGGGGCATATTCAAAGGGTTGGTCATTGTTTCTCTCCTACCCCCTCTCTCTTTCTTCCTTAGGGTAGAATGTAGAGTCTAAGCCTCCTCCCATGGCTCTGTAATGGAATTTTATTACCTCTTGCCTACATGATGTACTGTGTAACATTTTGGAGCAATAAAAATTTTTGTGATGCATCTGTCCATCCTTGGCTTATTTTTTTCTCTTCTTACCTCTCATCGTTATAGGGTATATTGTGTATATTCGATGTTCATTACAGGTCCCGGGAGCTATGTTTAATGGGTTTCAAGTGGTGTCTATGTGAAATCTATCTCTATTCCATGGTGCATTCTATCCACCCTCTCTCTCTCTCTCTCTCTCTCTCTCTCTCTCTCTCTCTCTCTCTCTCTCTCCCTCTTGGAATGGTTAGATTAGGATAGATTAGGTTCTACTCCGCACTTTGGAGTAGCTTGTGGTAGGTAGATTAGGAAGCAAGAACCGGCTTTCTCCGAAGGTCCATCTCAAGTTTTGCAAGTCCCACATCTTGAGAGATGGTCCCATGTTATGCAAATCACATTGAATGACAAGTTTGAAACAACAAATATGAGAGGTCATTTGGGGGTGTTGTGATTTTACACTAACATTTTTGGCACACCTGTGGGACAGGTCTGAGGTACCTTACCACTTCATTTCATCAAGTAGATGTGTTCTTTGTGGGATTCAGCCTTTTGAGGCACATGCAAGCACATCTGGCAACTCCATCTGGTCAAAAACTCATTCTCTAAGTTACAAACCTTTTCCATCCATTTCCACTCATTTTCATTCATTTTCTTCTTCCATATCTTTCATTTTCTCCCATTCAACGAGGTTGTGCAATCATGACTTCATCCTTTTCATGGAACTCACACTTACAAAGCAATGCAATCCACCCCCAATGCATTTCCCAACTCCTCCAAATCAGCATTATAATAAAATCTAGGACCATTATGCTTACCCATATGAGTAGGGTCAAAGTCAGTTTGGCCATGGAGCTTATCAAGAACAAGGGGACGTGCATACAATGGTAACAACTACACAAAGGATGTTGGTCTACTAGAGAAGATTCAAAAAATGGAGGCTAGCATGGTGCAGTCCAGGGCCATAGCACAAATGAAGGCATTCAAGATTGGTTGCAAGGCACCTTGTCCATGGGGAGGCCCTTTTCTAAGACATTACAGCCCTCAAGAGAAGCTAGACTTCATGGTTGAAATGCTGCCCCAACTTACACAATGGACTGAGGAGATCGAGGCTTATGAGTTGGAGTCAAGACAACCTTGTCAATGGGTAAGTCCACCATCTCATAGCTTTTCTTTTTCTCTTTCTCAAGTAGCACCATCTCAAATTATTTTGTCCTTTTCCCTTCCAAACAGTCATCCCCTCCAAACAAACAAGAAGTTCCACCTCCCTCCCCACCACAAAAAAATTACAAAGCTAGTTGAACCCCAACCTATCACTCCTCTTGCTTTCCCAAGTCCATGTTGGGAAGATACTCAAGAATCCAGTCAAGGACAACAAGAAGAGGAGCCCAACAGAAAAGAAATAACAAACAATCTGATGAGTTGGGCTACTAAATTTGGGTTTACAAATATCCCCTTGATGGTCAAGCCAATAGAGGAGGTCAAGGTTGAATAGCCAGTTATGGCTAAGGTTGAATTTTCAGAAAATGAGGAGGACCATACAGTTTTAGAGGCCCCAAGTGTGGACCAGGATACAAAAGAGCCTTCATTTATTCCTCCCACTTCATCCCCTTTGAGCTATGATGTTGAAGAAGAGTTTGATCTTTCAAACTTCATGTTTGAGAAAGAGGGAAACCATGGTGAGCAAGTTTTAGATTAGGAGGACACCATGGAGGAGGTTGAGCACATGCAACAGACAACAACGAGGCAGATTATCTATCTGACTTGGAGGATTGCTTTGATGGAGAAAATCCCATGGAGATCACATCATTTTCTCTTCCATCATCCATCTTCCAAGCATATGAGCTTGTTGCCATGAAGGAGGGCATTCAAGAGCAGCATCCTGTGTTCCACAATGGCTCTCTGGAACCAAGGTGGGAAGATATGAGTCTTATATGTTCTTCACAAGAGAAGGAAGAAGAATAGCCATCTCCAAGCCTAGTTAAAAAGGAGCATATGGAGGTGACCAAGACAAATTCAGAGGCACTTAATCATGAGCCGATTGCATAAGAAAATACAGCCCCCTCTCCCATTCAACCTCTCCAAAATTTTGATCTTTTAGAGGAGCATGAACTCATTAGCTTCATGTTTGAAGATGAAAAATATTTTAAGATCACCATGCAAAAGGGAGAGACCTTGTTACAGTAGGATAGTAAAGAGTTTGATTTCCTACCAGACTCAAACGAATGTTTTAATAAGAGGGACCCAGTTGAAATTTTAATCTTTTCTCCCCCATCATTCATTCTTCAATCACAAGAGCCTGCTGTCATGGAAGAGAGCATGCAAGCACAACCTAAAGCTTGCAACATGCATCTGAATAAAATTTGGAAGATTTTTATCTTCCAAAAGTCACACCTGCTGCAAAGAAAAGAAAGATTATGAGGCTATCATTCCTCCCTCACCATCTATCCATGAGGTTCAGCAAGAAGGCTCCATTCTTGGAGTTAGAGTTCGAACCATGGACGATTCAAAGGACCATACCTTTCCCGATCAGATATTTGGTTTCATTAGAGCCAAGGAAAATCCAAAACTAGTCATGCCTACTTCAGGGCATGAGGATGAGTATCAAAGCACCAAGAGTCACCATCAACACCTCCAAGATTCCAATGAAAATCAGCTTGAGGAGGTATTTTCCATTAATGTTGATACCTTGTTGATATGGGTGGAGGATCAGCTTAAAGTCAATTTTTCACTCACCCAGGCAGCCATATTCAGTGTCAAATCATTTACATGGCCGCCCCTTTTGAGAAAAGGAAGTTATTTCTCCCTGCCTATGGCAGGCTTTGTTTAAATCTTTTCTTTCTCTCTGGTTAGTTTAGGAGTAGGAGTAGATTTGCTTTCAGTGGAAGAAGTGCTCTTGCACACTCTGCATGTCTCATTTGAGGCATGTATGATTTGATTTTTGGTACATAACATTGTTGTTGTGTTTTGTTGCTCCAAGGTTGTACCATTGTGTAGTTCAATATGCCCTAGGTAAGTATTGTAACATTCCATTCTCGGGACAGACCAAGGCCAGGCTCTTCAATATTCATGGCAGAAATATCCTTAGGTGTCCTGTAGTAGTTATTGTTTGTGTGGGTTATCCTATGTGTCCTCCTCTCATATTGGAGGATCATCTCATATGGGTTAAGTTTAGGGTTTCATGTGTGTCTTGCACTAGGATTACTCAAAGCACCCTATATGTATCCCTTTACTATTCATTTATGAGCATGCCAAGACACTCCGTTGTCTTTCCTCTATGTGCAAGCTTTGTTTCTGTTGAGCAAGTTCTTCCATTACTGATCAATTATTTCTTGTAAATTTGCTTGAGCTATCACGATTCCGTTGGAATGCAACTACTTTGTGGTGCCTCATTTCTAATTCGATTCTCACAAACTCTTTTGATGGTATCGAGTTGCACAACTTGTCGTCACACCACAAGTTTGAGCTTTTCGTGTGACAACAAATCGTACATGGTATCGTAGTTGCACAACTTGCCGTCACACCAAAAGCTCGAACTAGTTTATTTAAATCAATCAATTATCTTAATTAGGATCTAATTTTTTGATCTTAATTAGTTTTTGTAATTAATTAGATTTAATTTAATTAAATATATTTTTATTAATTACAAATTAATTTGATCCTATCTCATTTACGATTTATTAAAAATCATCTTTCAATAACCTTTTTATCATTTTTTTAAAAACTCCAATAGCTCTCAAAATAGCAAAATTAGGCGTTTCCAAAGTGTAAAATTTAGGCGTTATTGTCGATTATTTTTTCTAATCATTCGCTCAAGTATGCAGCATCACTTTGAGCACTTATTTACCTTCTAGGCATTTTTTCCAGCATTCTGAAGATATCTAAACTCCTTGAGTTCCCAAACCTTTATTTCACCCTTATTATTGCTTGCAACTAATGAGCGTGTCCACCACAGTTTGCAGCAAGGGGGTTTCCTTTTATGATGTGAGACATTTTTTCTCACCACCAGGCTTGGCTTTCGCCTCCTTTCTTGTTTTTTGCTTGTTCTTATTTACGGTGTCCTTTTGTTGCGCTCCATGAAACACTGTTGTGGTCTCCTCTCTTGCGCGTTATTACAATGATTGCAAGATGAGTTACCAAGTGTTTCAAACTGCATGCACGGACTTGATTATAATCAACACACTAAACTATAAAGTTTCGAAAGCATGGGGTTGTTATTGTCCCGGTTTTTATGTTTCTTCTCTGCATTTCTTTCTGTCTCTCTCACTATGGATGCTCTTTCAATTCCTTTGCTTACGTCGTTCAACTTTTTCAAATGGAGATTGAAAATAGTAATGAAACTAAGGGGTAAAGGATTATTTCGCATCACCATGGGAACTGAGACTGAACCAGATGATGAACCCGAAAAATCTAAGTGGTTAAACCAAAGTGATGAAGCTTTAGGTCTTTTTGCATGTTAGTTTCTCCTAACTTGCTCTTCCACATTGAGGCATCCGAAACACCTAAATCTACATGGAAAATGTTGGATGCGATGTTTGGACAACTAGATGACATGAGAGCACATGAGTTGGAAAACGAACTACTAGGGTTAAATCCTAGTGACTTTGAAAACCTACAAGCCTTCTTCTCGAAATTTTTCCACATTAGATTGTTGTTAAAAGGATGTCGAAAAAAAAGATTCTCAACCGATCTTGTCAATTCTCTCTAAGCTAGGTCCCGAATATTCTATCTTCGTGTCAACTTTCAACATTACAAAATTTGTTTTGGGCGATACTTGGACTATGCCCTCCTTTGACTATTTTTCGTCCCAACTCATTCGAGAACAGGACAAACTCATTCAAATGGGGTCTCTCAAGTCCAAGTCACATGCCCTTGTAGCAAGTACTAGCAAGGGAAAGAAGACTAAAAAGAAGAAAGAAACAAAGGATCAACCTAAGAAAGAAACCAAGACCAAACCTAAAAATGACACAAACACTTCGACTTCTGAGCCTAAGGCACATAAAAGCAAGTATTTGTGTTCCTATTACAAGAAGTCTGGTCATGACGAGAAACACTATTTTCAAAAACAGATTGATCACTTGTCTCATTTACTTGAGAAGAATAAAATAAGTGTTCCTGATCCATTAGACAAAGCACTCCAAAGGCCGAGTCTTCTACTGCTGCAAAAGGTGCTAAAAATGATAAGAAGAAAGGAAAATCCCTTGTAGCCAGAGTTTCTCCTTCATCGACATGGATTATAGATTCCGTGCCTCGCACCACATGGGTTCTTCACATGTTGATTTTTCCAACATTGAACCTTGTGGAATGTCCCAAATCATGATGGGTAATGACACAATAGTGTCAGTTTCTGGTAGTGGATCAGTAGAGATGGATGGGGGAACATTTAACCAAGTGTTGAGTGTTCCTGATCTCTCTACCAATCTCCTATTGGTTTACCAAATTACTCACCTTGGTGAAGGAATGCGAGTGAAATTTGGTCCTAACTCGGTGATTATTCGTGAGCTTAACAATGAAACTACAGTGGCTGAGGGAAAGGCATATCACCGTTCACGGTTGTACACCTTCTCCCACTTTACTTTTGATTCTATGCCCACTTCCTTACTCATGCAAATGAGGTTAGTAAGCTATGGCATGAGCGTTTCAGACATCTAAATTATCGCTACCTTGAACAATTAAGCCAAAATGAAATGGTCAATGGGTTGCCTCGCGTCAAGTTTTCTAAGGGTCTTTGTGAGGGTTGTACCCTTAGAAAGCATCCTAAAAAGAAATTTGACAAAGGAAAATCCTAGAGAGCCACTCGTCCTTTGGATCTTGTTCACAACAATGTTTCTGGTCCATTTCCTTCTCCTTCATTTACTAGAGCTCTTTATGTGTTAACCTTCATTGATGACTATTCGCGATATACTTGGGTATATTTTCTTAAGCTTAAGTCTGAAGTCTTTGAACATTTTCAGGACTTTAAGGCTCTTGCTAAGAAACAGGTGGAATGGTCTATCAAGGTTCTTCAAACCGATAATGGAGGTGAATATGTAAACAATAGGTTCATGGATTTTTGTACTTTTGAAGGGATCTCTTTGTAGCATACAGTTTCTTATACCCCTCGCAAAATAGAGTCACAGAAAGAAAGAATTGTACTCTTAAGGAGATGGCCACTTGTATGATTCATTCGAAGTCTCTTCCTCCATAGTATTGGGCCGAAGCAGTGAATTGTGCAAATTACATTCAGAATTGTGTTCCACACAAGGCAAGTAAGAGGGATGACACCCTTTGAAGCCTGGTTTGGATGCAAGCCTGATGTTGAGAACTTTCGAGTCTTCGGATCCAAGGTTATGGCTTGGATTCCCAAGAAGAAATGCAAGGCATTGGAACCACAATCCAAACCTTGTATATTTGTAGGGTATCCTGATGGCGTGAAGGGATATCGATTGATGAATCCTACTTCTCATGAGCTTTATATTGAGAGAAGTGTTAAGTTCAATGAGTCTTCTTCGACTTCTACTTCTCCACCTATTGAGGTTCTTCACTCGGCCGACTCATATTCGACTCATCGATGATGATGATGCTATAAATCATGCTCCTCTTCCCGATCCTCCCAACCATCGACCTTTGAGTCTTCTGATTTTGATGAGTGATGATGAGGACTATGTCCCTTCTCACTCAAGTGAAGAATCTTCTGACTCTGAGCCTGATCCTCCTAGTCCCCTTTGGGAAAGGAAAACTTTACAAAGTGCTGGAGATTTAGTTGGAGATACTTTGAATATGAGACGTACTCACTCAGATTTCATTGGACCCCACTCTTTCTTTGCCTCTGCTTCTGATCCACAGTCTTTCCGGGAAGGCTTCTGGTATTCCTGAGTGGGATTTTGCCATGGATGAGGAGTATTCCTCTCTCATGAAGAACGATACTTGGGATCTCACCACTCTTCTGAAAGGAAGAAAAATCGTTCGGTGTAAGTGGGTGTTCCGAACAAAGTATGGATTAGATGGAGGCGTTGAAAAATTTAAAGCGTGATTAGTAGTTAATGGTTTCTCCCGATAGCTAGGTTTGACTATACTGAAACCTGTACTCGTTTTGTGAAGATTACTTCTATTCGACTGACCTTAGCCATTGTCGCAGCGAATAGATGGAAAGTCCATCAAATGGACATTAAGAGTGCCTTCCTTCATGGTGACCTAGAGGAAGAGATCTATATGGAAAAACCTCCTGGTTATGTCCAAGATCCTTCCCTCATTTTTAAGTTAAAGAAGTATCTTTATGGCCTTAAACAAGTCCCTCATGCTTGGTATGCCAAGATGGACTCTTTTTACTTACATCGTGGTTTACCAGTGTCACTCTAATCCAAATGTTTATATTCTATGGCAAGATTACTCCATACTCATTCTTGTCCTCTATGTTGATGACTTGTTTATCACGGGTAGTTCTTCCTCTATTATTGATTCTGTGATGATTGCCTTAGCCAACAAGTTTTCCATGACTGACTTAGGTCTTCTTCATTACTTCCTTAGGATCCAGATTTCACAATCTGACTCGGGAATCTTGATTTCGCAACCTAAGTATGCTCTTGATTTGCTAGCTCATTTTCAGATGTCCGATTACAAGTCTTCTCCTACTCCTTTTCCTTCCAGGGTTAAGTTGGTTTCAGATTACTCTACTCCCTTGGTTGATGGTACTCTTTATCGACAGTTGGTGGGAACTTGATTTACTTAACTCATACTCGACCGGATTTATCATATGCTATTGGGATCGTGTCCAGATTCATGCAGGAGCCACATGAGCTACATTGGAAAGTAGCTAAATGGATCCTTCATTATGTTTGTAGAACCTATGATGATGGCATTCACTATCATGGAGAAGTAGATATTGACTTGATTGGGTTCACATATTCTGATTGGGCAGTGACTTAGATCATCGAAAATATACTTCTGGCTATAGTTTCTCTCTTAGTTCGAGTCCTATTAGTTGGCCTAGCAAGAAGCAGAATGTAATTGTGATATCATCTACAGAGGGCAGAGGAGCGATTAATGTTCATGCCACGAAGCTATTTGGCTACAGGGTATTCTGACAGAGTTTGGAATCCACTTTCGGCGGCCTACCATTATCTACTATGATAACACAAGCACAATCTCTATTTACAGAAATCTAGTTTAGCATCAGCGGATGAAGCACATTGAGATCCATATGCACTTCATACGGAGGTTATTCATGATGGTATCATCGACATTCAGTACATTCAGACAGCTAATCAGATTGCATATTTATTCACCAAGCCCTTCACTAAGATGAAGTTTCTTCACTTATGATCTCTTCTTGGGGTGAGGTCTTCTGCAGCTGCTCATATTCTTCGGGCTATTTAGTTCTTCTTTTCTTCTTCTTCTTCTAGGAAGATTGTGTTTGTATATGGGCACCTTATCAGGCCTTTAGTTGCCGGGCCCCATTGACACATCTTTCTTAGTTGTTTAGGTGTGTCTTCCTTTTCCATCTGACTCATCACAGTCACTACCCCAGCTTCGATGAAGGGGGGGTGTTAGTGTGGGTTATCCTATGTGTCCTCCTCTAATATTGGAGGGTCATCTCACATGGGTTAGGCTTAGGGTTAGGTTTAGGGTTTCATGTGTGTCTTACACTAGGGTTACTCAACACCCTATATGTACCCCTTTACTTGTTCATTTATGAGCATGCCAAGACACTCCATGTCTTTCCTCTATGTGAAAGATTTATTTTTGTTGAGCAAGTTCTTCCATTATTGATCAATTCTTTCTTGTAAATTCACCGGAGCTATCACGATTCCGTTGGAGTGCAACTACTTCGTGGTGTCTCATTTCGATTCGATTCTCACAAACTCTTTTCATTCTTTAGTTCCAAAAAGAAAAAAATGTAGAGAAACTAAAGTCACCTCGAAATATTCCATTCAAGGATAGATGAAAGCCCCAGTCAATACAATTTTCTACTCTCAGAAACTCCATTTCCAATATTTTCTTATGAAAATTGAGAGTGTAGATGTGTGGGCAAGCTTAGGGTCAGGTAGAGCATAGAAAAGTAGGCAATCAGAGAGTCCATTTTGAGAAAAGGGTCAGTACCAGGCCATTAATTATGACTCCATGCCCAATGGATACTTCAAGGCTACTAGTCTCTTCATCTAGCAGGCAGATGTCCCCATGAGTCACCAAATTGTTATCCCAAATTTACCCCTCGGAAAATTTGGTCAAAACAAGCCCCACACATAAAGAAACTATGAAGGAAATGATTCAGACCCACAGCTCACTTTCCAAAATGAAAAATAGGGTTGCAAGCAAGCTCGACTCAAGGAGCATAGGAGAAAAATGAGGTAGAATGACACAAGAGGAATCAAAGACCCAAAAGAGTCAAATTCAACCCTGCACACGAAGAAGTTACAGAAAATGGCTTTGTCGAGCAAACCCATGCTTCAAATCTAGCAAACAGATTACAGGCGGGCTAGGAAATGGAATAGCAAGGTCAGAGAAGGATAAAATAGTGTCAAAAGAACTAGAGGCTCAAGGAAAATAAATAGTGAAGCTTTGAAGTCTTCGAGCTTCCCAAATGGTTTAGAACAGGACCAAAAAAGGACTAAGTATGGAGGAGGTAGCGGAGGGAGCCAAGTGTATTAACGGTGCACCTCCAAAGATTAAATCCAAAGGGTAGACCCAAATGATTGCAAAGCTTCCACGTGTCCAGAACCCTAAAAAGTTGCACTAGCCATTGAAAATTCTTCGACTTAGCGGAGGGTGTCAAGTGTCTTAATGACACACATTCAAAAGTGAGATCCAGGCTGGAGACTCAAACTTGCGCCAACCCTCCATGAAGGTAGAGTCAAAGATAATAGTTAAAAGGTGAGTAGGGTGGGCCTCAAAAAAGGCCAAGTATAGAAGTGCTAGCAGAATCCACCACACGCTAGCTTGGTACATCTCCAAAATTTAGTCCAAAAGCGGAGACCCAAGTGAGTGTAGAACCTCCACGCGTCTAGTTTCATAAAGGGATAGGGTCGGGTTGAATATTCAATGCATTGAGACAGCCGGGAGGGTGCCAAGTGCCAACATGGTGCTAATTCAAGAGTAGAATTAAGGGAGGGTTTTCAGACAAGTGTCAGGCCACCGTGTGTCCCGATCAGATATATGACCCCACCGAGAAAAAGACTTAGCCAAAAACATAAGGAAATCAAGTAGGTCATAGAAGAAGCCACATGTCAACCCCATGCCACTCAAAAATCAAAATACAGAGGCTTCCCTCAAACATTTGCCAGCCCTCCACGTGTCCAGTTTCAAAAGGGGCCCGTTTTTGAACTAGTTTTCTCGCTATTTTATATTGACCCAATCCAAATTTCAAATGGGCATATCTTTCGACTCGGGCTTGAAATCTAGTAAATATGGCACCATTAGAAAGATCTCGGCCTCGTCTACACCATGAAGATCTGAAACTTTAATTTTGGAGAAGTTAGGTGAGATAAAAAATGGAGAAACGTCTTCGTGTCTTTAATACAGGATCTATTTGCCCCAACAACCCGATCGGACTCTATCTAATCCGCGTTTCCCCATCCTTTGAGGCATCGAACCAGTAATTGATGTAGTGAAGACATATTTGGGGTGGATTTGAGAGAGGCATTGATTGATAGTAGTTGAGATTTGAAAGCAGGATTCAATTTGTCTCGAGATGGTTGAAGCAGGATAAGAATTTTTTCCCTCTTCTCTCTCTTATTCTTCCTATATATTGTAATGAAGGGGCATATTCAAAGGGTTGGTCATTATTTCTCTCCTGCCCCCCTCTCTCTTTCTTCCTAGGGTAGAATGCGGAGTCTAAGCCTCCTCACATGGATCTGTAATGGCATTTTCTTGCCTCTTTCCCATTGATGATGTACTGTGTAAAATTTTGGAGCAATAAAATCTATTATGTGATGCATCTATCCATCCTTGGTTTATTTTGTTGTCTCTCCTTACCTCTCATCATTTCAGGGTATACTGTGCATATTCTGATGTTTGTTGCAGGTCTTGGGAGCTGTGTTTAATGGGTTTCGAAGTGGTGTCTATGTGAAATCTATCTCTGGTTCATGGTGCATTCTATTCACCCTCTCCTTTGCTGACCTCTCCCCACTTTAGGTGGTTAGGTCTATGATTCAACCACTTCCTTTTCTAGTGTATCACCACTTAGTGTAGACTCTTTCATCCTCTCTCTCTCTGTCCCCTTGGAATGGTTAGATTAGGATAGATTAGGTTCTTCCTGCACTGGAGTAGCTTGTGGCAAGTAGATTAGGAAGCAAGAATCGGCTTTCTCTGGAGGTCCATCTCAAGTTTTGCAAGTCCCACAGCTTAAGAGATGGTCCCATGTTATGTAAATCACATCAAATGACAAGTTTGAAACACCAAATCTGAGAGGTCATTTGGGGGTGATGTGATTTTGCACTAACAGTGCCTCTGGGGGATGTAATAGATCTAAGCATATTGGAACATATCCCAAAGAGATAGGCCAAGAGGACAAATATTGTCTCAATCTTGACAGTGAATGCTTTTAGGGAACGAGTTGTAGAGGTTACCACTCCCATTGAGGGAAAACCTAAGGAAACAATTACAACTATAGATTATCATATTTCTAGATTCTCACTAGGAAAATATGCTCACGAAGGAGCAAAACAAGATGTACACACTACTCTTGGAAATCTTCTAGAAAAATATGATAAGGATAAAGCTTATAAGGATGAGCTTAAGGCCAAGGTCGAGCAACTCATTGCATTGCTATGGAAAGTAACAAAGCCAACTCCATCTACTGAAGTCTCAACTACTATGGCTATGACAGTTTCATCTACCATTGATGATATTTCTTGTCATGAGATCGAGAAGATAGGCCAAAAAGGGAGATCAAGTAGATGGATGGATGGAACGTATACTAGCAGAAGCTAACCCTTTGATTAAAGAAGCTATTAAGATATATAATGATTTGCAGATTGGAAAAACTACTATTTACAAAATGGATGAAGTTTTTTCGGAGGACAATAACAACTTGAATTTGAATTTGGCAACATGGAGTGAGATTAGAGAGTAAGATTCAGATCTACTCCTCCAGGAGGATGTAATCGATGATGCTACAAAGTTGTTCGAGTATCAAAAGGCCATGGAATTCCGGTGTCAAGTGCTACAAGATTTAATTAAGAAGTTGGATGATAAACGAGTGGAAATTATGGATGTTTTGAATGACATATCAGAGGAATTTGATATTATTAACTATAAATTCTTCAATGAAAACATCGATGCTCTTCTAGAGGATTAGATCGAGAAGAATTTTAGAGATTTGGTGAAGTGTGACGATGAGGTTACTAAAAACAATTGGCAATGAATCCATTGACAGGCTGGTTTTATGCTAAAATTTCATAGGTAGATTGAATAAAGTTGTGAGTAAACTTAGAAGAATTATAACTATGATCACGAGGAAATTGAGAAAACATATGTAGTGAATCACTACGCATGTGGGCCAAGGGATGAGGAAATTCAAGGAATCATTAAATGCTTCATCGAATATAAACATTGAATGGTTGTGTGGGAGGAAACACAACAAAAACCTACGGAAGAAGAAGGTATTGCAGAACCAAGCTAAAGTTGAGCAGCCATGAAAGGATAGATCCAAGCTCTGGATCGATCAGAGTTGTAAGGTTAACTGAGTCAAACCCTTGTAACAAATTTTCTATTTTCATGGGATCCTGTTCCCTTGAATTAATGACATTTCTATTTTTAGTAAAATTTTAGTTGAAGGCCCAGTTGTAATGGCTCAACCTAAAGAACTTATAAATAGTTAGGTATATGGAGTCATTGAGGAGATAGATAGATCATATTTTGGTGAAGTTGCTCTTCAAGCTTGGAAGAGTGCTTCAGAGATTTAAAACCTTTTAATTATATTTAGAGAGATATCTTGCCTTGAAGAACCTGATTTATTGTGCTAAATGGTTGATTGGTATATGCTTTGTGAATGTATGATTCCTTAGTATAGATGATTAGCTTACCTTTATATCATATTATCTTGTTTCATGTTATGGAAAAGTGATATAACCATATTTTATGTCAGTTGTGGAAAAAGTGTTTTCCTTTTGTTATTAAAAGTTATGTTATCATTAGCCATAATCAGTGAAATGAATGTTTGACATGTGCATGTGTTTTATCCTCGTGGTTAGTTAATTGTGTGTTCAATCAAATTTGATCTCTCTATTTTGTATGATTCAAGTTTTAACAAAGGAACATATGCTTCTGGTTTGTGGTATTTTGTATCCTTTCTAAGTTGCAATAGGTGAAGGTGATTAATGGTGCAAGCATCCTACTCACATTAACCCTTCCTAAGATTAAAATATTCCTTTATTTGGTGCATCACCATCCCTAGTATAGTTTCCTTTTTGTAGAACTCTTTCCCTAAAACCATGACAATGTTATCATAGGACTAGATAGCCATTTTATGAAACTAGGAGTAGTACAACACTTAGTTTAGGAAGAGTAAGTTGGCCTTCTTCGGAGGTTCACCTTGAGCCAAGTCCCACATCTTGAGAGGTGATCCCATGTGTACCAATCACACCAAATGACCTGCCTATAGTTTGTCCATTTGGGGGTCATGATCTGATTTGGCGATAACACAAGTTAATCTCAATATGATTCGATATAACCCGAAATGAGTTATGAAGGGATTTGTGTCAATGTGATTTTGATAAATTCGATTGTTGATAAAATAAGGAGTGAACTCAAACAAGTCTCCTAATGTTAGTTTGATATAGCTTGAAAACACGCTATGGAGGATTGGCTGAAGTAAGCTAATGAAATCGGTGTGATGTTTTGGTCTTTATTGTTGGAATTCTTCAACATTTTTCTTGGAATTGCATTGGTTGAAAAATGGTGTTGTGGAACACAACTAGGGTTTGAAATTTTATATTGAACACATTGATATCAACCAAGTTTTATGATAAGAATAATGCTAAACTAATTTGTTGACAAACAAAAAGCAGTCATGTGTATCAAATTGTTTTGGCTCAAGAGGTAAATTCTTCGGGAATGATCATTGTTTCATGCAATCATATAAGTATGTTGTGGAATGATGGATGCACTCTCTTAAATCACTCCAAAATATGCGTCCTTCAATATACCCTAGTCCTGATATAACTAATTTTGTATGGGGACATAATTGGTACGAGGAATCCTAAAAGCATTGGAGGAGACTCACCAATTCTTACTTTCCTACTTCGGAGTGAATCACCATGTAGAAGACAGGTTTTGTGAAAAGGTGGAAGGTGATGGGGGATGAATGTGTATGGCATCCTTATAACTCCTCGAAGATTTATAGGGACGATGCCTAGGCTTTGTTCTTCTGCCTATTTAGGTGTGACTCGCATGCTCCACATGACAACATTACCTATAAGTTTAGAGCATGGGCAAGGTAGATATCCGAAGATTGTGATGAGATGATGTCTCAAAGTGCAATCAGATTCAAATTTTATTGGCGCATGGTAGTCAATTCCACATCACCGGTGTAACGTCGATGGTGATGAATTCCACCTCGACTACGTGCAAAAACAAAAATGATAAAGTGATTAAACGCAGGGTTCTTTCCAACTTCAAATAAATCACTAGCGGAAAATGGTAGCGTGCACTGAGTGTGATAAACAAAAATTGGTTTCAGCAATTTTCTTTAAATGATGGTACTTTTTGGGGATTTTTTTGGTGTTTTTGACAATATTCCAACGACGCAGTCCTACAGAAAAAAAAATAGTAGTTATCCTGCAAACAAAATGTTAGGAAGAAAAATGATTGTGGTTGTTTTTTATTTTCCAGATCGCTCGAAGGCGCAAGAAAAGAGCATACACAACCAACAACCAAACAAATATCAATAGTGTGACGAAATAAAATTGATTGAGATGATAGTTAGAAACATAAAATAATAAGGAAATGGATCCTGCAATGTTAGAACAAGAAACTAAACAATCGCGACCGTTTCTAATTTTCTAGATTGCTTCAAGGCATAGGAAAAGAGCATACGCGGATACAATTGGAATAGATTTTGTTAAAATAAATAAGTATTGCAATTAATCATGATTGTGAAATAGTAATAATGATTATCTTCACAAAAAAGAAAAACGATGAAAAAAAAGCTTTAAAATGTTACCAGAAGTGTCATCGTGGAAAATTGGAATGTAAGGCAAAAAAATTGTTTTGCAGGCATGGGGGGCCTCAAGTGTGCAAAATATGAGTAGGAATGTGAATATGATAATTTTGGTGAGATAGGTGCGAAAAGGTCTTGTATTGTTGAAAAAGGTCTTGTAAGAAAATGATTAGTAGTTTGTACCTGCAAACAATGTTAGTAGAATGATTACTAAAAATAATTAATTAAAATCGTGAAGTTTTAAAAACCAAAAAATCAAGTTGATAAAAGAAAATGTGGAGATTGTGAATGAGGATGAAAAAATACAAAACACAATTAAGAATGATCGTGAAAAATAATCTCGAAAAGTGATAAATATCATAGTACATGCCGTAAAATGGACCGAAAAGGCAATGTTTACGATTGTGAATCTCACACAAGAAGTTACAAAAGTAATCTCACAAAATTAAATGTGGAGAGGGTTAATTAGTACTCAAAAATCACAAAATGCTATAAGAATGACCGCAAAAAGTGATAAATATTGCACAAGTGGTCGGAAAAGGTAATTAACGTTGTTTATTTACGATTGTGAATAACCGCACAAGAAAGTACAAATTTGAAAAATCAAATTGTGAAATGATTTGGTACAAAGTGAGAAAAAAAAACGAAAAATGAGTAATGATAAAAGACTTAATTAAATAAGAGTGTTATTAAAATCATGATAAAGAGAAAATAATCAATAAAAATAACTTGAATCTGCAACTTGATGGGAGTGTGAATGTGGTGGGTTTGAATAAGCTCTTATAGGACTTTGAAGACAAAAATATGGACTTATATGGCAAGAATGTGGATCGATATGATGAAAAGGTGGACTTAGAGGAAAACAAATGCGTTTTGAATTAAAATTAGAAATGGGAAAGGGACGTAATGGAAAATTTTAAGAGAATATAGTCTATGAACCTTTTAATGGAATAGGGTACATGGTAGGTAGAAATTGAATGGAAATTTGTATATTAATGATTATTTGAGAAGTCAAAGTAACTATTCATTTCAAAATTCGGTGGGTAATGTTTTGTGAACATCAAGCTTAATACGAGTTGGAATATGAACAACGATCATATTATTAAAACATTTCCCCATAAGACCCGAGCTCTAAAAGTATAACATGATCAAAGAAACTGAGGAGGTGATTTGGGTTTCACAAGATAACGAATGTTTACTTGGAAAATTCCAAAAGGTTAGGCACATAGACTAATGGAGTAGACTAATTGATATGGTTGTGGAAATTGGTGGAAAGTCACGAGTCTCGGAGAAAACATAGTTTCCATAGTAAGGGGATTGGTGGGTTGTAATGCCGATAATTTGAATTTTTTTCATATGTATAAAAATAGGCATTACGTGTTGATATAAACCAAAAAATGTACAATTTTCAAAATTTGCAGGCTACGGTGTTGTAAAAGTTTCATAGAAATTTATAGTGAAAATCACAAAAATGGCCCATAGTCGGGCAATTTCCATGCATCAGCAAGAATGACCAAAGTGCATGGCAAAGGATAGTATGTGAAGGGAGGATTCTTGTGGGATTTGGGAATAGGGATCTACGTGGAGAACTCAAGGTGAAGGGAAGAGATGGCGGGAGGGTGTGGAGGTATAGAGGGAGTACGAGGGTCGGTGCTTGAGGGCAAGCTTCACGAGTGGGGATCGGGGGTATTAGAAAGTGGGATATGGAGTTCGTGAGTTTGGGAAGCGGGCGAGAATGGGCGATGGGGAAGGGAGGAAACAGGATGGGTGGACGGGGAGTTGAGAGATAAAGTGGCATGGAAGTTAGGTAGTGGGGAGGTTGGGAAAGAAGGGAGAGGTGATTCAATGCGTCGTTGGGAAGGGTTTGATTCAAGTGGTAGAATGGGAGGAAGTTGGTTGGAAGTTTGGAAAGGAGTGTAGGGACGTGGAGAGAGAGCTTGGCCGAGTGGCCTGAGGAAGGGATGTGGGTGTAGGTAGTTAGGTGGGTTGGGGGTGATAGAAAATGGGATGTAGGATAGAGTTGGGTGGGATTTATGGGTAGGTGTAGTTAGGATATGTAAAGTTTGCTTTTATTTAAATAAATAAATAAATATGTTTATATCATAAACATGAAAAGCTATATAGATTTGAGATTGAAATGAATATACTGGCTAAGAAAAATACTATATATATATATATATTATTTTGAGTTTTTTTAATAATAATAATCTTTTTTGTGTGTAGGTTTTAGACAGAGAATAACATACTAAAGTAAAAGAAATTAGAAAACTAGAAGGAATATTAAATTCGTATAATAGGAGTATACACTACAAATTTTGAGTATCAAATTAAATTGAACAGAGGAAACTTCAAAATGACTTTCAGGATCGGAATCCCATGACAACAAAACTCAAAGTATGATTTTTTTATTTTTTTTTGGAAATCACAATCGATAGTGATTTTAAAACTATGAACTACAAGTCTATTAATAACTAAGATAGATATATTTTGTTATTTTTAGGAAGGATATATGATATTTTAGGCTATTTGATTTTGCAGGAATATTTCAAAAAAGAAAAATGACGACAAAAATTGGCTTCGTAAAACTAGAAATTGAAAATCAGACTAAATGTAACCTCTACAAACATCGTAAGAATATGAATACCTTTGTTGCGGTCCACGAGTATCTAGATCTGATGATGGATTTGCTTCTTCTAAACACCGAGTGCCAAGGATATCAAAGACATGACGAGCATCGTAGGTTCATTGTTACTTATAACCTACATACGTACCACAAGATACCACACAACAAAAGCACTTCCCATAGCATGAAGGTTAACCAAAGAAGGCCATAAGGTATAGAAAAGGAAATAATAATGAACAATAATAAACAAAGAATGGATAAAACCACTAATTGGGAAATCAATGGTAACATATCAAAAGTAACTGGGTGAACCAGAATGTAAGCTAGGAAAAATACGTTGATAAACAAGAAAGTAAAACACTAACAATAATACCTCCTCCTTTGTGATTCCGTATAAAATCTCATAATGGGAAAGGAAACATGGACGAGCCCTGATTGCATGATATGTGGGTGATTTTCTTAAAACAGAGCAAGGCCTTCCTGCAACAAGATCTAATTACTTTGCACTAAATGGATAAAAGGATTATGGATTTAGGGTGCTTCAATATGAGGCTATTTGGGCATTAGGATGAGGTGGAGGGATGTTCTTTTCTCAAAGGATCCAAGAACTTAGACATGGCATTCAAGCTTATTCTCTCGTGCCTTAGAAGGGAGGGGTAAGGTTGTATTTATAGCCTAACGAAGTGATTAACTTAGATTAATTTAAGTAATCATGGTTTAAAAATGTGGGCAAGATTATGTGAGTGGGGACCACAAAGAATGGGTGGGGATTTGAATTAGATTTTTAATTCATGAGTGGAGGATTTTAGGTGAGTGGGGACCATGAAGAGTGGGTGAGGATTTGTGTAGACACCTATAATAATGCCCAAGCAATTTAAATACTTAAATTGTGCTAATTATCTCATTTCCCGCAAATTGATGACATATTGTTAATAGCGCTCATCTTCTCTTCCATTGTCGTTAATTGATTACATTACGCTAATTAATTAAGTCGCATATCCAACACATACCCTAATTAACGACCCTTCATTAATTAACACCTTCTATCTAGTCTAATTAATTATTATTAATTAATTAGCCTCCCTTCTCATTAAATCAATAAATCACTATTTAATTGGTTTAATTCCCTCCTAATGGTCTAAATCACACTAATATCCATCTAAAAGCTTATAAAATCTTGCATAAATTTAATTAATCACCTTGATTAATTAATACACCCCCTTTATCCACATGAGCCACTTAAGGACAAACTAAACCCTCCTAAAGCTAACTCAACCCCATCTAAACCCCCCTTATCCATAACTAACTCTACATCTCCCTTTATCCCACATTCATGAGGATGTGTTGAATCCTTTATCCTTTGGGCTATATAAAGAGCCCTCCTCCTACTTCTACACCTACACCTAATTCCCTTGAGAAAACAAAGGAAAGCACATAGTCTTGCACTAAAATCCTTTTGCCATTCTCAAGCCCCTCCATCATCCATCTTGAAGAGCTAGGCCTCACACCCAAGCATCCATGAAGGATCAAAGCAAGCAATATTGTTGATTGCCATTGGACTACATAGGTCCACTTGATTTAATTAGGCAATTAGAAGAATAGAGTTCTTGATTTGCATTATGCTTAATTTCATTATTTCAAAGTTATGATGCTAATGTAGGCCTTGTTCATTTCTTCATCTTGATGGTACTTTCTTCTTGTTTCTAGCTAGGTTAGGGAACTATTTTAGGTGGTAGTTTCTTGCTTTCAATCTAACCTAGGAAAAGAATAAGTGTACACAATTTGATTTTGAATTTTTAATTCAATAGTAGAAAAACATAGAGAATAATGACATGTGGTAAGGATTAGGTTATTTTTAGATTTGAAAGGGATAATTAATCAAATTATATTTGATTAATTCAGAGTGTATTTTTGTGGGAAATGAGGTAGGAGAATTAATTGATTTAAGATAGATGTGAAATTAGGGTGTCTACAGTTGGAATGATTTGATAAATATTGGAAATGCAAGTAGCTTTCTGAATATCAACTTGTTTGGGGAAGTATGTGCTTTTGTACGTGGATATGGCATACCGATGTACATGTTTAAAGTACTAGCTAGTAAGGTTGAGGAGGTAAAAGTCACAGGGTTGTTGTTTGATAACATTGTATCATCAACAAGGGTGAGGTTAAGAGAAATTGTTGTGTCCCTACTAGAATAAATAAGGTATTGGTTTAGAAGGGGTGCTTTACTTGAAGCCATGGCTATAGTAAATCCAACCTTTTGGAATCTTGTCCAAAACTAAAGACATATGCAGGAAGACTACTTCAAGAGGTTGACTACATTGATTCAACATTTTTGTAAGCTTGTTGATATCAATGGAATGGATATTCCAGGTATTTTAAGAAAGGACATTTTGTTTGCTCAATCTCATGAACCCGTCACTACAATGATGTAGAAATTCAAAGATATGAATAATACCTTAGAGTGTGGAGCAATAACCTGGCTATGGAAAAGAGTTGGGGTGAGTACTATTTTACTGCAAACTATGTCCAATTTTTTCTCATTGGTTGATCTATGTCAAACAATTATTTTGGGTTCAGTTGAAGATGAGAAAATTTTCAGTGCCTTGGTAAGTCAAACAATTATTATTGATTGTTTTTGTGGTGCACATGCCTCTCTGGTGGCACGAGGCACTTGGTAAATCGAAAAAAATCCGCAGTGGCGCATGCACTGCTTTTTTTTGTGGCACGTATACTATTTTCGTGGCACACACGCCTCTCGGGTGGCATAGGTGCACTGTAAATCAGAAACACACAGAGTGGCACACACGTCTTTTTGGTGGTGCACACGCATAAAAGGGGGCGCAGGTATATCTATTTAATCTGGTTTTTTTGTTACAACTTTTTAGTGCTCCTTATTTTGATCATAACTTTTGACTCGTTAACCCATTTTTGAAGTTTGAATAAGTGTTGGAAAGATAACGAAGTGTAATTTGTGAGGG
The DNA here is from genome assembly GCA_018340775.1 of Taxus wallichiana var. yunnanensis. Classification (NCBI taxonomy): domain Eukaryota; kingdom Viridiplantae; phylum Streptophyta; class Pinopsida; order Cupressales; family Taxaceae; genus Taxus; species Taxus wallichiana. The sequence continues at coordinate 114,589,676 of CM031240.1, forward strand.
AACTTCCAAAAGTTAGATACCTTTGGTATACCAACTTCTATCACAAAACTCCCAAAATGCCCCGAGACCTCCAAAAATGCAAATTACTAAAAACTGTTAAAAAAGTGCAAAAATTGGATTTCTAGAATTTTTTATTTTCTTGGTTTTCTAATTCTTGCAGGTTTTATCTAATCACATACTCATTTTTGCAAGATGTTTTTACATGCTTTTACTTGATTAAATAAACTTTGCATGTTTACTTATAGGAATAAGATCACGTATGCTCTTCCCTCGCGTCCCTTGGGGTGATCTTGGGAATCGAAATGATTCTTAAGTCCTTTTGATGCTTTGAGGTTGTTGGGAATATTTGAGTTTGAATTGGTTAACTTGGTGTATTTGAATTAAAGTGTTTTTCCATTTGATATCTTTTTGGATTTTGAAAGACATCACGTATGCTCTTCTCTTGCGTCCTTAGATGATCTGGAGAATCAGAAATGATGCCTTCTCTTTTGATGGAAAACTAATAAAAATCATCATACAGACCAAAACACCATCGCTTGTCAAAGAATGGAGGAATCAAAATAAAAGTCAGAAAACTACTAATACGGTTGTTATACGAGTTGCCAAATGATGTTCAAGCAAACCACATCTAATTAAACAAGATAAAAGGACAACATATTCAAAACAACGTATTACGGGTTTTTTAAAAGGATACGTCCCTCTCCACTCAATCGGAACATAACCCTTAGGCATAATGCCTTAAGCTACAACAATGGGGGTGGTTCCAGGAACCCCAAAGTAGTCCATGTAAGGAGGAACCTTGTGGATGAAACGGGAAGTGCTCCACACTACCTACTTGACTAGTGATTCCTTTGTGAGATAGCATTACAAGTTGTCCCTATGCGACCCTTTTAAGTACACGATGGATGCATTTATTGCCCACTGTGCTTGAAGGGGGCAAAGTCGAGATACTCCCAAACTAGTCAGTGTGACTTTTTGGGTAAATCATCCCGCTCATGGATAATCTTTGTAACACCTAGGACGAGAGAACCACCTAGGAAAATATGCTTTGGACAAGAGCCCACTTTGACCATTCTAAAATAGTGCTGAGTTGTGAACCATCTTTTCATCACAAAACATGTGGCATGTTACTTTCACTTAGTTTTTACTTGCCTTAGGGTGAGGTGAAACTCTGCCAAGTGAAGCCAACATTTTTCATCCCATTTTTTATTTACTTCCTTCACATTCTTTTGACACTTTGTTGATCAGAAGGAGAGTGACTACCTTTGTGTTACCAATCGATTGTCTCTGCCACTTTTTTGTCCATTTACGCCCATCCATGTTTGCGGCTGGGTAAGTTAAACATCTAAAGTGCACGGAAACATATTCATATCATTGGTGGCCATTGTGATCTTGATACCCATGCCAAGATCATCATCATAGTTCAGATTAATTCATCATTTTATCTCCCTTTGACATGTTACCTTGTTTGCATTGTCTCGACACAATTAAGATACTTATGTCATGTTTTTCGTAAATGTGATCTAAGTATCCACATTGTGGCATTACGCTACTGGGTATTTTAACACATCCTTAGTATACTTTGACTTATTTTGATTTCAAACATTGTCCTAAATCTTGAAAGGTGTCACTTACTTTGTTTGTGTCATTTCGATACCACTTTGACACTAATATCTCACTTCTCCGTGAAGCTTGATAGACGTGTCCAATTGGTGTGGTTACCTAGCTTACATTTGTAAACCCCACCCTTTAACATTTAGGTCTTGTTGGTTGTTGAACTTGTCGTGGTATCCTTTGATTGGGAGTTGCATCTACCCTTTGTTAATATTTACGCCTTGTTCATTTCGAGCTTGACGTAAATATTTACATTGTGTTGATCATCTTTGCATCGAATTATCATTTTACACACACATTTTACATAGGGAGTAGTTCCTTGTTGATTGGATTTGTGTTTCACACTTGCATGATTGTTCCTTGTGATTATTCATCTAGATAAATCATTTTCTAGGGCAATCCCTTTTGATCTCATTGAGATTGCATCATCACGATGTTTATTTTCCTTAGACCCCCTTTGGAAAATCACATGCATCTCCGTACTTACGAAATGTCTAGTTGGTTGTTGTTATGCTTCCCAGATGGACATAGCACCTTCTTCACTTTGAAGAAGTTTTATCACACTATCCAAGCCTAGATATTTGAGATTAAAATGATGCCAACAATGACTGATTATCGTGTAGTTCCTCATTCTTATGACAATAAGGAATTCAATTTTCGGTGTTCACATCAAAGGATGTCCATCATGACTAAACCTCGTTTGGTTCTTCATGCTAGAAGTCCCATTCGGGTAACTCATTCCCCACCTTCATCTCATAGTCGGTGGTATGATTTGGACATGTCTGATCCAAATTATTATTTGGGTTCCCCCCACTCTTCTTCTGATTCTAATCCAAACATTTCCTCTTCTTCGAGGATTCCAATCCAAACATTTCTTTTGATTCCAATCCAAACATTTCTTTTAATTCGTCTAATGATTCGGATCTAAATGACTATTTGGATTCATCTAATTCAACTCCTAAGTCATCTAATGTGACTCCTATGTTATGGTCCTCCATATCTTTACAAGAACCTCTTCATCATACATTTAATACGACTCCTACGTCGTGGTCCTCCCTTTCTTCACAAGACCCCTTTTATCAGTCACCTCAACGACGTCTTCTTCCTTTGAAGATACGTGTGACTCCAAGTCCCTCCAATCAAACATCTAATACAATTCTCGAATCGCGGTCCTCTCTTTCTTTGTAGGACCCTTGTTATTATTCATCCAATGCAATTCTTGAATCATGGTCCTCCCCTTCTTTGCAGGAAATTCTTCATCAATCACCCCTAATAAGTCTTCCTCCTTTGAAGATTTGTGTGACTCAAAGTCCTTCGAGACAAACGTCCAATCGACCCATGTGTTGCAATCTACGAAATTTGGACTTAATCCTACTAGTTCACAAATGATACCCCATCATGTAGGTAGGTCCACACCACCTTCTTCTACTCCTAAGACACTTAGATACACATATTCTTCATCCCCCACATCATCTTCTTCTATCAATAATCATCAAACATATTCTAAGTCTTCTACACCTTGAGTGAACATATTTCTTCCAATCAATCCCTAGGGATCGATCAACAACTCATACAGATTGACCTCTTTTAGAATGAAGAAACAATCAAGGCATTTATAGGGGCACACGAAGATATTCCTCTAGCAGATTACAAGGAAGGTTTCTCTTTAGACTTTGATGCGCCCACATATTTTGAGAAAAATGTTGATTCCTTTTATCAAGAAACAAAGGAAGAGCCTCAAAACATGCAACTTGATCCTCCTCTTATTCTTCCATCTTCACATTCTTCATTATGTGATGAAACTCCTTGGTCTTACATTGGTCTATGGCCTATCTTGTCATCACCCAATCACTCCTTGTCTATCATAATTCCTCAATCACAATCTCTTATGGGGTCAATGCCAAGTAGCCCTTCATCTTCGTCTAGGTGTGGGTCACCTTCTAGTAGCCCTCCCTCTGCTATTTGTGGGACATTTTCGAGTAGTCCACTATCTTCTATTCTTGGGGCATGCCCAACTAGCCCCTTGTCTTCTAGGTATGGATCACCCCGGGTAGTCCATCATCTTCTATTCTTGGGCCATATCCTAGTATTCCATCATCTTACATCTATGGGTCACGTCCTCATAGGCATTCTTCTTCTATTCTTGGGACACATCCTAGTTGCCCTTTGTCTTCTATCTATGGGTCACGTCCTAGTAGCCCTTTTTCTTCTATTCTTAGGACACATCCTAGTAGCCCTTCGTCTTCTATCTATGGGTCACGTCCTAGTAGCCCTTCTTCTTCTATTCTTAGGCCACATCCTAGTATCCCTTCATCTTCTATCTATGGCTCACCTCCCAGTAGCCCATCTTCTTCAATCCTTGGACCGTATCCTTTTCATCAATCACATTATTCTTCTACCAAAGATGGTGGCAAGCCCGTGGTCATTTCTCACATCAGTTCTAAACATCCACGTTCACTTTCTTCTCCTTCTCGGGATCAAACAAGTCACGCGTTAGCTTATAAGAAAGCTGTCGACACTAAAATTTTCCTCCATAATTTCTATTTCATTAATGTATGTATTAGGAATAGGATGTTGTTAAGTATAATTAGTAGTAGCGTCGATAAGATAACGGCACCGTCGATCTGATGCCGCCAATAATGTGGAGTACGATAACGATCAAAGTACAATAGGAATGTTGTAAAAAGTAAATATTTGTCGTAAGTGGTCCGGTAATGTTAAAATGTCAAAGTTTGGGTAATTAGAGAAGTAGGGTCTACGTGATTAGGAATTAGAAATATTATATTGGTAATAAGGACAAGGAGTGAGGTCATAAATATTTTGTATATTTTATTTGTAAAAAGTCTAAAAATGTGGAACCCATGTAAAATGATAAGGTTTATCTTATCTTAAAAGATAAGCTTACATGTACAGATAAGAGTTAAGGTATGGAATATGATTCGTCAGAGTGGATTTCTTATCCTATCTTAGAGATAAGATGGATAAGCCTAGAAGTTCTATAAATAGAGAGGCCACCCCCCTCATTTAGCATAGAAGGAAGTAGTGAGAAATATTGTAGGAAGTGTACGAAGGAAGCCATTAGTTTAAAGGTGTGTTGAAGAAGCTATTAAGAGGTGTAATTGTAAAGTTTCTCCCATAGTCTTGGTAAAAGACAAGTGAAGTCAATAACACTTGAAGTACCTCATGGGTGAGATTGTAATAGTTTCATGTTAATATTATAATTTACTTTGATATTTCAGATTTGTCATCATTCCGTCTTATCATAGTCGATGGTATTCTTGTGTTATGTTGTTGTTTTGTTTCCAGATTACATCCACTAAACTAAAGGCTGTGCATTAGTAAATAATCATAGCACGAGGAGTTCCCGTGAAGAATTATCATAGTGCCAGATTGGTGATGACATTTTGGTTCCATTGCCGGGACCATTCCTCGTTGGTGGATTTTCTGGAGAGATATTCCCACTTAGTCAAAAATCAATTGGAGGGTAACCTTGTTTTTACTGTGCATAGTAGTTACCATGGTAAAGTCATTTTTGCCATGAATAGTAGTTACCATGGTAAAGTCATTTTTGCTAGGAATAGTATTTACCGCAGTAAAGTCACTTTTTACCGTGAATAGTATTTACTGCAGTAACTTCACTTTTTACCGTGAATAGTGTTTACCACAGTAAAGTCAGTTTTTACCGTAGTAAGTCAAGTTTTACCATAGTTTACCGTGGTCATTTCTATTTTACTGTAGAAAGGTGTAAAGTCACTTTCTAGTATAGTGATTCCAATTATTTGTGCACATAAGTCTTGTTGATTATACTTGTGGGTTGGTATTTCACGGTGGTTACTTTTGAAAATGGGAAAGATTCTTGTTTTTTCAGCTCAATCTAATGAAGATGCTTCTTCTTTCATTCAAGAGTTTAAGCGATCTTGTATTTGTAATGGCCTTATAAGAAGGGAACAATGGACTGAATTTTTTCCTACCTTTTTGGATGGTTCAGCACTTAGGTGGTTTGAAACACTAGGTGATAATGTGAAAAATTCATGGGATTTATTAACTGAAAGTTTTCTTGAAGAATTTGGTGAACAACAAAAATATGTAGATCTCATGATCGAGATCACAAAGCTATCCCAAGGAGAGAAGGAGAAGATAAGGGATTATCATGCTCGTGTTCTAGAGCTAAGGAGGAAGCTCGATGCCCAGATCCGGAAGGAAGGATTAGCGGATGGGTTGATGAATGGCGTGGATAATCTCCTCTGTAAGCACTTCATTCTTGGGATGAAGCCAGAGATCAGACAACGAGTGAAGTATGACCACCCAGCTACCATTGAACAAGCAAAGGAGATTACAAGAAGGCAAGAAGAAAGCATGGAAGAGGAGCCCAAAGAAATTGTTGCTAAAGTAGAGCCTACACCAGCACCTTTGGTCCAGAATCCACAACCACTCCCGGTGAGCACAAATATTTCTCCTAGTACATCTACTGAGTATGAAGATTTGCTCAAAAAGATGGGTCAGTTAACTATTAATCTTCTTCAAGGAAAAGAATTTAGTTCTCAGGGAGGAGATAGAGGTCCAAAAAGAAATATTTCTGAAGTTGTATGTTATGGTTGTTATAAAAAGGGTCATTATAAGTATAATTATCTAGATAGAGCTTCTACATCGGCAAAGGAGATAGTGATAAAGGAAAAGCACCTGTGAATTCTTTTGATGTAGTAGATAAGAGTAGAAATAATGAAGTAGATGTGTTTGTAACAAAAAGAAAGAAAGAAAAAGATAATCAAGATGGAAATGATCCTAAGAAGATGAAAGAAGAAACTAGTAAGAAACATAGGAGAAGAAAGTTGGGTGTGCAGGATTTTCTGATTTCACAGGGGCAAGGACCATACTCCATCTTGGAAGATCTGTCCAAAAGGCCTACAAATATTACATATGGTCAACTCTTGGCTATGTCTTCTGAGAAGAGGCGGGAGTTGCGAAGTGGACTCAATGCTCAACGAAGGAAGGAGGTTAAGGTCCCTATTTTGGAGGCAGAGGCGGATCCCTATGCTCCACAAGCTGAGGTATTATGTAATGGTATTTCAATTCATGATGTCTTAGTTGATGGAGGTGCTACAGTTAATGTAATGACCGAGTCTATAATGAATATGTTGGGTTTAAAAATTGATCGCCCTTCAACACTTATGTTAAGGTCATTAAATAAAGGAAAAACTAAACCAAAAGGTGTAGTTTCAAATGTGGCAATATCTGTTATGGGTGTGGTATGTGTGGTAGACTTTCAGGTGATGAAAAATGGTATGCTGTGCTGCGTACCCAATCTTTTGGGAAGACCATGGCTAAGGAGATTTCATGCAAGAAACTAATGGAATGAAGGTTTCATGACACTTGGATGTGGTAGAGAGAGGGTGAAGATAAATGTGATCCTCGACATCATAAGGCGAACCCGTGGATTCAAGTGATGAAACCGATGATTGGACATCCTCTCGATTACTCTAGTACCAATGAAGTGGACACTCGAAGATGAAGAAAGTGAGGTGGATGTTTCAGTCATGGATATCCTTCCAATCACACCAACTCATGACCCCATAAAATTATCTGAAGAAGAATTTGATGATCATCTCCAACAAATAAAGATTGGTGATGCTGTGATGGAGAGTGAGAAGGAATCCTACCTCTAGCTCTTTCGAAGGTACATACACCTATTCACTTTTGATTACAAGGAACTCCGTCAAGTAAGTTGGGTAGAACATTCTATTGAGCTGGTAGATGGTGCTAAGCCCATAAAGCAAATGCCATATAGAATGAATCCTAATTTTTCCAAGACTGTAAAAGAAGAAATAGATAAGTTGCTTGATGCAGGATTCATATTTGCTGTGGAGAATTCAGAATGGGTTTCTCCCATTGTGATCTCAATAAAAAAGAATGGGAAGCTACGCATTTGTGTTGATTACAGGAAGCTCAATAAGGCAACAAATAAGGATCATTACCCTCTTCCATTTTCGAGATCGATCTTGGATGAAGTTCTTTGGCCAGAGTGCTATAGTTTTTTGATGGATATAAGGCTACAACCAAGTTCGTATAGCGAGAAAAGATCACCAAAGACCACGTTCACCACTCCTTGGGAACATTTGCTTATAGAGTTATGCCTTTTGGGTTGTGTAATGCTCCAGCAACATTCCAGCGTTTGATGAATAGGGTGTTTAAACCCTACATTGGGACCTTCATCAGAGTATTTCTGGATGATTTTTGCATCTATGGGAGCAAGTTGGACCACCTGCACCAAATGGAGATAGCATTTCAAAGGTTAGATGAAGCACAAGCCTCACTAAACCCTATAAAGTGTGTCTTTGGATGTTCTAAAGGTGTTTTGTTAGGGCATGTTGTATCCAGAGATGGTATTGGTACTAATCCTGATAAAGTTTCAAAAATCAAAGATTTACCATTTCCTATTAATAGAAGTAAGTTGAGATCTTTTTAGGCCATGTGGGTTACTATAAAAGGTTCATCAAGAATTTCTCAAAGATTACACAGCCACTAACCCAGTTCTTGAAGAAGGATGTTACTTATGAACCAGGAAATAAGGCACATGAAGCTTTTGGACAATCAAGGAAGCCCAGTGTCTTCACTGCTTTGAAGAATCCAGTTGGAGCAAGCCATTCATTGTGTACACTGATGCCTCAGATGCAACACTAAGAAGTACTTTGAGCCAAAAGGATGAAAATGGGAATGAACATCCAATTTACTTTGGGAGCAGACAAATGAGTAGTGCTGAGGTAAATTATACTGTAACTGAAAAAGAGGCTCTGGCTATCATTTTTTCTGTAAAGAAGTTTAGAAATTACTTGCTAGGGAAAAATTTCTAGTTGTAATAGATCATCAGGCTCTAAAATATATTGTAAATAAGCCTAACCCATCAGGGAGGATAGCAAGATGGATAATTTTGCTACAAGAATTTGAATTTGATATTATAGATAGGCCAGGAAAGAAGCATGTCAATGCAGATGCACTCTCTCGAGCCTATGATGGTTTAGGATCATCTTGTGATGATGATGATTTCCCCGATGCAACGCATTGTTATCCCTTGACACAATCCCTAGTGAATACATAGATATTTGGAATTATCTGAATGAATTCAAGTTTCCTGATGGTGCCAATGCAAAGACTAAGAGAAAGATTACTCAAGCCAGTCATCCATATTCTATTCTACATGGAGTATTATTTCGAATAGGACCTGATGGACAGTACAAGAGGGCAGTTGGACGTGATCAAGGGAAGGAACTGCTAGAAGAATTCCACAATGGTACATGTCGAGGGCACTTCTCCTGGACAACTTACAAAGAAGAAGGATCTTGGATGTAGGTTATCACCGCCCACTCTTTTTAAAGATTGTTATAATTATTGTAAGACATGTGATATTTGTCAAACACATGGTAACCGTAAGACTTCATCACTCTATTATGTCCTATTCTTCCCTTGGTCCCTTTGAAAAGTGGGGAATAGACATTTTAGGTCCACTTCCAACTACATCACGCCAAAATAAGTATATTGTAGTTGCCATGATTATTTAACCAAGTGGGTTAAAGCTAGGCCATTGAAAACAGACTTCCATGGATGAAGTGGCAAGGTTCATGTATGAACGTATTGTCACCAGATTTGGTTGTCCATTAGAAATTATAACAGATCAAGGAAGCCACTTCATTAATGAGGAGGTAGAAGCCCTAGTCAATAAGTTTTCTATTAAGCACGGAAGGCAACAACATACAAGCCAAGCACAAATGGACAGGTGGAACGAACAAATTTTGTGTTGTGTCAAATTTTAGCAAAAGATGCAGCCTTGCAAGTACATAAATGGGATAAAAGGATTCATGTAGCATTGTGGGCATATAGGGCAACATCAAAGTTAGCAACAGGATACTCTCCATTTCAGTTGGCCTATGGCATTGATCCAATTCTTCCTATTGAGTTTGATATTCCCACTGTGAGAGTTATGAAAAATGAAAGGATGGATGAAAGTGATTCAGTAAAAGAAAGGTTGGTACATCTTCATTTGCTAGAGGAAATGAGGGAAATAGCAAAGGATACAAGCCATAAGAAGAAAATGACGAAGGAATACTTTTATCAAAAGATCCGTTGGTCTCCATTTCATGTGAATGACTTGGTTCTAGTATATGATTCCAGATACAAAAAAAAGAAGACAGAGAAAATTTCTTCCAAAATGGATGGGGCCCTACAAAATAGCAGCTGTGCATGAAAATGGTACGTACTGACTGGAGGAATTGGATGGCACTCCCATTACGAAATGGGTCAACCACGACAAGTTGAAGATTTTCCAAGCACCAGAAGAGTCTACTCCGAGGATGGAGTAGAAGCTAGGAAGGGGGAAGATGTCGACACTAAAATTTTCCTCCATAATTTCTATTTCATTAATGTATGTATTAGGAATAGGATGTTGTTAAGTATAATTAGTAGTAGCGTCTGATAGAAGATAACGGCGCCGTCAGTACGGTGCCGCCAATAATGTGGAGTACGGTAACAGTCAAAGTACAATAGGAATGTTGTAAAAAGTAAATATTTGTCGTAAGTGGTCCGGTAATGTTAAAATGTCAAAGTTTGGGTAATTAGAGAAGTAGGGTCTACGTGATTAGGAATTAGAAATATTATATTGGTAATAAGGACAAGGAGTGAGGTCATAAATATTTTGTATATTTTATTTGTAAAAAGTCTAAAAATGTGGAACCCATGTAAAATGATAAGGTTTATCTTATCTTAAAAGATAAGCTTACATGTACAGATAAGAGTTAAGGTATGGAATATGATTCATCGTAGTGGATTTCTTATCCTATCTTAGAGATAAGATGGATAAGCCTAGAAGTTCTATAAATAGAGAGGCCACCCCCCTCATTTAGCATAGAAGGAAGTAGTGAGAAATATTGTAGGAAGTGTGTGAAGGAAGCCATCAGTTTAAAGGTGTGTTAAAGAAGCTATTAAGAGGTGTAATTGTAAAGTTTCTCCCATAGTCTTGGTAAAAGGCAAGTGAAGTCAATAACACTTGAAATACCTCATGGGTGAGATTATGAACAGCTTTCATATTAATATTATAATTTACTTTGATATTTCAGATTTGTCATCATTCTGTCTTATCATAGTCGATGGTATTCTTGTGTTATGTTGTTGTTTTGTTTCAGTTACATCCACCAAACTAAAGGTCATGCATTAGTAAATAATCATAGAGCACGAGGAGTTCCCAGAAGTGAAGAATTATCATAGTGCCGGATTGGTGATGAAAAAACCCAAACAGATTTGCTTAATCAAGCTTAGATCAAAACTACAAAGAGATCATAAATGTATTTCATGGTATCTCGTATGCAGGTTATATATAGGAAATACCACGATTGTGGTTGGTTTTGAAATTTCATGCTTTGTAGAATTTGCTTCTTGTTTCTTTTATCTCTTTTTGATTTATTGTCAAACTCAGCTAGGTAATCAATACCTGAGGTGTTCGTAGGAATGAATTGTTCCACCTTGAATGGAGGAGTAATTGAATTTTGGGGAGAATTTCCTATGTAATGAAAATTTTTTTAGGGGTGGCAGTGGCACCACCGCCTTCTATAAATAGTTTCCTTGAGCCAAGAGTAATTGTACCTGTGTCTTCCTCTGTCTTTTGCCTCTTCTCGTTTCCTTGTTGGACAATAGCCCTAAAAACTTCAATTGTCTCTATTGTCCTCTTTATGTTTCCAATACTTTGTTGACTACTACCATCATCACTAGAACTGCCAACATTAGCAATAGTAATAGATTCATGGCCAACTTCTCCTCTAGGATTTTCAACATGTGGTTGAATTGTTTGTTGAGGATTTGACTCTGGAGTAAATTGCATTGGATTAGCACTTATAGATGTTGAAGTATGCAGTGGTCCTTTCTCTAAAGTTGAATCTCCAAGGCCTAACCTATCAAAAAAATTTCTAGGTTGTGCCTCTGGTGGAAGCCAAATGCCTTTTCCTATTGAACCCAAACCACCACCACTAAAACCTATCTTTTCAACAATAACTACTCCTATAGAATATATTTGTTTCAAGCCTTCATCAATACTTGGTTTATATGTTCCGGTGGATTGTGTAATTCCTCAGAGTTAGTGTCATCATCACTACTTTCCTCTCCAGGATGCTCTTCATTCCACCTCTTATTGAACACTTCATCTTCTAGAATAGAATCATACTCTGAAACAGATTCTAGATGGCCTAGGTCCTACCTCATAGACCAAAAGGCAGCAATTTTTGACCTTGTCTAATTTCTTTCGCAATTCATTTTGTAATTCCTTTGGCATTATTTTAGAGGACTTTTTATCAGATTTTGCATACAATTTGGCAGATTGAAAATCCTCTTCCTGTTTTTGTGGAGGCTCTGGCTGAGGCAATCCAAAAATTTGTGTTGACAACTCTTAAAAATAATTCCTTTCTCAACAACAATTTCATCCATTGTTATTTTTACTTCATCCTAAGAGTTCTTGTTTTTCAATTTTTCTAGCAAGGGTTTGCTTTCATGTTGAATTTTAGTGACGGAGTTCTTGTTCGCCACTACCCTTGCTTTAATCACTTCACATGGGTCATACAACCAGTGAGAGTCAACATCAAACTTAAAAATCTATAATATTTCATGTGCCACATAGAATGATTTTCTTTCAAATGTGAACCCTCCACATGAGAACGGTAAGGAAGGAAATATGCTCTTATTTTGCTAAGAAACAAAATAGAGATTATTTATGCTTTCCATTTGTCGTATATATTCCAAGGTAAAAACTCTCTATGTCACATGTCTTGAAATTTGTAAGGTTCTACTCCTGATCCATAAAACCTTAACACAATATAATCCTCCATGAAGTACCATTCTACTAATTGTATTTCTGATCCCAGTTGAATGCAATCTCTACATTTCACAAGCAATCTAGGCATTGTACTTTTTGTAATTGCTTCATACATTGGAGCCCAAAAATAATCCACAAATTGACTGTAGTCCCCTCTATTATCATACATCCTTATCTTGGGGGTCCACTCAGTTAATGGACGCATGGCTTTTGGCTTGACCTCAAGCAAAATAGGGCTCAATTGCAAGTTTTTTCAAACCATCTAGCAAACCGCCATAGAATTAAATAGCACAAGTAGGTAGTGAACCTAAATATCTTAGTGTCGGAGCCTTCTTTGATTGTTAATAATTGTTTATGCATAGATTCTGCAATGTACCCAACAAATTTGTATTGACAAGGTGGATTAACGAAATGGATATTGTATACCATTTCTAGGAGGGTTTCATCCACTGTCTCATTGCTATCGAAGCCAAGGAAAAATACTAGCATAGAAATGGTATCCCTGACCCATGGTTTAAATATGTCAATTGCATACGGAGCCTTCCCTTTTGGTACCTCTGCATCAAATGTTAATTTTCATAAAAAAATCATCTCTATCTTTTTTATTGGTGGCATGATAATCGCTAGCAATTTTTTCTAGGTCTATGCGGATAGTTCCTAAATATTTTCTTTCAAACCCCAACACACTGCCAAGATTTACCTCCGTAATGGACAAAAGTTATGTTCCATTTCCCTTTGCAACAATTGCTTTTTTTGTCTCATTGTAATTTTGGGCACATATATTGACAAATTCAGGGTAGGGGAAAACCTCGTGGAACATCATGCGTCCCAATCCAAACCCCCATGTTATCCAACCTAAACCTTTAGGTCTACCTAATGGGTCCGAATGTCTACTTTCCCTCATCTTCGACTCAAACGTGTATCTAAGCATTGAATATCTTGTGCCAATTACAGGATCATAAATATCATGATATTCATTAGTAAAACCAGGGGTTTTACTTTTAAGTAGTTTTTCATATGGGATTTGGGTTTTACTTTTACTTTGGGATCTTGTGGAAGTAGACATGCTTGGAATTTTGGATTCTATAAACCCTCAACCCTAATTTCTCAACCCTTATATTGAAATATTTCAAAGTGAAGGCTTATACAGTGCTACTTATAAAAAGGATAATATTTAAAGAATCAAGACTCAAATGTAGGATGACACTTACTTGGAAATATGAAAATTTTGAGTCTTACATGGTCCGTAACTTCTATGAATCTATTATGCCTTCTGTTGCAGTATGCCTTCCAAAAATAGAATTTCAATTGTCAACATCACTATAAATGATTAGGTCTTTCATTGTACTTTGTAGACATCAAATTTAGTCTTTAATCAAATTTCATTCAGTGGATGACAGTTGTCACTTAGCTAGGCCTATTTCGGGAACTTCCATTTGAAATGTGAGTGTGTCAGGCCTTCGTCCTAGGAATAGAGCTTGTGCCATTGATCTTACTATATTGAATGATGTAGATTATTTATCGATGGCCACGTGGCAGGATTTTGGGCCTCCTCGAGGCAAAGGCATTCCCAGAATCTAAGCCCGTGGAATGAACCGATTCAATAATAAAGTTTTGGGTCCACGGTGACAGTGTGGGCATTTAATGACTTGTTGTTGAAATTTTTGGGGCCATTGAAACATTTTAAATAATAAACCCCCACTTTTTCCCATGCCATGTGGAATAATTCCATGGATTTATTTTTTCCATGCCCCCATGGACATGAATCTCTCGATTTAGACGGATGAATTATAATTTCAGGTCCGGGATTAATTATTCATTGTTGGTCATGGACATTGGAATTGGACCAATCATCTAGCTAACGAGGCAATTGATGGCCCGGAGTTGAATTAATTTCTAATAATATAGAATATTGGCACGGCTTGGAAGATATTATCATTTATGATGGGTGGCGCACACAAAGCTTGAAGAATTAATGGTGGCATGTGCCACACTTTGGGCCTTTATTATTGTTGGTCGCTCGCATTCCTCTCTCCCTACCTCTATTTGTTTTTTTGGGTTGGCAAGAGAATGGTTTTTGGGGTTTCCTTTCATTGCTCTGCATGGGGAGAAGGGAAATGGCCTTTACTTCAGCCATTTCCCATAGGCAGCTTCAAGAGGTGTTTCGCTACGATTTTGTGCTCAAGGCGAGGCCATTGAGTGTGTGATAGGAGATTCCTATATGCAAGACTCTCATAGGGCCAGAGTCAACTTTGAACTCGTTGCGGCATTCGTTTCTAATTTCCTCTTGCTCCATCTGGTCAAGGTGGATGTCGTGGTTGTCGTGGAGTTCTTTATTTACCCTATCCATCAAGTCGGTTTACGTGAAAAAATTGATAGGTGCGGCATCCCGCACCCTCTACTGGGGTGTAGGAGGCGGACATTTAGGAAAATGACACCGAGCACGGGAAGATTGGCTCGGCAAGTGGTATAGGGAGCTACTACTCTACGCAGAGGTTGTTCACATTTTGTTTTGGCATGGTGGTCCGGACCCTAGCAAATTTCCTCCTCTGGATCTCACCAATGCTCACTCACCTATCGACTCGGCCATTGACCACCTCAATGAGTTTTGGGATAATGCCAGTGAGGCCTTTTTTCTTCTGCTAGGTAAGGCCAAGTAGCTGGAAGGTGTCATTTCTGGTGGTGATGGTTAGGGTGAGGTGGGAGGCAGGGTAGATGTGATGGATACGGTGCTCGGTGCTATGGACAGAGGCGAAAAATGGGTCTCTATTTATTTTAGATGAGGATTAATACTCTTTTCTAGCTTGTTTTTTTGGTTCTGTGGCCATGTGTATTCGTTGTCTTGAAGCCACTTCTATTTGTTCAAATGGTGTTTCCTTCTTCTCCATGTGGTCCATTCAGTGGGGCCTTGTGTTGTTGGTTTATGTTTGTTTTTGTTGTCGAGTATAGTTGTAAGGGTGGGATCCCTTAACCCTCCAGTTCATAGCTCGGTAAAAAAAGTGTTTAAACATCAAATATATATATATATATATATATATAGTGTTTTCACATTTATATAGTGTTTACATTATTGATTTCTTAAATTAGATTATTTCTTTCTTAAATTAATTTAAATTTTTCAATAAATTAAAAAGCTATCACCCCGCATTTTCCCATGCCACGTGGATGAATTAATATAATTTAAATACATTATATATATTATTATTATTATTTTATTGTTAAAGCAGGTTGAAGGGTCCCGTTCCCTTTACAAAAGAGAGAGGTCGAACCTCAGATACAACATGAAGATGCAAAAACTTCATCAATCATGATTGTTGGGTATATCAAGAAAAATCCAGCCAGAAGGAAGGAAGACTATAGCTATACTATACTATAGACATTACAACATATATTTAGATCGAGGATTAATCCCTGAATCAGAAGACAGACAAAATTACAACTGGAGATCCTTGCCTCTCAACCACACCCTCCTCAAATTCCTGAGTAGTAACTTCATTGGCCCAACCACGCCAAAGATGATTATAAGCTTCCCCTGCAGTTTCATGGATTTCCATCCACCAAAGTGGCACTGGCTCGATGGGAGAATTGAGGGCAGCCAAATTAGGGAGTTTGAAGTGCATCCTTCCAACATTCTTGTCACGATTGAACACCGCTAACTTCTCTGTGAAGTCCATTAGCTCCCCTTGAGATGTTCCAGTTCCTTAAAGATGCTCAAATCCACGCCACCCCAGAGCTTCGCCTCCTCCTCGCTGCCCAGAAAGTAACATTACACTTTTGCACTTCTACAACCAAATTTCCACAGAAAGATGATTGAACCTAGCGGAGAGCAAGGTTGACTGCATCAAGCTTCGATGGCTCAATTATCAGAAGATTTTCCACAAAAACCGAGGCCACACTATTATTAACCCTACACCATCCATCCTCAAATAGATATTTTTCCCCAAAACCAATTTAATTGCCTCCAAATCGCTACCATTACCAATTTTGAAGATCCATCGTAGACGATTATCGGATATAGACGACCTGAAAGCCATTTCCCTTTTATTGCAAAATAAAGACAATAGGGAACTCGAGGGGAATCCATAGGTGCTCACCGACAAAAAGGATGAAAATGAAAAAAATTGACCCACAATAAATAGGAAAAAAAAAAGGCCCTTCACACGCTCAAAAAGATTGGCGACAACATATATTTAAGGCCCTTCCGTATTTAAGATGATTTCGAGACCATCCCAAATTCCAATATATATATTATGATATAAATATATTTTATATATATATATATATATATATATTATTTATATATATATATATTAAATATTTATAGATATTTATATTATTATTATATCTATATATAATTTATATATATATATTATACATATATAAATAATTTACACAAGTTCAATTTTCAAAATACAAAACCAAATATCCATAGATTTAAGATGAGAATATATCAAAGAAATTCTTTCTAAAGAAAATGAATATGAATAAAATCAAATGTTACTTAATATTATTTACTATTTGAATTGAAATAACTAACGAAAATGTTGTTTTTAAATAGAATTCAAAATTGTTGATGTCATTACTGATGAAATATAGTGTTTTCACATTTATATAGTGTTTTCAAAATTATTTTTAGATGTTATATATTTCATAATTTTGACATTTTTCATATTTATTTTATTCAAATTAATCAGATATATATTGAAAGAAAATTAACATTTTCATTTTTTTGTTGAAGGGTAATGTGTTTTCTAATATCTCATTTACGACGGGTAAAGCTTAACCTAGCCAGTCAAATTAAAGTATGGGGAGCCCTTCAAATTTGATCACTGAATGCAATGATGGCCATTTCAATATATTTTGCAGGCAAGTGCCCTTTTCATAAAGCTTAGTAACTTTTGAATATACATGACAACTGAAATATGTCACTTCCAAATTTCTAAAATATCATTTCTTATATTTTATATATGTAGTTAGTTTCTTTTTTTTTCCAAACGTGTCTCCTCATATATGTGATGAAATCTAAACAAATCTAAAAAATACATCAATCAAATGCTACTACAATTGTGAGCAATTATTCAACAATATTCTCATAACAAAATGGGGTTCTATTTTAGGGGCCCCTGCCCTTGAAAGCATATATATATATATATATATATATATATATATATATATATATATATATATATATACATACATACATACATACATACATACATACATACATACATACATACATACATACATACATACATACATACATACATACATACATACATACATACATACATACATACATACATACATACATACATACATACATACATACATACATACATACATACATACATACATACACAATATTACAAAATACATATTACAGATTGCTTTATAAAGATAAAATATAATGGTCATTCTTCTAAAGACAGATTCATCCCAAAACACTGGAGCACGTTTTAGTAGCTTGTCCTTGTGTTGGATAAACATGTCTTTGTACACTGCGTTGAAAATGAACTGGATATCTCCCACTAAATCCCACGACATGCCCATATTTAGCAGCTCTAGACTCCCACCCAAGGCCCATTCAGTATTTCGGTGAATTCTCTTTTCCTTTTATGTGAGTTTACCCACTCAGAAAGAGAGTCTCCCCCTCTTATGTATCCTTTGGTTTTCTTCCTGAAGAAATTCAAGCTACAGGGAATTGACGAATTCTTCTAGTGCCAGAAGAGCCCTCCCTCATGATCCTCCTTTTCTTGAGAGGAAAGGCATGGGTGCTTACCATGGACCATACTTCGTGAGGGCGGTTTCTAATGTTGTCAATGCTTCTCTATTTCATTCTCTAGAAAATTTGGGGGTTGTTCTTCCCCCTATTGAGTAGGTAGTGAGCTTGGTATTGAGAGCTCTGTGGTCAATAAATGAGGTTTGTAAAAATCTAGGTTGAAACCCCATTGATCACCTAAGACACGTGTCAATGGCGTATCTAGTGGTTCTTTAATTGTTTGGTGTTCATGTGATAATCTGGGTGAATCAGGTGGAAATGGAGAGCTTGGAAAATAGGAAATGAAGGACATAATTCAGAAAAATGATGCAAGAAAGATAAAATCATGTCCTCTAGAGAGGAAATATTGGGAGATCTGGCCTTGGTGTCCAGTATGCTGAGAATGTGGTGGACGAGGGCCTCATTCGGCCTTGTCAACTAGAAACACTCACCCAAATGGGTGATTTTTGCATTAAGAGGATTCAATTCTGTAGATGAAGAAGACATGGACGCAAGATGGTTGATTGAAAGCAGATGGTGGAGGACTCGGGAAAAATTTTGTGGTACTGGTAAGTTGGTAACATGTCATCACCAGGTTTAAATAAGCATGTAAAGTGTGTCGCTAGAGATTTAATTGGTACCCTCGTAGTTAAGAAATGTCTTATCAAATTTAATTCTTGGTCACGTTATATTTTCTAGGATGAAGGTCCAGAAACAAGATATTTAATAAATATGGAAAATACATTTTTCATAAAAGCAATGACATATTTAATAAATATGGAAAAGACTTTTTCCATAACTTTAGTCTTTAAAGTGATGCATTTAAATTTTATTATTTTTGATGTGACACATTTTATCGACTACTTTTGTATCAAATTTTAAGTGATAAATTGGCTCGAATCTCGATATGTCTATCCTTAATGATATTTTATTCATCATGATAAAAGGACATTTATTTAACTTTAAAAGGTGGAGGCACGTGGGATAGTGATGCCAGTTTAAAGGTAAAAATTTTGCCACTGCGCACAATTTGCATTTAATATTAACCATCAATACATACCCAAGTTTGGTGGACACATTTCAAGGTCCAGTCGAATAACTCACTCAGCAATTATAAATTCAAGGCCCATGGTCATTTTCTGACACTTAGTTTCTTTTGCAAAATCATGGGGGACCAAATTGAGCACATCAAACTAGTATCAAGCCATGAATACGTCGTGGTTTCTTCTAGTTCTGATACAGACTCAGATGAGGTTATTGTTGGGAAATCCTTCACCCTCTCTACTTCTAGTTCTCCTTCTGATGGTGCTTCCACCCCCCCTCTCGACCAGATCCATCTACTTCAATTTTTCCCTTCACTCTCTTAGAACTTTTTCCCTTCATTCTCTTAGAACTTCTCTTGTAGAGCTCCAATCGATTCCCTATCTAAGTAGCCAATTCCCAAAGTATTACAGAACTCTCTATTCTTTATCCAAAATCCCCGAACCGGAACCTATGGATTCTCCACATGCTGCTACAAATTATGTGGATATGGAAATTGATGGAAATCTAAATCAATCCCCAACGGTGACCCCTTAGATGGAAAGTCATGTCAAAAATGGTGTCTTCCATCCTTGCAAAGTTGCAGCAAGCTTTTGAAGTGCTTAAAACTTGGAAAGACTTAACAAACACTAAAGTAGAGCTATCATTGATAAAGAATGTGTCAAGATACTAACCCTGGCTGACACTCTGGCGGAGAAGATCGATATTGATGTAGTTAGGAAAGTGGTACAAGAACTGAGAAATATATTATGATATGTAATATTTATGTTATAATATAGTTATAGGCTTATATATTTTTGGTATGCCTATGTCACAATTACCAAATATGGTGGATTTGGAGAAATTTACCATTTTTGCATTTTCTTCCATCCACCATATCAAACACTAAAATTTTTGAGATTTTATAGTTTATGATATGTAATTTAATGTTTATGTTTCAAAAAAAATATGAGATACTCTTGTTTATGTTTCAACAAATATATTTTTCCTTGCCAACACCAGTTCTTGTGGATACTCTTGCATTGCTACAGTGTTGCACCTTTTGATTTGTCTTCTCCTTCTTGAAACACCGGAATTTGTTCTTCATTTTAGTTTATTTCCAATGCAACATGTAAATTGTGTTCTATGGGATCATGATGAGGCCAGAATATGCCCAATTAATGTATAATATATGATCTCATCTTACTCTCCTTTTTATTAAGTTTGATTGCATTTTGTGACTTTTATTTGATCTAATATGAGTTAGCATGTAATTGTTTATCTTTTGATTGATTGTGATTCTAATGTTAACAGCTCTAAAATTCCTGACAAAGTGTGTGTTTGAACTTATGTTTTGTAATAAAGCAGTCTAATCAGTTGAAGAAATGAAGTATGTAGTGTGCCATATGTTTTCGGTAGCATCTATTCTAACACATCTTAGTTCTTGAACTTCCGAGCTAGTTTTGGAACTACATTACATAGTCATCATCTAGTTCCAAAACTTTCGGACTTAGTTCCAAAACTCCAGTATTTAGTTCCAAAATTTTCAGACTTAGTTCCGGAACTCCTGGGTATAGCTTTGAAACTCTCATGGTTTTGATCCTTAAATGATTTCCTATGGTTTTGGAACTTCTCTGAAGTTCCGAACCAATGGAAGTTTATCTATTTTAACCACATCCGGAGATTCTGCATCAATGACCCTTTCAATTAGGAAAGGATGAGAAGATCTCTAAATGTAGATCCAGGGATAGCTATCTTACAGTTGTTTGATCAGCCCCAATCTGACTCAACATCTATTCTAGGCACGATTCAATTTCATCATAATCGTAGAGACAAATATGATTGTAAATGTATATATAAGCGGACCTACACAAAGGTAGATATGAGGAATAGGAAAGATAGATTATACCAAAAGAAGAAGGTCTATAAGAAGAATCAAAACATCGAGCCTTTTGTGCCTTTGAAGGAAATTCCTTCTTCTACAGCAGCTTTAGGGGAGCCAATATTTGTCTCTGACGGTGATAGCTCACCAGACAAGAGCAAGAAACAAGAGTAAGAAGGATCTCTAGAAAGAAATCCACCGCTGGGCATGTTGAAATTCCCAGAGAAGGAAAATTCATAAAAGGACAAGGGAAACCCCAGAGGGAAGGAGTGAATAGGAAAAGATGGAAAAGGAAGCTACTGATATTTTGGGCAGCATGGCCATGACTCCTCCTGAACCAAGCCAAGATGAGATGGACAAAGAAGATGAGAGACTTGAAGAGCAGGAGTTTCAAGAATTGGTTGAACCATCAACATTTCCATAGGAAGAAGAAGAGTTGGCATCCTGGAGAAGAAAAGGAAAATTTCCTTTGATAGAGGAAGAATTCTCAACTCCTCAAATAATTTTAGAGGAAGAAGAAAGACATCAAGTTAAACAGGCTCTATTCTTGTCTAGAGCAGAGCTCATTATCAGAGAAAAGGATGAGGAATTGGATTTCCTCAAACTCAAATTAGAACAAAGGGAAATTCTCATTGGAGAGTTAACAACTCATCTTGCAGCCGAGACAGAGGAGTTGTCAATAATTAAGAAACAACTGATTAAAAAAGAGGAAGAATGTCAAACTTCCAAAAAATAGAATGGTGTGTCCACAGGTCTCTCGCACCTGAGGCCGAGTTAACCTATTTGCCACTCAAACAACTATGGAATGACACCTGTAAGGAGCTCAGAGAAGCTAAAACATCAAATGAAGATTTGAAGACCAAGATGGAAGAAGAGAAGAAGGCAAGAAAAGAATGGGAAGAAAAGTTTTATAAGGAAGAAGGAAACAAATATAAATGTCTTGCAAAAATTCATATGGTCTGTATTATGAGTGAAAAATTGCTTTCCTGTAGCAGGAGGCCCTCTCTTGCATATAGTGTGTTTTTAGAAGAGCAGTTCATTCGCTGGTAGCTATCAAGGATTACATGTGGACTTCCACATGAACTAAAGGATGAATCTAAATTCATGACAGCTTACTCTCTATCTAGTTCTGAGTAGAAAAATCTTCTATGTGAATTTTATCTTTGTAATTTTACGCTAGAGAAAAACACTAGATCTATGATCAACTTGTATGTGGGGGAGATCCAGCTCAATGAATTTTTCTATGTTCTGTAAAACCAAATTGCATGGAAGGAAAGGGAATCTAAATTTTTATTGAAAGCTAGCTCAACTGGTCTTTGTATGAGAGCTCACTATGGTAAACCTTCTGCCTTCCTCATACATTTTAGAACTCATGCCTTTGATGAGCGATTCAAGACACATTATTTTTCCATTCTACAAAAGAGTATTGATGCCTTTACCTCCTATGAGGAGGAGAAATTTGAAGATATTTATGAAGGATGCTCAAAGAGGTGGGAACTCCTTACTATTTCCTTGAGAAGAAGGGAAGTAATATCCCTACAAATCTGATCTGGAGTTTAGAAAGGGAAAAAGCATTATGCACAATAATTCCTCATATCAATGAGACCTACAGGAAAATATGGATGGGAATGCAAACAAGGCCCCCTCTACTTCTCACCCCCATGTCTCCTTGGAAAAATAGATAACCTTAAAATCCTACTGAATTTGAAGAGTGGGAGAGGAAAATAGAAGCGGAGAGCGGGTACAAGATACTTCTAAGTTTAAGCATTGGAAAATCCCATTTCAGCCATTTGATCTCGAGCAATCAAATGGAATGCGAATATATAACCCCACTTTTAAAGAATGAATTTTTAAAGGGAATTACAAACAAGTAAGTTTGGGGGAAATGATGACACGAGAATATGCCCGAGTAATGTATAATATATGATCTCATCTTAATCTCCTTTTTATTAAGTTTGATTGCATTTTGTGACATTTATTTGATGTGATATGAGTTAGGATGTAACTGTCTATCTTTTTATTGATTTTGATTCTAATGTTAACAAATCTGAAATTCCTAATGAAGTGTGTGTTTGAACTTCAGTTTTGTAATAAAGCAGGTCTAATCAGTCGAAGAAATGAAGTATGTAGCATGTAGTATGTTTTCGGTAGCATTTGTTCCAACACAACTTAGTTCCGAAACTTCCAAGCTAGTTTGAACTCCATTACACAATCATCATCTAGTTTCGGAACTTTTGGACTTAGTTCGGAACTCCAATATTTAGTTCCAGAATTTTTGGACTTAGTTCCGGAACTCCTAGGTATAGCTCGGAACTCTCACGGTTTTGATCCTTAAATGATTTCCTATGGTTCTGGAACTTCTCTGAAGTTCTAGAACCGATGGAAGTTTATCTATTTTAACCACATCCAGAGATTTTGCATCAACGACCCTTTCAATCAGGAAAGGATGAGAAGATATCTGAATGTAGATCCAAGGATAGCTATCTTACAGTTGTCTAATCAGCCCCAATCCGAATCAGCATCTATTTTGGGCACAATTTGATTTCATCATAATCGTAGAGATAGCTATGATTGTAAATGTATATATAAGCAGACTTGCAGTAGATAGGAGGAATAGGAAGAAATAGAGATAAAACAGAGAAGAGAGATATAGACTAAGTATACAGATCCAGTACGTTTTTTAATACCGAATGTTTTATCAATAAAATAGCCATTCTTGTTTGAGAGAATTCTGAGTTGTTAAAATCCTTATTCAAGGAGGAGCAAGGGTCCACTCCCCTAAGGACTAGGATATTTATTTATTTGGTATTTATATTTCTTAAGCAAATAGTTTAGATCTGTTAATTCTGTATTGCTTTAATTCTTCTAGTTAAACTCTGTTGTGTACTTGTTCCTGCAGGTGTTTAGATAGATTCTTATTTTCTCTTGCAATCATTTTTAAACATTCTAAGTTGTGTGTTTTTATTTCCAACAAGCAAGTGTGTTTACTTTCAAAAGCAAGTGTGTTTATTTTCAAAAGAAAGTGTGTTTATTTCCATTCTGCAAAGTGTGTTTCCTTTCAACAAATCTTTCAGTGTGTTTACTTTCAGCAAAGTTTTCATAGTATGATTTAAATAAGGTTTTACCAAGAATTCCTTAAGACATTGAAAAGATCCCCCAGAAAATACAAAAACAACTACAGTCAACTACTAGATCAATAGGATTACTCTTGTTGCATATAGCTTTAGACACACCCCTGGTTTGATATGACATCAACAAGAAGTTGATTAAATGAAGGGAATAACGACACCCATTAGATCATTCACTACCTCAAGATGTTTGGGAAAATGTATTGCTTTGGCTTCCATTAGAATCCATATGCAGGTTCTCTCTAGTTTCTAAGGAATGGAAAGCACTCATGACTTCCACCATATTCTTCAGTGTTACAGTGAAACAAGGAACAAACATCCATGGATACTTGTAAATCATGATAATGGTCATCATTGGCTGAGATACAAATTTTACAATAGAACATGGAAAATTCTCAACTTTTCATGGTTATCATGCTTTGATTCGGTACGGTTTGAAGATTCACATCGAGGGATAATCTTATTTTGTTCATGTGATAGTCATGTTTCAAGGGTATGTAATCCACTAAAGTCGGGAACCTCCTTCAAGCTTCCTCAGATGTTATCAGCTCAACTTAATGGATGGCACTTTTATATTTATGTGTGGGGAATTCTAGTGGCGGATGAAAACAAGGGGTACAAAGTGGTTCAAACAGTTCTAATAGATCTGGAGTTAATGCAGGCTATGGTACTATATAAATTTATGATTCTTCTATGGGGACTTGGAGGATTATGGCATGATTGAGAGATTGTTTCTTCTATGGACCTGTTGTCTTCAACAACATTTTTTTCTTCTTAATGTCATATGAACTCTGTGTTGGGTGTGAGAATTTATAACAATCAAGATTATGCTACTATGCATTTTGTGTTGTTACCTGTAAGATATGGTAGAGACCATTTCCCTCACTACAAACCAAGGTTGGTTGTATCTAGAAGAAAGGGTGCTACTTGCAGCACCAATTGTAGATGGGGACCATTTGAAGGACATAATTGTGTTTGAGCTTGAGCTTGAGTTTGGAAGGAGGAGAGACAATGTTTGGTCTTGGAAAGAAATTACAAGGATGCCCCACACAATGTTCCAGTGTTTTTGTGAGGAAAAGGATGTTCTTATTTAGTTTCACTACGGTGGGAGAGTTCTTGTGTTTGAAAGGTGCTTTCCGAAAATATCCTCATCCTTTGTTTTCATTTAAAGCAAGGGTCTTGGTCGTGGCTTCCATAATATATAAACACAATTGGCATGTGTTATAATAGTGGCATCGCCTTTGAGCTGTTAGTGTGAGTTATCCTATGTGTCCTCCTCTCATATTGGAGGGTCATCTCACATGGGTTAGGTTTAGGGTTAGGTTTAGGGTTTGCTATTGAGTCATGCACTAGGGTTACTCAGCACCCTATATGTACCCCTTTACTATTCATTTATGAGCATGCCAAGACACTCCGTTGTCTTTCCTCTATGTGCAAGTTTTGTTTTTGTTGAGCAAGTTCTTCCATTACTGATCAATTTTTTCTTGCAATCGTTGGAGCTATCACGATTCCGTTGGAGTGCAACTACTTCGTGGTGCCTCATTTCCGATTCGATTCTCACAAACTCTTTTCATGGTATCAGAGCTGAGATCGGGTAAACGTGCACTCGTTATTTTTAGTTGCGATTACTCTTTCTTGGTTTCATTTTTTTACTCTGCATGCAAGTTTTTTTATCACTATTTTCTAGAATTATTGTTAATCTATCTAACAACCTTTCTCAGAAAGTTGTGTCGGTTTTGTGCCTATTTTTGTACTTGTGTAGGCATTCTTAGAGGTTTCAGGGTATTTACAGCCACATTTAGCTATCTACAGCTAAATCTAGCTTTTCAGCCAAAATAGAGATTATTTCTTTTTAATAAAATTTTTAAAATAGAAGTGAAATTTTGTTTAGATCTCTGTGGTTTTTTGGCTTTCTGTTTTCTGGGATTTTACAGAATACAGTTTTCTCTATGTGGCTGGGAGTTCGTTGTTTTGTGTGAAGGATTGAGGAGGAGTTCGTGTTCATGTTTAAAATGTGGGAGCTCATTTTTTGTTTGTTGTGGTGTTTATCCAAAGGCTGCGGACTGCCCCCTCGCATTCTAACTACCCTTGCCCCCTGCGCACTACCCTTCCACAAAACTATGGCATTTTTTTGAAACTATTGTGTTTTTTTGAACTGTGGCATTTTTTTGCGTGGGAACCCCTTCCAACCACTACCACATCTTGTAATGGCCCTCTACCCTGCTACAATCTATCGTGCCCTACTACTCCCTATGGCCTCTCCAATCAGCAGCACCACAAATCAAAACAAAAAAATGCCACCACACGAATACAAACAAAACTCTAACCCTGCATTTTTTTTTTTTACCACCTAGGCGCATTCTTGGTCAAGGTTTTACTTTTTTGGTAAGTGTTTTTTTTGTTTAAAAAATCATCTTCTAAATCAAACTTTTAAGTTTTTAACAAAAAATACCTTCCATTTTTAAAAATACGGTGGTTGTTTTTTCCAAAAGTTTTTAAGTGCTTCCTTTTAGTAAGTTTTAAAAAAACATACGCTTTTATAAAAATTCGTTCCTTTTCACAAACATTCGTAAGCTTTTAAAAAAAAAAATCCTTTCATAAGCTTTTTTAAATACGTATGCTTTTTAAATAGAAATCTTTTTCTCTTTTATCAAAACTTATGGTAAGTTTTTTTATGAGTTTTTTAAAAACAAATCATTTTCTCCTAATAGATCTAAATTAAATTAAATTTAATAGATCTTATTTAAATATTTAATTAATTTTTTTTTTTTTAACAAATTAGATCTTAATTTCTTCGTCATTAATTAGATTTAATTGTAATTAAATATTTTTTTTCGATCCTCTCTTTCCTAATTTGAAAATTAAAAATCGTCCTTCATAACCTCTTTATCGCTTTTTTAAAAACTCCAATAGCTCTCAAAATAGCAAAATTGGGTGTTTCCAAATGGTAAAATTTAGGCGTTATTGTCGATTTTTTTCACACTAATCGTGCGCTCAAGTGTGCAGTGACACTTCATGCACCTCTTTGCCTTCCAAGCTCTTTTCCGGTGTTTTGAAGATTATCTGAACTCCTTGAGTTCCCAAACCTTGTATTTCACCCTTATTATTGCTTGCGACTAGTGAGCGTGTCCACCACAATCTACAGCAAGGGGGTTTCCTTTTACAACGTGAGACATTTTTTCTCACCACCAGGGTTGGCTTTTGCCTCCTTTCTATTTTTTGCTTGTGCTTGTTTACGGTGTCCTTTTTGTTGCGCTCCACAAAACACTATTGTGGTCTCCTCTCTTGCGCATTATTACACTAATTACAAGATGAGTTACCAAGTGTTTCAAACCACACGCACGGACTTGATTGTAATCAATGCACTAAACTATAAAGTGCTGAAAGCAGGGGGTTGTTATTGTCCTAGGTGGTTGTGTTTCTTTTCTGCATTTCTTTCTCTCTCTCTCACTATGGATGCTCTTTCAATTCCTTTGCTTACGCCGTTCAACTTTTTTGAATGGAGATCGAAAATAATAATGAAACTAAGGGGTAAAGGGTTATTCCGCATCACCATGGGAACTGAGACTGAACCAGATGATGAACCTGAAAAATCTAAGTGGTTAAACCATAGTGATGAAGCTTTAGGTCTTCTTTGCATGTCTGTTTCTCATGACTTGCTCTTCCACATTAAGGCATCTAAAACACCTAAATCTACGTGGAAAATGTTGGATGTGATGTTTGGACAACTAGATGACATGAGAGCACATGAGTTGGAAAACGAACTACTAGGGTTAAATCCTAGTGACTTTGAAAACCTACAAGATTTCTTCTCGAAATTTGTCCACATTAGATTGTTGTTAAAAGGATGTCAAGTAGAAAAGAAATATTCTCAACTGATCTTGTTGATTCTCTCTAAGCTAGGTCCCGAATATTCTATCTTCGTGTCAACTTTCTACGCTACAAAAGTTACTTTGGGCGATACTTGGACTATGCCCTCCTTTGACTATTTTTCGTCCCAACTCATTCGAGAACAAGACAAACTCATTCAAATGGGGTCTCTCAAGTCCAAGTCACATGCCCTTGTAGCAAGTACTAGCAAGGGAAAGAAGACTAAAAATAAGAAAGAAACAAAGGATCAACCTAAGAAAGAAACCAAGACCAAACCTAAAAATGACACAAACACTTCGACTTCTAAGCCTAAGGCACGAAAAGCAAGTATTTTTGTTCCTATTGCAAGAAGTCTAGTCACGACGAGCAACACTATTTTCAGAAATAGATTGATCACTTATCTCATTTACTTAAGAAGAATAAAATAAGTGTTCTTGAATCCATAAAACAAAGTTCTCCAAAGGCCGAGTCTTCTGCTGCAAAAGGTGCTAAAAATTATAAGAAGAAAGGAAAGGCCCTTGTAGCGAGTTGCTCCTTCATTGACATGGATTATAGATTTCGGTGCCTCGCACCACATGGGTTCTTCACATGTTGAGTTTTCCAACATCAAACCTTGTGGAATGTCCCAAATCACGATGGGTAATGACACGATAGTGTCGGTTTCCGGTAGTGGATCGGTAGAGATGGATGGGGGAACATTTAACCAAGTGTTGAGTGTTCCTGATCTCTCTACCAATCTCCTATCAGTTTACCAAATTACTCACCTTGGTGAAGGAATGCAAGTGGAATTTGGTCCTAACTCGGTGATTATTCGTGAGCTTAACAATGACACTATAGTGGCTGAGGGAAAGGTAGATCATTGTTCACGGTTGTACACCTTCTCCCACTTTACTTCTGATTCGAAACCCACTGCCTTTCTCACTCATGCAAATGAGGTTAGTAAGCTATGGCATGAGCATTTTGGACATCTAAATTATTGCTACCTTGAACAATTGAGCCAAAATGAAATGGTCAACGGGTTGCCTCGCATCAAGTTTTCTAAGGGTCTTTGTGAGGGTTATACCCTTGGAAAGCATCCTAAAAAGAACTTTAACAAAGGAAAATCTTAGAGAGCCACTCGTCCTTTGGATCTTGTTCACAAGTGATGTTTTTAGTCCATTTCCTTCTCCTTCATTTACTAGATCTCTTTATGTGCTAACCTTCATTGATGACTATTCGTGATATACTTGGGTATATTTTATTAAGCTTAAGTCTGAAGTCTTTGAACATTTTCAGAATTTAAGGCTCTTGTTGAGAAACAAGCAGAACGGTCTATCAAGGTTCTTCAAACCGAAAATGGAGGTGAATATGTAAACAATAGGTTCATGGATTTTTGTACTTCTGAAGGGATCTCTTTGCAGCATACAATTGCTTATAGCCCTTTACAAAATGGAGTTGCAGAAAGAAATAACCGTACTCTTAAGGAGATGGCGACTTGTATGATTCACTCGAAGTCTCTTCCTCCACAATATTGGGCCGAAGCAATGAATTGTGCAAATTACATTTAGAACCATGTTCCACACAAGGTAGTAAGAGGGATGACACCCTTTGAAGCCTAGTTTGGACACAAGCTTGATGTTGAGAACTTTCAAGTCTTCGGATCCAAGGCTATGGCTCGGATTCCCAAGAAGAAACGTAAGGCCTTAGAACCATAATCCAAACCTTGTATCTTTATAGGATATCTTGATGGTGTGAAGGGATATTGATTGATGAATCCTACTTCTCGTAAGTTTGTATATTGAGTGAAGTGTTAAGTTTGATGATTCTTATTTGACTTCTACTTCTCCACCTATTGAGGTTCTTCACTCACTGACTTGGATTCTCGACTCATCGATGATGATAATGTTGAGCATTCTCCTCTTCCGATCTTCCCGACCATTAGACCTCCGAGTCTTCTGATTTTGATAGTAGTGATGATGAGGAATATGTCCCTTCTCACTCAAGTGAAGAATCTTCTGACTCTGAGCCTGATCCTCCTGGTCCTCTTTGGGCTAGGAAAACTTTGCAAAGTGCTAGAGATTTAGTTGGAGATACTTCAGATATGAGACGTACTCACTCAAATTTTGTTGGACCCCACTCTTTCTTCACCTCTAGTTCGATACACAGTATTTTTGGGAGGCTTCGTATTCCCGAATGGGATTACGCCATGGATGAGTTGTGTTCCTCTCTCATGAAGAACGATACTTGGGATCTCACCACTCTTCCTAAGGAAGAAAAATCGTCGGTGTAAGTGGGTGTTCCAAACAAACTATGGAGTAGATGGAGACGTCGAAAAGTTTAAAGCACGATTAGTAGCTAAGGGTTTCTCCCAAATAGTTGGGGTTGACTATACTGAAACCTTTTCTCTAGTTGTGAAGATGACTTCTATTCAACTGACCTTAGCCATTTCCGCAGTGAATAGATGGAAATTCCATCAAATAGACATTAAGAGTGCCTTCCTTCATGGTGATCTAGAGGAAGAGATCTATATGGAACAACCTTTGGGTTATGTCCAAGATCCCTCCCTCGTTTATAAGTTAAAGAAATCTCTTTATGACCTTAAATAAGCCCCTCGGGCTTGGTATGCCAAGATGGACTCCTTTTTACTTACATCAGGGTTTACTAGGTGTCACTCTGATCCAAATGTTTATATTCTATGGCAAGATGACTCCATACTCATTCTTGTTCTCTATGTTGATGACTTTTTGATCATAGGCAGCTCTTCCTCTATTATTGATTATGTGAAAATTGCCTTGGCTAAAACAATTTCCATGATTGACTTAGGTCTGCTTCATTACTTCCTTGGGATCCAGATTTCACAATATGACTCAGGAATCTTGATTTTGCAACCTAAGTATGCTCTTGACTTGCTAGCTCATTTTCAGATGTCTAATTGCAAGTCTTCTCCTACTCCTTTTCTTTCCGGGTTAAGTTGGTTTCAGATTGCTCTACTCCCTTGGTTGATGGTACTCTTTATCGACAGTTGGTGGGGAGCTTGATTTACTTGACTCACACTCGACCGGATTTATCATATGCTATTGGGATCATGTCTAGATTCATGCAGGAGCCACATGAGTTGCATTGAAAGCAGCTAAATGGATCCTTCACTATGTTCATGGCACTTATACTGATGGCATTCACTATCATGGAGGGGTTGATATTGACTTGATTGGGTTCACAGATTCTGATTGGGCGGTGACTTAGATCATCAGAAATCTACTTCTGGCTACAGTTTCTCTCTTGGTTCGGTCCTATTAGTTGGTCTAGCAAGAAGCGAATGTAATTGTGATATCATCTACAGAGGCGAGAATACGAGAGGAGCGCTTAACGCTGCCACGTGAAGCTATTTGGCTCAGGGGTATTCGATAGAGTTTGGAATCCACTTTCGGCGGCCTACCATTATCTACTGTGATAACACAAGCATAATCTCCATTTGTATAAATCTAGTTCAGCATCAACGAACGAAGCACATTGAGATCCATATGCACTTCATACGGGAGCTTATTCATGATGGTATCATTGACATTCAGTACATTCAGATAGTTGATCAGATTGCATATTTATTCACCAAGCCCTTCACTGAGATGAAGTTTCTTCACTTACGGTCTCTTCTTGGGATGAGGTCTTCGCAGCTGCTCATCTTCTTCGGGCTATGTAGTCCTTTTCTTCTTCTTCTTATAGGAAGATTGTGTTTGTATATGGGCACCTTATCAGGCCTTTAGTTTTCGGGCCCCATTGACACATCTTTCTTAGTTGTTTAGGAGTTTCTTCCTCTTCCGTCGACTTATCATAGCCGCTCTACCCCTTCGATGAAGGGGGTGTTAGTGTGAGTTATCCTATGTGTCCTCCTCTCATATTCGAGGGTCATCTCACATGGGTTAGGTTTAGGTTAGGTTTAGGGTTTTCTATTGAGTCATGCACTAGGGTTACTCAAAGACCCTATATGTACCCCTTTACTATTGATTTTTAGCATGTCAAGACACTCTGTTGTCTTTCCTCTATGGGTAAGCTTTGTTTCGTTGAGCAAGTTCTTCCATTACTAATCAATTCTTTCTTGCAATCGTTGAGCCTAGGCTGATTTGAGACAACTACTTGGCTCCTACTATATATCCATATATATGTATGTATGTATATTTGTAAATATATATCGAGTTTTTGTTTTTCTTTTCCAAAGCTTATAAGCAAGAGTAATCATTGAATTGTGTTTTTTTAAGTAGAAGAACCTGCAATCAACTATGGGAATAACACCAGAGAAATAATCAGTCACAAACTTTAAATGACATGAGCCTAAGACATGATAACTTTTCCTCTGCTACATGCTATTTCCTGTGAGATCACAAATTGCCAATGTGTTCCTTTGAAATAAATTCATCTTCTTGGACTTGAATTAAACTTAAGTTTCAAAATTCAAAATCTTGATCATGTTTCTCAGCACACACATGTACAAATACCAGTGTAGAAATATACTTCACATGTTGTGAGCACTACTTCTCCACATCATTACATTTACCCCCCGCTATTATTAAAAAAACACATTCTTACTTGACTACACATACCAGACATTAAAAATTAATAGTAACCAACTAGAAATGGTGTATCCTTGATTATTAAATATAAGTTATTTGTGCCTTATTATTAAAGTTTTCAATCCTTCCCCCCATCAGATAGACATGTGGTAGGATTCTGGGCCTCCCCAAGTCAAAGGCATTCCCCGGACTCCAAGCCCGTAGAATGAACCGATTCAATAAAGTTTTGGGTCCACGGTGTCGGTGAGGCAAGGTAGAGTGGTAGTGAGCAATCACAAGATACCACATGTCATTTTCATGTTCCTCCAAGTGGCCAAGTGTCACACATTCTAGGAACTTGAGTGTAAAGGTAAGGCATGCAAAATAAATAAAAAATTTGGGCCTTATTACAGATCAAATTCAACATAGGGTATTTGCCAAACAAATTACAGGAGATTTGCCATTCGATTTCCAACTATTTTTAATATTTTTTACCATTTTCACCGAAAGAATGAAACAAGTTACAGGGATATTCACCAAAACCATGAAACTAGTTACAGATATATTCACCAAAACCATGAAACTGGTTACATGTATATGCCATG
Source organism: Taxus wallichiana var. yunnanensis (assembly GCA_018340775.1). NCBI lineage: Eukaryota > Viridiplantae > Streptophyta > Pinopsida > Cupressales > Taxaceae > Taxus > Taxus wallichiana. The sequence goes on from CM031240.1 coordinate 114,622,922, forward strand.
ATTTCTATAAGTTTTTTTAGGGGGTTCTTAAAATTTTCCTTGACCCCGAAATGGATTCATTCTCAAGGAATCAATATAAATCAAATGAGGCTAAAAATTCCAAGTGGAATCACTTGTTCCAACAATGCTTCCAAGGCCAATGAAGAGGAGTAGAAAATAGGTCCTACCAAGGGAATGTATCCCGAGAGTACCTTAGAGATCAAGGGCAATGATAAGGTTGCGAGAGATCCCATCACAACAAAAAAAAAGTTTGTATACGATGGATCAAGTGTGAGACTCAAGGTACTTCCGAACCTAAAAAAACTTAAAATATACCATAACTATAGATCCTCGATCCCTTCCATTAATACCAAACATTTCTCGATCATTCTTGGTGAAGTGTTTTCTTATCATTCCTATTGATCAAACTCAAATCACCTCATCATAAACTCCTCCACCCTCTTCTCCCCCTAAGAAACAAACGTTTTATCAAACATTCATCCCCTCCTAGGGTTTCCACTCCTTCTCCTCTATCTTCTCCTTCTAAATCTACCAGGTCCTCTACCTTCCTCTAGTCCTATTCATACCATGTCATCTACTTTTTCCTTCAATATCCATTACAATCACTTAGGTTATAATGAATAATTATTCTTTGGTAACCATCCCCGATTCACCCACTTCTCCGGATCAACAAAAAAATGGTCTTATCTCTAGTGAATCCAAGAGTCCCCGATTGGTTAGGAAAAGTGGTGTAGAAAAAGAGGAAATCCACGATACATGACCAAAAATTATCAATTTTAGTGCCTTAAACTTAAAGGTGGTCTTCCATATAGTAAAGAAACTAAAAACGATTTCAAGGATATTCACATATGAGAAAGGGGGAATATTCACATAATTATTTTTGTCTCTTATAGACAAGGGAAAATATGAAATCTCGGCTCAAGAATATAAAATCTCTAAATTTCACCTCGGGAAGATAACTTAAGAAGGATCCAAGTAAGAAGTGCATTCTACCATTAGTACCCTCTTTGAGAAGATGGATAAATATTAGGCCTCCAAGGATCAATTGAAAGACAAGGTTGATTAGTTTATGAATATGGTTCAAAATATGATCATGCTTATCCATTCTTCCAGCTGCTTTAAACCTAAACCTTAGATGACTAACTCGATACACTCAATATAGTTGAAGAGATAAGGTGTATGTGTTGAACTATAAAATATTGTTGTGAGAAATTTATTGATAAGCACAGAGATTAGTTATAGATAGTATGAATATCCATGGAGATATTTCCTCTTAAATCAATATGAAAAACAAGACCACAAATAGGTTTAAGGATAAAATCAACTTACTAAGTCAAGTATTTTCCTGAAATTAAAGCTTTCCAAATGGTTAGCATTGATACCCTTGTGGCGAAGGCATCTTGAGTGAGGAACAAAGAGGACATCAAATTGAGATCATAAGCACTTTGTAAATTTCAGATTCGGATCCTCAAAGAATGTGTTGAGAAACTCGAAGGATTCCAAGAATGAAGGATTCGATGTTGTTCATGACATAGAATATTTCATTCAAAATATTACTTTTTCTTTATGTGATAGTCAAACTTTCACACATAGCTAGGGAAATCACTAAGAAATTCAAACAGACGATGAATCAATGAGTCGACTCTTGGCATTTATTTCAATTTTTCCTCTATAATACTTTTTCCTATATCAAAATGCATTAGACAAATTGACCAAATAATTGAGGATGAATTGTGAAAGGTGGTTATTCATATGATTGATATTGAAATGGAATGTCAAGTAAATGACATGAACATAAGTAGCATGAATAAAGATCAAATCAAAGATATCTTCTCATGTTTTGATGTGTATCGAGCAAGGACCCAAATTGAAAAAGAAAAAAATTAGTGTAGAAGAACCTAAAAAAATAAGTGCAAAAGGAAGTAGTTGAATTTACAACAAGTTAGGGGAATGGAAATGTGCAATTCCAATAATATTATATATTTTTCATTGTACATTTATTTTTTTGTAAGTTGCAAATTACCTTTGTCAATTTATAGAGCCCTTAGAAAAAATGACTTTATCGATTCCCATAGTTCTACATTACAATAGGTACAATGAAAAACAAATACAAAGGGATTTCAAGAAATTTTTAGCACAGAAAGACAAAATAAAAGGACCAAGAAGGGAAGATCCAGGACTCGTAATCAAACTCCCTTATATACAAGGCCTCACAGATAGCATTGCAACAATTCTAGCAAGAAAAGGTCTCAAAGTAATTTTTAATCTGTTGAAAACACTAAGAAATATCATGGACATGGCAAAAGATCCTCAAGACCCCAAATTATACGGTGGAGTATACTCAATCCCTTGCTCATGTAGAAAACAATACATTGGAGAAACATGAAGAACATTAAAAACTCATATAAAAGAGCATATTGCAAATATTTTCCATGACCAAATTACAAAATCTGCTCTTGTAGAACACTCCTCCAAATTAAAACATCATATTTGCATTGAAGATACAAAATTGATTGTGAGAATTGACTACTAGAGGGAACATCAAATCCAAGAAGCCATTAAAATAGAAACTTTTTTGAAAAAATTGAATAAGGATGATGGATTTATCCTAATCAATATTGGAAGTATGTGTCTCTTGTGTTGTCATTGATGTCAAAGTGGTCTAGGTGATCTAGGTGTGTTGGCTAGGTGATTTAGGAGTATGGCTAGATGATCTAGGAATATCCAAAGGTGCATACGTGTGGCTTGAGTCTCTCAAAGGTGGTATGAAGGTAAAACATGGTCTATGAGGTAAGTGTAAGGTGTTAATGTGTCTCAGTAGCAGGTCAATATGGTTAGAAACATGAAGAGACATGTAGGTCTAGGCTTACTTCTGGTCCTAATTCAAGATTTTGACATAAAAACATAAAATTTGAATCAAGACAAAGCATCGAAATCATGGTGAAGAAGAATGAGCACGAACATCATACAAAAAAAAGAAGCATAAGGACAAAAATCATGGTTATAAGGCATGGAGATGGGCATTCTAGAGTGTTTCAGGATGCTATAAGCTTGATTTGTGAGGCGAGTCCACTAGAAGCCCGGAAATGGTTGGTATATCTAGATCAAAGGTTCTAAAGGTTAGATATGAATATATTAGCATGGTCAAGTTCTCTTATAGTGATTTTCATGTCATTTAGTTGAAGAGTTGCATTAGCTTAAAATCGCCCATTTAGGCCAATTTCTAAATCTGGTGAGGTGTGAGAGGTTAGTATAGGTCATGGAAATGTCATGTAAGCATGGTTGTAACCTATGAATTGTGTATATAGCATGTGTGAGAAAAAATAGGGCTTGGTTTATCTCCTACATGCGAAATTCAAAAGTTATCCAAAGTTGCTCTTGAGAACTAGTATTGTAGGCTAAGGTAAGTGAGATAGGTTTTAAGAATACAAGCATAACTATGAATAACCAACACATGGAAGTGTAGAGTGGTTTCATGTGGTTCTCCATGCCAAATTTCATCAAGTTCTAAAGAGGTATGTGAAAGTTTTGTAAGCCTTACTAAAATTGGTTCTTTAATAAATTCAAAATGAGCTACTTGGATTCTTAGCATCCAAGAAAAATTGTCGAGCCTTCTTCGGATAAATTATAGAAGTAACTTTTGAATATAACTTCAATCATGAGCTTCTATAAAAATTTTGAGGAATATTGTGTGAGAAATAAGGAAGTTATGAGCATCTTTCTAACAATGTTGTTTGTCTTCCAGACTATCTTCTTGGAACAGTAAGCACAATTTGAGTAGTTTTGACTTAAATTGACTTATGCAAGATAGTGAAGCATCTCGAGATTGAATAATACTCTCTCCATATCTTCTTGGTGGTAGTTGTGTTATTCAAGTATACAAGTATTGTATGATTGTACAATGTTGTGTAAATTGTGTACAATACTGATCTTGTCTTATTAGAATGCAAGATAGTAATCTACCTCCAAGGATCAACATGAAGCAGAGCTCCTAAGTTGTAAGGTATTATTATGTTATTTAGTTCATGTTTCAAGTATGTTGTAATTTTAATGGGTCCTTTCCTCATAACTCATATCTCTAAAGGTGTTGGAGTAGTTTAAAGACCTTGTTGAAGCATGTAAAGACTATTTGAGGTGTCAAAGTGAATTTTTGGTTAGTAAATGATCTTTGGGACTCTGGAACATGGCATGTAGTATCACAATGGTCCTTTCAATAAACTCAGGAGTATTTTTCAGAATGTGTGTCTAGGTCTCCATGTTTGGAAATTGGTTGATCAATCTTCTTTTGACCTCTACATATTGTACCAATAAAATCGAGGGCAAATTTCAAGAAGTTAAAACTTTTGAATGTTTGGAGATTATTTAAGACACTTCCATAGGTAAAAAGTAGGTGGAATCCTTAAGTTTCATTAATAAATGTTTAAAATATTCATGGTTAAAGCCTTTCGGGCTAGCTTATGTAGGTGAAACCCCGATTCTAGGGTTTGGAAGATGTTTTCATTCGAAGCTCGAATTCTACCCAGAAAAAATTCTAGAAATTTATACATTTATTTGTCTACCTGATACGAGTCTATTGCAAAAATAATTACTTGTTTTCACTAATAATTCAAGAGAAATCAATGACAATTTTTCTCCAAGTTCATGTTCCATTGTACAGAGATATAAGTGAAGTGTTTGATCTGTCTTTGTTGTTGTAAACGATTCAACTTCCTATGAAGAGGCTTGAGATGACTAGGAAGTGATCTACAATCATAAATATGGGATTTATTTGGTTTGAAGTTACAAATCACTTGTGATAGTATCTTCTTAAGATCATTCTAAACATTGTTCGTGTTCGGGGTTTCTTCTCGGATGTAAATTAGTGTGGAAAACAAATCAAATCACCATGTCAAGCTTTGAAAAGCTAGGAAATTATTCAAGGAACATAGTAATATGGTTATCTTATCTTGAAGGAAAATAATAGTGATGGGTTGAATGTAAAATTAATCTATTATAGTCTAAAACTCAAATAATTGACAAACTTGTTAAGCTTCTTCATACCTAGAGAAGGTAAATGGTGTGAGACCTTTTTAGTTTGAATTGAGCACATCATTATTGGAATTTGAAAATTCATAAACAATTGAAAACTCGTGATATGCTCTCCAAGTTATTTGAGAGAAGGTGGAAAGACGTCTTTTTCTTTTTCATACAAGTCAGTGTGTCAAATTCTTGTTGAACTTCTAAGGGAAATGTGAAGAGCTAAAGTTGTATGAAGAGCTCATAGAAATTGAGGAAGAAGTTTGAAATTTGAAAGATGACTTTATGGACATATTATAGTGAGTTGTAAATTTGAATGGTATGTGAACAAACATGAGAAGCTGAAATTTCATGAAGAAGAGTGATGAAGAGTACAAAAAGAAAATTTTCTCTATATGTTAAGGAGATGAAAACCCCTTTTCTCTTCTATTGAAGAAAACTTTGTTGCAAAGCAAAAAGTCTTGGGCATATCCCAAACCCCCTGAAGTCTCTTCTAGGTCAATAGTTGGTTGTAGTTTCATGAGGAGGATGTGAGTGAAGCAAAAATGGTGAAGTCTCTATTGGATGTGATCTTATTTGAAGAGTTGTAATTTTATTTGAATAACAATAAAGAAGGTTTTTAAGTATATCTTGTGTTCTTGATGTGTATGCATTTATTTATGAACTTTATCTAATTTTGATCAAGCATGAATGTATGTGATTCATGGGGATGTATGTTTGATGTTTGAAATAGAAAAGTGAAAAGTATATTAGGGACTTATTCACCCCCTCTCGGTCCTTTGTCATTTCTAACAATTGGTATCAGAGAAGGCCCTTATAAGCATATTTAACAAGATAGTGATAGATCTTTGGGGACAAGGATGAGAGATCTTTATTACATAAGTTGGGAAGTATAGATCTGTAAATAGAAGATGGAAAAATTATGTGTATCCCATGAGGAAGTAATCAAGTATATACATATTTAATTCAAGGAAACCTAGCTGAAAAGAGAGGAACTGAAGAAGGAGTTAAGAACCATGACAAGCAAGGTATTATCTTTTCAAGAGAGCTCGGAAAATTTGAATAATATATTAGGAAAAAAAAATGCATGTGGTGATAGAACAGGCCTAGGTTTCATAGAAGATTCATGCAGTATAGAGAAAAATGAAGGTGAATCAAGTCAAGGATCAAATGGAAAAATGCATTCAAGCAAGGGAGATAGTTCAAAGCTTTCATCTCATGGAAGATCATCCATCGACATCCAAATGCATATAGACATGTTGATTTTCATGGTAATTGCTACAAGTGTGGTGCTTATGGACATAGGGATAGTATGTGTAATTCTAATGTTGAAAAGAGAGAAGATTCTAAAGAAGAAACTCAAGAACATCACTCTGAAGGAAAAAGAAGGAAGAGAAAAAATTAGGTCAAATATATGGAGCTGAATGTTATCACTTTCATGAGAAAGGACATCTAGCAAATTATTGAAAAAATAGCCATCAAACATAAGGAGGTATGTAAGCAAGTTCAATGGTTATTGTTATGCTTGCAATGAATATGGACACAGGGATTTTGAGTGCAAAGGAAAGAAATTGAATGCTTTAGGTGCCACAAGGTAGGGCACATTGCAATGTTTTGTGATGCAGGTCAACTAAAGAAAGAAATTCAAAGACCCAAGCAACAAGCTCAAAATACAAGAAGAAGGGAGAAGCTAGTCAAAGTGCTCAAAAGGATCCCAAGAAGGTGACTAATCAAAAGGAGGGACCTACTGTGACAAAAGTAGAATCAGAAAAAGAAGAATCAGTCAAGGTGCAAGAAGAAGGCTTGAGACCTTATTAGGTCTCTCATCAATCTCCTCCATGGTATATAGGTGTAAATGAAGCTTTGGTGTGAGGGGGAGTTGTCTTGGTTAAGTGTGTCTCCTCCATGTTGTCAAGGTATGAGTTCCTAAGTCTTTTTGCAAGTTTTTATGGATCTAAGTAATTGATCTTGTAGTATGAGTCAAGTTTCTATGTTTTGGTGTCTTCATGGGTGCATGACTGTGTTTACAAATCATTATTTGCATTATCAAGGTGTATTCTTAGTCTTTGTGACTCAGTGTGTATATGATTCGTGATAATGTCCAATGAGAAGGTTGTTGTGTCTTGTTAATCATGGAAAGATCCTTCTTTGATATGAGTCTGTAATTGGAGTTGGTTAGAGAATCCATGATCTGCATGGTATATCATAGAGTCTATTATGAGTCAATAGGTGTATGCATGTGTCTATGATGTGTGTGAAGCTTGAAGTGGTCTCAAAGGAGTAATATATGGTGTGAGAGGTCTCTCTAGGTTCACATTATCATTCATTGTTGAGACATGGTCATTTTTGAATTGAGTCTTATAAAGTTTCATCGAAACTTGTGTTATGAGCTCCAAATGTTGTAATTGGTTCATTGCAAATTCTTAAGGATGTTATTGTGCCATCATGAGGGTTAATCAAATCTTTTAATGAGATGATGATGATAGGGGTAACCGTGAACAAAGGTTGACACATTTAGCTCAAGAGTTTGTATAAATGAAACCTAAATGTTTGAGTCCTCGTATGATCCACAAAGGTTAAATATTCCAAAAGAAGGACTAAACATTGCTAAGTACTCTTAAAAGGTAACTCAAAAAATCATGAAATTCAATCCATTTTGAAAGTATAGGCATATAGTCATCGGTTGGAGTCAAGTGTTTTTGAAGAAAATGTTAGAGTAGGTATTTACCTTAGCTCATGTTCACTAGGTACTTTATTTACCTTTATTTTATTTATCCTCACCCACTTATGTGTGTGGATATTTCTTTCATCTTATTTAGATATTAGGATATATTATCTAGTTATTAGGTATAGTTCTTTCCTTAATCTATGGTATTGACTAGTTCTTTCCTTGATCTAAGGTATTGACTAGATCCTTGATGTCTAGTTCTCTCCTAAATTTATGGTCTTGACTAGTTCTTTGATGACTAGTTATATCCTTGATTTATGGCTTGATCTACGACTTTGACCGGGTTCTTAGACTGTCATTCCTTACTTATTTAAGCAAGGCCCATTCTCAATGTATTGCATTGAGTTCCATAATAATATATGATATTGTTGCTCATTTGTTTGCAAAGGTTTTATGTAAAGCTATTCTGGCGAATTGCTTTCATCTTATTGATCATGGTGTTTGATTAACATTTGTGTTCTTGGCTTGGTATGATCTGGTTATCGTTCCTTTCATGGTATCGAGAGGAGATTGTTGTTGACATCCGTCTGTAAGTTTTATTTTGCAAATAAAATATTTGTATATTCATATATTTGAGATTTGGTCGTATTTTGTTGTTGCGTGTATTTTTATGCAAAATAGAGGCTTTCATTGGATCCAGAAGGCGTGAAAACCCTAAGGGTGACTGTAAATTTGGCCATTTCTGGAGGCAGTCGTTTTTGTGGTTTTTTTATGGTTGCAGTGAAATGCACATGATCACCTCGGGATTTGTGCCACACGGTTAAGAATCCGACGAAACATTTTTTTGGGGTTTTTGATTTCGCGAGATCTACATTTGGTTATTCTAGTATGGTAGATCATTTTCAGATTGCGTGCGAAAGAAATTTGGATCTTTCCTTTTTGGCAGGGGTCCACGGATGTTGTGCACGTTTTTGCTATTTTGGGTAAATCCGTAGGTTCTATTCAAACACCCATTAAAATCCTTAGCCCTTGGTCATATGGTATGGTCATATGAGGGCTTAAAGCTTGTGATTCCTACTAGTAGGTGCTTAAATTCTTTAATTTTATTTGTGCGGTGAAGGCAACAACAATTTATTTTGTTTTAGTGGCACCTAAAATAAATAATAGAGCAAAATATTAAAAAGCTTGTAACTTTTGATCGATAACTTGGTTTTTAGTGCCGTTTTTTACGAAAGTGCATGTTTTTTTATGCTCTTTCCATTGGAAATATTTATTTTGATACTTGCACTATAATTATAAAGTTCCAAATATGGAGGAGTGTTGTAATCAATTGTGGATGTAATTTCAGCTGAGCCCGACGTCCTAAATTTTTGGGAGTTGCAATTTGTACCTATCATGGATTATGAGAATGATATGCTTTTCTCTGAAGTATGTGGACTTCAAGAGGATATTGTAAAATTTGTGGAAGAAAATAGATTGCTCAAGAAGTGAAATTCTCTTCTACAATCACTCATTCACGATAAGGATACAATAATACACTTCCTGCATAACAAACTTACTAGCCTACAGCATCACCATCATATTGTGGACAACCACAACCATGCTCCTAGTCCACTTATAGCTATTGCTCCTGAACCCACTGACATTGATTTTTCGGTCTTTGAGTCTGTTCCTGCTCTTGATGCTCATACACCTATGAAGTTTGTTACTGCATGCTCTTCCACATCTGTGCCTATTACAGTACCACATGTTGTGTATCCTACTTCTTCTCAACTGCATGGATTTTTTTGAGAAGCATACCACTGCATTCAGATCTCGCATGCTCCGTTCTATGGGTCTCACTAGTAGAGTCATTGGTAGACATTCACATGGTATTGTTTCCTCTATTCCACATGTTAAGTGGAATTCTCGTCATGGCATTGGTTTTCGAGTAGATACTTCATTGGGATCACACATTAATAGAGCTCCTTTTTTGTTCGCTCGACTCTTTCTGAGGATCATGAGCAACACATGAGTTCTACACCTTTACTCAGGCTTGAGAAACTCCGAGATTTCAGCTATCAGACATGATCAACCCGACACACATTCGATGTTCTTTTGCATGCACCCATTGTGCATTTTGCACCAAGTCATATGCAGGCATATTCTTCATCCATCCGTGTTGATTTGGGGTGGATATCTGATCACTTGTGGAGGTGATATAGGAATTCATTGAGAGGACTCTACAAGCGTGGCTCCTCCACCATTAGGCCTCTTGCTCCACTTTCTATAAATTATGCATTGTGATGCTCCTTCTCTTGAGCATTTTTCTTTAGCAGGTGTAGTGTATCTCTCTTGTTTGTTGAGATATTTTGTATATGTATTTTCGACACTTTTGGCATGTTGACAGTCTCTCTTATGGGGGAGCTATTCTAGTGGATCCCAGTGTTAGTTTGTCTAGTGTTCGAGTAGTTGTTTTGACAACTCATATAGATTTGTAGTGTCACTCCACCCATTCAACAGTATGGGAGGGTGTGGTGTTGATCCTGCTTCTTTAGGTTTCGTGTCCTTGCCTTGTTACCTTGGCTTTTCTTGGATCATGACACTTTGGATTTTGTGTCCTTGCCTTGTTGCTTTGGTTTTGTTCTTGGATCATGGCACACCTATTTGCAGCAATTGATCGAATTATGTTTGGTGTTTTTTTTACACTTTCGACATCACTCCGTTGACAGTCTCCTTGTATGGAGCCATTTTGGTGGAGCCCAGTGTCAGTTGTTTTTGAGTTTTGTGATCAAATAGTGGATTTAGACCATAGTGCACATCAAACTTCTTCAGCATTGTACGATTTTTTGAGCCGAGCTTCTTGGGATGCCTTGGAGCGGATCTTTACTCTCTTTACTTTGTTGTTACTGGTTTTGGGTACCTTGCGGTGTCCCTTTTTCCCCCAGTTATTGTACATGAGTACCTCATCAGGCCTAGTTGTTGGGAATCATACTGTGGACATGCCACTTCTATTTTGGCCCCTAGCTTCACTTGAGGGGGTGTTAGAGTAGGTATTTACCTTAGCTCATGTTCACCTAGGTACTTTATTTACCTTTATTATATTTATCCTCACCCACTTATGTGTGTGGATATTTCTTTTATCTTATTTAGATATTAGGATATATTATCTAGTTATTAGGTATAGTTCTTTCCTTAATCTATGGTATTGACTAGTTCTTTCCTTGATCTATGGTATTGACTAGATCCTTGATGTCTAGTTCTCTCCTAAATCTATGGTCTTGACTACTTCTTTGATGACTAGTTATTTCCTTGATTTATGGCTTGATCTACGACCTTGACTGGTTCTTAGATTGTTATTCCTTGCCTATTTAAGCAAGGCCCATTCTCAATGTATTGCATTGAGTTCTATAATAATATATGATATTGTTTCTCATTTGTTTGCAAAGGTTTTATGTAAAGCTATTCTGGTGAATTGCTTTCATCTTATTGATCGTGGTGTTTGATTAACATATGTGTTCTTGGCTTGGTACGATTTGGTTATCGTTCCTTTTAGAAAACTCGAAGATTAAAATTTGAACAAGTCCTTGTCGAGAGGATCCCAAGTGTGATCATTCCATCCAAAGATGCATATTTTCCTCAAATGTTGACCTAAATACTTATGAAGTTCTTTCAAAATCTAAGATGAAGAATTAAGGCTAAAAGAAATTGTTACGAGCTTAAATCACCTAAACAAGGGAAGTGAATAGTGTTTGAAGACATCATAAGCTTAATCTAAGGAGTGTTTTGTTGCAATGTATTTTCTTCAAGAAAATATATTAAAAGGTATTGTACTTTAAATGTAGTCTTGAGTTCGGAGTGAAACATCACCATCAAGGTTTTTGGAAGTCTATGTTGAAATTTCTTGAAAGGGATGATTCTTTTAGGCACTGTCAAAAGTAAATGTGCATATGCAAATTATTAAATAAAATTTTTGTTTCTATGCAAAGTTTTGGAACTATTCATGAAGGCTTTGAAGAACAAACCTAGGACATGTTTTCAAACAAGTAATTTTGAGACCTAGGCAAGGGTTTCAAGAGGTGTGGAGGCATAAGTTTGTTTATCGAGGTGGCAAGATGGTATGTTGAGTTCCATCCATTATGCAATGTGTCACAGTGATGTATGTGTATCTCGGATGTTGCATGACCTTATAAATGATCTTGGTTCTCATATTGATGTAAAGTGAATTGACTATACTATCATAATGTGAAGATTCACTCAAGTTTGGTGTCATAAGATATGTGTATCGAGTTCTTGTAATGGATAAAAACTATAAATGGTTAAAGAAGGATAATATGGATCTGTGAGTGTAATGGTAATTGTTGTATGATTTCTTATAAAGTCAATATGACTATGAGATTATCAAGTCAATTTCAAGATTAATGAGATATGAAATTAGGTCCTACAGGGGTTTTGGGCCAAAATTTGGTGCGTATCATCCTCACAAGGAGGACTTGAGGATTCAATAGGTTTGAAGTTATATGAATTTATACCTTTTCATAATTTTCTAGCAATATTTTTTTGACAGTCTCTTGTACCAAAAGGTCTAATTGAGATTGGTGAACTCTTACTAATTGAGTATGATCCTTTTAGGTTAAGTCTTCAAGGAGTCTAGAGGAGTTTATTTTCTTAAAAGGGTATTCAAATCTTGGTCAACATCCTCTTGAATATTAGTACATCAAAATTCATGAGTGATTCTCGTATTGCATGAGTTAGAAGACTGCGTGGGTGTATCTCATGGTGTGATTGCATTATTAAGAAATTATAATGAACTTTCAAAGCTCCCTGAGTTTGAATACAGTATGAAATACATGTATAAGTGAAAGCTAAAGGTCATTTTTCAGTGTCCTCAAGGTCTTGAATGCATGACTAAAGTAAGAGATACTTATAGAAGCAAAGTTAAATATTTTCTCGAGTTGGAGGACATTTTTTGAGTGTTTTCATCCATCAAATAGCTCTACAAAGGACTGCAATTATTGCTTTTAAGCCTAAAAAGGATTCTTTCACAGTGGTGGATGTTCTTTGTAATGGTTAAGTCAATTTTTCATAATGAATGCATGATAAAGGTGTCAAAATATAACCCTACATGTTGTGAGGACTTGACAAGATAAGAACAAGGATTTCAAAGAAGGATATAATGTTACATGAAGGTGATATTGCTTTGTAAGGTTGTGTAAATGATTGATGAGTGGTAATGCACTATGTCCTTTCTCTTGAAGAATTTGAGTATAGTTTAGTAAATTCTCAACCACTGAAAGCATGCTACATGTGTTAGTTGATTTGTGACATCTTATGTTGAGCTATGTAAAGTGACTAATGTGTTTTTCCTCTATGGTATACAAGGAGAGGCTAGGTTCTTGATGAAGGCTTAATCTATGTAAGCTCATAGTTTTGAGTTAGGCATGAAGGAAGGTCAGAGATATCTTGCATAGGTATTCTCAGTCAAATGAAACATGGTGGTTCAAGTGTGAAGATATGCTCTCAAAAGACACAAATTATGCTTGAAGAAGAAGGTGTGTTGCTCATCCCAAAGGCTTGTAATTGTATATGAATGAGCATGGTGATCCTGAACTGGTTTTCTCGAGGATTTTATCAACTAGTAAGAACTATGAATCATAGAAGATATGTGTTTATTCCATATTGGCCCAAGTGTTGAGTGTTTTAAGGACTATGTATGAGTCGGTCACATGTAAAGGAGAGTCAAAGTGTCAAAGTTTGGCATTTGGATCTATGTGTGTAAAGTGTCTCGAGTTGTGTCTCGGTAAGGGTAATGTTCAAGACTTGAATGAAGGACATCCTCTGAAGGATTTTAGTAAGAAGATCACAAAGTCTCAAACAGGTATATTATGCAGAGTTTTTAGCGTTTGTTAGTGATTTCAACATGATCTAAACTATGATGAGAATACAATATGCTTAGAAGTCCAAGATGTCAAGCCACAATACACACATGAGACTTCAAAAGTTTGGGGTATATCTAAAAAGTGCATCTACAAGTGATTAGCTTGTAGAGCACATAAATGAGAAATGACAATTGAAGAAGCATAGGTATGATTGAATAGTTATCTCTTGTCTAAGGATTATGAAAAATGATCACAATGAACCCATATGTAGTAAATGAGCTTCTACAGGATGTAAAGTGCCGTGTTGAGCCTATTTAGTCATCAATCAAATGTATGAGGAATCTCAAGGGTGTCTAGATACCTTGAAGGAATATGAAGGAAATTTGGCATAGAATATGAAAGCAAGAAGACTGTTAGAACATGGGAAGTTAGTTTTGAGATACTATGATTGTGGAAGATGTAAAAGTTGTTTATCAAGGTGTGTACAAGCTCTAAATGATAGGGGAGCTTGGGATTTTATCTCTTGAAGGTGATATAAAGGTTCTAAAGATGAGTGATTGTGGGGAAAGCTTAAAAGTTGGTTGAAATTACATTGAAAGGTTTGTTTAGGGACATGAGGCCTTAAGTGTGGTATGAAAAGCAAGTTAGTACTCCATTATGATAAATTTTTGCCTAGACAAAGATGGATTTTGGTCAAGCAAGATGGAGTGATGCTTTTTTATGCTCTTTTATGGCATTGTTGGCATGCTCATGGTGTTTTTTTCTCGTCTATGTTTAGCTATAGTGGTTTCTTGAAGCCTAAAATAGGGTTGATAGTGAAAGTAGCTTGTTTTGCATGCCTAGATGGTGGAATATGGTGTTTTAGCTCCAAATAAGGTGAGATAATTCTTATCTCTTGTTCATTGATAATGTTTATCTCTTTTTCATTGATAATATTTGATGTATTTCTCTTGTCTTGATGGGCTTGGTTGTCATTATGAGTCATTGGTTTCCATGTCAAGTCCATACATACCTTTTTCATAGATGTCCAAGGGGAGAAGTGTGCCAGAAGTAAGTGTGTGTGTGTGTGTGTGTGTGTGTGTGTGTGTGTGTGTGTGTGTGTGTGTGTGTGTGTGTGTGTGTGTGTGTGTGTGTGTGTGCATTCATGGTTGCCATCAATGTTTCTAGGATGGTTTCCATCAATGAAAAAGGGGGATTTTTTTGGAAGTATGTGTCACTTGTGTTTTCATTGATGTCACAGTGATCTAAGTGATCTAGGTGTGTTGGTTAGGTGATTTACGAGTATGGCTAGGTGATCTAGGAGTCTCAAAGGTGCATATGTGTGGATTGAGTCTCTCAAAGGTGGTATGAAGTTCAAAAAAGGTCTATGAGATAAGTGTAAGGTGTTAATGTGTCCGTAGTAGGTCAGTATGGTCAGACACATGAAGAGTCAAGTAGGTCTAGGCTTACTCCTAGTCCTAATTCAAGATTTTTGTAATACAAACATAAAATTTGAATCAAGAAAAAGCAGGGAAATCATGGTTGAAGAAGAATGATCTTGAACATCATACGAAGAGAATCATAGGGATAAAAGCATGGTTATAAGGCATAAATATGGGCATTCAAGTGTTTCGAGGATGTTGCAGAAGCTTGGTTTGTGAAGCAAGAGTCCACTAGAAGTCTGGACATGGTTGGTATAGTTGGATCAGAGGTTCTACAAGTTATATATGAATATATTATCATGTTCAATTTCTCTTACAATGATTTCCAAGTTAGTTAGTGGAATTTGTAGTTGAAACGGCCCATTTAGGCCGCTAGAGCTTGATGAGGTGTGAGAGGTTGGTACAGGTCATGGAAAGGTCATGTAAGCATGGGATAACTCTATTAATTGTGTCTATAGGATGTGTGATAAAAATCAAGCCTCATTTTATCTCCTAGTGGCAAAATTCAAAAGTTAGCAAAAGTTGATCTTGAGAACTTACAGTGTAGGCTAAGGTAAGTGAGATAGGTTTGAAGAAGACAAGAATAACTATGACTAACCAACACATGGAAGGTATAGAGGGGTGTAATTTTGTGCTCCATGAAAAATTTCATCAAGTTCTGAAGAGGTATGTGAAAGTTGTGTAAGCCTTTCTAAAACTGGTTCTTTAAGAAATTCAAAATGAGCTACCTGGCTTCTTAGCATCCAAGAAAAATTTTGAGCCTTCTTCGGATAAATCATAGAAGTAATTTTTGAAGATAACTCCAAGCATGAGCTTATATAAATTTTTTGAGGAATATTGGGTGAGAAATAAGGAAGCTATGAGCATTATTCTAATAAGGTTGTTTGTCTTCCAGATTGCCTTCTTGGAACGGTAAGCACAATTTGAGTAGTTTTGACTTAAATTGACTTGTGAAATATAGTGAAGCATCTCAAGATTAAATAAGACTCTCTCTAGATATTCTTGGTGGTATTTTTTTAGTCAAGTATACAAGTACAATATTGATTGTACATTGTTGTGCAAATTGTGTACAAATACGAGTCTTGTCTTATTTGAATACAAGATAGTAATCTACCTCCAAGGATCCACATGAAGCAGAGATCTTGAGTTGCAAGGTATTATTTTGTTATTTAGTGCATGTTTCAAGTATGTTGGAATTTTAATGGGTCCTTTCCTCATAACTCATATCTCCAAAGGTGTTGGAGTAGTTTAAAGACCTTGTTGAAGCATGCAAAGCCTATTTGAGGTGTCAAAGTGAATTTTTGGTTAGTAAATGATCTTTGGGACTCTGGAACATGGCATGTAGTATCAAAATGGTCCTTTAAATAAACTCAAAGTGTTTTTCAGATTGTTTTTCTAGGTCTCCTTGTTTGGAAATTGGTTGATCAGTCTTCTTTTGACCTCTGCACGTTGTACCAATAAAATCTGAAGGAAATTTTGAAGAAGTTCAAACTTTTGAATGTTTGGAGAATATGTAAGACACTTCCACAGGTTCATGGGAGGTGGAAGCCTTAAGTTTAATCAATAAATGTTCAATATATTCATGGATAAAGCCTCTCGAGCTACCTCTGCAAGTGAAACCCTGATTCTAGGGTTTGGAAGATGTTTTCATTCGAAGCTCGAATTCTACCCAGGAAAAAAGTCTAGAAATTTGTACATTTCTCTGTCTACCTGATATGAGTCTATTGCAAAAATAATTACTCATTTTCATCAAGAATTCAAAGAGAAATCAATGACAGTTTTTCTCCAAGTTTGTGGTCCACTGTACAGAGATAAAAGTGAAGTATTTGATGCGTCTTTGTTGTTGTAAACGATTCAACTCCCTATGAAGAGGCTTGAGATGACTAGGAAGGGGTCTACAATCATAAATATGAGCTTTTTTATTTGAAGTTACAAATCACTTGTGACAGTAGCTTCTTAAGCTCACTCTAAACACTGTGTAGGTTCAGGGTTTCTTCTCATATGCAAATTGGTGTGGAAAAAAAATCAAATCACCATGTCAAGATTTGAAAAGATAGGAAATGAATCAAGGAACACAGTAAGGTGGTTTTCTTGTCTTGAAGGCACATAACAGTGATGGGTTGAATGAAAAAGCAGTCTATTATAGTCTAAAACTTAGATAATTGACAAACATGTTAAGCTTCTTCCTACCTAGAGAAGGTAAATGGTGTGAGACCTTTTTAGTTCAAATTGAGTGAATGCTTATTGGAATTTGAAAAGTCATAAATAGTTGCAAACTCATGATATGCTCTCCAAGATCTTTGTGAGAAGGTGGAAAGACATCTTTGTATTTTTCATACAAGTCAAGTGTCAAATGCTTGTTGAACTTCTAAGGGAAATGTGAAGAGCTAAAGTTGAATGAAGAGCTCGTAGAACTTTAGGAAGAAGTTGGAAAGGTGAAAGGTGACTTGATGGACAAAGTACAATGAGTTGTAAAGTTGAATGGTAAGTGAACAAACATGAGAAGGTGAAAGGTCATATAGAAGAGTGATGAAGACTACAAAAAAAAATCTCTATATGCTAAGGAGATGAAAACCCCTTTTCTCTTCTATTGAAGAAAACTTTGCTACAAAAAAAAACTCTTGGGCATAGCCCAAACCCCTGGAAGTCTCTTCTAGGTCAGTAACTAGTTGTAGTTTCATGAGGAGGATGTGAATGAAGAAAAATGGTGAAGTCTCTATTGGATGTGATCTAATTTGAAGAGTTGTAATTTGATTTGAATAACAATAAAGTTCGGGTTTATAACTATATTGTGTGTTCTTGATATGTATGCATTTCTTGATGAACTTTATCTAATTGTGATCAAGCATCAATGTCTATGATTCATGAGGATGTATGTTTGATGTTTGAAATATAAAAGTGAAAAGTTTATTAGGGACTAATTCACCCCCTCTCAGTCCTTTGTCATTTCTAACAAGCAATACATGGAAACCATTATTACACTTAATAGAAAATTAGAGCTAGAGAAAACGAAAGGTCAAGCATAACGAAGACAATTCTTTCTAAAGAATAGGAAAGGTCAAGCATCAAAGGTTACTCTATATATTGTAATAATTTCTCTTTGGAGATAAAAATATCTCTCTGACGATGAGTCTTGTAGTTGAACTCGAAACGTCGAGATTTATAGTTTCAAATGCAATGTATCTAGAATATTCTCTTTCAAATTATCCTCATTGTCGAAGCCTTGGCGATTTCCCATAGTCCTGTTAGAACTTGACTTGTCTCTCATACATGTGCAAATGGACTTTGTCAAATTACAAGGTCCTATTATTAGAACTTGACTTAATATTCCATGCATGTAGTTATCATAAGGACATATCTTCCTTTTAATATTTGTGTTCAAAGCATTGTAAGGAGACTTTTTGCTAATAAAAAATTGTGGAGGCTTTGCATTCGATATTTTGAAGCACTCAAACTTTGCAATGTTTTTTAATCTTTCAATTATTATCGGTTCATATGTCAAATATATAATTAGCTCTTGTGATTCCGAAATTAAATTTGTGGATTATCATTGTTGTTAATTAAAATGTTTGTGTGATTAAGATAGGATCCACATTCACCTATTGGAAAACACGAGTTACCCTTCTCATTTCCTTCATATATTCTTATTCAAATACCTTCCTTCATTCCTTCTTATCTATATTTCCTTTCTTGAGAGTAATAATATTTTGCGATGAAACTCCAAACGCCTCGAGAGATAGTTTAGTGTGAGTGTTGTATATACTTCTTTTCATGCATTTTGGCTTTCAATAAAGGGTGCCTCCCCATATAATAGAGGAAGGACTTTGTCCCCTAATATTGTTGTCAAGGACTTTGTCTCATAACATTGTTGTCTAAAGCCCATATTTTACACATGACAAAATATATTGCCAACACACACGAACTTCTAGAAAATTGATTTCCTTCCTTGGAATCCTAATAGGGCGGTTAGGTTTGTAAAATGATAAGGAAAAATATTTGTTTTGAGTCTTGTGTTACACCAAGAGAAAAACATAACTTCCTAGATTTTTGGCGGGGTGTTCAATGATGTACAATATCAAAATCAATGCATCAACTATTATGCAATGCAATGTATACATTATATGGCTTATGATGCTAGAATGAATGCTTCATAGAGAAAAAAAATGCTTTAGATATACTCATACTCTAAATGCTTGAATTAATTATTTTCTTACAAATTCACATTTATGACATAAATGTTTCTCTTAATTGTCCTCAATACATTAATGCATGTGTGTATTTATAGATTTCTTGAACCTAAATGAGAACCTTATTGTCAAGCCAATACATAACAAAAAGGAAAAGTGACCCAAAAAAATGGGACCCTAAAATCCACTGATCCTAAAGAAAGGTTAGAAAAGACCATTCATAAAAAAATCCAAAGAACCATACATTCTCAGTTCTATGGGTCCCATAAACATATGTACATGAAATTTGAAGACCCAAAACCATGACTATAGAATTCTAAATAGAACATTGAAATACCAAAGAAAAAATGGAAAAAAATGGGGGCAGGGTAAAAACACAATAATAAAAACTTAGTTTAAACCAATAATCACAAACAAACGTATCAAAATTAGATGTTTACAAAACGTTACATTCAAAATAGTCAACGAAAAAAGACTAAACGATGAAAAGCTAGTACCAATACTTCAAAGTCCATAATATCTTTTACATCATAAAATCATGACTAAGATTCAATAATGGTTAAATAAAATCGCACAAATATTTAGTTCCTTTTAAAATATTAGTACCACCCAAGAGTCTATCTAATATTCGAAATGAGTTGGATATTCCTAAATTAGTTAGGCTATTCACTCGGTACCAGTCTCATGGAAAAATATGATAATCTCGAGGCCAAAAGGTGCTATAGAAAATAATGGAAAAAGACGTTGAGATTCATAGTCATATGGTCCAGTAAAATTGTCTTTAGCAAATCTGTTTTTGTGAATACAGGCTCCGGATTATACTGAAATTGGCAGTGGTTGCCACTAAAACGAAATATATAAGGAAATGTGCTCCATATTGTTTACTTTAAGTCAAGGTTGCATGTACTGTAACCACGATTCGTGTGTATATGAAGGACCAGTTTAAGTTAATTTAATTTATATGTTAATGTCTACTCACATTCAGGAACAGTTGATGGGACTGAAGAAAATTTAATTGAGAATTTTTTAAGAGAAACGTATAGAGCTGGAAATCAGTAAATGTATGTATGTAGTTTCTTGAGATTTGTAAAGTTGGTTGTTTGGAAGTAAAATTAATATTTCTTAAATTGTTTTTATGTAGAAGCTTTAATATGAGTTTTCTTTGTCAAAGTTGAAATTTCTTGTGAATAAACAAGGCAAACATCTCTGGTCCTCGTACACAATAAAGCTCTTCAAAGATCTATGGGAATCTCCAAAAGACAACGATAATTTTCCGTGAATCTCATAGTATATGTAGGGAACCTGAATACAAAATGCTCTTCATTTTTAGGATCTAGAAAACACAATCAACATATACATTCATCCCATGAGAGGTTATGATCATATTTCATCCGTAGTTGAGAGAAAACTTGAAACTGAGCTAAAGGGATCCTTAAGTATGATAATATTATCTTCTTCATGTACTCAGGAACTTGATTTCAATACTCATGAAAACAAGAACAAAATAGGGAAAAATGAAGATATGCCTCTAGTGTCCACACTTGAAAGAGTGATTGAGAGTGTAACTTTAAGATACTAATGATTGATAGGTTGAAAAATGATTATGCCTATTACTTATGTCTTGGTATTTAAGTCGATATGCATCTTCTTTACTTTTTAGTGTTTACTTGTCCAAGTCTTTTTCTCTTTTTTTGTAATTTATAAATCTTACTATCTAAATAAGATATACCTTTTCAACGCATCTTAAAATTCTTATTCATCCCGGATTAAAAAAACACGAATTAAATAAAACTTCATAATGAACCCTTCAAGTCAAGCTGGTAGTTGCCCCTACACCCATACCATCACTCTCAGTTGATAGTGTGATCAGGTCAGTCTCAAGCTTTCATCTATCAATTACTTTGACAAATGGTGGTATGAGCTCACCATATAAGTCTTCTTGCTTTCCTTATGGAAACGTGTGTATGAAGAAGGGACAAGATGAGTGTACAAGACACCGATGAAATTGAAAATCAAAACGTGAAAGTGTGGGAACCACTACACAATTTCTAA
Source organism: Taxus wallichiana var. yunnanensis (assembly GCA_018340775.1). Classification (NCBI taxonomy): domain Eukaryota; kingdom Viridiplantae; phylum Streptophyta; class Pinopsida; order Cupressales; family Taxaceae; genus Taxus; species Taxus wallichiana. The sequence goes on from CM031240.1 coordinate 114,644,124, forward strand.
GTCCTACGTTGATGCCCACATCAATCCATTGTATAAACCCAATATTACGGAAAGAACTGTTCCCACCAATCCCGAACTACAAACTTTCTTTCAAAAGTCTTCAAGTGACGAATACTGCAATAGTTGTGAAATTGCCAGTCTAAATGCAATTTAGATTCTGGGGTGGTTCTTGTGTCATAGATTGATTACGAGACTTTTCCTGTTTTTTTATTTATTTTTTTGGTTAATGGTTGGCTTTAGTATGGGTTGATCACTGGAGATTTAATCTTTAAAAAAAAAAAAAAAAATTAAATTGGATGTTTGGTTTTGATAAGAAGTTTTGGGTTGTTGATCAATAGGATTTTTTCGATATTTTCTTGTTAATACTGTAATTCATATCAAATTATGAGTTGATCAATAGATTTTACCTATGTTTTCTAGTTAACGAATGTTTCGTTTCATTACAAAGTCCTGAATTGATTAATAGACCTTTTATTTTTTTATTAATGTTTGATCAGCAAACTCTTTCAAGTCCTGGGTTGATTAATAAAATTCGTGAGGTCAATCATAGATTTAGTTGGGTTGATTAATAGATTATAGCTATATTTTCTTGTTGATCTTTAACTTTGGCTTGAATTTTCAGTTTCCTTCCTTATTTTGGAATATGCTGGATTTCAGTTTATTTCCAGTCTCGCTCACTTGCACCCTCGTGAGGTTGATTAATAGACTAGCTATACTTTTTTGTCGGTCATTAACTTCCGGCTTGAATTTTCAGATGTTTTTTTATTTTAGAATAGGCCAGTTTTCAGTCTATTTCCAGTCTGGCTGACTTGCACTCTCATGGGCTTGATTAATAGACTAGCTATATTTTCTTGTCGATCATTAACTTCAGCTTGAATTTTCAGATGTTTCCTTATTTTGGAATATGCTGGTTTTCAGTTTATTTCCAGTCTGGCTCATTTGCACCGTCATGGGGGGTTGATTAATTGACTAGCTATATTTTCTTGTCGATTGTTAACTTCGGCTTGAATTTTCAGATGTTTCCTTATTTTGAATAGGCCAGTTTTCAGTTTATTTCCAGTCTGCCTCACTTGCACCCTCATGGGGTTGATTAATAGACTAGCTATATTTTCTTGTCGATCGTTAACTTCAGCTTGAATTTTCAGATGTTTCCTTATTTTGTAATATGCTGGTTTTCAGTTTATTTCCAGTCTGCCTCACTTGCACCCTCATTACTGTTTTCACTGTAATGCGATAATGGATTTTTAATATATTAATATAAATACTTAATTATTAAAACAAAACAGGCTACTGTGTTACTTCCCCCTGTGCTGGCTCTTGATTTTTTTCTTGTAATCATTGCTTTCTTGTGCCTTACAAGATCAATAGCCTCGTTTATTTTCTATTAAGGGTTTGGAAAGATTATTCTCAAAGAATAAAAATCAGTTGCCTCCCTTTTGTATTGTTAAGGACACATGGAATTCCTTAAATGTATTCATCTCGAAATTCCCATTTTTATCAATGTAGCTGAAGTAGATTAGAACTGTATCAACTGCACATCAATGAAAGTAAAGGCAGTAACATCTAGATGGAAGTCCGGTACCATTTAGGGAGGAACAATTGGCTTCTACAACTTTTATATATATTCCATCCTCAACTTGGAGGCCTTTCCATCCATCAAATACTGTTAACTTTCTGAATCATTCTTAGTACTGAAAACCCCTTTGGGAATATGTTTTTTTATCATTGATTCCTTCATTTGGTCCAAAAATGATTCAGAAACAGGTCTGGCCATCCCTCCAATATGCTTTTTGCGACAAAATGATTCCTTCAACTGAGATTTCTTTCCCGTTTAGGGTCCTATAAACTATGACTCTTCTTGCAGTGTCTGCTAAAACTACAGAAATGTATCAGAAATGTATCAGAAATGTATCCATCATTGAAAATTTCTATTAAGAGAGACATGTATTATTCTCAAAATTCCCTTTTATATCAATGCAGCTGCAATATTTTTTATCTGTATCAACAGAATGCATATCACTGAAAAAAAGGCAGTAACATATAGATGAATTCATTTTTTTGGTAAAAATCTTGATACTATTTAGGGGAGGAAGAATTGGATTCTACTGTTTGTATATTTTTATTCAATATATTCCATCCTCGGCTTGGAGGCCTTTCCATTCATCAAATACCGTTAACTTTGTGAATGATGCTGGGAATGAAGCCATGCATCATTCTTCGACTTTGGTACTTAAAATCCCTTTAGGAATATGTTCCTATCATTGTCTCCTTCAACTGGTCCAGTAATGATACAAAACAGGTCCGACATCCCTCCAATAAGCTTTTGAGACAAAATGATTCCTTCAACTGAGATTTCTTTCCAGTTGACGGTCTACATGCTATGACTTTTATTGCAGTGTCTGCTAAAGCTACTAAAATCTATCCATGATTGAAAATTCTGTGCAAGGCTTATCAACTTCAAATTGCCTTTATAAACCTTTTGAGAGCGTTCCAGCTGTTGGGGATGGGGCTGTATGAAAGCTTGGATTCCCATACAAAATAAAATCACAGCCGCTCACACTTTCTGACAACAAAATTTTCATTGATCATCAGTGCCCATATATGAGAACCACACAGATATATTGGGCAATCCATGTTTCAGATTTAAAAGCAATGTCAACTTTCAACATTGACCATGACAGTGAAGTTACTCTGAAACTTCTGGTTTTCATTGTCTAGCAGAACATTCAGAACATAAACAAACCTAACTACTGTTGACATGTAGAGCAAATGCTTTCATATGACCGGGGATCTAAGAATGTTCCAAGTTTTGTTTTTGATTAAATTAAAATCTATGGAAAAGACAACATTCTAAAAGCTTTAACATTGAAGATAAATTTACAGTCTCTATATCTGTGAGGAAACTTGAGATTGTTAGTTAACTATTGAGGCTCGATTACATTTCAAATAATTCAATAACATAGCTCATAAGGTACTAATCTTTCAGAATTCTAATGTTTTTAGTTTCTTACCGGGAGTCTGGGACATGTTACCCACATGGCTTTTGCTTTTTGCAACAAGTGGCTTTTTTTTCCCTTTACTCCTGGCTTTAGTAAATAATGTCGTACATTTACTAAAAGTTGTAGAACTCATTTTCTTATCCCGTTTATTGACTGAACTCACCATACAACTAACGTCTTCAAATACTCTTTAGAGATATCATTTTGGTTCTCCTCGGTATGTTTCAAGTATGTAGTATATAGATCTGGGATATCTACCAGAAGTATTGCAGGTGGTTAATAACTTTATTTATTAACCCCTGTTTTCTTGAACAGTATGTATGATATCCACACATTCCTTGAACAGGATAGATAATGTTTTAATATTTAGGTTTACCGTTCTAATTTTAGTTCCATTAGAAATCCCTTAAGTGTTTATACTTTATAGTAACTCTTGTTGAGAGACAAAACCCCTCAATAAACATTCCAAACCATTGCAGCCATTCGCTGAACAGGAAGCACCGTGCCCATTGACACTTACCATCCCTGCATGGGTACAGAAACATAACCAGTCTTATTTACAATTAATATCATTAACTGAAGGTATCATTTAGTTGTCATTTGCACTTAATATCATAAATTAATGAATCTTTAAGTTGTCACATGAAAAAGGATTGTTTTGGATCTGCTTCATAACATTTCCAACCTGTATCCATATAAATCAAGTTGCCACGGCAAAATAGAAAATGGCAAAAGCATTATTTCAATCTGCAACTATAGCAAGAAGCACACTTACAGATAATAAAGCAAGGAGCAGCGATTTCAAATCTTCATAATATCAATATGTCATCCATTTTGTAAATAATTGTTAATGGGTAAGAAACTCTTTTCATTGCCCACAGACATTCATTTGCCTCAGCCATGGATACAAAGTATAAAGGATTACCTACTCACTACCCCACACAATACTAGATAACAGGCCTTGGACTCAGCTTAATCCCAATGGCACAATGTCTTGCTCTTCTTATCTTAGAAGAAAACACAATCAATCACTTGGAGGGCTCTAAAGCACAAGAAAACCCAAGTCACTGATCGGCAAATACCGTATGTATTCTCACTCAACTGTCCTACTACTATATAAAATATAATACCATCCTAACCAAAACTCATACTCTACATAAAAGTACTAGAAAATAAACGACCACCGTAGCCAAGGATTGTTACCTTGGTCAGTATACACCTCACATGATGTCAAAGTAAAACTTCGGGAAGCAGGATGCTTAGCGATTGCTCTAATATACTCATCTATAAAAATTTACTCCTACAAAATTTTATGTCCTAACCCATCTGAATTTCTCTTCAACGTCTCTTTTCAGACGTTGATCCAATTCATGGCTTCAAAGGCCACATCAAAATTAAGGTTGGGTATGTTATTCTCTTCATCCAGCAGCTCTTCGTCAAAAAGATCAAGGGAGTCTGGCAAGGACAGGATTTCTGCTGTAGAACTGGCATGACCCATCTCAAAAACTTGCCCAAACTCATTCAAGAAATACAAATCATGATATGTCAAATCACCAAATGTAGAATCCAGTTCACTATAGCATCGTTCACTGATAGGTGGAATGACAAAATCCACAAGAGGAGGACTGTCTTCAGTTATGTCAAGTTGCTGCTCCATGTTGAGGTCAAGTACAGTGTCTTCCAAAACGTTACAATTGTCTAATTCTAACAAGAATTCTTCACTAGAGCCTTGATAGGCATTATCTTCTAAAAAATCGGGTAAGAAATCCGAGGAGAAGCAGTAGGATGCTCTGCACTCAAGCACGCGAGAGCATCCTACATCTTCAGAACCAAAATCATCAACCAATGAATCAGAGGCAGAGGCAGAGGCAGAGGCAGAGGCAGAGGCAGAGGCAGAAGCTTCCATAACTGAAGCTTGATTTGGGATCCACTCTACATCAGATGCTTCTTCTGAAATACAAGAAAAGGAGGTAGAAGATGATGTCAAACAGCTTTCTACTGTGTTGGGCTTAATCTTGGCATTTGCAGCAGACCTTGTCACAACTGTTTTGATCGCTGTGTTGGGTGTACTGCAGATCCTCTTCTTCCGTAAACCCACAGTATTTGTCCAAGAGAAGTTAGTAGGAGCAGAGGGACCTTTAATTTGCCTAGATGCAATATCATAAGCCTCGGCAGCCTCTTCTGCAGTATCATAAGTACCCAGCCATAGCCTAATTCCTTTTGATGGATCTCTTATCTCAGCTGCCCATTTGCCCCATCGTCTCTGCCTTACTCCTTTATATTTGCATGTCTTCTCCGCTGAAGACATCAAGGTTGAGCTAGATTTGGGAAATCTCCCAGCTTTGAACCGCTCGTAAGCCTGCAACATTTTCTTCCCTTCTTAAAACCCCTCTTCGCTTTGGCCATCTTCTTGGATTTCTTATTGTGAGGGGTACAAAACTCTTTCCATTTGTACGTATACTCCTTGGAGCAAGTTGGAATTTCAACTTCATGTTCCTCTTCAGAATCTGATACTGCAGGCGAACAATCTATTGGAATGTGGATCTCTTGAACCAGTCTCTTAGGCTCGTGTTCCACCGCATCCTCATCACTTGAATAGTCTGTAGCATCTGGGTCAGTGCAGATTACTCTCAATTTCCTGGTGGCAGTGACCACCGGCTCAAACTTCAACTCTTCTGTGTAAACTTGAGTATTGTTACCCTTATTGTGATTCTTCACTTTCTTGCCTATCTTGGGTGCAGCAGTACACAGAGACTGAGGAAAAAGTTGAGCTCCAGGCATCTTTGTCTTGTAATTTAAATCCTCAGTCCGAAGCTATTTGGTTATGCCTATACCAATGAACAGAATCTCTGATTTCAACTTTCCAAGGTAGCCAGGTTGTTTTCTGCATAGCTTGAACCAGATACTGCGTACAACAAAATAGAATACAAACCAAAACATCATCAGTACACAACTCTGAGAGAAAACATAACAACATTGAAACAACAGGCATAGTTGAAGACATTAGTGTTAAGACTACAGATTACAACTACACACATGGAAAACATCCCACAATAGAGCTACAACAATGGTGGTCTGCAGAGTACTCCATTCAAAAGCACATGATAGCCCATACAAAGTATTCTTTAAAAGAACACACCCGCCTTAAACCATGCGCAGGACAGTAAGCATATACACGCCTGGAATTCAAGCCTCCAATCCGCACATACAGACCTGGAAAACAACCGTTCTAACGGAAAATATGGGCGTAGAAATCTGGGAATATACGGACCAGAAATATAAGCCTCGAATCAGAAAATACACATCTACAAGACAAGCCTTCACTCGGAACCTACGGAGTGATATTCCGTGGAAAAATGCATTCAACCTGAAACTGTATTGTCCTGAGCCTATAAAATAAGACTTCAACCTGAATGCCTACAGCAGAACCTATTTCCAATCTAACTAGAACAACCTTAAATTGTAGCCGACTTCTCTCCTGCACCCACCCACCTCCAATCTGGCAACAACACCCACTTCAAGCAGGGGATAAACCCACCCTTAAATCCTGATGAAAACCCACCCTTAAATCCTGACAAAAATCCCTCAACCATTCCCACTTCAAACTAACCCAGAAACCCCAAACACATACCCACAAAAACCTCTCTTAAATCTCGGCATGTCTTTATCAGAAAACATATACATAAAACTTACAACTTGTAACACGGGCAACATCAACAATCACAGCAAACGCCCTAAAAACATGACACACCAAATGCAGGCCTCAACCCACTAAAAAGAGTTATCCACAACACCCAAATCAGGGGAACCCAAATCAAAAATATGAGAAAAGATTTATGAAACTTACTATGTAGAGCAAAGGTTCAATGAGAGTGGAAGACTCCTGATTGCAGAGAAGGAGGCCAGGCCACAATACCACCACCGCCGAAAGAGAATGAATGCTAAAATAACACCGGATATGAATAGCCAGAGCTTCTGAGCTCCAACAGGAAATAATAATAATCTCGAGAGGATGTACTCGACATAAATCCAACACACACAGTACAATCACCACCACCACCACCACCACCAAACAGATCCACAACCAACTCACCGCACAAAAAAGTACCCTTAAAATCTAAGGACAGTTCTTCTGGACAAAAAGAAGAAATGAGTGGCCTTTTCTGAAGCTGAAGAAAAGAAGAAGAAGACGCTCTTCCTTTCAGAGCTCCATGAAAGAGGGCGAGCGAGCGAGGGAAAATGGGTGGCACTGCGGGTCAATAAAAGGCAGAAAGAGAGAGAGAGGCTCAAATAAGGTAGAGATAGAATGAGAGAGAGACACAGCACAGCACAGTCTAAGGCGCTACAAGTCAATCTGCTGGCCTTTTATTTTTGATTTTTTTTTGGATGGCTCGCCATAAAAAAGAAATTGCAGGGCTTTGTGGCCATGTCATCGTATCGGATCCGAAATGAAATCATGCATGATGCCATGCCATGTCGGATGGGCATGCGCGTGGAAAGCCATGATCGCATTTTTCCTTCGCGATTCCCGATGTCAAAATTAATTTTCCTGTTATTATTTGGCCGCTTTGGTCGTTTGATTTCGGTCACATGGGGAGAAAGGCTCAGCAACAGCTTTTACGCAGTGCTTCGTACGGGTCGCTACTGCTACTGTTTTTGACCGGGCGGCGGTGCCTCATTATTTTTCCTTTTATTTATTATTCGTCGGACTTACGGTACGCTAAAATAATTTATTGTCTCCACGTGTTTGACTTTGTCAATATCCGATTGCCTAAGTTTGGGCGTCCCAACGGTGAAGATTAATTCCAAATTATTCGGAATCAATCTAGACCTTTCTTGTTCTCCGCAATCCATTTTTATTTATTATTATTTTAATTTGAAAATGTGGTGTTCGTGAGTTAAATTGACGGCCATTTAGACGTTTTTCGTGATTTTAGACGTAAAATACTTGCAAATATTTTATAGAATCGTCACATGTGACTTGTATATTTAAAATGTGACCATCAATTTTTATAACTATTTATATATAAATTATATTAGTATATATCAAATATACTTAAATAAATGTGAAATACTTGTTTATAAATTTTATAAATACCATTATTTTGTATTTATAATAGACGTTATTAAAATTTTAGAAAATTTGTTTAATAGATATAGGTAGCCGTCAAATTCAACCCCTGGTGGTGTTGTTGTCATTTTTGTATTGATACTTTGAATTAAGCTGTATAATTTATTTAGTATTTTTGAATATAAATAGTGAATCAACGCTTCCAAATTACATTAGATAATTAATTATTATAAAAATATGACTCTATAAAATAACAATACATAAAAATAAATAGAATTAATATAAATAAATAAATTTTAACCAAAAAAACCAATCGATATTTTTTAAGTAATTTTAAAATTACAACCGGAATAGGTATATTAAGTAATTAATTAAATATAAATGGTGAACCAAACCTTTCGCATCACATTATATAATCTATAATTATAAAATAATGGCTTTATAAAATAACAATACATGGAAATAAATAGAATTAATATAACTAAATAAATATTAACCGTTAAAAACAATTTTAAAAACTTAAAAACTACAACCTAAATATATTAAGTAATTTAATTAATTAATTGCAATCGATGCTTTTGCATATTAATGCGGATTAATTGACTATATCAAGTGGACTTAAGCTAATCTACCACATTGAGTATATCGGTTTTGGGGAGTTGACAGTGCTTATTTAATCCAAGTTTTGAATCTTGGCTTCTTAATTATCGGGAGGATAAAGTTTGGAGTATAAACAATCATAACAATTTGTTATGATGAAGAGGATTCTATGTTTTTTTCATATTGAAATGTGAGAGTTGGTTCACTACTGTTTTAGAATGGGAGTCACATTAAAGAAAATTCAAGTCAAAATTATAGTGATTTTGTTGAACTATATTTTGATATTTGTTTCAAATTACAAGTCATTGTATTTTATTTTATGTTTATAGAAATGTAAATACAATCAAAAGTATATATACATAAAATTGTATATTCAACCTAATACATAATATGTATGTATATAAAATTGTGTTTATTATCGTAAATAAGAAGATGTTAACAAAAATTGTGTTTAGATAGAAGACGCAATAATTTATTTTGTGATAAACTATCATCATATACACAATAGAATATATTACAACTAACATAAGAAATATCATTTTAATCTTCTTTTTGGATGAAGGATAACTTTTACAATAATCCACATAATAAGTTTTTAAATCTTCATTTGAGATGTTGTATTTGTTCATTAATAACTTATTGTATTGGGTCAAATGTTTAGAGAGAAAAATATAAACGTTTGATATCAATAGGACATGTTACATAGAGATACCCTTACCATACCAAATTTACAATTTTCAATTTGCAACATTCTACCAATGATGACCAAATTATTAATCACTTCACATTGACCGAAGCTTACCTTGGTTCCTCTCGGCAATTTTCAAAAGTAATAATGGCAAAAGCATACAAAGCAATTACAAATTTTATATAGGAACTAGTGTCATGCAAAATGTTTGGCATGAAAAATTCAAAAATTGGTCATGACAACCAAACCCACACTTGAAATCCCCTTTCTCGGTCAATGTAAACCTTTCATCTAACCATCATTTCAATTGTTTACCCTACCAAGAGGAATGTGATAACATGATTTTCAAGTGTGTTTCATGTGTAGAGAAGTTTACATAGCTTGGTTCTTGAAGCTATTGAGATCTAAGAAAGAACAGTGCTCCTGAAGGCTTTAAAAAGGTTATTTTTGGTCTTTTTGTCAATGTTGAACACCCTCGAAGATGTGTATAGGGAGGATTCAAATCATCCAGGAGTTATGTGGGAGAGCCTTGAAGTTTTCCAAGCCATTTTAGGAAGATTTTGTGAAGAAAATTGAGTTTAGGAACAAGTGATGCAATATTGGGTCTTATTGGGCAATGCACTAGGAAATGTAGTCTTAAAAAGCTAGTCACCTTGTTTGAAATGTTTCGAGAGCCTCATGAAGTATCGGAAGCTCATACCCTAGGCATCGAAAAAGCTAATAGAGCCTACTTCATGGTGAAATGATCAAGGAATAATTCTAAGGGCATGAAAATGTGGGAAATTGTCATTAGTGCAGCACAAGAGTCCTTCTACAAGGTAGAACTTGTTCGACTTGTTTTCGGAGCCTCGTGAAAATTTAAGAGCCTAAAAAAATCTCAAATGAGGGTATTTTTAATGCTCTCCATTATCCATAAGTTTTTTTGGCTCGGTTTCATTGAAAATTATTCTTGCCACTCACCTCAGCGCACAGCTTGAGGAAAAATTGAAGGTATGGGTAAAAATTGTTGAATAATTCATTTTCAAGGCTTATAAATAGTCTCGTTGGATTCATTTACATGTTTTCATGAAGATTCATATATTGGTTGATAAATTTCAATAAGTTTTAACTCCTGAGCGAAGGAAACATTCTCGGGCAAGTTTGAAGTGTGAAGCATGTTCGGATGTAACATTTAAGTGCTTGGGCGCACTTTTTGTGTCCCCTTACACCTTGGACGCACATTTGAGGTGAAATTGCACCTCATAAGAGCTCCTCACTCTCATTGGTTGCTTTCCCAATGCAAAAACATAACATGGAACTCATAAAGTGTACTTTTTGGCTTATAAGAGTGTTTTAAGTGATGGTGGGTCCCATTTTCCTCCCTAGGCAAACTTTTTCACTCCCATTCCACCTTGGGCACACATTTGAGGTGCAATTACACCCCAAAAGTGTGTCATGCCCTCATTGGTGGAGATTTTGCATGCATACATGTCATGCCAACTCAAAAACATAAGAAAAGTGCATGTGTGTGCCATGTTTTCCCCATCCCTAGGTGCATGGTGCACTTCAAACTCCACCATACACCTTGGGTGCATTTGCGGTGCAATTTCACCTAAAAAGGTCACTTAAGTGCAATGGTGCTTCCATTCTCCACTTCTCCACTCCTTCATTCTCTCATGTGCATTCTCCACTTCAACCTCCACCATATAAATTCCATTTCCCATGCTCACCACAACTCATAACATTCAAACACAACTTAAAAACATAAATTCACTTCCTTGGCAGCCATTAAAGAATATTTTGAAGTTGGTTTATAACATTCAAACATAAAAAAATCTTTTGTGCCCTAAACATCCAAATCAAGTTTTGCTCATAACTCATGTTTCCGAACTCCATTTGCCACCAAATTTTAACCATGGATTCCTTGTGAGAACACCTTTAAGAAGAGTGTTTACATGCATCCATTGATGCACTCATTTATTTTTACATCCCCTTGAATTTTCAACCAAAAATCACCTTTTCTCATATCTACAAAAACATGGCAATTGGAATCTCTCAAAATTTGAGCAAAGCCTTGAAATGAAAAATGGAAACTTCTGCAATTGGTTTCGTTTTAATCCAATACCAAGAAGACCAATTTCTATTTTTAGTAAGTCTCTACCACATAGCTTACTAAAAATAGTAAGTTTGAGGAAAATATTGTTTCTAGTACCTCTAGCCATTCCTTCAAGTGCAAAACACTCAAAATTGGCAAAATTGACAAGATTGGCAAAATTGCTAAGAATGAACACCCATGTGTAACTTGCTAAAAATAGTAAATGATCAAGATGAACTCAAGATGGTCACATATTCTCTCCCTCTTCATTCCTTGTTGATTCAAGCTTTCACAAAGGTCAAATCTTCAATTTGCAAACAAATCCCTGTCTTCCCAAATGCGGTGAGCATAAGGTGTCTCAAAGTGGAAATGTCAATTTCGAAAGCATTTGCAAACCTCCACATATCACTAAGTGGTGACCATATCTCAAGATATTTCCTTATAGGAGTGATGCGGATAATTTTATTATTGCAAGAGGTTTAAAAGTTGATTCATGACTCAAGCGAAGAGAAGCCCTCTTGGTTCCCGAATTTGGTCTCAATGTGTATTTTGGTCCTAGAGGACATTTTGCTTCATCTCAGGCATAGTGCTTAGTCATAATGTGAATGACATTGCATCACATCTCTCTCCCTTTCACCCCTCTTACATTAATAAGGAAGTAGGCCTCGCACTTCATTGGTCACTATGTTCTCAAGGTGACAGGTGAAAAGATCATCATGATTGCATTGTGCAAGCAAATTGTTTCAAGTTCATTTCATATGGATGGTTGGTCAAGAAGGCATGGCAGTGTTTCATGGTTTGGAAGGATTGGTTCAAGTGAATGAGGGTATTCTTCATTATTTTAAATGGTCTATTGATCAAGTGCTTCTCACTTCTTTTCTCAGTGTACCCGATCGCTACTACAATTGTTGAACATTCAAGAGGAGGCTTCTCACATTGTAGAAGGGTCAAAGTTATTCATCAAGAGTTCATCACATAATTGGAGCACCATTGTAGAGGTCATCAGGATCAAGATTGGATCTTCTTCATGATCATATATTCTCCATTCTTCATCATTCAAGCTTAGAGCTTCTTCTCTCTCTCTCTCTCTCTCTCTCTCTCTCTCTCTCTCTCTCTCTCTCTCTCTCTTCCCCCTCTCCCCTCTTTCTTTTGTCTTTCTCTCTCCAAAAGTCTATTTCTTTGTTGAGAAGAAAATTTGTAAGAATTGACTTAAGTTACTTAAAGTTCTTTTTCTTCGTTGAGGATTTCATTTTAAGTTGAAAAGTCACATAGGGAAGATGAAGAGTCTCTTGGTGAAGCTATAATTTGGAATGGCTCCTCCATTCCAAAGGGTTGCAATTATTGCTTAAATGTACGTTGTTGAGATCTACCAATACTACATCAAGCAATAAAAGTTAAAATTCTTCTATCTTCTTTGTCAATGTTCCTCTACTCTCTCTACTTTCCAATTTTGTAAGCATTATGATCTTGTACAACCAAGAAGGAACTTTGTGTCCTTGATTGATAGATTTGTAGAACTTTGTGTTTCTTGTTTATTGGTCTTATTAATGGCTTGTATTATTGTGTTCTTCTAATTGAATGTGTACCTAATCTAGTTATTGTATGTGAGATCTATAAGCCTACTCACAATAGTTGATTCAATAAAATCTGAAATATGATATATTAAATCTAAATTTAGAAAGCACTACAATGATATAGAACAAGATACAGATGATTTCACACTTTTATAAATGTAACTATGTAAACAAATGTAAAAGTTAAGATACTTATCTGATTTTTTCTTATCTCAAAATATATCTGAACTGGATGAATTGATGAAAAGGCTAGGTAGAATCTCGGAATTGCTCTATATGAATTTTGGAATCTACAAACTGGCCTGGACACGAGCACTTGGGTACGGCGAGGCGTTGTCAGGTGCCCGAGACCTCTCGGGGTGTTGGAGTCTACGCCGAAAAGGTCGAAACTAATTTCTTCAAGTGTCACTAGGATTTCACATTTTTTTCCATGATCGCTATATGTTGCACTTGGATCACCAAGGTACATGTAAATCTACAACACAAATAATCTCCTATAAAACCTCCAAACTACATCAAATCCTAAAAAGAAATATGCAAAATGGGAGGTTGGATTGTCCTCGGACTGTCAACAAAGTGAACTTACAACCGAGCATTACACTACATCTCAGACCCCATGTAGTTCTATGTGCTTGTGTGTGCAATAGTGCTCCTAGGTTTCCCTCGCACTAATGACGCCAAGATAATGGGCTGTAGCTAGATAGAATGCAAATGTGTGGATGGAAAAATGAACTTCCCCTTCCTATGCAGTGTGTATGCAAAGTAATAAGCCCAAGATGTCAGTCCTTTGATATGTAGATAGATAGCCCTTGATAGAAATTTCCCACCCTTATAATGGTATGTATGTTGTGTTTATATAGGGATCTCTTGCTTGAATTTGACACTAGTGACACGACATGCCAACTAAGACCTCGGGATAGGAATAAGAAAATCTGAAAAGCTAACTAAAAATGTCAAAAATGTGATCAAGAACAAAGAGGACAGGAGCTCCCAAGTTGGACAGAGCGCTGGGTGGTGTGTCTAGTCTGGGGCGCTAGTGTCTGAGACAACTAATGAAAATGTGAGAAGACTACAGACAAGGATCCTTGTGACCTAACCAAAAATGGTGTAGAAGTGACAAATGTGAGAGATAAAAACAATATAAACAATCAAAGAAAGTGGATGGACTAGGAAATGTGTCACTAGTGAATACTTTTCTTACGTAAGATCCATATATAAAACAACATACTTGGTGGTATAATAAATAGTAGTATGTGTGTGATTTTGTGTCTACATTTTCCCCTCCTTTATGTATTTGAATGAAATTCAAGTAGTGTAAAGGAAGTAAGGAACATACTTGTGAGAAGTCTAGAGAAGCCTTGTTGTAGAAGTACACACAAATATGAGAACATATAGCGTGGCGAACCATGGATCAACATGTGTCGATCCATGTGGCATAAATAGAGATGGTGAACCATTGTAAGGAGCACTTGGAGAAATTGATGATTTGATTTTGAGTGATTTGGAGATTTTGAATTTTTTTGATGGAGATTTGAAGGGGTAGGGAGTGATCAATTCCCAACCCAATTTTGTATGTGAAAAACTAAAGGATTTGGGTCCTACTTGCACAGAGGAAGAGTGTTAGGGAGAGAGGTCTAGTTTTACCCTCCAACTATGACTACATCCTCAAAAGGTCTAGCCATTACAAGATGGAAAAAGACCAAATTTTGTTCATTTTGATCCATTTCGATCCAACGAGAATAACCCATATAGGAGCAATATAGGAAAGGAAATGACATCTCATTTCCCCACTCCAAGTGTCGTATGATGTATATGATGTGATGGATTCCATGTTAGGTCATCTAGAAGTGATAGAAAATGTAAAGTGACTTCCCATGTTAGGTCATCTGGGAAAGTATTGAGTGATGTAACTCCCAAGTTAGGTCATCTAGGAGGAGTAGTAAAATATGTTGTGTTGTGTCGATTGATTGATTTGATTTGAGTAGTAGAAAAATTTGTTTGAGATTGAATGTGTATATATAGATTACTCATGGAGATATTTTTCACTTGTTGCCCCCAAATTAGGTCATTAGGGGAATCATAGAAAGTGGTATGAAATGTTCGCATAATGTATGAGAAAATTTTGATAATGATGAATTAGAGATGAAATGATCATGTAGCAAGTGTGAGGGGGATCATAGGTGATCCTTGATTGTATGCCCCCTTTTTGGAAAAAGGGGGAGTGATAGTAAGAATGAACACTAAGCCAAAAGTAGATGTGAAATGATGTAATAGTGAAGTAAAAAATGAATGTAGTAGATGTCACAAAATTATGTGTATATCAAGTTGAAGATGTGCTAAATTGGAATATAACATTATGGAATGTGTACCATATGATAGTAGGAGAAATTTGAACCGAATGGCATAGATGGGAAGAAAACGGAGTAGTGTAACTCAAGATATGAGTGAAAATGTGTGCATGTATTAGTTGGAAGAATATGTGCAAATAATAACTATAGCCAAGTGAGAAATTGAAACTTTCTATAAATAGTAATAGTAAAAGGTGAATAGTAACTTCATTTGAACCTTGAGTGAGTGTGATTTTGAGCTCTGAGCTTGTGATGATGCCACAAATTAGAGCAAAGATTGAGTTGATTCGAGATGGTGGTGGTGGTGTGTGGCATCACACATGACAACTGAGTTGGTAAGTATGATTATTTTCAAAAAAATTGTAGAAATGAGCTCATTTTTGTGAATTTTTGTGCAAAAATTTTAGTTTTTGAATTTCTAGGCATTTCTAACATCCCTGGGAAGAGAGTGGTCAAGGCAAGGCTAACATCCTTTGGGACGCCATGCACCTAGATCTAGGCAGCTGGTGACCTACTCTAGGCGCTTTGCATCTTGCTCCTGGCGCACTGTGACCTAGGAGGTTGTTTTGACCCAAAAATGTGATAAATGTGAAAATTGATGCATTTTTGATGTTATTAGTAGTTTTTTTGTGTGTATACGAGGTGTTAATGTGTTTTTGCTAGTGTTTTTTGTTTGTGTAGAGGATATCCATTCGAGGGAGTTTCGTGGAGGTCGACACTTGAGTACACTATTGGGATTAGGCCTATCGAGATGTAGAGTGGGATATACTAGACCATGTCGACTTGTGACACATAACTAGATTGGGGGAGATACCCCATAATATGCCATGATTATTGCATTATGTGAGAGGTGGTGTGTAGACACTTGTACATTTTTGGTTTCCTACTGGGGAGATGATGATGTGACCTTAGAGATGATGTATATATCACATATTGTGACTACCGATTATGTGGGTGAGAGAGTCCAGTGATGGCAGTAGAGGATGCTCGAGGTAGATGAGAGAAGTGTGGTGGTATTTTATAGGACACGGTATACAAGACAGAGACCCATATTAACTTGATGTCATATTGAGATCAGGTGTTCCATGATTGCAAAAAGTTCATTGCAGTTGTTATTTCTTCATCGGTGGCAGTGGAGGGTGGAGGTGTAGGCATCTTGTATAAGATGCATGATATATGTCACGTATAGAGGAGGATGGTACTAGATATGCATGGGTGCATGTGTGTATTGGCACATTTGTATATATATTATACATGTTCACACAGAGGACCATGGGGGTGGGCTTGAGCCACCACATTATTACATGTATGGGCCTATGAGCATATTGTGATATTGAGGCCACTTAGTGGGCCATGGGCCGATTGGGGAGGCTCGAGATATTTTACAGTGAGGTGGATTAGTGTATAGAGTAGGAGATTGGATACTACTACCTATAGATCCATGTTGGATCATATGGGGCCAAGGGCCATTATATGGAGGCCATATCGAGCCTATGGAGGGTGGCCAGGATGGAGTAGAGCTATGATGTATCCATCATACTATGTGGTTGAGGATCGATTTCTTTGGAGTGACCAAGATATATTTCAGAAGAGTGTGTATCATCAGACGGTTTGGTATTGCTCAAGATGTGCCCCTAAAGCCATATGTATGGGTGCGAGCTACTAGAGTACGGGAGGATCAGGGAGTGAGACCAGGACCTACATAGGGCACAACTAGTTCCCCTAGTCCATGATGAGGAAGATGCGACTATAAAGTCGATATAGGTGATGATGCAGATGTACCGAGGCATATAGTGCATGGTGGGCAGCAGAGCACGATGGGTGTATTGTTTCATTTGTTGTGGATGTGGCAGAGCACCACCAGCCGTTGGAGGAGTAGAGGAGGCACTCACCTCCCCGATGGTGATGGTATAGTGATAGATAGATAGTAGAGTGATGAGTATTTTTTATTGATAGTTGTGGATTTGTTACTTGGTTTTGATTGTGGTGTTTCATGTGTAGTAACTAATGTTATGTTTTTAGATGGTTGCAGGGGATGCTTATTGGTCATTGATTGTTGATACATCGATCCACACATTGACACGTGGAATGTACCTATTGATGTGCTCATGGGAGGTGGGATGTTGGAGTGAGTAGATGCTTATGCGGTGAGCATGCCATTTGTTCGAGCCAGTGTGGATAATAAGCAACATGTACCATGTTTTGAGTGAGCGTGATGAGGCATGGGTGGAGACTCAACGAGCTAGGGAGGTTACAGTGGAGGAGCCCTAACACAAGATGTGTTCACGAAGTATGTAGAGCTATAGGGTCAGTTTTTGGAGCAGTCGGTCGAGTTGGCATTATTACATAGACAATATGAGAGATATAGGGGCCATGACCAACGACGTAGATTGAGCGGTGAAGCATCTAGTTCTAGAGAGCTCCACAATTGTATATAGTGATAATGATGATGATGATGTATGATATGTATTGATGTAGCGATGCATGGGGCTTTCCCCAATGATTGTATTTTTGTAACTATGATTTTTGATGATATATATATATATGATTGACATATATATGTTGTGTGATGTTTGTTATGTGATATGTGATGTGATGATTTTATTTCATATGTGTGTGATGTTTGATTTGATTGTGATGTTGATTATGATGATATTGATGTATGATGATGATGTGATGATGATGATGATGATGGATATGATATATGTGATATAATAAATAATAATATGTATGTATGGATTAATAATGTGATGAATAAATGATGTGATGAAAATAATGTAAGAATGTATGTAATCATGTGTGAGTAGATGATGAATAATGAATAAGGGGGAAGAAGAGTGATTCCCCCTAACGTGTGTGAGTAAGATGAGGTTCATTTATATAAGACCCCTCAACAATCAAGAATGAACCATAGAACAAGAGTGCATCATCGAGAAATGGTTTGATAATGTACGCTAGATAGATAGATCAATGAAGCATATAACACAAAAGATGGATTGGGGTTATTATTGTAATAGATCCCTCAATAGTCATGTAAGAACCATAAGAACATGAGTGCATCATCGGGTGGTGAGGTGAGAAAAATCACCTACCAAGATTAAGCGGGCATGGAGTGGTGGAAGCATGTGAAGTGGAAGCAACATGAGTGTATGAGCCAAATTGAATGTCCAATGAGATGGTGTTAATGATGGGAGATGTAGTGGTGGGAAGCACATATGTCGATGCTTAGGAAGCCAATGTGAAGCAAGAGCACATGTGGATGAGATGGTGTAGCGGTGATGAGTGAGGTGGAGGTCATGCATGAATGATGACCTTAGGTGATGGATGAATAACGACCTTAGAAGTAGAGGAGGAGATAAGTGAACTGGAGTAAAGCATACACTTGTGTGTGAATTGAGAGAAACTTACTCATGAGAGAGTGAGAGCCAAAGGAAATGACACCCTTGTCTTCTAATTGTTGTAATTTTCATGAAGGGCACAAAATTCATTGTCACAATGGCCATTGATGTGGTGATAATTGTAATAAGGATGATCATGTTGGTGATGCAAGTGATGAGAGGATGATGTTGATTAGAAGGAAGTGAAATTAAGCGTTATCAAAGAAAAGCACACAACACATCATGAGGCTAACAGAATGCAAGAAATGTAATGGCTCCCAGTAGGAGATGGTGAAGACTTAGGTGGAGACATGACATGGTGGTGGAGATGGAGGATGCTTATGCAATGGAGGATTGGAACATGCTTGCGAGGTGGAGGAGATGGAGACCTTGGAGGATGCTTGACAAATGGAAGTGGAGAAGAACTAGAAGACAATGTAGTAGTAGTAAGAAGGAGGATCTATAACATGTGTAGCAATTAAATCTTGTTCTAGATCGATAACCTTATAGCATAATAGTGTAAATGATTCACATGTATCATATTGCAATTGTTGTTTTAAAGTAGGAATCAAGCCATGAAAAAGATGAATTATTTTCTAGATCAATAGGTTGAAATACTAGTTGATGCATGCAAGCATTGAAGTGTAAAATGTAGTCTTGAATAGGTTCTATTTTACCCTTGATGCAAAGCTAGGTAAACGATCATGTGTGACTCTAGGACCATTTTTTAGCATAAAGCGTCTAAGAAAAGCATCTTCCATTTCACAAATATGTACTAATAGATCCAAAAGGTAAATGAGTGTACCATTGAAGAGCTTCATCAACAAGACTATGATGGAAGGATTTTAGTAATAATCGATCATTCAAGTAAGAAGCCATAGCTAAATGATAATGCTTAAGATGTAGATATGGATTTCTAGTACCATCAAAACATGAAAATGTAGGCATGATGAAATCCTTAGGAAATGTTAAATTGTGAATTTTCTTTGGAATAGGATTTCCATGAAGAGAATTATTATCATAGAAGCATAATAGGCTTTTTTTAAGAGTGAGAGATTGGACCTTGAGATTGTAATTGACCAACAACATGCATGAGTGATAAAATATCATGTGGAGGAATGATAGAAGATGTGAGAGGTACATTGAGAGGTTGAAGCTTGCCATTATGAGTGATCATAGGAATGTGAGAAGAAGAAGAAAAGATGAAGATGTTATGCACACTAGATGTAGATGCAAAAGAAATAAGAGGTATGAACTAGAGAAATAGAATGAATAATAATCATAGAAGAAAAGGAGGAAAAATAATAAGAGGAGAAGAAGATGGAATATCGATAGAAATATTAGGAATAACATCAGAAGAAATGATAGGAGACAAAACAATAGAAGGAGGAGAATCATCATGAATGCTATTAGATACAACCTCGAAATAGATGAAAGTGGAGTAGAAAATTCACATTCAAAATTTGAAGAGAAGTAGAATCATTACTAACATGTTCATGCTTAAAATATCATCAGTATCGAGAAAAGTTTCACATGCAAGTATTTCATCAAGCATATCATCAACATATAATGAAGTAGGAGAAGAACTATCATGAGATGTATCTTTACAATCATTAGAAACATTTTTAGAAATACAAGGAGTATGAGATACAACTTTACAATCATCTTGACTAGTATGAGAAATAGCATCATGCACATGTACATTTTCATCATGATTTTTATCTATAGTATCACAATCAAGACCAAACATATAATCAATAATAACATCATCAAGAGTTTCAACAGAAATAGAAGAAGGTGGAGTAGTCCTAGTGCCTATGGAATAACAAGGATTACAACCAAAAATGTTTTTTTTTAGAAACAATGCTACAAGAAGAATGGGTGAAACTAGTAGGAATGTTGCATTCATTGGCCAAAAGTATTCTTTGAATATTATCATCAATGCAAGGATTGTGATAGAGAGTGCTAAGTTCAACCTCAATAACCTCATCATAAATAGGGTTAACACTCTCATGATGCATAGCTGGCTCTCTGAAAAGGTCGAAATTGATTACTTTGGTATCACTAGGGTTTTGCACTTTTTCGCCGTTGTTGGTAGGAAAATTTGTTGGGGGAAAAATTGGTGGGTTTCTAGCCAACACTATGAGAATCTAAGTTCCTCTACTTGGGTGGTACAACTCCACTTTTTGTGAATGAACATAAATAAAAATTTGGTGTTTGTTAGGAGGCCAGGATCTAACGAGCACACTCCATCGCACCCATGACAAATGATTTCAATGGTTATAAGGGAGGAATTTGCTGATAGATGGGGAAATGGAGTTAAGAAATTAGATAAGGAAAATTAACCCTACGAGTAGAAAATCATATTCTCACTAGATCTAATTAGAAAGTTCACATCCACAATTTGTAAGAAAGAAACAACAAGATTATAGTGTCAATGATTAGAGGAAACCATGCACACAAAGTTGCACACATTCATGAATCATGAAAGAAAACAATCCCTTTCTTTATTGACATTTTCATCAAGTTGTACAATGCAGAAATGGAGGAAAATAGTGAAGGAAATTGGAAGAATTGCTATCTCTCTTGCTTAGCTCAAAGAAAGACTCTCTCTTGAGTGTACAAAATTGACAACCCTTAAGAAAGAGTATGCCATTACATTATATAGAAGAAGAAAAGTACTCTTCGGTAACCCCCACATGACCTTTCATTTGTCCTCACAAAGTGTGACTCTTGAAATTCTTAGGAATGAAATTAAGTTCCCTTTTATATTAATCAAGGGAAACTTATTACAATGTTTGTTAAAGCCACATTTAAATGAATAGGATGAACGTCATGATTTCTCACAATGAAGAATTAGAAAGGGAGTAGAGAAGAGGAGAAAGAATGAAGAGAGAAGGGAAGAATGCTCCAAAGCATGAGTGGAGATACCTCCGCTTTTAATGAAGATCTTGTCAACGATGATCACAACCTTTGTATGATGCACGACACCCTGGACCAAAAATGAGTGTTTAGAAACATTGTTCCAAGATTTCCCAATGTGAGCTCGGGATGAACACATACAATGCCCACAATGATCCTCCTTGACACATTGAACTCTCCTTGACCGACTCACTTTGACTCACCCAACTCCACGAGTGATGAAGATGGATCTACCCGTTGCGCCTTGTGATGTTATGTTCTACTCTGCTCTACTCTTGAATACAATTGAATTCACGATGATGTTTCTAGGACCTCTTTGAAGTTATTGTTCCTCTATTTGAACCATGAAACCATATTATAATCCCGTGAAGAGTCCAAAAAGTGGAAAGATGAGTGAAAATGAGGCCATCTATAACTTTTTGCTCCCAAAGCAAAGACTTTCTATTTTTAGTAGGTAGGACCGTGACTTGCTATTTTGGACATATCACATGTTTTGCTCCAATTTCATCCTCTGAACCTTCTGACACACTCCATCCTTTTTATTGTTGATGCATTGCTATTTTTAGCAAGTTACTTTTTTGGGGACCTGCTATTTTGAGAAAATTATCTTTTTTTCCTGCTTCTCATTTTGCAATCTTTCCTGACTATCCCGGGTGATCAAACTTACAAGTTGGGAGACTTACTATTTTTAGCATATGGGAAGCATAGAATATGCAATTTTTAGTAAGTGGTGAAAATATCATAGTAGGTATTTACCTTAGCTCATGTTCACCTAGGTACTTTATTTACCTTTATTGTATTTATCCTCACCCACTTATGTGTGTGGATATTTATTTTATCTTATTTAGATATTAGGAAGATATTATCTAGTTGTTAGGTATAGTTATTTCATTGATCTATGGTATTGACTAGATCTTTGATGACTAGTTCTTTCTTTGATCTATAATATTGACTAGTTGTTTCCTAAATCTATGGTCTTGACTAGTTCTTCGATGACTAGTTCTTTCCTTGATTTAGGGCTTGATCTATGATCTTGATTGATTATTAGATTGTTATTCCTTGCCTATATAAGCAAGACCCATTCTCATTTTATTTCATTCACTTCCATAATAATATATGATATTGTTGCTTATTTGTTTGCAAAGGTTTTATTAAAGTTATTCTAGTGAATTACTTTTATCTTATTGATCGTGGTGTTTGATTAGCATTTGAATTCTTATCTTGATACGATTTGGTTATCCTTCCTTTTATAAAATGGCCTTGGTTTGCGATGGGAACAAAATTTTTGTATTCCTCTCTTCATTGCGATCTCATGCTCCAATTTTCATTATGATTCACTCACCGGAAAGCTCGAAATAAAAATGAAATTTTGTCTAACACGGGTTTCAAGCACGTGGCTACTAGGGAAACCATTAATGACGTCCACAAATATTTTTGAAGGTTTTCTTCCCCACCTCTCGATTGACATGAAAACAATTTCATTGGGATAGGTTTTTCATTTAGAGTTTGTGTGCAAAGTTTTAACTTCACCTGCCCTCCGGATTGATGGGAAATCTGAGGAATGAGAGCCAGGCACAAAATGGAGTTTTATTGTAGTTAGTAATCTAGAGAATGATTCGATATTCTATTTGTTACATCTTGATGGCCTTTGAAAATGAGGAAGTCTGCAAAAAACTCCACCTCAATCCATGTACCGGATTGTGAGATATGAAAAATTCATGTTTTTGGTTACGAAGTCATTTCTGGCACTAAAAAACATGGTGCCGGTTGAAAAAGTGATGTTTTTGGTTCCATAATAGAAATGGAGTGAGTGGAAAATATGTGCAAGGAGAAATGGAGGTTATGGGAGCAAAGAACAATGGAGGAGAGAAAGACTTCCGCAACGAGCTTCACGGATGCATAGGGAAGAAGCAACACAACAATAATAAAAAATACAAAAACTTACATATTTTTCCAATAAGGTAAGGAGCGTAATTTTGTGCACCAAGGCCTTGGTGCAAAAAAATGTGCCCCATCCCTATTGGGTCATTTGCGTAAATTTGGTTAGATAGAACAAGGGATGGGAAAATGTGCACAAGGGCTTAGATTGCAAAAAGGGGCTTAAAGGAGGTCACATTGGGGTCCAGGGGCCTAAATGGGAGGGGGAACATTTTATTGCACCATGTGCACTAAATCCTTGGTGCACAAAGGTGTGCCACTCTCCCATTGGTCCAAATTTTCACTAAAAATGACTAACTCCTTTACCTTATGGAGCAACTTGTCGACGCATAACTTGAGATCTCGGATATATTTTCACACGATTATTTATATTAAATTGCATGAAAAATTCCTTTTGAACATAATGGTGATGGTATCATACCTTTATTCTTCCTAAAACACCCTAAAATTTTCCCTTTATGATTAGGATCACCAACTATTACTTTGTAAAGAATGAGATCCTATAAAAATTTCCTAGGGATTGTGAAAAATATGATGATTCTACCTTTTATAGGATTCTCTTATCTTTCCAATGAGTATTTATTTTCATCCTAACTCCTTACGGAGCTCCCAAAATCATCCGCCGAAGATCAAGTACCTATTTTGACTGCCTTCTCCTTGGGCTGAGACTAGGTCGCATGGGGGACCAAGGGAAAAAGATAGAGGGGGGAACATTTTATTGCACCATGTGAACCAAATACTTGAGGCAAAAAAGTGCGCCATTCTCCAATTGGTCCAAATTTCAATGCAAAATTTGACTAACTATTGAAGCTTTACCCTGGGGTGCCACTTGTCGAGACCATAACTCAAGCTCCTGAAGGAGTTTTTTGATGAAATTTTATATGATTCCAAATGAAAATGACATTTTGAATCTAATGGATGGGGTGTTTTATTTTTATTATGATATTTAATCCCTAAAAAATAGGTTTTTATTCTATCTCCAAGGTTATACACACCAAAAATAGGTTGTAGACAAAGTGCTCCTAGGTGTTGTGAAAAATATGAAATTATTATATTATAGGGATCTAAAATAAATTTCTGACGATATATTATTTGAATCTTAACTTCTTACAGAACTCTCAAAATTGCTTCCCAAAGCTCAGGAGTTGTTTTGGCACTTTACATTGCTTAAGCTTTCAAAACCCACTTTTGTTGAAACTGCTCCAAAACTTGTGAAACTTTCCAGAACCTTCCCAAACTTATTGAAAAAATTTCTTGGATATATTTTACATCTCCTTAATGAGTTAAGGCCTTTCATTTCACTGGGGTGTGTGCCATCTTCAAGAAGATCAGAAAAGGACCTTTCCCAAGCTTGCCAAAAGCTTGTCCTGATGGATCTTGCCTTGGAAGAACTTAGAATGACTGTATATCCCTAAATAACCTATGGGCACAATGACGCGACACATAGGACTACCCATATGGATGGGATAGGACTGACTTGGGGATTAGGATGATATGAAGGAGGGCTCAAGTTGACCTTTGAGTAAAAATTTCCAAGTAGGGTATGGTTGACATGCTTGAAAATTGGGAATTTTCTTGTTACACATTTGCATGACAACATTGGTGATCGCATGTATGTTACACTTGTATCACCGAGGTACCCGCAAATCAGAACACAAATAGTCTTATGAAAAACCTCCAAACTACATCAAATCCTAAAAAATAAAAATACAAAACGGGAGGTCTGGACCGTCCTCGATTGTCACAATAAAGTGGACTTACGACCGAGCGCTACACTACATCTAAGACCCAATGTAGCTCTATGTTCTTGTGTGTGCAATAGTGCTCCTAGGTTTCCCTCATGTCGATGATGCCAAGATAGTGGGTGATAGCTAGATATAATGCAAATGTGTGGATGGAAAAATGAACTTCCCCTTCCTATGCAGTGTGTATGCAGAGTAATAAGCCCAAGATGTAGTCCCTTTGATATGTAGATAGATAACCCTTGATAGAAATTTCCCACCCTTATAATGGTATGTATGTTGTGTTTATATAGGGATATCTTTCTTGAATTTTGACACTAGTGACATGACATGCCGACTAGGACCTTGGGATAAGAGTAAGAAAACCAAAAAGGCCAACTACAAATGTCAAAAATGTGATCAAGAACAAAGAGGATAGGAGTGCTCAAGTTGGACAGGAGCACCCGAGTGCTAGTGTCTAGTCCTCGGGCACTAGTGTCCTAAGACAACAAATGAGAAATTTGAGAAGACTTACAGACAAGGATCCATGTGACCTGACTAGAGTTGGGTGTAGAAGTGACATATGTGAGATACGAAATAATAGAAACAATCAAAGAAAACAGATGGACTAGGAAGTGTGTCACCAGTGAGTACTTTTCTTACGCAAGATCCATATATAAAACAACATACTTGGTGGTATGATAAATAGTAGTATGTGCATGATTTTGTATCTATAATAGTAACCCTCTCTCTCTTTATTTCCCAACTCCCTTTACCTCTCTTCGCTACAAATTCCTCCCTTGTAGCTTGTATAAGCATTTTCCAAAGGTTTAGTGGAGTATTCTTGTGTGATCCCGACCTAATGTCAAACTAAAACTTTAGGTAATTTACATTTAATAATGGGAGCCTCCCATACATTAGAAGGAGGATCAACCCCATGACCGTTCTTGAAAACTCAATAATTGCAACACTAAATTTTTTTCACCAACATGAACACATATCTCTATTTTTAAGAACAATACAAATTGGAAAGTTGGTCATTACCTTGAAGAAGTTATTGAGACTAACACTATAATAAGCAACTCATATTAAGTTCAAGATCCTATGGTGATCCAATCGTATGATCGTTGGTGCCAATTACTATGATTCGACCACATAGGGATTGCCATTTAATTTTTTAATTATAAACATCCAAAATAAGATTTTTTATTTTTAATTTTTAAACAAACTAAAGAATATAACTTAAATGATACTAGTATCAAATTTTCAATATAACTTAAAGTAATGTGTGAAGATTTTACGTATTTTACAACTATAAAAAATTGTGGCTCATCTAGTGATTAAGCATTGTATAATCTAAGACTCTACATATTATTTTTCTAACATGTCCATAATGTTGGCATTAACATTAACAAATTCCCTAACAAATTTCATTATGGGTACCGAGCAAGTGTTATAATTGAAACACTCACTCCATTGGTTAGCATACTATTTTCATTCTCAATAAATACATCATCAATTGTATTAATGTCATCTACAAGAATGGTTAACATCATATTATACAATATGTAACAAAAAAATAGTTTTCAGTAGCATTTTCAAAGTTGGATGTCAAATTTTGGATTCTACATTATGTCATATATGTTTTAAGCTTCCAAATGCACACTCAACAACATCTGTGTTGGTGACAACTTAAAATTGAATTCTATTTAAGTATTTGTTAGAAATCATTGAAAGACATAATCAACCATGGTAACAATGGATATCCACCATCACCAATAATTTTCTCCCTCATGTTTAATGATTTAATTGTAGTTGGATGACCATTTAATCTCTCTCCACCTTCACACATTATCTAAAAATTTGAATTTCGAGTATTCTAAAATCATTAACAAAACATGTCCATCATGTAAAAATGTCCATATACTCTAAAAAACTTATAATATTGTATTATGGTTGTGATATCAGTCATACCAATTTGATGAATACTTAGATGGAATTCAAATTGGAATGTGAGTTACATCTATAGCCCTATAATAATTTAGAAAACCTTGTTTTATGTGGAAACCTTTTTACATGCTCCAATGACATATGCTCACTTGGAAATTGAACATGACCTTGAAACTTAATTTACATGATATCTATGAACTTATAAACATTTCTTACCATGCTCGACCTTCTACAACCAAATAATCTACTAATGTTAAACATTTTTCAATCTAGATGAAAATCGTAAAATTACAATGGTCACTTATTTTTCTACAGGGAAGGACCCTACCTTTTATAGTGGTAGAGAATTAGACTTGAGTATTTTAGTACCTTTTCTAAGGTTGTCATTCAAAAAATGACAAAAATATCGAATTAATAAATAAGGTAGCCTAAAAATGTTATGGAAGCATTGATCATGACCTCTTAATCTAAAAATATAATGGGTCACATTTTAATTAAAACATGGTTAACACATAATATAAGTAAAGGGGAAAAGATAACTCAAGACTACTAAAAGGAATTATTAAAATTTGTCATTCCAATGAAACCCTAACCCTAGGGGTTGCCTCGTAACCTTGCTTCAGGGGTATCGTTAGCCATGGAAGGAAAGCATGGGTACCTAGACATATTTGGCTAATCGCATGGACTTGATGTTGGTGGTTATTTTGTCAACCACTATTTATTGGTGGTTTGATTGGTTTTATGTCAATATGGGTTCTATGGTGGTAGAAAGTTTTTATTCCTTGACACAGGTTTTATGTGGTCTTTATGTGGTGTTTTTGTCCTAGTTGTTGGGTGGTTGTGGTGATTATCCCGACCTTTGGTTTGGTAGTGGATCCATTGTCGTGGTCCTTTCTTCTTCGCCTATCAGTGCATGGTGCCATTTTAGCGGTAGTGAACAAATTTTATGGGTAGTTGTTTTGGTTGGTTTTTTTCAGCATCTTCACTTGTCCCTACTTTGTTATATAATATAATTATAATTCTATGGCAATTTGGTTTATGTGACTTAGTGTTCTATCAACAAATATTGAGATTCTTATATTTTAGCTTGGTGATGGTCCATGTTTTTCTCTGTTAGGTTTTTATTTGTGAGGTTCAAACTGTTATCTTGTTGGAACTCGGGTGTGTTTTATTTCTTTATGGGTGTGTTTTTACTTGTTGGGGCCTCATCCCCACCAACAAAGGGTTTATGTGGATTTTTTTTTATCAAAAGGGTTTTCATCTAATGGTGTGGGTGATGGCTTGTTAAGTCATCCACCAAGATACAATTCCTCTAGATACTTGATGTGGAGAGTCAAAATAGATAGGGTTGGGATCATTCCCAAGTGACTTTGACAGATTATAAACCCCTAATCATCACTTATTAGTCAAAGGAAGGCTTGAATATAGATATACACTTACCCGAAAGTGTACATTAGTTGTATGATATCTTTATTATATCATGGGAAGAGATGCCAAATATCTATGTTGAATCGTTGTTTTCCCATTAAAAGGAATTCCTAAAATAATATCAAATTATGATAAGTATAAAAGTTCTTATATATGTTTGTGCTACTTAGAATTTGAAAAAATGTAATCGGGGGTTAGGGAAAGGAATGAACTCACCAAGATGTGTTGATAAAGTGTAAGTGTTACACCCTTTCAAGATTTCTATGAAATGGTAAGGAGTTTTTTTGTTTAGCTAGAATAATTAGAAAATTTACTTAATTAATAAAGTAATAAGTTGTGAATAGATTGTAAATTATAAATGTATTGGAAAATGCAATCATTTTATTCCAAATCAACAAGTACAAAATTTCTCATAACTAGATTAATCCCAAATAAAAATGTAATTATGCATATATGATATTTCACAACAACTCTCATTATTTGAATTTCAATAAAAATGGTAATGCATTGACAACATCAAGTACACAATTGAATATCCATCAAACAACTAAAGAGTATTCAACAAAATTGTACAGAGATCAAAGATACGAAAAAAATCATCATGAATGATAATCAATATTCATCATACGAAATTCATATTACAAACATCAAATATATATAGGAAATAGCCATCCTAAAATATAGGAGGTTGCTATAAAGAACTCAAAATCTCCTACGTGAGTTGTTTGTAACTCACTTCCCCAAATATAAATTTGTTATTGTTGTTTTATATAACTAATAACAAATTACTAATTTATCTACTAATTTACTAACTTACATTCTTACATAATAATAATTACTTCGTAATTATTATTTACCCATATATTTAAATAGAGCACTAACAATGGGTTTCCTAACATTCCCCCTTAGTGTGAACATGGGAAAAACCTAACTTTGTACTTGCACTTGCTTTCATGATTTGGTAATTTTCACATAATGATCATAAACCCAACGTATGGTTTTACATACGATTGACCACGAACCGAGAATGGTGGTTTTACAAAGTGGAGTACCACAAACCAAAAAGGGATGGTTTTGCATATGGTTTACCAACAACCAAAAGTGGTGGTTTTGCAAAGTGGTTTACCACAAACCAAAAATGAAGGTTTTACAAGTGGTTTACCTAAAACCACATCATGATGTGCCAAGTACTATTATCAGCCCTCATCAATATCTCACTGTAGGGAATAACATAGGAAATTCTTTTGAATTCTGCTACTCATACACACATAGAAAATGCTGACATAAAGGAAATGGAACATTAGATCATGTTCCCCCCTTAATGTGAAATTTCCACTTATTCACACAAGTACAATACAAATAAAGCATACTAAAAGTGGAACATCGAACACAATTGAAAGCACACCGCAAAAACTAAAAGTAAATACTCACACCAAAAAAATGCCACCATAAATGATATGCAGCCCCATCATTGGCAATTGATGAGAGGTTGTTGATTGACCTCCAACCTCCATTTTCCTCCATCCTCCGATGTCCTACTTAGAACAAAAAATGTCGAAATATAGCCACATTCTTCTTTCATGGGTTCTTCCTTTGTCTTTAATTCTTCTTCTTCGTGATTATATTGGCTTCATTGCTTTAAGTTTTCCACTAAGTAAATCTTTAGCTCTATTTCTACAATGATTTAGAAGCATGTCCTTTTTCCTTGCAGTAGAAACACTCAACTTCCCCTTCATTTTTAGAGGAATTTTTATATTTCTTTTTCACATACATTGTCATTTCTTCTTCTACATCTTCTTTGGTCCTTTTTTCTTCAGCTAGAAGAGTTGATATCATATCTTCTAGTGATGTGAAGGAATCTGTCCAAGAGTGAAACCACATTGCTATATTTGGAAGGTAAGCTATTTAACAATATGGCTTTTGCATCTTCATCATCAACAATTATAGCTTTAACTTCTACTAATTTTCTAGTGAGAGATCTGAAATCATTAATATGACTAGACATGGTGACCCCATCATTCATTTTAAATCTAAACAATGGAGTTTTAAAGAAAATTTAGCATTAACTACTTTTTCTCCAAATAACTTGTTTAAGTTTTCCCACATTTCATGAGATGGTTTTTCTAGATCAACATAATGTAACTCAGAATCTGAAAGATCCAGGACCAATAATGGATTTGGCTTTATCATCCCTATTTTTCAATTTGCTAATTTACTTTGATATGATGGAGTAGGTTCTTGACCATTCACAATTCTCCATAAATTTTTATTCATTAATTGCATTTGGATTTTGAATTTCCAAGCATGGAAGTTCAAACCATTGAATTTATCTAAAGGAACTGACATATCCATTGAAAAATATAAACACTTACTTAAAATGTTGAAACTAAACTCATTGTCTTATTTATCACAAAGTGATCATTAACAATCGAGAGGATCACTAGCGATTGAAGCAGAATCACAGATGATTACTATAATCGTTGGTGATTGTAAGAATCATGGCAATCACTGTAAAAAATACAGTGACACAAAATTCGAGACAACTATAAAAAACATGATCTTAATGTGTTTAGAGAGATGATCAAAATGTTGATTTAGACTGCTTTTGGATCGGTTCTTGAATACACAACTATGTTGTAGTCTCTTTCCTACTTTGGTAGACCACATATCCTCATTTTTTTATCAAGGTTGGGAACTCAATCAAAAGCGAGATAAAGTGGCGAAAAAAAATAGATGAAGAAATCCTTTTACTAGACCTGCATGCTCTGATACTAGATGATGAGTATTCAACAAAATTGCAAAGAGATTAGAGATATAGAAAACAAATAATCATGAATGATATTCAATATTCTCCATAAAAATTCATATTACAAATATCAAATATATAGGAAATATCCATCCTAAAATATAAGAGGTGGCTATAACAACTCAAAACCACCTACGTGCGTTTTTTGTAACTCACTTCCTCAAATATAAATTTGTTATTGTTGTTTTATATAACTCGTAGACACTGCAGCTTAGATATTGCACTATTACGACTAATATTACATAGTTGTGCTTCTCCCTACAAAGTGACAATACACCGCCGGTTCGACCTATCTAACTCTCTTCCGACGACATCCCTTTTGTCATTTTTCCTCTTGTAAACCATTCAAACAAGCTATAATAGCTTCATTCTAACTACATTAGCTTCTTACTTTCTTCTAGTCCACTTCTACCACCTTCCCCGCCCTCTCAATCCATTCCATTGGATTGATCTCGACCCTTCAAAACTCGGTCCAAACCCTAATCACCTCCTAAACATGTTTAACTAATCTTAAACATGGTTTGTCTCTCCCTAAACCTAGTCAAAGCAAGTTTTGACTTGCTAAAAGTGCTTTTTGGAATTTAGTATTTGTCCCACATGCACCCAAGTTCCCCTTTTTCCCAAATGGAAAACTATATATAGGGATAGACCCCCTCTCATTTTCAATAATTCCTCCCTTCTTCCTAAGCATAGACTATAGTATTTTGCATCTAGGTTCTAGTTTTCATTTCTAGTTTAGATATTGAGCTATTTACTTCACTTTTGCATTGTCAATCCACTTTGTAGAGTAAAAGAGAAGAACCATTGGCTCAAAAATCCTATAATGGGGAGATCTCTTTCTCTTAATCACTAAAACTGATTGCTTAGGGCTTATTAGGTTCATTATTTTAAAGCTTTCAAAGAATAGAGATAGTTTAATTAGCTTAAATTTGAATGTTTACTTCATAATGCATGCTAGTTAGAAGATCTTGTTCATTTCTTATCGGATGGTCCACTGATTTGTTGCTTGAAGCCTTTGGGGATTCTTTAGGAATTCTTACCCCAAATCCATGGCTCTCTACAACTTTTCTTTGAACACAATAACAACTAATAAAAAGTTACTAACTTATCTACTAATTTACTAACTTACATTCTTACATAATAATAACTAATTCACGTAATTATTATTTACACATATATTCAAATGGATCACTAACCATGTGTTTCCTAACAACAAATCTATCATTTTAGAATAAATCAATCCACATTTTTTATTTAGTGTTGATTATATCTCTTAGATTTGTTTCCAACAATACAAAGTATAAGTAATGACTAATTGTTGTGGCAAAAATCCTACTCACTAGCTCACATTATAATTCATCAAGTACACTATTAAGAATACACAATATACTTGTACAACTAAATTTGATACAACACTCTAAAGCATATAGGTGCATCTAATAAGTATATAGCTATGAGGGAGAGTGTCATTGAGGAATTTTACCTCAACCAAAAACTAAGAAGGTCCCCTTCATCTCCTTAAATGGCTAATGGTTTTCCCTTCAATGAATACCAAATAAATTAATTGGTTTCCTAATATATTATTTTAAGAACCATGTGCACACTGTGTATTGTATACGCCCCAATTTTTACACTTGTTAGCTTGTTCTCTTGTATAGGGGTTGTTGATGCAATATTTTCTTGAGCGGGTGCCTCAAGGGGCATGTTGGGATAGAAGTTTTATTGGACTTGGTCATGTGGGCTAGACCATAACATTTGGAGAGATTTGATATGTCTTCCTTTATACCATAATTACCATATCCTCACTTTGTTTCCTCTCATGTTCACATGTTTCCATCATTATGTCCAGTAGCTTTTGCTCATTCATGGATTCCCATCACTTTCTATCATATTAGGCCTTCAAATGCCTCCATTACTTCTTTAGATTCCATTCCACTTCGTCTTTCACCCTTTGACCTTAGGTTTTTGTCAAGGTTGACATGATCGATTGTGTTAGGATTTGTTTCTCTCATGGCTGACGAGATTAACCACATTTGATCACGTAGATTATATATACATGTATCCTTTTTTCATTTGAATATCAATTAATAATTTCTCAAATCACTTCACTTTACTTGCACATTGGAAATTTGTGCACATATTCACATCTAGTTGTTAGACTCAAGCTTTTGGAGCTTCCTTTCACATTTGGATCACCGTGGTGAGTTGGGATTGGAGGCATTCTTATTGAGATTTACCTTCTCCACTCACAATTATTATCTCTTGGCATTATCATATTTAGGGAGGATTATTGCATCAATAATCACATTTTAGGTAAGTATATATAACCCTTATTTGCCTTTTTGTTTTATGTTTATTGTTATGTGGATGGTTGATCATTAATTGCTACAGATTATGGTAAAATTATATTTCGTATAGTCTATTTTTTTGTATTAGTATGTTATTCCCCTTGGATTTATCCATCTTTTAACCTACTTATAATCTGAATAATAGGAGGATACATATCTTTATCTTAGGTATAATCCTTGAAAAGATATGGCTATCTTAAGGTTAGGACTACTATCCCCTAAAATTGAGACACTTACAATCCTTAAGCACCTTTGGTATCTACATCTTGTGTGTAGGCCTATATTTGATCACCAATATTTAAGAACATGAGTGGGTATTCATATTATCCCGTCATACACTCTAGTGAACTTGATGTGAATCTTACTTTGTCTTAGTTCAAGCCAAATTTGCTTGTATTTATCATTTTTTTATAATTTCCTATGCGATTTTCCATTGTGTAAATTCCTTTACATGACCAATATTGTCTACACCTCATCTTTTCGACCTTATGCCATCACCCCCTATGTAAAAATTACATGGCTAATTTTGTCAGTTATTTTTAATTTCTCACATCCCTTCCATCCCGACACATCAATTCCCTTATGAAAATTCTACATGGATGATCTCATCCGATTCACAACCTTATTTTTCTAGATTTATACTCTGAATCAAGTAGTCCCCGCGTAATTATTTGTGCACAAATCATACAGATTAGAAATATATGTTTAAAATTACCTTCCAATCACTCTTGGATTATAACACTTCATGAATGGAGTATTTGGTTGGTGGTTCTATTGATTCATCTTCCAAACAATACTTGTATAACAACATTAATAATGAAATTGATAAATTTCTTAAGTGTGTCCCTCATCAAACTATTTTTTTTTTTCCATAGGAGATGTTGACAACAAAAATAATTTAAGTGAACCAACATACAATATGAACATGAGGTCTAACATTCATAAGCACATATTTGACTTAGAGGAGAAAAGAGAGAGAAAAGACATACACGGTTCTGGTTATCCTTCTCTCGATTCAAAGTTTTATTCAATAATTCCCTGAGTTTATAGGAGAGACACTTGATATGCTATAAAAATCATGTTTAAGATTACCTTTATAGAAAATTAATCTCATATGTTAACCACACAAATCCTCCTATAAGCAAACAAAGTGTTGATACTACCACCAAAACTACCCCCTAATCAAAAAATCCTACTCAACTAATTATTCAACTTATTGATTATATAATTCAACAACAAACTACAATGACTAATTAGTTCTTACAAATGCATACTAACCAATCAGCCACAAATAGTATTTTGGAATATGGCCACCCAATAAAATCACCATCCCCTCTCATTTGGTATTAATTGAGAACCCATTTCCCAACCTCCCATTCATAACAAGGTCCATCAAGATATTTAAAGAGAGCCTCTTCCTCCCTAAATTACTTCAACATATATTTGAGGGATCACATACTCCATTTCTTATGATGGATTTACTAACCCTAACCTTCACATCAAATCCTTTGAAACCTTTACAAGGATTGGGTCAAAGTTAACTCCTACGCAACCACCAATCTATTGACCAAAGAACTTATAGGAGATGCTTTAGATTGGTAATACACCCTTCCATCCAACTCTTAAAATATCAGTTCCACCTTAGTGAATGATTTATAATACCATGATATTCTTGAAAACAATGTCAACACTTTCATCAACTATAAACAAGCTAAAAATGAAAGTGATCAAGATTTCATCAAGAGATGGAAAACCTTTTCAACTAAGGTTGAACATAACATGCCTGATGAGAGTTTGTTTCAACTATTTTGTAGATCCATCAAGCCTTGCATTCAATACAATGTGAGACATTTCTCTCCTACCACATTAGAATAATCATTTGAGCAAGTAAAACATCAAGATTGTCTCATGAAGGAATTCAAAAATCCTTTCCCTAAGTAACAACTACCCATTTTAATTTTGATGGTGCCTCTAAGGGAAACCTTGGTATGCGGGAGGAGGTGGAATCATCATAAATCAGTTTGGCAAGCTAATTGTTGCTTATGCTAGCCCTATGGGCACTCAGTCCAATCACTATGCAGAGGCTCTTGTTGCCTTATGGGGACTAAGAGAATCTAAAAGCTTAATATCTCCAAGCTTATAGTGGAAGGTGACTCCCTTAATATTATTAATCACCTTAATGATAACAACCCCCTAGTTGGACTATAAAGGACTTCATTCTTGAGGCCAAAAACATATGTAATGATCTTGTTAATGTTAAAATCTGCCATACATATAGAGAGGGTAATAAGGAAACAAAATCTTTTACCAACATTAGTGTGTTGAACAATCATTATAATTATTGGGTTAGTAATGATGAAATCTCACAAACTTCAAATGAGATCATTTTCAAGGACACCTTGGCAAGTTGTCCCAACGGATAGTGTTGGATTTAGTTGTGGGAAAATTGCCTCTTGCCAACATGATTATCCCGCATGTTTGAAAAGTCCTTTCACCCAGTGGAACAATCAAGTCTTTTTAGCTCCATCTTTGGCTTTGTTCTCTGTGCAGTTTTATCACTCATTGGCTTCCATTTTCAATATGTGAAACCCCTATTCTCTGGTGATCCTCACCTCTCCATCATGGGTGGGACTCCATGCAAGAATGAGCCAGTCTTTGACTTGACATGGCAAGCAAATGAGGAATTATGAAAAGCACTAGATGTGAATGGTTTTACAACATTTATACAAAGGATTAAGGGTTTTGACAAACACACCTCCATCATGTTTTCCAAGCATTAGAAAAACCAGGTCCTTAGCTACAAAGGTAGAGAATTTAATTTCCTTTGTTACTGGTTTGAGCTCAGATGGCATTAAGTTCTATAGGAACAAGTTTGATAAGGATGCGTAGAAGAAAAGAAATTTCTTCAAGGATAAGAAACCATGGAGACTGTCATAGGGGGAATCGTCTATTCATCCATTCCATATCCCTATGATGATGTAGCTCGTATGGTGGTTAGGTATGTTACCCTAGAAGGTAGATTTTCCACTTTTCCTCTTCACCATTTGGTCCTCTTGAATCATTTTAGAAGGTCTCCTAGGGTTAGCCTCTCCTACTATATTCTACAATCCCTTGAGAGATCTATTCTATAGGTTCACTCTCATAAGAGAGGTCTTCCCCTCCACCAAGGTGTGATCCTTCTCCTCCACCACTACTATCAAAAAATGGTTACAAATAACCCTTCCAGCTCCAATCTTCCCCCTCCCATGCAACCCAAAAAAAACCAAAGCTCTCAGGCCCCCTTCACCCCCTCGGCTAAAATAACTCTTAGAAGTGTGGGTAAAGGTAAAGATGTGGATGTTGTTGAGAGTCTGTTGACCATATAAGCAAGACTAAACTAGATCCTCACCCTCGGTTTTTAGAGAAATGAAAACCTAGATTCAGAACAAGTAGAGAAGTTAAAGGCTATGGGGAGGATAATTCTATTCTTTTTAATGATGGTGCAAAAGTAAAACAAGTCCCTACTATGGATATTGAGAAAAATATTGAAGATCTCAGTTAGAAACATAAGGCCATGGAAGTTACTCTGGAGAATATTGTCACTAAACAAGTCAATCATCTCAACATGCAACAAACTATCCTCGAGTTTCTTCATATTTAGGTTAAGAAAATATGTGAAGTTAGCAACATTCTTGAGGACCTTTGGAAAGGAGGCAAAGCTACAAAGAAGACTTTCTCCTCTAGTAGCAAGGACCCAACAAAGCAGATCGGTCCTAAACCTCTTCAAAGCTCTGGAGGACATGAAAAAAGTGTTTCATAAATCTCTCTAAGTAAGGGTGTTTGGCCCCTTTTGGTTTTTATGTCTTTTTGTTGTTTCTTGTTGTCTGTAGCTATTGTTAGGCTGCAATTTTTTTGTTCTAGTGCTCCTTGCTAGTATTTTTTTCTCCCTTTTTTCCACTCTATTATATCCGGCTTCTAGGCCTTTTGCTAGGGTGTGGACTCAGCCTATTAAAAAACCACATTGCTACTAATTATTTTCTGGCCTTTGGGATTTTTTTAATAAGAGGTATGGTCCCTCCTAAAACCATTTACCAGTAATAAAAAAAGAACTACCAAAGAATATACACATTCACATGCTTCCTAGAAATAATAATGTCACTGATGATAGACTCACAAACACTCTTCCTCGAGAAACCTCTTCTAATAGGACCATCCATAACATAAATAATTCCAATCCTAAATTGTAAAGAGGTTGTCAATCCCATTTTTCTTCCCCTAACGATGCCCATCAACCTCTGTCTAAGGAAGAGTCGAGATAATTTCTGCTTTGACCATTCATAACCCTTCTTGACCTCTTCCTCAAAGGCTCATTGAAAGTAAATTTTATTGGTGACATGTCAATTAGGGTCACCGTACACACCCAAAATTGCATGTGCTACATTGTCAAAAATGGTTACAAAAGTCCCTAATGATGATTCAGGTCCTTTTAAGAAGGTGTTTGAGCTCCAATTTCCATTCATAGTATATATTTGTTACCTAGACATCTTTACTTATTCCTCCGATGATTTTTATAGCTTCTTGCCTCTTTCTGTGCATGTTTCGGCCTTTAATGCTAGGGACCGCCGCCCGCTTGGGTGGCGGTTCTAAAACCGTTGCCCAAGACAGGGCGGTGGTCCCGAAATCACCGCTCTGTGTAGGGCGGGTCCCGCTTTTGCTTTTTTTCCACTTCTTCACGCGTGTTTTAACATGCGATGGTTCACTTAACTTCACTTTTTGCATGCATCCGTGAGCCAAATTGTCTAAAGTTAGCTTTGATTATTTGGTTCTCCTTCCTCCTTCTATTTTTAAATAGATTTAATTGGTTGGAACTGATCCTTCTTACCTTGTGCATGAAAGCACCTCCCATCCTCCATTCCTATAAATTCCATGCTTGTATTCAAGCAAAAGGCCTGACAAATTTTGTGTATCTTGAATTGTATTGCTGTTACATCTTGCGAGGAAATACATAGCTAAGCTATGATCTCTTGTGCTAACTCTCTTCTACATACATTACATCTAGATTACCATCAAGCTATCGGTGCTCAAGCGCCATCCTCCGCCGCTGTTTTTCTTGCATTCCCAATCCCTTGGACTCACATGAACACTCAAAGAAAGAAAGGAACATATTGAGGGGATAAATACAAACACAACTAGATTTTCCAAAGCTCTTGCTTGTCCAAGTTGGAATTGTGTGTTTTCTTGCCTTGTTTGTTGAATTGTCAATTTCAAATCACTAGTTTCAATCACTTCATATCAAATAGAGTAGAAAATAATTCATTTCAATAGAATTAGTCAATCACAAGTAGATCAAATCATTAGTAAGTTTTCCTCTTTAACATTACTAGGGAAGTTGTGAGGAACAATAGCCCTTTCAGGGTCATGATTTTTTCTTCACCTCTGAGGTAGGGTTTGGAGGGTTTTGATCGATTAGGTTATTTGATTTAGATTAGATTCATACATTTTCATAAGTAACTAGCTACATCCAGCTAATTACTTGTCTTTAGTTTATTTATTAGATTAGAATGCATTGCTTAAAAGTTAGAAAAGAAAATAAATATTTCCTTTGATAGATTAGTTTGCTTTTATTGCTTTGATAAAAATATTGTGAAAACTCCAAAAATATAGATTATATTTCCTTCAAAGAATTAGTTTTCTTATTAAAATTCATTTTATTTCATTCTCGTATGACCATCAACGGTCCACAAAAGGAAAAGACATATAGTTGTGATCCCTTGGTCCCATAACCCAATGGGCCAAAATTGATAAATGAGATTGATACCGCTTTATGCTTGATAGTATTACGCACACCTACAACTTTTGCTTAGAAAATATAACAACTCAATACGCTAAATATAGTTGCTAATCAAGCCTACGACAATTAAACTCGCTCATGGAAACAAGGTTTGATTACATGCATGACCATTCAAGGGCCATAACCTCCACGAGTCTTTGGTTGTGATCCTCGTGTCCTACAACTCAATAGGCCTGCTAGCTTGAGCTTAGACATTGACACTATTTTGCATATATTAGTATTCAAATCTTCACCACTTCCACTAGATATTACTACAAAACTTTCCTTACTGAACATAGCAGCTGATTAGACTAGGAATTTTTGGACCAGACTGGAAAAATTGCCCATAAATACCTATGGCTCCATCGTGCCTCTCATTCTTACTTCCATGATATTTTCTAGAAATCAATACGAGGCACCCACAGGTCATTTTCCGCGTGTTCAAAAACCAACGAATAGAATCTCGACCGAGATCGACATTGATTGGAGTCTACGAGCAACTATTATTTCAGACCGAGCTATCACACCACTTCAAGTTAGGAGAGAATTCTTCACTTTAGATTCACAGATCCCAACATTGTGTGTTGAAGATATAAGGTTTCCCAATTAGCTTAATCCCTGTCACCACACTCACATTCACACTCATTCTACACCGACTGTCTCGGCACAACCTCAAGAGTTCGGTTGCGAAGAAGGTCATGTGTTGATTTTCTTTCGTACAATCACCCTTATGAAAATTATTGTCCTTTGATCCTTCACCTTTACCTTCCTCCTTAGTACTAATTTTGATCATGAAGCCATCACTAAGGAACAATTAGATGAAGGCATCAAGGCATGTGATAAGGCCCAATAGTTTGATTAGGATGAGGCGGTTCATCAAGCCAAAAACATCTTAAAGTATATGATGATCCACTCCCAATCAATCTAAATATGACCAACTCAATTATGCTCCTACTTAGACCAATAAAACATCCACTAACATTGTTGATACTTCATATCCATCTACTAGCACATCAATAGAAAACATAATCAACATGTAAGGTGTTAAATGTATTATTGTTTGCATTCAATTGACATATCGCTATTTATAAAGTCTATTCTAAGTGGAACAAAGGATGATACTACAAATAAAAATACCTCCCTTAACCAACGATCCTACTCAACTCATTGTTCAACTTATTCATTGTTTAATTCAACAAAAACTATAATGGCTAATAAATTCTTGCAAATGAAAAACAACTTGGACTAACTCACTATCCACCAAAAATGGTCTCTTGGGGCATGAACACCCAATGTCAACCCCTTCCCCTTCCAATTGGTTTTTGTAGACACTAAAATTTAGTAACTTGTTTTTTTGGAATGTCAAGTTTTGTTATTCCCTTTGTAAAGACAAATGATCACATTCAATCCAATAAGTATATATCTATATCTCTCTTGTGACTTTCTCATCTTTACACTCCAGTCTTTTCAGTAAAGAGCTTATACTCGATTTATCTCATTTAGAGTAGTTGAACACAATACACATAGGAATATAATTTTTCACACTCTAATATATTCATTAAGAAGATCATATATATAGGAGAGACCTCTCCTATTATCTAAGAAACAACTCCACTCGAATAAACAAGTTTTTCTAACAACTTGTACAACTTACTAACAACCTTATGATGAGTTGTTATTTATAACTCATTATTAACTCACCCTATATGTAATATATGAATATTACATTTATATAACTTAATTACCCATACAAATATAATTTGAAATACTAATTTATTATATTTCCTAACATCCCCCTTAGTGCAAACATGGGGAAAAATTGTATTAATATCTCGCACTTGCTCATGATTTGGTGATTTTCTTAGACAATAAAAACCCTAGCGATGGTTTTACATATGGTTAACCAAAAACCAAAAATGGTGGTTTTACAAGTGGATTACCACAAACCAAAAGATGATGGTTTTGAAAATGGTTTACCAACAACCAAGAGTGGTGGTTTTGTAAGTGGTTTACCACAAACCACAAATGATGATTTTACAAGTGGGTTACCAACAACCACATCATGATGTGCAATACTCTCATCAACATCTCACTACAAGGAATAATAAAGGAAATTTTTCTACTCATACACACCAATGGAAATGGAACATTGGAATCATGTCCCCAATGTGAAATTTCCATTTATTTAGCAAACCAAACAATCTAGAACACAACATAGGATTGTTGAAATATGAAGCACAATGAAAAAACATATTATAAAAATGTCACTAAACTATCATGTCTCGGCCTCATCAATGGTGACCGATGAGAGGTCGTTAATCAACCTCCAACCTCTATTTTCCTCCATCCTTCGGTTTGAAGCATTAATTTAGCCAAATTTGATAATGAGACTCAAGAAACACCTCTCCACAAATTGGACATCACATTCTAGTGATAACGAATCCTTTAAAATTTTAATTTTGGTATTGATGACTCAATGAGGCTCAAAGGGGCTGCAAAAATCTCCAAAAGTATACACAAGCCCAAAACAAGGAGATGCCCACAAGATGGGAAAAAAAAAAGAGGGTATTTTTCAAATTTCATATTTTTCAAAAAATTAGAACCAATGCGACGAGATGAAAAAATAATAAATTTAACAAAAAAAT
Source organism: Taxus wallichiana var. yunnanensis (assembly GCA_018340775.1). Lineage (NCBI taxonomy): Eukaryota > Viridiplantae > Streptophyta > Pinopsida > Cupressales > Taxaceae > Taxus > Taxus wallichiana. The sequence goes on from CM031240.1 coordinate 114,686,422, forward strand.
GGAACTCGATTTCAAGTTACTTTGTACAAAAGTTATTAAGGTTTCAATTTCTCATAAAAAGGCCCAATTTAATTAAAATTAGATCAATGATTAAAAACTTTCTCAATATGGAGAGAAAATTTATCATGTGACCACTCGTTAGAACCAGGAGGAAATGAAGATTCCAAAAAGTTAATGGTCTTAAGAATCGGGACCAAAAAAGTATTAATTTGGCCAAAAATGCATTAATTTCCCTCAAAATGTACTTATTTAAGTAAAAACTATAGAAAACTAAAATTTTAAACTATAGTCTTGCAAAAGATAAAATAATCAACCAATTAGAAATAATTGTGTAGAAGACAAATAACTCAGACATGACATGATTTGTACTTTCTCCTTCCCATATTCTATTTCGAGGGAAACTTCCTAGAGAAAATAGAATGTGGAAAGGCTCAAAACAATTCAAAATACTTTCAACTCACCTTGATCAAGTGCATGATGGAAAAAGAGTAATACTATCACCAAGAGTGAAGGAATTTAGACTAAACATAACGATATCCACAATCGAGATGTAAAGAAATTGATGTAACATTCAACAATTTGTTGGTCGCTTTGAAAACAATATTGATCCTTTTTTACATGTATGCCACAGTGTACATGTAGCATTGATAATGAACTTAATATCTGAGTGCTTGAGAAAATGTATCAATTGTGTATTATATGGCGCCAAAAATGTAATCAGATCATAAATACACTCACATATGTATGCTTCAAAAATAATCTTGGATTAGTATTCATTTCGGATATGTCTTTGGAAGGTGCTTACAATAATAACTAACTAAAACACTTTAAATGCAAAAACTATCATAAATTCAGACAAGCACATAGTTACACAATTTCCCCTATTTCTTTTCTACTTCACCATTACATCAAGACAGGTCTTTCTACGATACCAATGTTTGGTATTTGAAGAGCTTATACTCAAATTTATCTCATTCGAGTAGCTTGAACATGGTACACTGAGGAATATAATTTTTTCACACTCTAATATATTCATTTGGGATATCATACATACAGAGAGAGACTTCTCCTATTATCTAGAAACAACTCCACTCATAATAAACAAGTTATTATAACAACTTGTACAACTTACTAACAACTATATGATGATTTATTATTTACAATTCATGATTAACTTACCCTTTATGTAATATATGAATATTACATTTACATAACTTAATTACCATTACAAATATAATATGAGGCACTCATTTATTATATTTCCTAACATGTATCTCGCTTGTGACTTTCTCATATTTACAATCCACTCTTTCATCAATTTAGGAAATATTATTTGATTAAAGAAGTAAACAAGCCCTATAAATCATGCCAAAAATTTATGTTTTGTATCATAGTCCCCCAAGGCAAAATCATACACTTTAGTTGGGATCCGGGGTCTAGTCCTGGTGACTTGTATGGTCCTATCCATTTACACTCTTTGACTCTATTTTTAATTTGAATATCTTTATTGTGTCATTTCATCTTCCTAGGGTTGGAATTATTATAATATTTCACTTATAGAAGGATATATAAGCAAGTCATTGTCACTTTATAACTCACTTCAAACCCTTAGAAACTCTCATTGCAAATATCATTGTAAAAGCACTCAACCTATCCTAACTACCCAAATCAGTTACACATCAATTAGAAAATTCCCTAATATATGTTTGAAGCACTCAACCAAGTCAAAAATTCTATATTCCTCCATTTCCAAGCATGTAAAGGTCCTAGAGCCATGTCTTAGTAAGAGCAAAGTCACTCCAAGCATTGTCCAAGGGTTTCAAGGAACAAAATATTAGGTCATGATGTTGAAACACACCATATCACACTATTACCACACTGAGTACGTTTTATGTTATATAGTTAACCCACTATTATTTGAGTCAAGAGACATGAGGGGATCCGTAGGGATTATATTATATCACAATCACACTTGCACAAGCACCTAAGAGAACTACGGAGGCTTGATCTTGTATGATGCCATCTGGTGCAACACTTGGATTGGTTTAATAGTTGGGGTTAATTGCCAAGGTTATTATAACCTCATCACACACACACATGATTTTTTATTTTATTTTATCAATGATTTAATGAAGGGTATTAAAAATTTCTATGGTTTCCACATTTTGCGCAGTGATTACAGGTCATCCAGGGGTTGTGTGAGTTTAAGATAGACATACAACAAAGGAAATTTTCATGACAATGAAGCATACAGGAAGTTTCACATCCTAACTACCAAAGGGTCTAAGACTATACAACCCAAGTTAGGACCCTATATTTCTAGTTTGCACCCTACATAAGTCATACAGGTCCTACCCATACTCGGTTTCTAGTTCCGAAACTCACAATGAAACATCTCTAGTATTTGATCTACCTTTTCCACATGTTTGCACATCTGAATCTTCTTTGATATGGTCTATAAATCTAATTCTTTTGCTCCTCTTGTGTATTTGAGATATTTTTTATTGTTTATCAATCATTATGAGTACTAATGCGTTATTTTTGTTATGAACGGTTAATTGTAAATTAATTAGATTAAAATAATGCCCCATAGAAAACCCTTACATCCTTTTTATTTTTATGCACTTTCCATAACATAAAATTAATTAGGGTGTAAATAGTATCAATTGAGAACCCATTACCTAACCTCCCATTCACAACAAGTTCCTTCAAGATATTTAAAGAGATCCTCTTCCTCCCTACAATTCTTACATGGACATTAGAGGGATCGTAACATATATTTCTTATGATGTCTCTACTAACCCTACCCTTCACATCAAGTACTTTGACAATACTTTACAAGAATTGGATCAAAGCTAACGTCTACACAACCACCAAGATATTTGTGAAAACACTTACATGAGATGCTTTGGATTGATATAAAACTCGTTTTACCAACTCCATTTGTCAAACTTGAGATCTTAGTTATGACCTTAGTGAATGAGTTCTAATACCATGATATTCCTAAGCACACAATCAATGATTTCATTAATCATGAATAAGATGAAAATGAATCTGCTCAACTTTTCATCAAGAGCTGGAAAACCTTATCCACTAAGGCTGAACATAACATGCCTAATGAGAGTTTTTTTCAACTAGTCCTTTGATTCTTTAAGCCTTTTCTTAAATATAAGGTGAGATCCTTCTCTCCTACTACATTATAAGAAGCATTCGAGATAATGAAATGCCAAGATTGCCTCATGAAGGAACTCAAAAATCCTTTCCTTAAGAAATAACTACATAATAATGTACACATTCTTATGTGTCCTAGAAACAAGAATGCCAATGATGATGGAATCATAAATAATCTTCCTCAAAAACACCTCTTCTAATATGACTATCCATAAGCATAGATTGTTCCTCTCCTAAACCGCAAGGAGGTTCTCACTCTTATTCTTCTTTACCTAACGACTCTCATTAACCTCTGTTTAAGGAGGAGTTGAGATGACATCTACCCCAAACATTCATTGTGGTGGTAGACTATGTGCAAAGAATTATTTAGCTATGAAAAGATAATTTGAACTAACACCTAGTAGTCCTAAAACAAAGCTAAAATAAAATCTATGCACCATCATGCTTAGATCTTATGTAAGAATTAGTTAGCTATGTAAAGAGAATTAGAACTAACACCTAGTAGTCCTAAAACAAAGCTAAACTAAAATCTATGCACCATCATGCTTAGATCTTAAACAAGACTAATCTACCAACATCTTTGCATTAGAACATGAATAAACATCCAAACTAATATGCTAAGCAATTAATCTCTATCTCTATTGAATGTTAATCAATGAAATGAACCTATTTAGATCCTTAGCAATCAAAAGGGTTGATTATATGTTTGAATCCCAAGGTTTCAAGAATGGAGTCTTGTCAATCCATGGCTACAAGACCACTTGACATATCTCCATATGAATTCAAACTTGGATGGATGAATGCAAGAAATGAAGATAACTAGCTCCTCTAATGGAAGAATGATCTAAGATGATAAAATGGCTATAGTATAGGCTCTATGCTCATTTAGGTGTAAGTAGAAAGGTAGGAGGAAGGCTCCTTATATATCCCAATGGATAAAATAAGCTTTACATCCCTTTACATGTGGGATAATAGCAAGGTTGAGTTAGTTAGGGGTGACTATGGTTGAAAAGGGTTTGATTCAACCTTATGAGAGTTTAGTTTGTCCTTTAGTGACTCATGGGGTTTGAGGGGATTTATTAATTAAAAAAGTGATTAATTTATAGGTGAGCAAGCTTATAGAATCTTTTTAGAAGAATAATTAGTATGATTTAGACTATGAGAGGGATATAGTCACATAAATGACGATTTATTGATCTAATGGAAGAGAAAGCTAATTAATTAAGAATAATTAATTAGTCTAGATATAAAGAGGGATTAATTAATGGAAGGTCATTAATTGGTGTATTTTTTGGATATAAGATTTGATTAATTAGTGTAATGTACCTAATTAATGGTGATAGAAGAGAAAATGTGTGATATTGACGATATGTCATCAATTTGTGGAAGTTGTATAATTAGCACAATTTAAGTATTTAAATTGCTTAGGAATAAATTACAGTGTTTACATTTCCCCCTTTGGGGTGGCATAAGTGATGCCACTTCAAAGATAGTAGATAAGTGACATTTTGAAGGGATATAAGAAAAATTAATAGAAGTGAGAGATACCCTCGAGTGTCAATGGGGTGATGAAAGAAGGTGATCAACAATCGAAAAATGGATAGGAGAAAATATGCGAGAAATGGATAGAAGAATGGGTAGGGGCAGGATGCCCCATGGGAATTAGAAGAATAGTGTTGATAGGGGAATGATGATAGAGGAAAAGTGAAGATGGTGAGAAAGAAATGAGCTTTCATCCATTGTGTTAAAAACAACTTATGTGTCATCATATTGCCAAGGATCTATGTCATCGGTCCTTATTAAAAATATAAGCATACAACAAAAGTAGAATGACATAAAAATTCATACTACGAACAATTACCCATTGCTGAAAACACCAACTCAATGCAACATACAAAATGTAATGCAATATGAGAAAGTAAAAGATGCCTAACTTCCTGCAACATACATAATGCAATGCAATACGAGAAAGTAAACAAGTTAACCTAACAGAGAAACATAATGTAATGCAAATTCCTTTGTTTCATGGCTTTCAACCTTTTTCACACTTTAACTTTGTTTCACTGTTTTGTAGTTCCACGTCACTCCTTTTCATGCTTCATGGATTTTTCTCTGTGGAATTTACTTTTTTAATGGATTTTGTAAAATCTATGAAACCCAAGGATTTTCAAGTCTGTGGAACATTACATTCATTCACTTCCACATAACACTAAGTTTTTGATGATTCTAGCAAAACAAATTTTTCAACTTTTTTTCCTTTTCTACTCAACATCTCAAAAAAGATCCGATTAAGTCCTCAACTTAAATGAAGTTTTCCAAATAGTATGGATACTATTTTGGACAACATGTGTATTGGAAGAAATTATAAAGTAGGTGTTTATACTATATTTGGATATTTGTGGTTTTCCCTAAGTGTTGGTGAATTTTTGCATGTGGTATATAGTACAAGTGTGTAATCAAGAGTGACCACTTGGGTGATGAGGTTATGATTTTTGTGTGGGACATAATGGCCTTGCATAGCTAATGACTAAGTTTGCATGCAACTTGTGCAAGAGGGAGGATAACATTACATAGAAAATCCATTGTATTTGCTTAGTAATTTATAGATAGGAGAGGTAGAGAAGGTGACTTTTCATAGTCATCCCTATATATTATCCACCCTTTTGATAAAAGGGAGAGTTTTTAACATGTTTAATTGACATGAAATTGAATAGGTATGAATAATTGAAAGAGATTGTGAGGTACGAAAAATAAGAACTGAGATGTATGTAATGTAATGCAAGTTGCTATATTGAACAAAGATACCCACAATAGGTTATACATTTATGCATTTGAATAAAGAGGGTGGAATATTGTAATGATGTATTTGTGTGGAAATGATTAGAACTATGATCAAAATGGGTGAAGAGGGCCCGAGATATGTTTTGCACAACTTTAAAACCCTAACTAATTGAATTGGGTGGGTAGTAAAGTAATTTGTTTTAATGGCATCAATAAGATGTGCTATAAATAGAAAGTTGAAAAATTTAAAAGCATTATTCATTGTATGAGTGTGATTGAGTTGGATAGGAGTTCGAGTTTGCAAATATGTTGAGGGTTAGAGAGGCCAAATGATCACAATTTGATCACGTGGTGGATGTCATCAAGGATAAGATGACAGATGAGTGTAAGTCTAATTAATATTGGTGATTTTACATAAAAATAAAAATATATTTTCCTAATTTTTTAAATTTGAAATTTTATTAAAGTTTACATATTTTGATGAGATCATACTAAATGTTCTAGTTTTGAATATGGGTTAGGATTGTATGGGAACCGTATGGTTTTGACCACTAACCGTATAGTCCCGACTAGGACCTATATGGCCTTGACATGAGATTCCCGAGATTCTTGGTGGAAACTCAAATGTTTAGGTTCACTACTATGTAATACTTTCAGAGAATATATGTATATTTTATTGATATATGATGATGTTATTGTGTGATTAGATTGACTAATGTAATATTTCGTGGTATGTGTTTTTTTATAGAGGGACGCCCATGCACATGATTTTTGTGGGGTTGGCATATGAGTAATCTATTTTTTTGGGCTTGGATAATGTAGGTTGAGGTGTACTTAATAGGGATGAATTAAAACATGTGGAAAATTTGGGGAGGTTCCCCCAAATATGCACTTGATCATGGCTTGATGTGGGCATTGGAATGTAGACACGTGTACATTTAAGCTCTTGATAGGTGAAATGAGAGTGACACTTGAGGATGTATATCAAATATTAAAAATTTTGATTGTAGGTGAGAGGGTGTAGGTATTTCCCCTAGACATGTCATACCATATGATATAGATACAAATATTTTGAGTGGGATATGGTGGTATTGGGGATCCTACTATCAAATTGAGCTCCATTGTGACTTCTAGTGTTTTGTAGTTACATAAGTATATTACTGTACTAATAACATCTTTTTGTGGCCACATGTGGTGGAGTATCGATATTATGTAGGATTTGGTGGATTTTCCAAGTGATACAAGAGCATGGGACACAATATTCATGGGGTTGATGTGTATTAGCCCATTTGAATAAAGATCTCTACATGTTTACTTCAGATAACCATGGTGGTGGTATAACAATAATGAAATTGTTGCATGTATGAGCCTATCAACATATTGTAGTTATGTAGCTGATTGATGGGCCACACATAGATAAGGATCACCTAGAGATTTTTTCCATGATATGGAGTATGTCGGGATGACAAGGAATGGATAATATGATGTATAGATTGATGATAGATAGGTTTGAGCCACATGATATCATTTCGAGGCTAGAGAGATATTTTAGAGGATGGGTAGATTATGGTGCAAAGATGTGAAAAATGCATAGAACTATTGTTAGCGGATGAGTTTCCATACCAAGGGAATTTCTTCTAGTATGAGCACGTGACATGAAAATTTGGAATCTTAGAGGAGGTACCTTCGACACCATATCCATGGAGGAGATAAAAATGTAGCATATAGAGAGGGGGCCTAACATGGGCCAATACTAGCTGAGTTATTTACCCCAATAACTAATGAGGTGGATCTAGCATTGGTATTGAGTGAGTGAAATGATGTGGACCATGATGACATATATAAAAGTGGTGGGAAATGAAACAATAGCTATTACTATTTCTTGTTGTCGTTTGGGATCTAGGAGGTGATGTGGTACTTGGAGTTGTAGGTGGTGTAGAGATTCCTCCTCTTATAGGTGGAGGAGTGGATAGAGAGGAATGTGACCCTAGTGAATATGCAGTAGTGACATCTATTTTGTAGCATAAGTTTTGTATGATGTTTAGGTATTTGATTGGTGAAAACTAATCATGTTAAGTATGTAGGTGTTGATATGAATGTTTTGATGATTTCATGTGATTCCTATTGACTACCGTGGTGGATGCATCTATGAAAAAATTACTCTACAATGTTTTAGATGATATGGTGACATGCATAATGTTGGAGTGAGTGGATGATATTTTGGGTGAGCACACTTTTTTTTTTTTTGATCTAGCGGTAGTGGTAGAAACCACATGTATTATTTTGTAGAGTGAGTGGGATGAGCACCAAGTATACCTCGGCTCCGCACCCAGAGCCTAATTTAACGATATAATTAGAACAATATTTAGTAACAATGTTAATGGAATCTTAAGCACATTATGCACACGTATTGGGAAAACATGTGACATTACGTGAGCACTTGTCACACAATCATATGACGTCATAGTTGAGAGAACGTAAGGATACCGCAGATGATCCTCAAGATCACGAGATCCCATGTATATTGAGAGTAGTAGTGAGGATGATTGAATGCATTAAGGTTTATGCCCTTAACGTATTGTATATGATATTTTATTACACACTTTTTTTGTCAAATATATAAAGATGAGTATGGATTTTGACATTGATTAGAATTGCATTGGGCATGATGACTATAGATGTGTCGGTGTATGTCATCTAAAATAACCCCCAAGTTATTTTAACAACTCGTATCTTCATTTTTGGATTTAGGTAAAATTTGTAGTTGATTCGGGATGAGGAATTTAGTTTTAGGTATGTTCTATTTTCAGATCTTCATGCATTTCCATGTTCCATGATCATTTTTTCCACCCACAAAAAAAAGCATTCGAGAAATCTTGAAACATTCCTAAGTGTTGAAATCTCCCTTGTATTTCAGATTTCAAGTTTTGGGGACCAAAATTTAGTTTACATGTAAATTTCTCCTCAAACCCCTAAACCCGAAATAAAAAGGATCTAGTGTATTTCAGGTTTTAGGTTTAAAATTTTAATTTGAATGAAAATTACAATGTGAAACCCGATCCCCAAAACCCGACCTTCCCAAAGGTGTATTTCGGGTTTCAGTTCCGATTTGTAATTATCATGCAAATTGCAAGTCAAACCTCGATTCTTGAAATATAAAGAAAATAATGGATTTTGGGGTTCAAGTTTGATATAGTAAATTACATGCAATGTGTGCATTGATTCCTGAAACAAGACAAGTTGAAAAAGGTGGTTGACTTCCGATGCATGTATTTAAGGTTTTTAATGTGCATTGTAAGGGTCAACTTCTGCCAAAGACCATTTCAAAAGTTAGAGGCTGCTTTGTAAGTCCCGAGTTCCACCCTTTGTATTTTGAAGGTCTACACGTGCAAATCAAGGTCAAAATTCGACATTCTCTTTCATTTTAGGTTTTCGGATTCTTTTGTATCAAAACATCATTGTTCAAAACATGTATTTTACTACTTACATTTCAATCGCAAAACTCGATGGTCCTCTTGTGTCGGTATCCAAAGGTGTTTTTGGGGTCAAAGTTCCTAAGGCGGCATTTTTAACAACTCAACCACTCACATTTATTGAAGTATGGCACCTTGAACTTCAAATGGCCATAACTTTCACCCTGTAACTCCAATTTCACAAAATTGGACTTTTTGGAAAGGTATCAACATGTACTACACCAAAAATATTGCATTTCTTAATTTTAATGAGTTTAGGTTGGTGAAAAAGTGGAAATATAGTCACCACATTAAAATAACAATTTCAATTTTTTCAACTACCAAACATGATGTGGTATGGTGCCCATTCATTCTCCCACAAGAAATGTGCCATGGAAAAATGGCCTTGGTAGGGTACACATGCATATTTTTAGGCATTCAGTGCATCTTGTTAGTGGTTGAAGGGGAAAACATGAGTTCCCTCTCTTATCCCTCATATCTTTCTCCCATTCTTATATATAATGTAAAATCTCTCATTTGTAAAGGAGGATGTTCTAAAATGTAAAGGGAACTATGTCAAAATTTCCCATGAGAAACTGTGAGTTGTAGACCTTCATTTGAGCTTGGAAATGTGTTCTTGTGCCTTCTTATTCACATATAATGTTATTTTCATGATTGGAAAGCAATAAATCTTGGTTTTTGGTGTTTCTCAACCTTGGCTTACATTTTGTTGCATTTACTTTCCTCTCCATTCTTGTTGTTGTATTTTGTGCATGTATTTTTCCTTTACAGGTTCATTTTTTTGTGTCTCATGGATAATAGAAGGTAAAATGTTGTTTTGGATCTGTGTCATTCATACTTGACCTCTCCCTTCTCCATTTTCCTTATCCCTTTTCCCTCATTAGAGTGTATTCACCCTTTTCTTAGTGCTATCACCTCCCCTTAGTGTAGGATTTCATTTTATGCATCTCCCTCTTCCCTTGGTCCTTCAGTAATCATAAATTAGGATTAGATAGTCACATTTCCTTCCCTAAAAGTAATTTAACATTAGGTTTAGGTAGAGGAAACAACCTTTTTTAGAGGTTGATCTCACTTTGCAAGTCCCATACTTGTGAGATTATCCCATGTCAGCAAAAAGTGCATATATGTAACAAGAAAATCGTAGGGTGCTACTTTTATGTGATAATAATACATGTAGTAATTATATCTATGTGACATGATTTAATTTAATTGAAATTTTTGAAAGGAATGATAAGAAAATTGTTCCATGTTGTGAAGATCTCAGATGATAATAACACACCACATTAGATTTACAAAACAAAAGAGCTAAAATATCATATATGGAAATCCATCATAATCTATTATTCTTAATACATTAGAATTGAATTACATTTCATTGTCTTACTTTGCTCAATAAGAAGGATGTACGTATAGGGGGAGGGAAGTGTAACTACCTAGATAAATGGTGTAGAAATCTCACTAGCTGATACTTGACCACAAGACTAGTAAGCTAACTCCACAAGAGTAGTAATTTAACTCCACATAACCGAGAAGCTAATTCCACACAAGTAGTAAGCTAACTCCACATAACTAGTACACCTAAGGAAGTTAACCTAACAAGTGTAGGGCTAATATAAGTGCAAGAATTATTCTAATAAACAAATAAAAGAATAAATAATAACCTACACTAATACCCCTCGTAAGTATAACTTAGGTGGGTGGAAAGAAGGTGGGTCCCTACAAAAGGCTTGATGAGGTACCCACGTACAATAATTGGGAAAAAGGGACACCGCATGAAGTACCCAAAACAAGTAATAACAAAGAAGAGAAAAAAATACCACCGCAAGATATCCCAAGAATCTTGGCTCCAAAACTCGTCTGATAATGATGAAGAAGTTTGGTGTGCACTATGGTCTGCGAATCCACCGCTTGATCAAAAACTCAAAAATAATCGACACTTTAAGGATTCACCATAATAACTCCATGCAAGGAGACTATCAATGGAGTGATGTCGAAAGTAGCAAAAAAATACTAAAAATAATCGATCAATCGCAAAAATAGGTGTTCCACGATCCAAGAACAACAACCAAGGTAATAAGGAAAGGACACAAGATCCAAAGAAATTGGAGTGCCACGATCCAAGAAAATCCAAGGTAATAAGGCAAGGACACAAAACCCAAAGAAGCAAGATCAACTACTACAAATAGGTGTGTCACGATCCAAGAACAATAACCAAGGAAATAAGGAAAGGACACGAGATCCAAATAAATAGGAGTGCCACGATCCAAGAAAAGCCAAGGTAACAAGACAAGTACATGAAACCCAAAGAAGTAGTATCAACACGTAACAAGGCAAGGACACGAAACCCGAAGAAGTAGTATCAACACCACACCCTCCCATACTACTGAATGGGTAGAGTAATGCTAAAAATCTATATGAGTTGTCAAAACAACTACTCGAACACTAACAAACTAACACTGGGCTTCACTAGAATAGCTCCCCCACAAGAGAGACTGTCAACATGCCAAAAAAGTGTCGAAAATATAAATCTAAAATATCTCAACAAACAAGAGAGATAAATGTTGGCACTTTATAATTGAGTGCATGTTACAAACATGACATTTTAAATTTTTAGTTTATTTCTCAAAATAAATAGTTCCAATGGAACAAACATGAAAAAACAAGCACTTTTGAAAAAATGGCACTCAAATCAGTTACCGATCAAAAGATACAAAATTTTCAAGTTTGTGCTTTAATATTTATTTTAAAAATAAATAAAATGCCTTGCATTCTTTGATTTATTTTTGGAAAAAACTTTCCAATTCTATATTTGCATAACAGATGGGGAGAAAAAAACCCAGAACCAAACGTGAAAAACCTAGAAATGGTTTTTTTAGGCGGATTTCTAAGATTCCCAAAAGTAGCACAAATCTACAAGATCCCCAAATCCTCGGCACATAGGAACTCTGTAAAGCCGAAGAAAAAAACCCATTAGCGAACATAAAAAACCTAGAAAAACCCAGAAAGTGTTTTTCTGGATGTTTTGCGTCCTCGACATGGATTTCTAAATGGATCCATAAATCTTCAAATCCTCTCCACACAAGTACTCTGCAAAGTGGAAGAAAAAAACCATTACCAAAAGTAAAAAATACAAAAAACCCGAAACCATTTTTTCTACGGAATCTCTACTTCCTCGAAAAACATTTCTTCCCCAACACGAATTTCTAAAATTTCCAGATCCTCACCAAATAGGAACCTGCAAAGTGGAAGAAAAAAATCCCAAGTGAGTGAAGGCAAAAAACCGAGAAACCTTTTTTTGGACTTTCTACTTCCCTAATAAAGATTTCTTCCCTTGGCATGAATTTATATGATTTCCACATCCTCGTCAAGCATGAAATCTGCAAAGCGGAAGAAAAAAACCCATTACCAAACACGAAAAACCTAGAAACCATTTTTCTGAAATTTCTACTTCCCAACAAATATTTCTTCCCTAGCATGGATTTCCAAGTGGATATGTATGTATCCATGTCCGCCTATCCAAAACTAAAAACAAACTAAAAATAAATTGTCTTCTTCAATAGCCAAGTTTACAATTGTTTATGGGGTTTTTCCACCTTTTAAATCCAACAGAGCCCTCCGTTTTGTGTAAAAATGGATGTTACAACAAAGTGCTAACAAATTCTAAAATATATGAAAACAAATAAACTCTTCTTTACAAAAACACTTAAAAATGGATGTCTACATCATCTATAGCTCTGATACCATGAAAAGAATGATGATAAGATTTTTCCATGCTGCGAAGATCTTAGATGATAATATCACACCACATTAGATTTGAAAAATAGAAGAGGTAAAATATCATATATATAAAGATAATGACATACCGAGTATCCAAATAGAAAAGTAAGCAAAGTGCATCATGTAAGTTATATAAGAAAGAAAGAATAAGTGAAGCAAAGATCTCGTAAATGCAGTAAATGAGTGTGATGGGATGGTATGCAATGTGTGAAAATGGAAGGAGCAACGTACCCCATTGAATGTGTATGAGATGAGGTTCATTTATAAAATACCCCTCAATAATCAATAATGAACCATATAACAAGAGTGCATCATTAGGAAATGGTTTGAGAATGTGTGCTAGAAAGATAGATCATGAAGCATAGAGCGTGAAAAGTGAATTTAGTGAGGTTCATTTTAGAATTAGACCCTTAGCAATTGAGTATGAACCGTGAAACTAGAGTGTGACATAGGGAAATGATGATACATTGTGTGTACCAAGGTGTGGAAGAGTCTTGAGAAATATTAAGTGTGAATCACAAAGTATGATAGTAGATTTGATAAACAACTAATGATGTTAGGAGGGGGAAAAATGTAAGATGCCCCCAAATATATGATGTAGAGAAAGATCAAGTAAAGTCATCTAGAAGATCATTAGTTTCATGGTCATAACCATTAGGATCTAGATTATATATTTGGTAAGAAATATTATGAGGTTGATCATATAAAGAGCATGCACAATGTAAATTGTACATGCCCATAGCATATTATTCATCAGTAAAAGGAGGTTGAGGAAAATCATGTGCATACCAACGAGTTAGATTTTGAGTATAGCCTAAGAATGAGTCATTACAAATAGAGATGCGGCCAAAGGGCATGGGAAATGTGATATCAATATGATTAAGATCCAGTGCCACCAATGTAATCAAGCCAAGACTGCCCAAATATGAGTGGGGAGGGACGAGGATTGCGTGTAAGGAAGATTGAAAAATGGAAGACATAGAGGCCATAAACAATAGTAATGAGTACACATCCATGATAAAGGTGAGGAGAGTGAGGTGGAGGAAGGAGATAATTTTTTTGAATCTAGCTAGAGCCAAGCCATCATATGTGCAAATAGTCTTAGAAAAGTAGGTTCGAATGGAATATGAGGCCAATAAGAATTACGGATGAAGAGAGTGCATGTGAAGGGATCCAAGTGTGGCACGAATGATCCCGGGAGATGCAGCAGGTGATAAAATATCCAATGTATGTATAGTCCCTTGAAAATGTATCATGACATTAGTGGAAGGAGGAAGAGGCTTCTTGAATTGATATTCACTAGGGCCAATAGAAACAAAAGTATCTTGGAAGTAGGACTCATTGATTTCGATAGGAGTAAAGTTAAGATTGCACAATGTGTCATCATTAAGCTCTACGACATCAACCTCATCATTAAAATCATTGGTGCTAGCATTATCTTGTTGAATAGTAGTATCAAGGATATTAGTAGGAATGGAGCCAAATGTAGAATTGAAAGGATCCATGATAGGTGGAGAATGAGTATCCATAGGGGTGGACACAATGGGTGATATGATATCAGTACTATGAGTAGGAATGGATGGAATGCATGTAGAAGTAATAGAGGAAGTAATAGCACTAGATTGACCAACATCGTATGTACTAATATTGTGATATGGAATAGGATGTGATGGAGGAATGGGCATGGTGGTGATGGGGTCGATGTGGAAAAAAATTGAATGGGTCAAGGTCCATAACAATGGTATGTTCATAACCATCATGTAGGAATTTAATGCATTGATGAACTATAGACGGAACAATGTGTATTGCATGAATCTAGGGTCTTCTAAGTAAGCAATTGAACCAAAATATGAAAACAAAAACAAAAAATACAATAGGAATAATTTTAGTCTTGACTTGTAGAGGTAGGGTGATAGTGCCCATACTTGTACAAGTAGTGGAATCATAGGCACGAATGACTTGAGAGGATATATTAATTAGATTGTCAATAATGCCTATTTTCATAAGGAGGAGAGAGAACATAGATATATAATAGATCCATTATCTATGAGCAAACACTTAATACATATGACACCAATAGTAGTGGTAATAATAAAAAGTGCAAATGGATTGTCGGTTTCAATATATTTCCTGCCTAGCATTGTCAGAGAATTCGAGATCAAAAATAACAAGTAGACTTCAGGATGCATCATAAAATATTAGATCACTTTCAGGATTCCAATATTGACTCCATGCCTAATGGATGACTTAAGGCTACTGGAATCATGCTTAACATGCAAGCATCCTTGGGAGGTCGCCAAAATGTTACCCATTTTTTTGCCTCCTAGGAAAAAATGGATAACGAGGGTTTATAGGAAAAAATGATCAAATTTGGTGTATAAATTTTTGTCTTTCTACTATACCTCCATGATGGCTCGAAACTGAGGAAATTCCATGAATTCCATGACATTAAGAAAGAAGGTTGAAAGCATTCAAGAATGGTTCATACGAGGGGGCTCGAGGTGAGCTTGCACAATGTATAAGGAGAGCGACCTTCAATATAGCTTAGTTGAGCTAAATGGATGTAAGGTTAATTATTTTGTCATCTTGATGAGCTCATGGAGGCCACAAATGAGCTATTCGGTGTTGACCTCTTTAGATGCAATGTTGGCATGTATGTGAGGGAGTACCGAGTTCCAAACATAGCTCGGGTAAGTTAAATGTGGCCGAGTTAATAAGTAACTCAATGACCGAGTGGTATTCCAGGTAGTGAAGTGAGAAAAATCTAGCTCACATGAGTTGACATCGAAGGTGGAAATGTATGGATAGGGCCAACTCAGCCATGATCGGGGTGCTCAACATAGTTAAACAACTCAAGTGAATCCACGGGACATCGGGTGGTTTGATTAGTAAAAGACTTAACACAACGAAGGAATACAAACTACCAAGCAAAACTAAGAAGATCCCAATCAATGTGCAAAGGGTTCACTTGATATGAGCCAAGCCAAGCCAACTAGGCAAAGGGTAGGAGAGCTCATGTTTGGCATTACGATGAGCTTGAGTTCGCATGGCAAGGGAGTTGGGGAACATTGCGGGAGGAATTCAAATCGTGGCCAAGTGGAAATATGAAGATGTTGAGCCAGTGGGAGTTTTTGGGTCAATGAGCTATGACATGCCCAACGTGGGCGGAAAAGATGTATAAAGCCCACGCTAAGGCATGAACAGGGGAATTTGGGAATCCATTCCCATGTGGTGATAACACAATGGTAGGCCAAGGTGCATTCCCCACATGCGAGATTCATGCGAGTGTGGCCAAGGTGTGTCGAGTCCTCCACTAAGATGCCATCCAAGCCGAGTTAAGTGGGAGGTTGGTAGAAACCTGGAAACTCTGCATAAGACCCAGTCATCTAATGAATACAGGGGACACGATTCCTCGAATATAGCTTTGAATATGGTTGGAGTGAGGGACATACTCAATGAATGAGTGTTTTGATGAACATACAAATATGCAAAAATGTTACAGTAATACATATAAGAATGTTGTTACAAAAACAAAGTCGGAGTAACGTGAGCACGCTCGAATAGATTAAGCTCATGAGAGAGTTCGGGATGGAGTTCAATTGCGTGGAGAAAGAGTTGGTAGACTCATTCAAAACTCACCGAGTCAAGGTTATGGATCATCGAGATTATGTTGATGCACACGAGAAAACCCCCATGTCGGTGGTCATGGTAGAGGTGAGTGAGCTCAACGAGCAAGTCGATGTAGAGATGGTCACAGAAAGAGATCATGAGGGTGAGGAACTCGGGGTGATAGGTCACGGTCACGGGATGTTCAAATTATTTGATAATGTCAAGGAATCAATAGTGAGATCATGAAAAGTGAGTTCATGATGAGGGAAACATGGCACTCACTGTGGCTCGGCGGGCAGTGTTGAGTGAGCTCAGGGACAAAGCTCGTGAAGAAGAGAAGATCCAGGATGATAGTGAGCTCATGAAAAGAATGTACATAAGCTGAATTTTTGGGAAAGACTTGCGAGAAGCTCATATCTCGGTAGTGGTGAGTACACAAGTAAGAGCTCGGTGATGAGCTCAATGTAGAGCTCAATACAGAAGAATCCAGAGCTCGGTCCCAGATGGAAGGAGGAAGATAACTCGGTGGAACCATGGTGAGTGACTCGTTGATCAACACGTGAACATGGATCTCAAATCGATCGTGGAGCAAGAGACAAGCTCAATGCAAGGAAGCTTAGTGGTCGGGTGATGTTTGAGTAACTCACCTTGTCCGAGGACTAGGTGAGTTTGCGGTGAGCTCAAGGCATACATGTAAAGGTGCTTGGTGACGATGGTGGATTGACTCACCATTGGGTTCAATATGGAGTTGAGATATCATCAAGGTAAGAAGATCATGCTCGGTAGATGGAACGATGTAAAGGTGAGCTTGACACAGCGCTCAACTCTACGATGAAGAGAAATATGTGAAGAGCTCATTAAATATCTTGGTGGCATCGTTGGGAGGTTAGCGCAAGGAGCTCGATGTTGACACGAGATCACTCAGAAGATGGAGGGAGTCATGCTCGGGTCATGGATAACAAGCTCAATGGAAAGCTCAGTGTAAAGCTAGATGGGATCAGGTCTGATTTTCTCAATCGGTGAACTCAAAACTCCTAAAAGACAAAGCTTGAACCTAACTTGGTGGGTTGGCTTAGCAAACCACCAGGAGTTGGGCTATTTTTCGCCCTATTTTCATGGCCCCCACTTTCTTGAGGTGAACCAATCTTCAGGTGGGCCACCTTTAATTTATTTAAATTAATATTTTTATTTAAATATTTTATTAATAATATTTATTATTATTATTAAAATATTTTATTAAAATATTCTTTTAATTAATTGAGAGGATTAAGTCAACTGGGCATTAATGACACATGATGGAACCTTCTCAAGTGGTTCAACTAACTTTGTAATAAATGAACCATCATGTACCTTCAATTTAGGAAAGAATTTATTACTTTTCCTCTTCTTTCTCACATATTTTTCTATAAATGTAAGTTGGAAGCTCATTCCAATAGGTTGGACAAGTTAGACTTCTGAGACAAGTGTATAGTTTTCAAGAAACCTCCTTCTTCTGTAAGTTGTTCTTGTATGTTGAGGGAACTTTCAAGCCTCCTTTCAAGACTATAATGGAAACTATTGCCTCTTTTGAATGTATGATGCATTGTGCATGTTGTTGAAGTAATAAAAGTGTGTGTTTTGTGACTAATCTTGGTCCTTTCATCCTTCTATACTTCTTTGTGTCTTTCTCATGCTTGCAGGTACACTATGCAAGTTTAAATTTCTATTACAGGTTCTCATAGTTCTTAGCTTATCAAGTGGTGGAGTATTACATGCGGTTGAGTTATGGTGCTTGTTCACCCTTCTCAAGTTCATCCTTCTTCACTAGAAGATTGATATGTCATTATTTGATTGAAGTTTAACAAAGGGAACACATGCTTCTTAATATGTGGTCTACCATTTACCCTCTCTAAGTTGTAGTAGGTGAAGTTGTCTTGTGGTGCACAACACCCTCTTCAAGTTAACCCTTCCTGAGTCTAGCAATACCCTTTATTTGGTGCATCACCATCCCTAGTATAGTTTCATTTCTTGCAAATCTCTTTCCCTAAAACCCATGAAAATGTTAGCATAGGACTAGATAACCATTTTTAAACTAGGAGTAGTATAACACTTAGTTTAGGAAGAGGAAGTTGGTCTTCTCCGGAGGTTCACCTCGAACCCAAGTCCCATAGCTTGAGAGGTGATCCCATGTTTCCCAATCACACTGAACATCTTGTTCAAATTTTGGCCATTCAGAGAGTGCAGTGATTTGGTGACCAATATGCAGATTATATAGTCCCTTGTCCCTTGAATAGATACTAGATGGATTCTTTTGATTGCTTTAGGTTCCTTTTGAATGCAATCTTAGGTGATGCTAATAATGATTAGTACTTGGTCCCTCATTTTTAATGCATAACTATGTATTTATATGATTCCCTTGTTTGAATTTCGTAATTGAGAACTGGAAGGCCAACCCATAAGTGAAAAATATGCCCAAAAGATAAAAGAGACCCAAAAAAGTGAGTAAGGTGAGAAAGGTTGAGGGGCACCCAAATGGGACAAGGGTGTATGGGAATTGGTGTCTAAAGCCATAAAATTTAAATAAGTAGAGTTATGACTAGGCTATAGGGTTTCTAAGACCAAATAAAAAACAAGAAATAAAGAAAAGAGGCCAAAGATAGTTGTCAACCACTAGTTTTCTTGCTTATGAATCATGTAAATGTTAATAAGATTTTAGAACCTAGAAATGTACCCAAGTCTGTGATTTTTGTCTACACCTTAAACAATATTCCATCTATGAGCACATAGGGAATACATTGTAATATGAAGTATCTCCTTTTTTACTTTTCTAAAAAATTGAGGGTAGCTACCCGTTTGTAAGAAATACATCATATGTGGATACCAGCTATTAAGGGCATGAGAAGGAGGTGGCTGGTCTTCTTGTAGCATGTAGGATTTCTTATCAGCCCCTAAATCTATTGCACACTTTTCACATAAACCTTTACTCCTTATAATCTTTCTGACCTTGATATGAACATCATACTCCATGACCTTGGTGATCCACCCAACTCTCTTCTCATTCACATATTTATTCAAGAGGAAGTTCTCCCATGCTTGGATGAGACACCATCAACTAAATCTTATTATTTGAAAGCATGTGTCTAAATTTTTAGGTACATGAATAAAAAAAAATACTTTCTTCTCAACAAATTCATACCTAATCTCATAATATTTGGGTGATTGACTGAAAAAAGCTATAGGTTTCTCCAAGAAATCACTGCTCATTGAATAAAGATAAGCGAGAAATGTTGTCACTTCCTCCAAATGCATAAAGAATAAAATCTTTAGCATAATCAGGATTTATAAGAGTGGGGGCCTGAGAAATGGATTTCTTGATATTTTCAAAACTAATATTTCCTTCATTTTACTAGCTAAAGACAAAATTATTCTTGAGCATAGAAGTAAGAGGTTTAACTAAAGTAGTAAAGTTGGGAAGAACCTTCTTACAAAATTTATTGTTCCTAAGAAGATTTGCAAACCTTTCTTGTGTATGGGGATAAAGAGAGACACAATTTCATTCACTCTATCTAGATCTATGAAAATACCATATTTTGAGACCACATGTCCTAAAGACTTTCACTCATGAACAAAAACATACACTTCTTAGGATTTAAGGAAACACCTAACTCTCAACCTATATCAAATACCTTCCTCAAATGATTAAAATGTTCACTTGTGTTCTTTGAGTAGACAGTTATATCATCCAAATATACCAAGATCATGTCACCAACAAGTCCTTTAAAGGACATATCCATTTCCCTTTGGAAGGTTGCACCAACATTTGTTAACCCAAAAGGCATCTTCTTATAAGCATAAGTACCCCACTTGGTGGTGAAGGTTATTTTGAACTGATCTGATTCTTGCACAAGGACTTGGTTGTATCCTAAATAACCATCTAAGAGAGAGAATCTCTCTACCCCAACCACCATTTAAAGGATATGTTCCATGGATTGAAGAGGATAATGTTCCTTTAGAGATTCTATGTTCAAGTCCCTAAAGTCTACACAAAATCTAATCTCCACATATGTTTTCTGATGAAACCAAAATTTCTGCCCAAGAAGAATTCTTAATGGGGAAAATGATATTTTCCTTTATGAGCTTAGTCAATTATTTTCTCATCAAGGGCTCCACTTTTGGATTTATAGGCCTCTGTTTCTACCTGATAGGTTTTGTGTTGGGATCTAATTCAATGGTATGTTGTGCAAGGCTTGGATCAAAACCTTTAATATCTTTATAAATCCAAGTAAACACATCATCATACTCTTTACAAAGGTCAACAAGAGATTTATTTTTAGAGATGTTACATACCTTTCCAAACCTCAAATACTTGGCTCTTGAAATGACCACCTGCTCGTAGCTTTCCTCTTTTACAATTATATTCATTTTCTCCCCTTTGATATGATCATCAGGGTTGAAGATTCTATCCAAGATTATTAATCCCTTAGGAAGCTTGTTGGTCTTGAGTTTGATGATCTAATCCTCATATTTCTCTTGCAACCTTGTCTGATTTCTAGCAGAGAACTCGCCTCATCATGTAAAAAAATTATAATTTTCCTATCATTGTCAAAAACTTGCCAACAAGTTGCATTATCTGGTATGGTGGGTCGATCACGAGCTTGAAATGTTGTTCTAAAATTTCTTGATGCCTTGGGAATGTCATATTGTGATCCAACTACTGCAAGTCTGCACAACAAATTTACTTTGCAATCTCAAGTATCATTTGGACGTTGAAAGCATCAAAACCTTCAATCATGTCCCATACTCTATGATTATAGGATTTCGGTAAGAGGCATTTCTTGGATACACAATGAGATTTGACTTGATGTATGACCAACTCCCTATCCCCAAATACTAGCAACAACTTGATTCCTCACTTTTTTTTTCCAATTAGAGACATTGGATTAATGCCTCATATTCCGCCATATTATTAATAAAAGTTGAACTGAAACCTAAACATAAAGAAGTATTTCATCTCAATAGGAGAGATCAACATAACCCCAACACCAATGTCATTCCTACTTCTTGATCCATCAAAATACAACTGCCATACCCCATATTGATCTTCATGTGACTTCATAAGGTTAGGTATAAGGGCATTATCCTCATGTATACAATAAGTCCCTAACCCTTTCTCTTCCATGTGATCATAAGGGTCAAAATCAAAAAAATTATTTGCCCAATTATCAAGCAGAATGTTAGGAACCTCCTCTAAGGATGTGGAAACCTCATGAAGATCATCACTCTCCTCTTGATCATGCATAACACAATTCATGTTCATAGAACAAGTGTATAAGGATCAATGTGATTATGGGAAATATGATCAACTTTGATAGTTACTCTAGTTCCATATCTGGTTCTAAGAAGCATATGTGACCAATATGCATACAAGAATCCACCACTTTTGTAGTAAAATATCTAGATATGCATATGACAAAAAGGGAGGATGTAAATAATTGAAATGTCCTACAACATTTAAATACTTGGACATACATGTAGAGTAAGATTGAAATATTTTATGATGTCAACTATGTTAACAAGCGCCATCCAGCTTAGATAGTTCCCTTGGTGATTGGTGTATATTTTATGCCTAATGAATCAACAATATTCTTGGGCATAACAAAATTGCTAGCTCCAGAGTCTATCATACAATTATGTACAAGGTACTTACCAATGATTAGGGAGATATAGAAAGGAGGTGGTTTGATGATCTTACTTGTTTCCCCTTATTTTTGATAAAAAGAACTTGTAGAAACACCTAATGAACCCTTTGTTGGTTCATTTATGTCACAAAGATTCCTCAAATCTTCTTGTAACAAATATATTTGTGTTGGAAAGGAAAGTACATCCAACATAGTCATATTCATGTTGGTTTTCTTCATTTGTTCCACCACATTTAGAGGAATATGGATAACCTTTTACGGACCTTTTTGTAGCAACATCCTCTTTTAATTGTTGATTGGTTTGAGTCTGATTTCTAATAATTATTTTTTGGGGTTAAACACACTAATTGTACAAACACATATTCAGATTTAAGCATACAAGCAATAAATATGAAAATAAACTATAAGAAATTACACAAGATATAACATGGTTCGAGACAGGTCGGGATACATCCACCAAGAAACAACTAATATATTATTCAAAGCTTAAACAAAGGATATACAATGAAGATCTGAAATCTTTGACACCTCTCATGGATGTACATTACTTTCTTCTTCTCAAGCTTCTCTTTCTCTCTCTCAAGAATTCCTTCTTACGATTCTCCCAATCTCACTCCTAAGCCTAGTTTTCTAGCTTATATATGCATATACAAACTTAGGGCACTTTAGATATGCAATTACAATCATTAGATCAAATTTATATCAAAGGTTAGATCTAATTCATATGAGTTAAATAAAACAATCACGCATAGGTAACCGATGTTGGTTACCCTAACCAATGTCGGTTCCCCCTTGCCTTGACCAACACTAGTCATTAGGTGACTGATGTTGGTCATCCGACCGATGCCCGATTCATCGTATTACAAAAAGTTAATAAAGCATGATAATGTGAAGAAATTAAGCTCCACAACTCAACAATCTCCAACTTGGAGATAAATTGTTACTTGTACCATATAACTCCATTCTTGGATCCTTTCCTTGGCTTGTTTCTCCCTCTTCAAGTCTCAAACTCGAATACCAACAGAAGTGGAGTGTATCTCCAACTTATTCTTTTCCAATGAATTCGTTAGCATATCCACAAAGTTCTTATTTGTATGAATTTTCTCTAGTTCTATCTTCCCATCCTCTAACACCTGTCGTATGAAGTGATATATCAACTGAATGCATTTCGTTCTTGAATGAAACAATGAGTTCTTTTCCGATGAATTGCACTTTAACTATCACCTGCATAACTGAAATCCTCTTGCTCCTTTCCCATGTTAGGAAATAAGGGATAAAATGTTAGGTTAATTAATTATGCATTATATAATTAATATTATTAATTAAATAATGTTGTTATATGGTTATATTTCTTCATAACCATCTAATTGTCTTTATGTCTACATATGGGTGTGGTTATATTGTTTTAACAATATAATTGTAATTATTCATTTATGCTTCCGGATGTAATATTGGAAGCTTATGTAATCTGGAATATGGTTGCACCTGTGCAACTTAGTTTCTTGTTTGTATTCAGCTGTACAATACCTATAAGTATTGCAGCTCTTTCCTGTGTAAATGGTTGATTGAGTTTAATACAATTATCAGGATTCCGCCCTTGTTGCTCAATCTACATTTGGTACCAGAGTGAATTGAAGCTCTGACAAGGTTGGAGAAGGTTACAGAGGAATGAGAATTTGTGGAGAAGAAATCCGCAACAACGGAGAGCCAGTGTTGCCTCTAACAGCTTCCCGCATCTCCCTGCAGTCCCACAACCTCCTGTGTGAAATCCCGGCAGCGGATTAAAGAAACAGTGCAAATAGTAAATAGTGAAGCAACCCAATTCCATGTACATGTTACCTATACACAAGCCATCCTCCATTAAACCTGCAGAGAAAATAAAAAGCACATTCAATCAATACAAATGGCGGCCAATAAAGCAAAAGGAGAGAATAGAAAAATCGGTGAAGAAAAATATAAAAAAATGGTAGAGCAAGCAAAATTACAGTGTATGGTGAACAATAATAGGCGGCGTGCAAAGCAAAGCCAAAGGAAAGAGAAAAGGAAGACTCTCAGATCCATTTCCATCGGCTTAAAAGCCCTAACTGACCTCCTACAAACTCGCCACCATGCAGAACCACCTCCAAGCTCTCCTCCACACATGCCTCTCCACGTGGAACTTAGCCAAGTCATTATTTTTTAAAAAGGTGAGTCAAAATCCTTGTTTAATAAATTCAATTTGCTTCATTTCTATAGCTAAGCGCTCATAAAAGCCTAAGTGGTTAAGAGGAAAGACTTAGAAGCGGGAGGTTTGGGGTTCAAATCCCACCCCCAACATGAACTTTTGAATTTTGAAATTTGGTGGAAAATTTGGAGAAACCGCCATAGTTGGAGGCAGATTTGGTGGAAAACCCACCGCTAAACAACTAGTTATAGCTAAAAGCTGCCTCTAAAATTTTAGTGAGAAAATCCCTAATTTAGGGAAAAATTTTTTTCTCCCATTAAGCCTGTTTTTTCATTCTGGGAAACTTTTTCCAAAGGAGGGATAGCTAAAAATTACATTTTCAGCTGGTTTTTTGCAATTCTTTGCATTTTGGATCGTATTGGGCTCTGAGGCCACGAGGCCCCACAATTTTTTTGCACTCCATTCAATTTTATAAATTTTTAAATGTAATTGCATGCTGCAATATATTGTACTAATTTGTAGGTTTCCATAGTCAACCGCAAATATTGTAACTTCTTAGAAACTGACAGAAAGTTGTAATTCAAAATAGTAAAAATTGGTTCTGTAACACTCACGAGATCCTAGATCTCATTCACGGATTTGGTATTTACAAGGTTGCCTCGGAAGTTCTTACGGGTAAAGTTGTTACAACTACTACTTTGCACTTAACGCCTAATATAGCTACAACAACATCATCTGAGCATCGACCCTTTAAATCGATGGGGAGTAATATGGTCACACTACGCACACACTAGGAGCCATCCCATCTGTCTGTGAATGATTGCATGACATAAATCTAGACTAAGAAATGATCCAAGTATATAGCGAAGTTACGCGTGCGTATGAGGATATTTCTTTGAGCTCAGTGTCAATAATCGCATAAACCCCCTTCAGTATTGTCTTGGTACCACATATTGAATTCTTTCACATACATTAACACCTCTTTCACGTACCACCGGGAATATCTAAAGGGCGAGCTTCTTCCACGTACTCAACGGGTATATAGGAAGGGCGCATATATAGAAATGTTTAGTATATCATATTGACGGTATATAGATTAGGAGACCTGATACACTGGAGTAATAAGAGCGAAACCACCATCGGTGATCTTTGCAAAATGGGCACCAATGCCCCCAAAATTTTTCTTACTGATTCACAACTACTCGAGAGGAAAAACTATGCTTTGCATGGAAGACAAAAATCAAGACACAACTTGAGTTTGAAGAAATATGGCTTGTTGTGATTAATACTCGACCGGATCAACAACTTGATACAACACAAAAGAGGCGGTTTGATAGAGCAGATCAGAAATCCAAACTCATCATCTTGTTTGGAGTGCTCGATGATGTGCAACCCCACATTCGAGATGCCAGAACAACCAAACAAGTGTGGGATATGTTGAGCAGGGTGTATGAGGCCAAAAAAAAGAATGTTATACTGAATTTACAGAGTCGATTACACACATTGAAGTTCAAGCGAATGAGAAAATCGAAGCTTTTTAAAGAAGAGTTACAGAGTTGAGGGCTTCACTTCTAGCCCCGGGAGAAGCAATCTCGCAGATTATGCTCTCATTCCCATTGTTCTCGAGAGCATTCCCCTCTTCTTACCACATTTTTGTTACAACACTAAACGTGTCAGATACGACTGTTAGTTTTGACAAATTGGTAAACTTACTACAACAAGAGTAAGCCATGCATAACAAGGATGATGAAGAGGAGCAGGCAATTTCTTATCATCAAAAATGGAAAGGAAAAGGTAAAGGTAAACCTAATTCCTATCAAAAGTCTGAAAATCAAAATACGTATCAAGGGGGTAGACAACGAGAAGAAGCAATTTCCAATCTGAAAAAAAGGACATGACGTAAAAGGTTGTTGGTATAATACTTACAAGAAAGGTTCATTTTGCAACTCTGGACCTCAACAACAACAATCTCACAAGGGACATTCTAACTACAATCAAGGGTAGAAAAAGGGGAACTGGAAAATAAGACCCCATCGAAGGTAATATTGCTAAGCAACAAGAACAGTTAGATAATGAAGACTACTTATTCACTGCTCGATCAAGTGAACCATCCACATCATCTAGTGATGTTTGGTATGTTGATTCTGGGGCCACTCGACACATGACCGATCACAGAGTCTAGTTTACTTCAATGAGGGACATGCCATCAAAAATTATGTTTCGTTGGGAGATGATTCTTCATATACAGATTCGAGGGATTGGGAACATTTCTCCACCCCTTTGTTCACGAAATTGTAGAAAATTAGATGTCTTATATGTCCCTGGTTTGACAAAGAATTTTCTTTCGGTTAGTCAACTCCTTAATCATAACCTAAAAATTGACTTTAATAGTCATTTCGACAAGAAAACATGTTTGATTCGAGACAAATCAAGAGGCTAAAAAATAGTTATAAAGCCTCCAATGTGGGACACATGTTCTAACTTTATTTTTTTCATAGAGACAATCAAGCACTTGTGGCTAAGAACTCCACCTCAGCACAGTTGTGGCATCGGAGACTTGGTCATGTAAGTTTCAAGTATCTCAAGACACTTCACTAGCATAATATGGTACATGGGCTACCATCTCTTTAGAAGGATATAGACAAGTGTCCTCAACGCCTCCTCACGGAGAAAAAAACATAGAGTTTCATTCCGAAGAGTAAATTTTGAGCTCATGGAAAACTTGACCTGGTTCATACCAATATTTGCGGTCTGATGCAACCAAGTAATTCTGGGTTCCAATACTTCATGCTATGTGTTGACGAATATTCAAGGAAAATGTGAATTTTTTGTCTTTGTAAGAAAATTGAAGCTTTTGAAACCTTCAAGAGGTTCAAAGTAGCAATTGAAAATGAAACCGATCGTCACATCGTAACTCTCCACTCGATTGAGGGGGGAATTCACCAGTAATGAGTTCAATACTACCTACAAACTCACGGGATTCATCGAAAAATGCCTCCTCCACACACACCGCAACAAAATGGTATTGTTGAGAGAAGAAATCGTATTATCATGGAAATGGTGTGATGCATGATTGATTATTCGGACTTGCAAAGACATTCTAGGTAGAAGCAACAAAAACAACAGTGTATTTGTTGAACATAGTGCCCACAGTTGCTCTTGAAGGAGTAAGACCATAAGAAGCATGGTCAAACTGGAAACCATCTATTGCACACCTTAGAGTATTCAAGTGCAAAACAAGCATGCACACACCCATTCGAACAAAAGAAATTGGACATGAAGTCATAGAAATTCATCTTCATTGGGTATAGTGAAGAGACTCTTGGGTACAAATTGATGGATCCAAAGACCAGAAAAGTATACACTAGCAAAGATGTTGAGTTTTTTGAGAAGAAGGAAGCAGAGTCTCCTCCTCCGTAAATCACTTGATGTAGATTCTTCACCGCTGTTGTAAAAATTGAAGCTGATGTTCCCACGTATAGAACCACGACCCACGGGAATAGTTCATCCTATTCCCAAGTGGTGTACTAGCACATTACGAGATGTAAGAATGGATGCTCCATCGGATACATCCACCCCTAGACCATGGAATCGCAGTAAAGCAAGAGAAGAAGTTAAATTTTCTTTGATGAGTAAAGTAATTGAATTTGATGAGCCCTTTACAGTCCATGGATCCCTACAGTCAAAATCTTGGAAAGATGACATGGATTCTAAATATCAATCAGTGATGAAAAATAACACTTGGTAGGTTGTTGATCTTCCACCAAGGAAGAAACCCATTGGATGCGAGATGGATATTTTTAAAAAGTACAAAGTAGATGGGACAAAGGACAAGTATAAAGTGAGACTAGTAGCGAAGGGGTATGCACAAAAAGAAGGCATAAACTATGAGGATAAATTTTCTCCCACAGCTAAGATCAAAACAATCAGAATGATCTATGCTCTAGTTTGCACATTGATTTGGTGGAAAGTCCACCGAGATGGACGTAAAAAGTGCCTTCCTAAATGAAGATTTATAAGAAGAAGTCTACATGACTCAACCTTGAGGGATATGTAGTACCCGGTCACGAAGCCAAGGTATGTAGACTCGGAAATCTCCATATGGCCTTAAACAGAACCTCGGGTATGGTACATCAAGATTGATGAGCATCTCGTATAACATGGATTTGTTAGAGATCCATACGATCCCAATCTTTACCCCAAAAATAAAGGGGGTGAGATTTTGATTGTCATTGTCTGTCAACGATCTAGTCATCACCGTTAGTTCGGTGAGGATGATTGATGCAATAAATAATGATCTTAATCGATCATTCGACATGACCGATCTCGGTGATGCATTATTGTCTTGGATTGGAAGTATGGCAGAAAGAGAATCACATTTTTGTTTCTCGATGAAATATACCAAGAAAACACTTGAGAAATTTAGGATGATGGATTGCACACCAATTGCTACACCTATGGAGAATAGATTGCAGTTATCTCATTCAGATCCATCTCCTGAGGTAAGTACCACTCTCTATCAGCAGCTGATCAGGAGTCTCATTTACCTAACCTACACTAGACTAGATATTAGCTTTGTAGTAAGCTATCTATCTAGGTTCATGCATGAACCCAAAGTCTGTTGTTGGAAAGTAGCAAGGCGTATATTAAGATATCTCAAAGGATCAATGGATCTTGGTCTAGAATACAATAAGAATGAAAACTTCTCCTTGACTGGATATTTAGATTTAGATCATGCTGGTAACGTTGATGATAGAAAATCCACTTTTGTATTTGTATTATTTATGGGATCTGGACCAATATCATGGGGAAGTAAGAAACAACACTTTGTTTCTTGCTCTTCCATAGAAGTTGAGTATCGTTCGTAGTAGAAGTTATCGTGAAGCGATATGGCTACGCGCATACTTTGGAAGGACTTGGAATACCACATGACAAACCGACCACCATGTATGTTGAAAATGAAGGTGTTCTAAAACTTGTTCGCAATCCAATTTTTCATGAGAGAACAAAGCACATTGAGGTACATGTTCATTTCATACGCAAACATGTGTTAAAGCACAACATCTAGCTTTAATTTTTTCCAACAGCTGAACAACAAGCATATATCTTCATGAAGTCACTTGCATGTGACAAGTTCAAGTTGTTCAGAGAATTCCTCTCCTCATCCCTTGAGACAATGCACAATTAAGGGGGGGAATGTTAGGTTAATTAATTATGCATTATATAATTAATTATTTAATTAATGTTATTAATTAAATAATGTTGTTATATGGTTATATTTCTTCATAACCATCTAATTGTCTTTATGTCTGCATACAAGTGTGGTTATATTGTTTTAACAATATAATTGTAATTATTCATTTATGCTTCTGGATGTAATATTGGAAGCTTATGTAATCTGGAATATGGTTGCACCTGTGTAACTTAGTTTCTTGCTTATATTCAGCTGTACAATACCTTTAAGTATTGTAGATCTTTCCTGTGCAAATGGTTGATTGAGTTTAATACAATTATCGTGGCTTCCACCGCATTGCTCAATCTACATAAAATATGTGGAATAATCCCTCACGAATCACAACAAAAGAAACTAATATGCATAAAATATTACAGATCTCAAATAAAAGTGTGGAATTAAATAACACAACACAAAGAGATAGTATTTAATGTGGTTCACCCAATTTGGGCTACGTCCACCAAGAATCACTTGCTTAGATTTTATTACAAGCCACTTTGCTCTCTCAATACATTACCCAGATCTGTTTGGAGCTATGCTCAACGAACTCTAAAGAATTCACACCCGAATTCCAAACACATCTGTAAAAATACATAATGCCTACCATATACATACATAAACCATATAAGTAGACAATTTGCTTAAGTAGTTTTACAAAACCATGGGTATCAAAACCATGGGCCAAAACCGATCCCATAAACGTATGGGTTGGAAATCCCGCCCATATGAGAAAATCATGTTTCCCAATATATTGGGAAGGTTTTAAGGCAAAAAAATTTCGGGGTTGCACCCCAGAGCCCCTCTTCATCGGCCCCGAACCTCAAGCGAGACAACTGTGGAAAGTGTATAGTTTTCTTAGTGTATAGTTTTCTTAGTGTACAATCTTCAACACTTTCTCACATGAAAACAGGCTCCACAACCTAACATCCAAACTCTTCCATGAGCTTACTCATCCATATAATCTCTTTGCTAGCTTTTGTAGCTGCAACATACTTAGCCTTTGTAGTATACAAGGTCATAACCTTTTGCAATCTAAAAATCTAGCTAACTATTATCCCACCTAATGTGAATACACATCCAGTGGTGTTTCTCCTACCATATGAATCTCTAGCCACATACGAAATATTTGATCCTCCATAGCATAACTGCATGTTGGATGTCCCTCTCAAATACCTGAGAATCCATTGGACTTCTTTCCAATTCTCTTTACCTGGATTGGCCATAAATCTGCTCACAACTCTCAGTGCCTATGCAATGTATGGTCTGGTATAAACCATAACATACATAAGACTTCCAATTGCTGAAGCGTATGGAACTCGTGCCATGTACTCAACCTATTCATGTGATGTAGGACATTGATCTTTGCTCAATTTAAAGTGTCCAACCATAGGTGTACTTACAAGTTTTGAATTCTGCATATTAAATATTTCCAACACCTTATTGATATAATGTTCTTGAGACAAATACAACTTCTTGTTCTTCCTATCTCTGTGAATTTTCATGCCAAGGATTTTCTTTGTAGATCCCAAATCCTTCATTGCAAATGTATGAGATAACTTTTCTTTAAGCTCAACAATGTCCTACATACTAGATCATGTAAAAACATATCATCCACATATAGTAAAAAAATAATATAGCTTCCATTTTCAAGCTTCTTGAAATAAACACAATGGTTAGATTCACATCTCATATAACCATGCTCATGCATGAAACTATCAAACCTCATATACCATTTCCTTGGGGCTTGCTTGAGCCCATACAAGCTCTTTTTCAACTCTGCACACAAGTTTCTCCTTACCCTTGACTTCATACCCAAGCGGCTGCTGCATATAAATCTCTTCCTCCAAATCACTCGTGAAGGAAATCCATCTTGACATCAAGTTGCTCTAAATGCAAATCTTCTACTACAACTAAACTCAATATAGTATGTATGGAAGTCATTTTTACTACAGGAGAAAATATCTCACCAAAATCAATACCTGATTTCTATGCAAATCCTTTTACCACAAGCCTTGCCTTATACTTTTATGTCCACGCTCTTCTTCCTTGACCACCGTAAACTCATTTGTTCTACAATGTTCTTTTACTCTTGATGACTTAACCGGATCCCATATCTGGTTTTGTTTTTCAATGATTCCATCTCCTCATCCATTCCATGATCCCACTACATGTGGGTCTCATCTTGCATTACTTCTTCAAAACTCTCTGGTTCACCACTATCAGTCAATAATAAATAAGATAAGGAAGGTGTAAATATTTCTAGAGGTCTACTTACCCTTTGTGACCTTCTCACTGAGATTTGGGGTGTCGAAGGCTCAATACGATAATTCTACAAATTTATATCAATCTCAAACAAAGGATCGATGTTGATCACATGTAGCCGATGTCGGTTGGATAATCGACGCCGAGTCTCTTGTAGCCAATGCCAATCTAGCTCTTCTATAACTCGACACTTTGATTCATGTGACTTACACTGTCCGGTGTCAAGCAACACTAGTTACTATGTAGACATGTAGGTGTCAATTTAAAATTTGAAAATACATTTTCATCCACAAAATTTTCAACCGGTTCATCTTTGGGTACCAAAACTTGATCCTTGTACATTCTCTTTTCATTCCATTCAATGTCATGACTCCTAACAATCTTAGAATCTTCTAAATGCCAAAACGGAATCCGAAATCACCAGAGCATAACCAATAAAAGTGCATCTCTTGGATTTATCATCCAAATCATTTCTATTTTCTCTATCAACATGCACAAAAGATTATGAACTAAATACTCTAAGAAAAGAAAGATCTACCTCTTTTCCAGTCCAAGCTTCTTCTAGTATTCCACCATCCAGTGCACTTGAAGGCCCATGATTAATTAAATAAACCATCATGTCTATTACTTCTTCCCAAAACTATAAAGGTAATCTAGCATGTATCCTCATGCTTCTTGCAGACGCTCCATAACCTGTCCTATTCATTCTTTCTGTAACACCATTCTCTTGTGGTGTTCTAGGAACCATTCTTTCTCTGTGTATTCCATTCATTGAACAATAATCATTGAAAACCTTGTTGCAGTACTCACCACCATTGTCAGATCTAAGGCATTTTAACTTTGAATTTGATTCATTTTCCACAAGGGCTTTCCATATTTTAAAAGTCTCAAAAACATCAGATTTACATTTAATATAATAAACCCATACCTTTCTTGTGGCATCATCAATGAAATTCACATAATATTGGGATCCTCCATGAGAAGCTACCTAGGCTGGTCCCCACACATCTAAGTGCACAAACTCCAATTTTTCTCCTTCTTTGTTGCCCCAACTTTGAGAAATCTCACTCTTTTTTCTTTCCAAAGATACAATGCTCACAAAAATCAAGATCTACATCTTTCAAATATGATAACTTACCCTTATCCTTTAAGATCTATATTCCTTTTTGACTCATATGGCCTAGCCAATTATGCCACATGCTTGCATCTAAATCTGAAGTAGATAACATAGAAAAGGAATCAGTAATACAAGTAGACAAATATAATGTTCCTACCTTCTTGCCTCTTTCTACAACAAGAGATCCCTTGGTAACCTTCCAAGAGTTAGTTGTGAATGTAACCATGCAACCAGATTCACCTAGTTGTCCTATAGAAATTAGATTTCTCCCGAGGCTTAGCACATGCCTCACATCTTTCAATATCCATGTATTTCCATTCTAAAATTTAAGATGAACTTCTCTTTTACTAATAATATTGCATGGTTCATCATATACTAAATAAGCATGACCAAAATTACCTGGACATAATTTTTGAAATAACCTTATTAGGGGTAACATGGAAAGAAGCTTCAATATAAAACCCATGATTCAATTTTACTATCTAAGGAGAGAATAAGGGAATCTTTCATTACCTCGAAAGATGCAACATTTTCCTCTTCACCTTTCTTTGGTAAATTCTCTTTGTTTTCCTTGAACCAACAATCCTTCTTTGCATTTCCTTTCTTTCTACACTTCCAACAGGTATTCCTTTACCTCTGGATTTAGATATTCCATTCTTAAACTTTGATTTCCCATTATTATTTCTCTTGGGTCTTTTCTTCTGCCTTCCTCTACTTTCTACATTTAAAGCATTTCCAAATGATAATTCTCCGTACTTTTCCCCGTGTATTTGTTCATTCAGGATTATACTAACCACATACTCAAACTTTAAAATATTTGTAGCAGACATTGTATTACTAACAACAATTACCAAGTTATCCCAACTATCTAAAAAAGAGCATAGAAATAAAAGTTATTTCACTTCATCATCAAACGAAATATTCACTAATTTTAATTGATTTACAATAGACCAAAAATCATTCAAATGACTTGATGCAGATTCACCTTCTTGCATCTTAGAATTAAATAATTTCTTTATCAAATAAAATTTATTTGAAGCACTAGTTTTTTCATATAAATTAGCTAAATATTTCATCAACTCTATCGTGGTTGCTGCTTCGGTAATATTTGAAGCCACAGATACTTTCAGGCTCAATCTTATAGATCCCAAAGCCTTTACGTCAAAAATTTCCATTCTTAATCAATCATCTTTGTAGGTCTTGCCTTCTCATCTAATGGTAAGTATATATATTTCTTATACAAATAATCTTCCACCTACATCTTCCATAATTGATAATTACAGCTGTCAAACTTCTCAACTCTGTATTTTCCATCTTTTGCCATTGTTATAGCTCCCACTCAATCAGAAATCCCTCTGTGAGTAAATATATCAACACACAAAACCCTCAAACAAAAAATCTCTAATACTAGTTGTTGGGGTTAATCACACCAGTTGTACAAACACATATTCAGATCTAAGCATACAAGCAATAAATATGGAAATAAACCAGAAGAAATAATACACAAGATATAACGTGGTTCACCTAGTGTGGGCTACATCCACCAAGAAACAACCAATATATTATTCAAAGCTTTAACAAAGGATATACAATGAAGATATGCAATCTTCCACACCTCTCCCAAATGTATAGTACTTTCTTCCTCTCAAGCTTCTCTTTTTCTCTCTCCAAGAATTCCTTAAGATTTTCCCAATCTCACTTCTAACCCTATTTTTCTAGCTTATATATGCATATACAAACTTAGGGCACTTTAGCTATGAAATTACAATCATTAGATCAACTTTATATCAAATGTTAGATATAATTCCCATGAGTTAGATAAAACAATCATGCATAGGCAACCAATACCGGTTCCTCCTTACCTTAATCGATACCGGTCACTAGGTGACCGACACCGGTTATTGTGTATTCCAATAAGTTAATAAAGCTTGCTAATGTGAAGTAATTAAGCTCCACAACTCAACAAGATTATTCATCTTAACATCGATTTTCTTATAACTCATAGGGTTTAACGATGTATCTTCTCTTTTTGTTTGGGAGTTAGATTCTTGACTACCTTTGGGATATGTTTCTCCTTCCATAGCCCTATTCTTAGAACTTTTGTTGAGTGCAACTCGAACTAGTAACCTTGTTTATAACTTCCCGATTTAATTTACAAAACTCATCATCTTACCAATTAAGAAAGGTAGATTCATTTGATACTTGTTCCTAAGATTATTCTCCCGTTGCTGTAACCGACTCTTCATATTTATCTTGGAGTATAGATGCACCTTCAACCATTAGAGCTTGATTGAGAACTCCATTTTTACGAGAGTCTTGATCATGAGGTTGACTACACAGTAACGCCACGCATAATCGTGTGTTACGCTATTATGAATTGGGACAATAGCCGTAGAATATCTTGCAACAATAGGGTATTATGTGTTTAAGGACCTAGGGTAACCTATTTGGCCTTTTCTTTTGGCATTACCTTGATAAGGTTGTTTATTGGGTTGATATGCTTGATTGAGAGGTTGGTAAGGTCTGCTTTGTTGGGCTACTTACCTCTTTATGGTCACCATTTCATTTCCAATATTTTGCAACATAGTTATAAATCCATGTAACTCATTAGGGGGAAATGTAGGAGGAATTGGATGATTGATTTCTCCAGGAATGGGTGAAAAAATAGGATGTATTGGGAGGGATTATTGAAATAAAGGCATGACAACCTCCTAACTTGGACTAAACAATTTTCAGCTCTAATAGTTATGTCATAATAATCTTGTAAAATGGTTTCTCCCATTGATTGAATCATAAAACCACGTCACTATTTAAGGCTCTTAAGAAGTATAGAAATGTGGTACTTAGAGAGGGATTAAATAGAGGGGTAATTTTGTCCTAGGTCTTTGTAAACCTAATATTAAAATATGTCATAACTTTATGAGTTTCCCTCTTGATGGTAGTAATCTAATCAACTAAGGATAGATGGTTAATTTTATTTTCAAAATGCTTGTAGAGCTTCTCCCAATCTCATCCCATACATGAATAGAATTTGGCTAAAAATTTTTATACCATTGCAATTCTCTCCCCTTAAAAGATGAAGCTAATAACCTAAGTGCTACATCATCTTCATTAATAAGGTGGACAAAAAAGACATTTGCAACATCTAAAATGTGTTCAATGGGAGTGGTTGAATTATCTCCTATAAATAATGGGGTTATCTTAAGGGTGGATAATTGAATATCATAATGTGAATTTAGGGCTAGGGGATACCACCATTAAAAGTAATAAAAGGTTGATTCCTTTGAAGGGCCATAAGAGAGGTGGGTTTTAGATTCTTATGAGTAGGAGAGGAAGGCATGACAAGGGGAATTAAATGGACTCTAGGTGATGGCAATGGAGATATATTAATTAGTTTTACTTTTTTCCTTAGTAAAGTTTATAGGTAGTCAAAATGTTCGCCTCTTTTTGTGATTTTCATTGTTTTTACTCTTCTCATAAAACTGAGACACTTGACTGCTGAAACCAGTAGATATGTTGTTGGGAGTCATCGAGATATCTTTGGTGTGAAGAATAAAAATGATAGATATCACCAAGACAGACAAAAATCCTAGTGAAATGATATAAATTTGTTAATTATTTGTCCCATTGAGCGTGCGAAAACTATTGTAGCTCGGAATTAAACCCTAGGATTTGATCATGGCATATCAAGAATTCTCGACAACCTATGATGATCTACACAATGTGGAACTTGCATGAGTGAGATCAACCTCTGGAGAAGGTTAGATTCCTCTTTTTCCTTTGACTAACACTACTTCTACTCCTAAACTAATACCGAGAACTAAAATGCGGGTGAAAAGGAGGAGAAAATATATGAAAGGAAAATAAGCTAAAAGGAAAAAGATGGTGGTGCGCCGTAAGAATATGATCACTCTTGAAGTATTAGAGAAGCAATAAGGTCTAATACAAGGTTAGAGGGGAAATTCTTGCCACTTTCTAAATTTGTAACCAAATCAACTCACAAACCTTATGTAGTTGACACAAATGACATGAAACTCTATAAAACATAGATCATACACATCACAAAAAAAAGAATAGATGACAAGAAGACAATAATACAACAAGAGGGGTGGACTCAAGCCAAAATTATTATCATATTATTAGCTCAAATATGTAAAAATACTATAATTAATGGAGGATAAGGTTC
Source organism: Taxus wallichiana var. yunnanensis (assembly GCA_018340775.1). Lineage (NCBI taxonomy): Eukaryota > Viridiplantae > Streptophyta > Pinopsida > Cupressales > Taxaceae > Taxus > Taxus wallichiana. The sequence continues at coordinate 114,723,873 of CM031240.1, forward strand.
AATATAAGGGGAATATTTCTAGGGTCAGTAACTCGATTCTATTAAAATTTTACATAATAACATTACCAAGCAAGAGAGAATCCTTTCATGAAGAAACACATTACATTTTATAGAAGGGAGGAGAGGAGAGGGGATCAAAATATGTTGGAGAGATGCTTGACCTGCTAAAACTTGCTAAAACCTTCTAAAATACCTCCAATAGGTAACCTCCTCACCTCATGATGGTTCATGCTTTTTGGAGCTGCCTTTTCTTGCAAGAAAACTCTAGATATTTTTGTGGACGAGAAACAACTTGTAAATCAATGGATGCCCACAAAATTAGGAAGATGGATGGAATGTGACATTTCCAAAGTTCCAAAAATATTACAATCACCGTTCCTCATCATTTCAGTTAGGAATGGGAGAATATGTTCATTGGAAGTATTTATAAGGATCTCAAGGAAAGGGAGGATCAAATGAGCATCTTACAACTGAAAATAACATCTTATAACTTTTGAAAGTGATGTGAAACATCCCAAAAATGATCAATTTTAATACCCCAAAATACATGATCATTCCTAATAAATTTTCTTTCTATTGAAATTCCTCTCCAAGATGTTTCTAATGAATCAAATCCGAGGCAAAATAGAGCTCTGCAATGAGAGATATCATCAAAAAAGAAAACTCAACCTTTTGTGTAAAAACCCTTTGTTCCATGACTTTGGTCATTATTTTTATTTGTTTTCTCATTCTCGTGGACTTTGTTTTAGTTTATAAGATCTCTTTGGATCTTATCCTTATTTGGATACATTCAAATAATCTTGCTTTCTCTATGGAATTTCCTTTGTTTTTTAAATTTTGAATATTGTTCAAAACTTGCAACCCTGTTTCCCAAATTTTATAGAGTTCTTCACTTTGTTTTGTGTGGAACTTACCTAGAGGTATTTGTTTCTTTATTTTATAGGTTAGGATAACCCACATAAGTATATTACAAATTCCTCACTTAACCATATTCCAAAATGATTACCTTGCCACACGACTCTTCTTCCTTTTTCTCGCGACCTTTGAGGTATGCGGAACAAAGCTCTGGGAAACCTATGGAAGAATGTGATAGTTTTATGTGGCTTCCAGAATTGGATGCACTCAAAACTTTACCTTTACCACGTAGAGCTTTGAACTTTATTTCCTTTTCTATGTGGTTCCTTGTGGCACCATTTCTGCAAAAGATCGAGCTCAAATTCCCTTTGTTCCTCGGACTTGGAGAGTATGCGGAACACTACGTTCACACATTCTATAGACTTCTATTTCAGTGTTCCATAACCTTTTTTCCTTATCCAATTTTAGACTTAAAAAAGTATGGTCCCAATGTCCAAATATGTTTAAGATGCTTGAAACACCGAATATGACCCAAGGAAGATTAACATGACCCCCTTCTACCAACTCCGGACCAACTCTATTGCCAACTCTAGACCAATTATATTAGCTTCTGACCATTTCTATGTAACAATACAATTCAATTTCCCATGGCCTTCATCCTTTGTTCCATGACCTTCAAGAACTCATGGAAGTTCATTCATTTTTTGTGAAAGACTAAATTTTAGTGTTCCGCAACTTTTCTAAGAAACTTTTTCGTAAGTCCAAAATTGAGTTTGTGAGTTGTCAAAATAGCCTAGGGTGGGGTTATTTTGGAAAAAAAATCGAGGTGGAATTCAAACGATAAATGGAGGAAATGATGAATGTCTCAAGTGACTAAAAGTAGGGATAATAACATGCAATAAGCATAAGTAACTAGACATGATGGATGTAATTGTAAAAAAGGAAAGAAATGAGGTGGGGGTAGGGGAACTATGGAATAATGATGACATCTCTCAAATGTTATGGTCTATCCCATGTGACCAAGTTTGATCACACCCCAATCCCGACAAGCCCCTTAAGGAACCTACTTAGGAGGAAAATGTATCAACAACCCCTACAAAAGAGAAATTGTTAGCAAGTATTGAAAATAAGGTGTGTACATATATACCAACTGAAGGTCATCATGGGTTATTATAGTGAATAATGAGATTCTCTTCTTAAAAAAACTCTACATAATGTCTACAATTGATAGTAAATGTTGAAATTAAGGTAGTAATGAAATTTCTATAAAGAAATAAATTAACTCCACCAAATGAAATATACCTACCACATACTTACCTATTGGTATCACTCAACTTCCATGTGGAAGGTGTAATAACCACTTGTAATGTTGAATAAACAATAATGAAAATAAAGAGTAGAATAATTAGTAAAATAAGACATAAATCACCTAGCTAGGAAGCCATAGGAGGGATGATAACCTAGAAGTGGATAAAATCACCGAAGAGTACAAAAAGTCAATAAGTAGATGTTATAATGATATTAAAGTGTAATAAAAGTCAGTAACTAGGACACAATGTTATGGATTTAGTAGGCTTGAAGAAATATATAGATAAAGTACCATAGTATCTAAGGTAGGAACCAATGACCATCTAAACCCAAGCGAGATGAATTAGAGTAAAATAGTGGGTTGATGAAGTAGATAATTTGAAGAAAGTTTTAAAAGAGAAGGTATTATTATTTAAATATTTCTTGATGATTTTTTTATTTGAAGGGATAATGGGTAACATGAGGTGCCCCAAAATTTGTTGTGGTGAAAGAAGTTTCATTCGAGATGACACAAATAAGCTTCAATCATGTGTGTAATATGGTTAAAGGTAAGCATTCTATCTAGGATCTTCGATAATGGAGTGCGTTAAAGTGTCTATACCTTTCTTGTACATGATGCAATTCTCATCATAGGAGGGAAGAATGGTGCATGTAGGTATGTTAGTGTCATTAGGGGTAATAGTGTTAAGTATCTTTGGATGATATTCCCATCTTACTTTGAAAGATTAAGAAGAAAGAGGCAAATAATCATGCAATATTTTGGAAATTCCTAATTGATTACATTCAAGGAGGTCCTCTTTAAGGTTGTAGGAGGTGTAAATTTAAATATAAGGAGGGTCATCAGATTCCAATATAGGAGGAAATTGGTCATGGAGTAAAAGAACCAAAGGAATATGATCAGTGATGGATTGTGCTAGTTAGTTCTTCTTAACCTTGTTTTGTAGTTCATTAGGTTTATCATCATCTAAGTTATAAAGAGTGACATTGAGATAAAGTTTGTAGTCATGGGACTGAAGATATGTAACACTATGTATTATACGATTAGTGGGAATGTGGAAAGGATTATTAGGAAGGTTACAATTATGTCCCATGGGTTAGGATTGAAATCATGATTATACCATTGGGTGTTATTTCATTTGGTGGAGTTAATTTATTTCTTTATAGAATTGATACCCGATGATGTAACTATGGGAATGTAATGTGTCTATGCTCTACCTAATAAATATTATAATAAAGAGGTTGATCAATAACAATGAACTTGGTCTAGATGGTTTTGAGGCCTACCACAATAACAAACCAAATAAAAGCAAGTAGTTTTGATTAGTTTTATAAAATCCATGATAAGTTATTTGGTATGTTTGAGGTCATCATTAGAAAATACAAATTTTTAATTGAGAGATATAAACAACATTAATTCTCAGGCCTTCATCCACCAAGACCTATTTTACTTAGGCATCATGAATGATGAAACAAATAAGAATGGGTAGATAACCAACATGAAATCATATTTCATTATTAATCATATATGTTATCCAAAATACCCCTAGGTTATTTTGATAGCTTACATTTCCACCTTGGAATTGGATAGGTATAAATTGATAAATAAAATGGAGAAAATCCGTGTTGGAACACTTCTCTCCTCCTTGTTAAAAGTTACTTCGTTTCCATACTTAGTCAAGAAACCTCAAAATTGGACAAAAACAAGTGAATTAGATAAATCAAACTTTGGAGGAACATGAGGAACTGTTCCTTTATTCCTCCTATTCTCCACATTGCCGATTCATCCACATAAGGAGTCGGGAATTATATTTGGATAGTTCATGTCTTTCAGAACAACACCAACACTTCATGTGTTTCTTTAGTTTTCTAGATGGCCGAGTCAACCAACTAAAGAGGGTAGATAAAATGGTAGAGTAAGATGCGTAAAAGGTATATATGATGGGACCAAATGAAACAAATAGAACAGTTCATAGTTCCACCCAAACCCTAATTCTTTGCAAAACAAACGAATTCGAAAAAGTGGACAAAGCATCAATGTGGGAACAAGTTGAATAGTTAACATGTTCCCTTAGTTTGAAGACCATTTGGTTCATCTACACCTGTAACAAAAGGACTTTAAAGTAGACTATATCATCACAAAGCGAAACCGTTGCGAATCTCCTAAGCTCTAGGAATTCAGAGGGCCATAAATTTAACCCTATGACTCCAAATTCCACAAACTTGGACTCATTAGAAAGGTCTCAACATGTACAACACTATCCTAGGTTAGATGGGTTAAAAAGAGGAAATACTATCCTAGCATTAAATATGCATTTCTAGGTAGCTCTACTGTATATGCATGAGAAGATTAGTTATGTTAATAAACAATAAACTAGCTAAGTAGTTCCATGATCTAACTAAACCTATCATAAACATCAAGATGAGTGCTAAACAAGATAACTTCTACAATAATGAATTAAACTAAAACACTATCATTTTATCTCTAACTACTTTATGATTACTTAAAACATAAATTGAACCTAGTTAAACCTATGAGAAATCAAATTAGATTTGTTGTTTGCTTCAATGGAGGTGAAGAGGTCTCTCTAAAATGGCTACAAGGCCAAGTTAGATACCCTCCTACTAACCTACTATGAAGTTATGGATGCAAGATGGAGGAGCTTCAACAATGGAGGATAGCCAAGATCAAATGCCTATTAGCTTGGCTAATGCAAATGAGGTCTAATGCCAATATCTCCAAATGTGAGAGAGAAGGACTTGTGAGTGAAGTTGTAAGTTTGAAAGGGAGGGGTGACCCTTCTATTTATAGATTTCCAAATGAGAGGATGTTGAACTTTGGGTGCATGTGGGACTAAAGCTCAAAAACACTTTTAGATTAGATTAGGATAAACATGATTTAGGCTAGTTAAACTTGATTAGCAAGTGATTAGAGACTCATTGAGAGTTGGGAGGGGTCTAGATAACCAATTTTGACTGATAGATAGCCTACGAAGCTAATAGAAGTGGTCTAGAGAGAACTAGGGAGGTTCTGAATGGTCGAAAGGAGGAATGTTTAGCTAATAAGAGAGATATTAGCCAAATAAGTTGAATATGGGAAGAATACGACCGAGAAGGTGTCGTAAATGGGCATCCGAGAGTGGGGTGAAGAATGGGAATTAACGAAGTGTCGTTAATTAGTTGAATGGGAGGAAATGCTAAGTGTAAGCATATTTTAGGTGTCTACATTTTCCCCTCTTTAGGGTGACGTAAGTAACGTCACTTCAAAGAAAGTAAACAAGCATAGACAAGTAGAAAATTTTGAAGGGATAGAAGAAAAATGAGTAGAATGAAGGATGCCCCCTCGATTTTCGATGGGGTGATAGAAGAACTCAATCGACGATTGAAAAGATGATAGAAAGAGAAAAAAGAAAGAATAGTGTGAAGAAGAAGAAAAGGGATATAGAAGAAAAGGAGTACGAGGAAGAGGGAATAAGCTAACATCCATCCGGTGCCTTTTAAACAACTTTATTTTTCATCATATTGGTAAACATATTCATGATCAGTCCTTATTGAAAAGAATGAACAAAAGTGTACTATGACATGAAAAGCCATATAAAAATAAATGTCCATTCTTGAAAAAACCAACTCCATGCAACATACAAAATGTAATGCAATACGAGAAAGTAAAATATTCCTAACTCCATGCAACATACAAAATGTAATGCAATATGAGAAAGTAAACAAGCTAACCTAATAGAGAAACAAGTACCATGTTTTTGTTATAGAGCTTTAGTTCGACTTGTGTGAATTAATGACAAGGGTTACGATGCTTCCCAAGCAAGGATACATGCAAAGGGAATAACGAGAGTACACTTGGGTCCAATGATAAAGCAATGTGCACTACGAAACAATACCGATAACTCATTGTGCCCAGAGTACGATGAAAGTAAGCAGACCTAGCTTTTGTTGATGGAGGTAGATCAAGATGATCCATGAGTCGCACATATGAACATGTGAGAACTAAAGAGCAACGTTTTGTAGGATGATTTTAACTTTTGAGAAGTTTTCTAAACATATTTGAATGTTTTGATTTTTCTAACATATTTGAATGTTTTGATTTTTCTAACATATTTGAATGTTGTTGATTTTTCTAACATATTTGAATGTTTTTGTTGAGTTTGAATTTTTCTCTGAAACTATGTACACAGGAAGATGAGGAAGTGTGGATGCCCCTAACGAGAGATGGGATGTACAAGGGAAAAGACCACGTGCGTACGAGAAAGGTGAAGATGTGAAAATGCCCCAATGATTAAGTGGGAGTATTCAAAGGCAAACTCTTCATGGGTAGAAGTGGGACCCAAGGCCAATAGACATAAGTTCAAAATGATGGTGAACGTAAACCAATGAAGTGCTTTAGGAAGGAGCAAGGATGTCCCCAAAGATAAGTTGGCCTAAAAGTACATGATAGAAAGGAAGGAGGAGATTATTTTTGTGAAAGGGGACAACGGTGTCCTCAAACATGGAAAAATACTAATCTTATACAAATGGATGTTCTAAACGAAGTAGAAGAATAATGTGAATGATATGAATGTAGCTTAGAAGCCTCATGATGAAGAAGTGATTAGCCAAAGGCACAAATCGTGAGATGAGATATGGACTAGAGTAAGAGTTTGAACAAGGTAAAAAAAAATACACTTGGTAACATACTAATCCTACCTACTCATAGAGATCCAGTGTGTGCACATGGAATTTATTACCTCTTGAAGGGAATATTTAATAGACAAGCAAGTGAGGACACCCTAGCCAATGTGTAGGAATGATACAGTTTGATAGGCAATTTTGTGAATGAAGGGTGGAAGGATAGTTGTACATTGCTCTGCTACCATCCAGGGCATCCATAGCCCCAACGGAGATGCATTTGATTCTAATCGCAACATTTCTCTACTTCTAGTCAGGCATCTATAGCCCTGATAGAGATTATTGGAAATACCCCAAGAGAGAGTAATATATCAATTTACTTTTTCTTTGTAGCTTTTAGCTTTTGATTGATTGATTTTGTTTCTTTTTTTTCTTTCTAAAAACTTATTTCAGCTCTCTTGTTTGACAAGGGGTTAAGAACCACTGATGGCTTGATGAAAGGAGGTGGAAGTGATTATGATGATGACATTGGCTAGTGTCAACAAATATGTCCAAAAGTTCTTCGCAACAAATTTATTAGATGTTGAATGTGATAGGATCTCTAAGAGGTCAGTCGTTCTTTAATTTACCAAGGTGATAAAAGACCAGGGTCAAACAGATACCATAGAGATAAATGTTGCAAAATGCATGTGAATAGGCTAACCAAAATATCACCAAAGGGATGAAAATGGAAGGAAGACTTGCAGAGAAAGAGGAAGAAAGGGAAGAAAGAAACATCCACGTGTACGCAATAACTGATTGCAATGTTTGATCCTTTAACCTTTGATTTTCCTTGTGTTTTCTCAATTTTTTGTAATTTTGAATTCTTTTGATTTTTAGATTTTTGATGGTTTTAGGAGGTTGGGACTAACAAAGTCACTCTGTGTGGTAAGATCTAACAACAATGTCTGCGAATTCCTTGATAAGGGAGACTAGGTGTGATTGCTTATCAAGCGTAATGTTTTCTCGATTTCAATGATCAAGGTGAGCTCGTACTCAACAAATGAATGTGATTTATCTTGAAACATGGATTTTTAATGCGATAGCTTGAGTTCCCTATCCATAGGTTTCTACACTTTGTGCCATACTTGATGGTTGCATTGGTGTGCGTTCTTGAATCGTGATTGATTTTTAACCTTAAGATCATTTGATTTGTTAGGAACTTTGGAGCTTTTGGAAGTCTTGACTTGAGCTTGATTACGAAAATGTTTGGGTTTCTTATAAGCTAACATGTGACTTGTTTGATCCCAAGAAGTGAGAGAGGAGAGCAAACTTTTATGATTGATGATAGGAACGAAATAAATGATAGTGGGCTTGGCCCGATCATTGGTAGAGAAGGATGGAGAGGATACACTCTAAGAATTGAAGAGGATGGGCCATGAGCGGGTAAGCCACCGATAGAAGATGACAAAGGGCTATAAGGATATGGCCCTAAGATGGAAGAAATTTGGCTATGAGGACATGACCCAAGAATGGAAGAAGATGACAAAGGGCTACTAGGGTGTGGCCCAAGTATAGATGAGGACGGACTACCTGGAGGTGTCCCATAGATAGAAGAGGATGAAGGGCTACTAGGACATGGCCCGAGAATAGAAGGTAATGGGCTACCAGGAGCTAATCCACAAGTAGAAAATAGAGGGCTACCCGGGGTGGCTTCATTATAGAAGAATATGATGGGCTACCTAATAGTGACCCAAGCTGAGATTTTGATTGAGGAATGATGATAGATAAGGAATGATTTGGCAATGAGAAGATAGGCCAAGGATCAATGCTATACCCCAATATTTCATCATGCTCAAAGGAAGGTGAAGATGGAATAGAAGAAGAATCAAGTTCCATGACCTTAGGATCCTCATCTATATTATGAAAAAGGGATAAACTTCTTTTCCCCAATACATGAGCGTATCAAGTTCTAGAAAGAATCCTTGTTTACAATCCTCTAAAGGGATATCATCATGTAGTCTAATTGTTCCTTCATTATGAGAGAAATCAATTAGTAGAGGTTTTTGTTCTTTGGTCATAGAAGGTTGAATAGAAGAAACAGTCGATAAGCGGGGACGATTGATTGACAGAAGAAGATGAAGATGTTGGATGATGTAGACAAGGGGAAGGGTTGACCTTATCACTCCCACAAAGAGTTTTGATAGTGCTTTGAAAAGATATCTTAGCACATGGCTTTTTTGTAATGGTTTGACGTGGTTGTAGACATTGATCTTTAGAAGATGATTGAGGAAATGGTACGATATGGTTGAAAGGGCTCAAGGGCCAAAGAGGCATGTGAGTTAGACTGATAATAGAAGATGACTCAAGAGATGACGTAGGCTTGGTGGTGGGTGTCTCATGAATGGATGAATTAGATCTGGACTTAGATCATTTTTCTAAAATATGACCTAATGTGGGAGAGAAAATAGGATCACATAGCCATCCGTTAAGTTGCGACATAGGATTTGAATTAGATGATTGACTAGAGGGAATCTGAGTCATGGAACTCTTTGATGGAGGAAGAGTTCATTGAGATGACTGATGAAGGAGTTCCTATGAAGAAAGGGAGGACCGTGAGTCAAGACCCAAATTATATGTTCAATTGATGGAACTTGGAGTCACACGAGTCTTTAAAGGAGGAAGACGTCGTTGAGGAAAGTTAGAATAAAGGTCTTATAAGGGAAGGGAGGATCTTGATTCAAGATTTGATCTAGGGGTATCTGACAATAGTTGGGATCGAATCTTTAGAAGAAGAGTGGGAATCAATGGTAGTTTGGATCTCAATCGAAGAGAAGTGGGAGGAACTCGAATAATAATATGGATCGAAGCATCCAAACCATACCATTGACTACAAGTGAAGGTGGGAACAGGTACCCAAATAAGCTCTCTTGCACGAAGAACCAAACAAGGTTTAGTTGTAATGGGAATCTTTTGATTTGAATTCCTAAACCTAGGTTCCGTATTTTTATAAGTGTGAGAAACCACATGATAGTTAGTCATTGTTAGCGTCATTTTAAGCACAAATTTATAGACCTAGATAGTGTGATAGAACTCCTTCAAAGGGAAGGAAGTGACATGTCGATTCGAGTAGCATAATAGAAATCAACTAGACATTTCATAAGTATGGAGATGCGTGCATGATTTTCTAAAGAAGGTCTAAGGAAAATAGACATCGTGATGATGTAATATCGATGAGATAAAAAAGGATTGTCCTAGAAAATAAGTTTTATGGATGAATAATCACAAGGAACAATCACGCAAGTGTGAAACGTAAACCAATCAACAAGGAAATACACCATATGCAAATGTACAGTGATAGTTCGATGCAAAGATGATTAACACAATGTCAATATTTACGTCAAGCTCGAAATGAACAAGGCGTAAATATTAACAAAGGGTAGAGGTGACTCCCAATCAAAGGATACCACAATGTGTTACACAACCAACAATGCCTAAATGTTAAAGGGAAAGGTTTGCAAATGTAAGCCACGTAACCACACCAATTGGAAATGTCTGTCAAGATTCGTGGAGAAGCGAGATATTAGTGTCAAAGTGGTATCGAAATGACACAAAAAGTAAGTGACCGAAAGAGGGTTTAAAACCTGAAAGAGAGGATCACGAGGGACAACATACACATCAACGGACGTGTGAACGACAACATGAAGAGATCTTGGGAGGAGTGAGCATCAACCGAATGTGCATGCAAAGATTTAAAACATGGGCAAAACCTCGTTACAATCCAAAAACTCTCCTCTATCTCATAGATCCAAAGGGGTGTACATATAGGAGGTGTTAATAACCCCATGTTGTAATCATGACAAATCAGTGGAGAGGGAGTTACATTCCCAGAATAGAAGTGTAACTCCCTAATGACGCATATGACGCACTGACGCGTAAGAGAATCTCATAATGACCCCTAAATGACACGTGGACCTATGATCTCACCTAAGTGAGATGACTAACCTAATGATGTGGAAAATAACACACACCAACACCCCCCTTCATCGTAACTTAGGATGAGGCGGCAAGTTAGAAATGAGAAATGGGTCTTGACACAAAGCATGATGAGGTACCCACGTATAAGAAACTCAAAAGTGGAGTAAAAGGAGAAAACCCAGTGGGAAAAACTCCCCCAAAAGAGAGACAAGTCCACTCTCTAATCTAAGAAAGATGCCAAGGATGGGTCTCGGCCACGGCGAGCCTGTAAAGGTACCCATGTACAAAGAGGCAATCTCTCGGAAAGAAGAATAAGAGAGAAGAAGAGGGAGACAAGAGGGATGCGAGAAGATGCCATGGATGGATCTCGAACTCTCTGACTCTACAAAGTCACCTAGAAGAATGTTGATGACAAGATCCTCTACCTCTGGACTAAAGAAAATCCACCTGCACTGAATATGTGCCTGCCCTTAGGAAGGACAGAAATGACGTGCTGGAAGTCTACCCACTCCGTGAAGGAAACTAAAGGTAGTAACACAAAGAACTCTGAGTCTGGTCCACGAAAGTGTGACATAGGTCTAGCAAGTGAGTGCAAAGGAACCGAAGGTAATGTCACGAGTGCAAAACTATCAGAGTGTGAAGAGTGAACACCCGCAGAAAGGATGTCCAAGTGATGTGAAGGTAATAGAACCCCCACAACAGAAAAGGGATCCACAAGAAAGGGTGGATCAATGAAGGTCTCTGGAAAAGTGGAAGTGGTAAGAGTCCCAGAAGGGGCACTCCCAACAACGGAGATAATGAACTCTAAAATACTTGTAGATGGATGAGGAACCTATAGTACATCACAAGTTTACTCTACAAAAAGATGACTAAGGTCAGGTAGATACTCATCCCAATGAGGGGGCTCAACAAATAGAAGAGCGATGTTAGATAGGTATGAGTCATCCAATGAAGGTAGAGGAGTGAAAGGGGCCTCACACACTAAAGGTGGAAAAGAGGCGGGTGTGATGATTGTATGAGATTGTATAAGATACTGCTCGATATCTGATAAGATGTGGGATGTTTCAACATTCTCTGGAATAGTGAGAGAAGGAGGAGAAGAGTCCTTTGTAGTACTCTCGACATCATAACTGGGTGCACAATCCTTGTCATCAGAAGTAGAACCAAGTGAGTCTGTGTCAGTGGAACTGCCATCACACAAAGAAGAGGAGATAACAGGATCAACAACAGCAACAACGGTGGTAGTATGTGAAGGGTCTCCATAGAGGGACTGAAGAATGCTCTAGACATGATGGGGTGGATTTGAGTCTGCCACGTGAAACCAGAGAGATCAAGAGACATACATCATCACGTGACCAAAAACATGGTCACAAGTGTCGAGAAAATCCTCTAGATAACGATGATCAGTGGGTGCAGGAACTGCCCAATTAAGAAGGGTAAAAGACCCTCATGAGTGAAGTAATGTTCCATGGAAGCACGCCAAGCTGAATAGTTCCCTCTCCTGGTGAGAAGTGGCAGAGGCTATAAAGAGATCCTATGATGCTCAAGTCTAGAAAGAGCACCCTCCATGATGCGAAATCAAAAGTGCAAGGTGCACAAAAGCAAGACGGACTCGGTCGATAATGCGTTTGCATGTAAAAACCCAAGAGTACTAGTGAACCCCCTAGAATGCAGCACTTTATAAAGTAGCTAATTTACAAAACTGACAATGTCATCACGTAATGTGTGAGAAATCATGCAACTTTGACTAAAGAATCACACAAAAATAAGTAATGAATCAAAAGTTATAGCAACAATACAATTCCAGAAACGATGGAAAATGCCAATGAACTTTGCAAACTGATTAAAAAAGTTCCCGAAATGGGTGCAAAGGGTGTCGTGTGGGTACTTGTTGGAAATGGCATCAAATTTTAGGCAGGTTTTGTTTTGCTTACGAGGGGGATTAGCCTCCTGCCAACCCCTGGACCTCACCCTCCTTTGACATGCATAGGAAGGGCATTAATACAAGCAAAATTAGAGCCTTAAAATTATTACAATGCCAAAAGTGAATGTTTTTAACCTCAAAACATAAAAAAGGGATTTTTTAACCACCGAACAATTCTTAAATGGAATGGGAGTTTTTGTGATGCACCGAGCTCTTTGTATTGTTGACTAAGCTAGGTCTCATTGCGAGTGAGTTGAAGCAAAGGTTTAGCGCCCAATCTATTTTGAAAAGGCCACGAGTGATTGGTCGGTGGATGTGAATGAAGCTAGGTGCTAAATATAACACCTGAATGCAAAGACACATGCCAGGAGATAAACCCACAGAGCTATAACCGTTGAGTAGAGAGTAACGGATGGGCTGGAGTGTGCCAACGAAGGTTAAAATGACCAAATAGGTGGAGCCCAGGTTTCAAGGAGCTGAGAGCTTGTAGATATCCTCACGCAAACCCACGACGAATGTAATGATGTAGAGCTTCACAGCTAGCACAACCTAGATGCAAATGCAGGTTCGTTGAGGAGAGATGAGCAAGCTTGAGCCTTGGAGTCCACAATAAATCCAAAATAGAGTGTCAGTGCAGCGAGCCAAGGTGTTCAATGCATGAGCGGTGGAGAATCAACCACAGGTAAAAATATCCAAAGTAACGACGTTCAGACCAATACATCATGATCAAGCCAAAACCTGAGCTGAAGCCAAAACAATGGCGGTGGATGAACGAGTGGAGGAGTTGAGGTCCCAGTACAGAGAAAAGGGGTGAACAAATACTTATCTACATGATGCACATCCAACACGGGGTTAAAAGTCAAGCACGACGTCAAGGTGGTGAAGGTAATGCAAGAGAGAAGAACGCAAGGCTAAATCACCAAAAAAATGTAGCATGAGCAACTAGGGAGGCAACCCAACACAAGCACGATGAGATGGAATTTGTGAGAGGCAAGGATAGCAAAAGTTGAGCATGGAAGACTCCAATGCAAGCACGGTGAGAAATAAACCAGGAGCGAGTAGAGTTGAAAATCTAGAGTAAAAACACGTAGTCAAAGCCAACTCAAAAACCGATGTAGACACCAATAATGCAGACGAGCTGAAAAACCAGTGCACGGGCAAGTTGTAGTGTCCAAGGAGGTGAGCCAAAGGGACAACTCGGTTCCTAGCTCAGCAAGCCGGAGCCGATTTGGGCCCAAAAATGCACTTTAACAACCTTAAAACACACACCAACCAACAAAAAAACCATGGACTAGAAAACTCTGAAACGGTAAGCTCAAGTCCTCAAAACATGCATGCAACCTCAGAAAGCTTGAAAACCCATGAACACAAGGTATGAAGCCCCAAATCAATGAAAGAAGAGCATGATCAAAATAACCATTACGACACGTGCAACGAGATTTGGATATCATGTCGGAAGCAGGAAAATACACAAAAAATGCTGAAGAGTGCACGGATCCACAAGATCTACTCTGATACCATGAAAGAGGGTTTAAAACCTGAAAGCGAGGATCATGAGGGATGACGTACACATGAACGAATGTGTGAATTGAAGCATGAAGAGATATCGAAAGGAGCGAGCATCAACCAAATGTGTATGCAAAGATTTGGAACACGGGCGAAACCTCGTTACAACCCACAAACTCTCCTCAATCTCATAGATCTAAAGGGGTGTACATATAGGAGGTGTTGAGTAACCCCCAGTGTTGTAATCATGACAACTCAAGTAGAGAGGGGGAGTTACATTCCCAGAATATAAGTGTAACTCCCTAATGACGCATATGACGCACTGATGCACTGATGTGTAAGAGAATCTCATAATAACCCCTAAATGACATGTGGACCTACGATCTCACCTAAGTGAGATGACTAACCTAATGATGTGGAAAATAACACACACCAACCATGAAAGAGGGTTTAAAACCCAAAAGCGAGGATCACGAGGGATGATGTACACATCAACGAATGTGTGAACGACAGCGTGAAGAGATCTCGGGAGGAGCGAGCATCAACCGAATGTGCATGCAAAGATTTGAAACACGGTAGAACCTCGTTACAATCCACAAACTCTCCTTAATCTCATAGATCCAAAGGGGTGTACATATAAGAGGTGTTGAGTAACCCCCAATGCTATAATCATGACAACTCAAGTGGAGAGGGGGAGTTACATTCCTAGAATAGAAGTGTAACTCCCTAATGATTCATATGACGCACTTACGCGTAAGAGAATCTCATAATGACCCATAAATGACACGTGGACCTACGATCTCACCTAAGTGAGATGACTAACCTAATGATGTGGAAAATAACACACACCAACAAAGTGTGACCATCAATATTTGGAGCAATGTTTGAATTTAAACCAAGTCAAGGTATACCAAGGATGTGTTAAAATGTGCGCAGTGTAATGCCACAATGCGGATACTTAGATCACGTTTACGAAAAACATGACATAAGTATCTTAATTGTGCCAAGATAATGTGAACAAGGTAACACGTTAAAGGGAGATTAATTGATGAATCAATCCTAACTATGATGATGATCTTTAAATCAATATCAAGTGGCCATCAAAGATATAAGGATGTATCCACACACTTTAGACGTTTAACAACTCAGTCGTAAACATGGATGAGCGTAAATGGACAAAAAAGTAGTGAACACTATCTATGACAACACTCTGAAATATGCCTTCTCTTGCCCCAAATGGGCAACAAGAATGCAAAGGTGTAGATCAAAAGATGGAAATAAACTAAGCGTTACTTGGGCAGAGTTTCACCTCATCCAAAGGTGAGAAAGAAACCAAGATAAGTAACACGTTGTAAAATTTGTGATGAGATACACTTAGATCTAACTTAAATGGATTCGTTACCGTGTTCGAAAAATAAGGCTTTGAATCCAAACAAGTTATCACTTCGTGATGGCCAAGACGTGATAATGGACTAGTAAAGTGGGCTCCTTGATGGAATGGATTCCTTAATAAGATCTCTCAACTAGGTGTCAAAAGCTATCTTAAGCGAGCTTGATTTACCCAAAAGTCACAATGACTAATTTGGGAGTATCTCGCTTTACTTTACCCCCTTCAAGCACAATGGGCAATAAATGCATCCACGTGTACTCTCACTTTGGGGTCACCATACGGATAACTAATAACGCTAACTCACAAGGAAAAACTAGTCAAGTGGGTAAGCGGAGCGCTTCCTGTTTCATCCATGAGGTTACACAATAGTGGATTACTTTAGGGTTCCTAGAACCACCCCCATTTTTGTAGCTTAAGGAATTATGCCAAAGGGTTTATATTCCGAGTTGAGTACATAGGGACATACCCTTTTCCGAAACTTGCAATACAGTGTGATGAAAGTGGTGTGTTTTTTTATATTTTTTAATTTAAATGTGGTTTCAAGTAGCACACCATTTGAAAACCTGTATAAAACACATGTATTAGAAGTTTTGTGTTTTGTCTTAGTTCCTCCTTTCCTTGACAAGTGATTTTGGCCCTACATACCAAGGTTAGTAATTTTCCAAAACGTCATATAAAGGAGATAAGATGTTGTTTTTGATTTCCCAGATCATTCTAAGATGCAAGGAAAGAGCATACACAACAAGGTATCTCACTCAAATTTGTAATAAATGGAAAATTCCTAAGTATAATGTGAAAAGAAGTTCCTTTTAACCAAATTTTAAAGCTAATTAAATTGTTTTGCAAGTATGAAGAAAGTGGTGAAACATTTTTGATTCCCAAGATCACCTAAAAAGGCGTGAGGGAAGAGCATACGTGTTTCAAAACCTTCACAAATAAAGATGAAACATTTCAACTAAGTTAGTATGAAAAACAAAATGGAAAAAATCCTGTAAACAACTGATTAGTCCCATAAATACCTATCACGGTGTTAGAATAACCAAGGAAACCATTTTTCAAACTTTAAGACATGGTAGAAAATGACTTAGTTACCTAATAACATAAACCATAAATTTTCTATAAGTCAAAATCCTAATTTTATGTTTCCATTGCGTAGTTCTCTTCAATACCTTTCCAACACAACAAAAATGTAGTCGTGTTGAGCTCGGGAGAAAAAGTTACGGCTTAGGAAGATTGATAATGATGCCCATGCTAGGATTTGTGTGCCTGCGCTAGGATTTGTGTACTGCGCACCTCTGCTAAAAAATGACAGTTTTTAAGGTGTGTGTGCCATGGTTTGGGCGTGTGTGCTTGGTTTAAGGTGCCTACGCATGGGTTTGGGCACATGTGCGTGGTTCTGGTACTTGCGCTCCTTTGTCAAAAATGAAAATTAGTGGTGTCTCTGACCGGCGAGAAAGGTGTATGTGCACCCTTCCACGTATGTGGCTAAAAAACATGTGATTTTCCAAAAAACTTGAAAAATGTCAAAATTTCATCAATCTGGTTTAATTTGGGTAGCACTTTACCTCCTTCGATCCTACAAAGAGCACAAAAGCAAGACAATCCTAGCTAAACTAGTTAAGAAACACGATATTTAGCCATTAATACAAGAAGATTAGTGAAATCAAAAACTTGAACTAAATTAAAAACTTTGAAAAACTAATCTAGAAAGATTGAAACTAAAAAAGAAACTAAAATAAAAGCTTCAAAATGACTCCATTAATGGAGGATGGACTAAGTGTCCCATCGGGCATGCCAAATGTATGCATGAGAAGATTAGTTATGTTAATAAACAAGAAACTAGCTAAGTAGTTCCATGATCTAACTAAACCTATCATAAACATCAAGATGAGTGCTAAACAAGATAACTTCTACAATAATGAATTAAACTAAAACACTATCATTTTATCTCTAACTACTCTATGATTACTTAAAACATAAATTGAACCTAGTTAAACCTATGAGCAATCAAATTAGATTTGTTGTTTGCTTCAATGGAGGTGAAGAGGTCTCTCTAAAATGGCTATAAGGCTAAGTTAGATACCCTCCTACTAACCTACTATGAATTTATGGATGCAAGATGGAGGAGCTTCAACAATGGAGGATAGCCAAGATCAAATGCCTATTAGCTTGGCTAATGCAAATGAGGTCTAATGCCAATATCTCCAAATGTGAGAGAGAAGGACTTGTGAGTGAAGTTGTAATTTTGAAAGGGAGGGGTGACCCTTCTATTTATAGATTTCCAAATGAGAGGATGTTGAACTTTGGGTGCATGTGGGACTAAAGCTCAAAAAGCAATTTTAGATTAGATTAGGATAAACATGTTTTAGGCTTAGTTAAGCTTGGTTTAGGCTAGTTAACTAGGGTTTAGGCTAGTTAAACTTGATTAGAAAGTTATTAGAGACTCATTGAGAGTTGGGAGGGTCTGGATAACCAATTTTGACTGATAGATAGCCTACGAAGCCAATAGAAGTGGTCTAGAGAGAACTAGGGAGGTTCTGAATGGTCAAAGGAGGAATGTTTAGCTAATAAGAGAGATATTAGCCAAATAAGTTGAATATGAGAAGAATACGACCGAGAAGGTGTTGTAAATGGGCATCCGAGAGTGGGGTGAAGAATGGGGAATTAACAAAGTGTCGTTAATCAGTTGAATGGGAGGAAATGCTAAGTGTAAGCATATTTCAGGTGTCTACACAACTACCATATTTGATGAGGCATGGTTTCCATTCCTTCTCCTACAAGAAAAGTATCGGGGGAAATGGCCTTGGTAAGGTACCCATGCCTATTTTCAGACATTCAATGTATGTTGGTGGTTGAAGGTGGAAATTTGAATTTATCTCTCTTTTCCCTCTCTCTTTCCCATCTTCTTTAGACACTAAATCACACACTTTGGATACATTTCTAGGTCTTAATCACATACCCCTATTCATATGATTCATAAGCAAGAAAAGTACTAATCGATAAATGTCTTTGGCCTTTTTGCTTGTTTTTTGGTTTCCTTCTTGGTCTTACACACCCTATTGCTTAGTTTGACCTTTGATACTTTAGTTTCTCAAAATTTGGACACCAGCACCCAACTAGGGCGCCAATGCCCAGGAACCCCCATCCCCTCTGCATGTCCCGAGCATATTTGTATCTTGGTCACATCTTTTGGATCCTTTCTAGCTATTGGGCATCTTTATTTCTTATGGGTCAGCCTTTTAGTGGTTAATTACAAAATTCAAACAAGGGAATCATATAAATACAAAGCTATGTGACCATAATAAAGGACCAAACACTAAGCATTATCTATCACCACCTAAGGTTGCATCCAAGAGCATTCAAGCATCCATCTAGCTTCACAAAAGGGACAAGGGACTATTATTTTTGCATACACACATAAGAGGGAAGTTCATTTTTCCATGCACACATATATGTACATCTTCTACATCTAGCTATTACTCACTATTCAATTGTGTTTAGCATAAGATCCACCTAAGGCATGATTCTACACACACAAAACTACATGGAGTCTGAAATGTAGTGTAATGCCTGGATCATATGTTCACTCAATCGGAGTGACTTCCTAGGAAGCAATCGACTCCCTATTTGCATATTTTTGTTTTTAGGATTTGATTTGTTTCTGGGGTTTTGCAGTGCTATTTCTCTTTAAAGGTTTTAGGAAAATTTGGTGATCAATAAGTGAAGTACATGAGATATAAAGTGAAAATTAGCGAACATCTTGCGACCATACAAAGATAATTTTATGAGGTTATGAGTAGTCATCGACACCAAGAGGAGGTCTTTGGCACCCTAGGTGCCTCTAAACCTATCCAGGCATCATAGTCCCGACATTTCCATCATTTGTAAAATTTTCAGGGATTGGTTGCAGCAGTATGCCCTCATATTTATTTAGTTTTCCATCTTAGCACAACTTTGGATTTATTATGAATTAGCTAAGTATTTCATCCCTTCATTTGCAACTAGGGTTTTATATTTTCTAGCTTACTTGCTTGGGTCAAATATGTACTTTAATTGGCTATATATGTGTTGTTACATAGTTAACATTGCAGCATTTATATTTTCTATATTTTCTTAATCATTTGGTGAACCCCACTCGTGGTCAGTCATTTGGATCCTTCTTTAGTACATCATATTTTCTATCATAGCTCCTAAGTTTCATCAAATCTCTTTGTTTGAATACTTCAAATGCATTCACCTTACAAAGAAGTTCTTAAAAATCCCCATACACCATGTATCTTCCTAAATATATGCCACTTGCTTAAGTCGGTGCTATCTTTGATCATCTTTCTGATGAATCTCTTGGTTCTAATTCTAATCAATCTATTTGTAAATCAATTCAAGCTCTACATTCTTTGTTTCAAGATAAATTTCAGGCTATGGAATCCATGATTACATATCTAAAATCTGAAATCCAACATCTTAAGGATGTTTCTTAGGCTCACACTAGTTCTTCTTCTCATCCTCATTCTATATCTTTTACATGTGCTCATATCAGTGAACCTCAAATCTTGTCGCTCCCAAACCTCTTAAGTTTGAGATCAATGATAAGAAACAAGATATTATTCTCGTAACTCATAACACATTAATTAATCAGCTTCCCATCTACTCAATGTTATCCTTTGTATCGGCTTGCAAAATATCAAGGTCTTCCATATTGTAATTATCATCGAATCAATGGACATAACGAAAATGATTGCTATGCTATATAAAAAGAATAAAGCATATTAAGCATCAAGGATTTATCTCATTCACTACACAACATTTTGTTACATGGTCCTCTCCACTTGTTACATCTCAATGGGTTCCTAAATCTGATTTGTCTATATCTAATGAGCATCATGTCATCACTTCTAATGTTTCTTCTTTCGTCACTCAAGCACTACCTATGCAATCCACTCAAACTAAGCAACCGCCTCTCAAAATTAGTCTCACTCCGCCTCCTCTCAAGTCATCTATAACACTATCAAGTCAACCTAAGAAACCTCCTCTAAAATCATTTCAACAACTCATCCTACTATGTCTACTACAACGTTACCCACTAATCCACCACTTCAACAGCTAATCATTTTTTTAAAACAAAATATTCCTTATTTTGATCCTTTGTACCCATTTCAAACTCCACCACCATGCGAAGGTCCTATTGTTTCTTATACCTACCATTGCATTTTCCCTCTCTCTTATCATGACATATTTGATGCTCTCCCATAGTGGCATGCTACCTCTCGCATCATCGCATATATATCCATCATTGGTACACTTTGGGGGCATCACAATTACTCTCCCCCTTTTTGAGCACTATCAATTCTTTCTATTGTGTCCTATCACACTCAACGCTCTGTGCTTCATGATTCATATTTCTTAGCACTTCCAAACCCTTTGATACACACATTGTATCATCATTACCCTATGATGCACTCTCAATATTTGGTTCACACTTGACTGTTGAGGTCATACTATACACATGAACCTCACACACTGCACACCTCACACATAATACATTCATCACCTCTCCTTCTCATTGTTTCTATTGTGCATCATACACACAAATTCACTCTACGAATGCAGGACACATATTTATATCATCGAATTATACATGCTACACTCATTACCCTATGACACACTCTAGTTATGTAGTTGATAATCAACTTCCGAGGAAATCAATTTGAAATGAATCCCACCACAATCATTCACTCTATACACTTTATTCTTTGATGACCATATCTTTCTAGCATGCACAATTCAAACCATTTCTCGATGACACACTCTTTTTCTATGGTTCATTCTTGACTACTGAGGGGGCATGTATAAATGAACCTCATCTCATGTATACACATACACTCGGGGGCATGTTACTCCTATCACATTAAAACTACATTCCATTCCATCACACCCACAACATATTTTATAGATTGGTCACACTTCATCTTCCTTGCAATTATTCGTTACATGTACAATTTATTACACATGTTAAACATATAATTTTTTGTCATCATCTTTTTATATGCACATGCATGTTCACTTTTCTTCTAGTCATGATCACATACTCTTAATAGATTGTTACATGCAACATGGATTCTTGTCACAATTTCTCTTACCAAATCTGTAATAGGATCCTAGGGGCATCTACTTTTGTATACACTACAGGTGCTATTGTTTCATTTTTCATAGCACACTACTATATCAGATTACATATTCTTTGACATACTTTCTATCTTTCTAACATGCTAACGGTGCTTCATCTGCATCATTTGTCTTGCAAGTCTAGTTCTAGTTGCTTCATGGTTATTTGATATATTATTTGCTATTGTTTTCTCTTGTCTTCCTTTGTATGCCATTATTTGTGGGAACTTCCTATGTCTTACTAGTTCATTGCTTGTGTGATTTTGGACACTTTGGTCACAATTGTCTTGCAACATCGTGAGAGATGTCCCATGTTTGAAACCTAATTTTTGCGGTCTATTATGTCTGCACTATTGTATGTTTACATTTTCTTCTTGCGTGCTAGCTTACACATTGCTTTCTACATACATGTTTGAATTTTTGCACTAACACTTATTTCCTATCTATTTTGCTTACATGTCCTTGGTTTCTACCAAGCACACTTCCTCCCCCTATAGGGTATCGCTTATAGTTCAACGATACATCCTCCTTTGGGCTGGATACTCCTCGGGACATCACATGTACACAAAATGAGGGGGCATCACCGGGTGAACTAGCTACCCCATTTAGTAGTCTACAATCACACTATAACACGCTTCAATATCGGTACAACATAACCTTGATCGAATAATGACCTAGTAACTGACTTGGGTCCTCAACATAAAGCACACACACTACTAGCACCCAACACTAGATAGTATCGCTTGGTGCGCTTGACCTTCATTAGTGCTTGTGACAAGGGGAAGTTAGACAAATTTTCTCGGTTCGTAAATTTTTGTTGTTGTTTACACATCAGATTTTATAGGACAGGTAGTCCTTCAACACTCGACATGCATGCATTACACCTTATTTTCTACTTTCACGTTGGATCGAAAAGGAACATATTTACACACATCATTTGCAGCGGTGTTTATACTTCACGAATTAGTCAAAGATTGGAGAATAAAATAGACCTTTCTCCCTACACTTCTTCTGCACTTGACATGAGATCACCCAAAAAAATCATTCTCGACATAATATCGCCTAAATTTTTGTTCTTCTACAACATCTTGAGGATATTTTCTATCTCTTTCACTCATCATGGATTAGGAGCACATGTTCATTTTCACATTTTTACATACTTTTTTACTTTGCATATTTGGATCGAATTTGTCACTACTTTTACTAGTCATTCCCTCTTTTCTTTGGTAGGTCATTCATTATGGGAAGTAGTAGTAACAATATCACACATCAAATGACATCAACAAAAGTACAAAACGACATCTACACATACAATTTCATCCCTAGGGTCATCATGTTTTCAATTCCTCTTCTCTAACTTCCACGCTTCACTTTTTTATCACTAAATGTTTTTTATTGTCTCTCTCGGTACAATTTTTACCATCAATCTACATTCTTATCAGTGCGCATCATCTATCTACTTTATGTTATAAATTATTAACTCAAAAACATAAAGTGGGGAAAATGTAGACACTAAATCATGCACTTTGGGTACATTTCTAGGTCCTAATCACATACCACTATTCATATGATTCATAAGCAAGAAAATTACTAATTGACCACTATCTTTGGCCTCTTTGTTTGCTTTCTGGTTTCCTTCTTGGTATTACACACCCTACTACCCATCTGTCCTTTGATACTTTATTTTCTATGAGTATGGACACCAACACCCAACCAAGATGCCAAAGTGCCAAGGCATCCCCATCCCCTATGGGAACCATCAACCTCTTTGTATCTTGCGTACATATTTTGGGTCCTTTCTAGATTTTAGGCATCTTTATTTCTTATGGGTCATCCTTTTATTAGTTTATTATGACCATAATAAAGGACCAAGCACTAAGAATTATCTATCACCATCTAAGGTTACATCCAAGAGTATTGTAAGAGAATTCAAGTATCCATCCACTTCACACAAAGGACAAGGGATCATTATTGCTGCATACATGCATAGGAGGGGAATTTCATTTTTCCATGGACACATCTATTTACATATTTTACATCTAGCTATTTCTCGATATTCAAGTGTGTCTGATACAAGAGCCACATAGGGCATGATTCTCCACACACACGTAGAACTACATGGAGTCTGAAATGTAGTTCAATGCCTAAATCATAAGTTCACTTAGTCGGATGACCACCAGGGTCAATCTAACTCCCCATTTGCATATTTTTATTTTTAGGATTTGATGTGTTTTAGGGTTTTGCGGTACTCTTTCTCTTTTCAAGTTTTAGGTGAATTATGAAATAAAGAAGTGAACTACAAGTGATCAAAAGATAACATTAGTGAACATCCTGCGACCCTACGAAGATCATTTTCTAAAGTTTTGAGTAGTCACCAACGTCCGGAGGGGGTCCTTTGAGCACCCCGGACCACTCGCCCGACGTCTTAGTCCCGATATTTTCATCATTCATACAATTTTTGGGCACGATTGCAGAATTCTAACCTCATGTTTCATCAGTTTTCCATCTCGACATAGCTTTGGATTTGTTACAAATCAACTAAATATTTCATCCCTTCACTTGTAACTAGATTTTTATATTTTTTAGCTTACTTGCTTGGGTCAAATTTTTACTTAAATTATCTATATCTTCGTTGTTACATAATTAATATTTTAGCATGTATTTAATATCAATATTTGTTAAATCATCTTCTATATATTCTAAAATGATGCTCATTTGAAAAGGTTAGACCGTTTTGGAATGCTGGTGGATCATCCTTCAAGTGTTACATGTGTATTTTGATTTACAGGCCTCATAATTGGATCTTTACAATGGTTTTGTGCCTTCTTCCTTTATTTTAATGGATTGTGCATCTCTTAGAAGCAATATAATTCATGTTTTGTGGCCATATTCTTCCCTCGCTTGTGTTTAATGCATTATCTTTCCTCTCCATCTACTTGCAGGTATGTTGTGCATGTTTATTCTCCTCTTGCGAGTTATTTCTTTTATGCTCCATGGAAATGAGAGTTTGAATGTTTTTTTGGACTATGGCACTCATGTATGCCCTCTCCTCCTTCATTTTCCTCCCATTTTCACTCATCTAAGAGTGTCTTTCCCCCTTTTCTTGGTGCTATCACCTCTGTTAGCTTAGGATTTCCATTTTTATGCATCTCTCTCTTCCTCTAGTCCCTTGGATTATTAGAACAGGAGTAGATAGTTTGATTTCCTTCCTTAGGAGTAGTTTAGAATTAGGAATAGGTAGAGGAACCAACCTTCTCTAGAGGTTTGTCTCAAGTAGCAAGTCCCACAACTTGGAGACAATCCCATGTTACCCAAAAACATTGATTTCTCATCCATTCATTCATGAAAAATCAGAGGGTGTTATTTTTGCGATAACAATATCATCTTTGGGAAATTCTATGACTATGGACTTAGAATCTTAAGAAATTGAGGAAGATTTCTCATTGGATGACGCTCAACTAAAGGAGTGGGCTCATCCTTGGATTTTTCATAGGATGTATCGGTATTTTTTTGTTAGTAGTTGAAGGATTTCAAGTTTGTGGATGAGATCCTTATGTGTAGGATTACATCGATACCTAACCTTAGCTGTATTGATATATTGTAAATTGAGGTAGTTGTGGTCATATGACCCTTGAATAGTTCGATAAAGTTGTTCATAGGTTCTTTATTGTGGTTGGTCCGAGATTGGTGGTTCTTATGGGATAACACAAGGGATTTATTTTTCTCATAATGCTCTTGGATAATAAAAACACTATCAAAATGAGGTCAAAGGAAGAAATCAAGGGAAATATTCTTAAGATCTTGATAATCTTCATGGGAAGGGTCGATAGTGGTCTCCGCCACTAGCGAGAAGAGGTCAAGATTAAAGAAAGAAGATGGTTTCTTAGCGTGAGAAAATAAATGACATGGGAATAACTTGTGATAGTTCACCATGTGATAAGGGTGGGTGGTGTGGGTTATTAATAACAAAAATTTTAGTATAAATTTTTGAAGGGAATGTGTGATATATGTTCCTTTGGAAATTGATTGAGGGTTTATGTAATTAGATGTCGATGTAAGGGAGATAAAAGGCTTAAATGGTTGTTCAAATTATCATATAAGGTAATCGACCACTTAGATTGTTTAAGACCCTATTCCAACATGGTGGGAGATAAGGAACAAAAATTATATTGAAGATCAATAACAAAACAATTAAGGAAGATTTAAAAAGAAATATGATTTACTTGACTAGATAAAACCTTCCATCTCTTGATGAAATCATAAGGTTATTCATTAGGATGTTATTTCAAGTTGATGAAGTTTTGAAATGTATTTTGGGGAGATCATGTTGTTGAAATTCCTTCACTAAGGCTTGGACTAAAATATGTAGATAAATGATAGAATATGAAGGGATTTTGTTAACATTCTAGAGCATCTCCTACACAAATCTTAGATATAGCATATCTATAGTTTGAATCCACTCATTGTAGATGTTTCCAATTGTTTTGAGATATATGATTGGATCAATTAAACCATCATAATAAATAATAGGAGATATCCCCCAATATACATAGAAGCTATGTAAGGAGTTAGGGGTTAATTTTGTAATGTTTAGAGAACCTTATTTTGGATTGGAGGAGGAGGTACATGATTAACATTAGTATCGATGGTAAAGGAGGTATTAAATGTTGATTATGACCTATTATAGACACCTAAAATTAGCACTACTAATTCCCATGTCCGTGTCCGCTAGACCCCCTTCATTATCACATCTGATCCTTATACTAATTCATATAAAATATACACCCCTCACCTTTATTCAATCAATTAATTAATACATCGATATTTCATATCCTAAGTCCTATACTACACCCACATATTTGTCCCATTAATTAAAAACATCAAACATCCCTCCCATCCTTACTCAATTAATTAATTAAATATATCAACACCCCATATCCTAAGTCAAATACTCATCTTTATCCAATTAATTAATTAAATACATCAACATCAACATCATCACCATACTTATCTTATGTAAATCCATACACTTACCACATCATATTATTCTTATGAAAATCATACATTTATCACACCACATTTAACATTTATTTTCATGTATTTATCTGCCACATCATTCTTACACTCTATAAAATCCTAAAACTAAACATAAATCAAAATTAAATCATGTCTAAACCTATTTTGTAGTCTCCTTAACAATCATACCATGTCCCCAAAAGATCAAATGAATTATCTACCTAAAACACAAACCAAATATCCTTATTTGGAAACAATTTCAACCATTCTCCACCTAAAAAAACATATGCAAACCTAAATTAGATAAATCCAAAACAAAATCATTAAATCCCTAACATCCTTGATCCACATAATCATTTTCCAACCTATATCCTTCATTAAAATAAACAAAACCTTGATTTTGGAGGTGGTTGTAAACTTCTTCCCGTAAAACCTGAATCACTGGAGATTCCCAGAATCACCAGTGATTCTACCTAGTTTTTTTGCAACTCTATATAAATGAGCTCCAAGCCTCCATTTGAGGTTAACTTGTAGGTGAACGTGACCCTAGGACTTCATATTGCATTTCTCTTGTATAATAGACCTCTCAAAGAGCCAAAGATTATCCAAACAACATTTAAAGCATCAACAATATCTTCTTCAACCTTCGAATGTCATTCATATGCCCAAGAATCAAATTAGTAGTCTTCTTGCATCAACAATCTTCCTCTCTCGGGTAATATCACCTTTTGTTCTTCATTCATCAAATTATACAAGGTATGTGTCTTTATTCAATTATTCATTGTGTTTATGCATCATATCCAAGCTTAAATCAACCTTTTTAGCATCCCTTTCGAGTCCCATATTCACCCATTATTAGCATGCACATTTTCATAGTAATCGTTGACAATTGCCATAATTGCGATGATTCGTTTACAATTTGGCTGTGAATCCTCGAAGATTGCCCCAATTGCTATATATTTCTATCAAAAAGGGTATTTTTACCCTTAAACCTACATTTCAGATATCTAGATCCTATCATCTATCATCATTATGCCTTTGCAAGTGTCTGTCCAATCTTATCAAGTTCCTTTGAGCCATCTTTAGCATTTTATCAATTATCTTAATCAAATTTACCATATTTCTCACATAGCTATCTACATCCTCGCTCCTTTGAGCCATAATGTGATTCCCAAACTCCCTTTGGATCAAGAACCACCATCGACATCCATATAACATAAGACCACATCAATCCCTTTGCCTTTTCATTGATTGGTTATATCATCTGTTATCATTTTATTATCCGTTGTCAATTTATTTCATCATTATTCGATTAATTTCTTGAAAATGGATTGACATCCTTGCAAGGAATTCCTTTGACTTCCGGGATTGGCCTTTGTTAAGAAATCTACCACATATTTGTTTAATCTCATCTTGTGTAGTGTCTATGATTGTAGGTTTCTTGGCGGGACAAAATCTTATCTCATTTCTTATACGGAGTGCAACCATCAAGTATCATTCATCCACATCCACGGGTATCTCTAAACCCTGTCATATTGAGTTTGGTTAAATTTCACTTTCTTGCTTAGTAGATTAAGTTGAAGAGGTGGGATTTATTCTCAACACCTATAAAGACTTGTGATGATTGAGGATCCATTTTTAAATTTTATTTTACATTTGAAACATGGTAGAAGTGGTAATAGATTTTATAACATCTATTTGATTCAAAAAATCAATAATCATGATATTAGGATCAAATGGTAGATTTGGGCCAATAGATTGAGGAATGAACCTTGGTATTATTGTTTTGTAAAAGAATTTTTAGATATTAGTTGGTGGTTGCTACATTTTAAGGAGGATTATTATGATCAATGGGATATGAGTGAGGTTTCATGATTTTTTCTTCCACAGGACACATATATTGAGAAACTCTAATTAATTTTCCCTCCTTGTTGGGTGTGTAATATGCATTATTATTGAGGTTTTTGATGATTTTTCTTGGACCAATTGTTTTATTTGTCTATCATATTACAATAAAGTTTTGTTTATATAAACCTGTAATTGGCTATGTTGGCGCACATGTGCCAATGAAATAAGGAGGTAGGGAAAATATAGGTGAAATTATATATATAGGGGAAGATGTAAATTGAGGAGAGATGATAAGATCATTTTAGGGTTCTTCGATTGTGATGGAGGAGAAAAAAATACTTTTAGGTATTTCATTGTAGTAATGATATAAGTCATGTTATTATCTATATCTTTGATGATGTTTTCAACATGTTTAAGAATTTTGAAAACATGCCCCATGGTATTTCCCCCAAATTCTAACAGGGATCAACCATGTAGAGATACACCCGGGTTGATGGTGTCAAAAAGGGAAGGGTGGTTAGATAAGAAATATACTCACAAGAGATCGCCCATGTGTTTATCAACACAAGGTCGATGACGTAAGATTAGAAAATTATATACACAAGAATTATTTACTCGTAAGGGTTTTTCACGGTGGCATATTATGTAACAATTGAATTTAAAAATTAGATAATTAATACAAATTTTGAATAAGGAAAGGCCGATATATAATATATCATAAAATCATAACATATAAAAATAAAAAAATTATTAGTGGATATAAGTAAGAGTGATCATAAAATTAGTAATGAAGGTAGGCCCAAAAGTGATGCTTAACAAAAATTGATTTTCATCAAACTACTAAAATAAAATTTTATATAAATTAACAAGGAATTTAAAGAAACAAAAAGAGGCATTTTATAATCTTAATATGAGGAATAAAAACATCAAAGGCATTTCAAATAGTTGTATATATTTTCATTATGCTCGTATTACTAAAAATAGTAATTTTGAATTCTTGAAAATCGTGATAAAAATTATTCCAAAAAGAGGTTTTCATTTAGTTTACAAAAATAAAGAAAATCCTCCAGGATTTTAAACTAGAGTCATTAAATATTATATACACAAAAATGTGTGTTGGCCAATAGAAAGCCCTAGAAAGAGACCCAAAGAGGAAGACCGAACATGAGACCCTAAGGAAAATTATGGAAACTAGAATTAGGGCATATAATATATGAGAATATGAATACAAATCCTATAATATTGATGAATCAAAACCAAAAAGGATGTGGCTATGATACATTTGAGATAGTAAAATAAGATCAATAGTACAAGAGCTTACATACTAGGTGATGACATTGAGAGAAGGAATATTATGTAGATAGGATCAATCATGCATTAGAGTTTTGCATAGGGGCTAATAGTTTAGGAAAAGAAGGAAAAATTAAAAATTATAATGTAACATAATTTAGGGCAGATTCAAATTCATGCCGAGTTCACTAGTGTGTCAATGTTAATAAAACTCAATCAAAATAAATAGTAAATTTCACATCGGGTTCACCAAAGTGTTAATGGGAAAATATAGGTTCATATCTGGGTTCTTAAATTTAGGGATCAAATCTAATTCTGAACACACTATGTAGATACAAAGGTGCTCAAGGAGTTACGTATTTGTAATTCTAGAGGATAATGACCCTAAACCTAAAATAAATATAGGTATCCAAGGTCTATACCTAGGATTATATAGTTATTTGACTATGATTCAAAATAAGAGAAATCAAGGGATAGATGAATCCAATGGGCATAATACAATAAGATAATGCAAATACATACATATACTCTAGTTAATAGTAATGAATGACCAATCAACAACATACAAGTACATGATAAAAGGATAATAATAGTTAGAAATAATTACTTGTAGCATGTGTATGACCATCAATGCATAATAATCCCCAAATATAACAACAATAAAAGATAATCTCTATGGGTGGAGAAGGGGAAATATCAATAAGAAGTCATGTAGTCCTAACTCACTAAGGTGACCAAAATGTAAAAATGAAATCTCTAAATCCTCAATTCTAACAAGTAGGTGTGAGATAGTGTGAAAATGTGTGAGCCATAAGTGCCTTTATGTAAAATTAGTTGACGATTGAATTTGTAAAAACTATTAAAATGTGGTGGCGTACATATACACGATGTCATTTCCGTGGGAAATGTCATTGTATATGGAAACAAAACTTTACACCATCACCCATGGGTGATAGTGTTAGCCTTAAGGGAATACTAAGGGAAAAGGGGTGAAAAAAGTGAGGTGGAATCCATGAAATAAATGGAGGAAATGATGAAGGTCTCATTATACCAAAATTAGGAATAATAGCCTACAATAAACATGAGCAAGTAAACATAACAAGACAAGTAAACAAAGGGAATAAATGAGGTAGGAGTAGGGGAACTATGAAATAATATTAAAATCTCTGAAATTTTTTTCTTTAGATCAAGTGACCAATTTTGATCATACCCCAATTACGCATGCCCCTAAAGGAAATCACTCGGAGGAAAATGCATCAACAACCCCTATATAAGAGAAACAATTAACAAGAAAAAAATATGATGTGTATAAAATTATCATGTTTAAAAATATAGTAGGATACCGTCCCATCTTTATATAACACTCCCTAGCTCAATTACACATCTCATATACTATTCTCATTCTCATTTACAACTCCTAACCAAGAGATATATCTCCCACTCATCATCTAAAACTCAACAGAAAAAAAAACAAACCATTAATAGGAAAAAAGTAATAAAAATCCTTGTGGATGTCCCATGCCATCTAGGATAATTTCCATTATAGGGCTTCTAACCCTAATTTTCCAGCTCATCAAAAGGAATTATAGTGTTTTGTAAACAATATTAACTAAAAAAGTAGTTTTACATGTTCATGTTTAATAGAGAGTTCAAATATAAGACATTTTGTCATCCACCACATATTCCAATCATAATCTAATTAAAAATTTAGTCTAGTCTTCCAATTTTTTTGGCTTGTGTTTACTTCCCTCAAAATTAGAGTTTATAAATTAAATTTATAGTTCACAATAAAAAATTTACTCGAGTTGAAAAACAATAGTCTAATACAATCATCAACTAAGTAAAATACCCCACTTAATAAAATCGAGAGAAGAATTCCATTAATAATATCTCTTGGAATTCTCCCATACTAATCACGAGAGTTACAATTACAAAATTATAAACATAGTTTCCCATGTCTATATCTCGGTTCCAACTTACATTAGTTCTAATCACAATTTTCTTTCAAAGGAAGAAATGGTGTTAGTTCATTCTATGCAAGCTAATAATGTATTCTAGGTTGAAATTCAAATAAAAGGATTTACAATTTTTCATGTTTACATCTGTCATCTCCCTCATTTACTTATTTGATATCCTAAAATAGTCACTTACCACTTGTGGTCACTAAATCACAAACTTACAATGTACATATAGCATCTAAATATTTCATTTATATGCATGATTCCTAAATAAGAGAATTATTCATTAACAACAATTGTTTTGATTTGATATTACTTTTATCCTTCTTATCTTTATTACTTTTCTTTTCTAAATTTAAACCTTATAGTTTTTCACATTAGCCAACATCCAATTCAGCTTTGGTTCTACTATTTTATCTTTTTGACACTCAGACAAAACCACCCATTAAGGACAAGAGCGCTTTGGTGCTACTATCCCTATGGGTGCTTCTTTCCTCCTCCATTTTTGTAAATTTTTGGAGGTTACATCTTTCATGTCTTTGTTTAGTACCTTAGGTAAGCATTTAACTTGTTAATGAAGAAAATTAAGCTAGGGAATCATATATATACATGTCTTATTTAACATCATTGGGGGAAAGCATTGAAGAGGAACATACTATTATAAGGAGATAATATTTTCTATCTACTCCATCAAGGACTATGTTGGGCTAGCAAAGATGGCCTAAGTTTTGTAAAATCACATAAGGGGTGGGCACGCAAATATAGGGCGTGTGGAGTGCGCGCATAATTATAGTAAGGTATGGAGAGCCCAAGATCGAACCTAGCCATTTTGCAGTTAAGGCTATTTTTGGACATAGAGTGTAGAACACGCCATGATGTGGAGACTTGTAGTTTATGAAGGCTATTTTGGGTTTTGCATCAATTCAAGCACCATGCAAAGTCTTAGTCTAATAATAGGATCTATTCTTAGAGTTAACTAATAGAAGATCTATTATTAGTAGTTGCATGCTTTTGTACATTGATGTAAGGGTGCATGGCTATTATTAACATGTAGCCTATTTTTGGAAGGTGCATAGGTGGTGAAGGGAAAGTCCCCATCCCTATATATATGTATTGTTTTTCATGGTTTGAACAATCCTATTTTATTGTAGAGTTATGTTATGGATTTGTTAGTGTGCATGACTATGGAGACTGAATCTTGATGTATGAAGCTTCTATGTTTTACAATATTTAATATAATGGATCATATTGGCTAGATATTGGTGTTAGATGTGACTGAATATGGTTCTTACATGGTAAATTTCATTATAATCATTGTTTAAGTCAATCTTTCATATGATTTAGATCTAGATCTAGCTTATGCATTGTGGATTATTTACTATCTGTTATAAATATAGATATATACATATGCAATCATGCTAACATTCTAGACAAGCAACTCTAAAGAGGGACCTAGTACCCTTGTGCACTTCGGGTGAGCACTCAATTCAGGCTGAGTGATGTGCCAACGCGCCTTGGGTTATTTGCAGTGAATTCTAGGCTACATCATTGGTTCCATTGTCGAGACCTCTTTCTCAATTATTTTTCAAGATGTTGTGTGATGAAGACATACCGATTGACCTTGGCCAGTATTAAGGAGTGGTTAGTAGATTTGGAAGAAGAGTATGCTCGTAGATTCAACACTAGACCTGATTTTAATGCATGCACGTGGGTTGAGTAGAATCTATTCGATGCATTGTATGCAATGTTATTTGTTATCTTTACCATAGAGATGTATGAGTGGCTAGTTGTTTATGCATCTAAGAGGAATTAGAGGTTTGGCATGCTTGTTTTGACGCATGATGAAATCTAGGCCTTATATGATGTAGATCTAATTTAGATGCACTCTGTGAATGTTTGGTTTCGTGGTGTTTTGAAAAACTATATTCTTGATTAAGTAATTTTGACTTACTCTTTCCCAGAGGTTGCTAAGTTTCAATTTTTGTGTGAACCCAGAGGATTGTATTTACGCGGTATTCCACTAGCAATCAAGATCTTGATTATAACCTTGGATTTGGAAGAGAAGTTGATGGCTAACTAAACCCCACCATACGCGGGGAAGGAGCAGGTTTGGTAAGGATGGTAGACCTAGAGGCCGAAAGATAGAGGGAGGAGAGGTAACTTAAGTTCAATGAGGCACGTGAGAGGGATTTAGAGAAGTAGCGTGAAGTTACGTAGAATAGATGGTGTTGTGGAGAGAGATGGCTCGTGAAGGATTTAGAGCTCACATAGAAGACGTGGAGCTAGAGCATTTGGATCTCCCTCAATTGGGAAAAAATGATAGGGAACCCTCTTTATCCTCAGTGCTTTAGTGCACTGGTAGAGATGACATGGGTTGCAAGTGCGCATTTGAATCTACCTAGTGACCTAGCCCTTGTACTTGGTTTTCCAGTTTCTACAACAATCAGTAATCAACAAGCTAGTGTGAGTAGTAGAGTTGCAATAGATAGAGTTAATTTTTAGTCAAGTTCAGGAGTTAATCGGGAGCTTATTCATCTATGGCATAATCATCATCTACTTTATTTTGAGGATTAATTGGAGGTATCTTTTCTAGCGCATCGTCGACATAGAACGTAGGCATGTAAAACCTTGGCATCACATCTGGAAGTAGTGTAACTTTGCAAACTATGGGCATTCAGTTTAGCACATCTATCGAAAGATAGGGAAATGCATCTTATGGTCCATTCCTACTATGGGAGGTGGATCAAGAGGATTTTGTGGGTTGGGTGCTGGCGGATCTAGTGGATCTCGAGGTGGTGGAAATACAGGAGGTTATGGATCTTGTGGGTAAGGTTCACACCAACCTCGGTAAATTTATATGGAGATGTCTCTCTATATTCGAGATTATAGATGCATTGAAGATGCATAATAACACATGAATATGTGTGAGATATGTGGCATGCAAAGGGGATTACAACTCCAGAGAACAAGACAAGTTAGTTTGTAACTACATTGCAGGGACGTGAACATAGATGGTACAAAATTTTGATCTTGATCAAGACTTGTGTGGACTATATGGTGTTACAGGATACTTTCTTAAAGGAATTTTATATCCTGAGTTTGAGAAGAAAAGCATAAGTGTGCTCAAAGAAATTAAGAAGGGCACTACTAAAAGTGTTCGGGAATATGATGTTTGGTTCAAGACTCTCTTTTCTAAGTTATCTTATGACATCCACGCAATCCAACATGCACAATGGTTTGTTAGAGGACTGATCACACCTTTTAGAAGAGTGATTTCACATAAGACTTCGCAAAAATCTACTCGAGGCCCTTGAATTAGCTCTACATGTTGAGGTAGTAGGAAGTGTGGACATAGGAGTGAGCCCATTCTTGGAAGCTTAGATAGAAATGGTGAAATAGTTGGAGAAATTATCTACTAATTCAACGCATGAGACACATAGTGGAATTTGGTGTACATATTGTGAAGTAGAGGGGCATACTAAGGATAGTTTCCCTCGAAATTGGTGCGCTCCTTATTGTTGGATTGCGAGATATGTCACTTGGACCATAGTTCAAGCTAGTGCCCATTATTGCAAAGTGCGTGATAAGAAAGAATGTGTCTAGTTACTATAAGATTTGCAGGTCCTTAACTCATGATACTGAAGATTACAGGTTGATTGATAAGATCCATGATTCCGTATATATTGGCATAGGGTAGAGTGGTGTTGCAAGTAATTACAAGGAGAAGGGTGAGAATCATGAATATGATCACGAAGGAGGGGTGTTCGATGGAGGTTGTGGTATAGGCCGATGTTACATACGTGGATTTAGAGGTTGATGTCACATGGGCAAAAGGAATGATTTCCCTTTTGGGACTTGTTATACATGCAGATCTCTTGATCACTACATGTGTGAATTTCCATTGAATATTGTGTGTTCCTTTTGTGGAAATAATCATAGTTATGAAAAACGCTTGGACGAGAAATAGTAAAATAAGGGTGTGGAACGGTTAGATTATAGCACACCGAGGAAGACTAGTGGATGCCAAAGTTAGCGCCGGATCCTGAGTTGATGCCTATGAAGATTACTACATGCGTTGAGGGTGCACGTGCTAGGGAAATGCTACAATAGAAGCCTACCATTACTAAAGAGGAATTCTGCATGCAAAGTATCCATACCCTATGCATCAGAAGGAGGTTTATCAAGAAACCATGGAGGTAATTCAGAATTTACAGTGAGATACAATGTTTGAAGGAACAGTCATGGAAGTTAGAACAAAAGAAAACAACTGATCTCCATCAAAAAAATGTTGATGATTTGAAAGAGGTTTGCAAGATGTTGCGCCAAGAAAATATTATTCCATTGTTAGGGAACTAGTTAAAGGGAAACACTCCACGCATTAGGACTGAGCATGAGAGACAACTTTTGCATGTTAATCTTCCTCCAAACATTTTGGATTATGACAAGGAGATTACTCTAAATGTTGTTGTTGATGGTTGGATTTTGAGTAACATCTTGATTGACACATGCACAAAAGTAAATGTACTTACTTTGGATGTATGGGTTTAGATGGGAAGACCTCCATTGCAACCATCCTCCAATGTGTTGTTCATGGAAAATCAGACTATGGCAATGCCCATTGGAGTTTTGAAAGATGCATCCATTACTATATAAGGAGTCAAGTTCACTAGGAACTTTGAGGTATTAGAGCTTGCAGAAGTAGAAAATTTTCCCGCATTACTTGGGCACCCATGGTGCTATGCAAACAATTTTGACATGCAATTCAATAAGGGGTATATCAGCTTTGAGAATAAGGAAGAACGTGTCATTATCCCTTTGACAGATGGAAAATCTGCACCTCGTGTAGAGCCATTAAGTGAAGAAGACTTGAACAAATTATATATGCACCATTCGAGATCCAAAAGTTCTTGAGCCATCAAAAGGAGTTCTCTAGTGGGATGATGCACAATCCATGAGTGATACTACAAGTGTTTCATGTGACAATTGGGTGCATGACACTTATGAAATGGTTGGGCGTGAAGTACGAAGTGTAGTTGCGTGTTTCATGAAGCCAAGTAGTATCGGAATCTGGTTAGTAGTCGAGTACCAAAGTACACAGGTGAGGAGAATCCAAAAGTATTCCTACTTTTTATGGAAGTTCAATGGGAATGTTAGGTGGAAAGAAGGAACATGTTAGTATATACTCTGCATGGGACAACAACGCACTGGTGGATTGTTCATAGGGATAATATTTTGGAGTGGAGATAAGTAAGGATTGATTTATACCCAGTTTCTAAGAAGCAATATGCCTACTCATATCTGTACATATTTTGGTAATAATCATGTTTAACACCATGTTCGGTAGTGTAAGAAACTTTGGATAGTGGGGCGGAAGCATTACCACCTTTGATGTGGGTGCACAAGTTTTATTTCACATTGTGAGGCTATGCACGCACATGATATATCTACGTAAAGTTGAATAGTGCGACTGGAAATTGGAAATAAATTATTAAACCTATGACTCAAACCTTTTATTACTTTTCTTCTAAACCTCTGGTGAATGAGGCGTTGCAAGTTATGAAGCACATAACTATGGGAGATAGTGCAAAAGCAAGAGTTACTTCGGAGTTGTTAAGAGAGTCGGACTGGTGGTGCGCTTTGAAGAGGAATGAATCAAACATTGAGCACATAGAGGGTATGCACGAAGTCTTGGATAGTGTAGATGAGAAGGTGTACGCCTACCATGAGCCTATGAAGACCAAGAAAGTGAACATTGGAATGGATGCTGAACCCAAGGAAGCCATTATCAAAGATTACTGGTTTGACTTTGAAGTTGCTAAAATCATTGAGCTATTGCATGACTTTCAGGACTTGTTCCCTAGAGGTTATCATGAACTGAAAGGCGTACATGAATCATTGGGAGAGATGAAGATAAAGCTAAAAGAAGGTGTGCACCCGCCCAGTTTGGAAGAGGCCTTACAGGATGAATCTGAACTTGTGCGTCAAAGTAAAAGAAGAAATTGACAAAATGTTAATTTCTAGAATTATTGTGCCAATTGAGGAGTCAAAATGGGTGATCCTATGGTGATCAACATCAAGAAAGATGGTAAAATCAGGATTTGTGTGGATTACAGGGAGTTAAATGCTGCATGTGTGATTGATCCCTTTCCCACACCATTTACTAAGGAAATATTGGAAGGCATTGCAGGGTGCAAAATATAATCCTTCACTGATGGATTCTCTGGATATCATCAGGTAAGGATAGCTGAAGAAGATCAAGAGAAGACAACTTTCACCACCGAGTGGGGAAGTTTTGCATATATGGTTATGCCCTTTGGATTAAAGAATGCGCCTGAAGTATTTTTTTGGGCATAATGGTACAAGCATTTTAGGATTTTATTCACAAGTTCTTGCAAGTGTATCTAGATGATTAGATAGTCTATGGGCTCGTGAAAGAACACTTGTGATAATTTGAGGCTGATGTTCGAGAGGTTTCGCAATTGAGCATCTCCTTGAACATTAAGAAGTGTATATTTTCCACACCCTTTGGAATTTTTTGGGATATATCATATGTAAAGAAGGCTTGTTAGTGGATCCTACTAAGGTAGATGTCATCTTGGGCTTAGAAGAGCCTACTAACCAGAGTGAGGTGCACAGATTCTTGGGGCACATGGGTTATTACAGAAAATTTATCAAGGGATATGCCAAGATCATCGGCCCTTAAAATAATTACTCAAGGGAAAAGAAAATTTCTATTGGGGTGAGGCACAACAACTAAGCATTTTACACACTGAAGGAAAGGCTTACTATAATGCCTATTTTGTGCTTTCCTTCATCGTCCAAGCCTTTTCAAATTCATGTAGATGCCTTGGGCATGGACATTGGTTCCGTATTATCTTAATATAGAGAAGGGATTGTCGATCATCCTATTTTATTTGCTAGCAGGAAGTTGACTCTAGTAGAATAGAATTATACAATGACAGAGCGTGAGGCCTTGTCTATGATCTACGCACTCCATAAGTTTTGATAGTATTTGTTGGCTACACCTTTCATATTTTATATAGACCACATGGAATTGAAGTACTTGGTGAAAAATCTTGTTTTACAGGGGTGCATATGTCGTTGGGTACTATTGTTTCAGGAGTTTAATTTTATGGTGGTGGTTAAGCCCGGTAAGAGAAATTATGGTCCAGACCATTTATCAAGGATTCAATCAGGAGAGGACACACAGAGCATTGAGGACACAATGCCAAATGCCTAGTTGTTTAGGTTAAACCACGTACCCTCGGTCTTGGAGAATATTATTATATTCTTACGCACATGTGTGATGCCTGAGGGCATGAAGGCCTTAGAAAAGAAACAACTTTCTATTTGTGTTGTGCCTTACATGTTGATTAGTGGATAATTATACAAGTTAGGTCGTGATGAATTTTTTTGTTGGTGTGTACTTGAGCATGAGTAGGATGCAATAATTGCGCAGAGGCTCATGGTCTTGTGCAGTGGACACTATGCGGGGGTGCCACCATGTGCAAGATTCTACTAGCTGGTCTCTGGTGGAAAACATCATACAAGGATTGAAAAGCATATTATAAGGAATGTAAACATTGCAGTGCCTTTTGAGAAGTGGGTAATCAAATTTGTGGGCCCTATTTCCCCATTCGTGCACATGATAGGATCGTGCTACATTATACCTTGTACATATTATCTTACAAGGTGGGTGGAAGCGAAGCCTATAGAGGATTACACAACATCTACAATAGTAGGGTTCATGTGGGAAAATATTATCAATAGGTATGGATGCCTATTGAGTTTAACAAGTGATAGGGGTACTCATTTCCTTAATGAGACTATCAAAATATTATTGGATGAATTTATGGTTTCCCACCATTAGACAACCCCTTAACACCCTCGGAAAATAGAACTACTAAGACCTTCAATAAGATATTAAGCCATCTTGTTATCCCAAATTCACCCCTTAAGGTAATTTGGATAACTTGCAATTTAGATAACTTGCATGAGTTCTTCAGTGCCCGAACGATTAGGATTGATTCAAGGCCCAAAATCAAGTTTTAGGAGTCCTTTTGGCTTCTCTCTAGCTTCCCCATCTAAGTAACAAATTTATGAAGATTAGGAAAAATTGCAAAAAATCAAAAATCAAGCTTGTGTTAGTGAAATGCGGAAAAATCGGAAAAACACGTCCCCGTGCCACATAGGTACATGCGGGACATGGTTGGGACCTAAAACCTGAAATGGTCACAGTAGTTGAAATCATAAAAATTAGGTATAATTATCTCCGTATGGTCTCGTGGAACATCGGGACATGAGTTTTCCACATAGCCGAAATGGCCGATTTCAAAGGGAATGCGGCGAATGCGGTTTTGGGCCATGCGCGCACAGTGCACGCTGGGGACGTCCGGAGCCGAAAAGCCAAAAAGGCCGCAGTCAAGAGTGAATCAGCGAATTTGGGTCAAAATTTCCCACGCAGATATGGGAAACTTGGGACACTTTGGGACGTGCATGCTCCAAAATTCCAAAACAACCGACTACAAAGGAGATGTGTGCGAGCGAGAGTCAACGGCCCTCACGGCCTAATCAACTGCAGTACACGCAGGACATGAGTTCCTAGAAAATATGACTCACCTGATTTACAAAGTGGGTTAGGTGTAATGCGTGTGAAGCGGAGGTTCTCCTACCAAGTCACATAAGGGACACCAAGACCCGAAATACCCGATATAGCCACATGCAAGGGAAGATAGTGCAAATCAGACCTCGAACTTCAAACAACCATAACTTTTGATCTCGAGCTCTGATTTTCATGAAATTTGACTTTCTTATTTTTAATGAGGGTAGATTTATGAAAATAAAGGAAACATCTTCAGCTCCAGTTAATCAAATGCTCAATCCCATTAAATGACAAAAATACCTAGCAAACCCAAAATAGTCTCTGCACTCATAAGGCCATAACTTTTGCATTTCTCAATGAAAATGCACAAAATTGGTACCATTGGAATCATGGCTCGAGGCCGATGAAAAAAATTGATAAATCTAGAATTTGATGAATAATAAATGGTGATTTTTCAGAAAACGTTCCCAGGTTCATAATAATGTTTTATTTGGTAGTTGGGATGCATTCAATGGAGCATGGGCTGACATTTCTCACTGTTGCAAGTCATGGGATAGTATGGGGAGCCTTTTGCAAGCAAAAGAACATCATTTCACTTCATTTACTACATCTTGCAAGTGGTTGAAGGACAGATTTCGGGATTTTCATTTTCCCTCTCTCTCTCCTCTTAGAAATCTATAAATTGGAGTGTTGGGCTCATTGTAAAGGGGAGGTAGTTTTGAGTAGAAAAACTTTGTCAAATTTGTTTTGTGAAGACAATGTACTGCAGGCCCTTGTAGTGGACTCCTTGCATGGTGATCTAGGCCCTTATTTTGTAATAGATTGAACTATGCATATCAATAAAGCAATAGATGAAATTTTGTGGATGTATCTTCCCCTACTATGTTGGTTTGCATTCCTCTTGCCCCTTCAATCTCATTGATATATATGTGTCTATTTTACGCTCTTTCAAGGATCCATCAAGCATTATGTGTGTATGAAATGTTGTTATGAATGTATTTACTTGGATTATGGAGAACTGTTATCACCTCTTCTAGCATGCATTTTACTTCTACTTTTCACACATTGGAAGACTATCCTCATTCACTCTTTTTCTGGTGTATCACCGCTTTAGTGTAGGCTTTATTTTCATACACTCTCTCTCTCCCTGGTCCCTTGGAAAGTTAGATTAGGATTAGATAGTCTTGCCTACATTATAGTAGATTGTGGCTGGTAGTTTAGGAGCAAGAACCAACTTTCTCTGGAGGTCTATCTCAAGTAGCAAGTCTCACAACTTGGAGATGATACCTATTTTATCCAATCACACTATGAGCTTAAGAAAACACAATTGTGCAAACCATAGGGTGATGTGATTCAGTGATAACACATAGCTTGACAAAAAATTGTGATGTTGGAAGGTGAGATTGGGATGAAAAGGTTTCCCTCGTACTTTGGGAATACCACACAACCTACAAGAGGATGAATAAGGCAACACTCTTTCACTTGGCATTTGGTATAGAGGTAGTTTTTCCCATGGAATTCATCTTACCTTATTTTCATATTTCATGTGTGGGAGGTCCAGGTGATGAGAAGGCATTAGAAGAATGTATTGAAAAATTAATGCGAGATGGATAAAAGGTGTGCCCTAACAAGATGGTCAAGTAAGAAAAATCCAAACAAAAGGCATGGCATGATAGACACATCGTGGATAAGAAGCTTAAGGTCGGGAAAATGGTACTTCTTAATGATTCAAAATTTTACACCACCCTAGAAACCTTAAGGTGCATTGTTTAGGACTGTATGTAATCACTCATATACTTGATTCAAGCACTTGGCTAGTTAAAGGTGCTAGACGGAACACGGTTACCTAGTTACTTCAATGGGATTAGGCTGAAGCCCTACTATAAATAAGCCTTCTTTGTGTTTGTAATAAGTTAGTATTGCCACATAGATTAGGTTCCCTTAATGCATTTCCTTTATGTGTGTTTCCTTCATTGTTTCTATGCTTTGTCCATTTAGTTCGTGTTTTATGTAATCGGTGCACTTACACACCATAAGCTAATTACTATCTAAGATTTTTCATGCATGAGAGGACCACACATACCCTTAGTGTGGGGTGGATGAAGGAGGAATGACTAGTGTTTTACTTTGGACTATGGTGCATGGTAAAAACAAACTCACCGATGATCAAGGACAAGAAAAATTCTTAGACAAGGAAACTTCAAGAAGATTGCTCAAGTTAAGACCACGTGTGGAAAGATGGACGCTCAAGATAACACAAAGGAGGCTGAAACATTTCAGACTACTTGGGAGGATTCACATTTGGATAGGTACTTTGGCATAGGAAAGTGCGGGGAGGAGAGATCTGTGATAGAGAAGTAGTGGGCGCGCCATAAGGTTATGATCGAGGTGTGAAAATAAGAAGCACGAAAGAAGGAGCATGATTTTTGGTAAGTGTGGATGTGAAATTAATGCCGAGTATAGTGGCGGATGGGAGAAATTAATGTTAATGTTGCATGCGGTGGTAGATGGGAGTAATTAATGTGAAGGATTTTTAAATTTTTTATAAGATCGACATTTGCAATGTCATTGTTACCTTACATAATCAAGCAAACAAAGTGTGTATTGCAAAAAAGAGTTGAGGACAAAAAGAAACTTGTGAATCGACGAACCCATTAGGAATAAGAGCACATTGTTGGGAAACATTCGGTGTGGAATCAAGATTCACGTGGTAGTGCGAAGCATTCATGTAGCTAGGGTTTGGTTCGCACTTCTGATAGGTAGAGTTCCAAGGTAAAAATTTGGAAGTTAATAGGTGAGGAAGAAGAGATGGCACCACGAAGAGATTTAGTTGTTGAGAAAGAGGCCAATAACACGATGAAAGAATGACAGGTTGAGATGCTCTACCAAAGGGAGTGATTTAGGGGTGATCATGAAAAACCAAGATAACATAGTGCATAATTTCTGACATTAACCACCAAACTGATAAATGCTTGAAGCATATTATAGTGGAGGTCTTTAGAAAGACCAACCGAAGGACAGAAGATGGCACTAGGTTTTTGGATGCCTTTGTTAAAAACTACTTAAAAGTGTAGGGGTCAATCAGATCATCGAGTTACCATACTTTGGGAAGCCCGAGCAATTATATCAATGGATTATGTCATGAGTGCATGAGGATTTCTTCTACTTTGCAAGTAGAAGGATGTAGATTACTGCCAAATTGATTGGGAAGGTAACAAGGTTACGTAACTTCGGAAAGAGATTTCAAGTTATTTGATAGATGATGAGGGGATTGATGCAACGACTATGACATACAAGTACAAAAGGGGGTCCAAGCATTTAAAGTGACTAATATTGAGGACATGGCCACAAGGGTTATAACATGGCTAACTGGTAGCAAGTTGGGTGCCACTGAGTGATGGAATGAAGTAAACCAACACTGGTTACACATAGCGCACAAAATGGCTAACAAGACATACTATAATATTGCTGGATATATTGTGGAGATCTTGGTGACTGAGGCGTGCGTCCAGTGGATAAGGGTGAGAAAATAACTTGGGGTACCATTATTTTATTGATTGTATTTAATGAGATTGGTGTGCTGATGGGCCAAGGGAGAACATTTGGGAGTTTCCCTAGAGAACAAATCTCCAACAAAGAAATTTTTGAAGTATACTTTGCATGGAACTATTTCCAATATGTATAAGGAGTGCCTAGAGAAGTGGTTTACGTAGATGCATCGGGTGTTTGAAGGGAATGGTGCATCCCACATGAACTTCTCACAATATTGGATGGAGAAGCGGAATTTGCAAAGATACCAAAGATTTCAACTTAGGGCGCTTCCACATGAAGATGGACGAGAAAATCCCTTGGTGTAAGTTAACATTTGCTTTCACTACAAGGTATCTTAAGGATTCGATAAATAGGTTTCACAACATGCACAAAATTCAATTTGACGTGGATAAATTAGATGTAGATGTTCATATTCTGCATAAGAATTATGTATAGACAAACCAAGAGGCGTACGCAAAGACACTTGAATCGAGATAATGTTGACATCACCTAGGAGAGCATGGCCATGGGGAAGATTGAGCTAAAACGTGTATATGTATACTTGAGGCCATGCTTCAAGGATGGAAAGGTAATCAAAGGTGAGGACATGACTCTATCAGGTCCTCCAAAGAAGAAGTATATGTGGTGACCTTAGGTTGAGTTACACCGCGCCCCCACTTAGGAATAACCAAAGTGCCTACAAAGC
Organism: Taxus wallichiana var. yunnanensis; assembly: GCA_018340775.1. Classification (NCBI taxonomy): domain Eukaryota; kingdom Viridiplantae; phylum Streptophyta; class Pinopsida; order Cupressales; family Taxaceae; genus Taxus; species Taxus wallichiana. The sequence continues at coordinate 114,768,543 of CM031240.1, forward strand.
TAAGAGAATGTTTTGGAGTAGGAGGAACAAGAAGATAACATTGACCGGATCATACAAGGATATTTTTATGTAGGAGGTGCACATCCGTGGACACGGCACTAGGACTTCACATCCATTAAGAAGATCACCACGAGTCACTCGGTGAAAAATGTTCATGACCAAAAAGAGAAGTGCCTAAGTATGTACCAAGTAAGAGATAGAGAGGAGGAGAAGTCCTCTCTCTGCAGCTCGAACGAGGTGGCTTCCATAATTCGGAGATGTAGAACAATGAAGACATAGGTGACAAGGTTTTTTATGAGGAAGGTGGTTCTAACATAAGTGCCTAAGAACCTAAAGGGGACCAAAGCAGTGATGGTGGGGATATAGAGATAATTATACGACTCCGCGCATGGAGAGAAAGAGATGAAGAAGGATATGAATTTGAGTAGAGCATAGGCACAGAGCCATGGAGGATGCGCAGGCCCCACTGCACTAGAAGATGTTGAAGAGAGTGCTAGTGGGAAAAGGGAAGATAATGTGGTAAGGACTCATAACTTGGGCTACATTAATGACCTAACTAAAATTATTTCCATCTGTTTTCAGAGTACTTTTCCTAGGGAGCAGTTGTATGGCTGGGATTGGATGGACCCAAAAATGGTGACAATGCGCACTCGCAAACAATTTTCATGGAGTATGTAGACTCACATGGATGAGCCTGACTTTGATGTATGCAAGGACTCCTATGTATCTCAGAGGATGAAAATGGCACCTCATACCTACCATGTAACCATCAAGCCCACAAAATTATCAGATGAACAAGCGAGCAATGTGTTTATCAAGATATCAACAGAAGTCACGTGACATAACATCGATAAAGCATCAACTATAAAAGAAGTTATAGATGATAGAAGAGATAAGTAGACTGAGATCAAATGAATGACAAAGGAGCAGGATAAGGTTGTGGCAAAATCACAGAATATTTTCAAGATCCCCAAGAAGATAGCAGATGAGATTATGGAGAAGAGGCCTGAGTTTCAGGAAAAGGTACCACATAATTTTCCAACTTCCAGGGGTTCATTTTAAGATACTTATGGGAAATCAAAGGTGGAATATTCTTGGTGAATATCCTAAAACCACTTTTGCGAACAAGGAAATTTTTTTGGGGTTTGTGTGCAAATTTTTTTCCTGAAAAAAGATTTCATTTTCAATTCATGTGACAAAAAGGCTACAGACACACGATATGATATTTAAAGTCGTATTACAACAAGGTTGTTGTCATGTGACAACAAACCTTCTATCGTGTGAGAGTAAGAATATTGTCGTGCAACAACAAACTTGTTTTCGTGGGATAACAAGCTTAATGTCACACATTAGTGAGGGTGTTGTCACTATCGTGTGTCTATAATGTCCGCCCTCTTGTCATGTGTCAATAACTTCCTTCCATGCATAAAAAACCTCATGTTGTGCATCAACAACCTACCCTGCAAGTTCACAATACTTTATATGTTAGTACCTCAGTAAAATAGTAGTAAGTTAGTAGTATACTACTTGAAAAATCACCTAGGTTTTTATAGGAGATATTTTCAAATGTAGGCGAAGGTAACCCCTAAAAAAAATATATTGTAAATTTCAGCCAAACATGTCACTGATCTGCTCTGAAAATTCACCTTTTCAAATTTTCCTAAAATGGAATATTCACCAAATTATGAATATTCACCACTAAAAATGCTTGGCAACTTCCCTTCATTATGTACACACCACGCCTCGGACTACTTTAGAGGAAGGGCTTGTGCACCTACCACGACCCTAAAGATGCTACGGAATAAGTGGCAAGGGCCAAATATGTAGTTTTAAGGAAGATCTCTAGCTGAGTCTATTTTGTAGGCCTTGAAAAATAAATTAAGAAATCAGATTTAGCATTAGTTACATGTGGAGTGTCCGATGAAATGATATAGGTAAGAACAAAGGAAGAATAAAATGAAGTCCTTTAGGAAGAAAAGAATGAGAGACTTAGGCACAAAGAAATAATTAAGCTAGCAGAGACTAAGTGCAATGTGCTTGATGTTGCTAGGATCCCGCATAAAGAGAAAATAAAGAAAATTGGAGAGGTCATCACAAAGAAGATGGACATGATGGAAGGGATGGTCTCAAGTATGGCCAATATACTCAAGATTTTGTAGAATGAAGGTGGTAAGATGACTCTTGATGAGTTAGAGGGTGTAGTTGTAGACATCCCGTATAAAACAAATAAGGCACTAAGTGTCTGGTACGTGTGTGAAGCAGAAGTCCAAGGTGAGTATTCAAATTTAATTCTCGTTAGAAGAGAAGAAGGATAACTTATATTTTCATTCGAATCTGATGTCTCACATTTTAGGTCAGTGCGCACTCAAGATTTCTTCCTTAGAACAATCACAATTCCTCTGCGTGCCCTTACACACCTTCTTTCTTCTCCCTTTGCATTCTACTATCTCCTTCCATTTCCCCTTTGTGCCTTCCCTCTGCACACCCACTTTCTTTCCTATCATGTTATGCAATCCTTATGTGCACTTCTACGTACTTGCCTTCCAAATCAAGCTAAACCCCTCGCATTCCTTCGTGCTTGCGCATGCCTTGTACTTCCTCTCTTCCTTGCACTCCTTGCATACCACTTTTCTTTCTTCGCAAAGGCACCCTCCTTCAATTGAATTATCACTCCCCTTCCCCATACTTTTCACCTGTAAGCATTCTCCTATTCTTCCTACATGTGCACCTTCATGCAACTTACCTCTATTTCCCTTTTGCACGCCTACCTTTTGCTTCCACACCTTGCACCTTTTTCGTGTCGGTCATTGTGCCACATCATCTGCCGAATTGATTGTGCAACACACAATCTATCAAAGTGCACCAACAGGGCATTGAATCTAGACAACCAACTGGTACACGACACATGGAAACAATGATAAATCAAATGAACAGCTTGGCTGATTTTTTCATTCAATCCACATGCATCACTTATTTTGTGTTCCCAAACAGCTCTAACATCTTCTAACAGCCATATCTTTTTCTCGCAAAGCTCCGATTGGCACACGCATAGACTTGTCGAGAGCTACCGACACAAGCTACACATTATAATATTCAAATTCAAATGTAGGCAGGAGTTGGTAGGTGGAAAACATGAAAACGCTCTCGCTCATCAATGCACACATCTAATCGAACTCAACCACCAGATTTCAATCAGATCTTGCTTTCTTCCTTCTTCTACATGCCAAACGTGACATATGGGGAAATGCATCGATAGCCTTATAGGTGGATTTGTAGGGATTTGTCAATGGCTCTTGGTGGTTGAAGATTTGAATTCGAGTTTCCCTCTCTTTCTCTTTCTCTTCTCTCCTTCTTCTTCTATACATAGTAGAGTTTTGCTTTGTAAAAGGATCCCTCTCTGTTGTAATGACACCATGCCAAAATGGTGTCTGACTTCCCATGGGTCTCGAGACTTTGGCATGGTCTCGTAATTTATTCTTTCCTCCTTTCGTGAATGTAAATTACATGTGCATTCCTCAAGCAATAAAATCATGTTTTTTGGAACTCTTGTCTTCACTTTCTCATTTTTTCATTGCATCTTGCCTCTCTGTCTGCTGTTTTCTAGCATGTTATGTGTTTTCTCACTTGCAAGATCTATGTTCATGTGTCATGTGCGCTAGAAGGCCAAGCCCACATGTTGATCTATGGCACACACCATCCACCCTCTTCTCCCGCACCTTCTTTGTTTCGCTCGCTAACCGTGGAGAGATTTTGACACTTTCCCTAGCGCTATCACCTTCCTTAGCTTAGGATTTCCCATTTCTACATGTCCTTCTATCCCTGATCCCTTGGCATGTTTATTCTAGGATTTTCTTTCAGCATTAGGAGTAGCAATAGTGTTAGAGGTAGGTAGATGAACTGACCTTCTCCAGAGATCCATCCCAAACGTGCAAGGTCCCACAACTTGGGGATGGTTCCATTATTGTCTCAAATAGTTTGGCTCTTCCGGATCTAAGACACGGGTGCATTTTTGAAGACCAACATATACCACGTAGGCTAATTCTCTTAAGCACCAGTAGCCCATTATTTTGGTTTACACATATTTATTCATTCTTGCATCGAGCGTTTGAGGGATAAGATTGGGATTACCCATTTTCAGGGCGTGAATCTAGTTTAGTGTGGGGTAATGTTGGGCTGAAAAAGATGGCCTAAGTTTTGTAAAAGCACATAAGGGGTGGGCACACGAATATAGGGCGCGTGGAGTGCGCATGGAATTATAGTAAGGTATGGAGCGCCCAAGATCAGAACTTAGTTGTTTTTTTGTTAAGGCTATTTTTGGACATAGAGTGTGGAGCAAGCCATGACATAGATATTTTTAGTTTACGAAGGATATTTTGGGTTTTGCATCGCCGAGCACCTTGCATAGTTTTACTCTTACAATAGGATCATTTCTTAGATTTAACCAATAAGATTTATTATTAGCAGCACTCGTTTGTACATTGATGTAAGGGCGCATGGCTATTGTTAGCATGTAGCCTATTTTTAGAAGGTGCATAGGTGGTGAAGGGAAAGTCCCCATCCATATATATATATATATATATATATATATATATATATATATATATATATTGTTTTTCATGGTTTAAACAATCCTTTTTAATCAGAGTTATCTTTGTGCATTTGTTATTTGTAGCACGCATGACTATGGAAACCGAACCTTGATGTATGAAGCTTCTGTGTTTTACATTATTTAATATAATGGATCATATTGGCTGGATAATGGTGTTAGATGTGACTGAATATGGTTCTTGCATGGTAAATATCATTATAATCATTGTTTAATTCAATCTTTCATATGATTTAGATCTAGATCTGGCTTATGCATTGTGGATTATTTACTATCTGTTATAAATTTGGATATATACATATGCAATCATGCTAACATTATGGACAAACAAATCTAAAGAGGGACCTAGTACCCTTGCGTGCTTTGGGTGAGCACTCTTTTCAAGATGAGTGATGTGCTAATGTGCCTTGGGTTAATTGTAGTGAATTCTAGGCTACATCAAACTACATACTTCACCGCATAAGGGGGATATTCTAAATTCTATACCATACATTTTGCAGACTTTGGGATAAAGTAAATATATTTTGCTATTCTTTGTGTGACTAGAACTAGGGAATCCTATCTCAAGATTCACTATTCCAATCACACATACAAGAACTACATTAAATCTGAAGTGTAGTGTAATGCTCAAAGTGACAATCACATCGGGGTGACCGCCGAGGTTAGTCCGACTCAAGAATATGCATATTTTTATTCTTCTAATATGTGCTTGAGTATTGTATAGGTAGCTAGGGTTTCTTTTACAGGTATAGGTGTGACAAAAAAAAAAAGTGCAAAAATCCTAATGTGACCTATAATAAAGGAAAGGTGACATTAAGTGACCTTGAAAGAACCAGTTTGTACTCACCGCTAGGACACTACAAATAGGTTCATACAAAGACTACTTAGATGATACTGTCCTCTTTTGATGGTATTATTTCATTAACTTTCAAACCATAATTTTCTAGATGGAGCATATAATCATTCCAAACCTATAATTATGAGCTAAGTTATTCAATGTCTCTTATCTTCCACTCTTGTTTGTACTTCTTTAGCTAGATCTTATATATTTAGAGTTATATCTATCTAGTAAGTAGTGCCATTACTTATATTTAAATTTTAATAAATTATTTGATGAACTTGACCCTTACATGCCCATTATCAGATATTTTAAGGCTTCCCATCCTTTTGATTCTAATTCTTCCCATTGTATATCCAAGTTCAACTTTGTAATCTCCTTGTTAAGTCCTAGTTGTTCTTGATACGATATTAATATATGCACTATGTCATTCTCCCATAAAATAGGAATTTATGCTACTCATCTCAATCCATCTACTCTTTGTATCTATGGCTTTGATGATAAACCCAAGTAAGTATTGGGTACAATCTCTCTTCCCCTTACTATGGGATCTTGTACTCTTGATTTTCTATGTCATGTTATGCTTTATTATGTTCCTTATACTATCCTTCCAAGCCATCCTTGGTTACATAATATTCATACACTTTACCCCTTCCATAACACATAATTCCCTTGTTATACCTTTTCTATGGATACTTATATAGTAGATTCCACACCTCATGTTGCTACTCCTTGTGATATTCCCCTCATACATGATGATGATGACATTACCTACATTACACATCCTTCTCCTCTTGGGATGCACCCTAGTGATACTAATTTACAAGATTAACTTTCTATCGGCACCCATGATACTCCTCCCATTATGTCTCACTCTCGATGCACTTCTATTAATCATAGGCATAGTGCTTCTAATGTTACAGCTCTCTCCACACATTCCTCATCATAAGTTAGAGCATCATACATTGCTTTTCAAATGATTCCTAATGCTATCACTTTCTAAAATCATATGCATGACTCATTTACTATGGATATTCCTTATCTTGTTACTTACATGGGGAAAATCAATTCCCCTCTTTCCACATTTCTGACTATGGCCATAAAACCTAATTTATACTACTTTATTTTTTTATCTTCCCAAATTGAGCCTATTATTTATAACTATTATTATGTAACTCACTCCATTTCTTGACATCGATACGATGAGCCTCCTAAAGCATTACATATGTTACACATATTTTAACTCACACATTGATCCCTATGTTTATACTTACCTTTTCTAGTATTTTCAACACGCCCAATGTTACACCTATTTTTTTCTCCTAATGGATACATTCTTATTGTTTATATACTTCCTACTCATCCAGTTGGTATCTTGGAATATATAGGGTTTTCCTCTCACCATGTTGACATTATTCTCTTGTAGCTCTTGTGTTTACCAATGCTATACCTATTCTAGTTTCTCTATATGCATGACACCATCCCCTCCACATGTTATGATACATGCACTTTCACATGACTCTATGTCCTTGCATCATGATCACATACGTTCATCTTCTTTAGAAAATCATGCGCCCTTTTCTAATACTCTCATTGTATAGATATTTTTGGAATTCACACTTGGGGGCATCCTGATTCCCCCACACTACCTAATGACACACTCTTGTTTTTTGTTCATACTTAATTGTTGAGGGAATTCCTACATGAACCTCACTTTACACACACACACTAGGGGGCATTCTTATTCCTCTATTTTAGTTGTTCTCTATCACATATTTATAATTAAAAATATAAATACATATTTGCTTATATCTTTTTGGATGTACTCTTGCTTCCTTATACTATTACATGTCGCAACTTTTCTTATCATGTTATTACAGCCTCCTAATATGCTTTATCATACACACATGTGTATTCACATGATATCTTAAGCTGAATGTAGGTCACTTTAATTTGATACACAATGTATGATTCTTGGCCCTATCAATTACTAGTTCCACCGAGGCTCTTATAGAAATCTACCCTTTTCCCACTTACTATTTGGTTCTATCATTGTAATATTTCACATTTTCATTCATATATTCAGATATTACATAGTGACATACTATTTATCTTTCCTAACACGCTAATATGTGATTCATGTTTAGCATTTTCCTTACAAGAATCCTTCCAATCATGGTTGTATTATTTGCTTATATCTTGTCTACTATTGTTTAGGGATATGCTTTATGTTTTTTTGTTTCCTTGTTTGGACAATCCATGATGAATTTGACTATCTTATGAAATCTTGAGTGGTGTCCCACGTATGGAACCATCTCCTCATTTTGTCTTTGTTTATTATTTTCCTATATACTTTTACTAGTTTTTATTTTCATGTGCGATTTTTTTTCTCACTACCACTTATATGCTAGCATGTTCCAATTGTTTTTCTTGCGTAATTCCTATATCCCCTACATGAATACCTATATAATATATTCATATCAGTTTCAACCTTCTTTGTTTGGGATATATTCTCTCTTATTCATCTCATGCACCCCAAATAAGTAGGGGAAAGCATCAGTGAAAATTTTCACCCTCCTAATAGTTATAGATAATCACGGAATCAAAGTTAACATGATTAGAGTAGTAAAAATCATAGAATAGGGCCATAAACAAACATGGCCACAAAATTCAGCCTAAATATAACCTCCTAGTATAAACAAGAGAGGTGGGCGTTAGTGTCCCAACTAGGCACTCCTATCATGGGGGTAAAATTAGTTACAAAGCATTTTTCAAATGTTACACATTTACAATATTCTCTTGTTTCATCGATTACATATTTAGTTTCGACTTAAAATTAGTTACTAACAGAACTATAGTAAGTGGGATGTCATAAATCACTAACTCAAGAACTAAAGTAGAACAAATAAGGAAGTGACACCTAGGGAATATGCAGGAAAATGATATTCTGAATAATGTGTCACTTGAGGCAAGTTACAAATTGAATTTTTGATCATATGATGATGAATACTTAAAGCATTTTGATTCATAATTAATATAACATTCTATAGAGCATTTCCTAGATCTATATCTTAAAGTATCATGAATCAAACAATAATCATAGTGAAACCCTTTATGTAGTAATAAACTATAACCATGATTAACACCTTGATTCAACCAATAACCCCCATTATATTAAATATAGTAATACATAGAAGCTTCCTTACAATAATAGTAATATATGCTCATGCGCACATCAAATTTGGCAGCATAACCTCACAATAACTTAGCTCTCACATCTCCTCTATGCTACATAGTTCACTACATATTTATAAGGGTGGGGACTTTCCTTCACCACTTATCTAATCCCAAAATAGGTCACATGTATTATTAGCCACATGCGTCATTACAAAAATAGCCACACATGCAAGTGCACTAACAATAGACTTCTTTTAGTTAACTACCAGTAGTAGATCTATTCTCATCCTGTATCCATGCAAAGTGCTTCATAGCCAATCCTCCAAAAATATCCAATGCATGTCACACAAGTCTTTAACTGGTTTTGTGTTCACATGCTATCTCCAAAAATAGATCCTCATCATGAAAATGGCTAAGTCCCAAATTTGTCTTTGTTCACACGCGATCCTTTCTTGAGCCTCCCACACTAAGTGTCATACTTTAACTAATCCTTTTACCCCACACTATATTTTGACTATTTTACCCCACACTAATTGCATTTCCACCCCAAAATGGTTTGTCTCCAAAATGAATCAAAGAATATGAATAGAAGAATAGAAATAATTTTGATGAATAAAAGAATGTCTTTACCCTACAATGTATCTTCTCTTCAACCTGAAGAATCAATTCTGATATTCTTCTTTTATTTCCACCTCTAAAGTCTTCCAATCATTGAGTGTGGCTTTTTCCTTTTCTAGGATATCCACTACAATTGACTCTAACTCATCTTTTGCAATCTCTCCTTTCTCATTCTACAAGACCAACACAATGTTGGACATGGTAGTCATCCTTCCTTCTAATAAGTCCATATTTTACGATGAGTTTCCCAAGCTCATCCAACCTTTCCTTGTGTGGTTCTTGTGCTTTTGTAAGGGCCTCACACTTCTTCTTAACAAGTGCTAATCATTCTGCATGGCCCAATGTTTCATCTTTCATGGCCTTCAGACTTCATTGTCTTCCAAAATGGTCCTAGTTCTTATAATGACTTCTGGTGCTGTACAAATATTCAACGCTTGATCTTCCTTCTTTAATTCCTCCTACAAGCTCTAAGTAACCCTCATATGATGCAATCTTCCACATCACTGAAGCCTTTTCCCACTCTGCTTCATGTGTTGGATCCTTTGGTTCTGGCATGCACAGCAGAGGTTCATCTTCAAGCACTAAGTCCACCAAGGTACTTACATAATGCATTGTTGAAGGAAATGTTTTGGGTACCTTTGGCTCTAAATGTGGCTTTTCTTTCATGATATTGTCCCCAACTTCCTCTAGCCATGCTGATGAAAACAATATTCTTCTTTTGTGCCAAGTCTTTCTCTTGCTTTAGGCATGCTATTTCTGCATCCTTAGTCTTGATCTCCTCTCATAGCACCCTAATTGTTGCAGCCTTATCCATATTCCACCTTGCCACCTCTGTCGAGACTTTCACCAAAGCATTGCTCACTTGTTCATCTGACATAATAGTAGGCTTGATTGTTATGTGTCTGGCCTGAGGTGTCTTCTTCAACCTCCTTGATACATGATGACTCCTCACACACATCAAATTCTAGTTCATCCATGTGTGTGTGCATCGACCATGACATACTTTCTTCCTTGTGCATGGTTTCCATCTCTTCATCCATCAACTCCCACCATACAACTCCTTTTGTGTCATTGTGCTTTGAAAATGGGTGTGAACAATTTTACTATGTCCTCAACATAGCCCATGACTAGTGGAACATATTCCCCACTTGTTCTCTTTGTTCTTGGCCCCTTAAGAACTTGGGCTTCAAGATTCGAGCTTGTTCTGTTGTGTCCTGAGTAGTCTCAGGGTTGTTGTCTCATCTGCTTCCTTTTCTCCCTCTTCTCCATCCTTCATTTCTTCATCCTTTGTTCTTCTTCCACATGTTCTCTGAGGTGTAGGGGAATTGGCGCGCTTTCCTCAGACTCTTCCACCTCCTCATTCAACTTCAACTTCCTTCTTCTCTTCTCAGTTGTCTCCTTTTGTGGAGAGAGTCGAGGTGATTTGCACACTGATTGTGGAGTAACACCTTGGGTCCTTGTTCTCTGAATACTCTTTTGAAGTGGCACTCTCCTTGTACCGCATCCAAGTCCTCATCATCTCCCTCTTGTGGCTGGGGGGGAGTAGTCACGCACTCAACTTCTTCCCTATTTGGAGGTTGTCTTCTACCTCTATGTGCTCTAAACCACCACTATCCTCATGCTCCTCTTCTTCATCATCTACTTGTATTGTCTCTGTGGGCTTAGGCATTGAACATTTTCCATTGTATGCTTACCTTTTGTGGCCCTAGGAGTGCAAACTCATTCTCCACATACTTATTGTTCTCCATCTTGGGCTTGAGTTGAAGGTACACAAGTGTTTCTCCAGTGTCCCCAACTACCAAGCTTACATGATTCATGCTTATAATATCTGAGATGAGCCTCTCAATGTAGGCATTCCACCCTGGATATACATACTTCTTTCTTAGAGTGTGGTAGTCACAATCTACCTTGTCTGCATTGAAGGTTGTGGCAGGTGCATATGAAAAAATGGTGAACTGATGCCTGAAAATATCTTGTTGTGAAGGCATATGGTAATTTGCACCATGGGCTCCAAGCCCCATCCTTCATCACAAATCACGTGATGCAAAAATGTTGGTAAAATACAAATTGTACTACCTTACCCACCACCAAAGGCAACTCCTTGGGTATGCCATTCTTCTTCAAATGCATGTGGAGCCTATCATACCACATCTCTCACCCTCTTCTTAAATGGTCCACCATTGATCCTTCACACAAGTATTTTTGAAATCTTTCCACTAGAGACTTGTGTTCCATGGGGTACTCCCAAATATTCTCTTTTGGCCCATCGAGCACTCCAATCTCCATGAACACCAAAGACAATAAAATAACACCAAAAATTATTCTTTCACTTGTCCACGCTTCTTCAATTATTGTCTTTGCTATGTGATCCATGATATTGTAGACCACTCCTTCAGACATCTTCTTTGCAATGTGCAGCCACATTGTGTTTACTTGCGACCACCTTTCTTGGTCATTCAACTTTTTCACCAAGTGTGCAACTTGCCTTGAACTATTGGGTACTTCTTCAATTTTTCAATGTCCATGCCATGCAGACCTTTGGTATACCCCAACTCCTTCCTTGTCTCCAGGATTGTGGCCTTATCAGTTAAATCACTCTCTAGATCCACTCATGAAGCCCTTAGTCCTATTACTATTGAAATCAAGGCAGCTTGTGATTCTTACCCTCCATCCGATGAAGTAAAAGAAGTCCTCATGGACTCTTCTCATCAACCACCGATACAATGGTTCATACTTTCCAAAGTATGGCAGCTCATACAACTGGTAGACTCCAATTTTCTTTAATAACTTTTCACCAACGTCATCATACACCGGCATATCTTCTATTGTGTGCTTGTTCATTTTTGTGCTCAATAACACATCGAGATCCTTCTTATTATCTAATGTACGATGGTTGTAATCATTGATTTTACATTGATGATGGGAATCCCATTCTTGTCCCACAATCATGCCCTCTAGATACTACATTTCTGAGAAATTACTCTCGGGAGTAATTTCTTCTTCCACTTTGACCTTCTTCTTCCCTTTTACTCCTATCAGGTGCTTTCTTCAGTGCCATCTAAAAAATCTCTCTTTTCCCTCTCAATCAAGCACTCTTTTATCTCCTAGCAATGTGCAAATAGCTTGATTTAGCATGCCCTAGTTGAAATTACGTGCCCTAGCTCTTTTAAACATGTTTCTTTCTTCACTCAAACCTTCACCTATGGGAACGCAAGCTTCCTCTTCACACACAAATCTTCTCTCTCATCTAGATTTCACACTCTTCACACCTCAACACGATTTCTCAGCTCTTTTCCACACTTTAGCTCTTTTCAAATTATCTTATTGCAATGGTAAAAATGAACTCACATCCCATCCTTATATAGATTTTCAAAAAGTTAGTGCATTTATTGCTTCTTCACCTACCAACAATCCTCTCATTAATCGACCATTTTTGTTCTTTCCACATGGTACATCTTTCGCGCCCAAGCTATAACCTTCTAGCGTGCCTTCCTACCCTCTAGCCACAGACTTCTCTTCAACACACTCCATGCACCCAGTACCTCACCACTACACTTTCCTTGGTAGTTCCCATGGCCTCTTCTTACCTCACGTTATACTTGTTTCTTCATTCATCTCCACCTATGGTCCTCATTTCCAAAAGAATTTTTTTCAATTCTCCAACTTGAATAACACCCGTAGTAGTTAGTTCCTTTCATGTGTACTTATTTTCATCAGTCATGTACCTAGATATCAATAACCTACCCCACACTAAGGGTATGTGCAGTCCTCACATATAAAATTCTTCAAAATAGGAATTAGCTTCTAGCACGTAAACGTAAACACTGCTTATTACACAAACACACCAACTAAATTGACAAAGCATAGTGAAAAGAAGGAAATACATTAAGGAAATTTAGAATTGAAAACCTAATCTAAATGGAAACACTACCTTATTACAAACACCAAGAAGACTTATTTATAGTAGGGCTTCAACCTACTCCCATTGAAGTAACCGAGTAACCATATTCCATCAAGTGCCTCTAATTGACAAGTGCCTATTTCAAGTATGTGAGTGATAACATACGGCCCCAACCAATGTACTTTGAGTTTACCTGATGGTGCAAAAAATTAGAATCATAAAGGAGCACCATCTGTCCTATCTCAAGCCTTTTATCCTTGATGTGCCTGTCATGCCATGCTTTCTCCTGACCTTTTCTCTTGTTTTTGACTCCAACGTGTTATTTCTCATCACTCATCCAACTTGATTAAATTTTCAATCCATTCTTCTAATGCTTTCTCATCAACTAGACCTCCAACGTGCACATAATACACAAAGATGGTAACATAAATTCCATAGGAAGAACTACTTCTGCACCAAACACTAACTGAAATGGTGTGGCTTTGTTCAACCTTTTATATGTTGTTCTATATGCCCAAAGTACTACAGATACTTTATCATCCCAATCCTTTCTTCCAACATCACATATTTTTGTCAATGTCTGGCTCAAAATTTTGTTGAATGCCTCAAGTCCCATTTTCCTAAGGATGATAGGGTGTAGTCTTATGGTGTGCAATCATGAATTCATCCAATAAAATTCTAATTGTCTCATTAAGAAAATGTGTGCCCCTATCACTAGTCAAACTTAAAGGACATCCATACCTTGTAATAATATTCTCCCATAGAAACTAGCTATTGTAGTTACTATACAATCCTTTATAGGTGTTGCTTCTTCCCACCTTGTCAGATAGTCTATGCAAGTGATGATATAGCACGATCCAGTCTATGCGTGCGTGGCTGGTGAAATAGGACCCACAAAATCTATAGCCCATTTCTCAAATGGTTCTGCACTAGCAATAGGTCTTAGAGGCATTTCATCTCATTGACCTGGTTTCCCAAGACGTTGAAAATGATCACATGCCTTAAAAATTCCTTACAATCTTTATATAGGTCTCCCACCATAATCCAACAAGTAGAATCTTGCACGCAAAGTGGCATCACCTACATAGTGGCCACCTGCAATACCACCATGAGCTTCCTCCATGATGTCTCGTGTGTTCATGTTCCAATACACAACAACACAATACTTCATCCCTACCTAATTTGTACAGGTCACCGCTAATCAACATATAGGGTGCCACACATATAAAAGTTGTTTCTTCTCTAAGGATTTCATTCCTTCTGGTGCATGCCTATTCATAAAAAGAAAAAAATGTCCTCTAATTCCGATGGTGCTCATTGTAACCTATATAATTGTGCATCTGGCATGGTATCTTCAATCACTGTGCTTCTTCTCCTGACTGTATTATGGATAAATGGTCTGGTCCAGAATTACTTTTCCTAGTTTTACCACAACTGTGAAATCAAATTCTTGAAATAAGAGTACCCATCTACATATGTGCCCTTGTAAAATGGGTTTGTTTACCAAATACTTCAATGCCATGTGATCTGTATAGAAGAAAATGGTGTAGCTAGTAGTTACTATCTGAATTTATGTAGTGCATAGATCATTGACAAAGCTTCACGCTCTATAGTGGTGTAATTTTTTTTGCAGAGTCAACTTTCTACTAGAAAATAGATAGGATGATCTATAATACCTTCTCCAGGATGAGCCAATATTGTGCCAATGGTCATGCCAGAGGCATCCACATGTACATGAAATGGTTGGTCCCATGAAGGAAAACATAGAATAGGCACGGTAGTAAGTTTCTCTTTTAATGTCTCGAATGCGTGCACTGTTGTTGGTTTCTCCCCAGTAGAACATACCTTTCCTTTCAGTAACTCCTCCAATGGTGTGAAACTTTTGCATATCCTTTAATAAACTTCCTGTAATATCCTATATGACCCAAAAATCCACACACCTCACTTTGACTGGTAGGATCTTTTAGGCCTATAATGATTGCAACCTTAGCTAGATCAACCAACAAACCTTCCTTATAGATTATGTGTCCTAACAATATTCCCAAATGGTGTAGAAATATGCACTTCTTGATGTTCAAAGAGATACTCAACTATCTACATCTTTCAAACATTAAGCAGAAGATTGTCACAATGATCCTTAACTAATCCATACACCATCCAATCATCCAAATAAACCTGTAAGAAGTTATGAATAAACTCCTTGAATGCTTGAACAACTATGCATGAAAATACAACAAGTGTGCATTTTTCAAACCAAAAGGCATCACAATATAGGTGAAACTACCCCATTCAGTAGTAAAAGTAGTCTTTTCTTGATCCTCCTAGGGAAATCCTAACCTGATGATACCTAGAGAACCCATCTGATAAATGAATAGATTTCACGCCCTACAACACCTTCTAGTATTTCCTCAGTGAATGGCGTAGGAAAGGGATCAATCACACATGCAACATTCATCTCCCTATAGTCCACATAGATCCTAATCCTACCATCCTTCTTGATATTGATCACCATTGGACTAACCCATTTTGACTCATCGAGGGGCTTGATAATCCCAGACTTCAACATTTTGTCAATCTCTTCCTTGACCTTTTCACACAAGTTGGGGTTCATCCTGTAGGGTCTCTTTCTAACTGGGCACGCACCCTCTTTAAGCTTTATCCTCATCTCTCCTAATGATTCATGCATGCCTTTAAGTTCATGGTACCTCGAGGGAATAAGTCCTGATAATCCCATAGTAGCTCTATGATTTTTGCCACTTCAAAGTCTGACCAATAGTCTCCAATTATGGCTTCCTTAGGCTCAACATCTAATCCAATATTCACCTTCTTTTTCTTCATAGGTTCATGATAGGTGTGTGTGGTCTTATCTGCACTATCCAACACCTCACGCCTACCTGTTGAATGGTTTATATCCAGATTTTCTACTTCTTCGTCATCCACTAAGTAGACCATTTTTCCTTTTTCTTTCTCAAGGAAAGCATGTTGAAGTAGTGTGGCATCACCTCTGTCTCTTCAAAAAAATGTGCTCTCTGAGTTTCCTTCATCCAATAACTCTTGAATGAGTTCTTCAACCTTGCACTATCTCCCATAGTTAAGCGCTTTATGACTTTTAATGCTTCCTCTACCGAGGCTTGGTAGAGAAGAAGTCAAACATCTGAGTCATTCCTGTAATTAAACCCTACCAATTTCCAATCTCTCTATGGAGTTCGCATAGACATACCAAGCACGTGTAACCTTGTAAAGTGGAATAAAACTTGTGCACCCAAAGCGAAGGTGGTAAAGCTTCCTACCCTCTGTCCAAAGTCTCTCACACTTCTAACATGTGATGTTGAATAGGTTGATTACCATGATAAGTGCATATTTGAGTAGGTGCATTGCTCTCCTAAGAACCTAGTAGCAAGAGAAATCCTAATTTCATTCCATCCTACAAGATTATCCTTGTGGACCACCCACCAACATGTGTTGTCCCACGTAGTGTATATGTTAGCATATTTCTTCTTTCCAGGGGTCTATCCACTTGTTCCTCCATGGCATGCAGAAAACACCATAGGATCTCCTTCTCCAATGTAACAAGGTACCAAGTTATTACCTATTCTCCTGACATAACGGTTTTTTTTGCCTTAGGAATATGCTCTTTACTTCACACCCTACCAACTCATAAGTGCTATGAGCCCAATTATCACAAGCAACACTTGTAGTATCATTAATAGACTGTGCATCCTCCCACTAAATTATTCCTTCTTTAGATGGCTCAAGCATCTCTAGATCCCGGATGGCACGTACATAAATCCTATTCAGGTCTTCTTCACTCAAGGGCTCAACATAGGGTGCAAATTTTCCATCTATTAAAGGGATAATAACTCTTTCCTCCTTGTTTTCAAAGCTGATATAACCCTTTTTGAACCAAGATCAACATTATTTTCATAAGCACCAAGGATGCCCCAATAGAGATAAGAAGCTATCTGACTCTAAAAGTGCTAAAACCTCAAAATCTCTTGTGAACTTGGCTCCTTGTATGGTAATAGATGCATCTTTCAAAACTCTGATGGGAGTGGCCTTAGTCCGATTAGCCATGAACAATACATTAGAGGATGGCTGCAATGGGGGTCTCCCCATTTGTACCCATGCATCTAAAGTAAGAACATTGACTTCCACACCTATATCAATCAATATATTACTCAATAGCCACCCATCCACAACAACATTTAGAGTGATTTCCTTATCATAATCTAGGCTATGAGGGGGAATATTCACATGCAAGATCTAGTCATCCAGTCTCAATACTTGTGTGAGTGTTTCCTTTTAACCAATTCCCTAATAGTGGAATGATATTCTCCTAGCGCAACAATTTGCACACTTCTCTTAAGTCATCCATATCAGTTTGGACCATCTCTGATGCTTTCTTTTGCTCCATCTTCCATGATTTCTCCTTTAAATATTGTATTTCACCCTGAAGATTCCTAAGTACCTCCATGGTTTCCTGATAAACCTCCTTCTGATGGGTAGGATCTGGGTACCATGCATGTAGTACCTCCTCTTTAGTGATGGTAGGCTTCTACTGCAATGTTCTTTGGCATGTGCCACCTCAACGCAAGTGGTCATGATCTTTACTTGCAATGCCTCAGATTCTACTTCCAACTTAGGCATCCACTGATTTTCCACAGTGTGTTGTATCCTAACCATCCATGCACCTTTGTTTTCTTGTTTATGTTGCTTTCTAAGATGCTCATACAAGTCTAGGCATTCCTCATAACTATGATTCTTTCCATAGAAAAGAACATGTAACATTCTGAGGACATTCACACCTATAGTGGTTAGGAGATCCACATGTATAACATGTTCCATGAGGGAACTCACTTCTTCCACCACCACAACCTCATCCTCCAAATCCACCATGGTATCCTCATGACCTCTACCACGACCACCTTCAAAATGCCCCTTCATTCCGATCATAGTGCACTTGATTGTGATCCCGATCTTGATGCTCATTCTTTCCTTTAGAGTTATCTGAAACTCATGTCTGTTATACACCAATATCTATAAAGATCTGGATCTGACCAATCAGCCAAAAGTCTTTCCGTGTCATGAGTCATGGACCTACATATTTTGTAGTAGCATGAAATGTTCTTCCTTATCACGCATTGTAGTAATGGGCAATGGCTAACATCATGGTTTAGATGGCATATTTCATAGTCTAACAATAGTGAGCACATAGATCTATGTGGGGACAACTATCCTTTGTGTGACCTTCCACTTCACAATCTGTACACCAAATCCCTGTGCATGTCTCATGTGCTGAATTTTCCTGATAGTTTCTCCAACTACTTTGCCATAGCTACAATTCTGTGCTTCTAAAAATGGGCTTACCCAGTTGTCTATGCTTCCAACTACCTCAGCGTGTAAGGCTGCTTCAAGTGCTTCACATGGATCAAGTGTATGTTTTATGTGATAGCGCCCTCCTAAAAGGTGTAATCAAGCCTCCAACAACCATTGTGCATGTTGGCTTGCATGAATATCATAAGACAACTTAGATAACAATGTTTTGAAATGGGCATCATACTCTCTAACACTTTCAATAGTGCCTTGCTTAATATCCTTGAGTGCACTTATACTCTTCTACTCAAACTCAGGATGTGAAACTCTTTAAGGAATGCATCTTTTAAAGTTGTATAGTCTACACAAGTCTGATCAAGGTCAAAAAATTGTACCAACTATGTGCACGCCCTTGTAACATAGTAGTAAAAATTAGCTTTCCCTACGCTCATAAGTCATGATTCCTTTTGTGCACCATAATATTTCACACATGTGTACATGTTTAAAAACATCTTCTATGCCCCTATACTCTGAAGATGAAGAGACATCTCCATGTAAATATTCTGGGGTTGGTGCGGACCTTGCCCACCTGATCTAGAACCTCTATGTGTTTCCTCTACCTCTAGAACCACCAGATCCACCGGAGCTAGAGCCACCTATACCTCCTGATCCCAACTCCGTAGCTAGGGTCGAACTAAAGATGTACTTCCCTGTGTTCCAATAGTAGTATGAATTATACCCGACAGTCTGAAGTGTTACTACTCCCAAGAGAGTCCAAAAATCTGTGCACCTAAATTCTGTGTAGATGATACACCCAAAAGGTACTCCCATATAACAATGAAAGTCATTTGTGCTTTACCATCGTTGTGCCTCTTATAAGACTCACCTGCTCTCCCACTACTTGAATTAGCTTTCTGATTGTTTTTTGTACTAGATGCTTTGGAAAACCAAGTGCAAGGGAAAGGTTACCAGGTGGATTCAGATGTGCACTGCCCATGGCCCAAGTCATCTCTGCTGGCACGTGCTTCTACGTGAGGCCGAGGAGGGTTCTCTATCATGCTTTCCCAAATGGGGAGTTCTTGATACTCGGTTCCACGTCTTCTACGTGAACTTCAACTCCTTCCCGAACTATCTTTCTCCACAACGCCATTTTCTCTGCAACCTCCCGCTACTTCTCTACCTCCCTCTCACGCACCTCATTATACTTAAGCCACCTTTCCTCTCTCTTCCTCTCTACCACTAGGTTTTCCATCTTTCACCAAACCTGCTCCTACCCCCGCGTGGTGGGGTTTAGTTAGCCATCGGTTTTCTCTCCAAGTTCAAAGTTACCATCAGGATCTTGATCGCCAAGTGGAATGCCTTGCAGGTAAGTTCCCTTGATATCGTAAAAACTAGAATTCAGCTACCTCTGGGCATGAATAAGTGGAAATTGAGTACTCCAAGATATAATTGTTCAAAACACCACAGAACCATGTATCCACACACGAGTCCAAATCAAATCAACATCATAAAGGGTTTGAAATTCTTCCTGTATCCAGAAAAGTGTGTGATACCTCCAATTCCATTTAGATGCATAAGCAACTAGCCACTCATACAATTCTACTAGAAAATAACAAAGAATATCTCATATAAACTATCATATAAATTATGTTCCACCCATACACGTGCGTTAAACTCAGATCCAGTGTTGAACCTCCATGTGTATTCTTCTTCTAGATCATGTATCCACTCCTCAACACTTGCTAGGGTCAACCGGTATGTCTTCATCGTGAACCATCCTGAAAACAATTAAAAAAGAGGTCCCGAAAATGAACCAATGATGCAGCCTAGAATTCACCAAGAAATCCTGTGCACATTGGCACATCACTCAGCCTAGACTGAGTGCTCACCCGAAGTGCACAAAGGTACCATGCCCTCTTTAGGGTTGTTGTTACAGGATGTTAGCATGATGAAGACTTAAAGCATTCAGATCCATAATTAATCTAACATTCTACAGAGCATTTCCTAGATCTAGATCTTAAAGTATCATGAATCAAACAATAATCATAGTGAAACCCTTTATGCAGTAATAAACTATAACCATGATTAACACCTTGATTCAGCCAATAACCCCCATTATATTAAATACAGTAATACACAGAAGCTTCCTTACAATAACAATAATATATGCTCATGTGTGCATCAAATTTAGCATCTTAGCTCTCACATCTCCTCCATACTACACAATTCACTACATATTTATAAGGGTGGGGACTTGCCCTTCATCACTTATCTAATCCCAAAATAGGTCACATGCTATTATTAGCCACACACACAACTGCGCTCAATAGACTACTTTTAGTTAACTACCATAGTAGATCTATTCTCATCCTACATATTTATCCGATCCTCCAAAAATAGGTGGGGACTTTGGTAGTTCACAAAACCAAAAGGGATTAATTAGTACTTTCCCTCAAAATAGGTCATATGCTATTATATGAGATCAGATTAAATAATAAGGTGTGTGATTTTGTGACTACAAGCACACTTGCAAGTGACTAACAATAGACTTTTTTTTCTACATTATGCTATAATCCTTATTCACCAACATAAAGTGGGGGAAAATGTAGTCACTAAATCACGCACTTACTATGTACATATAGCCTCTAAATATTTCATTTATATGCATGATTGTCGAGCAAGAGTATTATCTTTATGATCTTACCTTTTATAGGAAGTTTGTTGAAGCCTCACTGTACTTGATCCATCCTCACCCCGATATTTACTTTGCAGCAGGGGATTGTATCGGGTTTTTCACATTATCCTCACAATCCACTAGTATGCTACTAAATGGATTTTGTGATATATGTAGGTTACTTCACCCTTTAGACTACACTACACCATATGTTATACTCATTGGTTAAATATACTAATTATGGTTGGTTAAATTCTATTGATGATAGGTGATCCACTTATGGCTATTATTTTTGTCTCAATTCTTTGCCAATTCCTTGGGTGTCCAAGAAGAAACAAGATATTGCACCTTAATCTACAAAGGAAAAGTACAATGCAACGGTTATGGTGAGTCAAAAACTTCTTTGGCTTCGGCAGTTATTGACAAAGTTTGGATTTCAATAGGATTCACCGATCGTACTTTAGTGTGAAAAACAAAGTGTAATTTACATTTACCATAACCTTGGTGAGCACCACTAGAACAGATATATATCGAGGTTCGTATGCACTTCATTCATCAACACATTCATGATAGATTTCTGTACATGGAGTACATTATAACTCAAGTGTGCTACCGACATCTTTACTAATATTTTTGCATCATCTCACTACCATAAGTTGCATGGAATGATTGGAGTTTTATAATTTTTCCTTGGGGTGTTCGTGAGGAAATCTTCCTTCTTTTTCTCTTTCTTCCAAAGCAAGATTTTATTTCCTACATTTGGTTATAGATTTCTTCATGGATATATTGTACATGAGTACCTAATCGAGACATTGTTGTTATGACTCATATTGTGGATATGCCACTTTTATTTTTGTCATGTATCTTCACTTGAGGGGGTGTTAGAGTAGGTTGTTTGCATTAGCCCATGTTCACCTAGGTACTTATTTAACTTCTATTTTTTTATCCTCGCTCACTTATGTGTGGATATTTCTTTGATCTTATTTAGATATTCGAGAGGATATTATCTAGTTGTTAGGTATATTTCTTTCCTTGATCTATGGTCTTGACCACTCATTCTTGTCTAGTTCTTTCTTTAATTTATGGAACTATCTATGACCTATAGTAGTTATTAGATTAATATTCCTTCCCTATATACACAAGGTCCCATCTCATTTTACTACATATATTTCCATGAGATATAATATATGATATTACTTTTCTTTGTTTGTAAAGATTTTCATAAAGTTATTCTATATAATTAGTTTCAAGTTATTGAATGTGATGATCTATTAGCATCTGAGATCTTTGTGGCTTGGAATAATCTTCTTATCATTCCTTTCATTCAACCTAATCCTAAATTGACCAATTAAAATCCTCACCACCACAAGACTTATAATGAAAAAGGAAAATCCACGATAGAACCATAACCTTCCTTGTATAGTCACAATCATGCACTATGCAAAAAATCTAACAACTAAGCTCACAATTTGCTAACCTTGCTTCGCAAGCTAACATGGAAGATTCCAAACTCCAATAAAAAATCAACATACATTTGAATGATTCCCTATAGTCAACAGACTTTAATTTTATCCACCACCTCTATCCTAACTTCATGACATCCAATCCAATAATGGCATGCCACGAAGAACACCCTTTAAGGTTTACAAAACGAAACAAGAATCCATCATGAGTGTTGCAAGTTTGAGGAAATTTTCCCATATTCCTCGACCCGGATATGTGTTGAGACCCCTTCCCTCCATACGTTCAACTACCTAAATTTGATAAGTATAAGGTAAAAGGTGATCCATGTAAGCACAACAAATAATTTTACATGGCCTGAGAGGAGCTATCTTATAACGATAATTACGTCATTTTTATTTTCCCACAAATTTTAGGT
This sequence comes from Taxus wallichiana var. yunnanensis, assembly GCA_018340775.1. Classification (NCBI taxonomy): domain Eukaryota; kingdom Viridiplantae; phylum Streptophyta; class Pinopsida; order Cupressales; family Taxaceae; genus Taxus; species Taxus wallichiana. The sequence continues at coordinate 114,791,549 of CM031240.1, forward strand.
GGGAAATATTTGGAATGGTTCTTGCACCCACTCAAAGGCTTCATCATAAATGTATGACTCAAATTAATACCCTATTCATCATAGATTTTCTTTACATGGGAAAGCTTTGGAATTGTTCTTCTTGTTATAACTCAAATGAATACCCTATTAGTATTAAAATTATAACATATATGAGATATCAAGGAAAAGAACTAGGTGCCACCAAAAAAAGGATTTTTATAACTCGTATCCATCTTTGAAAACTCCTATCACTATTTTAGGATACAAACCATCTGGTAATCTACCCATCCATGTCAATGATGCTACCTTTGATAACGAGGACTCCCTTTCTAACACCGACCTAGGAACCCCTTATAGCCCCTATGAGGATATTTCTACCACGAATCTATTCCAAAATACCTCTATCCTAGCTATTACCTTAGACTTGCAACATCCCACCCTCATTACATAGGACCAACATGAACACATACCATTAAACATTTTTCATAATGATGAGGCCATCATCGAGTTCTTGGGAGATTAAAATGGTATTCATCCAAGGGATCATAAGAAAGAATTTGAAATTGAATTTTATCCTATAGCCTACTTCAGAGAAGATCTTACAATCCTTACTAAAAATATACAAAAATAAAATTACTTTCCTATAGTGAAAACATCTCTAAGGCACTACTAGACATAAAAAAATAAAATTATTAAGAAAAAGACAAGTCTACTGGTGAAAATATCTTCAAGGCACCAATAGACGAAGAACATAACCTCTCTCCTACTCCCTCTCACATGTAAGATGGATCCAAGCTCCTTGTAGAAGAAACTGATGATTTCAATATTGGTATAGAAGATAGTCCCAAAATCATTCAACTTGGGCCTACTCTTAGTGATCAAGAACATAAAACCTTTGTCACACTCATTCATGAGTTTTGATCCGAGGATTTTCTCGGATTCATATTTTACCAAAATATCCCTAAACCATTAAAGGCCTATAGAGTGTCTTTAGAGATTTTTGACGATAGGTAAAACTCGTAAAAATAGAGCTCATACATGAAATATATCGCAGTCAACGTTTGACGTAAAACATGTTCAAAATTGGTCAACTGTCCAATCCAGACATGACACGTGGCAGAAGTGAAAAAAAAGGGTAAAAGATTAAAATTTTGTTTTATCCTCCGGTCTTTGATGCCTGAAAAATTGGTGGGCCTTGTTATTTGTTGGCTGGGGGCCCTCAGCCAAGTTCGCCACAATATTTTATAAGAGGGGTGCCTTTTCCACCTTTTCATATTATCGTTATCGTATTTTTGATTATATATGCCATATAGCTATCTAACATTGCCCATGTGGGATTATTATATTGGAGAGTTGAATTGTGCATTGCAGAGCGAGCTACTTTATTAGCTCGGTGAGGTGATCAAATCCCCACCGAGGTTATCACACCGAGATACATATCCATAATGTTTGGGAAGGGACTTATCCCTTATAACTCGGCTAGTATATGACTACCCATATTTTGGGCTTGGTTTGTTATATGACATGGACTAGATAACTCAACACAACAGCCAACCAAACAACTCGTTTGATCCACATTGGAGGACGGTTCAACGAAACAATTGAAAATCTATATTGAGGTTAGAAGTCAAAAAAATGAATGGGCCTTATCTACTGGCAATACTACATATCTTACTCAGATCTCCTAAACAACGCAACATAAACATAGCTCAATGTGCCAACGTGGCATAGCAAAAACCTCGCCACGGTGGATAGCCAATCCAACAAACATAGTTTGGTAGCGAGAACAAAAGGCTCAGTAAATACTATGTTCCCGGAAAAGGGCGGTATGGCTTATGCCAGGGTTAAACATTTGGACCTCACTAAGTTAAAACTCTCATGAATCACTCCCCCATAAATGTGGGATATATCCCACTCCAATGTGCAAAATGGTCGCTTGGTAGAATGGAGGGTGACTCGACCCCATGACCCACCCAAAACCAACAAAGCGCCCAACCGTTAGACCAAGAAACTCGATGAGTTGTTTTAGAGCTCACAAAAATTTATAAAAGGAACTTTGCATGTCTATGTATAGGGGTGAACAGGAAGTTACAGAAAAACCTCAATTTTGAGGCACCTAGGGTTAATTTTCGAGCTCGGTGTAAAGAGAGAAAATTGTTCAAAATTCAAAGACAGAGACAAGCAGGGTGGTCTTTTTAGTTGTAGGCATTTTTCGGTCTCATTTTCATAGGAAAAACATTGTGGAGAGCCTATGGAGCCACAGTGAATTTGTGGACGCGTGTCGATAAAAGATCGAGTCTATAAACTTGTTTCTAAGATTCATTTAAGGTCTAAAGATCTTTAGTTTCATTATTGAAGGTGATTAAGTTGTACTTCATTGGGAATTAATAGATCGATTCACGATTACATGAATCTAGAGACACCTATGGGTGACCTCCGTTAACAATTTCTTGTTGTGGTTTTATTTTATCAGTTTCTAAAGCTTTTGATCAAATAAAAATCATTATAGGAATTTGATTAATTTGATAAAGCAATCAATTAAAACGGAAATTGGATTAAACGAAAATTTGACAATCCACCTTCCACAAGAGTCAAAGTGAATCTATAGTTCAATTTCGGATTAAAAATCAAATTGGATGCATTATCAAATTCAATTTGTTATAATAATTAAGGATTTGTAATATTTCCCTTTGATTATGGAAGTTGGATTTTAAAATGATTAATTGATCGTTAAGAAAGTGTTTTGAAAATTGGGGTTTCAAAACACACAAATTGGTTCAATTAAGCACTCTAGATCAATTTCAAATTTGGAAAAATTAAGTATTTGAAATTTTTTATAATGGGTAAAAAAAAAGTACCATTTTTGGATCAAGTTTTCATATGTATTTTCTTAGACCTATGTTGAAATGCCCGGGGTGGACCTACCACTAGTCGTACATCACCTAGTATTACATAAAGATGATATACTAGCTAAGTAAAAATGCATGAATACAAATCCCAAAATAGCCCTACTAGTCAAAGAGGAATTGTAAAATTTGTTAGATGTCATCTTCATCCACCAAATTGACTACCTAAAGTGGATTTCCAACATTTCCCTATTCAAAAGAAGACATTAGACATCAAAATTTTCACCGAATTCAAATATTTTAATAAGGCTTGTCCCAAGGATGACATCCACTTGCTCAATATTGACATGATAATTGAATCCATCACAAGGAATGAAATATTATCTCTTATGGATTGATTGTTTAGGTACAATAAATTAGAATTATACCTAAAAAATCAGCATAAAGCATCCTTTACTACACCCTAGTCACCTTTTGCTATCGTGCCATGTCATTCGGCCTCAAAATGTTAGTGCCACATACCAACGAGCTATGATTGTTATCTTCTATGATATGCTCCATGACATAGTAAAATACTATGTGGATGACATATTGGGAAATTCATGCACTCTAGAAGGTCATCCTACCATTTTATGTAAAATATTTGAACGCTGCGAGAATACAAGGTGCAACTTAATCCTCAAAAGTGTGTATTTGGAATCACATCTAGAAAGCTTCGGGTTTCATCGTATCTCAACAAGGCATTGAATTTGAACCCTCTAATGTCATTGTTATCACAAAATTTCCTCCACCACAAAATATCTCCCAACTCCATAGTATCCAAGAAAATATACAATCTATATGGAGGTTCTGTTATCCCGTAAAATTGACAAGGGCAATTTTACCGATAACCATACCGAAAATTTTGTTCCGATCCCTCGTCAGGGATCCCTTGCATTCGGAACGTTGCAAAATCCCTTTTCCGGGAAATCTGGTTTTCCGAACTTAGTCATTTTTGGTCTTTTGGCTGGGCGCATGGAATTACTATGTAACATCAACTTTTGGTGCGCCCCCTTTAAATCCTTTGGCGCATGGTTCTTCGTGTCAACAGACCTTTTGGTGCGCCTTGATATGTTGAGTCTTTCCTGCGTGCGCCGAGGCGCATGCGCCTTCGTGTCAACAACACTTTTGTTGCGCCACTTTTTGGTGCGCCAAAGGCGCACATATTCTTGTGTCGACATCACTTTCGGTGCACCAAAGGTGCACATAACTTTGTGTTGTCAGGTGCTTTGGTGCGCCAAGGGGCGCATGCTTCCTTATGTCGACAATGCATTCCATGCGCCACTTGAAAAGTTGGTGGCGCATTTATTACTTCTTCGCCTATATATAGGCGCGTCTGCGTTGTCATTATCACCAATGCAAAACACGTGATATTTTCTCTGAACTTGTCAGTATCTACCCTGTCGCTTTCAACACGTTGTGGACCCGTTCTCACGCTTTTTCATCGTTTATATCCGGGTAAGTGGTTTTCAGTCTTTCGTGCTTTTTGTTTTTGTGGATTTTGATTGCTAGGATGGTTCAGTAGGATGAAGAGAATAGATTATGATCTTGCCCCCCTTTTGTTGTCCTTCCACATTTCCTCCTCTTTCCAGATCTGCTGGAAAAAGAAGCTCTGTCCTAAAAATGATGTTGGCTTGGTGATCCTTCTTGGTATTGCACTCCTTCATATGAACCTTGAGAAAGCTAAAACTTATGTGGAAACCCCTCTGAGAGAATGAACAGACCTAAAAACCATTTTCACCTGTGGCGCATAAACTTGCTATGCAACATCAAAAACAGTTGCGCCTTTGGCGCATCTGTCGCCTCTGTTACATCATAAAAAGATGTGCCCTCATGGCGCATTTCTCTCACATGCTGCAACCACTTCCCGTGCGCCCCCTTAAGCACATCAAATTTGGATGCAACACAAAAGATTCGTGCACCCTTTGGCGCACCCAGCATCCATGAAACACCCCTTTCATACGTGCTAAGTACAAAGCTATAATGGCACAGGCGCATTCCTCATTACAGCAACATCATGTTGTGTAGACCTTCTCATGCGCCTGCACTGAAGTTACCTTTGGCGCACGAAAAGTTCATGTTACACAAACAATACATGTGACTTTGGCACACCAATTTTCCATGCAACATGAAAAATACATGCGCCTTTGGCGCATCCTGTCCCTATGTAACACCGAATCTCCATGCGCCCTTTACAAAATGTACCCTGCAGTATCTATGCGCCATGCGCCTTTGGCACTGATTTAACCCTTGCAACACCTTTTTCCTGTGCGCCTTACCTATTTAGCCCTGTAAGCTGCAGCTTTCATGCGCCCTGTGCCCTGAGCCTCAAAATCGCTAACTCTTTCTTCTGTTAACACTTCAATGGAAGATCAAATGACTAATACAACCTTTTTGCGTTGGGTCTCGCTTCTTCTTCGTGCAGATCAGCAATTAAGCTCGGAAGAACATATGTCTACATCAAGCAAGAGACCTACCAAATCCAAAGGCAAGGCCAAACTTACAGAAGAAGAGATGAAATATAAATATCAGAGGGTCAGAATGCCTGACTCCCAGGCCGAATGCGACCTAGACATCAGAGACTCAGAGTTGGGTCACATTGATATGGAGGAATTCTGGGTCAGGACTCAGAAGGTAACAAGAAGTCCATGGATGGACAAACTAATGGGCAGTGCCCTACACTTCGCTGGAGGAATCCCAGTCAGCACCGTCAACAATGAATTCATGATGGTGGTTGCCCGGTGCTACAACAAGGACACAAGGTGTGTCGTAAATGACAAGGGCGAGGTCGTCATTAACCTCACTACCCGCCACTTTGAAATAATACTCGGCATTCCTCATCATCGGCACTTTGTGGCCGTCAGCCGAGAGGATTGTATTAAGGCCTGGGACGACAACGAAGATCAGTGCATGCAGCTGATGAACGAGGTCTATTTGAAAAACAAAAAGGTAGTGACCCGATGGCCACAAATCATTCACCGCAGTGATTTTTGGAGGAGCTCAGTGACACCATCACATTCCTGAGCAGGGTCTTTGGGCTTCCTGACGCCCACTTTTTCCATAAATGGATGCTTTGCGGTACTTAGAGACCATGAATAAGAATATGCCCGATCAGCGCTTCGAATGGGCAGAGATTATAAGCAGCACAATCTCCGAACAGCTTCAACAATTCAATACAACAGGGAGATTCTACATGAATTCCTATGTTGTTTACGCTGCAGCATCAGAAAGAGACTACCCAGGCCTGATGCGGAGTGGGGTTTGGCCTCAGGTCAAAATATATGAATACTACCCAGAGTTGAGGCTGGAAAATAGCATCCCTCAATTCACAAAGATCAACGATGTGTTTTTCTACCACATCATCTGCCTGTTGAGGCCAAATATGACTTACGGTCACACGACCAAGAGCATAGTGGCAGCCACTGAGAAATGGGGGGCCCTGTTCACCCAATTTCCCACGTTCACCTATCTGAGGGCAGCCAACTTCTTGGGAGAGCCAACTAGACTGCCGAGGTATGCTGGACCCAAGCTGATTCTGCTAGAGCTGTCAAGGCAGCTGATCACCTATCATGAGAAGTGCCTCAAAAGAAAGAAGGGTGGAACTCCTTTCCCCCTCACAGTGGGCAGATATACATGCCTTACCCATCACAAGGCAAAGGACATGTTCGCAGAGCTGGAGCTGCTTAATTTGAAACATGATTTCCCGGCCAGGCCTACCTTCGACCCAAGAAGTTGTCTGCCAAGGGCTAAGCTAGATCCAATCCACATCCCTCAGATCGAAGACATCTACATCGACGTCATTCATGAGGTTGAGCTCAGGAGAAAGGACCATTCTCGCTTAGCCTTGGCAGAAATCATCCAATACGGGGTAGCAATTGTCCCCAAAGGCTTCCAAACTACGGAGGATGAAGTAGACCAAGTATATACTAACACAGATGGGGACAATTGGCCTTTTCCAGCCATTGATAGAACTAAGGCACCTCAGACGATTGAGGAGAGGGTCAAGGAAACTCTGCGCAGAATAGAGCATTGGTGCCGGATGAATGGATTAATCTACCTCGGGGTTGATTTCACAACCTCCCCATTGGGTAACGCACCTCCTCGATCTAAACAACAGCCTAAAGGCAAGGGCAAAGGCATAGAGGGTGAATCCAGCACCACTCAAGAAGAAGCTCCTGAGAGTCCTCCTTCCGCGGCACCCGAACAGGTCATAACTCTGGTTACGCCAGAGAAAGAAGTAGAAGAGGATGTTCCAATAGGCCCATCCACTCAGGATGTCGGCATTGCTACAACAACCGAGGTCCCTTCTGTCCCTTCTTCTTCTCTTCCTTCCCCTCCTCGAGTGACTCAAGCGACCATCCCTTTGGTCGTGTCCTCTCCCCCTTCTTCTACTATTCCCCCGCTTCTTCGTCTATCTTCTCTTCCCTCGCGGATCTTTCCCCCTCCATTTCTTCCCTCATCTCTGAGCTCCCTTCCCTTCCTATGTCTTCCTCAGCTGCAGTATCCCTTCCTCCCGTGGGCACTTCTTCGGCTGTTCTCTCCATGCCGCCGCCACGTGTCTCCACGTTTTTCCCTTCTTCTACTGCGGCTGCCCCCTTCTCTGTTTCTGGCCCTTCTCCCATAAGTCCAGCCTGGATCTCCCAGCAGTTAAGTCAGCAAAAAAGGAAAGTTCCCATCGCTCCGATGGACTTTTCTGTAATCCCATCTAAGGGGGCAAAGAAGCAGAAGCCCGTCACACGCTTCTCTCAAAGTGCTTCGGGAGAGAGGGTAATGGAGATCGCGTACCCCAATCCTCTCAAGGAGAAAAAGGATCTGTCTCCGACAGATTATACTGTGACCCAAGTCACAATGGGGACGTCTTCTGAAAGCCTTCAGGGGGAGGCCCTTTCTGCAGTTGACGCCCTCTGCAAGAAGCTTCAGGAAACAAAAGAGGAGAAAAGGCAACTGAAAGAGAAAAATAAATATCTGCTCCAAGCCTTACAGAAAATGGGCAGTGCGCCTCCCACAACTGCCGCCGAGACTTCTGAGCTTCTGAGCCAGGAGAAAATTAATGAATATGCAAAGATCGGCGAGCAGGGTATGGCCGTTTCCGCTTGGAGGAGCCAGATCCTCAAAGACAGCGAAAAAGTAATCGCCAAGTTCTCTGACTTGTATTTGAACATCAACAAGGTGAATAAAGAGCTCCAAGCGTTAGCGGGACCCATATCGGAAGAGCTGGAACATGCTAGACTACAGCACGAGACCTTTCAACAAATGTTCGACTGTTCAGTCGAAGATCTGGTCAAGTTCGGCGTCTTCGGCCATCCCAGGGCCCTCAACAAAATCATGTCCACTCTGGATTACCGGGTGGATCAGCTGGAATTTGTCCTAGAAAAGATCGACAAGGTGAAGGAAGAAGCCCTAGACGCGATGCACCAAATGGAACGGATCGTTCTCAACATGACACCAGGGTTGCTTACTCCTTCCTTCACTTTAAGAAAAGCTGATGAAACCATCCAGATCTTCAAGGAGATCGTTTCTCGAGGGATGGGGCCAGAGGTCACTTTTGACGCAGAGTCTATCAACAACCTGCTGGCCTGTCGGGACTTCATTGGGTTACTCATTGAAGCGGAAAAAGACTATTCCAAACTCCCCGAGAAACTCATAGATGAGTGGGAGACTTGTGAGGCGATCAGTGAGCGGCACAAGGATCCTTCCCAGGATCAACTAGGGCCCATGATCAACAAGTTTATGGAATACCGCTCTCAATTCCACATCTCGTCACTGAGCGAGCAGCAAAAAAAGCAAGCTACTCCCTTTCGGCCGCAGGATGACGACGACGAGTAGCTTCTCCTCCTCCTTCTTCTTCTCTCTCTCTCTCTTCTTCGACTTTCTTGTTGGGAATATCTAAAGTATGTTGGCACAAATGATGACATCATCCATGTTGCACCATGGGATGATGTCATCCATCAAGTTGTCAAAAGTCAACATGACTTTTAGATATTTTGTAAATATCTTTGTAAATAAGTGGTTGGCTCCTTTTTGCCTTCTTTTCTCTCCTTCTTCTATAAATACCCCAATACTTGTTGTATTGGGCATGAGTGAATATCTTTCAGATGAAAAATAGGAGTGAGGAGAAAAGACTTTGAGCTTTTTGTAACAGAAGGATTATTAATACAATATTTAGACTTTGTGCTGAATACGTGTGTTATTTGCATCAGATCTTTCTTATGTCTGATCTATGTGTTTATTCTGTTAAATCTGCTTCTGTTTTATTGTCATTTATTCATCATCAGTATTGCTTTGCTCGTTTATGCAAGTAGGTTTGGCTCTGTTTACTACCAATCCCAAAACATAAACCTTCTGACCTTTCTGCTTTGGAATTCATTTCTTTTCTCCCTTCGGACCTACTCTTTCTTCATCCCCTCTTCCTTTCCTTTCTTTTCGCAGTCGGAAACACCCCTACTGGGATGAGATCCCAAACCCCCGAAGGCAGAATTTGTGAGACTTGCATGATTCCCGCCGGTAGAATAAAGAATAAACCGGTTTCACTTTCTTTGACTCAAAGAGGGGCTATGCCCCGCACACTATCGGCTTGTTTATCCATAGATCTCGCCCAAGCGACGATGATTTAAAAACCAACGAGTTCATAACACAATTAGCCAATAAATGTCATCTATTTACACATATGCTTAAGAAGAACACAATGTTCCAATGAACTCGCAAAGTGTCTAGAAGCCTTTGCTAAACTCAAGCAATACCTTGAAATCCACTTTGGTGTTGGTTATTCCTACTCTAAGAGAGATTCATCTTTTATACATCTTAGTAATACGCTTAGTTGAAGGAGCTCACCTAACTCAACAAAATTCTCAAGGCAAAGAAAGAGTTGTCTACTATCTTAGTCACACTTTAATCTCCTATGAGCTTAACTATAGTCAAATTGAAAAGGCATGTTTAGTAGTTTCCTTTTCCTTTCAAAATCTTAGGCATTATCTGCTCAATCATAAAATATGGCTCATAGCCAAAGTGGATCCACTAAAATATATCCTCTCCAAACCAACTCTCACAGGAGAATGACTAACTAGGTAGTTTTGTTAAGTGAATTTGACATTGAATATGTTAATTAGGAATCCATAAAGGGAAAATTCATTGCAGATCAACTAGATGAGGCACCACTACCAGGACACATAACTTTGAGTATGGTATTTCCCAATGAATCCATTATGACAATTAGAGAATCACCTTAATGGAAGCTCTATTTTGATTGATTTTTTACTACACATGGCTCAAGGACATGTGTGCTCCTCATCACCCCGGATGGTGATCTCACCCTGAAGCTTTTCACATTGGCTTCCAATGTACAAACAAAATTGTATAATACAAGGCACTTATATTAGGACTTAAAATTGCTGGATCAATTGTCATTGATGTCAAACCTAAAAGAGATAGCTACAAAAAACATATTATTGGAAGAATTCTATTGTCATTCTATCAAAGGTTTTTAGTAAATGGTTTGAAGTAGCTCATTCATGATATCTATCATCTATAATTCACGCAGTGTAGCTCGTTTGGAACTCGTCTATAATGTGCTCATCTAGAGATCGGTTACAATGTTTATCGTCTATATCTTGAAGTGTAAATGGTATGGATCTCGTAGTAACAAGAGTATAAAGCTCGCTTACAATGTATCTCATCTATAGATTGCCTACAATGTTGGTGATATGGAGCTAAAAGTATAATTGGTCTAGATATCGGTCATCATAGCTCGCTTATAATGATCATTGTCTAGAGCTAGAAATGTGATTGATTTGGAGCTAATAGTATGAATAATTTTAAGCTACTAGTATGAGTGTGATCAAAGCTACACTTTGGAATGGTCTGGGCTGCATTGATATATTGAGAGCAACACTTTTATCATGTTTGAGTAAATATATAACCCGGTTAAGTGAAGATTACTGATCACGAGGACTAGGAGTAAAGAATGGACTTTAGTTATAGGTTGAGTGGTGAGCGATGGCCGACCATGCCAGGTGTAAAAGAAAATATGTTTTTGATCTTTCATAAGAATTGGCTGACTCATATGCTATTTCAAAATTATCATTTGAATAATTTTTGGTGTTGAGTTGTGGAGCTCAATTACTTCAGTTTAGCATGCAATGGAAACTTGCTGGAAAATACAGTAACCGTCATTGGTTAGGGGTAATTCACATCGGTCACCCATGACCAGAGCATCGGTTACTGTGCGAGGATGTTTTAATTAACTCTCGGGAATTAGATCTATTTTTAGCATTAAAGTATATCTATTGATTGTAATTGCATGGCTAAGTGCCCTAAGTCTATAAATGACTATATAAGCATAAAGCTAGGGTTTAGAAGTAAGAGATTAACAAGAATTAGAAATAACTTGCAAAAGTTGGTGAGAGAGAGAATTCTTGGTGATGAAGAAAAAGCTTGAGGAAAGAAAGTATTGTACATCTGAGAGGTGTGGAAGATTGTAAATCTTCATTGTATATCTTGTCAAAGCTTTGGATAATAGATTGGCTTGTTTCTTAGTGGATGTAGCCCACACTGGGTGAACCATGTTAAATCTAGTGTTGATTTATGTCTCTTGGTTTGTATATTTCTTCTGGTAGAATATCTGCTTTTATTTACATGTATGCTTAGATCTGATATATTATCTGTACAACCGGTGTGCTAACCCCAACAACTAGTATCAGAGATTTGTTTGAGGGTTTTTGTGTTGAAAGATTTACTCACATAGGGTTTTCTGATTGAGTGGGAGCTACAACAATGGCAGAAGAAAATAAATACAAGGTAGAGAAATTTGACGGCCGAAATTATCAATTATGGAAGATGTAGATTGAGGATTATCTGTATCAAAGAGATTTGTATTTACCGTTGGATGAGAAGTCTAGACCTACGAAGATGACTGATGAAGAATGGAATATTCTTGATAGAAAGGGTTTGGGATCTATAATATTAGGCTTAAGCAACATCTGTGGCTTCCAATATTACGAGCGACTTCTATGGTAGAGTTAAGAAATCTCTTGCTAATTTATATGAAAAACCTAGTGCTTCAAATAAGTTTATTTGATGAAGAAACTATTTAGTTCTAAAATACATGAACATGGATCTCGCATCTAGTCATTTGAAAGATTTTGATCTATTGTAAATCAATTAAAATTTATTGTAATACCATTTGATGATGAAGTAAAAGTGCTTTTACTCTTATGTTATTTTCCGATAGTTGGGATAAATTGGTAATGGTTGTTAGTAATACATCTGCTAATAATGTTTTGAAGTTTGATGATGTGGTTAGTATAATCTTGAATGAAGAAATTTGTAGGAAGAGTACAAAGGAATCATCATCTGGAAATGCTTTGAATGTAGAAAGCAGGGGTAGGTAGAAGGAGAGATCAAAGAGTAAGAGTAATGGGAAATCAAAGTCAAGGGATAGCAGATCTAAATCCAGAAGTAAGGGAATTACTTGTTGGAAATGTGGAAAGAAAGGACATGCAAAGAAAGATTGTTGGTCAAAGGATAAAGAGAACCAACAACTAGACAAAGGTAAAGAAGCAAATCTTGCTACATCAGAGGTAATGCAAGATGCTCTTATTCTTTCTTTAGATAATAGAATTGAATCATGGGTTTTAGATTTAGGAGCTTCTTTCCATGCAACCCCTAATAAGGGTTATTTCAAAAATTATGTCCAGGAAATTTTGGGCATGTTTATTTGGGTGATGATGAACCTTGCAATATTACTGGTAAAGGGAAGCTCATCTAAAATTACATAATGGAAATACATGGGTATTGAAAGATGTGAGGCATGTGCCAAGCCTCAGGAGAAATATTATTTCTACAGGGCAACTAGGTGAATCTGGTTGCATGGTTACTTTTACAGGAGACTCTTGGAAAGTCACCAAGGGTGCTTTTGTTGTGGTAAGAGGTAAAAAGGTAGGAACGTTATATTTATCTACCCAGTATTATCGATTCCTTTTCGCATTATCTACTTCAGATTCTGATGCATGCATGTGGCATAATCGATTGGGTCATATGAGTCACAAAGGAATGTAGATCTTAAAGGCTAAGGGTAAGTTATCGATTTGAAAGATCTAGGTCTTGATTTCTGTGAGCTTTATATCTTTGGAAAGAAAAAGAGAGTGAGATTTCTCAAAGTTGGGGCAACTAAGAAGGAGCAAAAATTGGAGCTTGTACACTCAGATGTGTGGGGACTAGCTCAGGTAGATTCTCATGGAGGATCCTAGTATTATGTTACTTTTATTGATGATGCTACAAGAAAGGTATGGGTTTATTGTATTAAACGTAAATCTGATGTTTTTGAGACTTTTAAAAGATGGAAATCCCTTGTTGAGAATGAATCAAATTCTAAGTTAAAGTGCCTTAGATCTGAAAATGGTGGTGAATATTGTAGCAAGGATTTCAATGATTATTGTTCGAGAATGGAATACGTAGAGAAAGAACGGTTCCAAGAACACCACAAGAGAATGGTGTTGCAGAAAGAATGAATAGGAAAATCATGGAACATGTTAGAAGTATGAGAATACATTCTGGATTTCCCTTACAGCTTTGGGAAGAAGCATTTGATACAACGGTTTATTTGATTAATTGTGGGCCTTCAAGTTCACTAGATGGAGGAATACCAGAGGAAGCTTAGAACCGAAAAAGAGGTAGATCTTTCTTTTCTTAAATTTTTGGTTCGAAATATTTTGTGCATGTTGTTAAGGAAAATAGGAAGAAGTTGGATGTAAAATCTAAGAGATGCACTTTCATTGGTTATGAGTCCGGTGATTTCGGTTTCTATTTTTGGTATTTAGAGAATTCAAAAATTATTAGGAGTTGTGATGTTGAATGGAATGAAAAGAGAATGTACAAGGATCAAATTTTGTTACCCAAGGATGAACCAGTTGAGAATTTTGTGAATGAAAATGAACTCTCATATTCAAAATAATTACCGATGTGGTTACACAAGAACCGGTGTTGGTTGACTTCTGACCGGCACTAGTCGATGAACCAAGTATCGGTTACTGAAATATCTAAACAGCCTCGATTAGCGTAACCGCATCGCTAGAGGTGACCGGTGGCGATCACACGTCGATTTGGATAGGAATGTCCAGGAGGTCTAGATTGAGCCTCTGGTACCCCAAAATCTTGTGAGAAGGTCACAAAGGGTAATTAAACCTCCAGAAAGATTTACACCTTCTCTATTTTATTTATTATTGATTGATAATGGTGAACCAAAGAGCTTTGAAGAAGGAATGCAGGATAAGACCCACGTCCAAAGGGGAGCATGACATGTATGAGGAGATGAACTCCTTAGAACAGAACTGCAGACATGGGATTTACTTAAGTTACCAACAAATATGAGAACATTGCAGAATAAATGGGTTTACAGGATCAAGGAAGAAGAGGGTGGACAAAAAGATACAAGGTAAGACTTGTAGTAAAGGGATTTACATAGAAAGTAGGTATTGACTTTGGTGAAATATTTTCTCCTGTTGTTAAGATGACTTCTATTCGTACTATATTGAATTTAGTTGCAGTAGAGGATTTGCATTTAGAGCAACTAGATGTGAAGTCGAATTTCCTTCATGGTGATTTGGATGAAAAGATTTATATGCAGCAAACACTTAAGTATGAAGTAAAGGGTAAGGAGAAATTCGTGTGCAGGTTGAAAAAGAGTCTATATGGGCTCAAACAAGCTCCAAGGAAATGGTACATGAGGTTTGATAGTTCTATAAAAGAGCATGGTTACTTGAGATGTGAATCTGACCATTGTGTTTATTTCAAGAAGATTGAAAATGGGAGTTATATTATTTTGTTATTGTATGTGGATGATATGCTTATTGCAGGATCTAGTATGCAGGACATTGGTGAGCTTAAGAGAAAGCTAGCTCACACATTTTCTATGAAGGATTTAAGAGCTACAAAAAGAATCCTTGGCATGCAAATACATAAAGATAGGAAAAATAAGAAATTGTATTTGTCTCAGGAGGATTATATCTACAAGGTGTTAGAAAGGTTCAATATGCGAATGCAAAACCTATTAGCACACCAATGGCTTGGACACTTAAAATTAAGTAAAGATCAATGTCCATCATCACATAAGGAGGTCAAATACATGACACGAGTGCCATATGCTTCAGCGAATGGGAGTCTCATGTATGATATGGTTTGTACTGCACCGGACATTGCATGCAGCGTGGGAGTGGTGAGTAGATATATCGCCAATCCAGTAAAGAGCATTGGAAAGTAGTCCAATGAATACTCAAGTATTTGAAAGGGACATCTAGCATGCAGCTATGCTATAGGTTCGTATATTTCTTTACGTGGCTATGTTGATTCGGATATGGCTGGAGATCTAGATGGTAGGAGAAGCACCACCGGATACATTTTCACAAAGTAGGTGGGAAGGCGATTAGCTGGATTTCAAGATCGCGAGAAGGTTGTGGATTTGTCTACTACAGAGGTAGAGTATGTTGTAGCTACAGAGGCTAGCAAAGAGATGATATGGATGAGTAGGGTCTTGGAAGAGTTGGAAAAGAAGCGAGGTGATTGTAAACTGTTCAGTGACAATCAGAGTGCAATTCATTTGGCAAAGAACTCAGTGTTTCATTTGAGAACGAAACACATTTTGTTGAGGTATCACTTCATACGGCATTTATTGGGGGATGGACAATCCAATGGAAAAGATTCATACGAACAAGAACCTTGCGGATATGCTAACGAATCCATTAGCAAAGGAGAAGTTGGAGCTACACTCCACTTTTGTTGGTCTTCGAGTTTGAGACTTGAAGAGGAAGAAACAAAGCTAAGGAAGGATACAAGAATGATGTTATACAGGTATGGTGCAGTAATTAATCTCTAAGTGGGAGATTGTTGAGTTATGGAGCTTAATTACTTTAATTTAGCATGCAATGGAAACTTGCTAGAAAATACATAGAATCGTCATTGGTTAGGGGTAATCGCCATTAGTCACCTAGAGCGGCATCGGTCGTAAGGAAGGAACCGACATCGCTTAGGGCTAACCGGCATCAATTACTTGTGCGAAGATGTTTTAATTAACTCTCGTGAATCGATCTATTTTTAGCATTTAAGTATATCTATTGATTGTAATTGCATGGATGTTGATTAGATAATACTTGTTAGAGATCACACAAGGAGTCCGCGTAGGAGAGAAAGCAAGGATCAAGGGCATGGTGGGATAGGAAGAAATCGCGTGTGGAGGGCAAGTTCAACATTTAGGACTTAGTTGATTTTGAGCATGAAGACCTATTTTTAGAAGATGGCGTGCGGAACACACCAATGATGCAAGACGTGTGCGCCACACATTTTCTATCTTTAGAGGATTAGATCGAAGTGTTTTGCATGGAGATGAGCTAAGAATAGGATTGTCACTTTAGTTAACTATAAGAGGTCTATAGATAACACACTTGCATGTGTGGTTATGCTTGTAAATGGCATGTGGCTATTAATAGCATGCAACCTATTTCTGGAATAGATAAGTGTGAAGGGAAAGTCCCCACCATATATATATGATATGAATCACATAGTAGTAATATATATGAGATATGGATGTGTGTGTGATAGAGAGATATATGATGGGATTACTGTATCAGATCCACATGCGCATCGGTATAAATTGAAATTATTGTAAGGAGCTTTTGTGTTTATTAATAGATGGAAGATATTGGCTGAATCTAAGTGTCATTCCTGTATGTAATTGAGTAGTGCATGTTATTGATTCAATCATGATTACTGTTTAAGCTTGTTCTTTCATAGATCTGGATGTAGCATGTAAGGTAGAATGGTGAATTAGTTATGGACATATATGTTTCTTCCTTCATCACGCTAACATCTTGCTACAGCAACCCTAAAAAGGGACACAGTACCTTTGTGCAATTTGGGTGAGCGCTCATTCTAGGTTGAGTGATGTGCCAACGTGTGACTAGGGTGTTATCTGGTAATTTCTAGGATGCATCATTGGATCCATTGTCGGGACCTCTTTTTCAGTTGTTTTTAGGATGGTTCGCGATGAAGACATACCGGTTAACTCTAAAAAGTATTGAGGAATGGATACACGATCTAGAGGAAGAATATGCACACGTGCCAGTTCAGCAGTAGTGGATCCGAGTTTAACACACGTAATTAGGTAGAATAGAATTTGTATGACAGCCTATATGAGAGATTTTTCACTATCTTTCCAGTAGAATTATACGAGTGGCTTACTTGCTTATGCATCTTAGTGGAATTGGAGGTATCGCACACTTGTCTGGACACAGGAAGAATTTCAAGCCCTTTATGATACTTGATTTGATTTGGACTCACGTTGTGGATACGTGGTTTCATGGTGTTCTAAATAGTTATATTCTGGAATATTCAATTTTGACGTATTCTTTCCCAGAGGTAGCTAAATTCCAGTTTTTGTGGTATCCAAGAGGAGTATATCTGCAAGGTATTCCACTAGCGATCAAGATCTTGATGGTAACTTTGAATCTAGAGAGTAAACTAATGGATAACTAAACTTCACCATGCGCGAGGGCAGGAAAAAGTTTGGTGAAAGATGGTAGACCTAGCGAAGAGAGGCAAAGAGAGGAGAGGTGGCTTAAGTATAATGAGGCGCGTGAGAGGGAGATAGAGAAGCAACGTTCCGTTGTAGAAAGTATGGCGTTGAGGAGAGAGATGGCTCGTGAAGGATTTAAATCTCACGTAGAAGACATGGAGCTAGAGCATCAGAACTCCCCATCTTTGAAAACATGATAAAGATCCCCCTTGGCCTCACACAAGTGTGTGCCAAAGAAGACTACTCGGCCGCAGTACGCATATTAATCCACCTGGTGACCTAGCCCTTGTGCTTGGTTTTCTAGTATCTAGTATGACAAATAACCAACAAGTTAACTTGGGAAGTAGGAGATTAGGAGTAAGTTAGGGAGCAAGTACATCAATGGTAGGACAGATGGATTCAATGATATTTGGAGGAATATTCTTAGGTACATCATCCGCACAAAACGTGAGCACGTAAAATGTTGGATTCACCTCTGGAAGTGGAATTACCTCACAGAATGTAGGGGTTCAGTATAGTACTACTCTCGAAGCATGTGGGAGTACATCAATATGTCCTATTCTAGCTACGGGTTGAGGATCAGGAGGTATAGGTAGTTCTAGTTCCGGTGGATCTGGTGTATCTAGAGGTAGAGAGAACACATGAGGTTCTCGGATCGTGTGTTCAAGGCCCAAAAGAACCACAGAACATTTATATGGAAATGTCTCTTCGTCTTCCGAGAGGATAGAGGCATACGAGGATGTTGCTTGAACATGTGCATATGTGTGAAATCTTGTGGCGATATAAAGGGATCACGACTATTGAGCGAAAGGCAAGTCAATTTTCTACTACCTTGCAAGGACGAGCACATAGTTGGTATAGGAAGTTTTACCCCAATCAAACTTGTGTGGATTATGTAACATTGAAGGATGCTTTCTTAAAAGAGTTCTATATCCCGAATTTGAGCAAAAAAGTATCAACGCGCTCAAAGATATCAAACAAGGCACTACTGAGAGTGTACGTGAGTATGATGCCCATTTTAAGACACTTCTATCTAAGCTATCTTATGATATTCACGTAAGCCAACATGCACAATGGTTTGTTGGAGGATTGATTACACCATTTAGAAGGGTGTTGTCACATAAGACATACACTGATCTACGCGAAGTACTAGAAGTAGCTTTACATGCTAAGAAAGTTGGGATCATTAAAACTGGTGTTAGTCCATTCTTAGAGGCATAAATTACAGTCATGAAAAGTAGTTAGAGAAGCTATCGAGAAAATTCAGCCTGTGAAATGCGCTCAGAATTTGGTGTATAGATTATGAAGTAGAAGGTCACACCAAGGATAGTTGTCCTCATAGATCTATACGTTCATTACTATTGGATTGTGAGATCTGTCATTTAAATAATGATGCTAGTCATTTTCCTTTATTCTGAAGACATGATAAGGAAGAATGTATCCAGCTTCTATAAAATTTACAGGTCCACGACCCATGATACTTAGGATTGTCGATTGATTGGTTAGATCTAGGATGCTATAGACATTGGGGTACAGCAGACAAGTATAATAGATAATCCTAAGGGTAACAATGAGCACCGTGATTAGGATCATAATCGACGCGCTATGACAGGGAATGAGGGATGTTTTGAAGGAGGTTCTGGAAGGGGACATGGATATCGTGTTGGATGTGGAGGATGAGGCCGCGGTGGAGGTAGAGGTGTCCCTCATGGAACATGTTATACGTGTGGATCTCCCGACCACTATAGGTGTGAATGTTACAATATTACATGTTCTTTCTACAGAAAAAACCATAGCTATGAAGAATGCCCAGGACTTATATGAGCATCTCGAGTAAGCATCATAAGCAAGAAAACAAAGGCACATGGATTATTAGGATCCAACACACGATAGAAGATTAGTGGATGCTCAAGATAGCGAAGTACCGAGGCATTGAATGTGAAGATTACTACACGAGCTGAACCCGCACACGCAAGAGAGGTATTACACCGTGCTTATGATCAACAAGGAGGAGGTTTTGCATGCAAGGTACCCAAATCCGTCTCATCGAAGGAATTTTACCATGATACTATGGAAGTGCTAAGGAATCTTCGGGTGGTGAGATACAATACTTAAAGGAGAAAAAGAAAGCATCAGAGATAGTCAAAACTGATATCAATGATCTGAGAGAAGTGTGTAAAATTTTGCGCCAGAGAACATTATTCCACTATTAGGAAGTTGGTTAAAAGGGAACACTCTGCGCACGTAAGTATTGAGACTGGATGACAGATTCTACATGCAAATCTTCCCCCTGATAGCATTGACTATGACAAGGAAATTACTCAATGTTGTTGTGGATAGATGGTTTGTTGACCAACATATTGATTGATATATGTACGGAAGTAAATGTGCATACATTAGATGCATGGGTACAAATGGGGAGGCCTCCATTACAGCCATCATCTAATGTGTTGTTTATGGAAAACCAAACTAAGGCCACTTCCATAGGATTTTTGAAGGATGCATCTATAACCATACAAGGGGCCAAGTTCACTGGGGATTTTGAGGTATCGACTTGCGTAGTAGACAATTTTCCAACATTGCTTGGACACTCTTAGTGTTATGTGAATATTGTTGAATTGAGATTCAATTAGTGGTATATCAGCTTTGAGAACAAGGAGGAAAGAGTTGTGATACCTCTAACAGATGGAAATTCTACACCATATGTTGAGCCTCTAAGTGAGGAGGACTTAAACAGAATTTATGTATGTGTTATTCAAGACCCATGAGGTCAATGAGCCATCAAAAGAAGGCATCCTACAGTGGGAGGATTCTCATTCTATTAGTGATACTACGAGTATTTCTTGTGACAATTGGGCTCATGGTACATATGAATTAGTAGGGTGTGAGGTGAAAAGCGTGGTTGCGCACAAGAATGGACTTCATTCTGTTCGACGGATAGGTAGCATAGTACCTTGGTATACAGGGGCAGAAGATCTTCCTGTATTTTTGAAATCCATGGAAACACAGTGGATAGATCAAATTAAGAGAAGAGATATGTTAGTATATACCTTGCGTGGGACAACAACGTGCTGGTGGGTAGTCCACAGAGATACTCTTATAGAATGGGAAGAGATTGGGATCTCCCTATCTATGATATAGTTGGGTGTGGAGAGATATAGATCAACAAACATCCATGATATAGTTGAAATGAAAGTGGTGATAACTAAGGATCTAATATGGGTAAGATTACTATGCTAACAAGCATCCAAACATGTACAACACTAAGATAACATAGCACAATGAAGAAATAAATGAACTTATCTATGAAAAATGACAACAAATGGTTAGAGCACTCACCTTTTACATGTAGGGTGGTCATTGATTCATCTATCTCTCTAGAGAAGCAGCACGATGAGAGAGAGTCATTGTTAGGTGGAGAATTTAAACATTGTTTATGTCCTAGACTCACTATAGGTGACCTAATAGTGCAAGAAACCATCTAAGAAGAAGAGTGTCTAATCCAATCCAAGCAAAATGTAAGATGAACCAAGAGCTAGTTGAGAAGATGCAAATATGGTGCAAAAGAGCAGAGATAATGGAAGTCTAAATGATCTCGAATTCCTTTGCTTATGATTTTCAAATGTGGTGTGAGGTACATATAGGACACCATCACTCACAGACAATGGCATTAGCCATAGGAAAATACACCATCGACACCTTTGCCCCCAAGTGATGGTGCGCGGCAAGAGGTGTTGAAAAGAGGTAATGTATCATGAAAAGTAAAAATAGTGTGTCATAGACCATATATATGGATAAACAAGATGCCAAGTGATGAGATGAAAGTAATAAACTATGAATGTGATGTGCATGAGACCTAGGAGGACAAGGATAACTAGTGCAAGGAAGCCTAATGATAAGACCAAATATTGACACTCTCTCCATGTATTGCCTCTAACCCATAATGCTTACGTGAATAACCATTCCCATTCTCAGTAGACCCCATAAGGAACCCACTCTAGAAATAGATGCATCAGTGACCATTATATGCAGAAAGGAAATTATTAGTAACATGTATGAAAGATGAAAAGTGAAAAAGTAGGTGTATACAAATACCTTCATTATGCCCTTTTGAATTTATATCCCTTTGTGTTAGATTCACCATTTTAATCTGTATTTATGTCCTCATAATCCTTGAGGTATTTTATGCTTGAATTCCTCTATCCATTTGGTAAGAGAAAAGTTATGTTGTTGGATTGATCTACATAGAGGAATACTTGTAACTTGGCACCTACATACTCTCCATCCTCGTGAACATCTACATTAATATCCCGATTCGAGGTGCATAACTAAAGTTGATAGGTAGTGTTATTTTGTATTGGCAAGTATTTCTATTATTTTGTAGCTGAATTTTGTTATTCACAATTTCTAGTCATAGTCTAAGGAACTAAACAACCACAAGTTCATTACTTTCACTTTTTCCAATTAGTGCACCTACATCTCTCTTATATCACTTTGTATAGAAAAGTGCATCGTCCCTCTTCTATATATAAGCTTGTATCATTATTGTAATCACTATTTTCAAGTATTAATGCATTATTATGATATTGCATGATTAATGTTGGAAGTTAATTAATCAGAATAACCTATGTAATGAACCTTACATTCCTTTGTATTGTTGTGCATTCCCATAACAATCTATTAAAATTAAAAAGGGTGTAAACACTTGGTAACCTAAAATTTTCAAATTCCCGTAAGGTTTTATTATATTTTTATATTTAAATGTTTATTTCCTTTTTTCTTAGCACAATTATCGTGAATTCAAATCAATATTTGTAATAATTAGGGCAATTCAAAATTAATATTTGTAATAATTAGGGCATAATAAGAAACATATTGATGCGGAGAATCTTGGAAGATTTAATTTTATGTTTAATAAGTTTGATTAGGTGTAAAATAATGTGTGCTAGTTGTTATAATGTGTGTGTAGTTATAGAATTCAATTTTTGGCTTATAGAAGTGTGTTTTCGGTTTTCACGCTAAAACTACGAATTTGAAAATTTGAATTTGTAAGGCATTTTTGGGGACTTTTCTCATGTTGTGATATAATGGAATGAGGCAAGAAATAATATAGGAGTCTTAAGAAGTGGATGCATGTGTGTGGAAGGACTCTTATTTTTGGATTTGTCTTGTATTGAACCATCTTGGTCAAAACCTAAGAATGAAGATAAATTGAGAAGGTAAAGAGTCATGCTAAGTAAGAAGATCAAATGGTATGCTATAATAGGTAGATGGAATTTTAGGGGGCATAAATGAGAGTCACTTGAACATCCAAAATCTCTACATACAATATTTCTATGTAGGAGGAAAGCAGAGTAACAAGTCATAGCGGAAAAAGGAGGAATAAACATATGTTTATAATGCATTTCATTAAAGAAATATCAATATAGGAGACTTCCCAAAATTATTATCTATTAAGGAATATTAATTGTATGAATTTCATGTTTTCTTTCAGTTGGATAATTTTTAAAGAAGGTTATTTTTTTAACTTGGTATGACAGACCTTGTGTTTTAGGCCATCGTTATGCATGTGTACATCCATTAAATCTTCATTTTCTCCATTTTTTGGATGATTCCAGAGTTGAAATTACTAGGGAGGCAGAGGAAGTTGGAAAAATTATATATAATTTAAAATAATATTTTGAAACACCATCAAAATCCAAAATTTCCCAAATCACAAATTTCTCTTGTCCTATTAAAACCACGACCTAAATAAGTTTGAAAATAAAAATCCATTTCTAGGAAAAGAAACTAATCAAAAATAAAAAAATTGGTATTCTTATGTGTTTTCATGTTGTCTAAGTGATTTTAGTGTTTTTGGGAAGTTTTTCATGTGGTAATGGCACTAAACCCCAAAACACAGTTTACATACCTAATTAGGCCTAAAAACACTAAAATTATGCATTTTTGGAGAAATAGTGTCTTACAAAGCCTAGAAGGGATTGAGAGTATTAAATGGCCTAAAAGATATATGAAAATACCTAGATTCAGTTAATATTTCCCCTATTGTGGGTCCCACATCCAAAAATCATTCAAAATGGGGCTAATAGGGTCTAGAAAACAGTTTTCTTGGTCTTAGCCTCTCGCATCACAAATACACATTTGTGTAAATTCCTTGTAGTTTTTATTCCATATAATCATATTGAAAATACCTTTTTGTTTCATTAGATTCAATTATTATTTTCATATATGATCATTTTAATAAATTGACGATAGTCACTTTTTGCTCAACATCACTTTTGGATCTTATCTTTTATAGTCTCTTCATTGTCTAAGTTCCCTGTGTTGATAATTATTATTTATTATCTAATTAGAGGATCTTCCATAATTTTATGCCATCGTGACCCATGTCATTTCAGTTCCTTCTATTAATAAAGATACCTTATCTCATAAGGTTATCCTCGAGTCTCTTCAAGTATTGCACCATGGTCTTCAAGACCAATTGCAAGTTATGCATACTAAGATAAAATCTCTCAAGGATGATGTAGTACATATAAAGGATCCCTTATATAACCATGTCATAAATATTTCTATGCATCATGATCAATCTATTTCTAAGGCCACCAAGAATAAATGTTATACAAATAATACAAGCATGTGCTCATATAAGTGAAGTGAAAGTCCTACGTAAAGGAAACAATGTTCATGATCTACAAGATAAATTTTGAATACTAAGGAAACCACATCTGAAATCACCTCTTCGGTTCAATAAAAATGTTAGACAAAGATGATATTATATATGAGCTACTTAATAATAGATTAATCACTTTGTTACTTATACGAAATAAAATCAACACGTGACCTTCTTCGCACCCAACTTCCCGAGGTCGTGCTGAGACAGCCGGTGTAGAATGGAAATGAGTGTATGTGTGGTGATGATGAATAAGCTAATGAGGCAACCTTATATCTTCGACACATAATATCGGGATCTACGATTCTAAGGAAAATAATTCTCTCTTAAGCTAAAGTGGTGTGATGGATCGATCTAATATAATAGTTGCTCAAGACTCCAGTCAATATCAAGCTCTACCGAGATTTTATTCACTGGTTGTTGAACACACGGAAAGTGACCTGTGGGTGCCTTGTATAGATTTCTAGACAAGGTCATGGAAGTGATAACGAGAGGCGTAATGAAACCATAGGGACTATGGATGATTTTCCGGTCTAGTCTAGAAAGTCTTAGCTTGATCACCGTTATGTTCAATAATGAAAGTTGTGCAATGATATCAGGTGGAAGTGGTGATGATCTAAATATTGATGCATGTAAACTAGTGTTAATGTCTAATTGGTTAGTAGGCTCGTTGGGTTATGGGACATGGGGATCACAACCGAAAACTTGTGGAGGTTGTGGTCCTTGTATGGTCATGCGCGTAATCAAACCCTATTGCTAGGAGCAGTCCAATAATTGTAGGCTTGATTAGTCGCAATGTTTAATATGTTTAATTGTTCAATCTTTTCTAAATACCTAGCAAGTGTGCGTAAAACTAACAAGCATAAACCCGTATCAATGTTGGTCAACAATTACGCTCGTTAGGTTGTGGGACCAATGGATCACAACCAAACGTCTTTTCTTGTTGTGGACCATTGATGGTCATGCGAGAATGAATTGAATTGATTTGATAAAACAAGCTAACTATCAAAGGAAATTTAATCTATGTTTTTAGTATTTTCACAGTATATCTGAACAAAATAATGAAAGAAAACTAATCTAATAAAAGTAAATGTTTTTTTATCTTTTCGGTTTTTAAGCAATGCTTCTAATCTAATAAACAAAACTAAATACAAATAGTTAGCCGGTTGTAGCTAACTACTTGAGTAGATGTGTGAATCTAGATCCAAAACAACTAATCTAATTTAATCAAAACCCTCCAAACCCTACCTCAAAGGTGGAGAAAAATCATAACCCTAGAAGAGCTATTGTTCCCCACTACTTCCCTAGTAATGTCAATAAATGAATCAAACAAACAAATAATTCCAACCTGGATAAGCAAGAGCTTTGGAAAATCTAGTTGTATCTATATATGTCCCCTTAGTTTGTTCCTTTCTTTCTCTATGTGTTCATATGATTCCAAGGGATTGGGAATGAAAGAAATGCAACAAGAGAAGACGCTGAGCAATGGTAGCTAGAAGGCGCTTTGGTTTGCAATGCAAGTAGAAGAGAGATAACACAAGAGATCTAAGCTTGGCTATGTAATTCCTAACAAGATTGTGGCAGCAATACTATGCAAGATACACAAAAATTCTCAAGCCTTTTGCTTGAATACAAGCATGGAATATATAAGAATTGGTTGGGATGTTCCTTCATGCATAAGGCAAGAAGAGGTACTTCAAACTAATTAAATCTATTTAAAAATAGAAGAGAGAAGGAAAACTAAGAAATCAAGACTATTTTTAGGCAATTTCATTCACATGTCAAAAACATGCATGATGATTCTAGAAAAAACAATCAGGGACCGCCACTTGCGGCAGGTGGCGGTTTTAGAACTTCCGCCTTTAGGTAGGGTGGCGGTCCTGGCACTAAAGGCCAAAACATGCACAGAATGAAGCGGGAAGCTAGAAAAAAAGTGTGGAAAAGCTAAGGATGTCTAGGCTCCAAATATACATTGCAAATGGGTTTAGGAGCTCGAAAACATTATGAAAGGACATGAATCATCATTAGGGATTTTTGTAACCATTTTCCGATAATGTAGCACATGCAATTTTGGGTGCGTACAATTACACAAAGGATTACTACCTCGTCTATTAGCTTAAAAAAATTAAAGGTAAACCATTTTGTAATAATCATGGAATTAACAAGCATCATGACAATGATTTCTATGCTTTATAATGAATAAACCAAAAACTTGAGCGTAGGGGATTTATTTCTTCCAATACATGACATTCTACTATGCAATCATCTCAAGTCCCTAAATCTCAATGGGTACCAAAACTATAGCAACTATATTAGATAAGCATAATATAATACTAAATGATACACCTTTAGATATACAAAAAGAATCATATACTCCTAAAGAGGATAAAAATGCAATACCTCCTTCGAATAACCACTCTCGGTGACATAATCGCGTCCTACTATTTTTAAAACATAAATGAAAGTAATACCAATCAATCATGAACAATCACACATGGCCTTAGAGCACTTAGAGCATACACAATCCCAATAAGGGGGAACACAATAATAGATTATGTAGATATGTCTACTTCTCTATAATAAACTAAGATAAATTCGTATCCAAATGATGATATCCAATGCGATAGTAATTCTAGTACACATACAAATGATATTATTCATGTGTCAATTACTAGTAAGGTGGCACCTACTACACATGGATGAGATGCTCTAAATATGATTAATGATGATGATGATGATATGTATATCTCTATAGGAATAGGCACATGTTGTCTTAATCCTAAGTTTTCTTCTACAAAATCATCCCTCACTATGGTTCCCATATCCAATGGGGGTAATATGAAGGAAAATATCAAGGATAGTACAAAGTTACCAATATGAATTCATCTTGAAAAAGATGATAGTTGGGTCGATAATTAGGATTTGATAGTGGTGATGATGAAGAAATTTATGTACCAAGTGATCCTTTGTGTGAAGTCAATATTACTCTCATTAATAGTGATGATTATTTCCTTATCCCTGATGGCCATGGGGATTTTCACATTGAAAAATTTAATATTCATACACATGTCAGCCATTTTTTTGCAAGATCACCAAATACATAATATGAATAGGGTTTTCCCTTACTAGTTCTACATGTATAATTCTATGACACATGATTTCATATAGTAGTTTCATCTTTATATTCTATTAATGTGCACCAATGTATAATCCCTTTCTTGAGTACCCGGGGCATATATGGATATCCATTTATTATTTTCCAAGAACATATATCCTTTCACTATATATGGTCATGTGTACTTTGGTATGGGTGATGTTTCCATTATGTTAGTTGATATTGCTAATATTATCGTTGATCATCACATGTTATATTATCTCTTAAATCACAATGGGGTCTCATGCATAAATCCAAATAAACATCAATCAATTGAAATATCTTCTCGCATTTTACGCTTATCACAAACCTCATTCAAATACTTCTACTCATATTATTTCTAATGGGTCTATCCCTTATTAGCTTTCTATCATACTATGAATCCTCTATAGTTTCTATGTATATTATGTCATATTTGAGGCCTACACCCCCTTCACCATTTTGGGTTAATATTTCCTCCTTATTTGAATCTTCTTGATAGCCCTTGTACTAATCTTGTCCTTATACATAGCTTCAGTTCAAAAATACAAAAAAATCACATATTTACAAAAATAGAAAACCAGGACCAATACACATAGCTCGCATTCTTAGCGCTTTACATTGCATACATTATTTGTCGATGGTTTGATTGATATCATATATTTTATACTCTTTACAAATGTGTTCATGAGGTATATTTATCTTGAGGTGAGACACATAGATCATTACATGCTAATAAGAGCTATATATGTTCCTTACATTCTTTTCTTAGGGAATTCCTCCATACTATACAAGTGTTATTGTTTCATTATAGTTCATTTCTACTTCCTCATTACACTTGATTACATATATTGTGTACATGTTATCTTTTAAGCTAATAAGACTAAGACACATGTCTTGTGCATTGCTAACATATATTACTTCACATGTTTTCTTACTAATTGTTATATTGCTTGTATCATTATTTGATATCAATGTTTTCTATATACATGGTTTCTACTTTCTTGTGTTACTACTTGTCTGTTTCATAGTATGAATCTTGAGTTCCTTATTTATATTGTGTCATCGTAGGTGTCCCATGTTTGTGGCTTTATGCCTTTTTTGTGTGACATTGTTTCTCTTATATGTGGCCTAAGTACCTTGATTGTCTTGTGACACCGTAAGTGTCCCTTATTTGTGGCTTTATGATTTGATGTGACTTTTCTCTATATGCATTTGTTTGCTCAATGGACTACTACTATGTTTAGATATATTGTTTATTGCATGTGTGTTGTTGACACTACTATTACTATTATTCTTGTTGTTATCATTACAATTATTTCTATTGTGGCTATGATTGCTTGTTTCATTACGTGTCATGGGCTCCACCATGAACAACCTCTTTGGTAGGTACAATTTCTCAAGAGGTGGCCACCGCTTCAACATTCTAAACTCTCCTACAAGGTATTAGATAAATAGTGCATGGGTACACATTGATTCTTTTGAGCCGCATGCTCAACTAATTTATCACACATGCCTAAAAAGAGGGGCATTCATCGGGATTTATTATACACCTACAAGTAGATTTATGGATTCAAGAACATGTTTTCATATGAAACAAGTCATCAAAAACAACTCCAAATACCAAAATTTTGTAAAAACTACACAAGTGCAAAATTGTACAACACAACCAGACCGTGCGTTTAAAAATTCATGACCCTACCATATGCTTTTTCTCGAAGGGTATTTGTACTAGATTTTCCTAAAGTTTCATATTTATTCTTATGGATATATGTTTTTGCATAATCTCATAATCATTTGACACATTTCAAAGAATTTCAATCCTCTCTCACATTTTAGTACTTAATTTCAGATTACAAAATACAAGGTTTTGGGGGCCCGAGTTTCCTTCTCTATCATCAGCTTTAACATCATTCACAGTTGTGCAACACGCATTATGGATATGGGGGAGCCCATTCTCTTGTATATATTACATCTATAAATACAAAATTGGACCTAGATCCATTTGTAGTAGTGTGGTTTGTGGGGTTATGGAAAGTTTTGAAGTAGCCAAGTTTTTCGTGGGCGCTTTTCCTATCATCATTCAAAGGGGAAGATATCGGGTCACCAAACACTTTTATACATGGTTATCTTCCTTCGCATGGGTGCTTCACTACCTCTCTCTTATTCTATGCCTACCTTATATCCAGTGTTGGGTTGCATGCACCCAATAATTTGGTTTCTCCTTTGGAGAAATTGGGTATTGATCACCCCCAATCCTTTAACAAGTTCATAAAAACAATCCAAATATCCAATTGTTAGCAAGGAAGGAGAGCTCTTCCCTATGAAAAATGAACAAGTGTACTCCTTCCATGTTTTACATATGTTTATTTCAATTTGTGAAAGTTCAAATGCTATATTTACATTGAGTTACAATTCAATTTATACTCTAGACATTGAATATAATCTATGTTGCAAGTTTCACCATGGATATTCCAACACCAACACATCTGGATAATAAAAACTCCGAGAAAAGACAAATTGTGTATACACACTCATGTATCATTTTCCTTTAAGCATGTAATTTTCATTTTATACTTAAAGAGGGGAAAATATAAATACTCAAATTTAGAAATTTATCCTTTTACATTGTTTTTGTAGTGTGTTTCTTGGCTAAGACAAACACCCACATCCTATCCCCACTCAATACATCTTGTTATCTCTCTTCTATTTTTTTCCCTACACATTGATGCATTGTCACATTCTAAATACAAATGCGTCAAATCAATAGTTAAACTCTACTTGTCATGATGCAACTTCCAAATTTCACTTTGTCTCCTTGTCCAAAACCTGCATAATATGGGTATGATGTAATTTTTGGTCTTGTTCAACTTATACAATCTTGAACCAACACATCTTACAACTCTAGTTTCAATTGCATTATCTTTTTTGTGTCTTTTATCCTTCTAGGTTGGCCTTTACATGATAAATTACCTTCTGGAGCCTTATATAAGTAAGTTTATATCACCTCATTCATTAGCCTAGAACAACTTGGCACTCACATGAGATATTATTGCAAATACTAGCAAAAAGGACCTTAAGGCTCCTTAAATCTTCCTAAAGTTGATGTTTATCGACTAGGGTGGTCGCATTATTATAGTTTTGAAGCACTAAACCAGGCTAAGGAGTCCAACCTCATTTCCAAGTACTCAAAGATCCCAATTCAATGTCTTAGCTTGAGCGCAATCATCTCAAGCATGGTCAAAGTAATTCACACTTTGTCCACTAGTTACATTCAACTAGATGTCACATACTAGAGGAGAACTATTTGTTGTTTGAGGCATCTTCATAGTAGTGTCGACATAGGTGGTGCACAAATTACACTTCAAACCAAACACTAACCTTCTTGTATGGTCTCCCACCCATGGTTAGGGTTTGGGTTTGATTCATTTGATTTCACATAGTTTTAAGATTGTATGACACTCGGGGTTTGATAATAACACATATTTCCAAACTATCAAGGGCACAACAAGTTGCAGAACCCCATTCCTAGCGGTCCAAGACCGTACATCCAATCTTGACATAGTAAGGTAGTTTCTAGTCATAGTCTCGAACTAAACATCTACAGGTTCATTACTTTTAGTTTTTCCAATCAATGCACCCATATATCTTTTGAATCACTCTTTATAGCTAAGTGCATCTTCCCTCTTATGTATTTGAGTTTGTTTCATAATCATAATCACTAGTTAAAGTATTAATGCATTATTATGATATTGCATGATTAATGTTGAAAGCTAATTAATCAAAATAACCTCATGTAAAAAACCTTACATTCCATTTTATTGTTGTGCATTCACATAACAATGTACAACACTTAAAAAGGGTGTAAACACCATTGCACATGACTTGTGTGCACTAACATAGCTCAAACATGCTACTAAAAGTTGTCTTAAGGTTTGCAATCACACATCTCATTTCTCATACACCTACAAGAACATCTCTATTAGTACAAAAATATCTTATCTTTTGTGCAAACTATACCACGCCTTTAGTTAAACTTTCTACCCCACTAGACAAAACCGTCCCAAAGAGGGACATAATCAACTAATCAATCATATCCAGAGACCTCTAACGGTTAAAATTTCAAATGGGCATCTTCTTATGAGTCACTCATTTCCCCTAGGTCATCCTTATTGTGTATTACCTTTAGAGTCCTATAAATACAAATCAAACCTACTCATCTACTTACATGACAATTCTCAAGAGCTCCTAAAGAAATATCTATAAAGCATCAAGAAAAGTTACCGTATTCTTCCCTAAATCAATAAAAACCCCTATACAAGTTTGAACACTCCCAAATAGGTTAAGAGAAAGAAAATACAAGTTAAGAGCAACCCCATTCAAGTCAAAGTAAGTATTATCAAGTGTTCAAGGGCTAAATTCTAGTTACATCATAATCACAAATGTACTTTCAATAGGTGGAGAACTAAGTGGGTTTGAATCCTATTTAGAGTAGTGCTACGTAAGTGATGTAGGGGTGCCTCAACCCAAACCGGTAACCAATTTTTGTAAGACTTTTAAGGGTGCTATGATTTTAAGAGAAGAAGACTAATTTTGACAACTTCAGACGCACCTTTTATACTTTAGATAGCACCTAAAGTAACACATTCAATAGTCGCAAGTAGACATACAATTACATATCTAGTTTTATGAGTGGAACAAGTCCATACAACTCAAATAAGGTTGTGCATGTCGATGTTGTCATGTTTTTTTATGTTTTTTTCCGAGGGCATATTTAACTCCAATTCTAGAGGTGAAACATAAACAAAGTATTTCCAGGTTTGTTTCACTCAAATTCACACCCAAATCAACCTAGAAACACAAAGAAAATATATGTGAACTATTTTCTTACCGGTGTCTATATTTAACTTATGCCCTAATTAACCAAGTTGCTTAATCATTTACTTTGCATGTTCATATATGAATATTAAGTGTTGGTTTAATAGTTTGAATGTGCAGTGTTTCTATATTTCAATCCTATTTATTAGTGTATTAGGGTTATTCAACATAATTTTTAGGGTTAAATTAAGGGTTCAGATCAATCAAATCCTTTCTAAAGAAAAATCTTGAAATTAATAGTTTATGAACTTTAGCCAATAATTTAGTTATTCAATTGCCCCAACCCATATTCTTTGAATGGATACATAATAAATGGATTCTCTTAAGATTTCCTTGTGTTTTTTCTCTCTAAACTAGTAAACATCTTTATTTATAGGAAATATTTGAAATTAAATTAGACACCAAGGACTTCAAAGGTGAATTCCTAAAGGTAAAAGACCTAAAAAGAGGGGAAAGGGAAATATAATTGCACTTGAGTGAGAGAGAGAGGGGAGGGAGATGTAATGTCCCCATTTCTGAAGACCCTTAGCCTATACGTCCCCGTGGGCTTTGGGATGTGCAAGGGGAACATTTTTATTAAATAATTAAATATTATTGCCTAGAGCAATAATTATTTAATTATTTAAATATGAAGATTATTTAATTTAATTCCCAAAATATAAAAATTAAATGGGGAATTAATTAAATAAATATTTATGTGACTTTTATTGTTAAAACTACCCTTTTGAAAAGGGGACGCCACACCTAGGGAAAACAAACTGCTTTTATTTAATATTTTCGCTCTCCTAGGGTTTTCAAATTTTGTGCCTCCTTGCTTATAAAAGGAGTGCTAGGGTCATTATTATTATTATGCTATGATGAACTTATTTTGATACTCCATGCTTGGAGTTGGGATGCATGCCCATTGATGTTCTCTCTCTCTCTCTCTCTCTCTCTCTCTCTCTCTCTCTCTCTCTCTCTCTCTCTCTCTCTCTCTCTCTTGCGTGGGAGGTTCTATTGTGACTAGTTATCAAGATTAAATTGAAGGAGTTATATGAGAAATCCTGTTTTTGGCTTTGGCAAATATCTAGTCAAACTAGCAAGTGAAAATTAGCAAATCACTTTATGTAGAATCGGTTTTGTGAGTGTTTTACAAATTGATTTTTGGTGAATAATTCCTCCAAACCCTAGCGATTTCTATTGGTTTTATTGTGGACTGTTTGCATGCATTTAGTAGTGTGGATCGATCAACCTTTTGCATGATATTATGCCCTTGCTGTAGCGACTTCTCTTACTAGTATGTGGACTGATTTGGATGTATTTTGTTGAGCTGGTTGTTGGGTATTGTTACTTCCACTGCAGCGACTGGTTTTGCAAAGTTTGGGTACTAACTCCATGTGTTTAGGGAACTGAACTCCATCTAAATTGATTGTTGGTCCATTCTGTATAACAACGACTTCTTTTAGACAGGTTTTGTGCTAAACCTTGGTGTGTTTTGACTGGTTATGGTTGAATCTAAGTTGTTGTTGCTGCCTCTAAAATCTGCGACTTCATTAGAGTGGATATTCACTATTTGTTACAAGTTCGAAATCTTATTTTGCCCAGCGAATTAATAGATATTATTCTAATAACTACAGTGATCACATTGATGTGTTTGGTCTGAGTTTTGGGTTCAAAATATGTTGTTCTTTCCTTCCTAACAGTGACTAGTTTGGGAGTAAATACTAAATATTTTAATACATGTTTGAGCTTCTTTGGATCTGTAAACCTGTTAAAGCATTGCTTGCTATAAGCTTAGGCGTCAATATGTGTTGTCAGAAGCATCAATTTTTATCAATTTCCATGCATATTGGGTGCCTCTAATGTCTGAGTGAAGTGACTGGATTTAATACATGATTTATTGCTGGTTTGAAGTCTCATGGGCAACGAACTATGGATCATCTGGTGAATTGGTGGAGAGAGGCCATTAAACCCCTTTAAATTGGGTTTATTGAGTCATCCAGGTGTGTGGTTCACATAGTTTTGATTAGGTTCCTCGCCATTACCATTTGATTGGAGTGTTGAAGAGTTGTTGATTTGCATATTTTCCATTGATCCCGGAAGTGGGATATTACAGAGACTTTTAAAATAATGTGGGATAAGTTAAATTATATGAGAGGGGGAATTAACAAATTAGAAGTCCATGAGAGGAACCCACATTGCCCAATTTCAACTAATAATCAATAAAAAACATAAATTAATCAACACCAAAACGATTACTTAGTTTGGTACCAAAAGTAGGTGTCAACAGTGACACTATTATGATTATTATGGGATATGACCGAATTTCTTTGAAATCCCTTGGTGGTATATGCTTATTCATCATAATGGATCTCACAACCGTCTTAGTTTGGTTTCATGTAGTTCATGACAATAGATCATACAATGCGTTGCTCAAGTGTACATGGATTCATGAAATGAATACAATACCATCTACTTTACATAAATGTCTCAAATTTATGCATCGAATTTTTAAGTAATCACTATACATTGAGACATTCCTATTATGCCATCGCATACTCAAGTTAAGGTCACATCTTAGGCAATACGGTAATACCATTTCAAACCACATCTATTAGACCTCAAGCATATCGGTGACAAATTCCAAAAGTTCATATCAAGCCTCCAAGGTTGTGCTTACAACAACCTCTCGCTACACGATCACATAAAGTGCATGCGAATGATTGTGTTTTTCAAGCCAATAGGAAAATAAATTATCATAGCATAGGGGTAAGTGAGAACACAATGATCATCTAAAAACAATAAAGATAAATACCAATGATCTAACTTGTGTAGACTCGTTGCAAACTATTTGTTCATATTTTACAACTTTACATATCTCTTTTTACAAATTAGACTGATGATTCTCCACGATGCGACTATATTACAAATTATTCTTTAGTCTTCATGATTTTCTCTTAAATGTTTAAAATACATTCATATGACCATCATAATTAACCCTTATCTCCGCATCTATTTATAAACAGAGATGACAATATCTATGTAAGTTAGAGGACCCATCACAAACCATAAATAAATAAATAAATAAAATATATTCTTCTCATCGCCCTCATTGGCCATTCTTGGTCATTAGTATCTAATATTCTAAATCAAATTAACCAAAGATGGGAAGATTTAATAAATAAATGTGTTTCCGCGACCGGCCATATTTGGTAGTTAGAATTGGAAGGCGACGTAGCGATGAGCATCCATCCAAGCGAATATGGGCGAGGACGTAGCCTTCTGGAGATAAAATCGGCGGATGTGAAAGGCGGCTGCAGCCCCGGCGATTCGACCCCTAGACCTACGACTCATAATAAGGTTGGCTTCTACGACACGCAAACGCAAAGGTGGACCGAGTCCACGTCACAGATGTCACGTCATGTACTTCGCTCCCTACATGCAATCATACGTCGTGCTATTTTTTTTAAGAGTTGATGGGAAAAACCAAGTTCGTTTCGTAATTAACGCCACCGCCTCTCCAACCCTCTTCGCCGGTTAATCCGCTTGCGCCACGTAGGCTGACACATCTCCACTTACTTTTTCCCGGGTCCACGGCGGATTCTTTGCACCGGATTTTATTAATTAAGAAATCACACGTCAGCTGACTAAGTTTCAAGGATAGGGTAGGTTAGGAGCATAATAATCAATCTTCTTCAGCGTATATTAAGGGGTATGCATTTTGCCATGTGTAAGTATAATCAGCTTTCATTTTTTTAATTGAATCTGCGAGTAGGGTTTAGTTGCATAGAATTTTTAAGTTTCTTTATTAAGGATAGAGTGGTTTGGATTCTGCATTTGGGTAATTCTCAAGGATAATTAGGCAGCATCTTTTATACCATCATGTGTACCATTGGACCACAACCTATTTGATGTCTTTATCTTAATTTAGATTGAGGGGT
Organism: Taxus wallichiana var. yunnanensis; assembly: GCA_018340775.1. NCBI lineage: Eukaryota > Viridiplantae > Streptophyta > Pinopsida > Cupressales > Taxaceae > Taxus > Taxus wallichiana. The sequence goes on from CM031240.1 coordinate 114,827,595, forward strand.
ATTTATGTTTTGAGGTGTACGGATAATTAGAGTATAGGGGATCTATTTTATCAGTGTTCAAAAATCACTTTTTTGAATGTAATGTTAAGGACAAATGGATATATATTATGTTGGGTGTATTTATAATCGACCTTCTTCATCTTAATATCAAGGATTGAAGGGTATTTATTACGCTAAGTACACAAATAATTATTTAAGGATTGAAGGGTATCTATTTTGTCCACTCTACGTTTAATTAACCTTATGTAACTTAATGTTGTTATGTACTTGAGGAGTATTTATTTATTGGACGCATGAATAATCGACCTTCTTCAAATAATATTAAAGATTGATATCAAGTACATAAATACATACCAATCATTAAAAACATATATTCCACCAAATTTACGAAAGACTTGAATCTATCATCCTATTTTATTATCTTGAATTATTTATCACTTAAAATTAACGAAAAGATAAATTTTACCATCATCCATACCAATTAAACAAGAATCAACTTAAAAATATGAGGGATGCTTTATTTTTGGCAACATCTAGTGTATGGGAGGGGAGAATTATGCAACTAAGTGGGGAAGGTGGCGAGTAGGACGTTTGAGATTGAACGTAAGGAATGTTGCACTGTTGTGGGGAATTATTTATATGTATTAATCTTTTTGTGTATGTCTCGCATGGGGCCTTAAATAGAAGATGACACGAGGTGAGGCCCCTCCAAAGAGTAAAGTTTGGGAAAACATCGATGGGAAAAATCCTTGCTTTTGAAGCTAAGCTTTATTTAAAGCATAAACCCACACACCACATCATAATAAGCATGTGGAAGTATTTGAAGCCACACACTCAACTATATTATTTAAAACCACATATATGCTGTATAATGTAAAGTCCAAGCAATTGATATTTCCATGATAGAAAAGTTCCAAGATACTTTTAGGAGGGAAGTTAATGGAGGGCAATTTACGTAAGTTGTCCTATTAATTGGAGTGAAGTGTTTGTCACTTAAGAAAGAATATTCAACAATGATAAAAATAATGGTAGTTATTGTGGGTGGTGCATACTTTTTAATTTTGTTTAGGTTTACTTATTTTTTATATGGTTAGTGATAAAACAATGGTAGCATATATGAGTAAAGCTTGTATTTGTTACATAAATATTGGGATTTTTTTGCGATTGTTTGGTATTTGTTGGTTGGCTAGTTTTTTTATTGAAATTGGGTAAGATTTTGTTTAAGTGATGTGTTTTGAATCAACACCCGTGATTCATCATTAGGAATGACTAAGTTTCAATCCTTATGATGAATCACGGATGTTGATTTAAAATGTGTCAATTAAAAACTCTTATATAGTTTCAATTCAAAATCTTGTTCTCAATATCACAGATTGTGATTTTTTTTAAGTTTTAAAAAAAAAAAAATTCCAAGTCATATGTACCACTAGTTGTTTTTGTTATAACTATTGTAATGTATTATTTCAAATAACATGGTATATCAATGAATTCCAATTACAAAAACAATAGTAGTACAAATGAGAGAATTATAACATAATTTATATAAGAAGATAACAAGCCAAATCAATTATTGCTCTTGTTCTTGTTAAAGTTGTTGGCACTTTTGTGCTTAAAAGCATATGGAAGGCATGGGAGTGCATCAAACCATGGCTATAATGGAAAAGGAAAAGACTTTTGTAATGGTCTTTCCATTAACCATCATTCCTATGGTGGTTGCCGATCTTTCAAGCTCAGGACAAATGTTTTGCAGATATCCCGGGATTCCTACGCTCAAGCTTTTCAAATGCGGAATTTGTACCATTCAAGATTTGTTTTGCAAACACTCTCAATCCTGGTATTCTTGGCCTGAGCTTAAAACTTGGTTTCTGACCATCCAGGATCATGCTAGTATTACGAAGTTATCAATTCGGTCCTTGACCATATGTTGCACAAGATTTTTGTGCATTTCTCTCGCCTGGTGAGCAATTTGGAAATGGTTATTCAAATTAATAAAGGCTACCGTTGGCTCTCCCCTCATTTTCCCATGGTTGAAAAACTCAACACTTGATGGGGGATTCATTCTACTCCATCTTGTTGGAGAAGGTGATTTGACACTGTTTGGTTAGTCTGTGTGGAACCTAAAATTACCCACTTTCTTTGGTGTATTCTGCACCATGGTCTTCTAATGGGTTCTCGACTTGTTCAAATTGGGTCCGGCTCCCAAGTGTTCATTCTATGGCCACTTGGAAACTTTGTTGCACCTCTTCTGGTTTTTTTCGAAAGAAAAATTGTTTGGAATTGGATTCATTCCTTTTTCTTTCCTCTCAGACCTCAATGTTTTACTTGGCAGAATGTCCTTTTAGGAGATAACCCCAAAATTCCGCACATGTTCGCCCATATTTGGCATGTTTTCAGAGGGAAATTTTGTTTTGGATATGGAAAGAATGGAATGCTTTTTTCTTTGCTAATTCTAAAGTTGATCAACAATTTTCAATGTATAACAAGTCTATGGTTATCTCCAATGTGCTTTTGCATATTCAAGTCCAGGCTAATAAAGTTTCCTGGAGGTGGACCACTACAGACTCATTGTGGAATTGGGGGATGCCCCATGTAATGTCACTTGGGAGCCACCATCGCCATCTTAGCGCTCCTTGTCGGATGGCTATGGTGGTCGACACAACCACTCTCAACAACATTCTTTCATCCCGAGCTCACCGCTCGCCCAAAATCAACAACGGAGGAGTCTTACACCACCAACTCAAGCAGGCTAGGGTTCCCCTCTCCTCATCAACTTGGGTGGGGCTCGCCTATGTGCCCCCAAGCCACGCACCTCAATGGATGGAATCTTCCCCACCACCCCTGCCACCTTCCAAAAAGTTTCCCCACCTCCCTCTCGCCATCTCCCTACTCGGGTGGCGGCGGACAATGAAGAGGAGAACCCCACTAGTTGGGACATTCCAGATGCTGGCAAGGACCTCCCTGGTTTGGGATGGCGTGACGAGCAACGATCCTACTTCGGGATATTTGTTGTTGCTACTTATTTTTTTGTTTTGATGGTTTCCTAGGCGTTGCCTAGTGTGTTTGTCGCTTTCTAGGCTCGGCCTAGTTTGTTTGTGGTTTTGGGTGTGCTCTCATACCACCCATTTTTTTCTTGAAAGTTATCTTGTATCTTATTGAATTAATATAATATAAGATCTCTTTTCATCAAAAATTTAAATTTTATTCTTGTTTTGTTGCAAAGCATACTTATGACTAAGAAGAAGGCTATAAGAGTTAATGTTATCAAATTTTTTTACCAACCACCGCTTATAAGGGAATTTTAGAAATATTGAAAGAGGGGTGTTATAAAATTACTAAAAGAGGGGATTTTTCGTCTTTGGAGAGTTACTGAGATAGAGTGCACAAAGTTCATGGATAACTAGGATAAAGGGTTTTAACAAAGAATTGAATCTAATGAACACACCCTTGTAATTTTAGCACACACACAAAGAAATATATATAACTAAGTTCTCTTTCCAAAATGTTACTTAGTATTGCAAGGTGGAAGCAAGCCTCGATTTTTAAATTGGTTATATCTGTCATTGTAGAAAGTTCTAAAGGTTAAATCTTGTGGGAATTTCTAACTAGCTCACCCTTTGTGCAAATTTGTGACATGGAAAATTTCATTTGAATGCCAAATTTGCACATATGCTATAATAGAAGAAATAATCGTCAACATGATTACATTGGAAATCTAGTACAATTAAGGTAGGATTATGCTATTGGATTCAACTTACGGTTTAATGACCATTCATGCACATTTTGGGTTTACTTGAGTTATGTATGTTTTAAGCTTATATCAAATAAAATAATTTTATTTTTAAAAAAATCTTCTCTTCATTGGCATTTGTTAGTATTAGCCCACATTTTCACTACTTGCGTAGATCAAATTGTCCCCGATTATGTATAAAAGAAGTCTCAATTCATGAAGTGGTTGAATGGGATATTCAAGGCTCTAATAAAAGAATTTGAGGCATAATGGCATGGAGTGTTTGTAGATGGGATTTGTAATATCCATCCTAACTCTTTTTATTTCAAACTTTAGATAGTTTACCACTCTCACTTCCTCACCAAATTATCTCCATTGAATTATCAATGGTAAAAGGAAGGATTTTATTCCAAAATAAATGTATTAAAAAGAAATGATTAAGCATCTTATTATTTGTGAATTGGAAAATGTGAAGAAACTTGTTTAGTATATTATTGGGTTAGTTTGTAGAAGAATATTGTGTTGAAGTGATTCCTTTGATTTCTCATTATACTTCAAAAGAGGTTTTCCGATTCATATATTTATCATGTTGAAGTCTATTGTTTCAAATCGTGTTTTCAAAATTGGAAGTTAATTGATAATTATTAGGAAATTTTATAGCCTTTGGTGAGGTAATTGCAATATGTATATGAGGAAAGTTCTAGTTTTATTCAAAAATTGGAAATATGACAGATCAACTAGTCTTTTTAGGAATAAACAACAAGAAGACATTATTGAAAAATTCACATCTCGACATTTTTGGTCATTGTGCATATTCATTAAGATTTCTTGATATCATTAACCATGAACATAATAAATGCAAAGTAATCCACATTATTTTGTGTGTAAAGCATTGAAGTCCTAACATTAAATAAAGAAAGTGAGAATAAGAACATATTAATGTCACAATTGGTTTGAGATGGTCTTTAGGGTTAATATGCATGTATAAACCATCAAATGGGAGATTGTAGAGCATTCATAGCTTGAGTACAAACTAATGTTCATGGGGAATTCAATAATCACCTCAAAAACAAAAAAAGAATGAAGCGTGTTATATTACAAGGTATTATTTTTTAGAATATCAACTCTTAATAATTGTATCATACACAAATTAATCTACACCTACTAGCATTTGGTAATTAATATTTGATAGTAATTTCAACCCATATTTCATGTGCAATTAATTTACTATTTCCTACACATGCCTTTCTCAATAAACACTATTGGCCACATATGTCACAATTGTTATTTTCTATTTACTAGTCAAAATCACTTTCTCATAATAAAGGCACAATTTAATACATTTATCCACCATCTCCAATGGACATATTATATTGTGCATCATTCCTAGATGAAGTTGGCCTTGCGGAATAGTTGTTTGGCCTACTTTTTAAAAATCCCTCCACTTCATCTTAAATACACTTAACGGTCACATTTTCAAATCCACAAGTTACCATAGTTGGTCATGTGTCATTAGAATGAGAAAGATTATCATAAAAATAACATATATAAGAACATTAATGTAACACAATAAAAGGAAATCACATCTTTGGACTACCTACGAAATCAAAACAAAGCACCCAATTGCAAAATATGTCTCTCAAGCATATTCATCCAATTCTAGATTTGTACATATCGGTGAATGGTTCATAGTTCATTTCTAAGCTCTGACATACACCAAAGATAATTTTCGAGTGCCGAGGTCCTAATGGGGTATTCATTACTAAAACACATTGCGATATGTGCCTAATACACATTCGTTTAGTGGGGAAGTATGAGGATTTGATGCCTATTTGAATAGTCATATGCATACATGGTAGGGGCCACACAACCCAACTAAGAATAACCTCTTTTTAGGTCCCAAGAAAAAGAGAACAATAAATAATCCATAATCATTTTCACAAGTGTACTTGTGTGAATTCAAAAACAAAAAGAAGCTCAATTAATGAAGAACATAGTACCATAATCCATATCAACTATAGTCGGCAAAGGATGAATTTGACCAAAGTAGACAGAGTAGCTTGAAAGACTTTTCCATGACTCAAGACTTCACCCAAATTATAGAAGCGCACTAGCAAAATTTTAGCACAACTTCATGGAAGTGTGAACATCCCCCTACACATTTCTATAACACAATTAAATAATGCTAGTCTGAAATTGGTGTAATTCTCACTAAACTATAGTTTAACATTCTTAGTTAGCTCCTCTATACTAATACAATTTATTATATTTTTCTCAAAAATACATCAAAATCTGAATGTTTATTGTTACCAATTATAATATGATATTATTTCATTAATACATAATTATTTAATAACCTAATTATATCAACCCTAATTTTGATAATACGTTTTTCCATGAAAGTGTATGCGGAGAAAAAACTACAGTAATGAAAGATACACAAATAATAATGCAAACCTCCATGTAATCCTTCAATGCAAACCTCAGTAAGGTTGTGGAGACTTCATCTGTGGAACCTTGCAAATGGATGTGGGTGCTCTTGAATATTCTCCAAATGTGAGTGCAAATGCTACAAACATAGATACTTTGGAAAGCTTCAGATTGCAAATTGACAGAGTTTATTTGCAAACAATTCAGGAGGATTTGTAAGAGAGTAAGCTTGCAATTTATAGAAGCAAAAGTGGTTGGAAGTTGGTTGAACACGGTTGAATGCACATGCTAAAAATAGCATTGGAGGAAGTTATAGTAGTGTCGGGGCATTTAGGGGTAGTAATGGATTTAATTGCAGAAGTTGCATCCGGGAAGGTGGTTGTATGTGCAATTCAATTGCCCCCACCTTTCTAGGATTCTAGAAGTGTAGTTAACTAGGATGAGGATGTGGAGTACAAGTGGAGTCCAAGTGGAGTCCAAGTGGTTGTTGACTGAAATAGGTGGAATTAAATAACTAAATTTAATTAGTATTTAATTGTGAGGAGATAATTAACCATTTAAATAAATAAATGTTTAATTATATTAGCTAGAAGGTGTTAGGAATTAATTTAATTAATTCCAAGAGAATGGTATAATTAAATTAATTTAATTGTGAGGAGATAATTAACCATTTAAATAATTAAATGTTTAATTATATTAGCTAAGAGGGTGTAGGAATTAATTTAATTAATTCCAAAGGCATGTTAGAATTAAATTATTTAATTCCAATGGGTAGGAATATAGCTTAGGTAATAGAATTAATTTTAATTAATTCTAAAGGGGAATATTTTAATGATGAAATTAATTTAATTAATTCCAAGGGGTGTATCTGCGGCGAGATAGAATTAATTTAATTAATTCTAATTAGATAGAAGTGGGATAGAATATGTATGTATTTTTAGGGTGTCTACATTTTGCCCCTCTTTAAAGTGCTATTGTGAAGTAATAGTGCTTTTAAAGATAGTAGACGCATGTAGATCGGCGAGCGGAAAATTGTGAAGCGTCATGATGCCCCAACAAGAAAAATGGACTTCGTGCAATCAAAGGACTTCGTGCCTCACCCTAGGGTTTTACATTTGGTCAAATCTATTTTTTCACACTTCTTTTAAGGTTTCTCCAAATCTTAATCTATTTTTACCTATACACTATCACCATGACCAAATTTTACATGGACCTTACGATTGTAATGGAAAACACAACCATTACTTGATCCACTCATTATTGATTGTTAATTAATTTTATAGATCCAATATTACTTTTACACGCTTTCCTCCACTACTCATACATGGGTATCATGAACAAATTTTTAGTCAAGACATAGTTTCTTAACAACACATTCAATTTAGTTGATTCTTACCTAGACATCCTTGAGCATCACATGACACCAATCATGGACATATGGAATAAGAGATTCGTTACTCATCTGCTTCACCCTAGTATATACTTCAAATTTCACCCCAATGGTTTTTTTTTTTTAATTTTTAAATGTTGTTTAACCGGAGCTATGAACCAGAGGGTTGATGGGGCCCCACTCTTGCAAACATAGAATGATACGAAAATAAAACACCAACCAAACAAATGAATTACGAAAAGAGAGAAAATGAAAAAACCCGCGACGAAAAAAAAACCACCACAACCAACTACTAAACCAAACCAGCTAATCATCATCCGAGATTTTGATTACTTCCACTTTAACATTTGTTAATGGGGAAGTAGGTCCCACTCAAGCTCCTATGAATTTCCATCCTCTGATATGCTGCCACTAGCATTGGCCATTTTCAGCAGGAGAGAGTAGGCAAGACCAACTTTATCCCGTAAAGAGAGAACACAAGTAGGAACATGACCTAGCGGGGATGTGATCTCCGATAGGTCCAAAGGAGGGAGATGACACGACCTGGAGGTCTCGAGAGATTCATAGAAATAAAACACATGTCTGCGTGAAGAGTGAGAGAGAAGTTCCACTCTGCTAGTTGTTCCACCAATCCTTTCTCAACCCAACCTTTGTTGTTGTAGTGTTATTGAATAGAAACAAAGAAGATAGGTTAAATTTTTCCATCTCTTAGGAATTCATATTTAACAAAAGATAAAAAGCAACCATTTTTCATATATTGAATAGTTGTTCCACCATCCTTTAACAAAAGATAAAAAGCAACCATTTTTTCATAAACATGACACTAATACACACACCATGTTCCTCTTAGGAATTCATATTTAATTAGTGCTTCATTGGGTGATTATTATATTATATTTTTATGGGTTTTATTTGTTTGTTATACCTGATTCTTTTCTTGAGTTACTTCTTGTTTTGACTTCCTATTTAGTAGGAAGTTGGTTTGTTGTTTCTATGGCTATATTATAGCCATTGTAATATTCTTGTGTGTATGTTAAATAGAAAATTGTTTATTTGTCTTGAAAATTTATGCTCGTACCTTCATGTGGCATCGAGCGAGAGATATCCAAGCCGGGGGAAAATTTTAGTGGCGAATTATCGTAACCTCGCGAAAATTGAAGTTTATGGAAATTCGAATTGGCGAATTTTCTGTGATTCGCAGTCGACTTATTCGCGAAAAAATCGACCGACATGTCCCTTGTACTATTCATTTCGCCTATATTTTACACATATATAAGATCTTATGAATGTAATTCACCACCATTTCGAATCATTTCGTGCGCATATTCGCGAAATAAACATAAACAACTAGCACCGTACAACATATGTTGTTAGGTTAGATGGATAATGGGTTAGATGGCCAAGGTTGGACGGATAATGGGTTGGACGACGAGGTTGGACAACTAAGGGGTTGGGTGACTAAGAGTTTGGGCGGAAGAGTTGGACCATTCTGAGGGTTGGACGGCTAAGGAGTTGGATGGGTAAGGGGTTGGGCGACGAGGGATTCGGCGCTAAGGGGTTGGACGGCTAAGGGATTGGACGGCGAGGGTTGGATGGGTAAGGGGTGGAGGGCTAAGGGGGTTGGACAATAGAGTTGGACGGTCAACCCACCCGACCAACCCGCCCGACCAACCTACCCAACCAACCTACCCGTCTAGCCTACCCGGCCAACCTACCTATCCAAATTCTTTACCCACCTACAGCCTACTGCGACCAACCTACCCGACCACCTACCCGGCCAACCTACGACTAACTCCGCCTGACAACCCTACTGTCCCAACCTACTTGGCCACCCCGTCCCGCCCAACTGCCTGCCTCATCCAACTATGCGAAACCTCAAGAAAATTTCTCCATACGAAATCGCCTTTCCTTGAAATGTTTTTTTCAAAAATTCACCAACAATTCGAAAGTCAATTTTTGAGATTTGCCACAAATTCTAAAATAATGTTTCAGAGGGGTTTCTTAAAATGAACCCTGGTCCGAGACTCGAGAGCGTTCCAACACATGTGGGGATTGAACATTTGTGGACAAGTTCTTGTTCATTCAGCGTTTGATCATAGCTCATGTGAAGGTGTCAGCACTTTGGACTGTGTTTTGTTTAGTGTGAACAAAGTGAATCTCCTGATATGCTCCATGCTCAACACGTCTTTTAAGCTCAAACTTTTCATCAAGTTCTAAAGGAATCTAACATCATCAATTTCTAAACTAGCGTTAGGTTTTCCTGCACAACCAAACATATTCACGTTTACACGCATGTCGAAGGTATTCCATCTTGGTACGTGGAAGAGTTTTTCATTGTGAATATAAAATACAATAAAACCAGTGCACCATTATTTTTCTGAGTAGTTGTGGGTCAATTAAAAGTTATTTTAATATGTGGATCGGCCCATGTTTTTAAAAATTCCTAAGTAAGACCAGTATATCATTGACGTAGTTGTGTAGATCTGGCAGATAATTAATGTATGTTGTCGCTCATACAAATCAACACATTGAGAAATCTTCGGAGATTGACAGATTTTATATCTGTCAACAGCCATAAAAACAATTATGAATGTTTCCTATCATGAGAAAGGTTACATATAAGTATTCTACAACGAACTCACCTCTTACGACCCTGCCACCGAGCTCGACTCTCCACTAGTCATTTTAAGTGTCTTTTGATTTATTCGTTAGTTTAGAAGAAATTAATATAGTCAAAACTAAACTAGATCTATAGTTTAGTTAAAGTCATCTTAGTTCGATTGTCTTTAGTGTATCGACCCATATTTAAAAATATAACATGCATATGTGTCATGTTTTTAATGTCAAAGGATAGAGGGCATTAGGATGATCAATGTTGTCATTCTTAGACATTGTTCAGTGTTACTTTGGTCAATATAAATATTTAGTGTTCAAAATCTAAAAGTATCATTGTGTTAAAATTGTGAAAGTGTCATTGTTAGTCCTCAAAATTTTATACGATGTCAATATAGTCAAAAGTATTTTTCTAAATAAGTATAAATGTGGAGTCAAAGTTTTATTGGTTTGATTGTATCATCATTTTGTGTGTCTTTAAATGACATTTTGTAATTCAAAGTGTTTAGTAGAGTCAAAAATTGTAAAAAATAAAAAATTGCCTTATAGACGCATTTTCGGTAAAATCCGACGTCGAATTAAAGGTTGTAAAATTAAGCTCCACGATCACATCCGGATGAGGTAAGCAACGCCATTCACCGGAGGTCGGAGGCAACAAAGGAAGAAGGGTGATCAACACTTCTCGTCAGTCACCAACAACGGTCGCATATAAGCTTAGGTGGCACCTTTTTATATTATTTCGATTGTTTGCTTTGAGTGGAGTGTGTAGAAATAAAACATGGTTTTCATTCCCTATTAAAGATTGAAACAAGGAGAATGTGCATTACGGATGTTGAGAATAGTTGTATAGGAGGGCAAATCGAAATGCAATGATCCTCATCAGCAGAAATTCTTCACTATCGTACTTCTAACATTGATCGAATCGGTGAAAGAGCGTTCACTTTGGAAGTGGCGAGAACTATTAAGTTCACGTATGTAGGTGAATCGGTGGAAGTATGATCATTTGGTATGGGATTCACTGTGGTGAAGTGGATTGGTCGATCCCCAAATGGATCTCTTTACGCTCCATTTGGGTATCTTTCAAATTAATTTTTCGTATGTTATGGCACTTTCCCTAATGCAGATCTGAAAAAATGCGGCTAGTTTGGTATATAAAATTCCCACAATAGCAATCAAACCAAATAAAATCTGACCTGTGCGTATTGGTAGTGTAAAATACATATAAAAGCTGACTTTTCTGAGTTGTCATTAATCTGAAATTTATATCAGAAATCTGCAGATCTAAAGAGGCTGAAACAGTAATATAAATCCATCCACAATATTGAAAACACCTTCCCTTGAGTTGTAAAAATAAATACAACAGATAGCAGCAAGGATCAGACCTTAGAATGACTTCAAAACATCACATAACAGCCACATTGGTAGTGTAAAATACATATAAAATCTGACTTTTCTGAGTTGTCATTAATCTGAAATTTATATCAGAAATCTACAGATCTAAAGAGGCTGAAACAATAATATAAATCCATCTGCAGTATTGAAAATACCTTCTCTTGAGTTGTAAAAATAAATACAACAGATAGCAGCAAGGATCAGACCTTAGAATGACTTCAAAACATCACATAACAGCCACATTTGAGTCGCTCCATTAGAGAAAATTAGTACAGCACTGCTGCAACTCTGGTAATCAACTTTTATTGCAAAAACTCCATAATTACCGTTGAAAAACACTTTGAAATTTTGTGTAAGCTCTATGGAAAATCCAAATAAGCAAAATTCCTCCTAAACTCTAAGAGGGTTTTCGTCCTCTAGAGGCAATATACTAAGGGTTTTTGTCCTTAGAATATTTTTGGTGAAAGCTTCAGGCTTTAACACAATTCAGAATATATCAAATGAATATGGAATGCCTCTCAAGCAAGTCTACTTCTCCTTTTAAAGGAATAAGAGACCCAAAACAACCTTCAAGACCACCAATCAGCTTGTATGATTCTTTCGATGCATTTTCCACCCTCCATTTCTCTTAGGGAGAATACAAAAGGTATTTAATAATTATTTTCTTCTCTCCCAAGGCTGGTCGCTTTTCCCTAGAGGGAATACACAATAGAAATGTTTTATCCTTTCTAAGTTCCCATTTTCCCCTTAAGGCAAGTCGCCATTTTCCCTAGAAAATACAAATTAAATAAGTGCTTTTCTTTTGATGTACTTTTCTAGGTTCTATTTTAATGTTAAGTTTATTAATTTATTATATGTGCTATTATATTGTAATTTTTTGCACAATATAATAAAATTAATAAAACTTAAGTCACCCTTATATTTTTCCTTTGGCCGTCGGGTTGACAAAATAGGCCAAAGGTCTTCGATTGGAAAAGGGGACATTACAGTCCTCCCTTCCCGAGATTGCTTGCCCTCAAGCAATTCTGATCTTGTTTTGTCCAAGTGTCATGCACAAGAGACAAAACATGCTGAAATGTTCTACCAACCTGGCCCCTGTTCCTGTCAAGTGAGCTATAACTTGCCACCATATTCCCTCAACAAGTTGCTCATATATTTGGACCAATGGTTCAACAAACTCCAAAATGAAGACTTCATCTTCTACCATATCATGCATCCTATGATGAAAATAGATTGGACTAGGCAGCAATAAATAAGAACCATTATTATGTTTATCATACCTTGGAGTATCGCCAACATCCACGTCAATCTTGGACTTCACAATGGCTTGACTTTGTTGCACCAATTCCCCTTCATTCTTGTCTGGAATGGGATGAATATTGTTGTGAACCAGCTGCTGCGATAAATGAGACGGCATATCTTCTTCCACGCATTCATCAATCCTTTTGTCCCTTGCTATGTTGATGAGATTGATCTTTTCTTTGACTCCTTGAAGATGTTGTCTTGCATTGGCAGCCACTAATCTAGCCTCTTTGGCTTTTTGTGACCACATATCACACAAAAGTTGTGTCTTTGTCACATCCTCCCAAGTCTGATATAAAAAATCAGAGTTCTTATGACTTGAATTCATCACACAAAACCCATTTTTAACACCCAATTCTTGGATGCCACCTATGGAAGACCCCATGGCATTGTCATCCTCATGTAAAATGAGCATCCTCTCATGATGGGGTAAAGAAACATGACTGTTGTCATAAAAATCAGAATACCTATCATACTCTTTTGCCATGTCTTCAAGCTTCACAAGTGCATCTTCCGTGGAATTTTCATATCGAGCACATGTACTTTGAATGCCAACACTTGTAGATTCTTCTTCATTCTTTTCTCCATGTGTAAGGGCTGCCATCTCATGAGAGTAGGGAGATAAATTAATGCTGTCCCAAATCAGACTCTTGGGATCCTCCTTCACACTTTCATTGCAAGCATCAACCTCTTCCCTTTTTAAATCATAGGCCTTTGTTGTAGAAATATCCATGGTTTTCATTTATAAAGATTGAAGATTTTTATCCATGTGTAGATGATATGACCAAATTGAAATCAGCACTATCAAACTCATCATATAAATTTTCATACCTCTTTGAACATTTGAAGACACCAAAGAGCCATCCTAAGTGAAGCAGTATTAAGTTCACGTATGTAGGTGAATCGGTGGAATATGTATGATCATTTGGTATGGGATTCACTGTGGTCCAGTGGATTGGTCAACCATTTAAAAGCTCCATGGTGTGATATTCCTTCCTTACTGCCTAAAAGTCTTGTAGGCATACAATACTTGGGTGCATGTGTTTTCCATGTAGTTCATGAAAGGAAAATTCTCCTTAACATCTTGAGGAAGAATGTTATACTCCTCAAATATGCTAATTTTGTTTTGTTATACCCGCTTCCTTGTCTTGAGGTGTTAGAACTTTGTAAATAGAAAATGATGATGATGATCTAGGCCTCCGATCTTGTCGACCCTCAGCAACTGTCTCTTCTACCTCTTGACCTATCCACATTCATTCTCTATATTGTGCAAATGTGTCCGTATCATCTGTGATGGGTGGTAATCATAGTCCTAAGAAGATCTCTATCCATATTCCATGGAAAGTATCTTTCAAATTAATTTTTCATGTGTATGGCACTTTCCATAATGCAGATCTCTAAAAATGCTCTAGTGGCTACATCAAATTCCCAAAAAAAACCCTCAAACCAAATGGGAGGAACATTGCTATTGATACCACCGTAAAGATCCCCAAATAAAAGGATCTCTTTACGATCCATTAATCTGAGTTTTAAATCAAACAGAACAACAAATACATATTTTTCGTATGTTATGGCACTTTCCCTAATGCAGATCTAAAAAACCTGCCTAGTTTGGTATATAAAATTCCCACATACAAAGCAATCAAACCAAATAAAAAACATCACATGACAACCACGTATTGGTAGTGTAAAATACATATAAAATCTGACTTTTCTGAGTTGTCATTAATCTGAAATTTATATCAGAAATCTGCAGATCTAAAGAGGCTGAAACAGTAATATAAATCCATCCACAGTATTGAAAATACCTTCTCCTGAGTTGTAAAAATAAATACAACAGATAGCAGCAAGGATCAGACCTTAGAATGACTTCAAAACATCACATAACAGCCACATTTGAGTCGCTCCATTAGAGAAAATTAGTACAACTCTACTGAACTCGTAATCAACTTTTTATTGCAAAAACTCCATAATTACCGCTGAAAAACACTGAAATTCTGTGTAAGCTCTATGGAAAATCCAGTGCAGAAATTCCTCCTAAACTCTAAGAGGGTTTTCGTCCTCTAGAGGCAATATACTAAGGGTTTTGTCCTTAGAATATTTTTGGTGAAAGCTTCGAGCTTTACACAATTTAGAATATATCAAATGAATATGGAATGCCTCTCAAGCAAGTCTACTTCTCCTTTTAAAGGAATAAGAGACCCAAAACAACCTTCAAGACCACCAATCAGCTTGTATGATTCTTTCGATGCATTTTCCACCCTCCATTTCTCTTAGGAGAATACAAAAGGTATTTAATAATTATTTTCTTCTCTCCCAAGGCTGGTCGCTTTTCCCTAGAGGGAATACACAATAGAAATGTTTTATCCTTTCTAAGTTCCCATTTTCCCCTTAAAGCAAGTCGCCATTTTCCTAGAAAATACAAATTAAATAAGTGCTTTTCTTTTGATGTACTTTTCTAGGTTCTATTTTAATGTTAAGTTTATTAATTTATTATATGTTCTATTATATTGTAATTTTTGCACAATATAATAAAATTAATAAAACTTAAGTCACCCTTATATTTTTCCTTTGGCCGTCGGGTTGACAAAATAGGCCAAAGGTCTTCGATTGGAAAAGGGGACATTACAGTCCTCCCTTCCCGAGATTGCTTGCCCTCAAGCAATTCTGATCTTGTTTTGTCCAAGTGTCATGCACAAGAGACAAAACATGCTGAAATGTTCTACCAGCCTGGCCCCCTGTTCTGTCAAGTGAGCTATAACTTGCCACCATATTCCCTCAACAAGTTGCTCATATATTTGGACCAATGGTTCAACAAACTCCAAAATGAAGACTTCATCTTCTACCATATCATGCATCCTATGATGAAAATAGATTGGACTAGGCAGCAATAAATAAGAACCATTATTATGTTTATCATACCTTGGAGTATCACCAACATCCACGTCAATCTTGGACTTCACAATGGCTTGACTTTGTTGCACCAATTCCCCTTCATTCTTGTCTAGAATGGGATGAATATTGTTGTGAACCAACTGCTGCGATAAATGAGACAGCATATCTTCTTCCACGCATTCATCAATCCTTTTGTTCCTTGCTATGTTGATGAGATTGATCTTTTCTTTGACTCCTTGAAGATGTTGTCTTGCATTGGCAGCCACTAATCTAGCCTCTTTGGCTTTTTGTGACCACATATCACACAAAAGTTGTGTCTTTGTCACATCCTCCCAAGTCTGATATAAAAAATCAGAGTTCTTATGACTTGAATTCATCACACAAAACCCATTTTTAACACCCAATTCTTGGATGCCACCTATGGAAGACCCCATGGCATTGTCATCCTCATGTAAAATGAGCATCCTCTCATGATGGGGTAAAGAAACATGACTGCTGTCATAAAAATCAGAATACCTATCATACTCTTTTGCCATGTCTTCAAGCTTCACAAGTGCATCTTCCGTGGAATTTTCATATCCAGCACATGTACTTTGAATGCCAACACTTGTAGATTCTTCTTCATTCTTTTCTCCATGTGTAAGGGCTGCCATCTCATGAGAGTAGGGAGATAAATTAATGCTGTCCCAAATCAGACTCTTGGGATCCTCCTTCACGCTTTCATTGCAAGCATCAACCTCTTCCCAAATCATAGGCCTTTGTTCAGAACATCCATGGCTGTTATAATCAGATTTTTCTCCATGTGTAGATGATATGACCAAATTCAAATCAGCACTATCAAACTCATCATATAAATTTTTGCATACCTCTTTGGAATTTGAAGACACCAAAGCCCTCTTGTGAAGAGTTGTATCATCCATATGTGAAGTCTTTCTATTCCTTCCACGTATCAACCATTTAGAAGCTATGGTGTGATATTCCTTCCTTGCCTGCTCAGTCTTGTAGCCAATACTTGGGTGCATGTCCATGTAGTTCATGAAAGGAAAATTCTCCTTAACATCTTGAGGAAGAATGTTATACTCCTCAAATATGCTAATCACTTCTGCTTCCTTGTCTTGAGGTGTTAGAACTTTGTGAATAGAAAATGATGATGATGATCTAGGCCTCCGATCTTGTCTGACCCTCAAACTGTCTCTTCTACCTCTTGACCTATCCACATTCATTCTCTGCATAATCTGTTGCATGGTCCGTATCATCTGCTGATGGGTGGTAATCATAGTCCTAAGAAGATCGCTATCCATATTCCATGGAAAGCTTTTCTGTCTAACTTCCATGATTCAGCTCTATCACCAACTCTCGTGGCTACATCAAATCAAAAAACCCTCCAGGTGGGAGGAACATTGCTCTGATACCACTGAAAGATCCCCAAATGGATCTCTTTACGCTCCAATGAGTTTTAAATCAAACAAAACAACAAATACAGATTTTTCGTATGTTATGGCACTTTCCCTAATGCAGATCTGAAAAAATGCGGCTAGTTTGGTATATAAAATTCCCACAACAGCAATCAAACCAAATAAAATCTGACCTGTGCGTATTGGCAGCGTAAAATACATATAAAATCTGACTTTTCTGAGTTGTCATTAATCTGAAATTTATATCAAAATCTGAAATAAAGAGGTTATAAATCCATCCACGATTGAAAATACCTTCCCTTGAGTTGTAAAAATAAATACAACGAGAGAGCAGAAGGATCGACCTTAGAATGACTTAAAAAAATCCATCCACACCCACATTGGTAGAAAATACATACCTTTTACTCATTAATCCGAAATTTATATCGTCTGCAGATCTAAAGAGGCTGAAACAGTAATATAAATCCATCCACAATATTGAAAATACCTTCTCCTGAGTTGTAAAAATAAATACAACAGATAGCAGCAAGGATCAGACCTTAGAATGACTTCAAAACATCACATAACAGCCACATTTGAGTCGCTCCATTAGAGAAAATCAGTACAACACTGCTGCAACTCTGGTAATCAACTTTTTATTGCAAAACTCCATAATTACCGTGAAAAACACCTAAATTTTGTGTAAGCTCTATGGAAAATCCAAAGTGCAAAATTCCTCCTAAACTCTAAGAGGGTTTTCGTCCTCTAGAGGCAATATACTAAGGGTTTTCGTCCTTAGAATATTTTTGGTGAAAGCTTCAGGCTTCAACACAATTTAGAATATATCAAATGAATATGGAATGCCTCTCAAGCAAGTCTACTTCTCCTTTTAAAGGAAGAAGAGACCCAAAACAACCTTCAAGACCACCAATCAGCTTGTATGATTCTTTCGATGCATTTTCCACCCTCCATTTCTCTTAGGGAGAATACAAAAGGTATTTAATAATTATTTTCTTCTCTCCCAAGGCTGGTCGCTTTTCCTAGAGGGAATACACAATAGAAATGTTTTATCCTTTCTAAGTTCCCATTTTCCCTTAAGGCAAGTCGCCATTTTCCCTAGAAAATACAAATTAAATAAGTGCTTTTCTTTTGATGTACTTTTCTAGGTTCTATTTTAATGTTAAGTTTATTAATTTATTATATGTGCTTTTATATTGTAATTTTTACACAATATAATAAAATTAATAAAACTTAAGTCACCCTTATATTTACCTTGATTACAAAAATTAATTGACCAAATTTACAGAGGGTCATCTCCCCACTATCAAATAGATCATTACACACAAAAACAACCAACCAAGCCTAAGAATCATATGTTCATCACCATATCCATTAAATCACATTGAGAGACTTTTCTCACACATGGTGAAAATAGCTATAGAAAATATATTATCGAAAGGTAACACAAACTATAATATATTTTGTTTTATGGTCCACACACTATGACTAAAGGGTTAAGATGGATACATTGGAGCACAATTATGCTTTGGAAACTAAATCCCCAATGTAATCATAATAGTCATGATTACTCCTTTGGAATACATAATTATTCTAACAAAAAAATGGCTAGAACATTACACATTTATCTAGTAGACTATAATAAAAACACATCTTGTTCCTCACCAAAGATATACATGAAATTATGACCAATGCTAGTTATATAATCCCTAGCATGGAATTTGACCCAAAACTTGACAATATGATAAGTGAAAAGGAGATCAATATTGGTATAGATCCCTCATATGGACATATGTTGGCCCCTTCCCATAGTACACATACCTATCTTAAAAATATCATAATTAGTACATGCATGTGTTATAACTCTCCTATCGATTGATTCAAACATTATCCACTAGTTCTTAAGTAAGGCATGACTCGCTAATTGAACACACTTTATTCTTGGTCCGACATGATTGTTGAGGGAACAATTTACCTAGGATGCCACCATTACCCAATGATGTAGGTGTTATTCCAAAATACCCTCGGGTGATTTTGGCATTAACGAGGTTCACTTTTGGGACTTAGTAAAATTTTGGAAAAATTCCATGAAATATTGTGTTAGTCTACCATGGACTTCCTAACCTAGTGTTATCTCAGGTTCTTCTAACCTATGGAACAAAGGAAGCGGATCAAAGAAAAATGGAAGAGTTGATGGAAAACAAGGTTTGCAATCATCAAATGAAAAATATAATACATGGGTTTTTCTCCCCTCTTGTCGCAATGAAAAATGCAAGACTCTTACCATGGAAAAGTGGTTAAGTACGAATTTTGGGGAATCAAGTTAGAAAGATGTTGAACACTATGGTAGTTTTCCACGGGATTTGAAAATATTTTAGTGTTTATCGGACTTGTCAAATCCATAGAAAGAATATTTTCACTCCTCGGTCTTTAAAGCCATGCAATGAGTGTTTCAATGTAGCATGGGTTTGGAAAAATTCAAACCCTCTCGTGAGGTTGGCAAGAAAAGGGTAAACATCACATGTTAAAGGCCGTGATTGCTTAGTGAACCCACCAAAGACATGAAATTCAACCCAACAAATGAAAATTCCGTTAAACACATAGCAAAGCGTGGAATGTTTAAAAACATTTGAATATTCAAAAGTGACGTGAAACAAAGGAGAAATAACATAGGAGCCATGTAACAAGTGATAGAGGTTTTTGGCCCATATCTTTCAAAGCAATCAAACAAATAGGGAAATTTTGATCTTATTGGAAATGTCCCCTCATCGCCTTTATTATGAGATCATGAATTTTAGAATTTGATGCAATTCTAGACTCCAATTATATGAACATGAGTTTTAGGTAAAAATGATGGTTTTAGACATGAAAATTTGTCAATTCACTCTTCAACCACCAAATTAATGAGGAATTGCACTTCTTTCTTCATCTACAGGTTGAGTAATGTGTAGGGATTGATTCTATAAAATTTGAATTTTATTATGAATCTAAGAGTACATCAATACAATAAATGGAAGGTACTAAAATAGAAATGTTAAGTAATATTATTTTGTAAATAAAATGAAACAAAATGAAAGAAGAAAGGTACTTACTTGATTTGGACTTACCTCACAGTAATATGGGACCGAACAGAGTGATGAAATGGCGAGAACAAAGTATCACAATGAACCTCGAAGGTAAAAGAAAACGCAGATTTGTCCAAACTATGGCACCTCGGGAAGGATAAGGGCACATGGGGCACTCTGGTATGAAATTTGGGCACCCTTGTTTACGGAATGGTTTGGAATATGAATCTGTATGGTCAATAAATCTTCATGATACTTTGCCTTTGGTCAAGTGATTGTCACACTTGGTTCACTAGTGTTGTTGTCAACCTTTAATGAATAATCACCTACAAAACCCCATATAAAAGCATCAAAGCCTTAAAAAATAAATATGCAAATGAATGGTTTGGACTATCCTCAATACCAAATAGATGGACTTATAACTAAGCACTACACTACATCTCAGACCCAATGTAGTTCTATGTGATTGTGTGTGCAATGATGTGCCTAGGGTTTCCTAGCGCCAATAACGCCATTAGTGAGCAATAGCTAGATATAATATAAAATGGTGGATGGAATAGAATAAAATCCCCTTCTTATGCAGTCGTATGCAGAATAGTTCCCAAATATAGTCCCTTGCTCTATGTAGATAGCTATCCCTTAGTATAAATAGTCTGCGCATAAGATAGTATGTATGTTGTGTTTATATAGGGATCTCTTCCTCAAATTTTGAAACTAATGACCTGACATGGCGATTAGTACCTAGGGAGATGAGAGGGAAAACCATAAAGACCAAACTCGAATGTCTCAATTAAAACCAAGTGTGACGAGGACCAGGGTGCCCTGGTGCCCTAGTCAAAGGCTAGAGACATCAACTGAGTGAACCATGATAGATAGGAGCCCCTAAAACTTGATTTAAACTGTATGCGAGTGAGTGACGAATATGTAAGACAAATAACAACAAAGACCAACAAGATTGACGTCTGAACTACAAGATGGATTATTAGTGAATACTTTTTCTTACGTAAGATCCATATATAAAACAACATACTTGGCGGTATAATAATAGTAGTAAGTGCATGATTTTGTGACTACATTTGGCCCCACTTTATGTTGGTGAGTGAAGGCTCGGTAACATAAAGTAGTTAGAGATGCATACCTGAGAAAAATATGGAGAGGCCTATGCTCTAGAAGAAGCATGTGATGTGGTAGGAGAGCATGCCGAATGAGACTATATAGCATGACAAACCATGGATCAACGTGTTGATCCATGGAATGTAGTGAGTGATGTAAGACCATGATGAAGTGAACTAAACAAGAGTGATGGTTGTAATGTATAATGATTGATGATTTCAAATATTGTATGATGACAATATGATGGGGTAGCAATTGATCAATTCCGAACATGATTGCATGTGTATGAAAAATCGAAGATACGGGCATCCTGTGAGCCGGAGGAAAAGTGTACGGAAAAAGGTGCGTTATTCTCCAACCTTTAACTGCATCCTCAAGATCTAGCTGCAGCTTGTAAACTAACTTAGATCAAATTTTCGGTGGTTTGGGATCCAAAATTTTGATCAAACATGTTGGCCCATATAGGAGTAGTATAGGAAAGGAAATGATGCCTCATTACCCCCACTCCAAGGGTGTCACCGTAATGTGAGATGGCTTCCGTGTTAGATCATTTGGAAGCAAATGCACAATATATGATGGCTTCCAAGTTAGGTCTTCTATAAGCAACACAAAATGTGGAATAACTTCATAGGTTAGGTCATCTGGGAAAATAACAATGTAACTTGGGCAAGCTAGGTCATCTAGAAGGTTGAATATGTTATATAATATAGATTGAATGGTGTGATTTTTTATTGTTAGAGGTTTGAACGTGTTCGATTGGTTCATTAACTCATGTAGAAATTTTACGCTTATTGCCCCCCAGGTTAGGTCATTAGGGGGAATCGATAGAAAATGATGAAATGTTGCATGGTGTATTAGTAAATATTCAAAAATGATGAATTAGAGGTGTTGAATGATCACATAGTGGTGTAAGGGGAATTATAGGATGAACCCAATTGTATGCCCCTCTTTCGGCGAAAGGGGAAGTGATAAGGAGAATAAAATCTGAGCCAAAAGAAATCCCAATAATAGATATTGTGAAAATATTTGCAGATCAAGAGAAAGAAAACGTTGAGGAGAAATAACATATTTTTCATGTGTATGATACGATGGTAGGAGAAATTATAAAGATAATTCCACAAACATGATAGAAATCAGAGTAAAAATACTCAAGATATTGGAAAAATCGTGCAACATGTATTAGTTGAGTAGTGAATGCAAAGTATGATCGTAGTAGAGTGAATAATGAAAAGTGACTATAAATAGTAAAGTGAAAAAGTGGTTAGTAAACTCATTTGTATTTTTCGCGAGTGTGAGAGTGAGCTCTAATTGTGTAAGGATTTGCAAGTTAGAGCAACATGACCTAGCCATTTCAATATGGTAGCATGATCGTCGTGGCATCACATACAACAACGGAGTTGGTAAGTGTGAATTTTTTCAAAAATTCGTGTGTAGTGGTCATTTTTAGTGAATGCTTACAAATTTTTGGATTTTGTTTTTCTTAGTGTTTTAGACTGGAAAAGAGCGGTGAAGGCTCTAGTGGCCTTCGAGGATAGGAGCGGCCAGACCACGGTGCACTGTGTCCTACTCGTGGGTGCCCAGGTCCCGATTTTGAGTGCCCAGTCCCAAAAAGTGTGCATTCAATCCAGAGTGGTGGAAATATTGTGTAGCAATGGTGTAAATGTGTTTTCCTATGTAGTGTTCTAACACGTTATTTGTTGTTGTTTGGTATTGTGCAGAAGGATATCCATTTGAGGGAGCTCAACGGTGGTCAACATTTGAGTACTTTTCTCGGTTGGGCTTGTCAGATGATGATTGGGAGGTTATGGACCATGTTAGCCTGCGGCACATAACAAGGATGGGGATGTGCCCCATAATATGCCTATGTTGACAAATTTTTGTGAGAGATGGTGTGTGGATACTTGTATGTTTTGGCTACCTACAGGTGAGATGATAGTCACACTAGAGGATGTATATCGCATACTGTGATTACGATTGTTGGTGAGAGGGTACATGTCATGGCTGTGGAGAACATGGAGAGAAAAATGTGCATTGCTAGGTAATATTTTGTGGGGACTCGAGTGTTTGTCAAGGCCTAAATTAGCTTGGATGTGATTTTGATGTCAGGGGTTCCACACTTGCAGAAGTTTATAGTCGTTATTATTATGTCATCTATCGTAAAGGATAGAGGTGGTGTGGGCATCTTATATAAGATGCACGATATTTTCCAGTGGATAGAGGAGGATGGTACTAGGTATGCCTGGGCACGATGTGTGTTGGCCCACTTGTATAGAGATATTTATAGATTTACATGGTAGGAGCATGGAGGTGGGATCAAAGTGACTAATTTATTGCATGTATGGGCCTATGAGCATATAGCAATATTGAGGCCAATTAGTGGTCCACAAGCAGAGTGGGCTAGGCTAAACATATTTTTGGG
Source organism: Taxus wallichiana var. yunnanensis (assembly GCA_018340775.1). Taxonomy (NCBI): domain Eukaryota; kingdom Viridiplantae; phylum Streptophyta; class Pinopsida; order Cupressales; family Taxaceae; genus Taxus; species Taxus wallichiana. The sequence continues at coordinate 114,851,353 of CM031240.1, forward strand.
AGATGGGTTATAATATGTGGGTGGAAGATGAATACTGACACCTATAGATCCCTGATAGATCGGATGGGACCAGAGGTAGTGATATAGAGGCCATACCGAGATTATGGAGGATGGCCAAAGGAAGCGGTAGTAGGGTTATGATCCATATGGAGGACTATGTGGTTAGAGGATCGATTCCTAAGTGTGACTAATTTGTTTCGGTGGAGCGGATATCGTGATAGTTTGGTATGGCTTGGGATGTGCCCCTAGAGCCATGTGTTTGGGTTAGGGCTATTAGAGAACCGAGGAGGGCCATAGCTAGACCAGGGCCCACATGAGAGAAACTAGTACCTCTCGGGCCCAACGAGGCAGATCTTTGTCATAGAGCCAATTGACGCATATGATGTGGGGGTGTACAGAGGCATATTGTGCATGGTGGACAACACATCGATGGGTGTTTTTGTTTCCATTGTTTATGGATGTGGTGGGATTACCATAGGGAGGAGTAGTGGAGGGGCAAGCACATGCCCCTAACAATGTAGTGGCGGTGATAGTAGAACGTGAGTATCTATATAATCACGTTCTATGATTGGTTACTTGCTTATAAGATGGTTATGGTTGTCTAATGTGTTTTGATATTGGTTGTAGGTGACACATATTGGAGCTTGAATGTGGACACATCTATCCGCACATTGACGCGGAATGTGCCGACCGACATACTTGCGGATATAGGGATGTTAATGCGTGTGGACGATATTTCGGTTGAGCATGCCCCTTTTTTTGAGCTGGTGGCCATAGAAACAGTGATGTGTCTTTGTCTTCTTGAGCATTATATAGTCGGTTGTGAAGCATTCTATGATAATACACTATTATGTGTAGGCAGTGAAGAGGTATCGAGGTGTAATTAGTGGCGTAGAGTTAGTGGCGAGGCTTCTAGTTCTAGAGCACTTGTAATACCAGATAGTGATAATGATGATGAGATATTATTTGTATTGATGTATTCGATGTAGGGGAGTTTCCCCCGTTATGAGATGTTTAGTAACTTTGATTGTGATCGATATATATAGACGGATTTATTGGCATATGACGATTATGTTCTCTATGTATATAAATTTGATGATGTATGATTTATGTGATTGATGTTACTTATATATGACTCTTGATGTGTTTGGATATCATTTGTATTTGTTGAATTAATTTGTAATGCATAATTTTCAAGTAATGTTTAATGTGTAATGTGATAATGATATAGTGTAGATGATAATAGATGATGTATGTAATATGAAATTTTGATGAATGATCAATTTTGAGTAAAAGTATGATATAGGTGTTATAGTATAATGAAGTGTATGTTAGTAAGATGAAGATGGGGGGATAAGATTAGTGATTCCCCTAGCATATATATGATGAGGTTCATTTAGATAAGACCCCTCAATAGTCAAGAATGAACCATGTAATGCAAGAGTGCGTCATCGGAAATGATTCAATAAAATTCTCTAGATGAATCGATAGAGCACGTGAAGAGAGGTTCTTATTGTAATATATCCCTCAATAGTCATGTAAGAACTATAAGAACATGAGTGCATCATTGAGGGGTGAGGTGATAATAATCACCTACTAAAGATCGAGGTGGCACGAAGCAGTGGAAGCATGTGGGATGGAAGTAGCATGAGCGTACAAGCCAAACTAAATGTCATATGGAGCAGTGGTGGGAGGTGTGAATGCCAAGAGCTATGGAAGCCAATGTGAAGTAGTAGCATGATGCAATGGATGCGATGAATGATATGGATGGTATGGTGTAGCGATGGATGGATGTGATGGAGAGCGCACATGAGTGACGACCTATGGTGATGGACGAACAATGACCTTAGCACTAGAAGGAGGAGATAACTCAACCGGAGCAGTGGTTTTGGATGAGTTAGAGGAGATATATACCACTCATGTGTGAGCGAGAGCCAAAGGATATAATGTCATGATCCTCTAATAGTTGCGTAATTAATCATGAAGGGAAAATCAATAATTATCCCTATGGCCATTGATACAGTGATAATTACAATATGGTTAATCAAACTGACATTTTAAATGATGTTGTGGATGATGTTGGTTAGAAGGTAAGTGAATTAATTATTCATTAATCAAAACATGTAGCACATCATGTGGTCGAGCATGATGAGATAAATGCAATGGATCATGTAAAACATGTGTAGAAGATTGAGGTGTGGCCTTGCCACATATTAGGAGAAGAAATTCACTTTTGTGATGTAGTAGGTGAGCTTGCTTGCGAGGAGGAGATGGAGATCATGTAGGACGCTCAATTGATGGTAATGGAGAAGAAATAGATGATGTAGCAGTGGTAACTATAGGTGGAGGATATATAACATGTGTGGCAATGAGGTCTTGTTCTAGATCAATAACTCTATAACATAAAAGTGTGAATGATTCACATGTGTCATATTATAACCATTATTTCAAGTGTCACGGAATCAAACCATGAAAAAAGATAAATTGCTTCTCTAACGATAGGTTAAAAGTCTAATTGGTGCATACAAGCATTAAATCATAATATGTAATCCATGATAGGTTTTTTTTTCCCTGATGTAAAGTAGGTAAATGATCATAAGTAACTCTAGGGCCATTGTTGATGATAAAGTGACGGAGAAAAGCTTCTTCCATCTCATGATAAGTGCTAATAAATCCAAATGGTAGATGAGTATACCATTGCAAAGCGTCATTGATAAAACTATGGAGAAAGGCTTTGATTAATAATTGATCATTAAAATATGAATCCATATCCATACGTAAATAAGGGTTTCTATTACTATTAAAACATGAAAAGGTAGGCATGATAAAATCCTTAGGAAATGTTGAGTTATGAATATTTTTAGGAATAGGGTTGTCATGCAATGAATTGTTATCAATGGAAGCATAATAAGATTTTTTCTAATGTGATTGATTGAACCTAAGATTGTAAGTGACCCACAACATGCATGAGAGACAAGATATCCTATGAAGAAATAGTAGAGGATGGCAATAATGTGTTAAGTGGTTGTAATTTTCCATTGTGAGTAATCATAGGGATGTCGAGAGGAGATGTAGGAGAAGCCAATGCTAAAGGCACACTAAGTGTAGGTTCCAAAGAATCAATAGGTGATGAAGGACATGGAACATCCATAGAAGTGGTAGGACTAGCATCGACAACATCCCTAGGAGATGGAGTGTCTGATGGAGATGCAACAATAAGAGGAGATGAACTAATATATGGAGATGGAATGATATGATAGGATGAACTAATAGATTGAGGTGAGTCATGCATAGTGTTAGATAAAACCTTAGAACAAGATGACAATGGAGTAGGATATTCACACTCAAAAATAGGTAAAGCAATATAATCATGACTATCAATTGTTTCGTCAAAATCAGAAAGAGACTCAGATATGAAAATGTCATTAATTGGATCATCAACATAGTGTGAATGAACATGTGGACAAGTAGGTGATGGATCATGAGAAACATTATCAGAAATAGAAGAAGCATGAGATGTAGATATAGTAGTGGTCTTACTAGGAGGAGAGTTAGTATGCATAGATGTACCATTGTCAAGACCAAGCATGAAATTAATAAGAGAATCATCTATAATTTCCTTGGAAATGTCAGAAGGAGGGTCATGGCTAACTGTATAACATGGTGTACAATGAGTGAAGCTCATTGAATCAAAAACAATGCCAATGGTAGAATTTTCAAAGCTAGTAGGCACATGGCATTCGTGGGCTAAGAGTTGTTGAATATGATTTGGCATAGTAACATCACGATAAAGGGAAGTGAGTTTGGAAATGGTGGCCTCATCATAAATAGGATTAATACTCACATGAGGCATGATGAATTGAGAAGGAGAGGAGCTATCCTTAGCCATTTAGGGTTTTTGTGGATCATAGGGAAAAATGTTCTAATCTACGGGTTCACCAAAATGATTCTATAAAATTTGAATTTTATTATGAATCTAATAGTACAACAATACAATAAATGGAATGTACTAAAATATAAATTCTAAGTAATATTATTTTTTAATTAAAATGAAACAAAATGAAAGGGGAAAGTTACTTACCTGATTTGGACTTACCTCGCAATAATTTGGGACCAAACAGAGTGATGAAATGGCGAGAAAAGAGTATTGCAGATGAACCTCATAAGCTAGAAAGCGAAGGGCATATATGGCCAAACTAGGGCACTTGGGGAAGGATAAGGGTTCCCGGGGTGCTCTGGTCTAAAATTTGGGTTCCCTGGTCTATGGAAGGGCTCATAATTAGAATCCCGGTATGATCAATAAATATTCGTGATACTTCACCTTTGGTCGGGTGATTTTCACACTTGGTTTGCTAGTGTCGATGTCAACCTCAAATGAATAATCACCTACAAAACCACATACAAAAGCATCAAAACCTTAAAAAAGAAAGATGCAAATGAATGGGTTAGACTGTCCTCAGCTACCAAATGGATGGACTTATGATTGAGCATTGCACTACATCTCAGACCCGATGTAGTTCTATGTGATTGTGTGTGCAATGAATGTGTTCTTAGGGTTCCCTAGCACCAATGATGCCAAAGTAGTGGACAATAGCTAGATAAAATGCAAAATGGTGGATGAAATAGAATAAAATCCCCTTTTTATGTAGTGTGTATGCATAATAGTGCCCAAATGTAGTCCCTTGCTCTATGTAGATAACTATCCCTTAGTAAAAATAATGCATAAGATAGTATGTATGTTGTATTTTTATAGGGATATCTTGCTCAAATTTCGACACTAACGACTTGACATACTGACTAGTACCTAGGGATATGAGAGGGAAAACCATAAAGACCGAATTCAAATGTCTAAATTAAAACCAAGTGTGATGGGGACTAGGGCACCTAGAAATCAGGACCATGGCACCCTAAGCACCCTAATCCCTATCTAGGCACCCTAGTGAAAGACTAGAGATGAAAAATAAGTGAACCATGACAGGTAGGAGCCCCTAAAACTTGATCTGAACTGTATGCGAGTGAGTGACGAATATGTAAGAAAAATAACAACAAAAACTAATAAGACTGATGACTAGACTACGAGATGGGTCATTAGTGAATACTTTTCTTACGCAAGATCCATATATAAAACAACATACTTGGCGGTATAATAATAGTAGTAAGTACGTGATTTTGTGACTATAGGGATGGCTCAACTTGGAACCCATATGCTTTGCAGGTGGATTAATGAGTCTTGGTCAGTGGTTAGCGAGGTACGTCGTGTTATTCCTCTTTCTCTCATTCTTGTATAAGTGTTAAGTGTTTAACACATAAAAGGGTTCTTTTTCTATTTTTGGGATCTCTACCTTAGAGTTTCACCATTATTTTCCTTCAATATTTTGTAATCTACATTTTTATATGAGACATCAAGACTTTGTTGTGTAATCATGATGAAAACTTACAAATACAAATGTTTGTGGTTGTTATTTCCTTCTAATTTTTTGAGTTTGATATGAATTTTTTCCCCTTCCATTCTACATTAGTTGTATTCATTTTTATGATCTTTAGCATTTTTGTTTCAAAAATCTCATAAACCGTAATTATCTTTTGTCTTTCAGCGATTTGAACCCTCTTTTAACTTTGGTGCATAATCTCTTTCTTCATTTTATTAATTTTCTCACACTTTTTCTCACCTAGTGCCTTTAGATTTTAGCTTAGGTTTAGTTTAGTTGTAGCTTCGGGTTATATGCTAGTTTTTAGTAGGATAGAAGAGAAAGAACCGCCCTTCTTTAGAGATTTGTCTCACCTACAATGTCCCATACTTGGAGAAAAATCCATGTTACACAAGAGTCATGATGTTCTTATTAACATAAGAAGAGGGTGTTAAATTTTTGTGATAACATTTTTGGCACGCCCGATGGGACACTTCAAATCAGTTTTTTGTGTTATTTCTCAAGTGTTCCATTGTTCTACATTTCCATTTTGCTAAGTTTGATGCATTCTTGGAAAATGTTCATCCTTTTGAGGTAGTTTCTTTAGCACATCTGGTGAATCCACTAGTCCAACCAACCCATTTTCACAACCAAAAGACCATTTCCTTTCCATCATTCCATTTCTTTTTCCCATGAATTTATGTAATCGTGACTTCATTCCCTCAATGGAATTCTCATTTACAACAACAATATCATTCCAATCCACCTCCAACCTTCCTCAAAACCCATCTTTAGACTATTTCAACACACCTCCAATTTAGGTTTTTGAACAAAATCATATTGACCATGCATATTCTTATGATCCAAACACATATACAAATTTATACAGTATACAACTAACCATGGTTCTATGTAAGAAGAAGAGTATGCAAATTTTGGAGGTCATCTCACACCTGAAGATGATTTTGAAAGGATATTTCATTGCATAGAATAAATATTACAAGCCATGAACGAATGACTACAAATCATGCAAGATAAACAACATGTTTTAGGAAGCAATGGGGAGATCTTATACCTAGTTGGTTTAGTCCATAACAAAAGCTAGAGGTAATGAGTGAATATTTCACTCAAACGGTTCATCGTATTGCATCATTACAATCATTAAAGGCTAATGAACCCGATGTCCAAAACCCTAACAATTGGATGTTCCTACATTATTTCCACCTCAAGTATGATATTCCCATTCCATATCATCTTCAACCGTCTCATCTTGATCTACCTAAGCCAAAGATCAAAGTTCCTAGCTTTCTCAAGGATTCTCCTTCCATCTCCTCTCCTACATAAGAATATATCACACCTTCCCCTTATTACAACTATTAAAAAATATTTTGAGACATAACCCACCCATCCTTTCAAATTCCCGAACCCATTTTGGGAAGAGAAAATCAGAAAAGCAACATGGAGAGAAACAACAAATCAAAGATCCCAACAGAGAATAAGTATCAAGCAAAGCTTGAAGGATTGGAGTTCAAAATTTCAATCCAATCCGATGTCATAGCTGGTTAAACCTATAACATATTTTGAGGTTGAAGAACACAAGGGTAAAGCCTACAATTTTATGGCACGAACACCTATTAGTGGTTTGTTTCCACCAAAGTAGTTGTAGACACCTAAACATGCTTACACTTAGCATTTCATCCAATCTAGTCAATTGACGACACTTCATTAATCAACCCTTCTTCGCTTCATTCTCGATGCCCATTCACAACACTCTTTCAGTCACATTCCTCCTATAATCATATTATTTGGCTAATATCTCTCTTATTAGCTAAACATTCCTCCTTTCAACCATTCGTAACCTTCCTAGTTCTCTTTAGACAACTTCTATTGGCTTTGTAGGCTATCTATCGAGTCCACAATTGGTTATCCAGATCCCTCCCAACTCTTGATGAGTCTCTAATCACTTGCTAATCAAGTTTAACTAGCCTAAACCTAGCTTAACTAATCCTAAAGTGCTTTTTAGACTTTAGTCCCACATGCACCCAAAGTTCAAACTCTTCCATTTGGAAAACTATAAATACAAGGCTAAGCCTACCCATTCAACTTACACCTTCACACCTAGGATATCTTATTAACACTAAGAACACCTAGTTTTGGGATTCCATTTGTATTAGCTTTAAGCTATAAGAAATTTGATCTTAAACTTACTCCCTTCATTGATCTTGAGCTAATAACCTCCATTTGCATCCATAATCCAAGTTTTGAGTAAATAGAGAGAACCATTGGCCTTGAAGCCATTAATGGTGAGACTCCATTCTTGAAAGCTTGAGAACCATAAAACAACTAATCACACCTTTGATTGCTAAGTTGATCTTCTTAGGTTCAATGTTTAATTAAGTGATCTAAAGAGTAGAGAGTAGCTTTATCATGTTAGTTTAGATTTAATCTAGTTCATACAATGATAGATGTTAGTCTTGTTTATCTCTTATCATGATGGTTTAGTGTAGATTAGCTTCATGCTTTGAGGTTATAGGTTTTAACTTCATTTCCATAGCATATCTAATTTATCCATGAACACATTTGGCACGCCCGGTGGGACATTTATGTCCACCCTCCATTAATCGAGGTATTTTAGGTTTTTCAAAGTTCATTTTCAAGTTTTTGGGTCAAATCACTTGTTATTTCCTCATTTTTGTTTCTAACCCTAGATAAATGACCTTCATTTATATGTATTTTTTGGGTTTGACATAGAAATATGACACTTTGACTAACAACTAACTTGTTTGCTCTTGAAAATTTGAAAATTCATGTTTTTTGCAGGTTTTTCATAGGGTGTGCATAGGTGTCAAATAAGGGGCACGTACACATTAAAACCCTAGTGTACCCATTGGATCAGGTGCGTACCTATCAAGAGGACTTAATAATTTACACATTTCTCTCTATAGAGATGTGCACGCATCTCTGTCATCCGGGCGTGTATCTCACTCTCTAGCCACATATGTGTAAAAGATCTGACTGTGTAAAAATTTTACAGTTTCCTGTTTCAAGCTTGGGCGCATACATGTTAGAACCTGAGCGTCCATGTCAATATGGGCACATCTCTGTCATGTTGTGAGTGTCTATGTTTTACTGCATTAGGTTTCATCAATTTTTGACTGCAGGCGTACTCGTTAAGTAGGGCATGCATCCGTCAGTTGGGAAGCGCTGGTGTCATTATAGGCGCTCAAGTGTATGTATTAAAAATTGAAATTTTTATAGTCTACAAAATCTTTTTCTCTGATCCATTACTACAGGTTTCTAGGACTAACAAATTAAAGAAACAATGTTTTTCCTTAAAAATTTCAGTTTGCATAGTTAAAAGTGTTTTTGGCTTAGAAGTAGCTTTGTAGAAGTGTGTATGCTCTCTCCTCACGTCTTCCAAGGTGATCTTGGAGATCAAAAACACTTATACAAAACTCATATAAATTGTTCAAAGAAACACTTGTTTTATAAAGGTTGAAGTAAAACTTTCATGTGATTTTAGTAGAACTTTTCACATTGTGTATGCTCTTCCTTTGCGCCTTTTGGCGATCTTAGGAATCAAAAGCAAAGTGAAAAACTCTCTTTCTTGACATCAACCTACGAACTGGAAAATTACTAAAAACTTGTTGTCTACAGGACCTATCACTAGTCAAAGAAAAATGGAAAAAACACAAACCCGCTAATACACATGTTTCTTGTAGGTTGCCAAATGGTGCGACACTTTAAACCACGTTAAGTTAAAAAGATTAAAAAACACACCATATTCAAAACATTGTATTGCAGGTTTTGGAAAAGGGTACGTCCCTCTCCATTTAACTAGAACGTAACCCCTTTGGCATAACGCCTTAAGCTATAATAATGGGGGTGGTTCTAGGAACCCTAAAGTAATCCACCCCTGTGTAACCTCGTGGATGAAACAGGAAGTGCTCTGTTTACCCACTTGATTAGTTTTCATTGTGAGATAACGTTACAAAGTTGTCCGTATCATGACCCTAGTAAGAGTACATGATGGATGCATTTATTGCCCACTGTACTTGAAGGGGAAAAGCTGAGATACTCCCAATTTAGTCAATGTGACTTTTTGGGTAAATCGTGCCCGCTCTTAGACGACTTTGTAACACCTAGTTGAGAGAACTTATTAGGAAAGCCATTTTTTCTTGGAGCCCACTTTACTAGTCCTTTTCGCGTCGAGCCACACGAAGTGACAACTTATTTGGAGTCTGAACCTTGTTTTTCGAACAAGGCAAAGAGTCCACTTAAGTTTGACCTAAGTGCCTTTCATCATGAAAATTAGATGACATTTCACTTAGCTTAGCTTCTTTCTCACCTTTGGACGAGGCGAAGCTCTGCCCAAGTGGCACTTAGTTTATTTTCACATATTTTGATCTACACCTTTGCATTCTTATTTCCCATTCGGGACAACAAGGGCATCTTTCGAGAGTGTTGTCATAGATAGTGTTCACCACTTTTTTGTCCGTTTACGCTCATCCATGTTTGCGGCTGAGTTGTTAAACATCTAAAGTACGTGGATGCATCCTCATATCTTTGATGGCCACTTGATCTTGATTTCAAGATCATCATCATAGTTAGGATTGATTCATCATTTGATCTCCCTTTGACGTGTTGCCTTGTTTGCATTGTCTTGACACAATTAAGATACTTATGTCATGTTTTTCGTAAACATGATCTAAGTATCTGCATTGTGGTGTTATGTTGTGCACATTTTAACACATCCTTAGTATACCTTGACTTAAGGTTTCTTCAAACATTTTCCAAAATATTGAAGAGTGTTGCTTACTTTGTTTGTGTCATTTCAATACCATGTTGGCACTAATATCTCACTTCTTCGTGAAGCTTGATTAACGTGTCTAATTGGTGTGGTTACGTGGCTTACCTTTGTAATCGTCACCCTTTAAAATTTTGGCCTTGTTGGTTGTTGAAATTTTCGTGGTATCCTTCGATTGGGAGTCACATCTACCCTTTGTTAAAATTTACGCCTTGTTCATTTCGAGCTTGAAATAAATTTTGACATTGTGTTGATCATCTTTGCACACGCATTTTCATATGGTGTATTTCCTTATTGATTGGCTTTGTGTTTCACACTTGCATGATTGTTCCTTGTGATTATTCATTCAGAAAACTTATTTTCTAGGACAATCCCTTTTGATCTCATCAATATTGTGTCATCACGATGTCTATTTTCCTTAGAACTTCTTGAAAAATCATGCACGCATCTCCATACTTACAAAATGTCTAGTTGGTTGTCATTATGCTACTCGAATTGACATGTCACTTCCTTCCCTTTGAAGGATTTACATCACACTATCTAGGTCTAGAAATTTGTACTTAAAACAACGCCAACAATGACTGACTATCACGCGGTTTCTCACATTTACAACAATATGGAACCTAGGTTTAGCAATTCACATCAAAATATTCCCATTACAACTAAGCCTCGTTTGGTTCTTCGTGTTAGAGATCCCATTCGGTACCCTATTCCCCACCTTCAGCTCATAGTCGGTGGTATGGTTTGGATGCTTCTGATCCAAATTATTATTCAGGTTCCCCCACTCTTCTTCTTTTGATTTAGATCCAAACTACCATTCGGACTCCCACTCTTCTTCTGAAGACTTGGATCCCAACTATTGTTCGAGATACCCCTAGATCAAATATTGAATCACAGTCCTCCCTTCCTTCGCAGGACCTTTATTCCAAATCACCTCAATGACATCTTCCTCCTTTAAAGACTCGTGTGACTCCAAGTTCCATCGATCGAACATATAATTTGGGTCTTGAGTCATGGTCCTCCCTTTCTTCACAGGACCTCCTTCATCAGTCATCTCAACGACCTCTTCCTCCATCGAAGATTTCCACGACTCGAATTCCCTCTATTCAATCATCTAATTCGACTCCTACGTCGTAACTTAATGGATGGCTATGTGATCCTATTTTCTCTCCTACATTGCATCGTCTTCTAAAAATCAAGCTAGGTCCAAATCCAAATTATCCATTCATGAGACACTTTCGTCCAAATCCTACTTCCTCTCTTGAGTCGTCTTCTTCTGTCAATCAATATTCCTCCCTTATCGGACATGTTTCTTCTATTCAACCTTCTATGACTAAAGAAAAACAACCTCTACTGATTGATTTCTCTTAGAATGAAGAAACAATTAGAGTACATGATGATATCCCTTTAGAGGATTACAAACAAGGATTCTTTCTAGAACTTGATATGCTCATGTATTGGGGAAAATAAGTTAATTCCTTTTATCATAACATAAAGGAAGAGCCTAAGATCATGGAACTTGATTCTTCTTCTGTTGTTCCATCTTCACCTTCTTCTAAGCATGATGAGATGTTAGGATCTAGCATTGATCCATGGCCTATCTTCTCATTTCCCAATCATTCCTTATCTATCATCATTCCTCAATCAAAATCTCTCCTTGGGTCACTACTAAGTAGCCCATCATCTTCTTCTATCCTGGGGCCACATCCTAGTAGCCCTCCATTTTCTACTTGTGGGTCACCTCCAGTAGCCCATTCCCTTCTATTCTTGGGCCATGTCCTAGTAGCCCTTCATCCTCTTCTATCTATGGGATACCTCTCGGTAGTCCCTCCTCATCTATACTTGGGCCACACCTAGCAGCCCTTCGTCATTTTCTTCCATCTTAGGGCCATATCCTAGTATCCCTTTTTCATCTTCTATTAGTGGCTCACTTCCTCGTAGCCCATCCTCTTCAATTCTTGGGCGTATCATTTTCATCCATCACATATTTCTTCTATCAATGGTTGTGGCAAGCCCATGGTCATTTCTCACATCAGTTCTAAATGTCCATGTTCACTTTCTTCTCCTACTTCTCGGGCCCAGAAAAGTCACATGTCAGCTTATAAGAAACCCAAATAGGTTCATTATCAAGCTCAAGTCAAAACTTCCAAGAGCTTGAAAGCCCCCAACAACTCGAACAATCTCAAAATTGTAAATCAAATGTGATTCAAGAACGCACATCAATGTAACCATCAAGTATGGCGCAAAGTGCATAAACCTCTAGATAGGGAACTCAAGATCCCGCATACGAAATCCATGTTTCAGGATAAATCGCAGTCATTTGTTGAGTACAAGCTCACCATGATCATCGAGATCGGGAATAACATAACTCTTGATAAACAAATGCACCTAGTCTCCCTTATCAAGGAAGTCGCAAGCATCGTTGTTGGATCCTATCACATAGAGTGACTTTGTTAGTCCCAACCTCTTAAAACTATCAAATAATAATAATAATAATAATAATAATAATAATGAAAATATATAAAAACATTGAGAAAACACAAGAAAAATCAAAGGTACAAAGATCAAACATTGTAATCAGGTATTGCGTACACATGGATGTTTCTTTCTTCCCTTCCTTGTTCTTCTTTTGCAATTCTTCCTACCATTTCCATCCCTTCGGTGATATTGTGGTTAGCCTTTTCACATGCATTTTGTGACATTTATCTCTATGGTATCTGTTTAACCCTAGTCTTTTATCACCTTGGTAAATTAAAGAACGACTGACCTCTTAGAGATCCTATCACATTCAACATCTAATAAACTTGTTGCGAAGAACTTTTGGACATATTTGTTGACACTAGCCAATGTCGTCATCGCAATCACTTCCACCTCCTTCCATCAAGCCATCTGTGGTTCTTAATCCCTTGTCAAACAAGAGGGCTAAAATAATTTTTCAAAAAGAAAAGAATCAAAATCAATCAAAAATCAAAAGCTAAAAGCTACAAAGCAAAATCAAATTGATATATAACTCTCTCTTGGGGTATTTCCAATAATCTTTATCGGGGCTATGGACGCCTGACTGAAATTAGAGAAATGTTGCAATTAGAATCAAATGCATCTCCATCGGGGCTATGGATGCCTGGCTGGCAGTGAAGCAATGTATGGCTATCCTTCCACATCCAAATCACCTATCACCTGTTAAAATAAATCATTCCTACACATTGGCTAGGGTGTCTTCACTTGTTGTCTATTAAATATTTCCTTCAAAAGTTAATTGAATTCCGCGTGCACACATTGGATCTCTATGAGTAGGCATGGTTAGTATGTTACCAAGTGTCATTTTTGGACCTTGTTCACACTCTTTCTTTAGTCCATATCTTGTCTCACAATTTGTGCCTTTGGCTAATCACTTCTTCATCGTGAGGCTTCTAAGCTTCATTCACATCATTCACATCATTCTTCTACTTCGTTCAAAACATTCATGTGTATAAGATTACTTTTTTTCCATGTTTTCAGACACCTTTGTCTCTTTTCACAAAAACAATCTTCTCCTTCCTTTCTATCATGTGCTTTTAGGCCAACTTACGCTAGGGGAATCCTTTCTTCTTCTCAACACTTCATCGGTTTATGTTCATCATCATGTTGAACCTATCCATAATGGCCTTGGGTCCCACTTCTACTTGTGAAGAGTTTTCCTTTGAATACTCCCACCTAATCTGGGGCATTTTTGCATCTTCACCTTTCTCATGCGTGTGTTGCATTTTGCCCTCAGACATCCCTTCTATTGCTAGGGGCATCCACGCTTCCTCATCTTCCTGTACATAGTTTCAGAAAACTTTCAAAATCACAAAAACATTCAAATATGTTAGAAAAATCACAAAAACATTCAAATATGTTAGAAAAATAAAAACATTCAAATATGTTAGAAAAATAAAAAACATTCAAATATGTTAGAAAAAAATCAAAACATTCAAATATGTTTCAAAAACTTCTAAAAATTGAAAATCATCCTACAAAACATCGCTCTTTGGTTCTCACATGTTCATGTGCACAACTTGCGGATCATCTTGATCTACCTCCATCAACAAAAGCTAGGCTACTTACTTCATCTATACTCTGGGGCACAACAAGTTGCCTGGTACTATTTCGTAGTGCACATTACTTTATCATCGGACCCAAGTGTCCTTCGTTATTCCCCTTGCATGTATCCTTGCTTGGGGCACCATCATAACCCTTTTCGTTAATTCACAAGGTCGGAACTGAAGCTTGATAATAAAAACATTACATTATGTTTCTTTGTTAGGTTATCTTGTTTACTTTCTTGTATTGCATTGCATTATGTATGTTGCATGGAGTTAGGCATCTTTTACTTTCTCGTATTGCATTGCATTTTGTATGTTGCATGGATTTGGTGTTTTTAGCAATGGAAATTTGTTCGTATATGGATTTTCATGTCATACTACACTTTTGTTCATTCTTTTTAATAAGGACCGATGATGAAGATCCTTAGCAATATGATGAAAAATAAAGTTGTTTAAAAGGCACTTTGGATGGATGTTAGCTCATTCCCCTTCCTCATACTCCTTTTCTTCTATATCCCCTTTCTTCTTCTTCACACTATTCTTTCTTCTGTTCTCTTTTTATCATCTTTTTGATCATCGATCAACCTCTTTCATCACCCCATCGACAATCGAGGGGGCATCCTCCATTCTACTCATTTTTCTTCTATCCCTTCAAAAAAATTCTACTGTTTGTACTTGTCTACTTTCTTTGAAGTGTTGTAGCTTATGCCACCTCAAAGAGGGGAAAATGTAGACACCTAAACATGCTTACACTTAGCATTTCATCCAATCTAGTCAATTGACGACACTTCGTTAATCAACCCTTCTTCGCTCCATTCTCGGATGCCCATTCACGACACTCTTTTGGTCACATTCCTCCTATAATCAGATTATTTGGCTAATATCTCTCTTATTAGCTAAACATTCCTCCTTTCGACCATTTAGAACCTCCCTAGTTCTCTTTAGACCACTTCTATTGGCTTTGTAGGCTATCTATCAGTCACAATTGGTTATCCAGACCCCTCCCAACTCTTAATGAGTCTCTAATCACTTGCTAATCAAGTTTAACTAGCCTAGACCAAGCTTAAACTAATCCTAAAGTGCTTTTTAGACTTTAGTCCCACATGCACTCAAAGTTCATACTCTTCCATTTGGAAAACTATAAATACAAGGCTAAGCCTACCCATTCAACTTACACCTTCACACCTAGGATATCTTATTAACACTAAGAACACCTAGTTTTGGGATTCCATTTGTATTAGCTTTAAGCTATAAGACATTTGATCTTAAACTTACTCCCTTCATTGATCTTGAGCTAATAACCTCCATTTGCATCCATAATCCAAGTTTTGAGTAAATAGAGAGAACAATTGGCCTCAAGCCACTAATGGTGAGACTCCATTCTTGAAAGCTTGAGAACCATAAAACAACTAATCACACCTTTGATTGCTAAGTTGATCTTCTTAGGTTCAATGTTTAATTAAGTGATCTAAAGAGTAGAGAGCAGCTTTATCATGTTAGTTTAGATTTAATCTAGTTCATACAATGATAGATGTTAGTCTTGTTTATCTCTTATCATGATGGTTTAGTGTAGATTAGCTTCATGCTTTGAGGTTATAGGCTTTAACTTCATTTCCATAGCATATCTAATTTATCCATGAACACAGAGTTTTGGTACATTAGGATCCTCTTATTGGATAAGGAGTGTAATGAGTTGAGCATCAAGACACTTTTGCAAAATAATAGGGAGTGGTTTGGTTGGGAATGTATTGTCAATTTTTATTAAATGGATATCGTGATGTATTTTATGTTGAGGTTCATAATTTTTGTTGTGGGGGAGTCATAGATGGGTATTTAGAAGAATTAGATGAGGAACCTTGATTAGTTGTGGAGTGGAGAACTACTTGATTGAATTGTGGAGGATTTTTAGTAAATTTGGAGAAATATTTCTTCTTGTGAAGTTTGATTTCACCAATAATGACATGAACATAATCAATTTATTTGGTCATTAGTATATCTTTCTCAAATGACAAAAATTATTGGATTTGCAAAGTATGTGATATGTGTTTGGTGCAAATTTTAGCAAATAGTTATGTGAGTTTTGGTTGAGGAACATGAAATGTGAATTGGTGTACCACCACTCTCTAACATGAAACATAGTTAGTAAGAGGGTCATCATTGAGCTATTTTAAATTGTATATGTCTAATAATGTAGTACGATTAACGATATTAATCGATAAATGGTCAAGGAACAACCCATCAAGTTTCTTGAATGTGGTGATATTATGTTGTTTAAGGCTAGTGTACCAATCCAAAGCTCGACCACTTAGATACAACAAGAATGTATGCAACATGAGGGAATCGTCATGACTCATGAGATAAAAAGGTATTTGAACATGAGTAGATAGCTCTAAGGGTCTTCCTTACCTTTGAATTTATCAAACTCAACATGTCAAAATGTGTGGGATATTGTCTCATGGGAACCATTGGGTGGATCAGTTTTTTACATAGATAAATACATATCAGTTTGGGAATTCCCTCACCCTAAATTTTTAGTTCAAGATTACAAATCCTATCCTACTTAAGGGTTGACCATGATTTAATGACTTCTTTAAGCACTCCTTATGCCTATGTAAGGAGGTTATTTGGGCATTAATGAATTATGTTTTTGAGATTATTCTCATTTTGGTGAAATTTAGCTAGTTTAGCCCTTTTACTTTCTCACTCAAGGATGAAATCGCTTAGTTTAAGGATCTATTCTAAGGAAGAAAACCATTGGTTGGGGAAAATTGTGAAGGTGAAAACACTTCATAAGGTTGTTTGGTATGCAAGTTGGTTTGAAAAGAAACAAAGCATCTTTCTCTTACAATTGTTGTATCTTTAGTGTAATTTTTTTTTCAAGTGGAGTGACCTACATTGTTATTGTATTTTGGTATGTGTAGTGATTCTTTGGAAAATATGATATTATCCTCTTGCTATTTATATTTTATAAATACAATATCTTAAGTTTTATGAATTTTGGAGCTTCTAATGTTGAGTTACGAATTTTTAAAATAACGGTGTAGACAAAGGTTTATTTGAAATTCATATCCCTAGATTTAGAGCATTAAAAATTAGTTTCCTTACATGAGATAGTTTTTGGTTATATATAATAATTTAAAGAATTAAGTAGAGCTTATTCAAAGGGTTTTGAAGGCATTAAAGTGGGTTTGAAACCCCAAATCAGTCACCGCCCTAGGAAGGGTTTGAAATCAGTTTTTACAGGTTTATAACAACAATATTATAAGTCTAATTTGAGATCTTTTATCCATTTCCTAAGATCCCCCAAAATGGTAAATTACAAATTACCCCATGGGCTACCACCGGATAGAGGATTCCAACATGTTATTGAGTTGGAACCGGGTACCAAACCGTAATAACTACTCCTTACCATCACCTATGGATCTACAAGAAAGAAATTGAAAAAACCATTAAAGAATTATTAGAAATGGGGTTGATTAAGACTAGTTCCATCCAAAGTTTTAAAAACTAGAACCACCAAGGTTTGGACCGGACCAGAGTGGAACTAGACCGGTTCAAACGTCATGAACCAGCTTTACTAAAAACACATAAAAATTTATATTTTTAATGAAAACAATATATTTGAAATATTAGAAACCACGATTCCGACAATTACACACAAAATATGCAAATTTTTCTCATGTATATATTGTATAACATGTAAGAAAGGTGTTTATACAAAAATTTCATGAACTCCATGTTCAATACACAATACATATATCATATATGAGATTAAAACAAAATACATAAATAATGAGGCTCTAAATGGCCTTTATAATCCAATACTTGCAAAAATAATATGTTATGATGCTACAAGTTACAAAACTCTAGAAGATACTAGATGACATCAATGATCAATCATCAAAATCTGCACCACTCCTCGATAATGGGATCCTCAAGTTCATGCTCATAAATATCATCACGTTCCTCCGACTCAACCAATCCAAATCCTTGGGGTCATCTACAACAATCGTAATGGCAAAGGCACAAATGCGACTAGTGCCTACCATGTCTTATGATGGTACTATTAGTGGCTCATAATCCCGATCCAAATCCATCCATCCTAATTCATCGGGATCAAACTATATTGGGTCACTCTCCTATACGCAATCCGAGGTTGGATCTATATCATCTAAGACAATGGGATCTCAGTATCAAGTTTTTGGTGGAAGTCATGCCTCTCACTTATGTTACTAGAAGAAAATATCCAAGTTTAGCGTTAATAATATCATCTATTATTTTCATATCCACTCCATTATCATAATCAACAATGATAAGTCCTTTAAAAATAAATATTTCAAGGAACTCTATTAACATTATCATATCTAAGATACGCGGTCTATGCCTTTTTACCCCTAAGGTAATGGTTAGGTTGAAGAAATAAATAAAATTATATCAAAAATGTTGTCAATGACATTGGGCATGATTAACATAGATAGAATTATATCTAGCCTTATGGGCATACCAAGCAATCATTTTCACCCCATTGACACCACTCCATATTCATTGATCTTTGGAATTGAATCCATCATACCTATTGAGATCAAATTATCATCCCTACACATCTCACTATGATACTTTATTTATGAAGAGGAGTGTCGTGATGCATGTTTTTACACCTAATTTTTCACTTTTCATCTTTCATACCTATTACTAATAATTTATTTTGTGTAGATAAGGGTCATTGATGCATCTATTTCTAGAGAGGGTGCCTTAAGGGCCTGTCGGGAATGGAGAATGGTTATTCACATAACCATTATGGGTTAGAGACAATATATGGAGAGAGTGTCACTATTTAGTTATGTCCTTAGTTTTCCTTGCACTAGTTATCCTTGTCCTCCTATGTCTCATGTACATCACATTCACAAATTATTTCTTGCATTCCACCACTTTACACCTTGTTTATCCACATTCATGATCTATGACACATTGTTTTCACTTTTTATGACACATTACCTATTTTTATCACCTATGGTCGATGGAACCACCCATGAGTGATGGTTTCGGTGTTATATTTTCCTATGGCCGATGTTATTGCCCATGGGCAATGGCTTCCTATATACCCTTTCCTCATTTTCCACTCATAAGAAAAAGGAAGACTTATTCTCATATGCTCTCTTAGATCTTTGGTTCATCTTGTATCTTACTTGGATTGGATTAGATACTCTTATTATCGGATGGTTGTTTGCATTATTAGGTCCCTTATAAAGTGAGTCTAGGACAGAAAATGTTCCCCTTCTCCACCTAATAGTTATTATCTCTCGATGTGTTACTTCTCTGGAGAGATAGATGCATCAATGACCACCTTATAGGTACAATGTGAGTGATCTAACCATATCATGTCATTTTGAATAGATAATTTCATTTCCTTTCTTCATTATACTTTGTAAGCTTAATATTAAACATGTTTGGATTCTAGTTAGCATAATACTCTTATCAAATATCAACTCCTTAGCTATCACCAATTTAATTCTAGT
Organism: Taxus wallichiana var. yunnanensis; assembly: GCA_018340775.1. Lineage (NCBI taxonomy): Eukaryota > Viridiplantae > Streptophyta > Pinopsida > Cupressales > Taxaceae > Taxus > Taxus wallichiana. The sequence goes on from CM031240.1 coordinate 114,871,148, forward strand.
TTCATTTATTGTTCATCCATAATTCTCCACACCCAACTACCGATATCTCAGTAGGATTCATTCCTATATCTTTACCTTGGGCCTTGGAAACCCTAGGTTGACCTAGTGTAGGGATTACTTCCCTCTAGATATGTGACCCTAACACTCATTGTAGCCCCTTTAAGTTTATCCCCAGTATGTTGATACATGTGTGTTTCCCACTCGTTACATTGATACCCTTATAGAATGGATGAATTAGGAGTGCAAGATATTGAGACACATCATTGGCATGTATACAACATGACTCTAAGAATTAGAAATCCTTGATGAAAAAAGGCTCAATGCTCTCAACCATCTAAAATTCTATCAAAATTAGCTACGCATATAATATAAGAAGAAAATTAAGCCAATGGAATTTGAAATTGGTGATCTTTTCCTCAAGAAAAATAAAATAAATACTAATGTTGATCATGAGAAGAAATTAAATTCAAGCCTAATTGGCTTAGAACTTATGTTATCATCACTAAATATGGGTCGGGGCATACAAAATAGCTACAAAAAATGAATAGGATCTTGAAGAAATAATGAATGTAATGCATATGAAATGGTTATACACCTGAGGGGTGTTAATTTTGTATCAAAACATAAAAATATTTATTAAAAAACAATTTTCTAACTATGAAAACTAGTCCTCTTGTGCCTTGGGTAAGTACGGTGATGAAAATTAGTTCTCAACATCACTCGTGGAAATAAACCACCTACAGTCCTTCACATTAGTATCTTGCATACTTTTGTGCAAGCCCTATTTCATCCACACCCTCATCACTATCGTACATTCCTTTCCATCCTTCCATACTATCTCCTACTTTAGCCTTGTCCAAGTTGTGCACAAAAACATAGGATTTGGGAAGTATCTTAAAACAAAACCATCTAGAAATCATAGAAATAATAATCAAGTTAAGAGAAGAGTGATATCAAAATTAATGGCACATCATAAATACAAAGAAGTAATCCTAAATGACCCTAGCTTGAGTTTGGCATTCTCCCATCGACTATCCTATCATCCACCATCGTCCGACATCCATTTTCACTATCATCCCTTTTTGGAATCTAGTAGTTAGATCTCTTTTCCAATTTTATTCTATAAATATATTTTATTTAAGCATCTATAAAATCATAAAATCCATTAAAAACCCTAAGAATATACTAGTTGTTTTACCTCGTGTCTTATCCCAAAGAAATTCTACCCCTTGTTTCCTATCTCCTTGTTTTTATGGAGAAATTAATGATGACCATCCATCTAAGTATAATCCCATGACATATATCATTTATCAAGGGAAAACAAAAATAGGGCTATGTTGAATCGTGAATCACTCACACATCGCTAAGCTATTTGATGGGATAACAAAAAGACACAAAATGTTATGTAAATATATGTGTGAATTTGTACTTAGAATGTAAAATCTTGTGTGTTTGTTTTTCTTACTAATGTAATCAACATATCTTATAAATAATTCACTTTATTACATCTTTAATTATTGCAATATATATCCATGTTTTCTTTGTTGAATAACATCCTTAAGTGTCTATTGATTATCTATCATCGTACATTTTCTATCCCTTTATTTGTTTTGTCTATATCAATTACATATGAGTTTGTTGTTGATCATTAGAATCGGTACATATCTTTTTATCATGTATTTTTGTTTATTATTTTTTATATGTAATCAAATAATGACATCAACCTACTAGGTCATTTTGGTTCTACATACAAAGGGCACCTAAATATGTATGCTAGTTGTACTTAGTTTTTATCTTTCGTTGAGTTAGACTACACACATTGTGGATTCATCATGGTTACATCCATATCATGGTGCATACTACCTAATGTTATATTAAAAACATGATTGATTTTTCATATAAACAAGACTCGTGATATGGAAACATAACTCATTACATTAATAGAAACATCCCATAATCTATCCATTATCTAATTATCATCCTCGGACATCCATATGAAATTGTGAGAGAATGTGAGAATGAAGATCAAGAAGGATGGCACACATATTAACCGAGTTACACTCGAATGGTAGCATGATGGAGTGCCATATAGTAGGCAATAATTCAACCATGATGAAATGTGCATGCAAAATAAAAGGGTCGACTCATTCTCATAGATAAAAAAGGAGGGTACAAATAGGAGTGTTTTATAACTCCCAATGCAGTACCAATCATACCTCCATAAGGGAGAAAGGAGTTACGTCCGAAATGGAAATAAACTCTTGTGTGAAACACTAACATGTATAAAAAATTCTATGACAAAATTTTTCATAGCTTCTAAAGACACCTAAGACCTATGATACCATCTAAGCGAGACGACTCACCAAGTGAGGTGGACAATTCTCTAAGATGACAAGGCAAGTGCCTCACACCAACACCCCTCCTTCATCATAACTTATGATGAGGCATGGCAAGTTAGAAACATGAAATGGGTCCTGACATCTATGTCTCGATGAGGTTCTCATGTACAAAAATGATATCAAGTAATGGAGGAAAACCCAATGGGAAAAACATCCATTCTACAAGTGTAGACACCAAATTTGGGTCACACTCCCTCGCCCCCTTTAATTAATTAATGTAACACATCATGACCCCTTTTATCCCATATTAATATTAATCCTCACATTATTAATTAATTAAATTATTTTAATTAAGTTAATTTCATCCTCACACCTCCACCTCATCATTACACCTCGCCTGTAGATCCATTCTAGGGGCATTTAACTCACAAAGTGACCAAGTCATCACTCCCATTGTTGAGTCACCACTTGACCTATCTAACCAAGAACTCTTCTCAAACCTAATTAGACTTCTTATATGACATTACTACCTTTTCTAATGATAACTCTACTTCCCTAAGCGGACTCAACTTGGAAAACACGCCAAATCTGGGAAGATCTTCCTATTTTTAGTAAAAGGGACTAATTCACCCTAACCGACACCGGTTTTTCCTCGGTCGGCATTGGTTACCTAACCACCATTGGTCACCTTATATACACTTTCAAAACACTTTATGGGGTTGGTCATTCAGTTATTGGAGCCTTATTGCATTCAAGCATGAATCTTCAAGCCTTCATGCATTCAGATGACAAACAGACACAACCACGGTAAGACAAGCAATGGTTCTTCTTCCAAAGAATTGGAATACTCACAGAGCACATTAAAAGTGTTTAGTGTGGTGTGTTTGATTTAAACATTGGTCTTTGATAGCGTATTGTTTTGGTCGCACGTTGTGGATTTTACTTGCGAAAAACAAGTAAATCGATTAGTGAGAGATACAAAAAAAGTCCAACGTAGAACAAGAATGAATTTAATCAATAATATACAATAAGCTACCCAAGCTAAATGATATACAAGAGAAGAATATATACAAAATTAATCAAGTAAATGATGAAATGAGTTATATAAATATAGACAAATAGAGCGAATAAAACTAATGAAACAAATTACAAGATAAAATAATGAGATCACCAGTTAGACGTATGAAAAAAAAAAAAAAAAAAAAAAAATCAATCGATAGATAAGAAATGAAGGAAGACACAACAAAATGATAAACGACAAAAAAAATGAGAAAATAAGCAAGAAAATAGGGGAAAGAAAATTAGAAACAATGCACAAAACTATATAAGAAGAATGAAGATAAACATGGCCGAAACAAAAAATAAAATAAAAAATAAAATAAAAGGTGAAAGAAGAAACATGTTAGTGACACTAAAACTATAAAGATGGGAAAGTAGAAATATAAAACTAGGAAACCATGTATGTTTAAATGGTGAAATTATAAACGTGTCAGTAGTGGATGACTCGTGGGAAAGGGCGAGGTATGGGCAAATTGGAAAGGTGAATAATGTGTAATGGCCATGTAGCAAGGGCGAGCTAGTAATAGATAAGCCGACCAAGCAGTGCCTTGAATGACTGGTAGGGGAGCCGAGGAATGATGAGGGGATAGGAAGGGATGTGATTGGAGAGTTAATCAACATGGGACAGTGTGGACGGAAAGGGAGGTGGGGAAATGAGAGGTATGAGGATAAGCTGAGGAGGTGAGTGAGGTGTCAGCGGGTCATACTACACATGGACGTGGCTTTCACATGTACAATGACATAATGAGAATCAAAATAAATCTAAACAAGAAATTTATAATTGGATATGGTGCTATGAGCTTTGCGATCACTGCCTTGAAAGAATTATACACCGAATGTTTTAGAGGGATTGTATCATGTCACTATCCACGAGTTTAGCGTGGAGTGGAGACTGAACCGGGAACCGCTGGATGTATCAAGCGTCGAATCTGGTGGTGTGTTCATAATTAGTTAGCAAATCATTTCACAAATTAGACAAATACTATGCACAAACTCAGAAATCAAAGACATCATAATTAAATTCGAATGATGTATCTGCCAATTGTGATTTTTACTAGGTTGCAATTGAGACGTAGACAAAGAGGATGTCTGTGAGTGATGAGAGCTCGGTAAGATGTAGTAGTGGCCGTGTATGGGCGTGGAGTCGATGATAAGAGAGTTAGGGAGAGGTGAGGATCTGCATGGGAAGGATCTCGCATGGGAGATGGGTGGATGGAAAGCAATATGGGAAGAAAAAGACAGGTGGAAGGAGGATGGAGAACAACATGGGGAGGGAGTAGCAGGTGGCTTGGTGCGTGGTGGAGGATATGGGAGCTCAGGAAGAGGAGAAGTGGGATAGAAGGGAGATGGGGAGTAGCGCAGGAGAGAGCTCAGGTAGACGGGGGATAGGAGAGATGGGTGTGGTGAAGTAGCACAGATTGGTGTGGAAGTTAGTGTTGGTAGAGGTCTATGATGGGAAGAAGCCTGGACGGGAGCTTGGGCGGAGGAAAATGGAGACAGGGGGATTGAATCGTGTGTTGGAGGGAGAGAGAAATGAAACAAATGGGGAATTTAGATGTAGGGGAACGGGATAAATGAGTTGAGAGCTCGGGGTAGATGGGTAGGGAGCTTCGTGAGGGAAGCGATGAGAGAACGGTGAAGTCGGGTAGGGAAGTGGCCGAGTGGGTGTGAAGGATGGTAGCTCGGGAGATGGGTAAACTGTGGTAAGGTGAGTGGAATAGATTCGGGAGGAAGGGAGAGGTGAGGTGAAGGGGTGCGAGGAATAGTGGAGTGGAGAAGGGGGATGAAGCTAGATGTGGGTGTGGAGAGCTCGGTGTGGGATGAAGCCGAGCTGGCCGAGTGAGTGGAGGGAGATGACGAGTGAGTGTCGAGATGGGTTTGTGAGTCAACAGAGAGTGACTCGAGCTATGGTAGAGGAGATGGGAATGGAGTTGAGTGTGTTGGAGTGGAGTATAGGGGTCATGGTGAGGAAGTGGCCGAGCTGGCCAGAGAGGGAAGTTGGGAGTTGGTAGTGGCTCGACATTGAGAGTTGGATGGGGAGGGGAGTGAGTGGTTCGGTGGGTAGATAGGTAGGGTTAGGAGATGGGTTGGAGGTGAGGTAGAATGCTAAGGGAATGGGTAGTTAGGATAATATTTTTTTAAAATAATAATAGTAATTAATAATTATTATTTTAATTTAATTTAATTTAATAATAATTATGTGTATATATTTTTATTAATTTTTAATTAATATTATTTATTTAATAATAAAAACAAACTTGATATTAATTAGAAACTACCAAATGACAAGTCTATGAACACAACACAATGACGTACCTCGACGACAAAAACGACCACATGTACAAAGGACATCACATGGCGGGATCACATTAAATCTTGTAAACGAGTAAGCTTACAAATGAAATATTCACAAAATCTATCAAGCTTACAAATGAAATATTCACAAAATCTATCACATGACGACCACTAGGATAATAATGAATTACACAATCAAACTTGAAAACACAACCAAATGATAAGGTTAATTTCTAGATTTGCTTCCCATATGGGTAGATGTCAACGAGAAAATAGGCAGAGCACGTAAGGTTAATTTAATTTAATAATAATTATGTGTATATATTTTTATTAATTTTTAATTAATATTATTTATTTAATAATAAAAACAAACTTGATATTAATTAGAAACTACCAAATGACAAGTCTATGAACACAACACAATGACGTACCTTGACAACAAAAACGACCACATGTACAAAGGACATCACATGGCGGGATCACATTAAATCTTGTAAATGAGTAAGCTTACAAATGAAATATTCACAAAATCTATCACATGACGACCACTAGGAGAATAATGAATTATGCAATCAAACTTGAAAACACAACCAAATGATAAGGTTAATTTCTAGATTTTCTTCCCATGCGGGTAGATGTCAACAAAAAATAAGCAGAGCACGTACCTCCTGGTGATTTCAATGAGTGATCGTAGTGACCTGAAATCGACAAATACTAAGATGTTGTAAACAAGCAAGTTAGAAAAAAATGAATAAAATAACAAACAAAACAACCAGATCTAGGATCTGGTCCCACCGGGCGTGCCAAATGTTGATCGGAGTTTCATTCTGTTCAGATGAGTGTACGAGTAATCAAGAAACACTAAACAATGTCGAGTATACAAGGGCTTAGTACCTTGGAGATGACGATGGATGATACGGGTGCAAAGTTGATATCGAACTCCTCGGTGTGATCCCAACAATCCTACAGTTCACATACACTAGAGAAAGATTGATTAGAGATTTTATGCGGGGTTACCTAACAAAGTAGATCCGGGAAGCGTTAACTCCCTCGGTGGTTATCAACCCCCGTGTGATAAGAATAATAATAAAATAGAGTCCAAACAAATAACATGCAAATTGATAAACAAAAGAACTTGAAAGATACCAATGTGTAGATGGTGTTATTGATCAGATGCGTGTAACATGAATCTCACCACATGAACCAAGATCACGAGCAGAGTACCATGGAAATTCCACATGTTATCACAAAGACAGAATAATAATGATATTATGATAAATGGCTAAAATTCCTCAGCATTCACCCAAATTTCCTAACTTTTTCTTCCTCTTTCAAATATGGGAAAAACCCATATTTATAACTTAGATGTGAGGTTAGATTGGGGTTAACAAGTAACCGGGGTTGGGTAGAGTAACCCGAGTTAAGAGATATGATGTGATCACGTGGGGACCACAACTTGAATTATTAGATGGAGTGGGGAGCATGATTGACATGGTGGGTGAGATAAAAGATTCCATTTAGAAAGGGGTGTCGGATGGGTGTATTAATACCCATGGATTAATAATTTGTGAGAGATGGGGATAATTCCAAACATTTAATTATTATATGGGTTTATATAGAGCCCATTTAATAACTACTTAAACAAGGTGAGCAAATAGATGGGATTTCATTTAATTTAAGAAAAAGAAAAGTAAGAGTGAGAAGTGAATGGATGCGAGATGATGGAGGGGTGCTATAACCAAAAATAGGTGTCTACAATAGGAATATTTCACTTATTTCATCTCGGGATCATAGAAATGTTTTTCTTAGTCTGCGTTGATATGCCCGATATTGACCCAAATATTGTGGTCCAAAAATCGTAACCATTCCCGATGCCTAACCCGTGAAATAAAAGCTACGAAAAATGCATCCTCGCATTCCCCTTCTTGTCAAATAATAAATTCAGCACCTTCTTTTGGTTTCCTTCATCTTACCCATTGATTATCCGCATGGATCTCTAACATTGTTCATGTCACAAAAGCGACAATGTGAGACTCCACATTTGCACCGATTTCTATGACCTTAATTTAGCTTGCCCTAAAGATGACTTTCCTTTACCTAGTATTGACCAATTGGTTTATCTCACGACCAGCCATGAGATGCTATCACTCATGGATGATTGCTCGAGTTATAACCAAATATTAGTCACCCCGGAAGATCAACACAAAACCACCTTCGTCGCTCCTTGGGGACCTCCTATTATTGTGTCATGCCCTTTGGCCTTAAAAACGTTGGTGCTACATATCGGTGGGCTATGAATTATATCTATCATGACATCATACAAATCATATTGGAAGATTGCGTTGACGATCTTCTTTTCAAACCCAAACATCGGGCTAAGCACGTTGTTATCCTTAAAGTTGTCTTTGACCATCTCACCAAATATTGTGTTCACCTTCAACCTAGGAAGAGTGTCTTTGCTATTCTGTCCAACAAGCTCCTTGGTTTTATCATTTCTTTACGCGACATTTAAGTTGATCCCACTAAAATCAAGGCTATTCTTGATATGCCTCCACCTACTAACCTTCATCAAGTTTGTAGTTTGCAAGGAAAGTTGTAATCTATTTGTCACTTTATTTCTCAGCTCTCTCCATTGCTGTCATCCATTTCATCATCTTCTAAAAAGGATGTCTCCTTGAAATGGGATGATGAATGCCACAAAGCCTTGGATGCCTTAAAACAATACCTCCTCCAACCACTTGTGCTCATTCCCCCTAAGGATGACCAATCATTTTACCTTTACATTTCTACTGATGATCATTCCCTGGGTGCCATGCTCTATCATCGTGATGAGAAGCACAGGAGCAAATGGTTTATTATATAATTTATACACTTTTAGACTATGAAACTAGATATACTCACACCGAAAAACTCTACTTAGCCTTATTTTTTATTGCCACTAAACTTCACCATTACCTACTCAACCACAAAACCTTTTTCAAGTCACAAATACTAACCCCTTACATTACATGTACGCTAAGCCCTACCAAAATCAACGTGATGCATGTTGGCTCATGCTTCTTGCAGACCTAGATCTTGAATTCATTCATCAAAAATATGTCAAAGGAAAAACCATTGCTAACCAACTCACAAATGCACCTCTCTTCGGAAACCAATCTTCTAACTTTGACTTCCTGATGAATCCATCGCTACTATCTCCTGAGACGATGTTGTTTATCGAGATGACCTTATTCTTCGATGGTTCCAAATGTCAGCGTGGGGGTGGTGTCGGTGTTATCCTCATTCCTCTTGATGGTGAGCCTATGCCATTATCTTTCAAACTAGATTTTGATTGTACTAATAATATCGTCGAATATACAACAATCATGTTAGGTCTTCAAACCACCATAACCGTAGACATTAAATCAATTAATATCTTTGGAAACTCTCAACTGGTTGTGAACCAAGTTAACGGTATATACTAGTGTCATAATAGGATACCTCAAAAGTATAAGCATCATGTTGACATGCTTTTGAATACCTTTAACCATTATGAATTACGAAACCACCCCGAGTTCCACTAATAAATTTTCGAGACACCATGTCATGTCTTGCTTCTCAAATCCCCACTTCGTTCATCGATTTAAAACTATTTTCACAAAGACAAAGGTTGCAATTACCTTCTTATCTAATCCGAGATGTCAACCTTGTAGAAAACATTGAAACAGACTCACGTGACCTTTGGTATAAGTAGTTTGCTAACTACATTTCCCTTTCAATTATGCTTCCAGATCTTACTCACAATGGACAATGAGCCTTTCTCAAAAGTTTATCTCGTTATTTCATCATGGTTAGTCTTCTCTATAAACGCGGCTTTGACGGTATCCTCTTCTACATGCCTTATAAGTTCTCAAATTACATACACCATCAAGCAATTTCACGAAAGGATTTGTGGGGTCACTTTAGTGGCTTAGTTATCGCTAAGCACATCCTTCGCACAGGCTTACGGCCAGCCCTAAACCACAATTTTTGTGACTATGTAAAGCATTGTGTGAATTTTCAAAAACATGCTAATCTTCATCACACCCCTAGTCACACCTTACAGGTCACACTAGACCTTTGAGCTTTCTCTCAATGGGGTTTGGATCTTGTCATAGAAATCAACCCTCATTCTTCCCAATGTCATCAATGGATTATTACCACGACTAAATATTACACTAAATGGGTGGAATTCGTACCTCTTATTTCTACAAAAATATGAGAAAACGTGAATTTATCATTCATCACATCATTTGTCACTTTGGTGTTCCTCACCGCCTCATCACTGATAACAAAAAAAATTCAAAAACAAAACCCTACAGAAACTATGTGATGCCTTCGAAATTCAACTTAGTTTTCTTCACCTTATTATCCTAAAAAAATGGCCAAGTTGAATCAACTAAAAACTCTAAATAAAATTCTTATGAAAGTGGTTGGCGTATGGATAAGGATTGGCACACGTAAATTCTTTTTTCCTTATTGGATTATCATACTAGTATTCGCACCTCAACTGATGCCACACCTTTCTCTTTGGTCTACGGTACAAAGGTTTTCTTGCCTCTCGAAGTCCAAATTCCATCTCTTCGTATCTCACTCAAAGATATGCTCAACGATGATGATTTTTTCCAGGACCTTTTGGCACATCTTGAGTTACTAGATGAACATCGTCTAATTGCTCTCGATCACCTCCAAATATACCAAAAATGTATCAAATGTGCCTACGATAAATGTGTCCAAGAATGAACCTTCCAAGTTGGTGACCTTGTCCTGAAGGAAAATCAACATGTAACAAAAGTGGAGAAAAGTAAACGGGAAAGTTCACTCCTAATTGGCTTAGACCCTATATCGTTACTCATGCATACGGATCAAGTGCTTATCGTTTATCTTCACTCGAAGGTAAACCTGAACCTAAGCCCCTAAATGCCTTACATCTTCGACCATTCTATTGTTGAATCAATTCCTATATCACCTTCTGTCTATTAAACACTCGTCCCTTGGGTAACATTCAACTTCTACTTACCTATTTTAAGGATCAACGACTAAATAAGAATCATGTGATTACCCGTCACCTTTCAGCCTTATCTTCAATATGAGTACCACGGCTCTACTCATGGCATGATTCTCATGGATACTTTTCGTCCTTTTCAGGATGGAATCACATGGTCATTCGTCACTTAAAACCTCTCTTTCATAGCTAACCCCTATGTGCTATGGTTTTGTCTTCATAAAAGAAGCCTATACTTCTCTATAGTCTTTTCCATGACCTAAAAGTCCAAAAAAAAATTCAAAAGTAATATACGGGATTTTCAAATTCAAAATCCTTGAGTCAAACTTCTAGCAAATAAATGACTCCCTCAAAAAGGAAATCTATCTTTCTATCTTGCTACTATAAATAGACTACTCCCTCGAAGGACAACTATACAAAGCTAGCCATACTGTACGTAGTCTATCCAAAAAGAAGACTATTTCTGTAAAAATAAAATAAAAATATTCTGAAGCTTCCCACATCGATTAGCTTCATGAAGACCTCAAGGAGATATTCTATGCATCTTGCATAGACTTCCTGCATCGATCAGTCTATAAAACAAAAGCAAAAAGAAAAATGGACTTGCCTATATTGATCTTGGGTATCTTGTAGAAAAGGCATGTTGTTTCATACCAAGGTTATGCTAAAATAACCTCTTTCACCTCACCTTCATTCCTTTCTAATATTCTACCTACTCAAGGGACATTCCACAAATGTGACATTTCGTGGTCACGTGACTTTCTCCACCCTTATAATAGTCAATCATGCAATATATTTTGGGTCTTACATTCACACGCCAATCTTTGATATGATAGACTCATAATGGTTTTTACCAATTAGGTGGCTTTTTGTCTCCTCTTACTGTTCACCTCTTTTCTTACTTATTTGTCCTCCTTCACATGGCCACATCTTCGACACTGCATTATAGGAATTACTCTTCCACCAAAATCACCCACACCTATTCAACATAGACTCAATCATGCCTAAAACCTACCAACCCATTCATCTCCCCTATCATATTCTTCCCTAGCTTATGGGAGAACTACATCGGCCTAAGGCCCATTTTCGCCGGGGCTATGTAGGCAACACTTCAAGGGCATGGGGCTCTTGGAGGTTAGCTCAGCCACTTTTTCCCCTAACTAGTTTCCCCCCTTTACATTCACATTCTACCCTAATTAGTTTCCAATTACGCAAAAACTTGGAAATTAATATCGTAAAAATATACATACCTACCATTTTATCACCACAACCATATTCTACTTAAATCATTTCATATTTTCATGATATTAATTACTTGGAAATTTAACCACAACATACATATAAAACATTATTTCCATAAGATCAGTAACTTGAAATTACCTATATTTTGTCATGCCTATACCGACTCCACCATGCTTACACCTAACTCAGGTCACGCCTATACTTGAATCCACCATGCCTATACATGACCAAACCATGCCTATACATGACCAAACAATTCCTATACCTGACTCCACCATGCTTATACCTGACTCAACCATGCCTACACTCTGACTCAATCATGCCTATACCTGACTCCATCATGCCTACATGACCTCACCTCAATCATGCCTAACACAACTAGTTTCCATAATACACAATAACAATGGAAATTAAAACAAGTACATCATCCATCCAACAAACATCATCAACTATATAATGGGAGTTTACTGTGTATATCAATACATATATACACATATATAAATAAGTATCAATATCTCAAAACTCTCATGTACAATCTCACATCTTTAGCATGCAGGTGGTATATATAACAAAAATCAAAATGGTAGTACAATATTTGCTATGGATATCAATCACCCCCACCTGATGACAACCTCTCTCGGTCTCGTTTGTCTCCTCCTCCTCCTTATAAGTTAAGCACCCTACCATCATCTCGCCACCCTTTGTTGGTCCCTACCTGGCCTCCATCTCCTCCTCCTTTCCCTCTGCGGGGCCTGGTCTCTGGGAACTAGTAACCTCACCCTGGCCCTATCTCTAGGGCCGATGACCCCTATACTACCTAAGTTGTGAGTCCTAGATCTAGTCCACTCACCGGGTGCTTGTTGGGCTCGGTGCTTAACATAAGAGTGAACATCAATGCCTACGGTCATTAGTTGGTCCCGATAGTAGTGGTCCTCATTCCTGACATCCTTGAACCTTGCAATGGATACGGTCTCCAATGGTGTCGTTAGCCTAACAACCACCTCGAGAACTCTTCCCTACCAAAAGAGGACCATGTCTTGGTGTAGGAGCCCATCCTATGAGACCCTGTTCTAGTGTAGGAGCATATGGTGGTACTGTGTAGTTTCTAGGCCTATGTTATGGACAACTTGCCCTCTAATCCAGCCACACTGTGCTTGTAAGGCAACCAATTTCCCTCCATGCCCATCTCCACCCTATGTGCGAGCATGTGCCTATGATACCTAGGCCTTACAGGTCATCACCTATGCTTGTAAGGTGGTCACCTGTGCCTGTGCCTCTATCAGTTGTCCCTACAACCACGTAATTTATTCTGTATGGCAGCCACCTGCCCCTTTTATAATGCATCTCTCTGAACTATGACCGTCACTAAATTAGGTTTCCCTAGCCTTGGAGGTGCCTCCTGTAACTACGTTATCCACCACTACCTATAATAGTCGGTGGTGGTACTGCATCATTAATCCTCCTATCTACTACCCTCTCCTCCTACCCAGATGGATCTGTTGGATGTGGTGGAGAAAATGGTCTCTCCACATCGTCTCTACGGTATAATGGAAAAGGTGGAGGCACATCCTACTAGAGCCCAAACCGTGTCGGACTCTACACACCAGGATCATCTCGTGCTCTCCAACACGTCTGCCTTGTATCCACCTGACTAGCTATAATCCATCCAACTCAGTTGTCATCCCTCTATAAGATGGAAACCCTATATAAGGTCTCCATAATATATCAATGGCTGATATGCCATCAAGCAGTTGTCTGTAATAGGTCACATCCATGGCAGCCTCTGCAACCCTAGGATGGGTTCCCATTGGTAGCCCCACCGAAAACCAACTCAGAATACTCCTCTGACCCAATCCTGCCTCGGTAGTTTGGTTGATCGTAGGCACACTATATGCTCATATGCCCAACAATGTAATAAGAAGGTACAACACACTCCAAACCTGCATATCTACCGATACACCCATAGCTCTCTGTATAGATGTACTAGAAATGCAGGTGCCCATGTGAACCATACTCGTTGCTCTACCATATCCTCTAAAACACCCATCAATGCTAGAAGAAATTGACCACCCTCTGAATCTAGGAGGGAAAAACAAATAATCGTGACCATCATTAACACTTCCAAATGGGTCTTATTATTTTAAAATCCACAAAAGGAAGATTCTTGTGTTTTTGAAGCCTACTCGGAGACACATCTTCACCGAGTAGAAAATACTTGATCAAAACACGAAGAGAGATATCAAGCTACAAATGCTACCAGTGTCGAGTGCGAGGCACAACTTCAAAATTCAAAGAAGTTGATGAAGTATCAAACTCCCACAGTATCAAAACATAGATCTAACAAAGGAGTAGGACAACGAGCCCACTGGACGGTGCCAAGTGTCCACCCAACACTTTCCTAGAGCCTTAAAGGAAAGCATAGTCTTAAGGATGCGAAGACCTTCCGCATGGATCTTGCAAAGAAATGAGCTCCATATTCAAAGCAAGCCATTAAGATGACAAGCCACTTGTAATGTATAATTGATTTTGGCTCTGATTTATAAGATTTAATGCTTGAGGAATTTTTAAAAGATCGGAGGCAAAGGGTCATTTCATTACAAAATACGTGTCATTTGAATCAAGGGGTTGGGAACCAATGCATAAAGGGTTGAAATATTTGGTTATGTAATAAATAGATGAAAGAGTTTCTTCTCAAAAGGTGAGTCCATCTCAAGGAGTCGGTTGCAGGATAATTAAGATGCATTAAATGGGCATGGCTCTCACTTTTTCGAAGGGGTCAAATTGTGAGAAAGATTTGAGGAAATTTGTTTCTATCACTTCATATCATTTATCATAATTAAGGGGTAGATGGGAAGGAGTTTGAAAGTTCTTTCTTACCTCCTCCTCACCCTATAAATTGTAATCGAAGTTCAAAGAAAAAGAGAGACTTTTTAGTTAGGTGTTAGGAGAGTAAAATATTTTCTTCTTTGTCGCAAGCTTCTCTTCTGTAAAAGGCAGAGATCTTGGAATTCTAGCCTTCTTCCTGGGTTTTGTAATAACAATCTTTCCTCTTTCTAATGTAATACGTGCACAAATATTGGAGTAATATATATGCCTTGTGGTGTTTTTTCTATTCATCATTTCGCATAGCTTTATTATCTCTGATCACCTTTATTTTCACGTAGAAACTGTGCATCTCTCAATGTTGTTACTATCCTCAAAGTTGTGCTTAAGTAGTTTGAGGTAGTGTTTTGTGTGAAATTTTCTAACTTGTGGTGCATTTTGTCCACCCTTCTTCAGTTATTCACCATTTCCCTTCTCAGGAAGTTGCGGACTCGATTAAATTTCCTAGTGAGCTTGTTCGGCGCATCACCTTAGCTTGTTTTACTTTTTGTTTTGATTCTTCTCACCCCCATCTACCCCCGCAGAGAAGAGAAAAATCTTTAAAACCTAGAGGTCTCCTTAGGCGCTTGTCCCACCAGCCTAAGTATTCTCGCGACTCTGAGGAAGTTTCCGCCAAGGATGTCTCACAATAGGTCTCATCGGGATGTGTTGCATACATCTCTCCATACCTAACACTCACATTGTGGTATGTCAACTCTGCCACAACATCACCAAACACTTTGTACCCATGGGCTCCAACACCTCATCAACTCCAATCTGATAGACATGTACCCCTACAATGGGAAACCTCAAGATCCTATATACGTCCTCCAGGGTGATAGTCATCTCCCCAGTCGAAAAATGGAAGGTATTGGTCGTATAATCCCATCTATCGATGAGAGCAACCATCATATTGTGATCCCTAACAATCTGTCTATATCGCCTGATGGAACTAAGACCGACATCTCAAATGTGGTCCCACTCATCCTCTGTGATGGTGGTTCTCGATCTCTACCAATAGTGGCGATCGTCTATCACACATTGTGAATTGTTGTCCTACTGCATTCATACAACTTAACAATGTCAAGTATTGAACTACTTTTTCCCATTTCTTCAAAACTAATTAACTCACCCCTACCTACACCACATACCCACATTTGTTTACCTACCTATTTTTAGCTTAAACTACCTCCCTGACCTATTATTCATTCTAATCCAACCTACTATGTTCCCATACTAATTTCATCACCTATTACCTTCCTACGTTTACCTAAATTTACGCAAACCCACCTAATTTTATACCTCATCCATCTAGGTTTCCTTCATTCTTTGCCCATGTACCCTCCCATTTGATTTTTACCCCATTTTGGCCTTCTAAAATCTAACCCATTTGGACCCGAGTCACTTTTCCCTATGACCGACATCGGTCACCTTGACCGACATCTTGATCACCCTCAACCGACGTCAATAGACTAATTTCCCCACTAACGCCGGCATGCCGAACCGATGTTGGTCACTAGCTTGGCTTCACAAATTGAAACCCCACGTCCCCAATTTTCTAAAAATAAATTAAAACAAAAAACTACCCAAACCCCACCCATTTCCACTTTACACCTAATTAACTTATCTTTCTTCACCCCTACCCACATTTTTAATTTTTTCACTACATTTTGAACTTTTATTTCCCCACCTTATTTTGTTTTCATTGTTTTTCACCTACCCCATAATTTACCCCCGCCCTTACCCATTATCCTAATGGCCTTATAATCTCCCACTCGACATCACCATCATTTGGGGTATATTTTCACCCCTAACATGGCCTTACCAATGGCCTTTCCTAACTCACCCAACCGACACTCACCTTTTGTGATATTAAAATTTGTCTACTCACTATAACTTTTGATGATGTTACCTATGTTATTCATCCTAATGACCTTACCTTGCCTAATGTCATGATGTTTATCCTGACAATACCTTTTGTACCTTGGAACACAAACTATTACTCGTTCCTACACCTGGCCTAGTTGTGTTTCAGGACCATATCCTATACCTTGGATACCTGAGCCACTTCAAACTTGTTTGGATAAACCTAGGGTTCATTTTAAGACACCTCTAGAAAATTGGAGGTGGAAAATACCTGGTGAATATCCCCAAAACTGGTTTCAGTGAAAGGTGAATTACCAATTTTTCAGAACTAAAATTTAGCCCATTTTTTAGCTAGATAGACTGCAGATTTACAAACACGACGCCTCATTAAAATGTGTCAATAACCCTCATTGACATTGTTGACACACGTCAATGACCCTTCTTGACATGCGTCAACAAGGTCCTTTGACACTCGTCAGCCAGAGACCTTGTTGGCGCGCATGTCAAGTAGAAGGGTGGCTTGACGCGCGTCGAAAGAGGTTGTTGATGCGCGTCAAGAAGGGTCATTGACGCGTGTCAAGAAGGGTCATTGATGCGCATCGAAAACTCTTGTTGATGTGTCAACGAGTTTTGTTGACGCGCGCCACCGCCTTGTGGTCATGTGTCATATAGGGTTGTTGGCGTGCGTCAGCAAGGGGTCGCTGACGCATGTTTTGTGTCCTATAAATACCCTCTACTTTGTCATTTTCACGTTTACACTTTTCGGATCTCGATTTTTTTGGTATACAAGAATCCATTATTCAGGTCAGGTATTCAATCAAGCTCAAGGAACTACAATGGCGACTACAAGTGCATCCCAACTCCAAGCTCAAGACAAAAATCAAGAGGAAAATCCAGTCCTAACCACGGGCAAGATACTCTACAGGAATCCTTTGTGCCCACACATCCAGACTATTTTACAGATGACTCTTGAATACAAGGATTTGATCGATGCATGTGAGTTTAGTGGGCTCATTAAGATGCCCCATTTCGAAACAGACCAAGATATTTTGAACTACCTTCTCTCCTCTTACAATATAGAGGACGACTTGTTTAATGTTACTATGGACGACGACCGATTGTTTCAATTCGGTATCAACCCAATTGATATTCATCGATTTACATGCCTCCCATTCAGAAATTTACCCTTTGTTACAACAAAGGCAACACTCATCGAAGATGATAAGAAATATCTCAAATCAACTTTCGGTTTCCATGTTGATTGTAAGTGTAAATTGTTTTCATTCATCATTTTTATTCAGTTTTTTATTTTGATACAATTTAAATTTATATTAATTCCAACTATTTTTTGGCATTTGTAGCTCATGTCAATAAATCCAGGTGTGGTGTGGATACGCAAGCAATTACACACCACTTTCTTGCTGCAATGATTTCCTTTTTCAATCCAGAATAGTTTTGCGGGTCGTGAAACGGAAATACCAAATCAAGCCATTGCATACATTGTTGCAACTATTGCAAAACAAAAATTTGATTGGTGCACCTTTTTATAAAAAAATAAGAACTGACATTACGAAATGTAAAGCTTTCAAAAAAACCTTTCATTTACTCCACTATCTCCTTGGCCTTTATTACGAGGCTCTTTTAAATTTAAAAGACAAACCAATTCCCACTTGCACGCATGAGGTGTTGATGAAGTTGTCAATTCCATTTGAAGAACAACAGGTATAAACTATTAAGTTTGTATTTCGACATTACACTGTGCACAGGTATTAACTATTTATTGTTTGCAGAGAAGATTTATGGAGGCCCTTCCCCAAAAAAAGGCGGCATCAAGAGGAAGAGGCCAACAACACGCTGAGGCATTGGGAGATTCACAATCTGAAATGGAAGCTCACTCATCTCTCGAACCCCAACAGTTTGAATTTGTTAAACGCCAGAGAAGTAATACCCTTTCATGTATTATTTACAAATTCCAAATTAGTATTTTCATTTTCCCATTTAAATTTTACCCAATTGAATTGACATACAATTCAATGTTGATGACATTGCAGGGACTTTGGACCATACGTGTGTTTCAAAAAGTCAACCATCTTCCCCAAATCACTCGGTTCGCTTACATGCGTTTGTATCTTCTCAAAAACCACCTCAAGCAATCTCAAAGAATGACAACTCAAAAACCACCAATTACTACTCCAACAAGACCACCTCAACCACCATGACAAGCTACCCCTCAACAACAAGTACAAGTTTTGAATAGAACTTCGTTTAATTTCATAGTTTTTACATTGTTTTCTAGTTTTTCATGTCTTTTCTTGAAATTTTCAGCTCATTTCAGTCCTCCTTCTGCATGAATAGTAGTGGCACCCCTCCACTAATTATATTCAAAATGCCAACCAGAGATCGGAAAAAGAACGTTGGTAAACACATGCCAATTGCTTCGGCCCCTAGTGGGACACTAAACATTGCCTCCTCTTTTCAAATTCCAACCCTCTCACTTGGTGGCTTGTCTAGCAAGAATGAGCATATCGCTTTTTTAAATAATATAAATTTAGATGAAGATTACTTGGGCATTGATAGCAATGACCGAACTAGATTTTTCAATACACGTGAGATGATTCAAGGCCAGCAGGTATACTTCTATTTCAACATAATTTACCATATTGAATTACATTTCACTTTAGATTTATTTTTATGAATCTTGATTTATTTTATCACAAACATAATCGGGCCACCCAAAGGCGAAAACAAGTAGCAATTGATCAATCCGAAAGCCCCCATACCTCTCTAACAAGATCATCTTCATCGATACGAGATGATGAACAATTTTACCTTTTCCTGTGAGAACTTAATTGGTTATGATTGTCAATCCCATGTCGATGAGTTTATTCTACCTCATATCACCAGTCAGCTCATAGAATGGGAGAGAAGGGCTAAAGTACTTATAAATGAGATAATAAGTCGCTATGAAAATTATTGGCAAAGGAATAGTTTATACGCTATAGTCCGTAAATCACCGCGAAGATGGATTCCTTACTTACCCAAGTAAGAAGTGGGACTATCATGTATAACAACAACTATAAAGATGACATTTTGGATAAGACATTAAACAAATTAGAAAATATTAGTGCTTGAGGCCTGGCATATTTTAACAAATGGTCTAAGGATAAGAATCAGTAGCAATTGCAAATTCCGAGAGAGATAGAGTGGTCGTAAGTATTATCACTTTCAAATAATATTTTTTGTTAATTTAAAGTTTTCTTATTTTAGTAATATGTTGAATTGACATCACTTTTTGTGCGGTTGAAATATGAAAATTTGAAGGGTCAAGCAAAGGTTTTCCAAGTTCACTTGGAAACCGCAAAAAACAGCTTTATCCGCAGCGAATAATTTGAAGAAAAATATTGTTTTTGTTAACAAACAAAACAATACACTAAAGCGGATAATTAAAGAGCATGGCTTTGACCTAAAATATTATTCAAAACTAAGGCAAATTCTTGATCAAATTTGTTGTCCCATGGAGATGCGAAAAGAAGAAGAAATAATTTTTAAAAATCTAGACAGGTGTTGTGGAAGATCTCATAAGTTCGGGATTATTTTTGCTTTGTTGGGGAAAGGCAGCAAAGAAACCATTGGGGAAAGGATCACGGGAGTGGAAAGGGATACAAAAATAGAGGGTTGAAATTTTTATTATTGAGTGTGGAAACTTGAAAAATTGAATCTATATTTGAAAATTTTAAACATTGAATGTTGTGGTCAAGTCATTTGAATTTTATTATCTGGATTTCAAAGTTGAAACATGAATTTGATAGCCTTTGAGTTTGAAAATTTGAAATACTATATAATCTTTAATTTTATAACTTCCTATATATTATGTATAGAATTTCTAGATTGTATATGGTGTTTATGTTTCTTCTCTAATTATAATGATGATTGCATTATATGTGGATGATGACATTATAATAGAATCGAGTCTCATAGATATGGATTATCATGAATTGTATGTGGACGTAGATTAAGCTTCAAGCATGATCATGGAATCACGGTTTATGATAATGGATAATTGTTTTAAGAAAATTTAGAATGTTGTCAGACATAGACATTTTAAACGTTCTCAAATTCTTCTTCTCTATACTTGTAATGATATGATCATGATGACATTAGAATGGATATAGATGATGATGAATGATGATAATGGATAATTGTTTTTAAAAAAATGGAATGTGATAGAGAGAGACATTTTGGTAAATTTAAAATAGATAAATAATTGTTTTAATAATAATTGGAGTGTCGATTATGATATGATAATGATATGATATATATGGATGATGATGAATTTTATGTGGACGTAGATTTAGCTTGAAGCACGATCGTGGATGATGAATTGTATAATGGATCGTGGATTATGAATTATATAATATGGAAAAATATTCCTCTGTGTAAAATTAGATTGTGTGATTTTTTCCCACAAAGTAAATATATCAAAGCATTTTACAAATATAAAAATAAATTAAACATAATTGTAAAAAATCAAGAAAGGTCATATAATAGGGTTTAAGTTACCTCTACTATTTTAGATGGCTATGAAATCATCACTCGTAATGTACTAGATCTTTGTTTTAAGAAAACTTAACACGAGAAATGGATTAGTAGATATCGGTCTTCCTTTCTTTAGTATGTGAAATAAAGTAGAGAATTGTATGAGTTTTGCATGTAGATTTGTTTGATTCATCTTACCAATTTGCGATGTGATCGTTCCTCCCTTTTCCATGAGATGTTTGCATTTTTTCTGCTCTGCCTCATAATCCGCTGCGTATTTAACATGCATGCATTATTTTTCAGTTTTCCACTTGTGTGTTTTGATTTTCTGGCCATCCGCCCCGCTACAGTCAAATATTGTTTTCCACAATGTTTTTCTTAGAGTGTCCAAATTTCTTCATTTGCATTTTTGTTGCTTTCCCAATTTCCATGTACATATTGTACATGTACATTTAGATGGGATATCTTCTGAATTAGATGATTATACAGGTTTGATAAACAGAAATTTGGTTTCCCAATCAAACTTGTATGACCTACCAATGGTCCACATATTCTTGTTTGTTTTCAATGTTTTACTTTTTTAGTAGAATTTTGAGCAATATCACAATCACCTGGTTTCCTCTTTCGTGAACCGAATTTGAATTTGATTTTTGTGTTCCATTTTGCTTTGAGTATTTGTATGTGTGATATTTTTATGCACTCCTGGTTGCACCCCAACAGGAAGAATATCTTCAAGATCTGGCATCTCAACAATTATATCTTCAAGATCTGGCATATTATCATAGGTGTCATTTGTTTGATATTGTGCAAAATGCATGTCCACCTCAATAATACCTTCCACAAAGTCAGTATTCTAATTCTTTCTGTTGGAAGCTATATTGTTGTTGGTAGTTTCAATTTCTGTATTAGTAGAGTTTCCAAAATACTTGAACAGGGACTTTTGAGATTTCTTAGTTACTTTTAGGGTCTTTAAATTTTGAGGACTAGCACCTTCCATTATTTTGAACAGGACTCATAGAGTCCTAGTCAACAAAAGAACCAAGTAGCGCATCAGAGTCAAAATTTTGTCACGTGTTAACTATGGCAATCCCTATCGTGCGTCAACAACTAACCCCCTTGTCACGTGTCAACAACGCATCAACTATCCCTGTCGCGCGTCGAAAAAGTGTCAACTTTCTCGCATCGCATGTCAACAAGGCATCAATTGTCTTTGTCACACGTTAACTCTATCCTTGTCACGCGTCACAATCTTACCCCCTTGTTGCGGCGTCTGCAATACCTCCTCTGCGCGTCTGCGATACCTCTTTACCTCGCACGCGTCGAATTATATCCATTTCACGTGTCAACAACTAACCCCCTTATCACATGTCTGCAATACCTCCTTATCACACGTCAACTATATCCTTGTCACACGTCAGGAAATATCATTTGTCGCCTGACTCTAAACTACTAACGAGAGGTAACAACAATCTCTGGTGCTTAAGAGCATGCGATGCGAGTTCATGGTATTGGTAATTTGGTAAGCTACGTGTGGTAGTACCGTAGTATACTACCCAGTGAATCACCTAGGTTTTTATAGGAGATGTTTTCAAATGTAGGCGAAGCCGACCCCAAAAAAAATATATTGTAAATTTTAGGCGAACAGACACCGACCTGCTCTGAAAAAATCACCTTTTCAAATTTTCCTAAAATGATTTTTTTCCATATTATGAATATTCACCACTAAAATTATCCTGGATAAACTTATCGACCTTTGATGACATAAAGTTTGTAAGCTCTTCAACTTGGTACCTTATCGTAATCTATACGTGTGCATGTGTTAGACTTCCACTACCTATTACCCGACTGAAAACACCCTTACCTACGACCAACCTACCCTCCTTTTCATCACTTACCCATTCATCAAACCACTCACCGACTCCATTTAACACCTCATCCATTCTGGTTTGAGGGGATCACCTCCACCCATACTTGGGGCAACCTAACCCTCACTCATACCTAGAGCACCAAATTCCTATTTTTGTCAACGTCGCTTATCAATACAAGCTATGTGATAAAAAAGGGCAAATGTAGACACCAAATTTGGGTCACACTCCCTTGGTCCCCTTCAATTAATTAATGTAACACATCATGACCCCTTCATCCCATATTAATATTCATCCTCACATTATTAATTAATTTAATTATTTTAATTAAGTTAATTTCATCCTCACACCTCCACCTCATCATTACACCTCACCCTAGATTTTCTTCTCAAACCTAATTGGACTTCTTCTATGACCTTCCTACCTTTTCTAATGAGAACTCCACTTCCCTAAGCGACTCAACTTGGAAAACATGCCAAATATGGGAAGATCTTCCTATTTTTGGTAAAAGGGACTAATTCACCCTAACCGACACTATTTTTTTCCTCGTTCGAGCTGGTTACCTAACCGCCATTGGTCGCCTTATGTACACTTTCAAAAATCTTTATGGGGTTGGCCATTCGGTTATTAGAGCCTTATTGCATTCAAGTGTGAATCTTGAAGCCTTTTTGCATCCAGATGATGAACACACACAACCACAAAGCAGCAAGACAAGTAACTGGTTCTTCTTCCGAGCATTGGAATACTCACGGGATCACACGGGTTGTACTTCGGTGACACTATACTCAAGTGCCTCTTCTCTCGATCAACCATCAACCATCTCAACTCATAAGATCTGCAACATACCCAGTAAGTATTGTGATTTTATCATTTGTTCTTATTCAAGTATAGATCTTTCGTTTCTTTATGTATTTCATTCTTTCCATTACCCGTATATCACCTTCTTCCCACCAACCCACTATTCAACCATCCCAAGCATTTACACCCTTTCCAACCTCCTTTTCAGCATACCTAAGTCTTCTTAATAATATTACAACCTTATCAACACCCCCTTCACTCTCTCTGTAATCACAGAGAGGTTCAAACTCTTGTTTTAACATTTGAACCAAATTGCCCCTACCGACACTGGTTAGAGAACCGACATTGGTCTATCTCTTATACCGGCATCGGTTAACCAACCAATGCCGGTCTATGAGACTTTCAATTTTGCCTATAACAATGAGTTAACAACTTCCCAAAACAACTCAAAACCTTGCCTAATTTCACCCAGACCTCACCTATAGCCTCTACTACACCTACAGACCCAAACCAACCCATTAATCATCCGGATTTAATTCTAACCATTTCCTATTGAGTTAAATTAACTTGTTGTATGTTAATAGGAGATACCTAAATCTTATCAACTATAATAGGAACTATTATTTCTTACATTAAATTGTATTAAACAGAGGATTGACAACCATTCGAGGAAGCATCACACTTCCCATATCTAGCCTTGCTAGGCAGTCCTCTAGAATCTTGCTATTTAATACTATTTGATGTTTTTGTTGGGTTTTTATATAGGTCATTCCTCCTAGCCAAAGGGAAGCTCACACAATCAGCTTGGATCAAAAGTTGACAACGCACGCATTCTACCTTCCACCTTCACCTCATAAGTATTCCTCCTTAACTATTTACCTTATATCTTTTTGTCCTAGAAAGTGTAAAACTTATTGGTGAAACAATAAGAGATAGAAAAGTCCCCTAAACAACCTAAGAAATATGCATCAAATGTGTCCCTCTAACTAAAGGCATGATAAGGTACCCATGTGTAAATTGAAATCTTTCTCGAATAAGAAGAAGAGAGGAGGGGAGTGGAAGAAGCCTCACACACTAGATGTGGAAAGGAGGTAGATTCAATGAAAGTATAAGGCTGGGAATAAGACTTCCTTATGTCTCGATGGGAAAAGAGGGGTTCAACATTCTCTGAAGGTTTGTTTGGTGATGGAGGAGAAGAGTCCTCATCGTAACTATATGAACAAACATCCTCATCAAGAATATGAATAATTAAATTTGTGTAAAAATAACTATCATCACATGAATTATGAGAGGAAATAATCAGTATCATAAGAAGCAAGTAGAATGACAATATTTGAAGGGTCTCTAAATAAGGATTGAAGAATGCTCCAAACTATATGAGGCCACTTCGTGTGTGCCACATGATAGTGGAGAGGTCTAGAAATATATGTCAATAAATGACCAATGACCATGCTACAAGTAGAGATAAAGGTCATCATGAATAAGGAAACATTCCATGCTCGAATGCCATAGTGCATAGTTAGCCCTACCAAGAAGAAGAAGTGGAGGCTGTGATGAAATTACAGTCTATGAAGCTTAGGTATGGGAAGTATAGATATGTGATGTAGTAACGATCCTATGAAGTGTAGTTCGACAAGGAAAGTATCTCATACCAACAAAAATAACACCATATCCTATTTATCCTACTAATCATTATATCACAAAATCCTCATCATATTAATAAACACATCTTCAATAACAATAATATAAAGATCCATTCTTAATTTAAATTTTCTAACATTTCTTTCATTATTAAAGAATAATTTAATACATCACTTACCCTTGGTTCTATCTCTCGTAGGCCTCTAGTACTCTCAGCGCACTCGCCATGGTGTTGGTCTACTAGAATCCTCACCATCTTCACTCTAGGTTTTTGCAAACCAAAGCTCAAAATTTCTAAATAGGATGGTAAAAATGAATGGTTTTCACCCCTAATTTACTATTTACCCCCATTCACCCCTATTGACCTATTTTCACCCCAATAAATCATTTCACAATCATCAATCATCCTTTGGAGCTAGTTAACTTCTAAAATATTGTTTATAGCCTATTAAATAATGATTGATTTAATTAAATCCATTTTATAATCATTATCAACCCAATAAATCATCATCAATCAAACAATAAATCAATTTAATCATTCAAATATTTCAACCCCCACATACATCATTTCCTAGGGCACATCAAAGATTACAACTTTAAAATTTGGAAATCACCAAATGTTCACAACTTCCCCTTTCATATATCATTTAATGACCACATATATGGTTGTAACTATATCAAGATTTATCCCTCACATACATTATTTCTTGGGACATGATCAATCTATCCACTTATCAATCATTCTTTTGGTTGATCATTGCTCAATGTCATTAAGCCTTTAGACCATCTTGTTAATTTCATTGCTTCCATCCAACCCCTTCTCTACTAACATTTCATTTACCTTACTAACCATGATATCATCCTTTCAAGAAATCATTTGTATCTTTCCTCCCAACATAACCCCTTGAGGGAGCCTCACCCTTCCATTCGTAACCCGGCCTTGTCTTTTATCTTCTTTTAAAATCCATTGTTTCTTTTATTCACGGTGCCCTTTGAAATATGAGAAAATATGTATACATATAAAATTAATTTTTCTTTCATCATTACTAATTTAACACTAATTATCCCTCCTAACATCAAATGTAATAATATTAACCTAAGTTACTTTACATTTATACTACATCAACTAAGCTTATCGTTATCCCATCTTCCTATCCTCCTAATTAATCTCCAGTTATCCCCCACTTAACACTAACTATATACCTTTTTAAATTTTTAGCAATTTAAAATTCCTAGCTGCCTTCCCCCATTTACCATCCTAGCCTCTCCTAAAAATCACCTCACTAATTGTTTCACCAATATCTCATTATTCATCCCAATCGTCTCTCAAAAGCTACTAATCTCCATCTAGAGTCCCTCGCCACCTTTTCTAGAATCCTCCATGAATTTTAATATGTATGAAAATTCTAGAATCTTAACCAACTCTCCATCCTCCGCCATGATGATCAACCTCCAACATGGATTCATCTCCACCATCCATTCCTTTATGTGGCTTATATAAATTGATCCACATCCTTCATGCAAAATATAGATATATGAACTAGAAGAAGCATACCAACATATTTCCACCTTGAAAATCCAAAAGCTAACCTTGCCAAAGTGTTGTCAAAATCTAGAGCCATAAAGCAGTCAATCATACAAGCAATCCATCCATATTGAATCAAGAAAGTCACGTGGGGTAAATATAATTCAACAAGAATCATCAAGTCAAGGTAAAAGAAGGAATAATTTGTTTTCTTTTGTTTTTCTTGTGTGTTCTTGATCCTTATCCCAATCAAAGGTGTTTGTATTGGTTTGAGGGTGAGAGAATTGATTGTGTTTTCATGGTTTTCCAAGTTTATGCTTCAAACTAAAACTGAACACAAATTAAATTAGACACGTTTCTTTAATTTCTAAAAAATTATGAAGTGTCCACTAGGAAGTCTAGGGAATAAATCTCAAGTTTTTCTTTTTGAACTCTATGAGAAGGTTGTACAAAATCCTACTGCTATCATGATGTGCCATGAAAATCATAAACTTATTAAAATGTATGTGAGGATCATCACTTTTGTTGAATAAATGGAATGTAGGCATGATAAAGAGTTTAGGAAAAGATGAGTTGGAAATGGTACACATTATTCGATTCCCGTGTATAGCATTGAATGAATCCATGCATTATAGGCCTACTCTCAAGTGATATGGCATGCGCTTGGTTTTGAAAACTATCAACAACATGTATTAAGGAAATAACCTCATGTTTATGTATGATAAAATTATAAATGGGATCATTGAGAGGTTAAAAATAACTATTGATTGTAGCCATGGGAACACTATTTTGCTTAGGGAATGGACATCATCACTAGTATCCTTAGGAGGTGTAGGGGGAAGAACATTATAGGCATGATATAAATATTTATCATAACATAAATATTTTAAGGAAACATCGTCACAAGTATCATACATATTACATGCATGTGTAACCACGTCTAGAGAATAATAAGAAGCATTCTTCTTCATTCCCATTTCAAGATAATCAAGAGAAATATTACAACCATTTTCATTATTCTATACTTCAAGGAACATCACAATCATGAGTTTCATTTTTATTGCAATATAACCTTGGACATTACAAGCAATTGTTAAATTTTCCATTACTATATAATAAGGAGATATATCATTAGCAATTGGTTCATGTTTCATTTCAAGAAAATAGTGATAAATAAAGACAATCATTTATTTCCTTTTGTATTTCAAGAGAAAAGGAAGGGATAACACAATAGTTTATTTTTACTTATGTGTCAACAAAAGAGGGAAAGAGGATTTCATCAAGAGTATGTGATGTTTTTTTAAGGTAATCCTAGAGTTAAGAGAGGGGATAATTAGATTTGAGGGATGCACATCATCACTATAAGTATCGCTTGCATAAGCACTAACATCGTTGTTATTCTGATATTCCTCATGTATATCATCGTTGCTTTATATGTACTCACGGTAACAATAACTAAAAGGATGGGTGGAATATGGGTTAATTTGATTAGATGTATCATTATTTTGTAGGCATCATTGGTCATCAACCACTTGATGACTATAACTAGAAGGTATGACACAAGTAGGGTAAGATTGGATTACTTCTTGCTTATAATAAATTTCATTCTAATAATCAAGCTATATTCATTAACATCACATTCTTCCTCATACATATAAATACTATTGTCATTAGCCAGACATGTTTTCTCATTAGTGTTGTTATAAGACAAAGACACAACTTGAGTTGAAAAGCGGGGTTTAGAAGACGGGGTTGTACACGAGGACCGAGAAGGAAAAAATGGATGCTTGGAGGTAGAAGTGTCTATGAAAATCATACTGCTAGGTTTTTAGGAATCTAGACCCATATTAACCATAATAATGCCAAAAAAATGTAATAACTAAGAGAAACCAAGGATGGAAAACATGTAAGGCCATACCCTATGTGTAGAAAGTGTGCAAGGTAAACAAATAGTTTCACCAAATGATTACACCCAAATTAAAGTGTTTCTCTTATTAGGATTAAAATCTAGATTGGGTAGCTATATATATATATATATAATTATATGAAAATGGAAACTAGGGTTATGATTGCAAGCACCCAAGACATTTAATGAGACAAAAAAATTAGGGCTAGAGTATCCATTTAGTTTTTTATGCTTGTGAGTTTATCTAGGTTTGAAATTGGGTCAAACAGGATATGACAGGGATAAATGTGTTTTGTTTCTGTAATGAGAGTTGAAACCTTGCTGAGACACTAGAGAAAAATGAACCATTAGAGTGAAATGCCTTTTTCCTACTTCACGTTAATATATGGAGCTGCCTTACACTTTTTGTCATTACAGGTCACTTCATCTTTGTCTTTAGTTGCCTCATGTACTTTTTCTTCTTACGGAATACTCGCACATGCTCATGTAAGGATTAAGACCTAATTTCCTACACAAACACTCATGTATAAATTAGATAACCAAATAGTTTTTGATTGATTTGGATTTCACTTGGTGGCCAACCCCTCATTCATTCTTCCCAAGCCATGTACTACACTACCCAAATGAGGGCTCAAACTCCATGTAGTTTGATTAGTTCATGTGTCAAAGTAAACACAAGTCTAGAGTGCCTTCCCTAGGTTCACCCTTGTGTTTTTACACCAATAACAAGCTAATTATATTTTAGATATACAACACTCTTGAATTCTTGTAGATTTATATTATCTAAAATGTTTCCTTGTAGTGCCCTTTGGAATAGTGTTTATAGATAGATACTTGATAGTGCTTAATGATTTAAACCTTCTAGCAATCATATATATATGAGCCTCTTACCTTGAAATTAGGACCTAATGGCATCCAAAGCCAACTCATAGCCCAAGAAACATATGCTAACAATAGTAAATATGGAATCAAATGCTCAAGATATATGAATCTGATCTCTAGGATAATACCATGCACTTTTGAACATTACCATATAACAATAGTGTCCAATTTGACGCTATTATCCTTGAGTCCAGAAAACAATGTTCCTAAACACAACCAAAGATCTATGTGACTTAGTGAAACAATGTAACATGGAGTGCAACAAGACATCATACATCAATAAGCAAGCCATACAATAGAGACTAAACAAGACCACATGCCACTAAATGCCAATTTTGTTGTTCATGACTCTCATACATACAAAATTGGTAAAAGTGTATCATGTAATAATACTTGTGCCAATGTTAGGTGTTTACACAAATTGTCGGGGGAAAATGGTTATAACATGTCCTAATAGGTTATAACACCAACAATTAATCATAATGCTTTATTTTGGAGACAATGTTTAGATTTTAATGTTTTAATAAAAAATTTCTTACCAATTACAATATCATATGGTAAATGGACATGAAGTCTTACACAAGCATATGGGAGAAACTGAAAAAATGTTCGCGACCTTTTTACCAATGTATGTGGAGGCAATGCAATATTAAAGGACATGTACGTTTTCGGTGTAATCTCTTGTTTGGAGGACTTGATTTTTAATCTACACGTGTTATATTTCATTTGTTTATGTTATTTTAAAATTTACTAGTTGATTTAATTCAAGAGTCTTTTTTTCCCGATCCAAATTAAATTATGTTTTACGTTTGACCAAAGTGACTTGCATGTTATAAGTTTTAATGAAATTGATGTTATTTACAAGGTAATAAACTTGTGTAAAGAACCCAAAATTAAAAAATAAAATAACAACCCACAACATATTCTCGTTAAAGTAAAAACAAGGAAGTGTCAAGAGAATTGGAGATTACATTTTTAATTCTATGGTTCGCATTGAATGATCAAATTTCCTTTTATTAAATGAATTTATTTGTATACCATGTATACATTGTGTATTAAAACTCATAATATATTTTGTTAATATAGAACAATAAAGTGTTTACAAAAACATCTAAGAGAATATCACACCTTATATAGACAATGTCCCACAAAATGTTTGACGCACATTATGTTTGTATATATAAATTGCTCAAAAAAACTAGACTTGTTAGAGTCATACCACTCTTAGAGCGAACTAAACCCGACTTGAAACAATGGTGGAACCATTTCTAGAGAATAACGATGTTTCCATCTCTTCATTGAGTTATGCAAACTCAAAAAGTCCATTTTGTTTTATTCTCTTGCCATGACTTACAACACACTTTCCAAACTATCAACGGGTATTTAATTTGTTGATTTACCACCGACAAAATCCAAACAAACGGCATTGTCTCATATCACATTAAACATTATGCTTTCCTATGTGCCTTTGTAGAAGACCACATATGTGTTTGCATGTAATTTTAAACATTACAATTTGTGGAAATGCAAATAGAATATTAATGAAACCAATTGGTGTTGCAAGCAATAGAGTAGTGGGTGGCTTGAATGACTCGCCCGCTACCTATTTCTCGATAGGGTATGGTATATGGTAAAGGAATCACTTTGTCTTTTAAATAGCAGGATCCTTAAACATGTCTACAAATTGTTAAGAATTTATTTTCAACTTAATATTTGAAGTATACTTAATTGTTATTAGAAATCTTTAACTTCAAATTTAATGTCTATTCAAATATCATTCTTTAATAAAAATTTAGAAAAATCAATTTAAAAATTGTACCATATTGACCGAAGAATAAAGTTTGGAGCACATATATTTTCATAAAATATTATTTTGGACTCAAGAAAGTGATATAATTATATTGACACCATTGTCACATATAAACCAAAAAAAAAAATAATGGCATAATCTCATACATATTCCTACCTCTGGGCTCTTGTCTTAATCGAAAAATAAATAAATAAAATTATGTATAATCCTCCATTTTTGTTTGCCAAATTGCCGTAAGAGATCTGCCGCCAAGAGGTGCCATTGCCAACAAAGTGGGTTCGCGCCTAAAACAAAACGGCGGGAAATTGGTTAAATTATGTCCTGCCAACTGTCTTATAGCCAGCTGTCACATCGGCGGTGGAGCAGGAACGCTGATAATGACGTGGCCGGCGACCTCGCCCTTCCGTCCGTAGAAAAAGACAGTGCAGCCGTTCTTCGTATTTCGAATTTTTATTTTGTCCTTTCATTTTTGTAATTAATTTATTGGGTTTTTGTGCCTTTGGATTCACATATTGTTTGCAAAGCTCATTTACCACTATCTCATTCTAAACAATGCTCACCTCACACCTCTTCCTGATTTTTTTAAAATGCTCATAAAATAGGAAAGAGAAAATCTATTAGGAGGTTTGAGTTAGGAAAGTATCAATTTTTTTGGGAAGAGTTTAACTATTTCGTTAGTTGGTGTTGATTGGTTGTTAATGTATGAGTCGTTAGTATTTTTGGGGTGTTTTTGAGTGTTAAAGTATGTGCTCTTAATGTTATTCAATATGGACGCACCAACATTTTACGTAAGGTCTTGTTTGTCTATGTCATATCATACTAATATTCTACTTTATTGCATTTTTGTTATCATCATTTGTATTTATTGTATATGTCCCGACCAATTGCCCTTTCGACGAATTGCACTTTCGATGAATTGCACTTTAGACACGCCTTATACCATTAATATTAATGTTGTCACCAATTTCAAATAGATGGTACTCAATAAGGGAACGAAGTTTGTTTCAAGATGTACTATAAGACAATTCCCCTTAGAAACTAATATGGGTAAGCTAATTTGTTGGTTGAATCCCCTTAGAAACTATGCTTAAAACACGAATTCAAAACAAGTGACAAGTGGAAGCCATGTGTTGTTAAGTTGGCTAGGGTGTATAATATGTCGAAGGGGTTTTCCAATTATCTTTTCAAAACCTTGATCATAGTGATGGTGTGTTTAATCATAGTCCCATGTTTTTAATAATGCATTGCTTGTTTTGCAACAATAGACCAAAACATATGCAATCTCTAATTTTGCATCACTTAAAGTCTCACTTTGGGTTGGATTTATGAGCTCCCAGGACATCTCATTATATGTTTTGTCCAAAGAAAGATAATTTATTATCTCTACCACAAACAAAGGTTTTTGCTGAATTAACCTCTCCTTAGAAAAAGAAGGTGTTAGAAGATATGCAAAGAAAATGTGAATATTAATTAACTTATTCACATCCTAGGAGAGGTCAATTTCGGTTATAAAAATGTAAAATGTATCTTGCTCGATTTGTCAAAATCTTATTAGAATTATTTTATAATTTATTAATACCATATTTAATAAAGAAAATATCAATTTTATATATCACTATTTTCAATGTTTCCTACAAGATTATTGACCAAACCTTCACCACTTGCTTCAAATATCTACCTTTGCCCATTGTTAGGTCATAACAAATTAGGTAAATATTAAAGTAAATGCAATCTCAACAATATTATTATATTCTAGAAAAGCACGGAATGGCTTAAATTTTTTTGATAATATTGAATATATTTTATTTCAGTCTTACCATGCTTAAAGCTTTTGGATTTCGCCTTTCTTATAACAATTGTGTTTAAACCATATTTGTTGATGATTCTATATATTGAACTATCAATAATCACAAGTACGAGAAAGTTAATTTGTTTAGATCCATTATATAAGGTTTCTCTTATGACACTTTTCTTTTATGTTCGTACAAATATTTTTTAAGATTCTTTTGTTAGTTACTTATTAATAGGGTATACAAAGGCCTTGTCCAACGTATTATTTTTCTAAGATCTACAAAGTGCTAGATAAGATTGATTTACATCAACTCTATCATCTCCCATAAATCACAATTTATAGGGCCCGGAAGAAAATGGAATTTACGTAAGACGAAATTTACTCCTTAGAAGGAGCGAATCACTCCACATCCCCACATTCACAACTCTATAAATCTTGAGCGATATACATAGATAAATTAAATATATACCAACTAATGGATTCATTTAGACATTTGTAATATCTTGTATACACAAAATCATGCACTTTGAGTCATTATTTAGTCCCGGTCTCATACTACTATTCATATGGTTCTTAAGTGAAAAGAATAATAATTAACCCATGTCTTTGGCGTTTTACTTTGCTTTATGTCATTACTTTCGATCTTGCACCCACACTTACCTAGCCTCGCATTTTCATTATGTGTTTTCCTATTTCTAACCTGGGCGCCCAACTAGGACCGAGGTGCCTCGAGTGCCCTAGTCCCCTTTGGGGCGCCTTGATCCTCTTTGCACTTTACTCTCACCTTTTGGGCACTTTCTAGCCATTTGAGCTTTCTATCTTTTTAGTGGTCACCTTTTCGTGTTAATTACGAAATTAGAAAAAGAGAACCATATAAATATAAAGTTATGTGACCATAATGAGGGACCAAACACTAAGCATCTATTATCACCATCTAGAGTTGCATCCATCAAAGGCATCTAAAGCTACATTTGCATCCATCTAGCTCCATCACAAGGCACACAAGGTTGGTTCATCTACATCACACTTCATAAGAGGGGAGTCTATTGTTTCCATGCACACATTTACTACATTCTACATCTAGTTATTTGTTTGTTACTTCACAAAGTGCAACTGACACAAGAGAAACCTAGGGCACGATTGCACACACACACTTAGAACTACATTAGGTCTGAGATGTAGTGCAACACTCAGTGATAACTCCATCTATTTGGCAGTGAGGATAGTCTAACGCCTTCATATGCATCTTTCTTTTTAAGGGTTTTGATGTTTTGTTTAGGGTTTTTTAGGTGATTCTTTATAAAGCGGTCTTACAACGACATTGGTGATCATACAATGACATTTGTGTGAAAGGAAGTGAAAACAAAGTAACACTCAACGACACCTCAAAGGAGGTATCCTGGTAATTTCCGTGGCACCTGGCACCCCATCACCCACAGTGCCCCTATGCCCTTTCCCCTGGCATCCAATTCGGTCAAATTGTAACACTAAAAATTACAAGAGTTGGAAAATGAGGATTTTTTTAAACATAAAAACAAATTACACAAAATGATAAATCGTACATATTTATTTAATCAAATTCATTAAATCAAATTGGTTCTTTTGATCTATCTGATGACATCCATGTAAGCCATGTGCGGTTGAGAAGGGTGTGTCCAGATCTCCACGATCTCCCTTCGTCACTACTTTGAGTGATTATGCTTACTAGAATTTCGGCTCAACCTTTTAAAGGTCATGGGAACTATGTGAAAGTCCTTGGGTCTACCACGAAGCTAATTTCCCGACTTCATATTCTGGTATCCGACCATTGTCTACCTCATGTTCAGTGTTCAACTTCCCATGATCAAGTTACAGACAATTTTTATTTTAATTAGAGGACTTAGGTGATCAAACAATGCACAACCATCAATGCATTACTTTGGCCAAAGTTATCCATTGTCAGGCGGGTTACTGGCTAAACTCAAGACAACACACTAGTCTTATGAGTTTTAAGTCTTCCGCCACCTCACAACTATCCCTTTCATAGTTATCTAGATCTTTATAGTTTGTTTTTATTTTATTTCCAATTTAACCTATCTTGCAAGATTTTATATTGTGATAGATGCCAAAGGCCAACTAGGATCATTATGAGATAAGTACATTCGTTATGCTGAAATGTAACTATATCAAAGATTCCGCACGTACTTATCCCTTAATATTCCTAATGGATCTTTCCATCTATTTACCATCCCATTTAGTTTCTCATTTCCTGATGTTTGATTCTTTAACTTTAAATTACCTTTTTATAATGATACTCTTCCATTCTCTATACAACAAGATTTACAATCTTAACATAATAATACCAAGTTTACCGAAAGGCTGAATTAATTATATATATATATATATATATATATATATATATATATATATATATATATATATATATTCCTTGATTAGCTACGCCACTAAATAGCTATTAAATTTAGAAATTAAAAGACAAATGATTGTTACAATAATTGTCCAATTATCGGCTTCATACATTTATTACTATCAAATAAATATATTTAACAATTTGTGAAAAGTAAGATTTCTCAACTCAAGTATTCATCATTTACTCATTTTGAGACATTATTACACACAAAGGAATTATCTCTTTATTAAAATCATAAATTACATATGTCGTTAAGGCGAATTATATAATCGGTATAATAACTCTCACATAGTCAGTTTAAATATTTACAATGGGTCCAAGATCCCAATAAATTCAGAAAAATTATATGATTTCATCCTTCTACAAATTGAAATCCAAGTATCTCATTTTGATCCATGCTACGTTAAAACTTCACAAAACATGAGTTTCCGCACATCCGAAAGTAATGACTAATGGTCCCGCAAGACCGGAGTAGTGGTATGATGTCAATTCAAAATGAACTGACATGAATATCAACTCCATTTTCTAATGTAATTAATTAGTAAAATAAGAAAGGATATACATGTTGTTTTATCAACAAGCATATGACAATACAATCGAAAATGATTTACCCTCGGTTCCTATAAAGATACAAACTATGGATGCATACAAAATAGAACAACCAATCTCTATTTCAAAGATAATCAAACCATAATCACTCAACCTACGAATTCAAATTATGACCACAAGAAAATCATACTTTATTTGGTATAAATTTTAATACTATTTCTCTAATCTTCCAAATCAACGAGCAACTTAACAAAACTGTCCAAAAATCATCATTACCAAAAACTAATCAAACATATTCTTTCTAGTTAATGAGCACTCATCATATTGTCCAAGAACATCATTACCAAGGAAAATAAAACTTATTTCTTTTCAGTCAATGAGAAGCTCTACAAATTAGCACAAATATCACCAAATTTACATCACTTTAACATGATCTATCTCGGTAAACAAACAAACAGCCCACAAAACAATATAAGCATTACACTTCGATTACATCATGTAAACATACTCTATTTAGTAAACGAACAACTAATTACTTCTTTCATAAGATATCATTATATAAAACCCAATCATGCCACCAATTACTCCTTGGTGCATCTGGGTCAAGTTGTCCTAGATTTCATGCCCTTACCAAGACAAGCAATTTCTTTTTCACAGTTTTACAAAAATCCAAGTCATATT
Organism: Taxus wallichiana var. yunnanensis; assembly: GCA_018340775.1. Taxonomy (NCBI): domain Eukaryota; kingdom Viridiplantae; phylum Streptophyta; class Pinopsida; order Cupressales; family Taxaceae; genus Taxus; species Taxus wallichiana. Next base: position 114,908,229 of record CM031240.1, read on the forward strand.
TCCAGGCTGGAAGTTACAGGTTAAATGCATTTTTTTACACATAACAACACACCCTCATTTATACATGATTCAATTTAGATGTCCATAAAGATTAAATTTCTGGGAAAAACAACCCCATGCAAGAGCTTTGACATCCACAAATTATCATTCAAGAGATCACAATAAATTAACAATCAGACCTGCATATAACAGCCAAAAAGAAAAATACAAAACCCCAACCGGTTGCATACCCATATCGATGGGGTTACCCAAATCGATTCATTTATGCAAATCAATTTGTATACCCAAATCGATTTGTTTACAGAAAACACACAACTAAATTTCAGTAAACCAAAATGAAAACCCACAAACAAATCAATTTTAAACACATAAATTCACAAAACATTTTCCTTCTTCTAGTACAGGAAAAACCCAACTCTTTTCCTTTGGTTACAATTTATTTTAATGCAAAGAAGGAATTTTTAACCTTTCTTTTACTTTATTTTTGCAGATCAAAACCCCATCTCACGTATTTTTCTGGGTTTAGTTAAAACCACACAAAGAAAACTAAAAAGAATACATAATTCATCAATTTCCTTTTCAAACTTCATCTCCAAACAATTAAATCAAAAGTGACCACAAATTCCTTGATTGCCATAAAAATAGAATGTGTATTTCCTCTTTTTTCCTTTTTACAAACAACGCAACAAAGAAGGGAGAAGATATTCATGCCTGAAATAAACCCAGAATCGAAACCTTCTACTCTTCTAGCTCCAACAAGTTGAATCCTTCTTTCCTCCAAAACTCACGCAGGTATTCCAGAAGGGGAGAATGAAAATAAACAAAGGAGAAATAACAGAAAAAATATAATGAAAGAACTATAGTTGGGCGGCATATTGGAGAATTTTCGGGCTTCCCAATGCTGGTACGTGTACTAGTGCATGTCACACACTTGTGCCATGTGAAGGTGTTTCACTTTATGAAACCCATAAATTTCAATATCTAAATAAAATTTTTTTGGCTTACATGTCAAATCCCTCTAAAATATATATACTAATTAATATTTCATACACATTTGTTTTACTTTAGTTGTTACCCAACTTAATGGTTAAGTTAAAATTAACCTTCATAATACAAGTCCACATATTTCCAACAATATATTACCATAATAATTAGTTGAATTTCTAGGTTTATATAAAACATTCCAATAACAAAATCATCAAGTCCGTAAATAATAATTCAAATATTCTCATAAAGTTGGCTTAATATAGCTTAGTCAAATAAAATAGAGGCAATTATCATCACGGTCATGCAAAAGTTGAACAAAACAAAAGACGACCAAACCGAATAAAATAAAGTAACCGAAATACAAATAACCGAAAGATCCATAATCATTTATGAACCATTTTTCCTACGATTACGGCCTAACCATGTTTTTTAGGAAGGATCATAAAGGTGGGTGCGGGCTTATTCATTCTGCAGTATCATGCCCCGCAGTAGAAGCTATGGGTCATGACATGACAAACCAAATGAATTTTACACACAATGATGATCTCGTCTAATCCTGATTAGACTTATCCGTAGTTAATTTAACTTACAAGAAATTTTTGGGATGTTACATACTCCACCTCTTAGAATAATCATCATCTCCATGATTTCAGGATAAATAGATAAACTAACCCATTATTCCTTTGTTGCATAAATATATTTCAAATTAGCTTAAAATTTGTAACAATATTATTTCAGCTAAATCATAAAGGTTGTAACATTCCCATTTTAAGACTTTAGAAACAAGGGATTTTTTTTTTTCATAATGTTCTCTACTCTAAATAAAGCATTATTTAGAACAAACATTCCATGCCAATCAATCTCAAATAGATAACCATATGCGGCTGTAAATGACTTGGTAATCCATCAATCTATTCATTTCATAACTCGGTAATCTACCGATCTATTTATGTTAACTTTAAGTATTGAATAATACACAACTAACAATAACAAGTACATCATCCATCCAACAAACATCATCAACTATATAATGGGAGTATCTGTGTATCAATACATATATACACATATATAAATAAGTATTAGTATCTCAAAATATCTTGTACAATTTCACATCTTTGGCATGCGAGTGCAGGTATATGTAACAAAAATCAAAATGGTAGTACAATATCTGTTATGGATATCAATCACCCCCACCTCATGACAACCTCTCTAGTCTCATCTGTCTCCTCATCCTCCCTACAAGTTAAGCACCCCGCCATCATCTCGTCACCCTCTGCTGGTCCCCTACTTGGCCTCCATATCCTCATCCTTTCCTCTGCAGGGCCTAGTCTCGTGGAACTAGTAACCTCATCTTGCCTCGTATCTAGGGCCGATGACCCCTTATACTACTTGAGCCGTGAGTCTTGGATCTAGTCCACTCATTGGATATATGTTCAGGCTCGGTGCTTGCGCGTAGAGGGCAGATCAATGCCTAGCGCTAGTTTTTCTTGATAGTAGCGAGCCTCATTTAGGACATCCTTGAACCTCACCATGGATACGGTCTCCAAAGTGGTTCCATTGGTCTAATTGCCACTGAGAACTCTCCTTACTACCAAAAGAGGACCCCCGTCCCGGTGTAGGAGCTCGTACTTATGAGACCTTGTTTTGGTGTAGGAGCCTCGTGGTGGTCCTGTAGCTACATGGGCTCGTAAGGCCGCACTGTGCCTATGTTATGGCCAGCTGGCCCTATAATCCAGCCACCTATGCTTGTAAGACAGCCACCCGCCTCCAGCCCCATCTCCACCCTATGCGCGAGCATGTGCCTCGTGATACTTAGGCTCGCAGGTCATCACCTATACTGCAAGTGGTCACCTATGCTTGTGCCCCTATCGCTGTCCCCTAACCTCGTAATATGTGCCTATAGGGAAGCCACCTACCCTTGTAATGCATCTCTTTGAACTATGACCATCACTAAATTAGGTTTCCGACATATCGAGGTGTCATGTAACTACACTATCCACCACCGTATGCAGCCATCATTGTACTCGCATCGTCAATCCTCCTATCTGCTACCCTCTCCTCTTGCTCGGCTAGATCTGCTGGATGTGGTGGAGATAATGGTCTCTCCACATCATCTCTACGGTATAATGGAAAAGGTGGAGGCACATCCCGCTGAGCCCAAACTACAGCTAGACTCTGTCCCATAGGGATCATCTCGTGCTCTTTGGCACATCTACCCCGTATCTACCCGACTAGTCAGTAATCCATCCAACTCAGTTGTCATACCTATGTAAGATGGAAACCCTATATAGGGTCTCCACAATATATCAACAGATGATATGCCATCAAGAATTTTTCTGTAATAAGTCACATCCCTGATAGCCTCTCTGCAACCCTAGGATGGGCTCCCATCGGTACCCACCACTGGAAAACCAACTCAGAATACTCCTCCGAACCAATCCTACCTTGCAAATCCGCTGATCGTAAGAACACTATATTCTCATACACCCAACAATGTAATAAGAAGGTACAACACACTCCAAACCTGCATATTCAACAATACGCCCATAGCTCGTCAGATAGCCGTACTAGAAAGGAAAGCACCCATGTGAACCATACTCACTACTCTACCATATCCTCCAAAACACCCATCAACACTAGAGGAAACCGACCACCCTCTGAATCTGGGAGGGCAAAACAACTAATCGCGACCATCATCAACACTTCCAAATGGGTCTCATTAGGATGTGTCGCATACATCTCTCCATACCTGACACTCGCACTGTGGTATGTCAACTCGCCACAACATCGTCAAACATTGTACCCATGGGATCCAATGCCTCATCAAATCCAATTTGATAGACCCATGCCCCTACAATGGGAAACCTAAAGATCCTATATACGTCTGCCAAGGTGATAATCATCTCCCCAGTTAGAAAATAAAAGGTATTGGTCGTATAATCCCTTATATCAATGAGAACAACCATCATACTATGATCCCTAACAATCTATCTATATCGCTTGATGAAACTAAGACCAACATCTCGAATGTGGTCCCACTCATCCTATGTGACGACGGGGATGATCTCTTCTAACAAAGGGCGATCGCCTATCATGCATCATGAGTTGTTGTCGTGCATGCATTCATACAACTTAACAATGTCAAGTACTGAACTACTTTTTCCCATTTCTTCAAAACTAATTAACTCACCCCTACCTACACCACATACCCACATTTGTTTACCTACCTATCTATTGCTTAAACTACCTCCCGGCCTATTATTCATTCTAATCTAGCCTACTATGTTCCCATACTAATTTCGTCACCTATTACCTGCCTAAGTTTACCTAAATTTACTCAAACCCACCTAATTTTATACCTCATCCATCTAGGCTTCCATCATTTGTTGCCCATGTACCTCCCATTTGATTTTTACCCCATTTTGGCCTTCTAAAATCTAACCCATTTGGACCCGATCACTTTTCCCTATGACCGATATTGGTCTCCCTCAACCAACGGCAATAGACTAATTTACCCATCGACGCCAACATGCCGAACCGATGTTGATCACCGTTCGGCTTCACACCTAAAAACCCCATGTCCCTAATTTTCCAAAAATAAATTAAAACAAAAAAACTACCTAAAACTACCCAAACCCCACCCATTTCCACTTTACACCTAATTAACCTATCTTTCCCCACCCCTACCCACATTTTTACTTTTTTCACTACATTTTGAACTTTTATTTCCCCACCCTATTTTTTCATTTTTTACCTACAATTCCATTAAAAACAATCAAAAAGGATTGACTCCTACCTCTACACATTGCTGTCATTGTGCTAGAATCTCTCTGGGATGGTTACATGCACTCCTCCCACACCTCTTGTTATCGCTACCATGTCTGAATCAAACCCCTCACTCTCCACCAATCAAATCGCTTGTCTCGATCTCATGGGCCTGGAAAATGGAATCCAATCGACCAATGATTCCTCGCAAATCAATTTGAATATAGTACCTCGTCTCTTTCTCCATAGAAAACGAAAAACACTCTTCACTCTATCATTTTGTCCAGGTCAATATGTGAAAATGAATCCATATTATACAGATTTTTTTTTTACCACACCGCAACTCCGACCGACGCTGCTTTTTCTTTTTTACCGACATCACTCAAGTTCCCTAGTTTACCATGATCGGTTACCTTTAGCCGATGTTGGTTTTACATCACCGATATTGGTTATCCTTTTACCCCATTTCCCAATCCTGCACTAAATCTACTTTCCCACCACCTTTTCCGCCTACCCCATAATTGACCCTGCCCTTACCCATTACCCTAATGGCCTTATAACCTCCCACTCGACCTCATCATCAGTTGGGGCATATTTTCACCCCTAATATGGCCTTTCCTACCTCACCCAACCAACACTCACCTTTTGTGATATTCAAATTTGTGTACTTGCTATAACTTGCGATGATGCTACCTATGTTATTCAGCCTAATGACCTTACCTTGCCTAATGTCGTGATGTTTATCTCGACCATACCTTTGGTACTTGGAACACAAACTATTACTCATTCCTACACTGCCTAGTTGTGTTTCAGACCATATCCTATACCTTGATACCTAAACCACTTCAACCTTGTTTGGATAAACCTATCGACCTTTGACAACATAGAGTTTGTAAGCATTTCAATTTGGTACCTTATTATAATCTATACGTGTGCATGTGTTAGACTGCCACTACCTATTACCCGACCGAAAACACCCTTACCTACAACCAACCTACCCTCATTTTCATCACTTACCCATTTATCAAACCACTCACCGACTCTGTTTAACACCTCATCCATTCTTGGTTTGAGGGGGATCACCTCCACCCATACTTGGGGCAACCTAACCCTCACTCATACCTGGAGCACCGACTTCCTGTTTTTGTCACCGCGCTTATCAATACAAGCTACGTGATAAAAAGGGGAAAATGTAGACACCAAATTTGGGTCACTCTCCCTCGTCCCCTTCAATTTATTAATGTAACACATCATGACCCCTTAAACCCATATTAATATTCATCCTCACATTATTAATTAATTAAATTATTTTAATTAAGTTAATTTCATCCTCACACCTCCACCTCATCATTACACCTCACCTAGACCCATTCTAGGGGCATTTAACTCAAAGTGACCAGTCATCACTGTAGTGTTGTGTCACTACTTGACCTTCTAACTAAGAATTCTTCTCAAACCTAATTGGACTTCTTCTATGACCTTCCTATATTTTATAATGAGAAATCCACTTCCCTAAGTAGACTCAACTTGGAAAACATGCCAAATATGGGAAGATCTTCCTATTTTTGTAAAAGGACTAATTCACCCTAACCAACGCTGGTTTTTCCTCACCGACGCGTCGGTTACCTAACCATCATCGATGAAATTATATACACTTTCACAACTCTTTATCAAATTGGTCATTTAGTTAGTAGAGCCTTATCGCATACAGTGTGCTTCCTGCTTCCGACGACAAACACACACAACCACAAGATAAGACAAGCAAATGGTTCTTCTTCCAGAGCATTGGAATACTCACAGATCACACAGTTGTACTTCCACGACACCGGACTCAAGCGCCTCTTCTTCGATCAACCATCAACCATCTCAACTCATAAGATCTGGAACATACCCAATAATTATTGTGATTTTATCATTTGTACTTATTCAAGTAAATATCTTTTATTTCTTTCTGTATTTCATTCTTTCCATTACCCATATATCACCTTCTTCCCACCAACCCACTATTTAGCCATCCCAAGAATTTACACCCTTTCCAACCTCCTTTTCAGCATACTTGAGTCTTTTTAACAATATTACAACCTTATCAACACCCCCTTCACTCTCTGTACAATCACAAAGAGGTTCAAACTCCCGTTTTAACATTTGAACCAAATTGCCCATACTTGACTCCGCTTAGACAAATGGCATCGATCTATCTCCAACTTGCCCATACTGACACTAGTTAGGAAACCGGCATCGGTCTATCTCTAACTAGATTTTGCCTTTCTTATAACAATTGTGTTTAAATCATATTTGTTGATGATTCTATATATTGAACTATCAATAATCACAAGTACGAGAAAGTTAATTTGTTTAGATCCATTATATAAGGTTTCTCTCGTGACACTTTTATTTTATGTTCGCATAAATATTTTTAAGCTTCTTTTGCTATTTACTTATTAATAGGGTATACAAAGGCCTTGTCCAACGTATTAGTTTTCTAAGAAGATCCCAAAGTGGTCAATAAGCACTTTGTAGATTATGATTTTATCACTTTTGTGGTATTAAAATAATTTATTTTAATGTTATTGACTACATTGTTATATTTATAATTTTTTAGGCTATGGAGAAAAACTTGATATTATAGATAGCTTCATGCCCATCCTAGACTTGTTTGGTCAATATTGTTAGTCATAAATACAACCAAGAGTCATATTTCAATATTTGGGCATCCCATTTTATTTATAGGATGCATCGCTTTTATTGGTGTTTAAGTGTTACAATACATTTCTCTCTCTCACACACACAACACCAACATAAGATATTTTGGAGGAAAGTTTCGAGCATTTCAATGTCACAATATATTCAATAAATAATAAGAAAATAATTACAATTGTAAGTGAATAATGGGTGGACACAAAAACTTATAAACACCCATTCAATTAATAACATGTGCGGTGATTTGACTACGTAAGTTCCTACATTCTAACATATATTCATGAGTACGTTGTAAATTAAGGATCTACAAAGTGCTAGATAAGATTGATTTACATCAACTCTATCATCTCCCATAAATCACAATTTATAGGGCTTGGAAGAAAATGGAATTTACATAAGATTAAATTTACTCCTTAGAAAGAGTGAATCACTCCACATCCCCACATTCACAACTCTATAAATCTTGAGCGATATACATTCACCATCTAGAGTTACATCCATCAAAGGCATCTAAAGCTACATTTGCATCCAAACCTAACTCCTTCACGAGACACACAAGGATGGTTCATCTGCATTGCACTTCGTAAGAGGGAAGTCTATTATTTCCATGCACACATTTACTACATTCTACATCTAGTTATTTGTTTGCTACTTCACAAAGTGTGACTGACACAAGAGAAACCTAGGGCACGATTGTACACACACACACACCTAGAACTACATTGGTCCGAGATGTAGTGCAACAAATCGATGATAAGTCCATCTATTTAGCATTCAAAGATAGTCTGACGCCTTCATATGCATCTTTCGTTTTAAGGGTTTTGATGTTTTGTTTGGGGTTTTTAGGTGATTCTTTATAGCAGGTCTTACAACGACATTCATGTGAAAGGAAGTGAACATAGGTGAACACTCAACAACACATCAAAGGAGGTATCCTGGTAATTTCTATAGACCATGACACCCAGATCTCAAACCAGGGCACCCACAGGTGCCCTATCCCTTTCTTGGCACCAAGTCTAGTCAAATAGCTCATATCTATACTTTCTCAGGCTTCTGTGCCGTTCTTTCCTCCTCATGTTCACCTGGTCTACACTGTGACATAGTCCCGCGACATCTGTGAATCAGCTAAGGCTTTTCTTAACCCTTCTTGCACATTAGGGTTTCATATTTTCTAGCTTAGTTTGTTTGGGTGTATTTTAGTATTTTATTGTTCCATTTATTCAATCATTTTACTGCTCCTATAACATTAGATTACACTAGAATAAATCTATTTTATTTAATCATTTTGGTGATCCCAAATTTGATCTTCACGCTAAGGATCCTCATTTTCCCTCTTTCATGGCTCCCAAAATTCCTCAAATTTCTTTGTTCGATTTTCTTAAGATGCATCCTAATTGCGAAATTGTTCTTCAGAAATCCCTAAACACAATGTATCTCCCTAACGATACACTCGTTGCATCAAGTGAGTTTTATTTTTATCGTCTATCAGTGACCCACAAGAACATCTTCGAGCCTTCCATGTGGCTTGTTTAGATTTTGTGGATGATCATATCCTCTTGGCTAAAATCTTCCCCCATAGTCTCCATGATTATGCAATGCGTTGGTTTTATGACCTACCTTTTAATTCGGTAACATCCTTCACGCATATTTTCAATTCCTTTCTTACTCACTTTTCTATCAACATTGGATCCAAAATCTCCTATGCTTAGTTTGCACAACTTAAACAAGGACCTAATGAACATCTCATTGATTATGTCTTACGATACAAAAACAACCTAGCTAAGATGTCTAATGTGCTCGCCGAATCTGAGCTTTAGGATTTATTCATTCACTTCTACTACCGCCTCTTCAGGAAAGTGTTCTCTTTGAGACATCTCCCTCATTCGATCAACTATGTCATACTCTCAAGCTTCGAAAACCAAGCTTTTATCCATTGGCAAGCTTAAATATTAGGAACAAACATCCTCTTCTACACGTTTTCAAAGCAAGTCAACATTCAAACCTTCAATGACCAAACCTACTAACACCAAAATTATTGTCAATGTTGTCTCTAATACCAAGGAACTTCAATGACAACCACCTCAACACACATTCACCAAATTCCTTATTGCTCCACATCTCATATTACAACAGACTTCTTGAGAGAAATCTTATCATGCTTCCTCCACCACTTGAGTTAGACCCATCACGACCGAAAGGAAGAAATTACAATGAAAAATCTTGATACAACTATCATTAATGTGTAGGACACTCTACAAATAGGTGTTTCAAACTTCACACAATCATCCAGGATCTTATCGATAACAACAAGCTTGAATTCCTAGAGCCTACAAACTCTACACCAGTCAACAAAAATCATAAGCTCAAAATATTTAATAACCTTCTTCTAAAACATGACAGAAAGCCTCTCGATTCATTGGCTAATCATACATATCACGCAATACCTCTTCCCGCATTAGGCCCCTTGATTTCATAGTTTCCAACATCGACATTTCTCCACCGCTCATATCTTTTTCTGATTGCGATTATCATGCCACACTCTCTTCTAATCATTTACACATCACTACTTCCATTAGATCTACCCCTATCAATAATACTCAAGTTGATCCGTCATGGCCCATCACGACATGTTCTATCCCACTTCTCATCACTATTGGTTATCCACTATCACAAATTTCATATCCAATGAACAACTCCTATGGTGTGGTCAAACTTCACGTTACAATTGGCCCTCTCACTATGTTGGTGTCTTTCCTAGTGGATCAAGCAAAAAAATGTGACATGGTCTTAGGTCTCAATTAGATCTATAGGTCTAAATATATCATCTCCATGAATCATTTACATCTAAAATTCATTCATAACAATCAAGTCATTTCTATCGATGGTGTACCTCCATCTATTCCATGGTCATAACCACATCTCATAATGGCTCGTGTATAATATGCTTCATCTAGTACACCATAGCCCATAGAACCTAAAGCACCATCTGATCCTAGTTCACCTACTCACATACAACCTACATGGTCTCATCACTTTGCTAGTCCAACAAAGAAATATAGGCCCATTCCTAGGACAATTACTGCATCTAGACATAAATCACCACCTCGTTTTATCCCACGTAGGTGTCCATCACCAAAGACGTTGTATTATACATAGGTATCCATCCCATACATATTTTGTTACACCATGGTATACATCATATACTCATCCATTACATGCACATAGGCTTCACTCACCTGCACAATGTTTATCTGCTATACCACCACTCCTAGAGCATGATCACACACTTTCATCACCACAATCATTGAGTAGAGGACATTCATCCTTTACTTTCATTGATAGTTCACTCACCACTACACACTTGGGGACGTTGTGCATATTTCCCTAATTGACAACACACATCTTATACCACACTCCAGCTAGTATCGACACTAGCCAATGACACACTCTTGTGCTTTGGTTCACAATTGATTGTTGAGGGAATCTTATACACATGAACCTCACACACTACACAATAGACACTTCAAATTACACATCTTTACACATCTTACATCTTACTTCATACATATTACATCTTACATCTTACATCTTACATCTACTATGCATCCACACATTTTATCTCATCTACACATATTTCATTATATACTATACATCCTACATTACACACTACAAACATGACAATTTCCAATCATTGCATCTACTACACATGCTACAAATTCTACTTATCTACTTGTACGCATTGCACTCACTACTTGATGATGCAATCTATTCTCACAGTCCATACTAGATTGTTGAGGGTATACATCACAAATGGACCACATCACCCTCATACATCTAACCATTCAATATATTTTCTCATGCGACATTCCTATATTAGTGATATATGTTATAGGCTACATCATCACTTCCACTTGCATCATTTAGTGATATACACTTTAGGATAAATCATCACTTCTTCTATCATCTTGTTTTGATATATGATTTAGGTTAAATCATCACTTCTACTATTTGTTGTACAAATTTCTCATTCATAATTTAGTTAATTCATTGGGTACTCAAGAAACTAGTAACTTAAATATGATGGATGGTTTATATTACCTTGATGTGATACAGTGAGCCTGGATGGTCATGTTGGATCATTGTTGCTGTAAATCGATGAAATATGCAAGTAATATTAAAGACAATTCTGATTAGATGATTTTAGCGGGGTTGCTAGACAAAGCGGACTCGAGAAGCATTAACTTCCTCGGTGGATGTCAACCCCCATTTGTTTAGAAAGGATGAAATAAAGCAAGTATTGTAGATAACATGTAGAAATAAAAACAACACTAAATCTAGAACTGATTAAGATTGATTTGAATTTGATTTAATTGAAGAAACTGTAAAATAAGTGTTACCTGGTCTAGGTAAATGATGACTCGGAGACTGGATCAAGAAAATAAGAAAAATGTGTAGACTGAGTAGGATCTCGAATGCAACTGAAGCTGCAGAAGTCTGGAGATGTTGTAATCAAACTACAGAGGAGATATGAAGGAATAGAAACTAGGGAAACAACATAAAACAAGGATTAAAGAGAGGGATTGAAACCAAGACCCTGGTCGATGGCAACTGGGGTGTAAACAGGTTGATTTTGCTATGGCAGAGAGACTAGGATGAGAGTTTAACAAAATGGAATAGAGGCTAAGCACATTTAGGGGCTGAGGATGGTGTTATCCCAAATTTCCCCCCATAAAGTTTGGTCAGAAAAAGCCTTACACATAAAGAAAACATGAAGGGAAATGATTTAGACCCACGAGCTCAAGTTCTAGAACTAGGCAAAGTGAAAATAGAGGCCCGAGAAAGTCAAATTCGACCCTGCACAAGAAGAAATAGAAGAAATAGTTCTTTTGAACATTTCCATATCTTAAATCTATTTAAAGGGTCAAGGGAGGACTCAACAATGGAATTACAGGTGGTCGAGAAGAAGGGGTAGTGTCTTTGCAGAGGAGCCAAGAGCAAGAAGGGGAAGAAAGGGCAAAGATTCAAAGTCCTTGGGCTCAAACTGTTCAGAAAGAATCCATAATCGACTAAGTATGGAAGAGCTAGAAAAGGGAACCACATGTCTTGACGGTTTGCTCCTCCAAAGGTGAATCCAAAAAATAGAAGCTCAAACAAGCGTCGCATCTCCATGTGTCTCGGGGATGAAATGGAGGCAGGGCAAATGGTCAATGCATGAGCCAGTCTCTACGAGGTCGCCAAGTGTCTTAATGGCTTGATTCAAGGGTCAAATAGAGTAAAGGTTTCCAAATGAGCACCAGGCGACGTGTGTCCCAGAGGAAAGTGGGGAGTCAGAAGGAAAGGTCAAAATTTTCCTTTCGTTCAAAGGGAAAAAGATAAATTGTGGACCCATGAGTTTGATTTTTCTCTAAAAGGGGTGCCACATGCCCCATCTCAAAAGGGGTCCCATTTTTCAAATTTTTTTCCCCGTCCGATCGTATGAACCCAATACAAACTTTGAAGGGGCATATCTTTCAACTCAAGGCTCAAAATATTGCAAATCTGACACCATTAGAAAGATCTCGGCTTCACCTATGCCATGGAGGTCTCGAGACTTTAATTTGAGGAGGTTATGTGAAGGCAAATGGAGGAAACGTAATCGACTTTAATACAGATCCATCTATCTCAAAAACTAGATCGATTCGATATGTTTTTGCTGTTTCCTCTTCTTTCAAGGTGCCAAATCTAGGAATCATGCAATAAAGATGGATTTGGGGGCAGATTTTATCATAAGCATTAACAATATTGGTTGAACTTCAACCTACTTTTCCCACTTCTCTCTCTTTCTTCTCTTCGATCAAATCAATAAATACATGGGCAAGATTCATCAGAAAGGGTTGTTGTTCATTCTTGTTCACTCGCCCCCCTCTCTCTTTCTTCTCCGTGGTCGAATGTGGAGTTTAAGTCTCCTCCCTTAGCTTTGAAAGGAATTTTCTTGCCTCTTTCCTGTTAATGGTGTACTATGTGAACTTCTCTCGAGCAAGAAATTTTGTTTTGTGATGTGTTTTGTCCATCCTTTGCTCATTTTGTTGTCTCTTCTCGCCTCTCACCATCATGCGGGTATACTGCGCATATCTCTGATGTCCATTATAGGTTTTGGGAGCTTTGTTTAAGGGGTTTAAAATGGTGTTTTGTGTGAACTTTATCCTTGGTCTGTGATGCATCTGTCCATCCTCTCCATTGCTCACCTCTCTCCATTTTAGGCGCTTGGGTTTGTGATTAGTAGTTCCCTTTGCTCGCTAATATCACCTCTGTTGTGTAGGATTTCTTTATTTTCATGCTCTCTCTATCTCCTCGGTCCTTGGAATTGTTAGATTAGGAGTAGATAGTCGAATTTCCTTCCTTAGAAGTAGTTTAGTGCTAGGTTTAGGAAGAGGAACCATCTTTCTCTGGAGGATCATTCCCATTTGCAAGTCCCACAACTTGGGGAATGATCCAATGTTATGTAAATCACACCAAATGACCCTGCCTTAGAAAATCAAATCTATAACCCATTTGGGGGTGTTGTGATTTCGCACAACAGCTTTTGGCATGCCCGGTGGGATGGGTCCAAAGCACCTTACCACTTCACTTAATCGGTTCTATGTGCTCTTGGTATAGGTTTCAGCCTTTGAGGCACTTTCAAGCACATCTGCAACTCCATCCGGTCAACAACCCATCCTCTGAGTTGTAAACCTTTTCCATCCATTTCCAATCATTTTCATCCATTTTATTCTTACATCTCTTTCATTTTCTCCCATTCCATGAGGTTGTTCAATCATGACTTCATTCCCTTCATGGAACTCACACTTGTAGCAAAAGCAGTATGTTCCACCTCCAATGCATTTCGCAACTCCTCCAAATCAGCATTATGATCGGATCCAGACCATTATGCTTACCCATATGAGCAGAGTCAAAGTCAGTTTGGCCATGGAGCTTATCAAGAACAAGGGGCGCATACAATGGTTACAAATTTATGGAGAATGCTAGTTTATTGGAGAAAATTCAAGAAATGGAGGCTGGCATGGTTCACCAATGGGCATAACACGAATGAAGGAATTCATGACTGGTCAGCAAGACACCTTTTCCATGGGAAGGCCCTTTTCTAAGACATTACAACCCTCAAGAGAAGCTTGACTTCATGGTTGAAATGTTGCCCTAACTTGCACAATGGAATGAGGAGATCGGGGCTTATGATTTGGATTCAAGGCAACCTCACAATGGGTAATTCCAACATCTCATAGCTTTTATTTTTCTCTTTCTCAAATGGCACCATCTCAAACCAAGATCCATTTTCCAAGCTCCCCACTTGCTGCCCCAAGTGTTGATTTAATTTCTCCATCTCCTAGTCTTCCACTCATCTCGGTTCTTTTGTCCTATTCTGCTCCAAATAGTCATCCCCTCCAAAAACAAGAAGTTTCGCCTCCCATCCCACCACAAAAATTACAAAGATGGTTGAACCCCAACCTGCCACTCCTCTTGCTTTCCTAAGTCCATGTTGGGAGGAGACTCAAGAATCCACCAAGGAGAACAACAAGAAGAGGAGCCCAACATGAAAAGAAATGACAAAAATCAAGAGTTGGGCTGCCAAATTTGGGTTTACAAAGATCCCCTCGATGGTCAAGCCAATATAGGAGGTCAAGATTGAATAACCAAAGGGTAGATGAGGCCGAGATCAGAAGCAGAAGAAGAGCAAGAACAAGAGGAGGAACAATCAGTCCCAAGCCCCATCAAGAGGAGTGGTAGGGAGAGATCAAATCAAGAGTGTTGAGGCCACTCAATGAAGAAGGAATCATTGAAGACTTTTTGCTTTAATTTCAAGGGCTCGATTTGATTGATGAACCCATCATGGAGGAGGACCATATGGTTTCGTGAGGCTCCAAGTGTGGAGTAGGCCACAGAAGAACCTTCAGTTCTTCCTCCCACTTCATCCCCTTCAAGCTCTTATGTTGAAGAAGAGTTTGAGCTTTCAAACTTCATGTTTAAGGATGAAGGGAACCATGGCGAGTCAATTGTAGATCAAGAGGACACCGTGAAGGAGGTTGAGAACCCGTAGTAGGACAACAAGGAGGCAGACACTGTCGTACTTGGAGGATTGCCTTGATGGAGGGGAACCCATGGGGATAACATCATTTTTTCCTCCATCTTTAACCTTCCAAGCACATGAACCTTCTTCCAAAGGAGAACATCCAAGTGCAACAACCTACATTCTAAAATGTCCCTCTGGAACCAAGGTTGGAAGATCTTGATCTTCCATGTTGTTAAAAGGAGGAATAGAAAAGGCAAGAGGATATCACCATCTCTCTAACGCCATTCATCTAAGAAGGTCCACAAGAAAACTCCATTCTTGGAGTTGAAACTCAGAACAAGGGGCACATTCAAAGGATCAGATCGTGCCCAATCAGGTACTTGGCTTCATTAGAGTGAAGGGAGAAGCCAAAACCATTCATGCCCACTGCAGGGCATGAGGATGAGCATCAAAGTACCAAGGGTCATCATCAACACCTCTAGAAGTCTGATGCAAGTCAGCTTGAGGAGGTATTTTCCATTAATGTTGATACCTTGATGATTTGGGTGGAGGACCGACTTATTGTCAGTTTTTCACTCATACAGAAACTATATTTAGTGTCAAATCATTTGCATGTATGCCATTTCTTAGAAGGGAAGCTATTTCTCCTACCAACAAGTTGCGTGTTTTGTTTGAGTTCCCTTTGCTCTAGGTTAGAGTAGAGTAGGTAGGTTTGTCTTCGAGAAGAAGTGATTTAGCACACTCGCATATCCCACTGGGGTATGTATGATTTTTATTTTGTACATAGTTTTTGGTCTTGTTGTTTTCTCTTGCATAGTCCATTTCAGTTAGCTTTTGATGAAGTTGAACTCCAAGTTCAGTGGGTTTCCAAGAGGCTCAGAGGTCAGATCTTCAAAAGTTTAGATCAGTTTCGTGTTTATCAGGTAGACTCCATGCCCAATGGATGCTTCAAGGCCACTGGTCTCTTCATCTAGCAGAAGATGTCCCCGTGAATTGCCAAATTGTTATCCCAAATTTCCCCCTGAAAATTTTGGTCAGAACAAGCCTTACACATAAAGAAGACATGAAGGGAAATGATTCAGACCTATGAGCTCAAGTTCTAGAACCAGATAAAGTGAAAATAGAGGCCTGAGAAAGTCAAATTCAACCCTACATAAGAAGAAATAGAAGAAATGGTTCTTCTGAATGTTTCCATATCTTAAATGTATTTAAAGGGTTGAGGGAGGACTCAACAATGGAATTACAAGGTCAGAGAAGAAGGGGCAAAGGTCCGTAGGAGAAGCCAAGAGCAAGAAGGGGAAGAAGGGGCAAAGATTCAAAGCCCTCAGGCTCGAACCGTCAGGAAAGAATCTAGAATCGACTAAGTATGGAAGATCCAATAGAGGTAACCATGTGTCCTAACGGTGCTCCTCCAAAGGTGAATCCAAAAAGAGAAGCTCAAACAAGCACCACATCTCCACGTGTCTCAGGATGAAACGGAGGTAGGGGAAAATGGTCAATGCATGAGCCAGGCCTGTGGAGGCTACCAAGTGTCTTAATGGCACTGATTCAAGGGTCAAATAGAGAAAAGGTTTCCAAATGAGTGCTAGACTGATGCATGTCCCAGAGGAAAGCAGGGAGTCAAGGAAAGGTGAAAATTTTCCTTTCGTTCAAAGGGAAAAAGATAAATTGTGGACTGTGAGTCCAATTTTTGCTCTAAAAGGGGTGCCACATGCCCCATCTCAAAAGGGGGCCCATTTTTCAAATTGTTTTCCCCGTCCATTCGTACCCGATACAAACTTCGAAGGGGCATATCTTTCGACTCAGGGCTCGAAATATTACAAATTTGACACCATTGGAAAGATCTCGGCCTCACCTATGCCATGGAGGTCTGAGAATTTAATTTCGAGGAGGTTAGGTGAAGAAAAATGGAGGAAACGTCTTCGGGCCTTGAAGCGTGGATCCATCTGTCTCAACAACTAGATCGATTCGATATGTTTCCTCCATTTCCTCTTCTTTCAAGGTGGTGAATCAAGGAATCATGCAAAGAAAGACGGATTTGGGGTAGAATTTATCGTAACCATTAACAATAGTGGTTGAACTTCAACCTAATTTTCCTGCTTCTCTCTCTTTCTTCTCTCTCTCGATCAAATAGGATTCATTGTAGAGGGTTGTTGTTCATTCTTCTTCACTTCCCCTCTCTCTCTTTCTTCTCCAGGATCGAATGTGGAGTTTAAGTCTCATCCCTTGGCTTTGTAATGGAATTTTCTTGCCTCTTTCCGAGCTTAATGGTGTCTTGTGTGAACTCCTCGAGCAATAAGATATGTTTTGTGATGTGTTTTGTCCATCCTTTGATCATTTTGTTGTCTCTTCTCACCTCTCACCATCACGGGGTTTACTTTGTGCATATCTCTTATGTCCATTACAGGTTTTGGGAGATGTGTTTAAGGGGTTTGAAATGGTGTTCTATGTGAACTTTATCCTTGGTCTCGTGATGCATCCGTCCATTTCAGCGGCTTGGGTTTGTGATGAGAAGTTCCCTTTTCTCGCTTATCACCTCTCGTAGTGTAGGATTTCTTTATTTTCATGCTCTCTCTTTTGGGAATATTATTATAGTGTAAACATTATATTATGAGTTGTTGAGAAACAACAAATAATTACCTAGAATTATATGTGAAGTTGTTTTAAACAACTTCACGTATTTAGCTTATTGTTTGCAACCACTCCTAAATTATATGAGGTTGTTTTTGCTATTTGTTTGGCTATTTATTAGCCATGTATTGTGTATGATTATTGAACGAAGATCAATATATTATGTTATTCTGATTCGAACCCGTCATGTGGTAGTAGAAGCGACATTGATCTATGAGAGAGGTGACGTCCATTCGGAAAAAGAAGAGACCATATGTTTTACAGATCAAATAAACATAGCAGATAAAAGAAACTTGTTATCATATCTTCTACATGTTTTTCATGCATTAGCAGTGCAAGCCATTTGGAGCCGTCTGAAACAAAGTTTGGGGAGTGCCGTGACCACGCATCGTTGGAGCAGTCCACGCAGTTGGAGAACGTAGTGAGTGACAGTTGGAGAAAAGAACTATTATGTAAGCTAGCAGTTAGCAAAGACTCATTTTATATTTTATATTTCAGTCACAGTTATATCTAAGTGTGAATAGAACTATTATTGAAGCCTGAGGATATTGTATGGACATGACATATGTTCTTTTTATATGCTACATAGTTCACATTTGCAATTGCTACTTGGAGCAGTCATCATAGTTGGTAATAAATGAGTCACAGTTGGCATAAGTTAATTAAATCATATTTAAATGTTGGATTTTATGATTTATAATCCATTATAGTTTATGGGTTGCAGTTTTTCACTTTTTTAAAAAAACGTTTAGAGTATTTAAAAAGTAATTTCCTTTTATTACTTTTTAAATAGTGATTTATCAATATTATTACCGTCAATTGTAATAATACAATAGTTGTGAAAATGGAGAAATTGAGTCTTGTTGAGAAGTACGAAGGACGTGATTTTCATACATGGAGAATCCAGATGCAGCTGAATTTGATTGAAAAAGATTTGTGGGATGTTGTTAAACCAAATGTGACAACACCAACAAATGCAATGGATCTGGCAAAATGGAATATCAAGGATCAAAAGGCCTTGGGAACTATTGGTCTCGGTTTGTCAAAAGCCTACCTACACCATGTAGACTTCACAAAGTTGGCAAAGGAAATTTGGGAGACATTAAATAAACTATTCGGATCTGAAGCAGACAGTGCTAAGACAACTCTTAAGCAGAGACTTTATGGATTAAAGATGGATGAAAATGTAAAAATGGAAGAACACATCAGCAAGTTCCGCTCTCTTCTCAATCAGCTTGCAGGTATTAATGAGAAGGTAAAAGATGATGATGCCAAAGCAATTCTTTTGAATAGTTTTCCTAAAAATTGTCTCATATGGTTACTTTGAGCAAGATTAAAATTGGTTTAGAAGGAGTAGTTTCTACTCTTCTTGATCAGAATGAACCTTCAGAACCAGAAGAAGAGGTCTTATATGTACACAATAAAGCTAGTACATCATCAAAGAAGGGTAAGTACAATTCAAAGCACATTCCTACAAAGGGACAAATCAAATGTTACTATTGTAAAGAAGTGGGGCATGTCATTTTAAATTGTAAAAAGCGGGCACAAGATCTACTGGATGATAAGATTGATCAAAAGGCTTATATTGTTGAAGAAGAAACTGACTGGGAAGATTATGCAACTGATGAAGAACTTTCTTGCCCTAGCGATGAAGATTATCTCTTCTAAAAATAACCAAACTGGAGGTAGGAGGAAATGGAGGATGGAGGCTACTCAGCGCCTCTCGTCAGTCGCCAACGACGAGGTCGTATTTTGTGGTGGTGACATATTTATTTCCAGTTGTGTGTTTATTTTATCTAGTGTGCAGAATAAAGAGCAACAGTTTGTGTATGTTTGCTTGGTACATGCGAGTATTCCTATATGTTCTCTTGAAGTGTTGTGATGTGGCATAGAAGGTGTCAGTCAGTGAAACAATTGTATAGGAGGGCAACTGGTGTCCAGAGGAGAGGAGCAGTATGCAGACCTAAAAATATGCATAGGCATATGATTCTGGTTTCAACTACACTTCACCCCATGTTCACACTAAGGGGGTGTATGTTGGGAATATTATTATAGTGTAAACATTATATTATGAGTTGTTGAGAAACAACAAATAATTACTTGGAATTATATGTGAAGTTGTTTTAAACAACTTCACGTATTTAGCTTATTGTTTGCAACCACTCCTAAATTATAGGGGTTGTTTTTGCTATTTTTTTGGCTATTTATTAGCCATGTATTGTGTATGATTTTTGAACAAAGATCAATATATTATGTTATTTTGATTCGAACATGTCACTCTCTCTCTCCTTGGTCCCTTGGAATTGTTAGATTAGGAGTAGATAGTCGCATTTCCTTCCCGAGAAGTAGTTTAGTGCTAAGATTAGGAAGAGGAACCAGCATTCTCTAGAGGATCATTCCCATTTGCAAGTCCCACTTGGGAATGATCCAATGTTATGCAAATCACACCAAATGACCTGCCTTAGAAAAGCATATCCATAACTCATTTGGGGTGCTTTGTGATTTCACACTAATAGATGGTTCTGAAGCAGAAAGCAAGGAATACTGAAGCTGATTTAATGGTGACATGTCGGTCGCGATTTGATGATTACAGTACAAAAATATAAGGCCAAGGAAAGGTAAACCAGATGAGCAAGCTACAAGTATAGATTGACGAAAAAGTTGATGACAAATTTGCCACTCAGTAACCGATGTTCTAAACCTACAAAATATTAGATACACAAAATACCAAGATAATATGACAAAATCTGATTAAAGAAATGTAAAATGACGATAGTCTCACAAAAGGCCAATCATGATTGACACATGCATGTTACAAAGAGGTTTGTAATGGATTTTCGATTGTTCTAGCATGAAGGATTTTCCGCAAGTTGAAGAGAGCTACTATATTTTTCTTGCATTCGATGGGAATGGAAAGAAAATGTTTGGCTTTATAGGTTCAATGACGACCGAGCTAGGTCACTTCCAATCATGGGGAAAGTTTCTCCAATTGTAGGATTTTCCCGCCTTTGGCGTAGTTTCTTGTCTTTTTGGAGTTAGTCAAATGCTTTAAAGCATTAGGTGGGAAGGGGTTGTTTAGGGATGAGGTGTAGATGAGTTGGCAGTAGAGATAGGTTGGAAAAAGCATAGGGAAAATCATAGGTGTAGATTTAGAATAAAAGCATTCCAAAATGGCAGTTGGTTAGGGAATGATTAATTAATTAATTGATGTTGATTAAATAGGATTTAAAGGTGATGGACATTTAATTAATTAAGAGGGATAAATTGATTAAGAGGGCATTTAATTAATTAAAAGGGATAAATTTATTAGGATAACATTTGATTAAATAAGGGGATGAATAGAATAAAATATGCACATGCAGAGCGTGAGGGTATAGATACCGAATTTAGGTGTCTACATTTTGCCCCTTTTGTTGAGTGGTTTGGGCTAACAAGCCGTGAGAAAAACAAGAAGGATTGGATGAGGATAAAGGATTGATGATAA
The DNA here is from genome assembly GCA_018340775.1 of Taxus wallichiana var. yunnanensis. Lineage (NCBI taxonomy): Eukaryota > Viridiplantae > Streptophyta > Pinopsida > Cupressales > Taxaceae > Taxus > Taxus wallichiana. The sequence goes on from CM031240.1 coordinate 114,929,840, forward strand.
GTTCCCCTCAAATGGGGGATCGATGACATTAAAGGAAATTGATGACACATTTAAAAAAGGTAGATGATGAAGGGGGTGGGTGGGTGAAGAAAGGATGGGTGAAAGCATAACCAAGGTAAGATGCCCCAGGAAAAAAGGATCACAATATTGATGGAAAAATATGGTAGTGACTCCAATATCATATCGGTAGGGGATAATTGTGGTCTCAATGGAGACAGACAACAACATTCTATGGACCAGTGAGTGGGTGAAGATCATTGTGGTATGGATGTAGGTCGAGATGACCAACAGTGTCATAGGCAAGTCATCAAAGTATGCGCAACTACATGTAAAAAGTAAGTGAAATTGAGTGAAAAGGTATGCGTCCATAAGGGACGGGGATGAATGATATGGTGCCCAATGGGACATGAAAAATGGCCAATAAGGAAAAATGAAAAAGTGAGTGATGAAGTAATATGTCCCAAGGAGAAGTATGGCCAAGAAGGTGGAAAATGAAATATGCCCCAAGTGGGGAAAGGTATGGCCTCAAAGGAGGACTTTGAGAGTAGAAATGAGCAGAGTGAATGTTGAAATAGAATGCTCTAAGGGGAGAATAAATATGACCTCAAAGGAGGACTTCGTGTGCGAGATCGATACAATCGTGAAATAAAAATGTGTGTAGGGGAGCTCAAAGGTGAAGCAGAAAATGAATGATTAAGTAAAATGCCCCAAGGGGAAATAAGTACAGCCATGAAGGTGGAATTTGAGATGAATTGTTGAATTAAATTCCCGAGGAAAGAATCAATATAGCCACAAATGTGGACTTAAAATGGAACACGAGAGGACGTAAAATATTGAAGCAAAATTCCCTAAAAGAAGAATATAGATGGCCACAAGGGTGGACTTACGATGAGAGAGATTGGATAAGATCAGATAAGACATAACTTAACGATGGTGACCTATAGGTATGAATGAATCTATGTCATATCAAGGATTGTGTAAGGAAAGGATGCCTCCAAATGCATTGGAGGTAAACAAAAAAGGAATCCAGTAATGCAAGGCACATGCGACCAAAACTAATGCTAGCAAATAACCAATGATAGTTAGTCATTTCATATATCATAAGGAAGCAATGAATGAGATGATCCCATAAACCTAATGTTGACATGAAAAAAGGGGTTTGAGATGAAACTTGTACAAGGAAAGAGGGTTCTCCAAAAGTGGCGTTCCCTAAACTATGCCCCAACTCTAGGAAGGGGAAAGAGAAATTTGATCAATGCGAGAAGATTTCTTAGGATGCTAATAAAATGGAAGGTTGATCAATGTGGGAAGCCTTTAAATTCCATAAGGAGTAGCCATCCTTCGAGGGTATGGTCTACTTTATACAAAATGTAGATGGAAAGAATAATGTATGATAGTCATCCTTTGAGGGATCAGTCTATTTATTTGATTTTGATTTTGATTTCATGCTTTTGATTTTTTTTTCTTTTTTAAATGAACAATTGTCCTTCGAGGGATCAATCTATTTTTTATAATTTTGATTTTTGATTCAAGCATCCATGAATTTTTATTTTACACTGGGAGAGTCTGGGACTAGCTAAGTAGACCACTTAGGAGGGGATAAAAAGTGTACAAAAGACACCCTTGGACCCTTTGCATGGTTCCAGCGGGTGAATAAGAAGGTGAGAGATGTGATGATCACAAATTGCTATCCAAAGGGGAGAACCTATCCATAAGTAATATGCTACGGGAAAATTTTGTGTCTGCCCATATTTAAGGTCACATCTAGGAAGTGACGGAAGACCACATAATTCCAAATCATCACAATGAGAAATGGAAGGGGATGAGATGGAGGAATGATCTGAAGACATGACTAAGGGCACATTGGTAAATGTGCTAACAATAGAATGGTCACAAGTGCAATGTGTTAAGTGGTTCCACTTCTAATTTACCATCAAGGGAATCCAAACGATAGGCTCCCGACCCATACTTATGTGTAATAATGTATGATCTAATCTAGTTAGGAGAAAACTTTCCACGTTGGCTCCTTTCTAGAGTAGTGACATTCGATTTTCTTGGAGATTGAGGTCACCGACATTAAATTCATGTCCCTTAAGGTTCTTATTGTAAGCACATTTAATGCACTCTTGATAAACATGATAGTGTTCAAGAGCGAGAAGGTAGCACTCATATAGTATCTCAAGCTGTGTTAGATGAGCTTCGCGGTAGTCTTAATCCAAGATGAAGTCTCTAAGGGAGACACGCAAAGATGGAATTTTAACTTCATGAGGAAGGCCGTCTTTGGAGCCATAAATAAGGGAGAAAGGTGTGGCCCCGATGGAGGTATGGATGCTAGTACGATAGGCCTAAAGGACAAAAGAAAGTCGGAGATTCCAATTACGACCTGCTTGATCAGGGGTTTTAGCCAAAATGTTATAAAGGGTTTATTGGTAGCTTTAGCTTGGCCGTTAGCTTGGGGATAATATGGGGATGAGAAGCTAAGTTTTATGTTGAATGCGTTACATATTTTCTTGAGATATTTATTTTTAAAGGACTTTTCATTGTCCATAACAAGTTTGTGGGGAACGTTGAAGTGACAGATAATGTGTTGATAAATAAAATTAATGATTGGGCCAAATTTAGTTGAGGTGAGTGGGATTGATTCCACCCATTTAGTGAAATATTCGGTTGCAGTGATGATAGAATGATGTTGCTATGAAGAACGGGGATTAATAAGACCAATAAGATCAAGGCCCCATTGTGAAAAGGGCCAAAGGTCCTGAGCCGACTACAAAGCTTGACTAGGAATATGAATGAGATTGGAATGTTGCTGACATTTTCACATTTCTTAACATACTCACAACAATCATGATTAAGGGAAGGCCATTAATAGTGAAGACGGAGCACACACTTAGTAATGGCTAATCCACTAAAGTTTCCACCACAAATACCATCATGGACTTCCTATATAGCTCGAGAGGCTTCATGGGATTTAAGACATCGAGAGAAGGACACCATCAAATCCATGTTTATAAAGAATGCCGCCAAGGATCACATAGTGGTGAGTGCCTTTGAAGAAAGGACCTCTTAGCATTTTTGGACAGATCAGGAGGAAAGATGGATTTGGATAGGTAATTGAATATTTGAGAATACTAAAGGTTTGATGAATTGGATTCAATAAGGTTAACTTGGGGTAATTCATGGAAAGGTTGATCACGGTGATGAATGATGACAGGAGCTTAAACTCCTATGTTGTCCATGGGATGAGAGTTGTGAGGGATGCCATTGTATCAGTGAAAAATTGGTTGATTGGGGAACAACTTGGATGGTGTAGGAATCAAAATATTCAAGGAGAAGATGAACAATGTCACAATATTTTTGAAGGGTATCATTTTTATATTGAGACTCACTTGTGACTTGTTTGATTATAAGTTTGGAATGTAATGGAATTACTTGTATAAATCTAATTTTTAGCAGCAATATAACACCAATGAACACAATATTTCAAATAAATGATCTCAATATGCAAGTAGAATAGCTTATCCACTTCGAGGGGGCAACCTCCAAACCAAAAATAAGACTCAAATGCTCAATATGATGATCAACTACTACCAACTAACCCTTATATATATTATTCCTATATTATGGCCAACACCAAGGCCGACCCACTAATGATAATATAACAAATATGAAAGAGATCCATAATGATAAGAAGTTATGATAGCCACAAGTCGGCTATATACATCCAATGTAAGATATATGATTAAGGGCATAGCATGGCCCTCCCCTTGACGACATTTTCCCCATGTTGAGAAGATCTAGATGTTACTGCGCAGGAAGTTTGCATCCTCCCAAGTTGCGTCTTCATTATCTAGATTTTTCCACTTCATCAAATACTCAGTGATGACCCGTGTCCTCAATCGCTTAGTGTGTGTCTAAAGGATGCATTCTGGTTCTAGGATGATGCGTACCTCTTCATCAAGCTCTAGTAACACTGTCTGGGTTGATATCATATGTCCAATTACCTTCTTAAGGCATACATGGAAGACTGGATGAATTCGAGTAGCTGAAGGAAGTTCCAGTTTGTATGCTACACTGCCAATATTATGTAATACTTGATAAGGGCCATAGTACTTAGGTGAAAGCTTACTATCCTTTTCTCTGTTGTTTTAAGAACATTTGTTTATATGGCTATAAACGAACAAAAACCCAATCACTAACTTCAAAACATATTTCACTACAATGTTCGTTTGCATGTTACTTCATGTGGTTTTGTGACATGGCCAAATTCTCCCTAAGACTAGAAAGTACATCTTATTGGTGTTGAATATGTTCTCCAACTACTCGAACCCTTGGCTAGAATCTCAAATATGAGGTGATAGATGGTGGATGGTACCCATATAATTCCAAGAAAGGAGACATTTAAGATGAAGTATGAAAGGAGGTTTTATACCACCTTTCACCAGCGCAACCATTGGACCCATCTTGCTTACTTATCTGAGGTAAAACAATGAAGATATCCCTCCAAGCACTTGTTTACCACCTCTGTTTTCCCATCATACTGGGGATGATAAGAGGAACTACAAGCTAGTTGTGTGCCTAAGCATGAGAACAAGTCAGTCCAAAAATTACTAGTAAAGATAGGGTCTCAATCACTTATTATAATATTTGGTGTCCCATGTAGCTTCTGAACTATATCCCTGAAGGATGTTGCTACTATACTTGCAACAAATGGATGTGATAAAGAAAAAAAAATGGGAATATTTAGTGAGTTTTTCCACCACCACCATGATTACATTTTTACCTTCTGATTTAGGTGATCCTGTGATGAAGTCCATAGATACCTCTTCCCACCTCTGGCTAGGAATAGACAGAGGTAAAAAGTCCCGGGGACTTAATTGTTTCACCCTTATTTTACTGACAAACCATGCATTCTCGCCAAATTTTTTTGGACATCCCCTTTTAGCCCTTCCCATAAAAAATCGTGCTTGATTCAATGATAAGTTTTCAAAAATCCAGAATGCCCCCTACTAGAGAAGCATGGAACTCAAATAGAACCCTATTTTTAAGGATTGAATTCCTACATAGATATAATCTATCTTTATACCATAAATCATCTCCTTTCCATACAAATTTTTCTCGACATGCTTGGATATTTTTGGAGATTTTGAATGAGATTTTGTGTACCTCGATCATTTTTCCATTCGGACTTGGCATCCACTATCCAATCCTCTTGTAATACAAATATGACACACAACAATGCCTTTGTTGATCCATCCTTCCAAGATAAATCATACACAACTACATTCTCTTTCCCTTTCTTGTATATTATCTCAAAATCATAACCTAGCATTTTTAGACCCATTTTTGTTGTTCTTCGATGATAAATGTTTCTCTAATAAATATTTCAAGCTATCATGATTTTTCTTTACTTTGAAATGTCTGCCCATTAAATATGGTCTCCATTGCTTCACTGCATGAAGTATGGCTAGCATTTCTTTTTCACAAACTGGTTTAGATATATTCTTACCTTTGAACTCGACTCTCGAAGGTAATGGGTCGACCTTCTTGCATGAGTATTGCCCCCATACCATACCCTAAAGCATCACATTCAACAATGAATGTTTTGGAAAAAATTGAGGTGGCTAGAACCAGAGTGGTGCACATGGCCTCCTTCAACTTCTCAAATGTCATAGTAGCTTGCTCATTCCAATGGAAAGATTCCTTCAATAAAGCAGTGAGTGGTGCTGTGATGCTGCCATTATTCCTTACAAATCAACGATAATAACTTGTAAGCCTAAAAATCCTCGAAGATTTTTTAGGGTTTTTGGAACCTTCCATTCAAGCATGGCTTTTATCTTGTTAGGATCCACTTTAACACCTTCACAAGAGACAATATGTAACACCCTGAATCTGTTACTTTCTCCAAAGCATTCAAGTATTGATAAATGATTTTTTCTGTATAAGGACATGTTCCTTTGGTTTTGGGAAGTCATGCTTGATATGGATTGTATCCTCTTTGCTCTTGAAGATCTTTGATTGAACTAGAATATGATTGGATGCTTTCATTTCTTTCATTCTTGCACTTGAGTTCAACCTGATTTCTAGATGAATTGTGGATTTATCCACCTTTATGACTCAGCCTTGGATCAGTTGCATTGATCCAAGGAATGTTTTAAGTTTATTCAGGATGAACAAATTTTATTGACTTTACGAAAGTTACAAAGTATGACTGAGCTTTGAATGATCAAACCCGGAGGTTAACTCAGGCTGATCATGGTAAATGGAATTTGGTTCTAGATATCGTAACATCAGGAGAGACCTGGACCTTAGGCCAAGTAAGATGTTTATGTTTATATCTAAAGCATAATTTATTGATGCCAAATGGAATCCTTTACAGGAATGTTTAATCCTGTATGGACTCTAACACTGATTGGTCCTATTTTGGGGACCTAGACTAGATTCGTTAAGGTTAATAGTCTTAACCTAAACTATAACCTTATGGTTAAAAGAATTGCTAATATAACCTAGCCCTAAACTATGAGCTTAATACTCAAGGGTTAACTACACCTAACGCTATGGAAATGAAACTAATGTCATACCCTATGATCTAACCTAAGTCTCTAACCTACCTTAACTAATTCTAGGAAGGAGGACCTAAGGAGGGTCGTGAGTCATGGGCGGTGGTTTCCATGGCATTTAAGAGGGAGATAAGGTTGAAGGACATGGCATGCAGTCAGGTTTGGCGAAGGATAAAAACTGCCAATATAGTCTTACATGGCAGTATCTCTAAGGATGGGAATGTTTTTTTATTGTGTTGTGGCTATCACCAACTTTGGTAGTCGGTGGCAATGGAAAATAGGCGGGAGAATGGAAGTAAATGCAATTAATGAGCCTTGGTCATCGAGCGTGGATTGCTTGGGAAGGCATGTAAGTGGAATTTGGTTTAGTTGTTTTGTTTTCCATGCATTCCATTTTTCTCTCTGTATGAGCACTGGTTCTTCGAACCAGCCGTCTACTCTGTGTTGCATGGCAACTTTGAGAGTTTCTAGCTTACTTCTTTGTCAGGGGAAATATATAAGGCATGGAGGTAACAATATTTTGTTGTTTAATCTTTCATGGAAGAAGAAGAGAAGGTGTGAGCACATTCAGAGGTCTTCTTCGAATTTTAGTGACACTATCAGGCATGATAGGCCCTAACTTTTAAAAATCTTGATTTCTTTTAAATGTTTTCATTAGAACAACTCTGTTCAGATGATTTTTGTACAGTTGGCCTGGCTGGTAGAAATGTATTGGTTTTCTTTTTTACTTGTTGATTTGGGAATCCTGGTTATACGTAGACCACGATGAAATCTACTTCTTTTATCTTCTCTCCTTCTTTATGAATACAATATGGGTTTGAATTCTCAGTAGAAGTGTTTTATGTCTCTTTGTCTGACTGAGGTATTGAATTTCCGAACTGGCACCATGACGGACGTCGTACTTGATGATTTCATGTTTGAAGATACCAAAGAATGAACTGTTGTGTCAAATTTGGTTGGTTTATTTGATTGTTGCTTATTCGTATGAGCTCTACTATTACTTGACAGCTTCAGGAAAATATATAGTTGGATTTGTGGTGAAACTGTTAGTTCCTTCTATAAGCTTGACTAGTTTAGTCGCATGAGTTGGAAATATGTTTGAATACTAAGCCTATACCTTTATTAGATAAGGGTCTGAAGGTAAAGCTCGACTGGTTCAATCGCATGAGTTGGAGATATGTTTGAATTCTAAGTCTGCTTTCTTATTTCAAAGAAGTATGAATTTTCCTAGGTATACAAAGTTTTGTGAGTATAAAAGCGTTTGATTAAACTGTTGTTTTTGTAAATTTTACATGAATAAAAGAAGAAATGTAGACTATTACTTTTGAACATAATGGTGGTCTGAGATTAGATCATTTTTTTTACATTTTATGTAAAGGAGACATGGTTGGCATTCATTAAATGTATTGTTGTAGATCGCAATGATCTATTGGCAAATTTAAAGGTGATTCTATTTGATCTCGAGCCTGAGTCTAAACGTACGTATTGCTTTACTTTCCCTCCTTTCTCCTAATAGGATTAGAGTATAGGTATATTACTTCATGGAAGTTGTACAGACCTGATTTCGGGTAGGATAACGATTCGAATTTCTCTGCTCCTTAGTCTAGATAAAGGAAGATAGTATTTAAAAGTTTTGAAGTACAAAGGTACTCTCTATTTCTCTCTCTCTCTTCTGGAAGTTATGAGTGTTCCCTTCTTTAGAATTTTCTATAATAACTCTTCAAAGATGGGCATGAGATGAATAGACTCAAGTTAAAGTCGGGTGGAGAGAGTGGTAAGTGCTTGAATCTTAACAAAAGTCTCCTTTCCTTATCTTTAGCTATATTATTACCCGTTTGAGAAATTCGCTATCTACTTGTAAAAAGTAGTATTGTAGTAAAAGTTTGTATACTTGTCAATGTTTAAGAAATGATACAAAAGTATAGAGGAAATCCATCAGTTGAACTTGCTTGAGGCTATAATCTGTCTTTGCTTGAATTGTTTATATGTAAATTTGTTGGTTACATGCCTTGATAAGATTTCATTCCTTGAATGGAGTAATTATATTAGGATTGATACTGCTCTTGGTTTTCGGATGGCTAGGTATTTAAGATTCATTTTGTTTCTTCTTATTCTCTAATATAAGATGAATCATCCGAAAAGATTTAAGTTGAAATGGTAGCTATAATATGAGTTATGTTATAAAGTCATATTAGAATGGTAGAAAGATAATTAGCATGATTCATGTTTATGGATTTGATGAAAGTTTAATGGAAACAATTGGTGGAATGCAATTTTTTTAAGAATTGGTGTTTATCATGCTCAGTTCATTGAACTGACCCGTGCTAGCAATTTTTGCAGATGGTCATCATAAGTGGTAAAGGCATGCAGATCTGATATGATGCTCAGATTGTTTAATCTAATTTTTATGATGAATTACGACAGGATCTCTCTAATTGTCCTATAAGAAGAAAGTTACTCTTTTTTTGATGTTTATTGTATTAAAATATGCCGTAGTGCATAAGTTGTAATTGTATAGGTTGAGATTAAATGAAATGGAGAAATGTTACCTACATGGCTGTGTTCTTATTTGTTGAATTGATCTTCTCACGTCTGAATGAATGAGAGTGCATTCTTATTATTATATGCCATGGGATATAGATGGATTCCCTAAGTAGGCCTTGTAAAATTATGTGACTGAATACTTCATGTTTGCTAGTAATTCTTTTATATTATGAATAAGGCTAAATTGGAAATTAGACCACTTTGCATTTTTAGGGAAGTTGAGGTTCAACTATGCCTCGATATGTAGCTAAAACAGAAGAGTATTATATTACTCCTAACAATGATCTAAGTCAAAGCAATGTAATTAATGGCTTTAAATAATCATGTCATATAGCAATGAGTCTGATATATTTCAATCTTCGGGGTTGATATGAACCCTTACGGGTTTAGTTATCTTCCTTATGGGAGAACTTAGGGCTATTGCCCTATTATGAGGAAATAAGGTTATTAGGAACCGATTGGCACCTTGACGAGATCTCAATCTTATTAAAACCTTTCTCCGTGAAACTGAACCTAATTGCTTAAGTAACTCTAAAGTGTGGGACCCAGGGTTGGGGAAAGGCTACCCAGTTAGGAGGGCCTGTAATCCAAGTTTAACTCAACTTAATTGAATTCTTGGGGGTAAGTACATCTTTCCGAGGCTGTATCATAGGATGTTGACACATGTCAACTGTAGGGTTGTACCTTCGAGAAGATTAGGATCTTCTCAAGGATACAACAATGCAGGTGACATTTGGCAACACCCTTTTGCATTGATCATTAAGATTTACACCCGAAACTTGATCAAGATTTTCCTTTGGGACTGGTTAGGACCATAGACATGTTATGAGGCAGCCCTTTGGGACTCAGGGTACCTTGACACACGGGGTTAACAGTGGTTGATCCTGTATGTCAGCTTACCCTAGTCTCCAAGGGCATCCTTATAACATGTGTATGATATTAACCTGTTCCTGGAGTGAAAACTACGGATAAGGGACCGACAAAAGTCGCTTAAGATGATCTATATAACATTGGAGTGGGGTGAAGGACGTATTCCGGATTGACGAGTATGTCGTCAAGGAATATAAGACATGATTAGTATGTTTCAAATCTTTGGCCAAAGTATCGCAAGCGGCTGATTGCGTTGTCCTATGTCACCTAGTCTAAGGGACGTGATGCCGATGAATAATGGTAACAATTATTCAGATAGGTTCCTTGGATAGAGCATTCTAAAATCCCGGATTAGGGAAGAGAACCACAAGAGTGAAGTGTTCAGATGAAAACGCCAACTCTATGATACACATGAATAGATCGGTAGTTCACCGAGTCATTACAACTGCATATGGTTATCTGTTATAAGAATGATTGTTATGGTCTGTGAGTTCTAAATTATGTATTTAGAACTAGAAAACACTAATCAAAAAAAAAATCTTGTTCTAATGTACTAAACTGAGGATGTTACACAATATGACCTAAATATTCAACCTCCTTGACACCAAAAGAACACTTAGAAGGCTCTCGCATAAAGTTGATGTTTTTCAAGAGTTTCCAACACCTTATTTACATGATGCAGGTGTTCCTCCCATGTTTTACTATAGATTAATATATCATCAAAGAACACTGAAACAAACTTTCACGAAATGGATTAAAGATGGAATTCATCGAGCTTTGAAATGCAGAGGGTGCATTTGTTAGTCCAAAAGGCATTACCAAGAACTCATAGTGTGCTTCATATGTCCTAAAGGTTGTTTTATGAATATCTTCATTTTTATTCTAATATGATGATATCCGAATGAAGATCAAGTTTTATAAAGTAAACAACAAAGATGTAACTCATATAGCAAATCATCAATTACATAAATATGAAACCGATCTTTAACTATGTACTTATTGAGTTCCCTATAATTTGGACACATCTGCCAAATGTCATTTTTTTCCATACCATCACTATAGGAGAAGAGTAAGCACTCGACTATGACGAATAAGTCCCGCTTCTAACATCTCTTGAACTATCTTCTCAATCTCACTCTTTTCCATATAGGGGTGCTATAAGGTCTTATGTTGGGTGGTTGACTCCTGGTACTAGTTGGATGGCATGGTCATTGTCTCTTTTTGGAGGTAAACCCTTTGGAATTTATCCAAAACCACCGAGTTCTCATCTATAATCGCTTGCATGTCTACGGTATAAATGTATTTGAATTATGTGCTTCCAAAGAAAATAGTTACGCCAAAACCCCTTGGCACTTTTCTAAGAAATTTTTGTATCCGATGAGAACTTACCATTTATGGGGACTTTATTCTTAATCCTTTTAGTTTAAAATTCCTCCCTTGTAATTGGAATTGCATGAACAACTCTTGAAATTCATTTCAATGGTTCCCAAGGTGGTAAGCCATTGAAATCCTAATATAATGTCCGCTCCTCACATAACAATGACATACATATTGCTAGTTAGCAATTAATCTCCCATGGTGAGATTAATAATATGGCATTTTCCTGAACAACCTGACAATTTTACCATCAGCTGATCATGACTTGTCATTCAAGCCGGATAAACAAAGCGATTCAAGCGTATCGCCAACTTATGATTGATGAAGTTGTGAGTACTTCCCGAATCAATCAACATTGTTACCCTCTATTTTTTAAGAATCCAACTACTTTGAGAGTTTGGGGAGTGCTAATACTTGAAATTACATGGCATGATATTGTTGGTTGGGGATCTCCTAATTCCTCCTCTGGCTCTACCTCTTCATATTCTTCATTTTCTTCTTCTTCATTAGGACCCTCAATGTAGAAAAACTTCTTTTAACACACTTATGTCTTGGTCCAAATTTTTGTCACAATTAAAACATAACCCTTTGGCTCTCTTTTCTTCATTTTTTGAGGTTTCAGTCTAACTGGCCGAGGGAATGATGGTGGAAAGGTGCTACGATCTCTGATATTACTGATAGTTTGTTTCCTACTTGGAAAGAAATTTTTCCTCTGCCCTACGTGCCATGATAATAGAATCTGAAACCTTATGAGGATTAAACATACACACCTCAGTCTCAATGTCTTCTTTAAGACCCCCAAGAAATAAGCCATTCGATTCTCTTCAGAATATTTTCCATTTTGTAAGGAAAGGTTTTGGAATTGATGGATGTAATCTTTGATCGTTCTGTTTGTATTAGCTTTGCTAATTGACTGAAAATAATTATATGACACACAATAACTATAGTGTAATTATAACTCTTCAAAGAATACTATACATGTAACATTGAGGCCACTCTTTTCCTTTGAGCACATAACTATCAATACCAAATGAATTGGTCGGAGTTCGAGGTACAAAGATGTCATGGTAACCTTTTATCCCGATGAAATCGATGAAGATCAAAGAAATTATCCATCTAATTAATCCAATTGAGTGGATTCTTTCCATCAAACTTACGCATTTCCAATTTTAGAATCATGTTACGGGCCTGCAAAGTGTTTGTATTTGGATTGGTCATGCTTGCAGATCCACCTTGGCTAGTTTGTCTATTACTTTGACTTGAAGATCCACCCTGGTTAATATGAGTATGATTGAGTTGTGGTTGATTAGGAAGGATATGATGACCCATTATATTGTAACTAAATTGGTGAATGAAATCCTCCAATCATTGTCCAATCTTTTCTACATCTTCTTTGTTGGCCACTCTACCCTCGAGGTTTCGCAACTCTAACTCAAGATAGTTGACCTTATGGTCCGTTGAAGTAAACCCTAACCCTGAGGACTCTATAGATACCCCTTATGACTCTAAATCCTCAACTATTATCTCATCCTTTTCAAGGGTTTTACCCAGAGTGATGGGATTCTTTTTGCCTCTTGTCGAAGGCCCAACCATGATGCCCCAAAATGGTAGGATTTAGGGATCAAGGTCAAAATTTAGGGTTTGGGATTTCAATAGGAATTTGGAATTTAAAAAAAAACTCAAAGAATGAACTCAAACTAATTTTTAATTCTCTTTCTGGAAATGTAAATAACTTTGAAAAATTCCACAAATTGCACCCTAGGTAGCCGAATTATGAAAAAACATAAAACCACTATAACTTTTGCAAACCAAGTCAAAAATTATTAAAATTTGGAGGGGATCTTACTTGACTAATTTTTCCACACCACAAAAAATTGTAGAAAATTTCGCTACCAATTTTGAGATATGGTCAAACCTTCACAATTAGGGTTTGACACAACGTTGGCCGAGTTCAAGCTCTGATACCACTTGTAATGGAATTACTTGTATAAATATGATTATTAGCAGCAATATAACACCAATGAACAAAATATTTCAGATAAATGATCTCAATATGCAAGTAGAATATTTTATCCACTTTGAGGGGGCAACCTCCAAACCAAACAATAAGACTTAAATGCTCAATGTGATGATTAACTACTACCAATTAACCCCTATATATACTATTCCTATGCTATGGAAAACACCAAGGCCGAAACACTAATGATAATATAACATATGTGAAAGAGATACATAATGATAGGAAGTTATGGTAGCCACAAGTCGGCTATATACATCCAATGTAAGATATATGATTAAGGGCATAGCAAGGAATCTCCATAGATGTCAAGAATTTGAACACCTAAAAAGATGGTGGTTTCAAGACCCAAGATGAGGGCCTCATACTCTATCATGTTGTTTATACACTCAAAATTGAGTTTATATGCAAGGGGAATAGGAGTTTCCCAAGGAGGAATGAGAATGACACCAACACCTCCCCCTTGCTGACATTTTGAGCCATCAAAGAAGAGAGTAAATTTAAGAATGCCATATTCGTGATGAAATTGATTAATGGATTTTTCCGTAAATTACTCATGAGGTAAATGTGTACTAAGAAGAGGGGCTTCTACCAATTGGTCAACAATATCTTGTCCCTTAATAGATTTTCAAGAAATAAACTCAAGGTCAAACTCATGATGAGCATGAACCATCGAGTAACGCAATCACTGTGATAAGGTTTAGAATGCAATGTTTTGAGAAGATGAAATCTAGTAATGACATAAGTCTTGTGATTGAGAAGATAATGTTGAAGCTTAGATGTAGCAAAGAATAGGGTGTAACACAACCTTTCAACTTTAGTGTAACATGTCTCATAGTCATGAAGAGTACGATTGATGTAATAAACAACCTACTCATGACCTTGGTCATCGCGATGTGCTAGCATGGATCCTAGAGCATGATTAGTGGTAGAGATGTATAAATAAAATGGCTCCCCCTCGTGTGGAGGTGTAAGCATAGGTGGAGATAGAAGGTATTGTTTAAGATCATCGAAGGATTTATGGTAATTGTGATCCCAATTGAATTCTATGTCCTTTTGAAGGAGGTGATGAAAAGGTTGACAACAATTGAAAAGTTGCAAGATGAAACAACGAGATGATTGAGGTGGCCTTGAAGGCTACAAAGTTTCTTAAGATTAGAAGAAGGAGGCATTTCGATAATTACCCTAATTTTTGTGGGGTAAACTTCAATACCTATAGTAGAGACAATAAAGCCAAGGAATTTTCTCATTAAGACTCCAAATACACACTTGGTTGGATTGAGACGAAGATAAAAGTGAATGAGACAATCGAAAAGGACTTCGAGAATAGAAATATGGTCACTTCAATGCTTAGATCTAACTAAAATATCATCAACATAGTCTTCTATGGTTTTGTGGATGAGGTCGTGAAAGATATAAGTCATGGCCCGCTAATAAATAGTGTTGGCATTCTTTAAATCGAAGGGCATGATGCAATAGAAAAAGGTCCCCCAAGGAGTGATGAAAGATGTCTTGTGTTGATCTTACAATGTAATGAGGATTTGATTATAACTAGAGAAACCATCCATGAGAGAAAACATCTCATGACCTGCGATAAGATCCACAAGCTATTCGATAATCAGAAGAGGGAAGTCATCCTTAGGTCAAGCGAGATTAAGATCTCAAAAATTGGTGCATATGCGCTAGTTTTCCCGATGCTTTAGCGATGGGGAAAATATTGGAAATCCATTGAGGATAATAAATGAGGATGATGACATTAGCTAAAAAAGTACATTGCAACTCCTCTTTGTGGAGGGTGACACAAGGGTGCATGCGGCGAAGCTTCTGCATCACCGATTTAACATTGGGATAGGTGACAATGTTGTGAATGGTGATAAAGGGTCAAGACCTAACATGTATGAATATGACCATGAAAATTCTTGGATATGATAGGAGAGGAATGTGGTGAAATATTCTAGCTTATGTGGATCAAGATATTGGCCCACTTTGAGAATGTGAGGCTCCTGAGTCCCGATATTGACATCAATGGTGGCTTCATTAAGAAGAGTAGGTGAATTGGATGGTAAGGTATTTTGAAGATAAGATTATTTTTCCCCCATATGGGAAAGGATGGCATCATCATCAGCACACTAAAGGACATCAATGGTATAATAATCTTCTTCTATCATCTCCGGATGACAAAGAGGAAGGGACCTAGTCTGATTGTCACATTGATAGGTGATTGGTCCTAAAGTTATGGTGGAGACTAAAAAAATCGAAGCAATGGAAATGGTGTCATCCAGTTCCATATCCTCAAGAGTCAAAAAATATGGGGAAGGTATGTTCATGTCTTCGGAGTCAAAGGGGATGGAGAAAGTAAAGAGGGTATGTCCATGTCTTCGAGCATGTCTAGATCTTCAAGGGTTGGAAAAGATGGAGAAGGTAGAGAAGATATGTCCACATCTTCGAAAGTTAGAAAAGAAAAAGGAGGTGGAGGAGGCATGTCCATGAGAATATCAGATGGCGGAATGGGATCAGGGGACTGCTCTCGGTAGCCTAACCCAAAATTTTCATAAGGTTTGCGACATTGATTAGGAATAAGGTCATGCGGTGTGTTCATAATGGCCTAAGTTGAATCCCTTCCAGGGCAACAATGGAGATAGTTATAGGAAAAATATGGGTTATCAAGAAATCTAAAGCCACCAGTATAAATCCTGGTGTGTGGAATATCATCGATGTGGGAAGAGGGGGTATCAAAACCACCATAAATAAGATTGGTGCGTAGATGTGGTGGACCAAAAGGACAACATCCCCGACGTCCAACTGGTACATAGGCACCTTATCGGGTCTACCGATATGGTGAGGAGTGGGAAGGGTGTTGAGTATGAGAAGGTGATATTTTCCCATCGTAAGTTTGTCCATTACATTATCTATGGATTCCTTGCTCGGAGTTTGGATGAGGGAATGGTTGAGCTAGTGGATGGTGCAGATGGATCATCCTTAGGGATGAGCACGTCATTTGGTCTATAAGTCATGTTACATCCTTGAAAGGGAGGAGTGTCCCCAAGAAGCATCGGATCTTTCCCTCATGTTCATATTTAAGGGAATGATGAAGTGTAGATGGGACGCAACGCATGGCATGGAATATCCATGGTCATCCAAGGAGAACATTGTATTGAAATTATCCCTCAATGATGTAGAAGATCTCATGGATGATCTTCTCACTGACATAGATAGGGAGGATGATTGTTCCTAAGGTGGGAGTAATGACATCGTTAAAAGTGTGAAGAATCATGGGTGTCTGGGCGAAAGATTCCTTTGGGATCTTAAGTTGGTCAAAAGTGTGTGAAGGAATGATATTAATGCTTTCCCCACTATCGATCATGGACCGTCAAATGAATGTATCATTGATCCTAACCATAATAAAGAGGGGAAGGTCATGCTCTTTTGGTGGGATATCTAGAATTTTAGTTTCATTGAATGATATAGTAGTATAAGCAAAGAAGTGCTCTTATGAAAGATGCGAAGGGTTGTGCTTCATCATTAGCTATTGGAATGCACTTTAAGGCTTAAATAAGAGCCTATATATGATCTGAAAGATTTGGATAAGCTCATAGAGTGAAATTTTGACTGGGGCTTGATGAAGTTATCTAACGATGCTTTGTTCAATAGGCTTAGGAGCCACTAAAACAGAAACCTTTGGTTTTCGATGATGTGGCCAACTCCTTAAGAGGGATGACGATTAAAGTCTTGGATTTTGGCTCAAAGGCTGATTTGGGCTTGCATGGGCTGGATCGAGTAGTTACCCAAACTACATTGATGAGAAAAGGAGGGCCATCACAGGTAAGTCATCTCCCAAAGGTGAAATAGCAGATGTTAGACTAGATGTGGAAGGAAGGGACTGACTCGGTCCAAGGAAAGTCTTCCCTCTTCAATGAGTCTATGAATAATGGCCTGGAGCGCTCTATAATGCTTAGTATCATGTTCGGGGTATGATGAAAGGCACACATAAGGTTGGAATTGAACCATAAAGGCTTATTTCCTTTTGGGTCAAAGGCCTTGATAGGAGGAAGCGTAATCGCATAGTTTGTAGTAAGTGTTGGAATATTTTTGTATATGTTCCAACTAAAGTGCTAGAAGATGCCTTATGAGATACTTTGGATGTTTGGGGTAAAACCTAAGTGTATTGATGCTTTGATGATTTGAATTTGATTTTGGTGTTGATTGGTGTTTTAGTGCTAAATGGTTTTGGATTGTTGGGTTGAAATGTTTGAGGTTCTGAAACAGATGATTTTGGATTGGATGGTTTAACCCTAGGAGGGATTATAGATTTTGTATGTGAAGATGCATCCTTGAGAGGAGTAGCGACAACCTGAACTCGGAGATTCATACGACAATGCTATGTTTGGTTCAAGAAATAAAAATAGTCTAAGGTGATCTACAGAAGGTGGGGATTGAGGGGATTGTGTTGATGATATGGAGGGAATATTTGAGGTCATTGCAAGGTAAAGTGCTTTTAAACATTCCTCAAATGATGAAGTTGGGGTGAAAGAAGAAGGTGGTGCGGATGTAACCACAATAGTTGATGTGGGTAAGAGAGTGGGAGGAAGAACCGGTATGGGTTCCACAGATGGTATGACAGAAAGGGTGGAATAGATATAGGCAAGGTGGTCAAGCCTCTGGAATGGATGAAGTAGATGATGAGGTGGATAAGGAAGTTGACGAAGGACCAATGTCGAGATGTGTAAATAGGTTGAAATGGTTGCTTCATGAATGTCTCTAAGGGCATAAATGATATATTTGCTAATGGGGTTCTGGTAGTTGTAGATGTGGGAGTAGATGTTGAGACATACATGTAGGCATAACAGATGTAGGGAGGATATCAAAGGGAATGGATGTGGTCAATGATGAAGTTGTGGATGGGATAGGTTCTAGATTGGCAATGTTTAGGGTGTTTATAGTATGATTGTTAGGTGCTTAGGTTATAGTAGAAGTGGTAGCTTGGCTTGTCAATGTATGCTTTGGGAAAGGTTGTTCGAAAATGTCAAGCGGTTGATTAAGTGAAGTGTTTGGATTGTCGAATTAGAGATCACCCTGATCAATGAGTCTTTGGACCAAATCTTTAAAAGTTCAACATCTCTCTATGTCATGTCCTCATACTTGGTGGTATTTATAGTAATGGTCTTCACGATACCACATGGGTTTCAGTCTTGACTCATCAATTGGTCGGATAAGAGGAAGTGTGATAAGGTTTACTGCCATTAATTTGTCAAATATTGTATTATATGACTCCCCAAGGGGAGTATAGTTTGGCACCAATCGAGTGACTCATTGTTGAGTCCATGTGCTAGATGTAGACATAGGAGATGATTTAACAACTACAACATTGGCCACTACCTTTGATTTTTCATTTGGTGTGGATGGTTTAGTAAATTCATGTTTGGGTTTATTTGATTTCAGTTTTAAATGGCCCTACTCGAGGGCACATGTTTCAAGTTTGTGGGCCATGGTGAAGGCCTCGTCAAAGGTTCGAAATGATTGGATTTGTAAAGTTGAAGATATATGCTTCGCACACAAGTGTGAGAAGAGTTTGATGAGATCAACTTGCGGAAGAGGAAAGGATAATTGGCTTATAGTGAGGTGTCATCGTGTGATAAAATCTGTAATGGATTCGTCTTCAAATTTTCAAATGGTATATAGATCATTGATGGTTATTTTTCACGCAATGTTAATAAAAATGTTCTAGAAATAACTACGCGAGTTGGGAGAAAGAGAATATTGAATATTGAGGGATACTATTATACCAGTCCAATGCGGGACCAACCAAGGACATGGGGAAAGTGTGGAGCATCAAGTCTTGATCGTGTGTAATAAGATAACATGCATGTTTAAATGCACGAAGGTGTTGTTGTGGATCTTCTTTGTTGTTAAACTTAGAGATTTTGGTAATTACCAAAGTGTAGAGGATATGGTTTAATTGGTATAGATGGGTGGATAGGCTCATTATAGATTTTCTCATAGGATAATGAGACCTTGGTTCCTAAAGTAGCAACTTCAAGGTTGGCTAACCTATTCACAAGGGCATGCATGGGATCATTTGAAAGAGTCTTGGGGGGATGAGGGGTGGTGGCTGCATGTAAGAAGTGGTTGGATGGATTTGTTGATGAACTTGTGGATGTGTTGGTGTTTGAGGAATTTGTTGGGGGTAAACCATGGGCATGTGATTGAAAGGGTGGTTGTTGAAATAATTATTTTTGGGTGATGGGAACATGATAGGATTTTTGGGATTGGGTAGGCTAATGCACGTGAAGTGTTGACCAAGAATGTGGGTATGAACAGGTTGGAACTATTGTTGAAAGGGGTTAGATATTGCATAATGTAAAGCACCCATGAAAGGGGGTTGGGAAGTATTGATAGACATGCTAGATGTGAGAAGATCATACTTTTATGGATATGGGGTATGATGTTTGGGTGTATTAACTAGGTATACTAGTGGGAATAGTGACTAAGAGGTGAGGGGAAGAGTAGTGTTGATCGTTGTGTTGATTAGCGGGAAGCTACGAGGAATAGACTTGAATATCTAGGTAGTATGATGAGTCGATGGATTAGTGGAACAGGAAGCAAGGTGGGCTATAAAAAGATCATTAGCTACAAGTGGGGTAGTTTGGGAATTGGTTCGATAAGGATAAATTTGCTGGACTAGTGGTCCATCTAGGGTAATCTGGTTGATCTCCTAAGGAGGTAATCTTGAAGTGCCATTGGATTGGCATCCAAAAGCTCTTAAAACATGGTATCACCGAGAGGGACCTTAGGTGGTCCAAAGGATTCTGATCGGATTGATGGTGGGGTAGTTGGTCTAGATGGGATAGATTGATGGTAAAATAATGGATTGGTATCACCTAAAGTTGTAGTGTGAACAAGGGGTTCTAGGTGAGAGATGTCGATAAGCAGTTGAGTTATCAAGGGTACATATGAGGTGGCTATTGTAGAGAAAATTTGTTGAGATAAGGAATCATTTGAAGAAAAGTTTTGTTTCATTCTCTTAGCTGCTAAACAAGTGACTACGGGCATGAAAATAGTTTTTACCTGGCAAGTAAAGCAGACATTTCTTTTTATGTTCTTAATTTATTTAAGAAATTATGAAAAGAAAGGGGATGGATAACCAGGTACCTATGAGAAGGAAAAATACGTCTGTTTCAGGTTTGTTATGGTTGGGGAATGTCTGAGGTGGTCTATTATTGGGTGATGAAATCCCAATCAAAAAACCAGGTAAGGGGATGTTTTGATGTGTTAATTTGATTTGTGAGGTTTAAGGTTGTGTGTGATAAAGTGTGGGATGCAGAAGATTAAACCCCTATTTAAGCTATGTGGGAAATCATAATGCAAAATGAGTGTTCGTTTTTAAGCCCAAAATAAAGTGTTATTTTCAATTAGAACACATACATGAAGGGAAAGTATAATGCAAAGGATCAAATAGGGAAAAGTGGAATACCTAGATAATGTTTTTACTATTCATCTACACTTTTGAGTGATGAGTGATCCGTAAGCGAACCCAACATGAGAAACCAATAAAGCGAAGCCTCACCTGTGTAATATTAATAGAAAAAAAAAAGTAGAATATATAAAAGAAAGAGACCACCTAAAGGGGTCCCACCGGCGTACTAGGAATGTCATCCAAATTTCTTGTTAGTAATGAAGTTAATGCACTAGATACTCAAGAAACTAGCAACTTAGAAATATTGGAGGGTTTATGCTACCTTAGATGTGATACAAGCGTTGGATGGTTGTTGGATCCTTATTCTGTAAATCGAGATGAAATATGCAAGATCAAGATGATTTTGATTACATGATTTGGGTGGGGGTTTCCTGACAAAGCACACCTGAGAAGTGTTAACTTCCTCGGTGGATGTCAACCCCATTTGTTTAGAAAGGATGAACTAAAGCAAGTACTATAGATAACATGTAGAAACAACAACAACATTGAATATAGATCTGATTAAGATGTATTTGAAGCTAATTTAATTGAAATAAGTGTTACCCGGTTTTGGTCAACGGCGAACCAAATGTAAGGGCAGTCAACGATGACCTAGGAGACTGGATCAGGAAAATAAGAAAAATATGTAGACTGAGTAGGATTTGAATGTAATTTGGAAGCTACAAAAGTCTGGAGATGCTAGAATCAACCTATAGAGGAGATATGAAGGAATAGAAACTAGGAAAACAACAAAAACATGGATTAAAGAGAGGGATTGAAACCAAGACTCTGTTTGACAAATATGGGGTATAAACAAGTTGATTTTTCCGTGGCAAAGAGACTGGATGAGATTTCAACAAAAGCTGGAATAGAGGCTAAGCACATGCGAAGGGAGGATGGCTCTGGAATAGAAAGCAAGGACTACTGAAGCCGAGTCGATGATGAACTATCGGGATCGATGATGACCGTGATAGAGAAGGATAAGGCTGAGGAAAGGCAAGCCAAATGAGCAACCTCTAAGTATAGATTGTGAAAGAAGATGATGATGAAGCTATAAGATCTGCAATCGATGTTGTAAACTTTGAAAAATATTAGATACATGAAATATGAAGATCATATGATGAAAGTTGATTAAATAAGTGTAAAATGATGACAATCTCACAAAAGGCTGATCACGATTGACACATGCATGTTGCAAGGAGGTTTGAGAGGTCTGTAATGGCCTCTTGATTGTTTTGGCTCGAAGGATTGTCCGCATGTTACAAGAAAGTTGTTGCATTTTTCTTAGATTTGATGGGGAATGGAAAGAAAGCCTTTGGATTTATAGGGTCGACGATGACTAGGTTGGGTCACTACCGATCACGAGGAATTTTTCCTCAATTGGAGGATTTTCCCGCCTTTATTATGGTTTCTTGTCTTTTGGAGTTAGATGGATGCTTTAAAGCATTAGGCAGGAAGGGTTTTTTTAGGATGGGGCGTAGATGATTTGGCAGTGGAGATAGGTTGGAAAAAGCATAGGGAAAAGCATAGGTGTAGATTTAGAATAAAAACATTCCAAAATGGAAGCCGGTTAGGGCATGATTAATTAACTGATTATGTAATTAATTGATGTTGATTAAATAGGAAATAAAGTTGGTGGAAATGTAATTAATTAAGGGGGATAAATTAATTAAGAGTGCATTTGTTTAAATAAGGGGGATGAATAGAATAAAATATGCGCACACGGGCGGTGAGAGTATAGATACCGAATTTAGGTGTCTACGCTATCATCTTGTTGTGATATACACTTTAGGTTACATCATCACACTTCTTCACACCTCATCTCTATGTTACATATCATCACTACACATTGATCACATCACGTTGCGCACAACACATCGTTCAAACCATTTCCGGATGACACACTCTTATTTACAGTTCATTCTTGACTACTAAGGGGGCATAAATAAATGAACCTTACTGCATACAATTCCGAGGGGCACATGGCTCTTATCATTCACTCTACATTTTGTTCCATCCATCCAAAACATACTACATATCTTGGTTGCATTTACTTGTACATGCTCACTTTATTACACATGTTAGATAGATATCTTGTATGTCATTATATTTATCATACACACATGCATATTCACTTGCAATCTAGTTTTGATCGCAGATTCTACAGATCCTTTACATGCAACATGGATTCTTGGCGCAGTACCTAGTACCAGTCCCACAACGGCTCCTGGGGGCATCCACTTTCGTATACTACAGGTGTTATTGTTTCATTTTGTTTCATAACACACTACTTTATCAAATTATACATGCTTTGACATAATTTTTATCTTTCTAACATGCTAACGGGTGCTTCATGTGTAACATTTGTTTTGTAGGACTATTTGCCACCATGGTTATCTGTTACATTGTTTGTACTTGCTTGTCATTGTATACCATTGTTTGCAGGATTTTCCCTTTGTCTTGTGTGCACACTTGTATGCTTTTGGCTTCATCGGCCTTGATTGTCTTGTGATATTGTGAGTGATGTCCCATGTTTGCAACCCGTTTTCATGGTCTACATTGTCTTCTTGTGTGTTCTAGCTTACACATTATTTGTTTATCTTACATTTCATCTTATACATGCATGTATGTCTTTGTTTGTACTAACACTTGTTTCCCAGCCACTTGTTTACATGTTCCTTGGTTTCTACCAAGCACATCCCCTTCCCCTCTACATTTCATAGTTTCAGCAATCGGTCCTTCTTTGGGCTGCATTCTCCTTTCGTGACATTGCATACGCCCTAAAAGAGGGGGTATCATTTGGGTGAATCAGTCACCCCATACAATGGTTTACACATAGTACAAAACATAACACAATACTAGTATAATATAGTTCAGGATCGAATCAAACTTGGGTCTTTAGTATAACAATGCCTTTTCTATAGCGTTTATAACCACGGGGTAGTTACATGGTGATTGGGTTCATCACAGTCTATAGAAATCTACACCATGAATTTTATAGGGTAGATTTTCCTTAGCATAGGCGTTGGTACACATCATCTACAGTGGTGTTTTATTCTAAGGAGTAGTTAAAGGTTAGAGGATAATACTAGACCTTCCTCTCTACATTACTTATATTGTGGTGTCATAAAGCATACAAAAAAACTAGACAGTACAAAGATCTCTACGGTTCCTGGAAGTGGTTTAAGGTTGGAGGATAAATCAAGACTTTCCTCCCTATACTTCTTTGGCCAGTGGCATGAGATCGCTAATAAAACTCACACTTCATCAACAATACCCTTTATACACTCTTTCCTCTTCATGGATCAGGTGCACATGTTCTTTTTCACATTCTCAACATTTTCTTTTACATACTTCTTTAAGCTTTTTACATATACATGTGTATTTGACTACTTGATCGTCTTCTCTTTTGCAGTCCATCTCGTATGGTAAGAAATAATCATCATCAACATCAAGACGATACTCGAAAACAAGTACATCACACACACACATCAAAATATATGCACGTGTTTCTACCTAGGTTCATTTTCATCACCTTTTACACTTTTTCATCTTTAGTCTCCACGCTCCATCTTTTTATCACTCCACACTTTTTCTAGTCCCTCGGCATGCTTTCTACATCAATCTACATGGATATCAGGTATGCATCTCTATCTACTTTATGTTACCGAGCATTCTGCTCACCAACATAAAGTGGGGGAAAATGTAGACAAAAAATCACACACTTTGGGTAATTATCTAGTCTCGATCACATACTACTATTTGCATGATTCCTAATTAAGAAAAGTAGTAATTAGCACATATATTTGGCCACCTTTCTTTACTTTATGTTTATGCTTTCAGTATTGCACTCTTACTTGCTTAGTCTTTCTTTTCACCTTTTCGCATTTTTCATTCAAGATATCGGTGCCCAGCTAGGACACCGCCGTTAGGCACCCCGTCCCCTCTGGGAACCCTTGTCCTCTTTGTACTTTGGTCACACTTTTTGGGTCCTTTCTAGTCGTTTGAGCATCTTATCTTTTTGGTAGTTGTCATTTTCAAGGTTAATTACGAAATTCAAGTAAAGGAATCATATAAATATAAAGTTATGTGATCATAATAAGGGACCAAGCACTAAGCATCTACTATCTCCACCTAAGGTTACATCCATCAAAGGAATCTATAGCTCCATTTACATCCATCTAGCTCCATCACAAGGGACAAAGGCTAGTTCATTTGCATCACACTTCATAGGAGGGGAGTTTATTGTTTCCATACACACATTATTTACATTCTACATCTAGTTACTTGCTCGCTACTCACAAAGTGTGACTGACACAAGAGAAACCTAGGGCACAATTCCGCACACACACACATAACTACATTGGGTCTAAGATGTAGTGCAATGCTCAATGATAATTCCATCATTTTGGTAGTGAGGATAGTCTGACCCCTTTATTTGAATCTTTATTTTTTATGGTTTTGATGCTTTGTTTGGGGTTTTGCAGGTGATTCATTCATTCCATGTTTATAGAGACATTCGACAAAATTCAACAACATACACGTGACAAAAGGAGAAAATGTACGAACCTCTTACAACACCTCACAGGAGGTTTTTTGAGCATCTACACAAACCAGGGTGCCCAAAATCTAGACCACAATGCCCACGAGTGCCCCTATCCCTCTCCAGGCACCCCAGTCTAGCTAATTATGTTGGATCTGTAACTTTCGGGCCTTCTATGTGAATATCTTCCATCTCTGTTTAGCTAGTCTCCATTGTGACACAGTCTAACAACCCCTACGAATCAACTAAGGCTCTTATAACCCTCTTTGCACATTAAGGTTTTGTATTTTCATTGTTTAGTTACTTGGGTATTATTTCAATATTTTAGTATTTATTTATTTACTGCAAACTTGCATTAGATTAGGCCATTATTTTACATTTTAGCACAATCAGCCATCACCATCGAAAATCACGTTGGGTATATATGTCCCTATGTTTTCTTGGTAGTTTCACCAATTAACAATCATTTAAGTGCATTTATACTTAATTTTTCTTGCACAATTTCACACTTATTGATTCACTTTAGAGCCTTGGAGCTTACCTCTTTTACATTTGGGTCATCATAATGAGATAGGACTGGATATGTTCTTGTTAATCTTTCCCCTTCTCCACCCACATCGATTATCTCTTGGTGTTTTTGTCTTTGGGGAGGATTATGCATTAACGATCACACACATGTCATAGGTAAGTATTTCTAACCCTATATAATTTTTCAATTTACTTGCATGTGTTTATCGGTATTTTTCATCCATTGTTATATATTAGAGTAGATGTAGGTTTATTTTGATCTATTGTTTTGTGTTATTGTTACTATGCCCCTGGATTTATCTACCACTTGGCTATCTCTCTTCAATTTTAGAATCCTAGTAGGATAACTATATTTTTCTTGGTTGTAGGCCTTGGAAACCTATAACTATCCTAGGGTTGGGGCTATTATCCTCTAGATTTATGACACTAGTGCTCCTTGAGCACCTTTGTATCTTCACATTGTGTCCAGCTTTTAGATTGGATCCTGAATTTAGAATCCAATTGGGAACCTCTTTTTACCCGTTATGCACTCCTACCATGGTCAATCTCGTAGTTGAACTATTGATTTATGTCATGAAAAATTTTATAAGTATTAAATGATGAACTCCAAAACTATCTTCTTGTCATCAAATTTTATTTGGTAGTCAAGGAAAATTGTCAAATCTCATCCATAATACCATGCCTTTGGCATGTTTGCTCTATGTCTGTGCATTTGCTTTATGCTTCTTCACATGGATGACATGAAACTACGTTGTGCTTGATGGGTAATCTTTGATTTATGTGTTTTATATTACTAACATGTGTTCCTTGTCTTACATGTTTCGTTTGTGATCAAACTCCTCACATGTTTTCTTAATAATTTTACATATATTATGTGTTTCTATACTTCACGTTATCATGTATTTTCTATTTCTTATGGTGTCATGATCCATGTCATGCCCATCTATCTTTTATTACTTTCCTACATTTCCACCAGATAATACATCTACCTGGGGAAAATGCATGTAGTTGTGCCTTGTAATGTTTATATATTTCCCACATAAGGGCATATCTATCTTTGTGAGTTATATTGCCTACATACTTCCCACTTGGGAATTACTTATTTCTATACTTATGCACTACTTATATCTTTCCCATATGGGACATGATAATCTTGTACATCCATTGATTATACCTCCCCTATCTCTCCAATTAGAGACATGATAATTTTATACTTGTATTTGTATTGCATCATATGTATTTAGCTTTGATGTATGTCACTACTTTTTTTTTTTGTAGATTTTAAGTATATAGGGGAATCCTAATTTTTCAGCAAAACTTGAGTTGTATTTGTTCCAATTACCCTTTCCTAGATTTCAAGAATTTATTGTTCATTGTTTATTGATTATTGATGATTGATTATATAAATACTTATTTATTTGCACATGTTTTCAATATGTTTACAAGGGCATTGATATCCTAGGACACATGAGCATATATATGGGCACACACTCACATAAATGTGGGGCATTATGCAAACACCTAAGTTTTGTAAGGGACTTGTTATTTGTTATAGTTTTGCATTACTCTACTATACTTGTATGTTTGTAAATTTTGGTCTAGATTAGGTTCTTAGTGATGTGTGCTCTGCATTTTTATCGTCTTTTAACACATTGTCATATATTCTTACCTTTCTCTCATTTTCCATTTTCTTCCTCATGTTTTCTCTTTCCTTTGCAATTTTATCTCTCTTTCCCATGTCTCCCTTTTTTTTTTCTAGAACGATACCCCACGGTTTTGGTTGTGTAGAACAATACACTACAATTTTGGTTATGCAGAACAATACACCACACTTTTGTCATTTTTTTGAGCAGGCCCTTTGATCCCCATAGAGTTTTTGGCCTTCCTTTGTCAACTTTCCCCATCCCTTGTGTGTGCGCATGCACACCAAAAGAGTCCTACTTTGAAATAAAAAGTCTATAAATATATCAATGCATTTAGAAAATGTAATGAGTGAAAAGAATGAATTATTGATTTAAGTGATAAAAAACAACCCTATATCAAAAGGATTTACAAAAATTTAGAGCAACATTCAAACATTTAAAGAAAGACAAAGAGTTAACATTTAGTATTGCATTACATTAGACTACTTGTTGAGTTGTAGTATACTTCGTGTGTTGTTTTCAAAATATTGTTCCCATCAAGAGGTTAATGAAGAGATAATACAATCCCCTCAAAACATCACCTAATATCATTAAATTTTTGTATAGTGTTGTTACCACATTAACGATCTAAGGAAGAAAATCAATTTTTGAGAAATCTACGCAATATTCTAGCAAACATGGTCGTTAAATTATCTTTTTAAAATTTGACAATTGTTAAAAACCTAGCTTATAACGAGAGATGTACCCTCCACTTGATTTGCACCATGTATGTGCGGACTGCCATAAGAATGACCATGCTCCCCATCACATGTGCATATCAAAGGCATGAACTGGCAAGAAATACCAACACCGGAGGGAGTTAAATTAGGTGGACTTGCTTGTGTGGTTGCACGTGTATGGAGGCCGAATTTGGTGATTTTGCGCGCAGTTGTACCGTTGAGGGTCAAATTCATTTAAGTGGTTTGGTTTGGTAAGTAAGTATGCGCATATTCAACAAACCACTTAACATTAAATTAAACCAATACAGGAAAGGAAACAAGCTTTCGCAGAACCGTAGGCCAGCATAACATCCTCACAGACCCATTTTTTTGTAATCACGACTTAAACCAGTTCAGCGGATTCAAGTTTGTGGACACAAGAATATCATATCAATTTTACCAGTGAGCAGAGGACGGAGGCCATTGTGGAGGGTAGCCGCCTGCATTACATTATATTCAAGCTCCTTTTTCTCCACACAGGTAATTACATACAATGCAACATACACTTTTTAATTTGGTTGTGTTTTTAATGGAGGGACCAATTCCACGAATGTCATTTCATTCTACATAAGTGCGGAGTTTAATTTATTTTCGTCTATACAGTATAAACAATTTGATTATTATAAAGTAAAACAGAAAAAGATAAAGACAATATAAACAATTTGATTATTATAAAGTAATTACATTGCAATGAATTAATTTTGCAAGAGAAAGAAAATTGTCATTCAATTTTAGTGGCAGTATATTTTTTTCTGTCGAGTGGGATTATTCATCAATCTAGATTTGCAAAAGAATAGAAATATAGTGCATAAAATATATTGTGAAGCTTAGCCAGTGGCCTTATTGATGGCCCCCCAATGTCCACATAATAATGGATCCACCAACGAACTTTTATCAAGGGAGAAGATCTCTAATTCCTAATGGTGTTGCGTCTAGAGGAACACATAAATCTTATCAAAAACATGTCCACTTGTGGATGTTAAAAGATGTAGATAATTCTAGTGATAATAATCAAAAGATTTAGATAATTCTAGTGATAATAATCACTCATTCTTTCCCCTCGGTTCACGGATGAGGATAACACTTTTTTTTTTAGTATTAACTTAGAATTTAGCATGTTATGTAGGAAAACATTATCTTTGTTTCACCAACAAATACGTAAGGTCTTAGAGTGAGAAATACTATTGATCTAACATATTGGGAGAGTGTTAGCCAAATGATTGTTGATGTTTCAAAGTCTTCACAATATTAAAACATAGAGGTAATTAAAACATTCTTATGTATAAAAGTGGAATAATATTCCAATTGATTCCAAGGTAGGAATTACAATTGAACACCTTTTAAAGGCAAACCACATACACCCATTGGAGGTAAGGAGACACTTCTAGGAAAGAAACAAGTTTAATACTAGGTTTTGGTGTTTTAGTGTTACTTTTGTGTTGTTTTTTCTATTTTTAAAATTATGAATGTAAATTTTTAATTTTAATGTAAAAAATATATTAGTTAAAATATTCTAATGCAACAATCTAAAATAATGTAGAAAAAATGTCAACCCTCCAAAATTAGTAGTCTTTCTTTAAATGTTGACGTAAATAAGGGACCATTTTTAAAAGATGATGTAAAATTAATGTTAGGGTTCATAGTCTATAAAAGTAATGTCAAATTTAATAAAGTTGATTTTGTATGTTAATTTTAAGGCTTTCACGAGAAATTTTCATTAGATATTAATTGTTGTGGGATTTTATATTTACGTGAATTTGGACTTCTATGGATAGTCACCACGTAAATGACATTTTTCTTCATATAGTTTTGGATTGGAGATTGTCGTGGTTTGGAACCGTCCTAACCATGGAGATTGTACAATATTCACCCTTATCATGCCCCCATGGTTAGGAACCCTCACAATCATGGAGAGGGCACAAAGTTTGTCGTCACGGATTTCAACCATGGAGAGAGAAAAATATTCTCAAATTTTGAGAGCCTCATTTACATGGTCAAGTTTATTAATTTGATTAACATTGAAAATCATTTGCATATTGTTATTATAGAACTAACATAATTTTAATATATGGAGACTTGGGATATGAAAAAACTGACAACATTGTAAATATGTGAATTTCAAATCCTATAACTAAAGAGAATGAAGTTGAAGAAAATACTTTATTATAACTATGGAGGCTTCACTAAGACAAGCCCCCAAATACACCTCGCCCTACCCCATGGCCCCTTCTCCCACACCCCCACTTTTTATATTTTACAAGGTTTTGTTAGTGATTGAGGTTTGAAGGAAAGAGATTTGTTTCAGGTGGATCACAAAAACAAGTAAGAAAATTTTAGAGCTCGAGAGAAGACAAACAAGGTCATCAATTCATATTCATGGCATATAAAAGTTGTCATGACCATGATGTTATGGATTTGGTTGTGCCATTTAATGAGTGTTATGGTTTTGGTCGGGGTGCTTATTTTTTGTTGATCTTTTTTAGTTTGTTGTACCTCTTATGATGGTTTGTTTGTCATTGCATATTGTTGATGAACACTTCCATATTTACGATAACTTGTATACCACTCTAGAACCTTACTTCTCTAGTGTTCTCCAATAATTTTAATTATCTGAATATTTCCATATTATTTTATGTTTCTATATTATATGAATTTGTGCTATTAGGTCTGATTTATTATGTTATTTTCATAACTACTCCCATTGTAATTAGATTTGGTTAGTTTAATGCAATACCAGGGGAAATTTATTTTCCACGTCTATATATACATATGAAGATCACACATATCATGTAACCAATAAACCATTATATTAGTAATAAGTGACTTCCAATGTAGTATTACCTTCATTAACATAAGGATCGTGATATATTGGGTTTACGTGTTGTTTTGGAACAAGATCACTAACCAATGTGAGATTATTATTTTTTAATGAATGAGAATTTCATAATCAAGGAAGAAAAAATATAAGATACATATATTTAACGCGTAATAGTCAGGTATGCCAATTTCTAATGGGTAATTGGTATCATCTACAAAATTATTTTTTCAAATCATATGAAAGATCACTCTAGTCTTACAAGTTCTCCATAAATAATAATAAAGGTCTAATAATCTCACCTTTAGGTACCCAACAAAACAATTATCCATACCCATATTTGATTTGGATAAGAGATGTGTTAATCTCCCCTCTCTCTCTCTTCATTCTACAACCTTTATATGTCTTACCTTCATCTCTAGCTTGTAGTAGTTCTTATGAATAATAATAATTTTAATTCAATAACAATAATTAGAAATATATATGGTGTATATATATAAATAGTTCTTAAATTATGTTTTGATATATTAAACAAGGGAAAAGGGGTCCTCACCCTGAGAGAATAACAACATCGAGACAAAAATTTAAAATGTTAGCCTAATGGACAAAAAGAAAAACTAGAACTAGAAAATTACTACATCTGATTCCAAATTCAAATAAAGTAAAAAGCCTTCAAGAAAGGCCAAAAAAGACAATTTCATACCCAAAAAAACAAAAACAAAAACAAAAACAAATATAAACATTACAAGAAAACATTCCATAAAACTACGTCTCCAAATCCGAACTCAAACATTATTATAGTTATAACTCAAACATTAATACAATTATAGTTAAACAAATTGAACACATTTAATGTTATAAGTGTTTGATATGATTCTTAATATTATCTATAAGTATAAATAAGTTCTAGATTTGCATGTCAATCTGTTACTATCGTAAGAAAATATAAAAATACATTTAAATATGCATGTGATCTTCGAGCTCTTAGTTGTAATTTCATTGTTCCTAGCTGTGTTAAATGGAATACATTAGAAAAGTTTGATTTTTTGAATTCATTATTGTTGTAAATATTGCGAATGTGGAGATCATTTGTACATATATATTTTTATTAGTTGTTAAATATTGGTAATTGTAATGTTTTGAATGTCTGATGAAAGTTGAAGATATAAAAATTATGTGATATCATACTCTGACTCTCAATTTGGCATATGGGGGCAAGTGCCTCTGCAAAGATAGGAATCGGTGCGTGCTGAAGGGGCTTGCCCCTTAGGATGCCACATCGATATGCCCAACTATCGTTGCGTGATGAAGGGGCTTGCCCCTTAGGATTCTCGCATCGATAGTTGGGTGGTAGACTATGCTAAGCAGAGGTTTTGAAGTCACCCGCCAACCTTCCACTCAGAAATGCACCCTCCCGTAATATCACAACCGTCCCTTTTGTAATGGATAGTTGTGATATTATGGGAGGGTGCATCTTGGGTGAAGGATAGCCGTTGGAATTTTTCGATACTTGAATTTTTCATGGATATTACATTTCTGATGTTGTGATTATTTTATCATAGTGGATGATGTTTATTTGATTTTTCATGTATCGTACTAACGTTAATTTTATGCTTCTTTTGTGTAGTAGTTACTCTTTTGTGTAGTGAATATGAATACCAGGAGCCTAGTTTCTCCCGATCGTTTGTAAAATGAAGACATACAGAAATACGAGCTTCCACGTAAACTGAAGATGAAGGGTGTTCGCATAAAAAGTTCAATTTATTAAAAATTTAATATGTATATTATAGATAGTTCAGTATGCCAATGAATACTAGTTGTTCAAAATGTATAGCATATAATTTTTATTATGCTTCAAAAATTTTGCACCATTTCTAAAATTCAAATAAAAGTGTGAAAATTTTGAAATATCTATACTCCTCAATTTTAGTTTGAAAGTTCATTTTTTTCAAAAAGAAGGTTAATTATAATATTTTATATGGTAGTTTCTCTCCACATTGAATAAGTGTATTTGACATTATATTAATTTTGTGACAGTCTTTGTCTCATTATATTTATTATGTCGCATTCTTTTTCAAATTATAGATGACCATATTGTGATATTCTTGTGCACTGGAAGCAGTAGGGCGGTCCTATAAATTGTTGTTTTCCTTGCATTTCAATACTGTCTTTTATACACGTGGCTTTTGAATTAGACAGAAATCCAAATGCTTCCAATGTTTTAAGATGGTATTCATGTTGATGATGATGAATCACAAGTCAAAATTTATTTTGGTAAGTATGAAATAATTATTTCATTAACGATGCAAAACTGCATGTAATAATTTTTAGGATGGGAAGGAGGCCCAAATGGTAGAGCATGATCGATCTTCCTGTCCAAGAGATTACAGAGGAAAAGAGTCAATTTTGATACGATGACCTAGCGTGGACACCAATAGGGGATGAGCCGAAAGTAGACATTTGTGCTGCCATATCGCTCGCAAGACTCCATGCATTTCTAAAGGGGCAAGGTTATAACATTGAATCCACATCATCTACTTATCAGGTGGATATGGGTTGAATGTTTCCAATGTGATGGCAAATGGGGTGCGTTTTCCGCCATGTTGAAAAATGCACACTGTTTTTCAGCACTTTGAAAAACGTGACCCCATTCTCCAAAAGGTGCAACCCGCGGTGCTCTTCCTTCTTATTATAAACATTAAATCCACATCAAATACTTATCAGGTGGATATGGGTTGAATGTTTCCAATGCGATGGAAAATGGGGTGCGCTTTCTGCCACGTTGAAAAATGCCAATATTTTTCAAAGACACTTTGAAAAAACGTGGCGTTGTTCTCCAAAAGGTAAAACCCATGGTGCTCTTCCTTCTTGTTCTAAACATTAAATCCACATCAACTACTTGTCAGGTGGATATGGGTTGAATTTTTTCAATGCCATGGAAAATGGGGTGTATTTTCCGCCACGTTGAAAAATGCACGGTGTTTTTCAAAGACTTTGAAAACGTGACCCCATTCTCAAAAAGGTGTAAATCATGCGGTGCTCTTCCTTCTTGTTATAAACACTAAATCAACATCAACTACTTGTCAAGTGGATATGGGTTGAATGTTTCCAATGGTATGAAAAATGGGGTGCATTTTCCACCACGTTGAAAATCGCACGATGTTTTTAAGCACTTTGAAAAACGTGACCCCGTTCTCCAAAAGGCGAACCTACGGTGCTCTTTCCTTCTTGTTGTAAACATTAAATCCAAATCAACTACTTGTCAGGTGGATATGGGTTGAATGTTTCCAATGTGATGGAAAATGGGGTGCATTTTTACCATGTTGAAAAACACACGGTGTTTTTCAAAACTTTGAAAACCCGACCCCGTTCTCCAAAAGGTGTAACCTGTGGTGCTCTTCCTTCTTGTTGTAAATATTAAATCCACATCAACTACTTGTCAAGTGGATATGGGTTGCATTTTTCCAAAGCCATGGAAAATGGGGTGCGTTTTACGCCACGTTGAAAAAAACACGGTATTTTTCAAAGACTTTGAAAAACCCAACCCTGTTCTCCAAAAGGCACAACCCGTGGTGCTCTTACTTCTTGTTGTAAACATTAAATCCACATCAACTACATGTCATGTGGATAAGGGTTGAATTTTTCCAATGCGATGGAAAATGGGGTGCATTTTCTGCCATATTGAAAAACACACGGTGTTTTTCAGCACTTTGAAAAATGTGACCCCGTTCTCCAAAAGGCGTAACCCGCGGTGCTCTTCCTTTTGTTGTAAACATTAAATCCACATCAACTACTTGTCAAGTGGATATGGGTTGAATGTTTCCAATGCGATGGAAAATGGGGTGCGTTTTCTACCACGTTGAAAAATGCACGGTGTTTTTCAGCACTTTGAAAAACCCAACCCTGTTCTCCAAAAGGCGCAACCAGCGGTGCTCTTCCTTCTTGTTGTAAACATTAAATCCACATCAAATACTTATCAGGTGGATATGGGTTGAATGTTTCCAATGCGATGGAAAATGGGGTGCATTTTCTCGCCACGTTGAAAAACACACGGTGTTTTTCAACACTTTGAAAAACACAACCCCGTTCTCCAAAAGGCGCAACCCGCGGTGCTCTTCCTTCTTGTTGTAAACATTAAATCCACATCAACTACTTGTTAGGTGGCTATGGGTTGAATGTTTCCAATGCAATGGAAAATGGGGTGCATTTTCCACCACATTGAAAAAACGCACGGTGTTTTTCAACACTTTGAAAACTCGACCCCATTCTCCAAAAGGCGCAACCCGCGGTGCTCTTCCTTCTTGTTGTAAACATTAAATCCACATCAACTACTTGTCAGGTGGATATGGGTTGAATTTTTCCAATGTGATGGAAAATGGGGTGCATTTTCTGCCATGTTGAAAAATGCACGGTATTTTTCAACACTTTGAAAAATGTGACCCGTTCTCCAAAAGGCGCAACTCGCGGTGCTCTTCCTTCTTGTTGTAAACATTAAATCCACATCAACTACTTTTCAGTGGAGAAGGGTTGAATTTTTCCAATGCGATGGAAAATGGGGTGCATTTTCCGCCACGTTGAAAAATGCACAGTGTTTTTCACCACTTTGAAAAATGCGACCCCGTTCTCCAAAAGGCGCAACCCGCGGTACTCTTCCTTCTTGTTGTAAAAGTTAAATCCACATCAACTACTTGTTAGGTAGATATAGGTTGAATGTTTCGAATGCGATGGAAAATGGGGTGCATTTTCCGCCACGTTGAAAAATGCACGGTGTTTTTCAGCACTTTGAAAAACGTGACCCTGTTCTCCAAAAGGCGCAACCCGTGGTGCTCTTCCTTCTTCTTGTAAACATTAAATCCAAATCAACTACTTGTCAGGTGGATATGGGTTGAATGTTTCCAATGCGATGGAAAATGGGGTGCATTTTCTACCACGTTGAAAAACGCACGGTGTTTTTAAGCACTTTGAAAAATGTGACCCCGTTCCCCAAAAGGCGCAACCCACGTGCTCTTCCTTCTTGTTGTAAACATTAAATCAAAATCAAATACTTGTCGGTAGATATATGGGTTGAATGTTTCCAATGCGATGGAAAATGAGGTGCATTTTAAGCACGTTGAAAAATGCACTTGGTGTTTTTCAGCACTTTGAGAAACCTGATGCCGTTCTCCAAAAGTTGCAATCTGCAGTGCTCTTCCTTCTTGTTGTAAACATTAAATCCACATCAGCTACTTGTCAGGTGGATATGGGTTGAATGTTTCCAATGTGATGGAAAATGGGGTGCATTTTCCACCACGTTGAAAAACGCACACTTGTATTTTTCAGAACTTTGAAAAACGTAACCCCGTTCTCCAAAAGGTGCAACTCGCGGTGCTCTTCCTTCTTGTTGTAAACATTAAATCCACATCAACTACTTGTCGTCGGTGGATATGGGTTGAATGTTTCCAATGCGATGGAAAATGATATGCATTTTCCACCACGTTGAAAAACACGTGATGTTTTTCAACACTTTGAAAAATTTGATCCGTTCTCAAAAGGCGTAACTGCGGTGCTCTTCCTTCTTGTTGTAAACATTTAATCCACATCAACTACTTTTCGGTGGATATGGGTTGAATGTTTCCAATGCGATGGAAAATGATATGCATTTTTCGCCACTTTGAAAAACGCATGGTGTTTTTCATAAACTTTCAAAAATGTGACCTGTTCTCCCAAAGGTGCAACCCGCGGTGCTCTTCCTTATTGTTGTAAACATTAAGTCCACATTAACTACTTGTCATGTGGATATGGGTTGAATGTTTCCAATGCAATGAAAAATGGGGTGCATTTTCTGCCACTTTGAAAAATGCACAATGTTTTTCAGCACTTTGAAAAACGTGACCCCGTTCTCCAAAAGGCGTAACCCGCAGTGCTCTTCCTTCTTGTTGTAAACATTAAATCCACATCAACTACTTATCAGGTGGATATGGGTTGAATGTTTCCAATGTGATGGAAAATGGGGTGCATTTTACGCCACTTTGAAAAATGGACGATGTTTTTTATCACTTTGAAAAACACGACCCGTTCTCCAAAAGGCACAACCTGCACCATTGTTTCCTTCTTGTTGTAAACATTAAATCGTCATCAACTACTTGTCGTGGATATGGGTTGAATGTTTCCAATGCGATGGAAAATGGGGTGCATTTTCCACCATGTTGAAAAATGCATAGTGTTTTTCAAAGACTTTGAAAACGTGACCCCGTTCTCCAAAAGGCGCAACCCGCGGTGCTCTTCCTTCTTGTTGTAAACATTAAATCCACATCAACTACTTGTCAGGTGGATATGGGTTGAATGTTTCCAATGTGATGGAAAATGGGGTGCGTTTTCCGCCACGTTGAAAAATGCATGGTGTTTTTCAGCACTTTGAAAAACGCGACCCCGTTCTCCAAAAGGCGCAACCCGTGGTGCTCTTCCTTCTTGTTGTAAACATTAAATCCACATCAACTACTTTGTAGGTGGATATGGGTTGAATGTTTCCAATGCGATGGAAAATAGGGTGCGCTTTTTTCCACGTTGAAAAATGCACGGTGATTTTTGGCACTTTGAAAAACGTGACCCCATTCTCCAAAAGGCGCAACCCACAGTGCTCTTCCTTCTTGTTGTAAACATTAAATCCACATCAACTACTTGTCAGGTGGATATGGGTTGAATGTTTCCAATGCCATGGAAAATGGGGTGCGCTTTCTGCCATGTTGAAAAACACACAGTGTTTTTCAGCACTTTGAAAAACACGACCCCGTTCTCCAAAAGGCTTAAATCGCAGTGCTCTTCCTTCTTGTTGTAAACATTAAATCCACATCTACTACTTTTTAGGTGGATATGGGTTGAATGTTTCCAATGCGATTAAAATGGGGTGCATTTTCCACCACGTTTAAAAATGAACTATGTTTTTCAAAGACTTCAAAAATGTGACCCGTTCTCCAAAGGCACAACTGCGGTGCTCTTCCTTCTTATTTGTAAACATTAAATCCACATCAACTACTTGTCGGTGGATATGGGTTGAATGTTTCCATTGCGATGGAAAATGGGGTGAATTTTCCGCCATGTTGAAAAATGCACTATGTTTTTAGCACTTTGAAAAATGCGACCCGTGTTCCAAAAGGCGCAACCATGCGTGCTTTTCCTTCTTGTTGTAAACATTAGATCCACATCAACTACTTGTCGTGGATATGGGTTGAATGTTTCCAATGTGATGGAAAATGGTGTACATTTTCTCGATACGTTGAAAAATGCACGGTATTTTTCAGCACTTTGAAAAACCCGACCCCGTTCTCCAAAAGGCGCAACCCGCGGTGCTCTTCCTTCTTGTTATAAAAATTAAATCCACATCAACTACTTGTCAGGTGGATATGGGTTGAATGTTTCCTATGCGATGGAAAATGGGGGCATTTTCCACCATGTTGAAAACGCACGATGTTTTTCGAACTTTCAAAAATGCTACCTCGTTCTCCAAAAGGCGCAACCCGCGGTGCTCTACCTTCTTATTGTAAACATTAAATCCACATCAACTACTTGACAGTGGATATGGGTTGAATGTTTCCAATGTGACGAAAAATGGGGCACTTTTTCGCCACGTAGAAACACGCACCGTGTTTTTCAGCACTTTGAAAAACATGACCCCATTCTCAAAAAGGTGCAACCCGTGGTGCTCTTCCTTCTTGTTGTATACATTAAATCCACATACTCTACTTGTCATGTGGATATGGGTTTAATGTTTCCAATGCAATGGAAAATGGGGTGCATTTTCTGCCCACGTTGAAAACGCATGCTGTTTTTCAACACTTTGAAAAATGTGACCATGTTCTCCAAAAGGCGCAACACACGATGCTCTTCCTTCTTGTTGTAAACATCAAATCCACATCAACTACCTATCGGTGGATATGAATGGGGTGAATTTTCGGCCACTTTGAAAAAGGTACGTGTTTTTCAAAGACTTTGAAAAACATGACCCCATTCTTGAAAAGGCACAACCTGTGGTGCTCTTCCTTCTTGTTGTAAACATTAAATCCACATCAACTACTTGTCAGTTTGATATGGGTTGAATGTTTCCAATGCCATGGAAAATGGGGTGAATTTTCTACCTCGTTGAAAAATGCACGGTGTTTTTCAGCACTTTGAAAAATGCGACCCCGTTCTCCAAAAGGTGCAACCCGTGGTGCTCATCCTTCTTCTTGTAAACATTAAATCCACATCAACTACTTGTCAGGTGGATATGGAATGAATGTTTCTAATGCCATGGAAAATGGGGTGCATTTTCCGCCACGTTGAAAAGCGCACAAGTATTTTTAGCACTTTGAAAAACACGACACCATTCTCCAAAAGGCGTAACCTTTGGTGCTCTTCCTTCTTGTTGTAAACATTAAATCCACATCAACTACTTGTAAGGTGGATATGGGTTGAAGTTTTCAATGCGATGGAAAATGGGATGCATTTTCTTCCACCTTGAAAAATGCATGATTTTTTAAGCACTATGAAAAACGTGACCCGTTCTCAAAAAGGCGTAACCCGTGGTGCTCTTCCTTTTGTTGTAAACATTAAATCCACATCAACTACTTGTCGGTGGATATGGGTTGAATGCTTCCAATGTAATGGAAAATGGGGATGCATTTTCCGCGATGTTGAAAAACGCACGATGTTTTTTAGAATTTTGCAAAACGTGACCCGTTCTCCAAAAGGCGCAACCCACGCGGTGCTCTTCCTTCTTGTTGTAAACATTAAATCTACATCAAATACTTGTCGTGTGGATATGGGTTGAATGTTTCCAATGCGATGGAAAATGGGGTGCATTTTTTCCTCGTTAAAAAACGCACGGTTTTTTTGGCACTTTGAAAAATGTGACCTGTTTTCCAAAAGGCGCAACCCACGGTGCTCTACCTTCTTGTTGTAAACATTAAATCCAAATTAACTACTTGTCGTAGATATGAGTTGAATGTTTCCAATGTGATGGATAATGATATGCATTTTCGCCACATTGAAAAATGCACGGTATTTTTCAAAGACTTTGAAAAATGCGACCCGTTCTCCAAAAAGCGTAACCCGTGGTTCTCTTCCTTGTTTTTGTAAACATTAAATCCACATCAACTACTTATCGGTGGATATGGGTTGAATGTTTCCAATGCCATGGAAAATGGGGTGCATTTTTTGCCACGTTGAAAAATGCACAATATTTTTCAAAGACTTTGAAAAACGTGACCCGTTCTCCAAAAAGCGCAACCCATGATGCTCTTCCTTCTTGTTGTAAATATTAAATCCACATAAACTAATTTTCATGTGGATATGGGTTGAATGTTTCCAATACGATGTAAAATGGGGTGCCTTTTTCTCGCCACATTGAAAAATGCACGGTATTTTTCAAAGACTTTATAAAACGCGACACTGTTCTCCAAAAGGCGCAACCCGCGGTGCTCTTCCTTCTTGTTGTAAACATTAAATCCAAATCAACTACTTGTCAGGTGGATATGGGTTTAATGTTTCCAATGTGATGGAAAATGGGGTGCATTTTCCGCCACATTGAAAAATGCATGGTATTTTTCAACACTTTGAAAAACGTGACCCCGTTCTCAAAAAGGCGCAACCTGTGGTTCTTTTCCTTCTTGTTGCAAACATTAAATTCACATCAACTACTTGTCGTGTGGATATGGGTTGAATGTTTCCAATCAGTGAAAAATGGGATGCATTTTCGCCACATTGAAAAATGCACGGTGTTTTTTAGCACTTTAAAAAACGTGACCCCGTTCTCTAAAAGGCACAACCCACGGTGCTCTTCCTTCTTATTATGAACATTAAATCCACACCAACTACTTTTCAGGTGGATATGGGTTGAATGTTTCCAATGTGAAGGAAAATGGGGTGCGTTTTCTACCATGTTAAAAAATGCACGGTGTTTTTCAAAGACTTTGAAATACGCGACTGTTCTCCAAAAGACACAACCCGCGGTGCTCTTTCTTCTTGTTATAAACATTAAATCCACATACTCTACTTGTAAGGTGGATATGGGTTGAATGTTTCCAATGCAATGGAAAATGGGGTGCATTTTCTGCCACGTTGAAAAATGCACGGTGTTTTTCAACACTTTGAAAAATGTGATCCTGTTCTCCAAAAGGCGCAACCCACGGTGCTCGTCCTTCTTATTGTAAACATTAAATCCACATCAACTACCTGTCAAGTGGATATGGGTTGAATGTTTCCAATGCAATGGAAAATGGGGTGCATTTTCCGCCACGTTGAAAAACGAACGGTGTTTTACATCACTTTGAAAAACACGACCCCATTCTCGAAAAGGCGCAACCCATGTTTCTCTTCCTTCTTGTTGTTAACATTAAATCCACATCAACTACTTGTCGGTGGATATGGGTTGAATTTTTCAATGCCATGGAAAATGGGGTGCATTTTCCATCATGTTGAAAAACACACTGTTTTTTCAAAGACTTTGAAAAATGTGACCCGTTCTCCAAAAGGTGCAACCCACGGTGCTCTTCCTTCTTGTTCTAAACATTATATCCACATCAACTACTTGGCGGGTGGATATGGGTTGAATGTTTCGAATGCCATAGAAAATGGGGTGCATTTTCTACCACTTTGAAAATCACACGATATTTTGAACTTTGAAAAATGCAACCCCATTCTCTAAAAGGCGCAAGCCGCGGTGCTCTTCCTTCTTGTTCTAGAAATTGAATCCACATCAACTACTTGTTAGGTGGATATGGGTTAAAGGTTTCTAATGTGATGGAAAATGGGGTGCATTTTCCACCACGTTGAAAAATGCATGGTGTTTTTCAGCACTTTGAAAAAAGATGACCCGTTCTCCAAAAGGCGCAACCCGCAATGCTCTTCCTTCTTGTTGTAAAAATTAAATCCACATCAACTACTTGTTAGGTGGATATGGGTTGAATGTTTCCAATGTGATGGAAAATGGGGTGCATTTTCTGCCACGTTGAAAAATGCACGGTGTTTTTCAGCACTTTGAAAAACTCCGACCCCGTTCTCCAAAAGGCGCAACCCCGGTGCTCTTCCTTCTTGTTGTAAACATTAAATCCACATCAACTACTTGTCTAGTTCATATGGGTTAAATGTTTCCAATACAAGAGAAAATGGGGTGCATTTTTCGCCACGTTGAAAAACGCACGGTATTTTTCTTTAACTTTTAAAAACGTGACCCCGTTCTCCCAAAGACGCAACCAGCGGTGCTCTTGTTCTTATTGTAAACATTAAATCCACATCAACTACTTGTCGGTGGATATGGGTTGAATGTTTCCAATTACATGGAAAATGGGGTGCATTTTCTCACACATTTAAAACTACACGGTGTTTTTCATCACTTTGAAAAATGCAACCTCGTTCTCCTAAAGGCGCAACCCGCGGTGCTCTTCCTTCTTGTTGTAAACATTAAATCCACATCAACTACTTGTCATGTGAATATGGGTTGAATGTTTCCAATGCGATGTAAAATGTGGTGCCTTTTCCGCCATGTTGAAAAACACACGGTATTTTTCAAAGCACTTTGAAAAACGTGACCTCGTTCTCCAAAAGACTTAAACCGCATGCTTTCTTCCTTGTTGTAAACATTAAATCCACATCAACTACTTGTCAAGTGGATATGGGTTGAATGTTTCCAATGCGATGGAAAATGGGGTGCATTTTCCGCCACATTGAAAAATGCACGGTATTTTTCAGCACTTTGAAAAACGTAACCCCGTTCTCCAAAAGACGTAACCCGCGGTGCTCTTCCTTCTTGTTGTAAGCATTAAATCCACATCAACTACTTTTCAGGTGGATATGTGTTGAATGTTTCGAATGTGATGGAAGATGGGGTGAATTTTCCGCCATGTTGAAAAATGCACGGTGTTTTTCAAACTTTGAAAACGTGACCCCGTGTTCCAAAAGACGCAACCCACGGTGCTCTTCTTTCTTGTTGTAAGCATTAAATTCACATCAACTACTTGTTGGGTGGATATGGGTTGAATGTTTCCAATGTGATGGAAAATGGGGTGCCTTTTCCGCCACGTTGAAAAACGCTCGGTATTTTTCAAAGACTTTGAAAAATGTGACCCCGTTCTCCAAAAGGTGTAACCCGCGGAGCTCTTCCTTCTTTGTAGAACATTAAATCCACATCAACTACTTATCGGTGGATATGGGTTGAATTTTTCCAATGCGATGGAAACCGGGGTGCATTTTTTTGCCACGTTGAAAAATGCACGGTGTTTTTCAGCACTTTGAAATACCTGACCCGTTCTCTAAAAGGCGCAACCCGTGGTGCTCTTCCTTCTTGTTGTAAACATTAAATCCACATCAACTACTTGTCAGGTGGATATGGGTTAAATGTTTCTAATGTGATGGAAAATGGGGTGCATTTTCCGCCACGTTGAAAAACGCACTGTGTTTTTCGGACTTTGAAAACGTGACCCCGTTCTCCAAAAGGCGCAACTCATGCTCTTCCTTCTTGTTGTAAAGATTAAATCTACATCAAGTACTTGTCAAGTGGATATGGGTTGAATTTTTCCAAAGCGATGGAAAATCGTGCATTTTCCGCCACGTTTAAAAACACACAGTGTTTTTCAGCACTTTGAAAAACGTGACCCCGTTCTCCAAAAGGCACAACCCACGGTGCTCTT
The DNA here is from genome assembly GCA_018340775.1 of Taxus wallichiana var. yunnanensis. Classification (NCBI taxonomy): domain Eukaryota; kingdom Viridiplantae; phylum Streptophyta; class Pinopsida; order Cupressales; family Taxaceae; genus Taxus; species Taxus wallichiana. Next base: position 114,973,589 of record CM031240.1, read on the forward strand.
CCTTCTTGTTGTAAACATTAAATCCACATCAACTACTTATCAGGTGGATATGGGTTGAATGTTTCTAATGTGATGGAAACCGATGTGCATTTTCAGCCACGTTGAAAAACGCACGGTGTTTTTCAGCACTTAGAAAAACGTGGCCCTGTTCTCCAAAAGGCGCAACCCGTGGTGCTCTTCCTTCTTGTTGTAAACATTAAATCCACATCAACTACTTGTCAAGTGGATATGGGTTGAATGTTTCCAATGCGATGGAAAATGGGGTGTATTTTCCGCCACGTTGAAAAATGCATAGTGTTTTTCAGCACTTTGAAAAATGCGACCTCGTTCTCCAAAAGGCGCAACCCGCAGTGCTCTTCCTTCTTGTTGTAAAAATTAAATCCACATCAACTACTTGTCAAGTGGATATGGGTTGAATGTTTCCAATGTGATGGAAAATGGGGTGCATTTTCTGCCATGTTGAAAAATACACAAGTGTTTTTCAAAGACTTTGAAAACTCGACCCCATTCTCCAAAAGGCGCACCCGCGGTGCTCTTCCTTTTTGTTGTAAAAATTAAATCCACATCAGCTACTTGTCGGGCGGATATGGGTTGAATGTTTCCAATGTGATGGAAAATGGGGAGCATTTTCTGCCATGTTGAAAAATGCACGGTGTTTTTCAAAGACTTTGAAAAACCCGACCTCGTTCTCCAAAAGTCGCAACCCGCGGTGCTCTTCCTTTGTGTTGTAAACATTAAATCCACTTAAACTACTTGTTAGGTGGATATGGGTTGAATGTTTCCAATGTGATGGAAAATGGGGTGCATTTTCCGCCACGTTGAAAAATGCATGGTGTTTTTCAGAACTTTGAAAAACCTGACCCCATTCTCCAAAAGGCACAACCCGTGGTGCTCTTCCTTCTTGTTGTAAACATTAAATCCACATCAACTACTTATCAGGTGGATATGGGTTGAATGTTTCCAATTCCATGGAAAATGGGGTGCATTTTCCGCCACGTCGAAAAATGCACGTATTTTCAAAGCACTTTGAAAAACGTGACCCCGTTCTCCAAAAAGCACAACCCGCGATGCTCTTCCTTCTTGTTATGAACATTAAATCCACATCAACTACTTGTCAGGTTGATATGGGTTGATTATTTCCTATGTCATGGAAAATGGGGTGCATTTTCTACCACGTTGAAAAATGCACGATGTTTTTCAGCACTTTGAAAAACGTGACCTCGTTCTCCAAAATGCGCAACCCGCGGTGCTCTTCCTTCTTGTTGTAAACATTAAATCCACATACTCTACTTGTCGGTGGATATGTGTTGAATGTTTCCAATGCGATGGAAAATGGGGTGCATTTTCCGCCATGTTGAAAAACACACGGTGTTTTTCAGCACTTTGAAAACCACGACCCCGTTCTCCAAAAGGCACACCCCACGGTGCTCTTCCTTCTCATTGTAAACATTAAATCCACATCAAGTACTTGTCGATTGTATATGGGTTGAATGTTTCAAAGTGATGGAAAATAGGGTGCATTTTCACCACGTAGAAAAACGCACTATGGTTTTCGTTAGTATAAAAATCGTGACCCTATTCTCCAAAAGGCGTAACCCGCGATGCTATTCCTTCTCGTTGTAAACATTGACTCCACATCAAATGCTTATCGGGTGGATATGGGTTGAATGTTTCCAATGCAATGAAAAATGTGACGCTTTTCCTTCTCCTTCTAAACATTGAATCCACATCAACTACTTATCAGGTGGATAGGGGTATGGGAAAATGTGTTGGGTAGAGGATGTCTTATGGGGTCTATTGTATTTTTTTGAAGTTGACAACAATAAAGGATGGAAAATATGGGGTTGTGATTCTATGTTTTAGAAGAGCTCGACAACCCATCCAAGAGCACCATTAACCAATCTAACTTTCACACATATGTTTGATGTCAACATGACATCTTGGCTTTTGTATAGGAGTATTGTAGGCCCTCCAATTGAGTATCATTGAGGTCTGGTAATGCTCCATATCTTTTTGTGTTTGATTTTCTAATCATAATTGTAAAGTGTAATGATTTGATCATCAACTTATTATTTTCCTTATGATTTTGTTAATTATTTTCCTCTAAATTAATAATTATCTTATAGTTTTATAAAAATATACATATTGAAATTTGTAAATCATTAGCTTTGAGACTACTCAATGATCTAATGTTGTGAATGTTTAATGAAAGTTGAAGATATAAAAATTATGTGATATCATACTCTGACTCTCAATTTGGCATATGGGGGCAAGTGCCTCTGCAAATATAGGAATCGGTGCATCTTTGAAGGGGCTTGCCCCTTAGGATGCCACATCGATACGCCCAACTATCATATTCCCCAATTTTAGTTTGCAAGTTCAATTTTTTGAAAAAGAATGGTATGTGGGTGTTGCGATAATTATTATTTTATTGTTGTTTAATTATCATGTTTTAAGATGGTATTCATGTTGATGATGATGAATCACAAGTCAAAATTTATTTTGGTAAGTATGAAATAATTATTTCATTAACGATGTAAAAATGCATGTAATAATTTTTAGGATGGGAAGGAGGCCCAAATGGCAGAGCATGATTGATCTCCCTGTCCAATAGATTACAAAGGAAAATAATCACTTTTCATATGATGACCTAGAATGGACACCAATAGGGGATGAGCCAAACGTCGACATTTGTGCCGCCATACCGCTCGCAAGACTTCATGCATTTCTAAAGGGGGAAGGTTCTAATGAAAGTTTTGAGACTACCTTTGCCCGCACAAATCACAAGTCAACAAATATAGAAAATCCAAAACCGCATACAACCAAGTCATATTCTAGGTTTGGAAATTTGCTAACAAATTATTTTTTTGTACGTTCTTTTTGTAAACATTTGTATAGCATTTGATGTTACCATTTTTAATGCAGCTATTGGTGTTCGTATGGTCCAGACGACAATAGAAATAAGCCAATAACAAGTGAAAAAGTGAGTAGGTGTATAATTAAAAGGGGTTTCTAATGTCATTTCAATGTGAAGGTTTTTTATGGGAGACCGACAGTGGCCATAATATTATACAACCATCCGTTTCATTGTGATGTAAATGGTGAGTGTTGTCATGGGAGGAACATAAATACCATCAATGATCCTTGTCTTAATGTTGCCCCGTACTTATCAAATGAATGCAAAACTTATATCGAGAGTCTTTTGTTAATGGGAGTCACCGTGGACACGGTGTACAATAAATATATAGAGGATCCATCCAACGTGGGTATATCGAGCAAGAGGGACGAATACATGACAAGACAAGATGTGGTGAATGCATGGAAAAGAGTTTGCTACAGAAGGTCTCAAAAGCATGTTGATGATGCCATGAGCATAAACTTATGGCATGTGGAGGAAAGAGACATATTTTTCTACTATCAATGCCCAAATGGAACCACCATTCCATTCATTATGGGGTTGCAAACACCGTGGATGTGTGAGAGAATGGTTCAACATTCGCACAATTCCATAATCTCCATGGACTCGACGTTTGCTACCAACAAATATGGCGTAAGTAATTGGAATGAATTTTGAAATGATGTGTAATTTACGTATCATTAATATTATTCCCTTTCATTATATTAAACCCCATGTTACCATTTGATGTCATATTTCTTGCAGTACCAATTATACACATTGCTTGTTTTTTACGAGCAAGAAGTGGGGTGCCCGTAGCATGGGCCATTTCTTCGAGGAATAAAATTGAAGACATTTACGGGTGGTTGGCGGAAGTCCAAAAATGAGGAAAACACCTTCGTGTCAATTGGAGAGATCAATGCGTTCATTACGGATGATGTGTCAGCTGAAATCCAAGCCATCAGGTGTGTTTTTGTTGTCGTGTAGTGCTATGCCTATGGCACATGCGCAGGGCATGGTTGAAAAATGTGCATAGGTATTGTAGCAAGGAGTCTAGGTGGAAGATTTTTGAGAGACTAGGAACCATCATGTATGGTTCTGAAATGCATCACGAGAACACATTTCGAATCATTCAAGACTTCTTTAATGAATTCAAAGAGGAAACTAAGTTCCTCGAGTACTTTAGGAATACATGGTGTGAGAGCAATGAACGTGTTGGTGAGTGTGATTCTTTGTGTGTTTTCTTATTAATTATCATCAATTATAATTCTTGGTTTATAATGTCACTGATTTTCAATCCATGTCGCTTGACAGCTATGTGGGCAACAAATTTTAGAAACTTCTCCCATGCAAACCAAGAAACAAACGCATCCATTGAATCCTACCATTGTTTTTTGAAGACTAGATACTTGTGTGATAGACAAAATAAATGTGCTCACTGGATGGACTATTTTTTCTACACACTTGTGTACAAGGTGGAGCCATTTTACAAACACAAGAGGAAGTTACAAAAAGTTGGCTTCTTGACCAATTTCAAAAAAGAAAGACATCTATTGACAGTAGTTGAGAGAGCAAAGAGTATTCCTAATACAAATTGCCTTGCAATTACGCCTGATTGCAATCAATTGTGGGTGAGGAGCCAAACAACTAGAAGCACATGGTATTTGGTAAGACAATGCGAGCTTTGGACGTATGCGAATGTGCTTGGACTATCAGAGGAAACACATGTAAGCACGTGTTGAAGGCGTTGGATTTTCGCAAGCAATATGTGTCATGTCATCATATCAAGCACCAGAAGTGACAGGTAGTTCAATGCCATCATATGTTACCGATGTAGATTGCTAATCATAAGTTGTAACGAAATAAGCATCGTGTTGAATTTATTTTCATTTCGCGTGTAGGAGGCAATACTTATGGGGAGACAAGCAGGGTAAATGAAGACACGTTCCGACACGGCCCCTCTTCATCAGTATCCAATAACAGAAGTTGAAGGTAATTTAATGTCATCATATGTGGCAAGTAGTGATATAGATTGCTAAGAATAAGTTGCAACGAAAAAAGCATCGTGTTGAAATTGTTTTCATTTCTCGTGTTGCAGCTAATACCTATGCAGAGACAAGCACTGTAAATGATGGCATGTTATGGGATGGCCCCTCCTCGCCACCTCGACACTCACTGATAGTTGATGGTTAGTTGTTAATGCCTTCAATCAATTAATCGATGCCAATGATAATGTTCGTCACACATATTTAGGATTAGGTGGCATTGTGTATTCATGTGTACTATGATATTGAAAAACCTAGTGTGTAAATAAATAATATTCTATAATGTCTTATACGTCACAGGAACTCCTAAAACAGATTGGGGTTGGCTGTTTGATGATAGAAAGTGATTCAAATTTTATGGAACACACATCCAAAGAATTCTTGAAGTCAGTCTCTGATACATGACTAACTACATATGAATAGAAAAAACATTCTTTGAATGTGTTCAAAGGTTTAGGAGAGACCTAAAAGCATCAAATATGTTGGATGTTGCTTTCAAAGGAGATGCCAATGAGATTTCCACCACCCGCATGCGTCCATGGTTTAGTGCAAGTAAAAAACACCGCCACAGTGTGAGTAAAAGGCCTGTCATTGTAGAAGATTTGAACAATCACGCTGAAGACTACGAATGCTTCCAATTTCCCAACGGCAATCGTGCAAAGAGGAGACAAACCACACAAATGGAACATACAGGTTAAAACATTGAACTATTAGTGTCAACTATTCGCAAGATATTTTAATTGTCGAGGCAAAGACTAACATATTGATCATTTATTTTGCAGGTGGTTCAAATGTAGCTGAAACATCTCCCCGCCGCCGCTTATCTTTCAGCAATTTAGCGTCTACGCAAGGTTTGTATTGAATGTCCTTAATATCATAACATTTATTTACTATCTGTAAGCTAAAAATCCTTTGATACCTTGTCTAATATTTAATTCGTTGTGTTGCAGATGCAACGGATATGCAAATGGTGTATCTTACAGAATGAGCAGGTTGAGCTTTGGAAAGTAAATGTATGGCATGTTGAGCGGGCCTAAATTATAATTGTAAACATTTTCAATCTCATGTATATGAGATTGTACATTGCGTATATTTGAAATACATAAATATGGAACGTGTACAACTGACCTACTCTTTGACTATTTTTAGAGTGTTTTAAAAAAGTGCTTGGTGGTGTTAGCCAACGTAGAACTACTCACGTAATATATGGATAGTATAAAATATTTTAACAAATAGAAAGTTGATGCAATTATGATGAAAATATGTAATCAACAGTAGAAAATTATCATGTCGAAGTTTAATTGCTACTATCAAAGTGCTGAAAAATAAACCTTTTTCAACACTATATAAAATATTTCACCACGTTGAAAAATGCACAGTGTTTTTCAATAGATTGAAAAACGCACGGTGTTTTTCAACAGTTTGAAAATCGTGACCCTGTTCTCCTAAAGGCATGACCCATGGTGCTATTCCTTCTCATAGTAAACATTGACCCCACATCAACTACTTATCGGGTGGATATGGGTTGAATTTTTCCAATGCAATGGAAAGTAGGGTGTGTTTTCCATCACGTTGAAAAATGCACGGTGTTTTTCAATAGTTTGAAAATTGTGACCTCGTTCTCTTAAGGCGTGACCCACGGTGCTATTCCTTCTCGTAGTAAACATTGACCCCACATCAACTGCTTATCGGGTGGATATGGGTTGAATTTTTCCAATGCGATGGAAAGTAGGGTGTGTTTTCCACCACATTGAAAAATGCACAGTGTTTTTCAGCAGTTTGAAAATCACGACCCCGTTCTCCTAAAGGCGCGACCCGTAGTGCTATTCCTTCTCGTAGTAAACATTGACCCCACATCAACTACTTATCGGGTGGATATGGGTTGAATTTTTCCAATGCGATGGAAAGTAGGGTGTGTTTTCCACCATGTTGAAAAACGCACAATATTTTTCAGCAATTTGAAAATCGTGACCCGTTCTCCTAAAGGCGCGACCCGCGGTGCTATTCCTTCTCGTAGTAAACATTGACCCCACATCAACTGCTTATCGGGTGGATATGGGTTGAATTTTTCTAATGCGATGGAAAGTAGGGTGCGTTTTCCACCACGTTGAAAATGTTTTTTCGACCCGTTCTCCTAAAGGCATGACCAGCAGTGCTTTACTCCTTCTCGTAGTAAACATTGACCCCACATCAACTGCTTATCGGTGGATATGGGTTGAATTTTCCAATGCGATGGAAAGTAGGGTGTGTTTTCCACCACATTAAAAAATGCATGTGTTTTTCAAATAGGTTTGAAAATCGCACCTCGTTCTCCTAAAGGCGACCACCCGCTGCTACTCCTTCTCGTAGTAAACATTAACCCCACATTAACTACTTATCGGGTGGATATGGGTTGAATTTTTCCAATGCGATGGAAAGTAGGGTGCGTTTTCCACCACGTTGAAAAATGCATGGTGTTTTTCAGCAGTATGAAAATCATGACCCCGTTCTCCTAAAGGCGTGACCCGCGGTGCTATTCCTTCTCGTAGTAAACATTGACCCCACATCAACTACTTATCGGGTGGATATGGGTTGAATTTTTCTAATGCGATGGAAAGTAGGGTGCGTTTTCCACCACATTGAAAAATGCGCATGGTGTTTTTCAGCAGTTTGAAAATCGCGACCCCGTTCTCCTAAAGGTGTGACCTGTGGTGCTTCTCCTTCTCGTAGTAAACATTGACCACACATCAACTGCTTATCAGGTGGATATGGGTTGAATTTTTCCAATGCGATGGAAAGTAGGGTGCATTTTCCACCACGTTGAAAAATGCACGGTTTTTCAGCAAGATTTGAAAATCACGTGACCCGTTCTCCTAAAGGCGACGACGTGCGGTGCTTCTCCTCGTAGTAAACATTGACCCCACATCAACTGCTTATCGGGTGGATATGGGTTGAATTTTTCCAATGCAATGGAAAGTAGGGTGCATTTTCCACCACATTGAAAAATGCATGGTGTTTTTCAGCAGTTTGAAAATCGTGACCCCGTTCTCCTAAAGGCGTGACCCATGGTGCTATTCCTTCTCATAGTAAACATTGACCCCACATCAACTGCTTATCGGGTGGATATGGGTTGAATTTTTCCAATGTGATGGAAAGTAGGGTGCATTTTCCACCACATTGAAAAACGCACGGTGTTTTTCAGTAGTTTGAAAATCGTGACCCCATTCTCCAAAGGCGTCTCTCTAAAGTAAACGACCCGATGTGCTTATCGGGTGGATTTAATTATCATGCAGATGGAAACATTGACCCCACATCAACTACTTATCAGGTGGATATAGGTTGAATTTTTCCAATGCAGTATGAAAATTACATGCTTCAATGAGAACTTGAAATTAAAATTCTCTATAATATGTACATTAACCACAAGTAACATTCACAATACTTGCACATTTTAAATCTTTTTCCATTTTAAATTTTTTAGTATGTTTTGATGGTATAATTATTATTTACTCTTTTAAAAACCATAATATACGTTTAACCAACACCTGTTGATGTCAAAGATCACATGGAAAGTGTCATTTTATTACAAAGTTATATTTTATGTCAAAGGTCACTTGGATAGTCTTTGGTGTAAGACCTACACTTTTTCCTCAGTCGACGCCTTGGCCAGGATGTACATCTTCTTCCATAATTCTTTGTGGCCTTCGTGAATTTTAACAACGGAATTAAAACTTGCTACTTGATTTTCAAACACTTTTTTGTTGGATTCACATGTCGTCTCCCAATTCTTAATTTCTAATTCCAACTCTTGAACCTCAAGCTCCAACTCCATCTTCTTCGAGGCAGCACCTAGTAATTGGTCCAATAATTCCTTATTTATCTTTGACAATTTTAAATATTGTAGTCTAAGTCTTTCACGCTCAATTTTATAAAACTTTTCCTTGTTCATTGCATGTTTCAGTTCTATTTCCATACAACTGACGAGGGATGAATCATCTTCTTGTCCAGCTTCAACATTTTCATTTGCAGGGCTCTCTATAGTCTTTCTGAACACATTATTACTGGGACTATAGAATTTTGCATTGTCTTTCGGTTCCGGCACTGGTAATGCCTTGCACTTTCCAACCTTCTTTTTTCTCATCATCTAATTAAACCTGTATTTAAACAACCAATTAATATTTGTTAACATTCAAACGTAATTGTAACCATATACCATACACGGAAGCAAAACCCAACAAAGTAACCATATACCATTTACCGTAATCCACATTCATAGTCACATTAATACATTAACCATATACACATTGACAACATCATTATTTATACAATAAATGGAATGTCACATAACAAGAATAAAAACTATTTAATGAGTTATAAATAGAACCACAAACCATATTCAATTTTACAAGAATGTAATACTAAATCGTAAATGTCAAACACATTAAAGTAACAACCTCATCACACATATATACAATTGTCCTCTAATCACACTTGTCTTCTAATCACACTTATATTACTCTTCCTTATTCATCACATCGCATACCAGATATAACAATTGAATACATGATCTAAATACTAATTAATGTGCACATCATAACATCAACCGAAAACAACCATATTAGTGTAAAATCACATACATCTAATAATCATAATTTAACCACATGCGTCTATCCATATCATCTATTATGCTAAAAAGGAAAAATTCATCAAATATAACTAATTTTTTGCATACCACATAATCAATATCTATACATATATGTCTAATATATAAGTAAAATTTTCAAATATGTAAGTGAAATATAAAAGTTCTATGACTGGTATATTCATTTGTTATCATTGTCTTGGGTGGGAGTGTCGGGTGTTTTTTCCTCAATCGCCGCCTTGGCGTGCATGTACATCTTCTTCCATACTTCCTTTAGATCTTTGTGTGTTTTAAGAACGGTATTAAAGTTTGCTACATGAGTTGCGAACACTTTTTTGTCCGCTTCACGCATTGTCTCCCAATTCTTAATTTCCAGTTCTAACTCCTGAACCTCGACCTCCAACTCCATCTGCCTTGAGGCAATTTCTCCTATTTCATCCAATAATTCCTTGTTTTTTTCGTAAAATATAAATTTTCCAATGCAAAGCTTTTACACTGGTTTTGATATATCTTTGTCTTCTTTGTTACAAGTTTCATTTCTAAATCCATACGAACTGATGGGGAAGGGTTGTCTTCTTGTGTAGCACCAACATCTTTGTTTGTAAAGCTCTTTGCATTCTTTTTGAATGGATAAGTGTCACTATCGAATGATTCATAATCATTTGGTTCTTGCACAAGCGAAGCCTTGCACTTTCCAGTCTTCTTTAGTCTTGCCATCTAAATAAACTTGTATTATAACAATCAATTATTATCTGTTACCATTCAAACATAATGTGAAAGGAAATAATGCACTTAACTTATACGTAACAAAATATTATCATGGATGAAATATATATGAAAGTTTCAGTAACCACATCAAACTCAAGTACGCATACATGGATGTAGAACGCAACTATGTAACGATAATCCACAATCCATAATCCATAATACACAAAATTTGAAAAAAAAATTGTGAATTATCTGCAATTAATTACTGAACATGTCAAACCCAAGCAGGCATACAAGGAATAAGAACTCAAATATCTAACCACATACCAAAACCGTAATCCATAACCCATAGTCACATCAATACATTAACCAGATACACAGTAACAACATCATCATTTATACAATAAATGGAATGTCACATAACAGGAATAAAAACCATCTAATGCATTATAAACAGATCGTAAATGGATAACTCTATGTAACCCATAACCACAAACCATATTCAATATATCAATAATGCAGTACTAAGCCGTATACCTCAAACACATTAAAGTAACATCATCGTCATATACACATATATACTAATCTGATTCCTCACAATCAATGTTATACATAAAGGTTTTCATCTCCTTCATTGCCTAGTGTTAGCCACAGACAAAAGTCCATCATAAAATCTAATACGTTTCTTCTCATTTCTATGTATAGAATTTGGCGTGATGCCAAGAATGGGTGGGGCATCTGATGTCTTTATCCGAGTACGGCGCACTGTCTCAACATGTACCGCATCATCCTGAAAGCCAACCATATAGTAAATAAGTGAACGTAGATGAATGTCTCAGGTAAACACGTAATTAAATTAAATCATTCATCCAAATGTCTCACTACTTGCCTCTTCAGGAGTGTCAAGTCTGATATCGCTGAGATCCCAAATAGCAAACCCTTTGACACACTCTGCCAAAGTGTTTGCAAATGTATTAGGGTAGGGCAAATGGAGCAATGGGAACAATGGCCTCATAAATAATCACTTTGATAGTAAATTTGGGGAGTGTGATGCCATGACACTTCACGTGCGGGCTACTATCACAAACCACTCCTCTCGCGACCACCATATCATCTGACATTAACCTGACTTCGGCCCCGCCAAGAAAATCCTATAATAACGACAATCTCAATTACATTAATAAATTTTTCTTTATTTCACCAAAAAGAATACAAAAGCAAATGAGAACATTCAATAACTTACCAGTCTAGTTCCACCCTCACTCGTACTACCAGCAACGGTGTTTATGTCCCTCTCCTCGTGCCTCCCCTCATAACCCTCTCTCTCCTCGACTAGAAAAGAAGTTTCAACTCCAGGATTTTTCATCTCCACCTTTCTTACCTCAAGTGAAGCTATCTCTCCAATAAGATTGAGACCACAGGTTGATTGAGAAGGGGGCGTCTTATCGCAAAATGTCCACCTATAACAATCGAGTCATCAGGACAATCAAAGTATCAACAACATAAGGCAACATACATTTTTCAGAGCGTGTTAAGTGATTTTTTACCTCTCTCTGTTTCACACTATGAATTGCGTGTCTCTATCGGCATAAGAGTTGACATAAGGGAATGTCATAATCCTATGCACGTATACAGTTAGTATATACAAAAATACACAAAAACTACATTGTATCTTTACTTATATTATCATTCGTAGGGGGTCAACATTTTTGCTACTTGTTCCACCCTCTTCTCTATCTTCTTGTGCATGAAAGAATATCAAGTTTTTGATTTCCAACCTAACATTATATTTAAATTTCTATACCAATCTTAAATTTACCTCTGTTCTGATATTTGAGTTTTTATTTCCTCTCACTCTCAACCAATGCTCCTCTCTCACCTTTCTCATCTCCGCTGAATCGTAGGCACACATTGCATCATCCACCTCCTTCTTTCCTTCTCGGCTCAACTCCTCAAATCGATATTTGCATTCTTTTTTGCAAACACGATCAATAACCCTCCTCCGCTGCAAGTAGAATCGTTGCCTTAGGACGTAGTTCACATCCGCCTCCCTCTTTTGCGTATGCCCTGCTTCTATCTTGAGAGATAGGTGATCATTTCCCCGTATGCTTACGGCCACGCTTACGAGGTTCCACGCAGAGGGAAGATTGTGTTCTACTTGGCGATGTCTATTTAGTCTATGCAACTCAAAAAACCTAACATCCCCACTACCAACACATGATCCATGCTGATAGACATAATGAATACGACCATTAACATATTTAGTTTTATATTCTATGGGTGGCTCATGGATATCTGAGCGAATGGGCTCCAAAGGACCATCTGATCGTATCGCCATCAACTATTGGAGGATCAACTCCCTTTGCTTCCTCTGTGATGCTTGCAAAATGCGTACGCGCCATGTGATGTGAATGTACTTGTATCTACGGAGTCCAAGTGCATAACTATTAGCCCGACATAAAATATTAAGTATTTTGCAAAAAAGTAATGTTCACATATTCGAATATTATCATCATGGAATGTGAAGAAACCTATATGAAAAGACATATTCGAATATTATCATAACAAATGACATAATTGTTACTACGACAAACAATTAATGTTCACAAAGTTATATATTACCGTCTCATTATTTATGTCTTCCCCGAAAACATAAGAACGGATTGTGAACATGGATCGGCCCATGTCGCCGAGCTTCTGCATGTTTCGTTCATGTCCGTTGTCATAACCATCGTTGAAGCGACGCATTGTAAAACAAGTTAAACTGAAACAAATGGTGCACGAACTTATTTATTCATATTTTGCATTCATATTGAGAAAATTGTGCACAATAAACAATTTGTGATGAAATTAGCCACACACATTATTTTTTTCAAAACTAGATACTCGACTCTAGATGTTTCCAAACTAAACATGAAATGTGAATTCCAAGTGTGTTACAAGAGATTATAGGATAAAGCATGATGTATCCAAAATGTCCGGTTTATCAACCAACACTATATGATGTAACATCATATTATCCACAAAATATATAATATATACGCTAGAGACAATTCACATAATATTAGTTATTCACAATCTAATAAATAATGTATGTCTACCATTACGCAATAAGGAAATACACATATATCATATCGAAATGTCTTCCATGGCAAGTGCTAGAAAAGCTACCACTTCTTGGCTTATAGTGTCCCTAGACACTTGACATACATCTAACCTACCTCTATTAACTTTTACATGCACGTATGAACATTTCGCAATGCGAGATACACTCTCTAGCACTTGAACTCGAAGAATTGAAAGATTTACATTATTACATTGGTATACACCAGTCATTTGTTTCACAACAAGCATATCGTGAGAAAACACACAAATGTTCCAAACATCATGGCGTATCACTTCCTCAAGACCCAATATCAACGCCCTATACTCAGCTTGGTGGAAGGTCATAGTAGCATTTCCAACAATTGTACCTCTTTCTACTATCTTGCTTCCGTTAGGGTCGTATAATATGAATGACGAACATGCTAGATTTTCGGAGGTATTCGACACTCCATGAATTTCCAATCTCCAAATTGCAACCATGCTTACCTTTACAATGGACAAAAATATATCGTAAGCAAACATTAAAAAAATTGAATGAACACTTCTAATTTGACTTTTTCAATACAAACATCTATAATTTAACATATGACAAGACCCTAAAACATTTGCTCCTGAGTTCGTTCATTAATAACGATTTCTTATTAGAGAGTCAATGGAGTTAGTACTTTGTCTACTAAAACTAAAACTAAAACTAAAACTAAAACTTCCTTACAATACTAAAACTTTGTATTTCGTATGTTAGACTAAAGTGCAAATAAATTTTGGAATATATTAGAATCGTAATCACGAGTTTGGTTCCATTCCACTCATTTTTTGAATAGATAACTTTATATTGCTAACATATAATTAATACAAACACAATTTACATTTTTTTAAGATATGTTTTCCGATAATTACGAGTTTATAAATGTAATGGGTAAATATTAAATTTGAATAAATCACTTAATAAATTGATTAGTATATTATGAATAGATAGATTTCAGTCTATTTGCAATATCAATATCTATAAACATTTGATTAATTATAGTATTGCGAACGACATTCCAATAATTGTTATAGCCTATAGTATTGTGAACGACATTCTAATAATTGTTATAGTTTATTCACTAAATAACCATTGTAATGTATATCTAGTATTTAAATTACATGCTTCAATGAGTACTCGAGTTCTCTAGAATTAACTCCTTTTCAAACAATATCGGTTTTCTATATTATGTATATTAAGTTGGCTACAGGTGCATCTGTATATGAGTTGAACTCATAAAACAACACTCTTTACACATAAATAAATGATGGGAAATGATAATTGCACCAATACAATCCTAAATTGGACAAATGATGATAATCCCATACTTAGTGAATTAGAAAATCGTTACCATTACACATTTCCTACCAAAATATAATTTTAACATAAATGAATTTTAATAATCTAAACTTGCTATACAAATATCTAAACATTAGTAATTTTAAAACTATAATCCATAGAAACATGTATTAATACTAAGGAAAACATATTTAATCAAGAATATATTCGAACAACAAAACAAAATATATTTATGTTGGTGTGAATCGACATTTGAAAAAAATAAATATTTATATAGGTTTTTCTCAAACACGTCATAAGTTTTTTAGAACAAAACATAAAAACCGTAACTATTTTTTTTTTTTTTTAGCAGCAAACTTGGAGTTGCTTCCATGTGCAATCTTTTTACACAATTTTTGGTATCTATCACCAGTTTTATGACCGGAACTCCCATCTTTCTCAGCTTATGTGGAGGCTCGTACTTCTGGGCATCCTCCATCGTGTCATACGCTAGACCATATCCTCATGAATGCGGCCCTATAGTGCGGAACTTAGATAAATAAATAACATAAGTTTCCGCAAATTGAGTCGGGCCTTAACCATCACTGCAATTTCCGGTTTGGGCGGCTTAGACTGTTGATGATGGTCTATATAGACCACAAATGTGGACCTCCTAAAACTTTCCTCCCTTTGGAATTTGGGAGTTGTTAACATTATCCCTACGGGATTCGCAGGAACTAGACTTCGTGTATTCATTTTCGCCATGCAAAATACAAACTGAATACAACAACACACATGCACACAAAAATATACAATTAACGTTAGTACAATACATGTCAAATCAAATATATGTCATCCAATATGATAAAATAATCACAACATCAGAAAGCTAATCCATGACAAATTCAAGTATCGATAAATGCCAACGGCTATCCTTCACCCAAGAACCACCCTCCCATAATATCACAACCGTCCATTGCAAAAGGGACGGTTGTGATATTACGGGAGGGTGCATTTCTGAGTGGAAGGTCGGGGTGACTTTAAAAACCTCTACTCAACACAGTCTACCACCCATCTATCGATGTGGAATCCTAAGGGGCAAGCCCCTTCATCACGCAGCGATAGTTGGGTGTATCGATGTGGCATCCTAAGGGGCAAGCCCCTTTAGACACCGATTCCTGTCTTTGCAGAGGCACTTGCCCCCATATGCCAAATTGAGAGTCAAAGTATGATATCACATAATTTTTATAGCTTCAACTTTCATTAAACATTCACAACATTACAATTACCAATATTTAACAATTAATAACAAATATATATATATATAAATGAGTTCCACATTCGCAATATTTACAACTATAATGCATCCAAGAAATCAAACTTTTCCTAATGTATTTAATTTAAAACAGCTAAGAGCAATGAAATCACAACTAACAGCTCGAAGATCACATGCATATTTAACCAATACCAACATAATATCGACATAATTAACTAGTCTCATACCAATGATTAATAAACATAAATTGTAGAAATTACCGAATCCTCTATCATTAATTAACAAACACGTGAATACAATTATATCGTAATAATAAACTAATCCATGACAAATTCAAGTATCGATAAATGCCAACGGCTATCCTTCACCCAAGAACCACCCTCCCATAATATCACAACCGTCCATTGCAAAAGGGACGGTTGTGATATTACGGGAGGGTGCATTTCTAAGTGGAAGGTCGGTGGGCAACTTTAAAAACCTCTACTCAGCACAGTCTACATGCCCATCTATCGATGCGGAATCCTAAGGGGCAAGCCCCTTCATCACGCAACGATAGTTGGGTGTATCGATGTGGCATCCTAAGGGGCAAGCCCCTTCAAAGACGCACGATTCCTGTCTTTGCAGCACTTGCCCCCATATGCCAAATTGAGAGTCAGTATGATATCACATAATTTTTATAGCTTCAACTTTCATTAAACATTCACAACATTACAATTACCAATATTTAACAATTAATAACAAACACACACATATATATATACAAATGAGTTCCACATTCACAATATTTACAACTATAATGCATCCAAGAAATCAAACTTTTCCTAATGTATTTAATTTAAAACAACTAAGAGCAATGAAATCACAACTAACAGCTCGAAGATCACATGCATATTTAACCAATACCAACATAATATCAACATAATTAACTAGTCTCATACCAGTGATTAATAAACGCAAATTGTAGAAATTACCAATCCTCTATCATTTACTAACAAACATGTGAATACAATAATATCAATAATAAACTAGTTCACACTATTATTTAGTGTCTATATACTAAACAAAATATTTGAACACGTCATTTGTTTTGAAAACATGCTTCCAAACAATTGTTTGATATATTTGTACTTATGATAAAGTTTCATGTTATATTTGTCCTTGTGTATATCAAGCACATACATTTGTTCCTATTTACAAAGTATTAGGTAATAGATATGACATCAAATTGCTTCCTTTTCTTACAGTTTCAAATATATTAATTAATAATAATAATGAAAACTATAATTATTTTCTAAAATTTAAGGTTCAAGGTTTAGGGCTTAGGGTTTAGGGTTTAGGGTTTGGGGTTTAGGGTTTAGGCCTCAAGGTTCGGGGTTTAGGGTATAAAAGTTGAAATTTAAATATTGAAATGAAATAATTGATCATAATAAGAAACGTTATATAGAAAATGTTGTGGAGTTAGGAAACCTAACAAATGCATTCCTACTATTTGAATAAAATATGAATGATTAGAAATTGGACTTAGACACCCTATTAAGCACGAGCCACCAAATCTAAATAGAATGCAAATAAGTGGATATCAAAGTTAGAAACCCTATGATGCACAAAGTTCCAAATATAAATAAATTATGGGTCCCATGTCCAATAATTGAAGCTAGAAACTTTGTCAACCACATGACTTTGATTCTTCCACACTGAATATGAAAATGCATACGAACCTTAGGTTGAATAAGCATTTGTCAGAATATGATTATCTAATATGTGATCACCTTTTTATAATTTAGGATAAGCTAATAAAGTTCACATTTCAAAAGGAAAAAATTAGATATAACATATGCAATAAGTTAAATTTTATTAAATCGTCAAAAAACACCATAAATATAGACATCGAGTGTTAGCATTTTTGGCATTCTAAGTCTTAAAATAATATTTCAATATTGATATCATTACACTAGCACTGAGTTTATTCGTTACCTCTGCCTCCCCCCCCAATGTTGGAGATAACCCCAAGGCCTCAACACTATAACTAGTAACTATGGTTCTTCTTGTAGTCTCCCTCACGACTCTTTAACATATCTTACTAGATACTCAGGCAAGTCCACTAGTGTTGATCGAATGAATGGGGATCCACCCACCATAAAAATTATCTTGTGAGATTTGTCAACTCTTGAACTCATACTATAATTGGACAATATGCCCATGTATCATATGTCCCCATATACGAGCACCACATAATATCCCCTTAATCTCATATAATCACTTGCTAATGAATTACAAGCCAAACACACAAATAAGGGAAACTTTGTGACAATATGTAGATGTTTCCCCATTACTATATGCATCATGAACATCTTATAAATCCATGTCAAAAAAGAATCACTAACCTAATCACCATATTTTATAGGGCTAATATATGATAAATGTCATGGTACAAATGTACCAAATTTATACTCATGTAATGTATTATTCCTTGATCTAGCACCACTTGACACATGGCTATACAAAAACGTGGAACATCTTAACCTAACTTGTGACAAAATACACATGTCACCATAAAGTTTAAAATTGCCTTATAAAAATCGATAATGGTTACAACATATACATCCCTCAACCACACTAGGAAGGAATGTAGATTATAACAATATGAGGTTTTTGAATACCTATTTACTTTCTACCTATCTACGATGTCATCTTGAGTGCCATAAAGCATGGGTGCACCCAATCCATCAATTACCCTAATATTACAATTGTAGATCTCTTATCGATAAACTAGAATAAACTTAAGATATTGCATGTAAGGTAATAATTATCTATAGGGATCCTTTCTCAAAATAGTATTAAATAAATGACCATTCTAGATCTAACCCACAAAAAAATACCTAGCTCACAAAGTGATCTAGGTTTGTAAGAAAAAGTTATGTCGAAAGGAGGTTATATGTTCCTTTTATATACATTGTATGTCTTTAGGGTCTCCTAGACCTAATTTAGCCTCTCTTTATAGCTATCTAGACTTGGCCTAGTACATATTTACACCTTTCTCAGGATTTGGACCTAATTTAGCCTTCCCTTTATAGTGTATTTGGACCTTTCCTAACACCCTTACCTTTGAGAGATATCTACATTGATTATACTTACTTTTTATACTCGTTTGTATACATTGCATTATACTTTTCTTTGAAGTCATTTATTATTAGGGTTACCATGAGTAATTTTTAAAATGTTACATGTGGTCGAGATGATGGATCAACATCCATTCACTTGAACGTAGAAACTTAAGTAAAGGTATGCATATTTCATTATGTTTAACTTCTTAAGTTATTACTTCTTTATAGTTATTTACCTAGATTTTGGTATAGTAGGTCCAATTCCCAAATCACCACCTCAAATTACACTATAATGGCATGTAATGAACTTTAGGTAGAGTATATGTATACACCTTGTTTTCACTTACTAAAGATTGAAATCTGACAAGCTAGGAAAAAGGCCAACTTTCCCAATCACTTACTAAAGTTTATAAATCTGCCAAGTGTACTTTGTTTATGTAGATACGATATTATAAATTATTTACATGTGGGGTTTGGGTGTCTACTGTTTTAAGGCACACAAATTCAATTTTATTTACGCCCCTACATAACTCTAAAAGTTGAGTTTCTTCAAACTTCTTCACATAGTCCCAATTGCACTCCTCACAACTCTAAAGGTTGAATTAGTTCATGTTGCACACATTCCCATTTGTACATATCCCACAATATCACATATTTATTTAGTCATACTTAGTTAGGATTTTTAAAATTATATTTCCAGAGGTTTGTGTGGATTTTTAAAATTATAATCAACAACACCAAAATAGTTTTTACACAAACCAATAATTAAATTGTGATTCAACAACACCCAACTAATTTTGATCAACACCATAAAAGAGTACGCTTGAACAAAAGAGTTTATGAATTGTTTGGTTATGAGAATTACCTTAAATATTGCAATCCATAAGTTTCATAATCTTATCAAACATGAATTAACATAATACTTTTCGAATCTCAAAGCCATGTGTTTTTTTCTTTCCTTTATTTAAAAATATTAAAATAGGAAAACTCTGCATGGAGTTAAATTGTATACGTTTTAAGGGAGGAGGAAAACTTGTGGACATTAAAATAGAACTCAATTCTTCAATGTTAAAGTTTAAAAGTAACTATAACTGATGGTTTATAAAGGTATAATATGGGATGTCATCAAATTTAAAAGTAGTTTTTCAATTATAGTAATTATAGTAAGAAATTAGTTTAAAATTTCGTTGTTGAAAAACACAGTGTGTTTTCAACAATGATGAAAAACACACTGTGTTTTTCAACATTTTTCAAAATTATTTCCTCCATATAGAAAATTGTTGACAGTGAATGATACCAATAATAGACAGGTAATGATACCAATAAGTGCACTATTGACATTATTATAGGTACTGTATTATCCATATAAAATTCTTTTAATTTGTCAAATTTATTTGTGTGGGCATTTTTATCTCTGCAAAGTTTTAAAAAAATGATAAAGTAAATACAAAAATGTTACAATAATTCACAAAATAGAAATGGCACCGGGGTGTCATATTTAAAGTAAAGTAAAGTAGGATTAAAGCCTCGATAGCCAATAATCAAGGGTTAAATTTCAGTGCCACCAATGGTCATATTTAAAGTTTATATCTTGTTGTTGCAATATTTAAAGTGATGCAGGACAACTTTTTGTTTGCCTTAGATGTGTCAATGAACATGACGGGAACTCAGGCTCACTCGGGTCGTTTACATCCTCTCATCAGTTGGGGGGTTCACTATACTCACTCCTCGAGGGAAGAGAGCACTCGACCAGGTAAGTTCACTCCTCAATCTACATCTTCCTATCAGTCAAGCCCTAACAATGGAGGGAGAACAAAGAGATTACTTGGAAGATTTCACAAATTATATCATTTGAGCCCCCACATTGAGGGAAGAGCACTCGACCAGCTAAGCCTTACAACTAGTAAGCTACAACTGAAGACAATATGCAAGAACATCAAGTTCAAGAGAAATATAACATCTCATGAAGTGCCACATAAGTGAATGAGGCATCATGATTGCATTTCAAGCTCATGAAAGTAAAATTTATTATATTTATAACAAAATGGGGATAAAAATGAACACGAAACAAACATAAGGTATATCTCATACTGTTGTTTTAATAATCACAAGTACAGAAAAGAATTCATATGAAGAATGTCATTTTTAGATGCATGCTACAAAATGAAATCAAGATGAGAAAATCTTGTTTTCTTCAAAGCAGTACAAGGAAACATTATATCATCAAAAGATTGTGTTCTTTTTACATTTTTGAGCCTTTACATCTTCAACAATAAGAACAAAAAAATAAGTATCAAATTTATAGTTGCTTTTCAGAAAAGCAAGATTATCAAGAAGGTACAACTTCATAATGTGCAAGTTTAGTTATTGTTAACAACTTGAGAAATCATTGAGAACAATGTCAAGATCTCTAATCGAAGCAATCATCTCAGTCAAGTACATTGTTTGCAACTAAACCATTTACAAGGCACTACCATCTTTATATAGTCTAAAAATAGAGTTTCAAAGTCACCATTTAAAATGTTTAAAATGGAAAAAGGGTTATAAATATCGTTTTGCTACTGAAAATTCATCACCGAGAACAACAATTGGAAGTGCAAAATAAGAAACTCATAGAAAATCAATGAATGCACATAAGGAAGAATTTACAGTGAACATTGCAATGTATCTAAAAATCGGACAGATATTCCAGTCTCATAACAACAAAGTCTAATAACAATATCTTAATATTAGAGGAGAAGTTTACAATCGAATCATCAACAACAATAGTAACAATATAAGCTTTTACAGGGGATGAAGATATTTTTAAGCAAGGTGATTGCGCTAAAAAGAATGCAAAACCACAATGTGGGGGCTCAAATGGGAAAGAAAGCACTAAAATTTAAAGGCCGATTACACAAGACCAAAATAAGGAAAGCATTGCAGGCCTTTCGTTTAAGAAAATATTAAATAGAACAAGCCGTGAGGAGAGAGGACGTTTTCATGCCTTTAAATGAGGGACTGAGAACCCTTTTATTTTATTCTACAACTTCTTCCAACAAGTGTTAACACAAACATGCAAGCGGGTCGGGCACTTATTGGTGAAAAGGGATAAAGAGTTTCCGCGTCCTCCTCTGCAACCACTTTGAATCTGACTCCTCCTTTCTCGGCCCCTCCTCGTCGCAACCCCCGAATGCACAGAATAGCGAAGTCACGCCCTCTAAATATCTCCGTCCTCCTCACAATCTTTGATATTAGTCACGCCCGAGAATGATGAATTCGGAAATGATTAATGCGAAGGTTTTGAGTGAGAAAGACAAAAATGGGATGAACTCAAGATTACCACGCACAGTGGTGATTACGAGACTTAGCGATGGCAACAGGGGGTGTGGGGACGTGGACGGTGGTTTTGTCATTATCAGCGAGGGCACGTTTTTTAATAATTCAAATTTGAATCTCCATCAACACGTCACCTCACTACCTACCTCGCCGTGAGAAGTCTGTTCTGGTTGTGACGTCATGTTTCCGGTTTGGGCGGATGGGGGGGAATGGGTCATGGCCATGATGGCTGCCGCTTCACTCATAGGTGCAAAATGAGTGAAGGGTACCCGTTAGCGCTTACAACTACGGCCAAGATATATTACTTATTTCTAACAATTATTTTTAGCATTTATTACTTTAAATAAATATTTTAATACTATTAAAATGGAATTTATAAATTCCATTTGTTTATAAGCCTTCGAGCCCCACCCTTCGGGCCTCTTTCCAAGGGAGGTGGACTCCCAAAAGAGTTAATGAACGGCTTTGGTCAATGTGAAAGTTAATGCAACTTGATAATATTAAGCAAATTTAGTTTGTATCCCCATGTTTTTTCTCTCCTTACCTTGTCTTTTATAAACATTCTTTTTGTTTTACACAACCGTCTATTGCTATGAGATGATAATGTTCTCTATAAACTTAATTTTTCTAATTATCTTTTACAATAAGAGTAGGAGGTATATTGCTATCATGTCTTTAATTTGGTAAAGGTATTTAATTTGATTTTTATTTGATTTTTATAAATAAATATTAATTTAATGTTTAATATTTATATCAAATGTAGTTTTCTCTATAAAAATAAATATTTTAAATTTTGATTTGTTAAATATTTTTTGATTGAATGTTGAAATATTATAATGGGAATTATACTCTTTTCATATTCGTAGAAAGAAATATATAAAAAATATAATAGTAAATAAATGTATAAACTAAATCAAATGAACACCTTCAACTAAATTTTTTCTTCCACATTTTTAAACATGACTCCTCCAAAAAAATCATCAAAACTAAAACCTACATTCATCTATTACAAATATTTCACATTTCACATTAACCTAAATCTTACTTTTTATCATAAATCCGAACATGAGTAAGTACTTAGTCACCGAGTTATAAAGAAGAAAGAAAACAATTCCTACAAACTACTTAGGAAGCATTCCATTTAACACCCACCAACCATACACCCTTTCCAATAACTTTGACAAACAAAGTGATTTTAAAAAATAGAATACTCTACATCATCATTAAATTATTATTTTTTTGGTTTTTTGGAAAAATGACAAATAAACAATATTTACAACATTTAATGCATGGGCACCACTTCCTTAAAAAAAGGATAAAATTTGATATAAATGACACGCCGACCGGGGTTGTCTGCTCGGTCCCATACAAAACTGTCTCACACGTGTCACGGAAATGTCATGCACATAACTAACCCCCTACACACGATGCCATGCCATGTTATGGGTATGGGTCATGGCATGTGCACCATGCATGCATGCATGGCTGTCATCCATTATGGCGGCGCATCGCGATGGATACGGCAGGGCACGCAAGTCGATGGCGTGTGCGGCAAGCGAGACGGGGACCAATCACATTAACTCCCGCCAAAATGGCCTTCACGGTTAATGGAAGTGGGTGAATTGCGGTGGGGCCCGCCCCGAACCACCGTCGACCTTTCCCGCCAAATGTTGAGGACGGGTCCAGCTGTCACTGGTACCGTTTGTCTATCTACCGCACTTTGGGGTGCCACGTGGCCGATATGGCGGTCGGGGCTGGAATTTCTCAAATTTTATTTCGCAGTTTAAGACTGCCAAATGTTTTTATTAAAACATTTTGATTTTATTTTTAAAGAAAATTTAGCCCATCCTCTTTAAACTTCGCTAACATCAGGGGGTAAATTTGACCTGTCCATTTTTCTTTCTTTATTATTTTTATTTTATTTTTCAGGGACGGGAAGGAGAAGGGAAAATATAAATAATGACCCTCTCCAATTTACTTTAAGGATTGAATTCATTTGGAATTATCATATTTTTTTATATTTAATTGGATTTGTATTTTAGTAGTGGTATAACAACACACTTGTATTATCATCTATATTATTGGACTATACTCTATTCCATATATATCAATTATTATAAAAGGTAAACAAGTTAATTTCATGGTTTTCATTAATAATTTAGTTAGTTTAATTTTATTTTTTGAGATTTTACTCATATAAATATGTGGATAGGCATTCTACAATGAGAGTCGAGGGCAACGATGCGTTGTAATATGTGTTTATTTTTAGTTTTAACCTTAATTCTAACTTCCAATATTTGATTGTCGCTAAGAAGCTTTTGAATATTCTTGGAGAAATAAATCATAAAAACATAATATTTTAACCGTATAAATGGAGTTTGTAGCCCTTTTTCCTTCCAATTTTTTTCCTTACATCTATATGGAAATTCATGAAGAAGGATATGAAGTTATTAATAATTACGATATGTTAAAAGTCCAAGATAAGTGCCTTGAGATTGTTATTTATTGGTGCTTTTCATATGGATGTATTTAAGATATTTATACTGCGTTTTAGTCATTATCCAAACAACCATTGCGAGTAGTCATTACTCTCATGACATTTTTCCTCATGTTTTTTTGTAGTGCAATGCAAATGAATGAATGCTTTTGATAACACCCACGAAAGGAAACAATCTTTGGTACCAAAGGATAGTCACAAAATTACTTTCCGTAAAAGCACACTATGAATAAAGTTGCCAAAACTATACTTGTGGGGTATCCATATCCTTTTAAATCATACTTTTTGCTAATCTCTCCTCTTGAAAGAACACATTCAAGGAGTTAACTTTCAAGGGTGTCAATGTACATGATTAAGATATTGATATAGTCGCGGTTAGGGCTCCTGTTATAAGATGCCTTAGACGTCACAACCCTAAAAATACTAAGAGAAATGTTATGCAAAAATGTACCACACAAAACACAAACACAAATTATGGAAATATGAGCTCAACAATCTTTATTCAGTCATGAAAGCAATACATGTCAACATAATAAAACTTATCTCGAGGCAAGATGCTTAAGAAAATCTAGATCCTAAGATTCATTCTCGCTAACTCAAAGTCTATGCAAGTAAATCACACTTTGGACTGACTATTCGAGACTATAGTATCAACTGCAGGTGTGTGACAGTCATCGCTAACACAAGAGTAGTGGCATATCACAACCCTAAAACTATTCCTTTATTATTCTGAGAACTAGGTGGCGATGGTCACATTAGATGCATCTAATTATTACTATTTTAGTTTGCCTAATCGGTATTTGACATGTTTAAAATAATTACTATCTTATAATGATTCTTCACCAAATGGATTAGTGGTGTGAAAGTGCATTGTTAACTATTTGTTATGGATTAAAATATTGTTATGAATTATTTTCACTCGGTTTATTATATCAAACATTTAATGCACGGGGTATTGTTGTTGTGCATGTGCAAATTTTATCCGAGGGAGAGAAAGGGTATCATCGAGGAGAGGAGTCAAGATTTGGCAATGAGTATTGAAAGAGAGATGTCCTTGTGCAACTTAGTTTACCCGAAAAGGGTGATGAAAAACCGTAAGTTGGCCAATAAGAACCCAATTGTGAGTTTGGATTTTTTTACTTAAAATAAGTCACCTTTTAGTGACATGTTATATGAATTACAATCTAACATCTACTCACCTTTTGAGCCATGTCGCTTGCTTATTGTGATTAGCGATCTATTCTTGTATCATGAAGGTAGTATGCAAGTCATTATCATTAGAAGGGGTTCATACAACTTAGGCGGATAAATCTAATATAACATGAGTTGGCTAAGGGTTGTTATGGTGAGATTAATTATGAGGTTCAAAATAAATTGAGGAACTAAATCCCTACAAAAAAACCATGTAACTAAGCATATTTTATTCTCTTTCTCGAATTATTCGACATAACATTACTTATGACCAAGCATATTCAATATGAATCACGTTGAGTAGTTTGTCGAGCTACTTAGAATTTAGTCGGGCTCACTTAGGATAACAAACAAACTCCTATGATTATTAATGTCGGTGAGCCATCATCTTAATTAAATGTTGATCAAATTTTCTCGCTCCTATTTCAAGTTAATGGAAAGGAATACAAGAAAATAGGAAACTCCAAATGATGAGAGGGTTTAAGGCTACCTCTTGATAAGATGATGATGGTAAGGTATGGGCACAAAGATCCCTCCGTTGCTAGCTAGAAAACCTGAACAACAAAGAGAAACTAAACAAGAAAATTATTAGTAGATATGATGGTGGGTTGTTTAACAACGTCGGTCCCGAGAAGTGATAACTTCCTAGGGATGGATGTCAACCCACTTTGATAAAAGATTAGATAAACGATAATGCATAAATGATAGGATGCAACAGATAATCGAACATAAATTTGAGGTGTGCTAGATAAAATAAGATGTCGATATGATAATAGTAATCGATAACAAACTAAACCAAACCTGATTGGGTCGAACGAGACCTTAGGCGATAGTCACAAATGACGGTGAGACTCAGGAGAGTGAGACAAAAGATAAACAAAAAAATAGATCTAGATTTGATGTCTGTAATGCTAATATGAGATTGAGATGTTTGTAGAAAGCCTAGATCTCCCATGGGGATGCCGAAAGAACAAAAAGGATGCAAGAAAATTAAAAAAATTGGTAAGTGCGAGACAGGGTCGATTTACGACTTCATTATTGGGCCCCAAAATATCAGCTAAGTACAAAAAGATGCGTGGGGGCGCGAGACCTAGTCAAAAAAGGGCACGCATGTTGAAGGTGTGCAAGGCAAGACTGGTTTTGTACTTATCCACATTCGACATCCCAGGAAACACACAAAAAAGCATGACCCTTATGGATAAGGTACCAACTTGGTGACTATGGATCAAAAAGGTAATATTCCAGGCATGCGATAGAAGTTTCCAGAAGACATCATTACAAGGAATGGAAAGCTCAAATTTGGAAAGGCATGTTCCCATGGAGGACCACTTCAAAACTTGGTGATTGATCCGTAGCTTCTGGAAGGCATGATGGTGGGTGCTAAGGCTATATATATAAGCACCTGGTAGAAGAAAAGGAGGAGATATGAAGAGAGAGATACATACAATAGAAAATAGATATATAGATAGAATGTAAGAGAACATAATAGAGTAGATAATTGAAGAGAGGCGAAGCCCTGTAGAAAAACGTAATGGAGGATGTTATGGGTTGGGATCAGGAGCATATAGGGATGATGGTGCATTTAGGGCAATGGGTCTACAATTTTCTTTATAATGTGATGAACATAACATAGTTTTGATGCATGAATTGACTCTGCATTACTATATTAGGGTTTGTTATGAACCCTCGGGATTGTAATGTGGTTATTGTACTATTAAAGATGAATATAAGGCTCTGTTATGGATCATATATGTGTTCAAGAATATAATACTCATGCATTTCCTTTCTGTATGAACCTTTTCCATATGTTGTTTGCTATTTCTCTTTTCTAGATGCAATAAGATAAAATCGTTCTAGGATATGGCATGGTTCTTTCTACTCATTTCCATTTAAGTCTGTTATAAGGTGATGGATTCTCATAAGACTCACATAAAGGAGAGACTCGGTGCCGCGTGTGCCTTGGATGAGCACCCGGACGACGAGTTTGCTCAAATATTCAACATTGGATCTGTGTTCAATGCGCGTAGATGGGTAGAAGAAAACCTATACCATGAGTTGTATGAGACATTCTTTTGTTGCTTCCTAGTAGAGCTATATGAATGGCTTTCAGCATACGCATCCATATCAAGCTGGTACTATAGATCGCGTGTATGGACCCAAGATGACTATCAGAGGATGCGATATGACTTGGATGCGTGCTATTGATCACTAGTGGAAGGGAGTGCTAACTAGTTATACTTTGGAATACACCATTTTGACATATTCTTTCCCAGAAGTTGTCGAGTTCGAGTTTCTAAGGGAGCCTAGAGGATCATTTTTGCATGTTATTCCTTTGGCTATGAAGATCTTGGTCATTACTTTGAGTTTAGAAGCATTTCCCATGGCCGACTAAAGCTTCTTTGAGTGCTGGGAGAGGAAGCTAGGGTGGAGGAAGATGGCAGACATTGCGGCTGAAAAGGAAAGGGAGGAGAGACGACTCAAGTATAACGAAGCTCGTGAAAGGGAGATAACTAGACAACACAAGGTTGCAAGTGTGATGGATCTATGGAGGAAGACATTGCGGGAAGGAGTTAAGGTTCACGTGGAGGATGTGGAGCTTGAGCAGTCTATGCTACCCCATCTTGGCAAGCACAGGAGAGAGGCCCCTTTAGCTTCTAATGATATTTCATTGCATAAAGAAAGAAGAGCCATCGACGTGCATCGAACCCACCAGTGACCAATCCCGACATTTGGCTTTCCAAACCAAGGGAGAAGTATTGTTAACCCAGATTGGCATCAAATGGGAGTGACCAATCGACGCCTTGTGAGATATATTTTTCATTTGGGACATCCATGGTTGCACAAGCCATTCATATATTTGGGGAATCTTTGGACAAGGTGCAAGTATGCAAGCTTTGGGTATCGCGTCTGGGAGTGGCGTGGGACATATAATTGGTAGTGGGAAAATATCACAAACCATCAGCGCATAGTTGAATGGAATTCTAGGAACACTAGGCGTGATCACTTTTGGTCCTTTGTCGGCTTTAGGAGGTGGATCTCGGTGGGTTAGGAGGAACAAGAGCTGGTGGATCCAAAGTGGATCCAGTGGGTCGAAGGAAACACTGGAGGGAACCAAGGCTCGGATCGGGAGGACAAGGGCCCCACCACCTCCCCAAGTGTTTTTGAGATGTTTTTACACTTACTTAGACTATAGGGGTATTGAAGATGTATCGAGCATGTGCACAAGTGTGATTTACTATGGCATGCGAAGGGGATCACTACCTCGGAGCAGAAGGCCAGTTAGTTTGCAACACAACATTGCAAGGGCGCGCGCATAGTTAGTATAGGAAGTACAACCTCCACCAGGCGGTGGTAGACTACACCAAGTTGAAGAACGCCTTCCTAGCAGAAATTCCTTATCCCACTTTGAGCGAAGAGCATCAAAACTCTTAAGGAGATCCAACAAAGTGAATGACGAGAGAGTGTGCGGGAGTATGACGCACATTTCAAGACTCTCTTATCAAAGTTATCCTATGTAATTCATCCTTCTCAACATGCTCAATGGTTTGTCGGAGGATTGATAACACCATTTAGAAGGGCTCTATCACACAAGACTTTCACAGACCCACGCAAGGCATTGGAAGCTACCTTGCGTGCCAAAGCTATTGGGAGTGTTGACACTGGTGTTAGCCATTTTCTGGAGGCTCAAATTATTGCAATGGCCAAACAGTTGGAAAAGCTATCTGTAAACTCAGTGCATGAGGTTTGTAGTGGGCTTTGGTGTATAGGGGAAAAAGTGGAGGGGCATATAAAGGATAGCTTCCTCAAAAGTCGATGCACGTTATGACGATATATTGTGAGATTTGCCATGGGGATCA
Organism: Taxus wallichiana var. yunnanensis; assembly: GCA_018340775.1. Taxonomy (NCBI): domain Eukaryota; kingdom Viridiplantae; phylum Streptophyta; class Pinopsida; order Cupressales; family Taxaceae; genus Taxus; species Taxus wallichiana. The sequence continues at coordinate 115,003,510 of CM031240.1, forward strand.
TGATGCAAGTAGATGCCCCTTACTCCAATGCACAATCCGCAAGAATATTTCTTGCTATTATAAGATCTGTACCTCTACAACCCATGATACCAAGGATTACAGACTGATTGATCAAATCCATGATGCTATTGATCTGGGTGTGCGCCAGACTAGCCTTACGCAAGCGCTTCAAAGGATGATGATCATCTTTATGAAGGGCACGCAAATAGAGGGGCACATGGAAGAGGTTTTCGCGGAGGATTTCATGGTTGCAGTAACTGCGGTGGAGGACGAAGTGAGTTCCCATGAGGAACTTGTTATAATTGTGGATCTACATAGCATTACAAATGTGAGTGTCCTGACTGTTATAATGCTCATGGTGTGGAAAGAAGCACAAGTACAAAGAGTGTCCAGAAATTTATGAGCATATGAACCAACAACATCGGAAGGAAAAAGGTGCTTTGGGATGGTAAGCATCAAGAAGGATGATTCATAGTGGATGCCACGAGTGACACATGAGTCGGGGGCTAGAACTCATCTTAGTGACGATGCGAGCGAGGCCGCGCATGCTAGGGAGATGCTAAGACCAAGGACACTAGTTTCAAGAGAGGAAGTAGTACATAGAAAGTATCCGGACCCTGCTCATCAAAAAGAAGTATATCAGAGACTATGGATGTCATTCGAGTTTATAAGGAGAGATCCAGTTCTAAAGGAGCAGTCCAGAAGTAGGAGAAAAGAAGGAATGCTGAGGCTCCGTAGAAGGACCTGGATGAAGTCAAAGAAGTGTGTAAAATGTTAAGGCAAGAGAATATTATTCCCTTGCTAGGAGAGTGGCTGAGAGAGAAGGTACCACGCACTAGGGTAGAGCATAAAAGGCAAGTTTTGTATGCAAACCTTCCTCCTCACAAATTTCTTGACTATGACAAGGAGATTAATTTGAATGCGGTTGTTGATGGGTGGATTCTAAGTAATATTCTCATCGACACGGAGCAGAGGTCAATGTTCTTACTTTAGATGTCTGACATCAAATGGGAGGCCCGCATTACAACCATCTTCGAATGTACTTGTATATGGAAAACAAGACCAAGGAAATAACCATTGGAGTCCTAAATGATGCATTTATCACCATTCAAGGGGCCAAGTTCACTGAAGACTTCAAAGTCTTGGCACTCGTCGAGGTAGACAACTTTCCAGTGTTGCTTGGGTGCCCATGGCATTATAAGAACAATGTTGACCTGTGGTTTAACAAAGGGTATATCAGTTTTGAGAACAAGGAGGAAATGGCAGTCATTCCTTTGAAAGACGGAAAGTCGAGTGCCCTATACTAAGCCCTTAACAAAAGAAGTCCTTGATAGAATCTATGTGTGCTCCATTAGAGATCCCGAGGTAATTCACTCCACGGAGGGCGTTATCCACCAAGATGCTCACCCATGAGTGATACCACTAGTGTGGCATGCGACAATTGGGCGCATGGGACTTATGAGTTAATTGGACGACAATTAAGAGGATTTGTAACAAGGGTGACAAAGGCGCACTCAGTCAAGTGCCTAGGAGGAAATAAGTTACCAAGTTACTCTGGAGGGGCATATCCTGAAATTTTCTTACGGGACATGGAAGCTCAGTGGAAAAATGAGGATGAGAGAAGAGGAATGCTCAGCTATAACCTACTCGGAACTACAATGCGATGGTGGGATACACATCGAGAAAACCTCCTAGAATGACGTGAGGTGAGAATTGTGTTCTCTGTAAGGTTTTCTAGAACAATGCGCCCACAACTATACAAGACTACCATGGTAAAGAGACCGCTTCATTTCATATCTAAGCGTGTGAGAAGGCCTAGATGGGAAGTGTAGAAGTATTTCTGCCTTTGTTATAGGTGCATAAGTTGTATTCCACCTTACAAGGTTGTCGGCGCGCACTTGAGTACGTTCATTCGAGAGATGCATCGTCGCCGATGGGTAATTGGCGAGTTTATGGCTGATCTCATTCAAGCTTTCGAGTATAAGAGTACCAAACCAACAAAGGGATAAGGCGCTGCAAGTTCTCAAGCACCTTACGACGGGGATAGTGTTATGACAGAGGATAGGCTACTAGAATTGCTAGGTGAACCTTCTATAGAGACGTGCCTCAATGAAGAAGAATTAGAGGAAGTACATTTTGAGCGTGCGTGTATGGAAAAAGAAAATGGAAAATTGGTCTATGTAATAGACGGAGAAGAGATGGAGACTTTGGATGTTAACCATTCGGATGGTACGTGCGAGGTCATAGATAGCGCTGATGAGCGAGCACACACCTACCACAAGCCCTTAAAAACAAAGAAGGTTAACATTGGGATGGAGGAAGAACCTAAGGAAGCTATCATTGGTGACTATTGGTCAGAAAAGGAGGTTTCAAAGATCATTAATCTGTTGTGTGAGTTCCAAGATTTGTTTCCTCGCAGGTACCATGAACTCAAAGACGTTCATCATTCCTTGGGGGAGATGAAGATCAACTTGAAGGAAGGTGCACGCCCGATTCGAAGAGGACTTATCGGATGAATCCAAATTTACGCGTACATACATGTTAAGGAAGAAATAGACAAAATGATAGCATCTGGTATCATCATGAGGCGATAGAAAGAATCGAAATGGATAAGCCCGATGGTTATCGGTATTAAGAAGGATGGTAGGATAAGAATTTGCGTTGACTACGGGGATCTGGATGTAGTATGTGTCATCGATTCCTTCCTAACCCCCTTTACTAAATAAATTTTGGAAGGAGTATCCAAGCGCGAAGTATACTCTTTTATGGATGGGTTCTCAGGGTACCACAAAGTCAGGATTACAAAGGAAGACCAGAGGAAGAAATTTTTTTCCATTGAATGGGAAATTTTTGCCTACACGGTTATGCCTTTTGGGTCAAAGAATGTGCCAGTTGTGTTCTCGCACATTATGGTACAAGCATTTCAGACTTCATCCATAAGTTTTTTCAAGTTTAATTGGATGATTGGACTATGTATGGATTGATGAAAGACCAGTGTGACAACTTAAAGCTGATATTTGAGAGATGTTAGCAATCGAGGATATCCCTCAACATTAAGAAATGTGTCTTTGCTACTCCATTTGGAACCCTGTTAGGATACATTATATGCAAATAAGGCTTGCTAGTAGATACCACTAAAGTTGCAGTTATTGTAGGATTAGGGGAGCCTACTAGTCAAAGCTCAGTGCACGGATTCCTTGGGCATGCAAGGTATTATAGGAAGTTAATCAAGAGATATGCCAAGATCGCCATGCTCTTAGAAGAATTGTTCAAACACAAGAGTGCCTTTCATTGGAGAAAGACGCAACATAAGGCATTTGAAACTTTGCAGATAGGCTTGTCACGGCGCCCATATTACGTTTTCCTTCTTAGGGATAAGCCTTTCTATGTGCATGTTGATGCCTCGAGTGCACAACTATGGGAGCATTACGCGCACAACCTAGAGAGGGAATTGTTGATCATCCCTTGTGCTTTCCAAGTAGAAAATTGACACCAGAGAAACAAAATTACACAACTACTAAGCGTGAAGAATTGCCAATGATCTAAGCACTTTGCATAAGTTCAGGCAGTATCTGTTGGCAACGCCCTTCATATTCTACATAGATCACATGGCATTGAAATACTTAGTCAACAAACCCGTTCTGCAAGGGTGCATATGTTGTTGGGTCCTTCTATTTTAAGAGTTTGAATTCACAATGGTGGTGAAACCGGAAAGAGCAATTCAAGGCCTGACCACTTATCAAGGATTGATTTAGGAGAGGACGTGCAAAGCATTGAGGATATCATGCCAGATGTGTAACTATTTAGATTGCAGCACGCACCCTCAAACATGGAAGATATAATAGTGTTTTTAAAAATAGGTGTGGCGCCAAAAGGGATGAAGGCTCTGGAGAGAAATCGATTAGCAATACGTGCCACACCTTACATGTTAATTAGTGGAGACTGTATAAATTAGGTTGAGATAAGGTTACTGCGTCGATGCGTATTAGAACATGAGCACATAACCATTATGGAAGAAGCGCATGGTGGGATTACGGGAGGACAATATGCGGGAAACTACCATGCGCAGAAAATTTTAAGTTTTGCAAGGCCTGTGACCATTACCAATGCCTTAGGAATCTTGGAAAGAGAGATGAAATTCCTTTGTGACCAATAGCCAACATTGAACCATTTGAGAAATGGGCAATCGACTTTGTATGAGCGATTGTGCCGGCCCAGCGAAGGACCGGTTCGCAGATATTATCACTTGCACTAATTACTTGACATGGTGGGAAGAGACAACACCGCAAAGGATTGCACCGTGCGAAAATCTGCTAGATTCTTATGGGAAAACATAATCATCAGGTATGGTTGCCCTTTAAGTTTAACAAGTGATAGGGATGCACACTTTCTCAATGAAATAGTCGGGATTCATTAGTAGAATTTATGGTGACCCATCATAAAAATACCCCATATCATCCTCAAGTATATTAGAATTGTTAAGAAGATGTCTCTATCATTCCCTAGGTAATATTATACCCATAAGTCTCACTATTACACTTGCAGGGTAGTAGGAAAAGACCAAAACAAGCATAACGGCATAGGATAATGGTAAGGAAGTGTAATTCCGTACAAGGAGCAAGGTATGAGATTTTGGTGTATTTTAATACTCCATAAAGGGTCTTTGAATTAGGCATGAGAAGGTGAGATTGTTTCGGGGATATTTGTGATTCACTAACATTTATGTACGGGAAGGGCTAGTATGCAATAAAGCTAATATGAAGGAATGTAAGGGCATGGCAAGTCTTGAGTTCATATCTCCTTAAGACATGTATGAATAGATGGTCCAAGCCTATGATATCGATCTAAGACCTCTGGTCAATATAATTGGTATTTTAGTCACTTGGAAGCTTAATTGGGCATAGTCATTGAAGTAAGAGCTTTGTAGAAAAGCATTGGATCACCAAATATATGAAAGGGAATGGTGGAGTAAGACCAATCTAGTGTGACAATAATCATGGAGTAGAGATTTGGCATGATGGAATTATGAGAGCCTTAATAGGCTATGAGGATGAGGCATATGCATGAGGGAGTGAAGGATGAATATGAAATGGGTTTGAGTGGAGAGAAGTTTGAGGAGGTACAGTAGATGGAATTGGCATGATGGAACACGAGTGGAGCCACATGGATATTAAGGGATGTGATGGTCTTATGTAAACTCACAAGTAAATTAATTTTGCACAGTGGAGACAAGTGAAAGACACACATTATTGATTGGAGTGGGTCAAGAGCATAAGGAAAACTGTAATGTCCCCTTTTTTCTATGCCAAAGGCCTAAGGGTCAAGTCGAGTCCAATCCTGGTCATACCCAAGGGGTTGTGGATGTTGGGGGCTATTGAGAAGGGGCCGCATGGTACTAATAGTCATGTTTGGCATTTGGGGGTCACTTTGGACCATGACGACTTAAACAGAAAAAGTAACTTTAGTTACTTTTATTTTATTGGCCCCTCCATGGAAAGAAATGTGTCTAGGGTCTATTAGGGCTCTTTTTCCTTGGAGAAGTATATAAGGAGCTAGGAGAGAAAGGAAAAGAAACTTTTGTCGCATACATTTTTAGCCTCCTTCACATGCAATAGTTGTTGTGCATCTACAACTTGTGGAGTCAAATCCCACAGGGACCCTAGCTTCGGTGGTGAGAGAATCATCCCTAGCTAGCAGGGCATTCTTCGGTAGTGAGAGATCTACCCTAGTCTGTCACTTCGAGCCGCTTTCAGGGCTATGTGTGGTAGACATTATCAAAGGTTTCAGAGGAAGGATTTCGAGGGTTTTGGGGGCATTTGGGGAAGATAATTAGAGGGGCTCTAGATTAGATTCACGATAGCCATTTGGGCTAGGCGTGGCAGCACGTTGAAGGCACCTCCATCATTTTCGACCCCATTCCAAGTGAGGCGACTTGAACCTTTATTTGGGGGTTTTCCAGTCGGTCGTTGTCAGATCTAAAGGTGGAAATATTATTTCCTATATTTGTCAATGTTATTTCCAGAGACCCTTATTTTTGCTCTTGTATTTAGAGAGTAACGAACCTCGGAAGTTTTCCAGCTATCTAGGGCACGCTGTGTTTTTTCGTAGTAGTTTAATTTGTGTAAAATTCCAAAAACAATTTTATTATGTCCTCTATAATAATATCAAGCTCTCTTTAAATTTTCAAGTAATTCGAGTGGATATCTTGGGAGATATTGATTTTATTTAGTTTGTTATCCTTACTGTAAAAATCTGCATAAATTAGTATTTTACTTTGCTGCAATTTTCATATATTTTGTGCATTTTTAAGTAATATCCCATAAGGGATATTACAGTGGTATCAGAGTTGTTGTTCCTCCAGCCTATGTGGGTTAAATATGGTAGTTTGGAAAGATCTCAATGTGGGTTTTATGAAGCAAATGTTCACCAACATGGTGAAACAATAAGAAGCCACTAACCTTTATTTGAGCCAGCTCACTCAGAATGTGAATCAAAGCAGATCTAGGAACAATAAGGAACATGGTGAGAATAGTGATAAAGGACACCAATAGAGGTGATTGATGAGGATTCTTTTTGGATGAAGTACTAATATTTGAGTATGGGTTTGAGAGATAACATGCCATTTCCAGATTATTGCATGATGAAGATTGGTAGAAGCCCAAACGAGGGCATCATATGCCGGTACCAAATTACAAAAGAACTCATTTGAAGAAGAAGCTTCTAGACAAAATGGTATTATTTCCATTGAGAAAAATAATTGCATTAGTGAAACTTTGCTTGTTTGAGAAATTATTCCAGCTTAGAATAAGAAATTTGTATATGCAAGAAAGGAGGATGTAAGGGAAACTCTTAAAAAGTGTGAGGAATGGAATAGCAGAGCTAGAGCTGCTAGGTTGATAGTGACTCAAGCAAGACAACACTTACAAGAGTTCAAGGAAATGATGAGGGTAATTGATGCAAGGAAGTCTACACCCACAAAAGAAGACTCTATGGAGTAGATGGCACATGAGGAGGAGCCTCACATGGACACTTGTGTGGAATTGCACGTTGTTGCAATTTCCAAACTAACAACTCATGATAAGCTGATTTATGAAGAATTTCAGCCCATTGTAGACCAGAATGCTTAGGATTTGTGGCAAAAATTCAAGTCATTTTGGAGACCAAGCTTGACAAGGATACTCCAAGGGATGGTGTTTTGGAGGTTTCTAAATCAGCAATAGAAGGTGAACCTTTTGATGATATTCTTTATAAGGAGGTTAGTAGTAGCACAAATTTATTTCATCATCTTCATCCTATATCATTACAATAGTTTTATCATGATGGTATTCAACCTATTGTCGATAAGAATGCTAAGAATTTGGTACATCAAAGTCAATTCATCATGAAGACAAAGAGTGATGATCTTCTTTATGAGGAGATACAAGAGAAGCAAAGATGGAAGACCTTACATGATACAAGGGTTCATGGGCATTATAAGGTATGGGATCCTGGTAATAGGTGGCAATTATCCAAAACTATAAATTCTGATTTTGAAAACTTTGTGACTGATTTCATAAGCAAAAGAAGGAATTCAAACGTGTCTTTTGGGATTACAAGTGTTGGCAAAGCATGATTTCTTCATTGGAGGCTCTGGTGTAAGAAGGGAGAGTACCTCTCAAGGTACTAGTGTTGGTTTTCTGATTGCTAAAAAGGGTAAGAGAATATTCTTTAATCATCTTCAGCCTGCTGGACTGTGGATAACAACAGTCATAATGAGAGGAGAAAATAGCAATATGGGACAACAGGGTCAAAGAGGTGAGAGTGGACATTCAGGGTAGCGGCCTCCCCATTTTTCTATCAGGCCTTTGGGGCTTCACGAACCTTCTTTCTTGAAGGATCCGGGAGTTTCACAGGTACAACAACCAATAGATATTTTAGATGAGGAGTCTTGTTGGGAGAGGTACCAGACCTTGAGTGAGGGCCTTCGTAACAACATGCCATACCAGAATATTGCAAAATGAAGATTGGCAGTAGACTAAGAGAGATCATTAGATATAGGTACCAAAGTTACAGAGGAGATTGGGACATATTTCCATTCCACACTTTGATGGTTCTAAGAAGTGTACTGCATAGTCTTGGGTTCAGAAGTTGAAGACATACTCCGACTTGAACCCTATGCATGAGGAAGATGCAATTAAGTTTGCAATCTTACATCTCAAGGGAGACGCTCATGATTGGTGGCATCATGGGTTGATTACACATGGACACATACACATTACTACTTATGTAGAGTTCACGTAGAGATTGGGGAGTAGATTTGATAGAAGGGACCCTGACAGGTATTTCAGGGAGTTGACTCATTTGAGACAAACCGGTCCCCTGGATCAGTATATCACAGATTTTCAGAGATTATCAGTCATGGTACCTGATGTCACGGAGATGAGGTTGATTTCACTATTCGTAGTAGGTTTGACAGATGCTCTCGTTGGGTTTGTAAGGCATTTGAGCCTTCTTCTTTGCACGAGGCTGTTAGGAAAGCTCGGGACTTGGAGTTATCCACTCCAAAGTCGAGGGCTCCACCTCATGCTCAACAAAGGGAACCTCCATTTGGATCGATGAAATTTAGCAGAGGGATCCTCCACTGAGGCAGGAGGTGGCTAAGAAGCCAATCATTTCCCAGAGGACAAAGATGAGTTGAGGTGAAAGAGATTATGTTTCGATTACCACACACCTTGGGTTCCAGGGCATGATTGCAGAGGTAGAGGGAAGGCCCAATTCATTGAGGTCTTCGAGGAGAGTGAGGGTGACAGAGGTGAGGATTTTGAGACTCGTGAGATGGATGATGGAAATGGGGTTGCGTTGGATAGTGTTGATGCGGGGCAGGAGGAGGAGACTTTTCCTCGGGAGATTATAGCCACATTGTCTAGTACTCTAATGTACAAGGCATTTAGGATTAGAGGAGTTATGCAGGGTCAACAAGTTGGGGTACTCATTGATAGTGGGGCAACCCACAACTGTATTGATGCCTCATTAGTTGAGAGGCGAGGATTACAGACAGAGGATTTTGAGGGCTTCAACGGGGTTGTAGCCAATGGAGAGTCTTTGAGGTGCACACGGCGGGTTCCCCAAGTGAGCATCATGATGGGTAACTATACAGTTACCAATGATTTCCACATTTTTGGTATGGGAGTGACCAACATAGTGTTGGGAGTGTAGTGGCTTCACTCTCTTGGTGAGTTTTAGACTAACTTTCAGACGATAGAGCTGAAGTTTAAGTCCGAGGGCAGGAATGTGATTTTGAGGGGAGTATCTCATGGGAGCACCAAGGGTGGTTACAACTGAGGGGATGGAGAGGATGATCCGGCATGGTGAGGAGTTTTATTATTGCAGATCGATGTGAAGTATGATGGATGTGGGTGTGGCCAATAATGTCACACATGAGACTGTTACTGAGATTGGGATTACAGGTTCAGATCATCCGAGTTTATCATTATGTTGGTTATCTGAAGTTTTGATAGACTGGAGACCTCATTTTCTTGTTAAGTACTCCAAGAACCGACACACTTGTGAGTTTCTGGATGGTCACATACAAGATGAAAACTATAGATTGGAGGATGAGATGATCTTCTATCAAGGAAGATTGAGCCTTATGTCAGATTCAGGGTTGACGATGGAGATATTACGACATGTGCATTGTCCTTTTGGGACTGGGCATTTGAGCTTCGATGAGACCTACGGGTTCATGTCAGAGAGGCTTATATGGCATAGGTTGAGGGAGGATATCCCCAACTTTATATAGGCATATACGGTTTGTCACTGTGACAAGTCAAAGCCTACGGGTCCATCATTTTTTGAATCGACATTGGATAACACTCCTATGTATTTTACTACTTCTATGCTTGATGAGCACTTCACCCATGTGTTAGTCAGTGGAGAGATGAAATTGACTCATGGTTATTCAGTAGGTTCACATTCAGCGCAGGAGGTGGACTATGTGGAGCCGATATTGCCGGTTGACTATCTATTGGAGTCTTGGGACTTTTCCTCCATGTGACACATTGAGATACATTATGAGGAGCCTTGCTCTCACATGAGTGCAGGTCATGTGGGAGAGTTAGCACCATTTGTGCGTATACAGGTTGTTTCACAGGTGGATTCAAGGGATTCTACGGGATCCAGAGTGAACTTTCATACCCAGGAGTCGATTGGAGAGGCAGTGAGTGATCACATGATGATAGCCTTGCATTGGCAGGGATTGGACAGATTGGAAATTTCGGTGTGGGTACTAGGGGAGAGTCGGTGTGGGCATCATACTACTTTAGGAGCAACATTGTTCTCTACATGGCATGGAGAGCATGATCACTACATGGGGTGTCTTGGTTACTTCGCATCACACCGATCATCAGTTGACTGCAGGGTGAGGTGGAGAAACTTACAATGTGGTATTCAACCTCTGCAGCATGACAGATAATGCTTGGGGTCAAGCATTTCTCGGAAGGGAGGACTGTAATGTCCCCTTTTTCTACGCCAAAGGCCTAAGGGTCAAGTCGAGTCCAAGCCGTGGTCATACCCAAGGGGTGTGGGACGTTGGGGGCTATTGAGAAGGGGCCGCATGGTACTAATATTCATGTTTGGCATTTGGGGGTCACTTTGGACCATGGTGACTTAAACAGAAAAAGTAACTTTAGTTACTTTTATTTTATTGGCCCCTCCATGGAAAGAAATGTGTCTAGGGTCTATTGGGGCTCTTTTGCCTTGGAGAAGTATATAAGGAGCTGGGGGAGAAAGGAAAAGAAATTTTTTTGCTTACATTTTAGCCTCCTTCACGTGCAGTGTTGTTGCACATCTACAACTTGTGGAGTCAAATCCCATAGGGACCCTAGCTTCGGTGGTGAGAGACTCCGTCCCTAGCTAGCAGGCATTCTTTGGTAGTGAGAGATCTACCCTAGTCTGTCATTTTGGAGCTGCTTTTAGGGCTGTGTGGTAGAGACATTATCAGAGGTTTCAGAGGAAGGATTTTGAGGGTTTTGGGGCATTTGGGGAAGATAATCAGAGGGCCTCCATATCAGATTCATAGCCATTTGGGTTGGGCGTGGCAACATGTTGAAGGTGCCTCCATCATTTTCTGACCCCATTCCAAGCGAGGTGACTTGCAGCCTTTATTTGGGGGTTTTCCAGTTAGTTGTTTTCAGATCTGAAGGTGGAAATATTATTTCCTATATCTGTCAATGTTATTTCTAGAGACCCTTATTTTTTCTCTTGTATTTAGAGAGTAATGAACCTCGGAAGTTTTCCAGCTGTCTAGGGCATGTTGTGCTTTTTCTGGAAGCAATTTAATTTGTGTAAAATTCCAAAAACAATTTTATTATGTCCTCTATAATAATATCAACCTCTCTTTAAATTTTTAAGTAATTCGAGTGGATATCTTGGGAGATATTGATTTTATTTAGTTTTTTGTCCTTATTGTAAAAATTTGCATAAATCAGTATTTTACTTTGCTACAATTTTCATATATTTTGTGCTTTTTTAAGTAGTATCTCATAAGGGATATTACAAAACCAAGTGTGGTGTTCATAGCAAAGAGGATCTCAAGATATGCCGACTGTGACAAAGCGGGGGTAGGTCAAATCAAAGTTAGGATATGAATTCCATGTTCTTCTTCACAAGTTTCTTGAATAAGTCTACATGGTGAGTTGTGCACACAATATTTCCTTTGTGAATATGTTACTTATGAAGTCAACCAAAACATCAAGTATCGACATCTAAGTAGATCCTCAGAGCAAGGGGTGATTGGGTGGTGTCATGCATGCTTAAGGAAATTGTGACCTAACAGAGTAACAAGGTGAGACTGATAAGACTCTTCCACCATTATGTCGACGGGGTGTTTCTTATAATGGATGCATGTGAGTTGGTGCTATAGTTTTTAGTCAACCATCCAATAAATACAAATTCATTGTAGTTTAAATTGTATCACCTACATTCTCTATCGTTTATATATGCCACACCTACTCTAGATAACACTTATTTTTGTAATGTTTTGGGACCGATAAAATACTCTATTATATGTCGTGTTTTCCATGTTTGCATGTTTTCCAACCTTAATAAATGTTTGGTTGATGTTTGCACCCTATTTCAAATCTCTTGTTTAATCACTAGATGCAATTATGATGACAAAGGTCAATTGATCATATTAGACAACTATTGGTTGCATTTAATGAAATAATGTCAATACCCCGTGCATTGCGAAACATGCATAGGATGTTAAACGACATGTAGCCTACCCATCCTGTTAAAATATAGCATTAAGATATCAATCACTAACATTGAAAATGTTAATCAAGAAAACATAGATCAAACTCCTTATTGTCCACATCAATTGTAAGTTTTTAAACTATATTTATAGGATTTTTAAACCATAAAAGAAGAGAGAGAACATTAAGGAGATTTCTTTTTGGATATTTGAATTACAAAAGAGAGAGGAACCAAAATAAGTAAATGCATTTATCTAATGATGAACACAACTTAATGGTTAGAATCGAATAATTTGAGCCAAGGATTTACATGCCAACTTCTTGCTTAAATGCATATTCCAAAGAGTTTATTTACCTCATTATTTGTCCTCCCGACACTCACCATGTAATCAACGACCATGTGCAAGAGAAATCCACTATAAAAAGTAAATAGGATCAATGAACAATGATGACATGGGTGAATTTCAATGATTAGAATCCAATTATTTTACCCGTTTCGTATGAGATTATGAAGGAATATGATGAGATATTCTTCATCTAAAGGCTCATTAAACTAAAATACTTGACAAATACTTATGAAATCTTAGCAAAAAGACCTTCCCAACCACTTGAATTAAGATTTAAAACAATATATTTGATTTAATAAAATATGTATATTTTATTAAAATTTGAATGGAAGGATCTGCTGTAAATGTTATACAATGGAATATAAATGCTACATAATTTATTTAATTCTAATTATGAAAGGATATGAGAGGGGTAATGTACTTATCTTGATTTCGTTTATCCCGTAGTGAGTCTGGACTAGACAATGTGATGAAATAGGAGCATGAACCATCGCAATGCACCACACAAAAATGCAATAGAGGTGGAAATGGTGGATTGGGGCACCTGGAGAGGAACAAGGGCGCTCACAGTGCCTTAGGCTTATTTATAGGAGCCTGGGTATGTAGAAAAGGCCGGGACTCAGGTTCCAATAGTGTCGTTAGGGCTTCACACTTCTTCACCTTTTATCATTATAAGGTCACACAATAATCAACGGAGTTGTAATCCCGCAATGAAGAATGAACATGCAAAACCCTCAAATACACATCAAATCCCAAAGAAGAAATATGCATGAGGGGTCGGACTATCCTCAGCTATCACAATGGTGAAATTATGACCGAGTATTGCACTACATATCAAACCCAATGTAGTTCTCTGTGTGTGTGTGGAATTGTGCCCTAGGTTTCTCTTGTGCCGACCGTCGCGTGGATAACGAGAAAGTAGCTAAATGCATAATGTAATAAATGTATGCATGGAATAGAATGAACTTAGCTCCTATGAAGTGTGATGCGTAAAACCAACCCTTGTGTCCCTTTAGATGGAGCTAGATGGATGCAATGGATATCTTAGATGCCTTTGATGGATGCAACCTTAGGTGGTAATAGCTAATGTTTAGTGCTTAGTCCTGTATTATGATCACATAACTTTATATTTATATGTTTCCCTTGATTGAAATTCATAATCAACCCCGAAAACTTTGACTATCAAAAAGATAAATTGCTCAAACGATTAGAAAGGACCCAAAAAGTGTGAGTAAAGTACAAAGAAGACAAGGGCGCCTGAGGGGACAAGGGTGCATGGCACTCGCATCTTGACTGGGAACCGTGTCCAAGATAAAAATGCCAAAGTATGAAAAGACAGATGAACAAAAAGAAGTGCAAGACCAAGAGAAGTGACAAAAATTAAAGAAAGGTGGCCAAAGACATGGGTTAATTAGTATCGTTCTCACTTAGGAATCATATGAATAGTAGTGTGTAATTAGGACTAGATAATTACCCAAAGTGCGCGATTTTGTGTCTACAATACCATCTTTATCATATATGTTCCTAAGTTATACACACAAACCCACCCACACACACACACACACACACACACACACACACACACACAGAGAGAGAGAGAGAGAGAGAGAGAGAGAGAGAGAGAGAGAGAGAGAGGTATGGTTAGGAACAATTTGAGCAAAGTGAAATAGGCATGGCACATGTGTGGGACATGCGAGTAACATGAATAATAGGTGCAAGCCGTGCATGTATTTAATTCTCATCTTTTTCTTTCCAATTTTCCATTCAACTATTTATTTAAATAAAAATGAAAAAACTTAAACCATTATACAAGTCAAACACACTTTATAAGATCGGAATTGAAATTTAACTCAACGAGGTTCCATATGAAAAAAATACACCACATTACATTTTACGAATATAATTTTTTTGCATGGGACCATATTTCGCAAATAAATAGGAGCAGAGCTCCCAACATGGGGCCATGCTATAAGAGTCATTTGTAGAGGATCCAATTTATTCTCAAGATGAGTTCTTGAGGAATTGATGTATATCGGGTTTTTGTACACAATAAAGTTACATGTTTATATGTAGAAAAAGGTGAATGAAAGTAGATTAGGATGACAATTTGTAAGTAAGGAAAGAGCCAAAAAGAATCTAAAATTTATATGAAAATCAAAGAGTTTACTTAACCATAGGTAAGTCTCTGTTTCTAGTTTATTATCTTGTTACTGTGAGTTAAGAAATTGATGTGTATTGTTCTCGAGGCTTGATGTTAATTATCTAAAAGTTCCTTATTTGTTAGTAGATGAGGACGATAAATAAATGGTGTAATTCCTCCTTTTCTTAGCTCAATTGATACATGTTGATGTCCGAAGAGGCAAGAGAAATGAATTTGTAGTGATAGTCTCCAAATGTTATGTTCACCCTCAAATCTGTTTGCATATTCGTCAATGTCCATGCAAAAGCTTATAGTATTGACCTAAAAACACACATGCAAGCTTAGATCATTGAAAGAAAATTTTTATAAGGGTGCTGCAGAGCTTATCAAGTAGGTTTGAGGCATTGAAAAGGAAAAACAAAACAATTAGAGAAAAATTACTCTTATCGGGGTTACACAGACCCTAACAAAGGGTTTCGAATCAAATCTTCATATCTTGGCCATTCGAGAGAAGAAGAAGCTAAAACTTCGTAGGAATAATACTCAATGTCCCTCTTCATGATGCAAAAGGATTTATAGTGTTTCAGGTCCCCATCAAGAAGATCTTTACGACAGTTTTCAAGGTGCAGTCTTAAACACGCATATAGACCAAAAACGTTATAACTTTGCCATACGAAAGAGTTAAGGGCTGAAATTTGGCAGAAACAATCTTCAGAGAGTCTAATCTATGTCCAAGAATTTTCAGAGTGACTTATGCATGCATGTGAAATTTCTTTCTGAAAGTAGTAAAGGGAACAATCTAAATCCACACAAGCCTAATTGACAAAGAAATACAAGTGTGAACTAGTTAAAATCCCTCAAGAATCTAGATATGAAACTTTGTGAGATTCAATCAAACAAAAAGGGTATTGGAAAATTTTATCAGTGGCTTGAAAAACTGAGATATGTGAAAAATAGACCTAAATTTGTCCTATGACAGAACTAGTAGAAAATAAGGAAAATAGAGCATTATAAAAAAGACAGAGATTTTGTCATGAATGATTCCAAGTTGTTTTCTATGCATGATACTATGGTGGAAATCAGGTAATGAGCTTGCTAAGTGTTACTTTTCTTATAAGACTTAGTCTAGAAAGGAGTATACCTTGTTCTATTCTGTGTAGGATTCCAGGAAAGAATCTATGTAACCTAATTTAATAGAATGCTATCAAGAGAGAGGTAGGAAACCTAAGGGGATATAAGCATATTAGAAACCATATGAGCACTTGAGAAATGACATTGTATGACATTCAACAATATCAAGACAGGCGAGGTGTAAGTGTTTATGTTAAGT
The DNA here is from genome assembly GCA_018340775.1 of Taxus wallichiana var. yunnanensis. Taxonomy (NCBI): domain Eukaryota; kingdom Viridiplantae; phylum Streptophyta; class Pinopsida; order Cupressales; family Taxaceae; genus Taxus; species Taxus wallichiana. Next base: position 115,019,557 of record CM031240.1, read on the forward strand.
TGTAAATTGTACAAGTTCATACTCCTAACCTCTTTCTCGAATGATTGAAGATTGTGCATGTCGAAGAACATGGTGAAAATATACTCAAGGTTAGAAATAAGAGTGAATGATGATGAATGAGACATAGAAGGGAGCCTAAATAACCTAAAGGTGAAAGTGCAAGTAAGCACATGCCGAGAAAAAGTGACTTCATATTCTTTATTGTTGTTCGTTTAGTTGTAGAAACGACAATGGGTTGCTAATGTGACAATACTTGGAGCCATAGGTTGGAAGCATCAACCGAAGGTCTTTTAAGACCAAGATCATTTTGAATGAATTCTTAAAATCCTTTTTTGTGAAGAGCTTGATGTCTTTGTGGAAAATTTGGACATTTAACAAGTGAATACAAGTAATTAGTGTAAGGAGTTATCAATTAATCACCCAATAAAAGTGATTAATCCCCATTTAAAGTAATATTAGCAACATTGTATATATGAACTTTTCGAGAGAGTATATTAGATTAAATAGGATCATCGTTTGTATCAATTATAAATATCTAAGTTTGTATCAATGAGCAAGATAATGCAACGATAGTAATGATCTTAAACTCGCTTACAATTTGTTTTTGTTTTTTTATTATTGGTTTGTTGACACATACAATATGTTATTATCAATAGGACTTATTTTCGTAGTTATTTCTTGTGTTTGATAGCTCAAAGGCATGTGCATATCCCTTCCTTTCTCTTTCCAATGTTTCACAAAATTAACTCTCGGCCCTTTCTTTAATACGAAGAAGAGTGGACTCGGATGTTTTATGGTTCCTATAGTAGGCACAAGTCATTTCCTTTCTAAATGGTGTGGGCTTTAGCTATCCATAAAGCACAATGTCTGGCATTGCAAAAATATAATGTTGATGTTCAAAGTGTTGAACGATATGGACTTACTTTTAGAGCTACCTCTGGAGTACGGTGCCTTTAGGTCGAACACGTTGCACCCCCTTCTGTCTCAAACGGTTCGAAAAACAGACACATGGTCCACTTTTGATTTCCCAAAAGAAAGAAGATATTCATCTACACTCCCTCCAACAATTTCCCCACATATCTCTTCCTCTTATATTGTTTCACTATCACTCCTTCAACTTTAACTTCTTCTTCACCTCCCATTGACATCTCCATTACACCACTTACGAGCGATTCCCAAAATATGACCAAAAATAACACAAATCCTAGTAAAGCTCAAAACTTATCTCCTAAACTAATGTATGGATTTGAAACCTTTTAATGCCTTCCAAATTAAATTGGTCTATAAACTTTCAATCCTATCATCAACGAGTGGTTTGCAGATGCCACAAATCAAATTAATAAATAGAACCTAGGTACTTTTAAGTTTCGATAAAATAAAATTACCAATAAAAACCGACAATTTAAATAAAATCTTATCTGTCAAATCTACCGTTATGAAAGCTACTGCAGTGTGCCAGTAAAACATCAGAACTGCCCAGTACTTTCAGTATAAAAATAACAAAAAGACCGACCGTCAAATTCCAAGCTTTAATTGGTGACGCTGTTTTGACTGACAGTGACACGGCCCGTATTTTCAAGTTTCAACTCTTCATTATTCTCGAGATACACTTTCGCTGATACTTGATTATTTAGCGGTAATGATAAAACTGGCAGCAACGACAAGTCCATAACCGTTAAAATTTGCAAGGTTTAGGTCAACCATAAAAATCTGTTTTATCCAAGGAAGATTTAGATTAATATAGATATCTTAAAATATATTGATAAATATTATTTCCAAAGTTTTTCTTACATTTTTTTAATAAAACACTGATTAACCATTCTATTTTTTTCAAAATGAATTGTCTAGCAATTGGTGATAAATGATATTTATATAGATATATATATAAATAAAAGTTTATGTAGTTAAGATATTATAATTTTTTTATTAATAGAGTGTATTTTCAATCAAAAAGATATTACAAATTTTAAATTGATTTCTCAAAGCATAATCAATTTTTTTAATGTGATGATTAAAGGAATGTCAAATTTAACGTTGAAATTACCCTTTATCAATCAAACAAACATTTGGCTTGTGTTTTGGCACCTTCTATCTCTCGAGATCCCTATCCAAGAGACACAAGTAACTACCACAACTAGTCTCACAATCACTTTTGGTGAGGCTCTTTGCCTCATCGCCACTCTCCTCTGAGATACTTCATTGTGTGATGGGTGGGTCTCACTACTCACACGCCACAACATTTGGGCTCCTTTGCCTTCTTCAAACAAACTTCCTCAAATAGCGTTAGCTATCTCGTTGGTGTGTGACCAAGACCACGACAATGAGGAGTCTCTAGAAGCTATTAAGAATTCAACCACTTGCTAGAAACCCACTTTGCAGATATGAATGGCCTTCCAAATAGCAATCGAGACAACTTTGATGACAGAGACTATCCTTCCACAAACTCTCTCGCATGGCCTTCCAAATGGCAGTTGACACAAATTTGATGACAGAGGATCCTCCCACAAGCCTCTTCACACTTTGGCTACTTGATAAACTTGTTTTGTTATTATTAATTTGATCTATTTTTGTAAAACTTTACTCCTAAACTATATCATTGACCTAATGTGAGAGTTCTATAATATACTACCATATACCAATTTTTTTTTTTTTGTAAATAATTATACAATTTTATTTTTAATAATATAATAATTATTTCATTAAGAAGATCATTATTAAATATTAATATACAAACCTTACCTTACTTGATTCCCACTACCACCCCCAAGTTACCATTGTATGAATGCATAATTAGTGATTTAACGGCAAAGAATAACAATTTTATTTATTTATTTATAGTGGTGGAAGTTGAAACCGAGAAAGATAAGATAATGTACCTATGTATGTTAGGATAAGGTACCTAGGTGGGGGTTGTATACAAGTTACACTACTTGGAAGAAGATGACAGAAAATTGTTTGAGATTAGACGATACTGAAACTATTCCATCCCATAAATATGATGATGAGACGTTTGATTGCATCAGTTTAAACGATTTACATAGAAAATAGAATTCTGCTTTAAAATCTCTCTATAAAGTGTAATTTAGTTATTTTTGTTAACCTTTTTAATTTTTTTGGTTTTTATTATGTGCTAACAAGAATATTTGGGCGCTTTACACGTAAGTAAGAAATTAATTCTAGAAATCTGTTTTTTTAGTATATAATGTTTGTGTATTTATGTGTTTATTGATTAATTGTTTGATTTTTGACGTAATTCTTTTATGTTTTGTATGATTTTTGATTGTTTTCTTTTGTCTATTTCTGGTTTTCTCATGTTTATATTTTATTTTCATTTTCTTTGATTTTCTTCTTCCTTTATTTAGTTCTTTATATTCTAGATTCTTTGTCAAAACCACATTAGTATGATTTTGGTTTGTTAGAACTATACTTATACGGTTTTGACTCCTATTTTTCTGGCCATTTTGAATCTTGTTTGTAAGTTATTTATGGTTTTCTTTTCCTTTTTCTAGACTTTTCCCCTGTTATGCACGGGTTTGCGTTCTAATATGGTCCCAATTTAAATTTAAAAATTCTATAAATACATGAGAGCGTTAGTGCATTTAAGACAAACAAAGAGAAAGATAGACAACGAATTAGACTCTAACAAGAGTGATATTGAAGTTTTAAGAGTAGTTTTATTGTTTCAAGAGCATCCTTGTGCTAAAAGCATATTTCAAGCATTTAGATAAAATCCAACATTTTCTACTTCTTACGTCTATTTGAAAGATTAAGGGTTGGGTCTCTTGCATACATTAGATTGCCACCGACTTGCATTGAGGGTTGATTGTCAAAATCTTCAAAAACTAAGACGCTTGATAATAATACAGGAATACCACAAGCCCCCACTAACACCCCCTTTTTATGGGTCTTGTAAGGTGGCGATGTTAAATTTCCTACTAACTCACAATGGATTCTTAAAAGTGGGCAAAGTTTACAAAGCCCACAATCAATGGATAAGATTTGTTAGATTCGTTTCATAGATACAAGAGGGAGTCATTTCCATACTCCTACGGTTCTTAGAAGGATAAAACCATACTTGTATGGTTTTGGTCAAGATTGTTGTATAATCCTATTCTTTCGGGTTGGCTTCACCTTGTCGTACGAACTTGTCTTCTACTACATATTGTCGACAAATGTTATCGTGTCAAGGAAAACATTGAATATTATTCTTAAAACATTGATTCTTTTTCATTTTGAGCATTTTGATTATTCCAAGTATTTTCAAACTATCTATGTTAGTTATTTTCCTAGACTTCAACAACTAATTTTATAATTAGATTGGATTTATTGTGCTATATTCCGCTAGACCCTATTATCCCTTGTTGATATAAACTTTATTCTAGGTATTGGTTTATATAGTTCATAAGTCCCAACAAGCACTAATATTACACGTAATAGAATATATTACTAGGTATATATTTAAAACTGAATTTGAAGAGAGTAGTCTACTATAACATAGTTTATAACACAATAAATTCCCTAAACTAACTCCTTTTATTCATATTTATCTCAATCTGCAATACATAATAATTCGCATATGACTATCCTCTAGGTTAAAAATACATATCACTTCTTTACTCACTTGGAGCACACCACTCTATCTAATTCTTTATTCTATCTACATGTCACATTACATCTTATTATACTTGTAGTATAAGTATTAGCTACATATCTTACAAATATCAAAGGACATGTTTATCATATACTTAGATAATATTCAATGTTGTCGTGAAACATCATATAATGCCACACAAGTCTAAGAAGGAAGATGTTATGTTCTACCTTACTATAATTGTTGTTGATGATGCAACATGTGTGGGATTTATGTAGTTTATTCTATTGTTATATTTATTCCATAAAGGACTATGCCAACATGATCCTTGAAGTTATCTCTTTGTATTTTCCTTGAGATAAGATTGATGAAGAACCCTACCAACATTATCCTTGAAGTTAGCATTATTTATTGTCCTTGGGACAAGCTTGATGAAAAACCCTTTCATATGCTACAATTTTTTTTTCCTATTTTCTCTCTGTTGCATTTTTCCTCTCTAAAGAAGTGTGAAGACCATTGAGCCTTAGGAACTTAGTTATATGGTGCAGCACTACTCGACTTGTTGTATTGAAATTAACGCTTGGTCACACCTTTAAACTATTAATTATCCCACTCTCTTTTCTTTTATGTAAGGATTATTTTGTATTTTGAGGTCACTATCTTCTAACAGCTTATCCCAATTGATGAGTTGTAGTGTTGCTTTCTTGACTCTCTACGACAACCTTGGTGGCTATTGCGAAATAGTGGATGCATGAGGGTGTCACTTGGTAAAAATGTTCAAAGGGCAACCGTGGAATTTTGAATTTTACCCTAATTTTTTATATATACCACTCTATCATATTATTATTAGGTCCCCCATTTGCAATATCACTCCTATTTTTACCGATATAGTGGTGCATAAAATGTAAATAAAAGTTACCCTTTTATTACATGTGTTATGTACTATAGACACTTTAATTTTGTAACTTATCATTTGACAAGATTGGATTTTTTCCTATGTTAAGAAAAATGATCACATTCTAAGCTCAATTGACATATCTTTCTATCTCTATCATGAATTTCAATTTTCTCATCTTCACACTCTACTATGTCATTCATATAGGAAATATTAATTATCCAAAGTATTAATCCATCTACAAGCATCATTCTTAGACTCCACTCTTTCCTCACCAATTACATGTTTAAGATGTACAACACAACTATGGGTCATACTACATTTCTAGACTACTTTTATGGTCCCATACCTTCTCATAGGTTGAATATTTTTCTAAAGTGAATATCTTATGTGAGTTGGTTCTTCTCCCCTAGTTCAGCCATAATGTAAATGTTCAACTTATGGAAGCCTATATAAGCAAGTCTATTGCAGCTTTATAATTCATTTGACATTCTCTTAAACTCCCATTACAAATATCAACTCTAAAGGACTTGAGGCTCTCCTAAATCCCCAAAAGTAGTTGCAGATCATTTTGAGCATCCACCATACAGGTCTTAAACACTTAAACCATGTCCAAGAATCTAGCTTCCTCCATTTCCAAGCATTTAAAGGTCCTAGAACCATCTTTTATCAAGAGCAAATCTCTCCAAGCATTGTAAAATGTATTCAAGGGATAAAATTGATTAGTCTAAGCATCTAAAGCACACCACATCATATTACTTATGTGTTAGGTATATTTTCTACTCTATAGTTAGCCCAATATATTTATATGATTAGCTTAAATATGCATGCACACTTACACATATACTAGGATAACTACAAGGAGATTTCTCCCATTTGAGGGGATGTAGTGAAACACTTGGATCGATTTAGCATGGGTTGAACACCGAGGCGATATAGCCTCATCCACACACTAATTTATCATTTTCATTTAATACTTTTATGAATTTTTTTGCAGTGTCTAGGGTTTCTATTTGTTACAGTCATTACAGGTGAATTCAAAGTTGTATGAGACCTAGAAACAAACATTGATACTCATTTCCAAACAAGTGAATGGAAAACAAAGTTGTAAAACCCCACTATGCACAATTAGAAGATTGTACAAAAAAAAATCCAAGACCATACCAAATTTTAGGCATAGTTCTATGGTCTTGCATAAGAGCAATTTCCACTTCTAAAATTAGAGATGAAGAATTTACATATTTAAATGAGTAACCCAATATGCACACCCGGATCATATCTGTACCACTCTATGCAACTAAGCACTTATCCCTTTATGTGTTATAAGAAATCATTTTATCGTAGTAAGTATTAATAGATATATTCTAGATTGTATGGTTAATGTGGATTAATTTACTTAGAATATTCTTCCTATAACATACCCTACTTCCTTCAAATGATTAAATCTCACGTATAGATTTTTAGGGTGTAAACATTTGGTGAGCCTCGGCCTTTGTTCGAATCAATTGCTCAAACCCTAGCTATCCTAGGATTTTCCTTCAATTATTGGTACATGATCCTTCCCTTGGCCCTAGGATTTTTTTAATGTGTATCACCATGAATCCTCAACTCTTTTATAACATTTTCCTTAAGCCTATTGGTTTCCATCCTCACTCTAGAGTGGGATACCATCCCTTTAATTAGGTTCAAGCTCATACTATGTCCGAGGGAGTAGACCCATACACTAATTGCATTCTAGCTCGCCTTCAATAGTTTCTAATTCTATTGGTTTTGAGGACTATGTTCAACATCAAAATACTATGGTTTCTAATGCTTGTGACCACACACATTTTTTGTTGATATTTTTTCTCACACTATCGTTACTATCAAGTACTAAACATCCTCAAGGTGAGGGATCCCATCATGAATCTAATACTCATACCCAAGGCCTTCTTCAAGATGAAAAATTCCATTTGACACACTTTTCGTAAGACACCTCATCACATTTATCCTCTTTTATATGTTTCTTGAGACCAAGTCAAGCATATCTCAACGTCTTTGATTCCGAGTCTATTCTTACATATTCTCCTATGGATACATCTACTATTTATATATCTACAATGCCTATCTCTTTGGGGATAACTAATGCCCCACATCATAATGTTACTATGTCTATGACTATGTCCAATTTTGTTCCTACATCTCCTTTATACACTCGTAATGGTTCACATTCCTCATCTTCTAGCACATAAGCTCTTGAAACCCTTGTTCATAGTTTGCAAGCTCAAATCTTATAATTACAACAAGGTGCCTTCACTTCTTCTCATATAATGGATTCTACTCAATTGCTTCATAACCCACTTGTACTTGAAGTGGCTTCCTACCCTTTTTCTATGGGTTCTATTTCTCCTAAGATTCTTATTTTTAATGGAAAAGGTGATCCTAACGAGCATCATCATGTTTTTCATGATGCTTGGTTTATGCTTACAATGACACATTACTTACCAAGATCTTTCCTCAAAGCCTCAAGGATTTTCATTTTTATAGTTCTATGATTTTCACATTCATTTAGTTCTCGGATTTTACCCCTCTTGCTAATTAATTTATTACAAAATTCCATATCAATATTGGACATAAGGTTTCCTATACTTAAATTCGTAAAATGTGACAAGGTTCTAATGAACACATCAATAATTATGTTTTATGTTATAATACTATGCTTACAAAGATGAAAAATATTCTAGTTGATAATGATTTTAAATATATCTTTTCTCAAAGAATTCTTACCCCTATGAAAGAATTGATTATCTTTGATAAGTTTTGTTCATTTGATCATCTATGTTATACATTAAAAGAGTGTGAAGCTAAGATCCTCATCATGAATAAGCTCAAATATGGTTCTAATGCTCCTAACACATGTAGTTTAATCTTTTAAGGCCAAACCACTTTAAAAGTAATTCTAATGACAACAAGACCGATACTAAATCTAGTATTAATATTGTATCTCAACCCACAAAGCTTCAATTACAAGCTCTTGTATCATCCCTAAATTAATTCCAAAATTCCAAAACATTAATTAAATTTATTTAATTTAGATTGATTACTATATGTTACAGACATAGAATTATACAATTATTTATAGGTTTTTAAGGGAAACTAGGGTATTTACAAGCATGTGAAATTGATAAAGCAATTGAAAACATATGAGAGGTTAGAAAGGTGACTTAGCTTCCTTAGATCATGTTCGATCGTGCCCTAATAAATATGATATGTATGGAGGATTATGAGAAAACCAAGATCAAATATTCTTCACAAACTTTATGCAGGGGTAAGACTATACATAAGGCCGAGAACGGATCCCACAAACCCACCATTCCTACTATCTCAAACCATTAACTCTTCGAGTCTATTTTTGGGATTTTTTCTTTATCACTTGTATCACACTTTTGCATGTTCAGATTCATTTTCAATCATATATTTCACACTGTACATATAAATCAAAAATTTATTACTATGCAATAACCTCAAACGATCATTATTTATAAACATAAAATATGTAAATACTTGATTCAAACTAACATCGATGGTCACTCCATTTGTGAGTCACCGAGTGCTACACAACATTTTAGACTCAATGTAGTTCTCTTAGTTATTTGTGTAAGTATGCATGTAATATAATCCCTTGACCTATCATTTCCCTTGTGATTCCACACTAATAGTGTGTTATACTACTTTACTCCCATGAAACCCTTATGTGCAAATGTCAAAAATAGATTTATGCCCTCCTATGTCATGTGATATACGAAAGTATGGAGTACTCTTGATTTCTTATCTTTGTATTTGGTAAATAGATAGGTTTTTTCTAGATGATAGATGATTAAGGTGAAATTGTAATTATATGAATCTATCACTTTGAAATTTGAATCTTAGTGGAATGCAAAGATGACCATAAATATAAAGTGTGAAAGAGAAAACAATGACCAAAAGAGACAATGGGCATAAAGGACCCAAAACGCAAAAAAGGGGAAGGATTGCACATCTCGATCAACACCATAGTATGGTCTTAACCAATATGTATGGTTTTAACCCAACATTAGAAAAAAGAATAATAAATAAGTTCAAAGATCTCTATGACACAACATAAAAGCATAAACAAACATCTATAAATCCAAATAAGAAGATAAATCAAACAATATAAAAGTGAAATGACTAGGAATTGTGCTACAAAGACTTACTTTCATTGTTCAAGGCCCACATATATAAATATTACCCAAAACATGATGTAATAATGATTTTATGTAGATTTTAGTGTCTACATTTCCCCCTTTATGCTAATGGATAAAACTAATCATTGTAAAGGAGAAAAATAGTGCATAATAATGTTGAAGCATATGATGTTGTAAAGCGTAATGATAAAGTAACCAAAGTATGTCAAACACTATTTGACACGATGTGACCCATGTAGAGATATGGAGTAGCATAATATAAGTGTTGAAGGGTGTAACCGATGTGAAAGGACTATTTGTAGACATGGATATTTTGACTTGGCGTTCTTGTAGAGTTGGGGGTGATGGATTCCTAACAAGTGTTTGATTTACTTTTGAGGGAATTAGGTGTCCCATTAGCAAGGGAAGAGTGTCACAACTCAGCTTAACTAGCCCCAAAATAAATTCTACCCATATTACAGGACCACACCACTGCAGATAGTTCTAGGTCCCAAATTTTTATGATAACAAACCCTGCATAGTCATCACTATGCATTATATGGGTGTAAAAACAATAGTGATAAATTGCATAATTTGATAGGTGTTCTTGCCACCTGTATTTGTAATAAATGCGGTAGTGTATTCACTTGTAACTTAGTTATTAGTGGATCTCTAAAAGGAACGATAACCAGATCATGCCAAGCCAAGAACACAAATGCTAATCAAACATCACGATCAATAAGATGAAAGTAATTCACCATAATAACTTTACATAAACCTTTGCAAAAAAATGAGTAGCAATATCATATATTATTATGGAACTCAATGAAATACAATGAGAATGGGCCTTGCTTATATAGGCAAGGAATAACAATATAAGAACCAATCAAGGTCATAGATCAAGCCATAAATCATGGAAAGAACTAGTCATCAAAGAACTAGTCAAGTCCATAGATTTATGAGAGAACTGGACATCAAGGATCTAGTCAATACCATAGATCTAGGAAAGAACTATACCTAACAACTAGATAATATCTCCTAATATCTAAATAAATAAAAGAAATATCCACACACATAAGTGGGTGAGGATAAATACAATAATGTACCTAGGTGAACATGAGCTAAGGTAAATACCTACTCTAACACCCCCCCTCAAGTGAAGCTAGGGGCCAAAATAGAAGTGACATGTCCAATATGAGTCTCGATAACTAGGCTTGATGAGGTACTCATGTACAATATATCCATGAAGAAATCTCGAACCAAAAGAAGGAAAGAATCCTGCTAGAAGGAAAGAGAAAGAAGAAGAAGAAGGAAGATGTTCTCACGAACACCCCCAAGAAAAACTTCCGAAACCCCAAGCATTCCACACAACTCAAGGTAGCGAGGTGATGCAAAAGGATTCATAAAGATGTCTGCAACCTGCTTTTGAGTCATAATGTACTCCAAGCAAAGAAATCCATCCTGAATGTGCTAACAAATGAAGTGGATGTGTATCTTAATATGCTTGGTTCGTTAGTGCTCAACTGGGTTGCGAGAAATGTGAATTACACTTTGGTTATCACACCAAAGTACAACGTGAATCCCGTGGGAATCCAAACTCATCGATAATGGCGAAGCCAAAGAATCTGCTGACTTGTTGTAACTGCTGCCCTGTACTCTTTCCTCTGAAGATGAAAGTGCAATAGCCTATTTCTTTTTGCATGCCCAAGCAACTGGAGAAGAACCAAGACATAAAAGATAGCCAAAAGTGGAACACTTGTCATAATAGACTTGATACGAATCTGAATCAGTATACCCAACCAAGCGAGTAGAGCCTCTAGTGTAGTGTAGGCCAAAGTGGGAAGTGCCATGCAAATAGTGCAAAATCCTTTTAGCAGCCTGCCAGTGACTACTATGAGGAGAATGTGCAAACCGAGATACAAGCCCTACTACAAATGAAATATCAAGGTGAGTATGGGTCAAGTACATGAGACTCCTAACCAACTGCCTATACAATGTAGGATCACAAAGTGGTGTGGTACATGTGGATGTAAGAGTAACTCTAGACTGAAAAGGAGATGGACTTGGCTTACAATCAGCCATATCAAAGCGCCTAAGAAGATCATGGGTGTAATTTTGTTGACTCAAATGAATCCTTGAATCTGTCTGAGAAATCTACAAACCAAGGAAATAATGTAATAGCCCAAGATCTGTCATGTCAAACTGTGTAGAAAGAGCCCTCTGAATACTCTAAATGTGGGAAGAAGAGCTGCTAGTAAGTAATAGATCATCAACATACAAGACAAGTATCACAATATCCTCACCAACATGCTAGAGATACACTGTATGATCAGAGTGGTAATGAAAAAAACTAGTAGATAGAAGAAAAGAATCCATCTTCTCATACCAAGCCCGAGGGGCTTGTTTGATATTGAGAGACCTTCGGAGCCGATAAACAAGAGAAGAATCCTAAACAAATCCAACTGGTTGCTCCATATATATTTCCTCTTGTAGATCTCCATGTAAGAAGGCACTCTTCACGTCCATCAGTATATGGGCCACCCATGTGATGCAACAATAGCAAGTACAAGGCATATAGAATCCATCTTGGCAACGGGTGCAAAAGTTTCAAAGTAATCAATACCTTTGACTTGTGAAAAACCCTTTGCAACAAGACGAGCCTTATACTTTTCAATGGACCCATCAGCTGCGTATTTGGTTTGGTATACCCACTTACACCTAACCATATTTCTTCCTTTAGGAAGAGATACCAAATCCCAAGTATGATTCTTCATCAAAGAAGAATACTCATTTGCCATCGCATCATCCCACTTCGGTATTCCATGAGCCTTTGAAAAAGACTGTGGATCCTTAGAAACTACCTGACACAAAAGTCTAGAACTGTAGAATGTGCATGATGATGCCTAGTGGGTGGAAGATCCTCTATGAAAGGTGCTGCCTCAGAAACTGTAGTACGAGCCCACTTAGGCATAGTGATAACATCAGTGGGAATATGATCCTCAATGGCATCTATAACCTCCTCATTAATCTCCTCAAAGAAAGGATCCTCGAGATGAGATGAAGAAGAAAAAGGAATGGAAGAAGATGAAGAATCATGAGGAGTGAAATGCTCATCAAAAAAGAACATCATGTGTATCAATATCTAAAAGATGATAAGCTCTCATGTCCTCACAATACCCTACAAAGATCAAAGGTTTACTCTTCTTATCCAAAGCTTTCCTTTTCTTCTTTGGCACAAAGGCCCAAGCATGGCTCCTAAAGATTTGAAAAAATGAGACATCTAGCTTAGTGTTGGACCAAGCTTCCTTTGGAGTCAAATGTTCAAGTGCTTTGTGTGGTGTGTGATTATGAATATAGTTAGCACAATTAACTACTTCTACATAATAGATAGGAGGTATATCTCTAGAATGCATCATATAGTTAGCCATTTCCTTCAAAGTTCTATTCTTCCGTTCTGCTAATTCATTCTATTGTGGAGTATAAGGAATATAATGTTGGTGAATAATGCCTTGAGTTGCAAAAAATTCAAAAACTTATTGTTGAAGTACTCCCCATTATCGGTGTGAAGGTTCTTTATGCTACTTTCTAGAAGATTGTTTCTCGACCAAAGCCTTGAAGACTTTGAAGTCGAAAAAACATCACTTTTGTTCTTGAGAAAATAAAATCAAGTACGCCTCGAGAAATTATCAATAAATGTAAGTGCATACTTAGCTCCATTGAAAGATGGGGTAGGAAAAACCATCAAGTCACTATGCACAAGCTCAAGTGGTGAATAATTTCTCTTAGAAAATTCTTAGGAAAAAGATCTTGGTGTTGTTTCCTAATGCACCACCATGACAAACTCCCTCAAGACAAGAAACTCTAGGAAGACCATCTACCATACCATGAGTGCTCAACTCCTTCAAATATATGTAATTGAGATCTTGAAATCTTTCATGCCAAAGCTTACTCTCTCGAATCTGAATGAGAAACCAATCCCATCCCTATAGAAGAAGTGTCATCAAAACCCTCAAAGCGATATAATCTTGAACTATGATCAACAATACCCCTGAGCAATAAGTGAATAAGGCTCCAAAAATTTCTTACTTCTGCCCCATGTGGTGTAAAAGTCACTGTTTTCCCTTGACCAGAATGAAAAATTTGATACACAGAAAACAAATTTGTAGTGATGTTAGGAACATATAGTGCATCTTGGATATTACCACCATCAAGTTGTATATCACCTTTTCCCTCAACATAAAGAAAGGAAGAATCTCCAACCTCAATTTTGGAAGTAGAACTCAAACCTAGAGAAACAAAAGACTCCTTGGAAGAATTCATGTGATGAGAAGCACCAGAATCTATAACCCAATTGTATGCAAGTGATGACTGAGATCTTCCAACAACATTAAGTGCTTTTCCATGTTGATTAAAAGGAGGTGGAGTGGAGATAGAATTTTTGTGTTTCTTGACTACATCCTCTAAGGCTTGCATTCGCTTATAACACCTATTTTCTTCATGATTAATACCGCCACAAAAATAGCATTAACGGATAGACTTATTCTTGGATTTAGAAGACTCCTTGGGTTTTGAGTTTTTTTCTTTGGGTTTAGGAGCATTTTGAGATGGAGAAGGTATGGATTTGGTTTTACTGTTTGGTTTTCCCTTGCCCTTAGGATTAGATGCAACTAATGCCTTTTGAGAGGTGGAAGACTCAAGGTGAGATAATTTGGATTCTTCCCTAGTAAGTCTTTCACAAAATGTTTCTAAGTTAGACATTTTGAAGGTGTCACCTAAGGCATCCATACTAGAGAAAAAGGTAGAAGCAAAAATTTGGAATGGTCCTCTCAACTTGGATAGAATCAAGTAAATACACTCTTCATCTTTCTTATCTCTTCCACTTCCCTTAAACTGTCAACAAATGCTTGAACTTGGTAGGATAGTCTATAATTGTTGGAAAATCTTCAGGATTAAGAGAGTTGATCTCAATTTCAAGTTGCATGGCTCTCATATGATCCACCTTACCAAATAAATCCTCCAATTTCTCCCATATTTTGAAAGGAGAGTCACACTTTTCCAAATGAAATAAAATACATCACTTACATAAGTTCCTATCAAACCCATACACTCATCAAATTTGCACTGATCTTTGAAATTTCTCATATTCTCTAGTGAACACTGGTTGTTCTTTAGAAGTTAAAGCCCATAATCCTTTCTCGCTTAATTATTGTTTCCATTCTTGGTTTCCATGTGTGGTAATTATGTGTTGTTAATGGCTCAACATGATCTAATGTAGAAGTAGATGCCATCCTAAAAAAAAATCACCAAAATAAATGGAAGAACCAAGCAATGCAACAAGACCCCCAAGCAATGCAACAAGAGCACCCCCAAATTTTGACACTTTATAATGAGTGTGTGTTATAATATGGCACTTTATAATTATAGTTTAATTCTCAAAATAAATATTTCCAATGGAAAGAGCACGAGAAAAACAAGTACTTTTGCAAAAAAACGACACTCAAAACCGAGTTACCAATCAAAAGTTACAAGCTTTTCAATATTATGCTCTACTATTTATTTTAGTTGCCACTAAAATAGAATAAAATACTCTTGCCTTCACCACACAAATAAAATGAAAGGGGTTGGAGTTAAGCACCTACTAGTAGGAATCACAAGCTTTAAGCCCTCATATGACTAGGGGCTAAGGATTTCAATGGGTGTGTGCTGACTTGCTTTATTTTGGGGGTGTCGATCGTTTTAGAAAGTCACATCTAACTCGCTTCTTCTTACAGGTGAAAACTACTATTTTCGGACTGCATCAAGGTGACCTTCACTGCCCAAAATAGTAGTCTATGGATTTTCCCGAAATAGCAAAAAGTGCACCGTCGTCCGTGGACCCCTGCCAAAAGAGGAAAGAAACGTCTTTTCCGAAATTATTTGTTACACGCCAACCGAAAATACTACACTGCAAAAATAAAAACCCAGATCCAAACTTGAAAAACATGAAAAACCCAGAAAATGATTTTCTGATTTTCCTTCCAGCTGACACGAATCCCGAGGTAACCCACCACAGTTCTCTGCACATCAAAAACCAAAAACGATTGCCTCCCGAAATGGTCAAGTTTATAGTCGATCTTAGGGTTTTGCCACCTTTCGAGATCCAATGGAAGCCTCTGTTTTGCATAAAAATGCACGCAGCAACAAAATACGAGCAAATCTTGAAATATATGAATATATAAAAATTTATTTACAAAATAAAACTTACGAGATGGATGTCATAGCAATCTTACGCTCGATACCATAAAAGGAACGATAACCAGATCGTGCCAAACCAAGAACACAGATGCTAATAAAACATCACGATCAATAAGATGAAAGTAATTCACTAGAATAACTTTACATAAACCTTTGCAAATAAATGAGCAGCAATATCATATATTATTATGGAACTCAATGAAATACAATGAGAATGGGCCTTGCTTATATAGGCAAGGAATAACAATCTAAGAACTAGTCAAGGTCGTAGATCAAGCCATAAATCATGGAAAGAACCACCATCAAAGAACTAGTCAAGTCCATAGATTTATGAGATAACTAGACATCAAGGATCTAGTCAATACCATAGATCTAGGAAAGAACTAGTCAATACCATAGATCAAGGAAAGAACTATACCTAACAACTAGATAATATCTCCTAATATCTAAATAAATAAAAGAAATATCCACACACATAAGTGGGTGAGGATAAATACAATAATGTACCTAGGTGAACATGAGCTAAGGTAAATATCTACTCTAATAATCAGTGTCCAAAATTGACCATTTGGTCGCTTGAGATTGTATATTGATTTATATAGGAAAAAGGACGGCCTTACGTAACTAATCATAACTTAGTAGCCTTAGTGTTCAATGTGTCTTTGTATTTAGAGTTGAAATTTTGATACTTCAGTTTACATTTTGATTTGTATAAGGGAAGGGATGGTTATGGGTAGCCAACCCATATAGTTTCCACCCTTTGATGAAAGAGATGATAAAAAATAAAATTGTGTGAGGCAAAAGTAACTTGAACTTGTGTTGTCAACATTGAAGAGTGTCTTCAAGAGTATAATATAGAATCACTTGATATTAAAGTAATCATTGATGGAAACTTGAATAATATTTGTTGTTTTATAGAATTTTGAATTTGTCTCATTAGAGCTGAAAAGTGCGCTGAGAATAATAGTTGTGATTGAGAACATTTGGAGTGACATCACGTTGCTTATAATCACAAATAATGAAAGTGGTGATCAAACATATTGAGCATGTTGGTATAAGATATGAATTATATATTTTATCTATGAAATAGAAACAATGTTTGATATAGTATTATTGATTTTTTGATATGTGTAGAATATATAATATATCCTAATGAAGGGGTCTTGAATGTGAACTAGTGTGTAAATCAAAGAATATTTATGATAAAGTCATATAGAGTGTGTAGAAAGTGAATAAAGAATATTGAGTCTTGATAAAATAAAATAGATATGTATTGAATTTGTCATGAATAACAACTTAGATTTTTTTTTGTAGTGAGCACATAGGCGTAAAACATGAAAATAGCCTTGTATAAAATGAGAATCATGGGGCTCAAATATAGTGTGAAGGGAGTGTCATCATGTTTTAGTATGGAAATAGGGGACTCATGATCTCGATGATGAAGATGATATAAAATCATAGGAACTACACCCATAATATGGAGCTCATAATTTTGAGGAATTAATCAACCAATAGGAGTAAGTTAGGATATATGACTATATGCTCAAAGGGACCCATTTGCTTTATAAATAGTATGGTAGAAAATTGAAATAGCACTTTAATTATCACTTTTTGTTGATAGTGATTTCTTATCTAAGAGAGATAATATATCGCATACCATAGAGGCTTTACAATTATGATTTGACCGAGTGGTAAATGTCATACATGTGCAGATAGTCGATGAGTTAGTAAGTGTTGAAAACTAGCAATTATTTCAAATATTTTTGTAAAATTGTTAACTTTGTAAACTTTAAGATTATCAAGGTATATAGTGCCAAATGGTATGTTTTTGACATCTAGGGTGGAACTATGTGGTTTGGTACATTTCCAACCCAAAGATGTATGTTCCCAACTATATATGTATAGTTCCAACCAAAGATAAGGAAAATAACAAATGATATCAATATAAATTATAAATGTTGACATGGAGGGTATCATTGTGATTATTAGTTGTTATTGATGATAAATGATCTAATATATGTTTGAATTGGCCTATGATTGTAGAGATATGTTAATACAAGAGAGTTCCACGGTGGTCACCATATGGACACCCTTCTTAGTCCGGGACTAGATGATGATGGATGAGATGTACTACATAGAGCATGTTTACAATATGTATCTAGATTGGGGGAGGTGCCTCTAAATATACATTTGATCACCGCATTGTGTGCATTATGGAATATAGAAATTTGTACTTTTGGTTACCAATAGGGGATATGACTCGACCCTTGAGGATGTGTATCATATTTTATGGCTTCCACTTGTGGGAGAGAGGGTACAAGTTTTACCAAAAATACGCCATTTCAGATCTGAAGGGTGCATATGTTTTGGTTGAGCACAAGTGCCTTGTAGAGCCCGATTTTCATTTGAGTTTGATTGCAATAGCGGGGGTTCTTGTAGACACAAAATCATACACTTTAGACATTATTTAGTCTCGGTCTCATACTACTATTTAGAAGGTTTTTGAGTGAAGAAATTACTAATTAACCCCCATCTTTTGGCCATCTTACTTTATTTTCTTTTATCATTCCTAACCTCTTGCACCCGCATGCCCAGTCATCTTTCATCATTTTACATCATTTTAGCTTTGACTGGGGCACCTAGGCTAGTACTAGGGTACCCATGGGTGCCCTAGTCCCACCAGGGGCACCCCAATCCTTTTTAAACTTTCTCACCACCTTTTGGGCACTTTCTAGTTGTTTTAGCTTCTTATATTTTTGGTGGTTAGCCATTTCGGGGTTAATTACAAAATTAGATCAAGAGAACCCTATAAATATAAAGTTATGAGACCATAATAAGGGACCAAACACTAGTCACTACTATAATCTACCTAGGGCTACATTCATCTAAAGCATTTGGAGATTATTTACATACATTTAACTCCATCACAAAGGACAAGGTTGGTTCATTTGCATCACACAAGCATAGGAGGGGATTATATTCTATTCCATCCATCATTCTACTACATTTTTACATCTAGTTATTGCTCGCTACTTCACAAAGTGCGACTGACACAAGAGAACCTAAGGCACATGATGCACACACACACACACACACACACACACTAGAAGTACATTTGGGTATGAAACGTGAGTGCAATGCTCGATTAGTAAGCCCATTGTTGTGGCAGTTGAGGTCAGTCTGACCCATTCATTTGCATTATTTTTTAGGATTTTGATACTTCTTGTGGTTTCTTGTAGGTATTTCTATCATCTTGGATTATCAACAACACCTAGAGTAGTGCAATGAAGTTAATGCGACAAATAATGAGGGTTTTAGACCACCTACCAAACCTATGAAATTTAGTTACGGAGCTTTTTCATAGACTAGGGAACCCATTCGTAGACCAAATCCCCCAAAGGTGCCCTAGTCCCACTCCGGGCACTCCGGTCCTTCTATATAGCTTAAATCGATCCTTTTTGGGGTCTCTATAAAGTCGTTTTGGCTTCCTGCTTCTCCAATCGCCTGCGCGACATAGTCTGCGAGCTCCTCTAATTAGCTAAGTTCATTCTAACTCTCTTAGTACTCTAGGGTTTAACATTTCCATTTTCATAGTTACTTGGGTCATTTCCATATTTATTTACTACATTTATTTATTGTATTTACATGCCATTCTAGATCAACTTAACTATCATATATCGACATTATTCATTATTTTAAGTTAATCATTTTGGTGAACCTGACTCGATCATTCATGTTTTTAGGTTCTTCATTCATTACTTGTCATCCTAGAGTCTACTCATCATGAACATCTCTATTCACACTTATCTACAAAATCACCCTGATTATATCGATAAGCTTAGGAAGTACTTGGCTACCAATTATATCCCTCCTCATACTTTTCCCGACTATGTATACCATAAGTTCACTTCGGCTCTATCCCTCAATGAGGATCAAATAACTTTCACAATAGATGATCTACCTTCTCAAGCAATACTACAACATGACCCTCCCTTGTATATTCAAGTTTGTGTTAACAAAGTCGGGTCAAATGTGCTTTAGTTGACAATGGATCTGGCCTTAACATTTGTAACATCACTTTCCTTCATCATTTAGGTATGTCGGAAGCATCTTTAGCTCCTTCCTCCATCTCTATTCATGGCTTTGATAACATCCCTAACTGTGTATTAGGTACTATACACTTACCTGTCAGTATTGGTCCATGTACAATTGATATTCCATGCCATTTCATGCCTAATAAACTTAATTATAATATTCTTCTTGGGAGACCTTGGATCCATGTTATGCACGCGGTCCCCTCTACACTACATGCTCAAATTAAATTCTAACATCAAGGCAATGTTTACGATGTGCCAGCCGATCCATCACCTTTTGAGTATCATAAATTTGATGAACAAACTACCGATACTCCCACTTCCTCTAGATATTAATAAGGAATTTTCAAGGTATGTGTTAGGGTATGAATATTTCCGTCGCTTTGGATTCTCTGATACGAATCTAGATCAACAAGAACACAAAGTCACATAGCTTTGGGATCTCCCTACGTGGTCATAAAAGTTCGGGATATGGTATCAACCTCCTTTTACACCTCCTATGGATACTTATACCACTTTTCATGTTACTTCACTTCCCTTAGTGCATCCGAACTCATTAGTGATGATGTATATACCATTTGGGATACTGTCGATACTTTCGCTACCGATAACATGCTACTTGATTATATGGGTGCTTACGATCATCTTCCCTCTTTTCACCATAAGAGGCATCATCCTTTATCTCTCACTAATATGACTTATCTCAGAGAATTTGATGTTACCACTGACAATGCCGATTCACACCGATCCATATATTGAATATCATTCAGCCCTTCTCAATGAAGAAACAATACAATACAACCTAGGCACATATGAAAATCCACACATAGTTTTACTTACCACTTCCCTCACCCATCTTTGAAAAAAGATATTAAATAAGTCCTTCATGATTTCTCTGATATTTTTGCATGGGATTATAGTGATATGTTGGGAATTTATCCATTCGTGGAAATGCATAATATTGTCCTTAACTTGGGTGCCAAGCCTGTCTAACAGAAAATTCGTAAGATGCACCCCAAGGTAGCCCTCTTAGTCAAAGAAGAAATTCGAAGCTTCTAGATGCAAGTTTTATTCATGCTATCAAATATCCTGAATGGGTATCTAATATCATCTCGGTAATGAAACCGGATGGTAGGGTTTGTTGTTGTATCTTGATTTTTCGTGATTTAAAAAAATCTTTCCCTAAGGATAGTTTTCCTTTTCCACACATCAACACTATTATCAATTCTACAACCGGATATGATATTATTTCCTTTATGGATGGCTTTGTGGGTTATAATCAAATCAAGATCAACCTAAATGACCAAGAAAAACCTCCTTCACCACGCCATGGGGTACATTTTTCTATATAGTCATGCCCTTCGGCCTTAAAAATTCTGGGCTACTTATCAATGGGAAATGACACATATATTCCATGACTACATTCACAAGATCATCGAGGATTATGTAGACAACATCTTGGAAAAATCTAGGTGACGGTCTTCCCATGTAAAGGATCTACGAATACTATTTGAATGATTACGACAATATCGTGTGCATTTGAATCCTAAAAAATGTGTTTTGGGGTCACAATAGGTAAACTTCTTGGATATATTATCTCCCAACGTGGCATTGAGATTGATCCTAACAAAATAAAATCCATTATCGATATGCCTCCGCCCAAAAACTTACATCAATTACGATCATTACAGGGTAAAATTCAAGCTATTCAATGATTCATTGCACAACTTGCTTGATAAGACCCAACCATTCACATGACTCATGAAGAAAGATACCAAGTTTGTTTGGGATGAGCAATGTCAACAAGAATTCAACGATATCAAAACTTACTTGTTAAATCCGTATGTTCTAGTTCCTCCCTTAGTCGATCGCCCTTTCTTGTTGTATATCTTTTCTACGTTTCATGCATTGGGTGCTTTATTGGCACAACATGATGATTCTCAACGCGAAAGATCCATCTATTACATTATTCGTACTCTACTCTCTTATGAATGTAACTATAACTACATTGAATTTTTTTGCCTCAACCTTGTCTTTGTTACAGACAAACTGCAACATTATCTCCTTAACAATGAGGTACATATCATAACAAAATTTGATCCATTACGTTACCTCCTATCTTGCACACATTTGTTAGGATGTTTGGCATCTTTGGGTCATGCTGCTCACCAAATTTGATTTTAATTTCATACCACAAAAAGAAATCAAAGGACAAGTTATAGCTGATCAATTAGCCGCAACATCCCTTTCGATGCATCACCCATTTCTGATTCCTTTCGTGATGATTTCACTGCCTATACTATTGAGCCACATACATGGACAATGTACTTTGATGGATCTCGTTGTTGATCTGGTGTTAGAGTGGGGATAGTCTTCATTACCCCACATGGTGACCCACTCCCCTTCACATATCGATTAGGGTTTTCTTGTATGAATAACATTACAAAATATGAAGCTCTCATTTTAGGTCTACTTACCACTCAAAAACTCCTCATTTGCAACTTATGCATACACTTTGTTAGGAAATTATAATATTAGTGCTCCATTAAGTTTATTTGTGACAGGTGGAAAATAATATATGGAGAATATTATTGTTGTGAGTTGTTTTAACAACTCACGTACATAGTAGTTTGTAGAGAGATTTGTGGGAGTGTTGTTGAACAACCTCCTTGTTTTTAGGAATACATATTCCTATATATGTGTAACCTGCTCCGCATGAAATTGAATTAGAGAAAGATTGTTGTGTTCTGTATTTTGTGAATATGTACCAAAATTATTATTTGGTATCAGAGCGAGCAGTCTATTAGAATTTCTGTGAAAAATAATGGTTTAAGTGTGATGGATGTTTATTAGATTTGTGAGGAGAAGTCACAATGATTTTCTTTCTACCCTCATGGATGCAAGAAACATGGTGTGTTCTGGCATAGAAACAGGCTTCATCAATTGCTTGAGTTCCTTCTCATACTGGAGTTTCGAAGTAACTGGATCCGCAGACCCAAGTTGACAGCAATACCCATGCACTATTGGACACGTCCCATAAGTTCGGCATCAAATATTTCTGTGTTTTTTTTTTCGCTCAGATCTGTTATTTCAAAGACATTATTTGATATAAAGACCTACTATCAAAGCGTTCATGGTTTGGAAAACCACGGCTCATTCTCCAACGAATTACTCTGTGCAAATTGATGAATGGCTGTTGCGGTAGATTCTCATGGAAAATTGGTCTGATTTGTCTACTTCAAACCTGTAATTTCAACCCGATGAGCATCTGTTACGGTATTGGAAAAGGAAAACTGTAGATTACAAATAATCTCTGAGGTCTTTGAGGATTGACACTTATCAATTCATCCTAGGTAGTTGATGAGAAAGTAATGTTGTTCATGGCACTAGAATCTAAGGAGAAAATGCAGTGGTTAACAGTAACATCACTGATCATTCGACCTGCATAGATCTGATAAACAAATCTTTACATATGATTTGGTGGACAGAGTGATAAGGACCGTTTTACCTTCTCACCTCATTCACGCATCGACTCTCACAATTTTTAGGTATTGTGTTTTGGTTAATTTTCATATTTGTGTTTAATTCTAGTCCATATGTAATTTGTCTTTTATTTCATTGTCACTCTATGTTTGTAAAGTGTCATAACTGAATACTTTTTGTTATTTTATAATGTGTCATGTATATCCATCAAGATAAAAAGTCATATTAATTTATGTCTATTGTCCTCCTAAATAGAGTCTAGGTTGTCGAAGTGTCTCAAATATGTTATTTTAGGAAACTTGTATCTGTATTTTTTGTCTTGTGGAGTCATTGAAAAAATTGTAAATAGTTCAAAGAGTGCATTTTCGGTTGAAACCGACGCTCTAAGATATAATGGACATTCCACTAGAAAAATTCAATGGTCTCAATTTTCACACATGGAAAGTCAAGATCCAGATGCAGTTGATGAACAAAAATATTTGGAGGATAGTAGATGGAAAAGAACCAGCACCTTCAGATCCGACCAGATTGGCAGAATGGGAAACATGGGATGATAAAGCCAAAGCCATTATTGGCCTTGCCCTTTCGGACTCTGAATTACATTATGTTGATCTAGATAAAAACTCGAAGGACATCTGGGATAATCTGAGCAAATTATTTGGTTCAAAAGCAGTCAATGCAAATTTTTCTCTAAAACTTCAGTTGTTCAAGCTCAAAATGAGTGATGGAGATACAATGTCTAGTCACATCAACAATTTACGATCTCTTCTGAGACAACTTGCAGAAGTAAAAGCTCCAGTAGACGACGAGGATGCAAAAGCTATTCTGTTGAATAGTTTACCACCCAAATACAGTAATGTTGTTTTCACTCTTGGTCAGATACCTTCTAACTCATTGGAAGATATGATATCAACTCTCCTAGCTGAGGAAAAACGGACCAAAGAAGATGTAGAAGAAGAAACAACAATGTATGTAAAAAGGAAGTACAATTTTTTTTCTAAATATAAAGAGGAAAGAGAATGTTTCTACTGTAAGAAAAAGGGGCATACAGCTTCATTTTGTAGAGCTCGAGCTCAAGATATACTTAGTGGAAAACTCAAAGGAATTGAGGCCAACTTTATTACTGAAGAAAGATCAGAGAATGAGGAAGAACAAGTAAATGAAGACAGTGGTTCTGAAGACTTCTTGTTCTGAGCATGAAACTAGAGGTAGGAGGCATCGGAGGTTGGAGGTCATTCAGCGACCTCTCGTCAGTTGCCAACGACGAGGCCGCATATCAGCTTTGGTGACATGTGTGTGTGCAGTTTGATTTTAGTGCTTCCAGTGTGGTGTGCCTCAGTTTGCAGTAATCTTGTTTTCAATAAGTGGAAATTTCACATTGAGGGGGGGAACATCATTCCAATGTTCCATTTCCAGTATGTCAGCTTTTTCTATGTATGTATGAGCAACAGATGTCAGCAGAATTTCCTATGTTATTCCCTACAGTGAAATGTGATGAGGGCCGATGATAGTACTTTGCATATCATGATGTGGTTGTAGGTAAACCACTTGAAAACCTTCATTTGTGGTTTGTGGTAAACCAATAGCAAAACCACCATTCTTGGTTGTTGGTAATCCATTTGCAAAACCATCACTTTGTGGTTTGTGGTAAACCAATTGCAAAACCACCATTCTCGGTTTGTGGTCAACCGTTTGCAAAACCATCCCTGAGGTTTGTGATCATCCTGTGAAAATCACCAGATCATGAGCAGGTGCAAGTATAAGGCAGGTTTTCCCCATGTTCGCACTAAGGGGGGGAATGTTAGGAAATTATAATATTAGTGCTCCATTAAGTTTATTTGTGACAGATGGAAAATAATATATGGAGAATATTATTGTTGTGAGTTGTTTTAACAACTCACGTACATAGTAGTTTGTAGAGAGATTTGTGGGAGTGTTGTTGAACAACCTCCTTGTTTTTAGGAATACATATTCCTATATATGTGTAACCTGCTCCACATGAAATTGAATTAGAGAAAGATTATTATGTTCTGTATTTTGTGAATATGTACCAAAATCATTATACACAACGACTCTCAATTAGTCATCAATCAGGTCAATGATACATATAATACAAAGGAGGAGCATCTAATTCCTTATAATACACTTGTCAAAGATCTCCTAGCTACATTCAAATCCTATTCCATTACTACCATTCCTCGCAAGGATAATCATCATGTAGATGCCATGGCTAGTGCCGCATCACTCATCCCACAAGACATCACCAATGAACAAGCCACATTCATCATTATGCACTTACGACATCCTTCTATCTCTACATTACCTCTTGTAGCTTGTGCCATAATGCACAATCAAGACAAATTTGAATGGTTCACACCTATTTATAACTATTTATATAAGCAAACTATCCCTAGACACTCTACAACCTCATGAAGCTCGCTGATTGTGTTGTGAGGCTACTCATTATGTTATCATTGGGACATAATTATTCAAACATGCTATTGATGGTCATCTCTTATGTTGCCTCATGCTCGCTTTGACATTCCCACTACCATCTCATAGATTCATGACAACATATGTGGTGGTCATTTCTCGGAAAAGTTATGTCATAGAAAATTTTACGCCAAGGATATTATTTTGCTACAATGGAACCAAATTACCTCGACTATGCTACTCATTGTGAAAAATGTGAAAAACATGGTAATATCCATCATGCACCTACATATGACCTCTAACCCATTGTGCTTACTTGGCCTTTCTCCTTTGGGGATTTAACCTCATTGGTATGATTAATCCTGAATCTACCGATGGACATAAATTCATCATTATAGCTACTGAGTACTTTACCAAGTGGGTCAAAGCGTCTCCCCTATGAATGATCACTGGTACAGATATTTGTAACTTTCTCACCACACATATTATCACACATTTTGGTGTGCCTTCTACTATAATTGTTGATAACAGATCTTCCTTCAAAAATAAGGACGTTAAAAGTTTTGTGCTAAATTCAAAATCAAACAATCGTTCTCCACACCTTATTATCCATAAGGAAATGGTCAAGCTGAAGCCACCAACAAAACCATTGTAAATTTTTATGCAAGACTATTGACTCTAGTGGTACCGATTGGCATAACCAACTATTCTATGCCCTATGGGCTTATTGTACTAGCATTCATACACCTACTAATGCCACCCCTTTTCCTTGGTCTATGGTGCTGAGGCCATTATCCCACTTGAGCTTGAGATACCGTCCTTGCAAATATCTCTTAAAGGCATCCTTAAAGACAATGAATATTGTGAAAACCACTTACATGAACTAGAAATGTTGGACTCGTGTCATGTCCAAGCACTCAAACATCTTCGTGTGTATCAATCTCGCATCGCCCATGCCTACAATCATAAAACTCACTCTCGAGAGTTCAACATCGGTGACCTCATCTTGAAAGAAAATCAAAAGAATACAAATGCTGAGGCACCTCTCAAAGGAAAATTTAAGCCCAATTGGCTTGGTCCATACATTATCATGAATAAACTTGGTGGTGGATTTTATCTCCTCGCTACACTTTTAGGAAAACCGCTTAAAAAACCAATTAATATAATACATCTTAAAAATTACTACACTTAGATTAACACAATTCAATCATTTCTTGATGACGCACTCTCATTTACAGTTCATTCTTGACTGATGAGGGGGTAAACCAAATGAACCTCACTACATACATTTCCATTCACTTAGGGGGAACACACCTTCTATCACTCCATTTTGCATTCCATTCCATCCATCCACAACATACTACTTGTTATGGTTTCTTTTACTCTAGCTTACTTTTTCTTGTCCATGGTCGCTTTATTACACATGCTAGTTAGATAAATTATATGTCATTTATCTATATCATCCAAACATGTGGGCTCACGTATTTTTCTAGTTGTGATTATAGATATAGGTCTCTTACATGCAACACATATTATTGCCTTCTACCCTTCCTACACTTGGGTCGTTAGAGGCATTCACATTAGTCTCTCGCAGTGCTATTATTTCATTTTTACTTAACACTTTACATTACTTGGTTATACATGCTTTTGACATACTAGTTATCTTTCTAACATGCTAACGGGTTCTTCATGTGCAATATTTGTTATGTAGGGATATTTTCTTCCATACTTGTTTGTTACATTTTCTGTTATTTCTTGTTTTTGTATGCGGGCCTTTCCCTTTGTTTGGTGTGCACACTTTCTTGTTATATACGATCATGATGGCCTTGCATGTCTTGTGATATCATGAGTGATGTGCCATGTTTGCTGTCTACTTTGTGTGGCTTACTTAGTCTTCTTGTGTGTTTACATTACTACTTTAGTTAATAGCTTATACATTGTTTGTGTAGCTTCTACACTTTATTTTCTATATGCATGCTTTTTGTACTAACACTTGTCTTTAGCTATCCTTCTTATTTATGTGCACCTTGGTTTCTACCAAGCACATTCCTTTCCCCATGCAGGTAGAGTTTTAGAGTTCATGCGGTTGGTCCTCTTTTGGGGCCATATTATCCTATCAATGGACGTCGCATGCACCCCCAAAGAGGGGGGACATCATTTGGGGTTTTAAATACTACACAACGCATTTACACTGGTTTATTTTAGTGCAATTTCTTCCCTTGGCATTATGGGTTACATACAATGAGTGGGTTCAAACTAGTCTACGAACCCCGTACATAATAGATTTTATAGGACATGGTTGTCCTTAGCATTTTGGGAAGTAGTTAAAGGTTGGAGGATATAATGAAATTCCTCCCTATACTTCTTCGGCTAGTGGCGTCGATCACCCAAAAACTAGGACGTACAAAGATCTCTTCACACATGTTTAGGGAAGTAGTTAAAGGTTAGATGATACAATGGAATTCCTCCTATACTTCTTCGGCCTATGGCATTGAATATCCTTCTACAACCTCTTTCTCGACATGGATCAGGTGCACATGTTCCATTTACATTTTCCATTCACATGATTTTTACATTTATATACATGCATCTTTTACATTGCATTTTTACACATACATACATATATATTTGACTACTTGATTGTTTTCTCCTTGCAGATCCGGTCGTATGAGAAACAAGCGAGAAAAATGGGGGCAACAACAAAAAAAACAACAATGTCAACAAAAACATTTTGTGGTAACACACACCATACTAATCATGCAGGTACATTACACACATTGAAATTACATACGTGTTTCTACCCTAGGTTCACTCTCATCACTTTTTGCACTTTTTCATCTTTAGTTTCCATGCTCCATCATCTTTTTGTCATTCCACACTTTGTCTAGTCCTTTGGAATGTTTTTTTACTACAATCTTCATGGACATTAGGTACACATCTCTATCTACTTTATGTTACCAAGCTTTCCGCTCACCAAAATAAAGAGGGGAAAATTTAGACACGAAATCATGCCCTTTAGACATTATTTAGTCTTGGTATCATACTACTATTTAGAAGGTTTTTAAGTAAAGAAAGTACTAATTAATCTTTGTATTTTGGCCATCTTACTTTATTTTCTTTCATCATTGCCAACCTATTGCACCCACATGCCCAGCTAGATTTGATCGGTTTGCATCATTTTAGCTTTGACCGGGGTGCTCAGCTAATCTTGGGCGCCCGTCCCACTAGGGAACCTTGATCCTTTTGAACTTTCCTACAAACTTTTGGGCACTTTATATCTATTTTATCTTCTTATCTTTTTAGTGGTCATCCATTTCAAGGTTAATTACGACACTAAATCAAGAGAACCCTATAAATATAAAGTTATGAAACCATAATGAGGGACCAAACACTAATCACTACTATCATCCACCTAGGGCTGCATTCATCTAAGGAATTTGGAGATCATTTACATACATTTAGCTCTATCACAAAGGACAAGGCTAGTTCATCTACATCACACAAACATAAGAGGGGATTCTATTCTATTCCATCCACCATTCTATTACATTTTTACATCTAGTTATTGCTTGCTACTTCATAAAGTGTGACTGACACAAGAACACCTAGGGAACATGATGCACACACACACACACACACTAGAACTACATTTGGGTCTGAAATGTAGTGCAATACTTAGTTAGTAAGCCCACTATTGTGACAGTTGAGGTCAGTTTGACCCATTCATTTACATTTTTAGGGTTTTGATACTTCTTGTGGTTTCTTGTAGGTCTTTCTATCATCTTGGATTATCAATGACACCTGGAGTAGTGCAACAAAGTTAATGTAACAAACAATGAGGGTTTCGATCACCTACTAAACACATGAAATTCAGTTATGGAGCTTTTGCATAGACTAGGGCACCTATTCTACGCACTAGAGCACCCAAAGGTGCCCCGGTCCTATCCAGCGCTCCAGTCTAGCTAGATAGCTTGGATCCATCCTTTTTCAAGACCTCTACACAGTTGTTCCAGCTTCTTGCTTCTCTAGTCACTTCGTGACATAATATAGTGAGCTCCTATAATCAACTGAGTTCATTCTAAATCTCTTAGTACTCTAGGGTTTAACATTTCCATTTTCATAGTTGTTTGGGTAATTTTCGTATTTATTTACTTTGTCTTTTCATGTCGTTCTAGATTAGATTAGCTATCATATATCCACATTATTCATTATTTTTAGTTAATCTGTTCCATGACTATGTAAATTTATTGTGGTGTTACGAGCATCATTTATAGAAATAGAATAGTGAATCTACCACGCCATTTATATTGGATGTGGTAGATACACTATTATATATAGGATGATGGAGTGAGATAAGATTGGGGTTGTAGTAAAATGGACCACTTATACAAGGACTTGTACAAGTTCCCTTTATAGAGCCATGGAAGTGTTGTGGTCTTGATTTAATAAAATATGGAATATTATTATTAAATCTAATTTCAGAATCAAGATAATGATATATAATAAAATAAAAATGCTAGGCACCTGAAAGATGTAACTATGTAAGAAAATGAAAGAGATAGGGCACTTATATGATTTTCTCTTGTTTGGAAGTATACCCGAACTTGAAAAACTAATGAAAAGGCTAGGATGAGTCTTCGGATGCTCGATATGAATTCTGGAACTTGCAGAATAACCTAGATAGGGGAACTTGGGTAGGGCAAGGGCACCTGAGTGTCCGAGACTTTCTATAGGCACCTCTCGATTGCATGTAGAGGGCCGAAACTTGATTTTTCTAGTGTCGCTAGGATTCACTATCCTTCATTGTTGATTTCTTCTAGGTCATTGGATGAGCAAAAATTTACTAATAACCTACAAAAAAATAATATCTTACAAAAACCCAAAATACATCAAATCCTAAAAATAAAGATGCAAATGGGGAGTCAAACTGACCCCAATGGTCACCCGACAGAGTGAACTTACGACCAAGCACTACACTACATCTTAGAATCCATGTAGTTTTATGTGCTTGTGTGTGCAATAGTGTTCCTCGATTACCCTTACAATGATGACATAAAAATAGTAGGATGTAGCTAGATAAAATGAAAATGTGTGGGATGGAATTCATAAACTTCCCCTTCCTATGCAATGTATATAGAGTAATAAGCCCAAAATGTAGTCCCTTTGATAGTATGTAGATAGATAGCCCTTGATAAAATTTCTCATGTTGGAAGCACAAGGGACTAAGAGGGGGTGAATTAATCCTAAAATTAATTTTATTTCATTTACCAAACCATACATTCATCAATTAGATTGTTCATACAACATTCATAACCATGTGTGCTTATTAAGATATGCAACATCAACCACAAGAGCAAGAAACAAAATACTCAACACAAAAACACCATATGTAAGTGGGAAACCCTCACAGGGAAGAAAACACACTAAAAATATTCTTATATTACAAAAATAAATTTGATTTAGTGAAGCACCAAATTTAGGAGCACCAACCCCACAAGGAACACCAACCCTTGGTTTAGTAGAGCACCAACCATACAATGAGCACCGACTCATAATTTAGTGAAGCACCCACTCCAAAAGTAGGCTAAAACCCCTTAGGATGACCAAGAACCAACTCAACCACTTGAATATGTTTTATCTCTGATAATTATGTTGCCAAAACTGATGGAGATCACTAATTCAGCTCACAAACCGTAGGTCTTCAACTTTGCTCTTTCTTCTTCTTTCTCTACTTGTCTTGCCTCTAAACACTTGCTATCATGATGTCATATCTTCCTCAATCTGAAAAAATATGATATTCCTTCAAATCATGCCTTCATACCTGAAAAAACTTCTCTCTAGGTCGCACTTCTCCCTCATACAAGACTAGCTCACAAAATGAGCCAAAACATCACTTTAATATGTAATTCTTCCTTCTAACCAAAAGGGAGGTCGGTACCTCATGATAAATTTGAATCATAAACCTTAATTACATTAAAATAAATTCATTACAATATTCACATATGACCCAAGTAGGTCGGCCTAGCTAAAAACCTCATTACATGTGCCAAAAATGGCTCAAAACCCCATGGGCACAATCTTAAAATTACCCTAACATTAGTACCATAATTTTTCATGACCCAAAACCCATTAAATATGAATAAAATATCATTAAAAATTCATACATGGTCACAATTAATATCAAAAAATCAAATTATTTCATTTATTGGGCCCATTGCCTTTATAATTCTTAAAACAATGTTTCTCTGCCCTTTAACAACCTAAAAAATTCATAAGGACACCAAATCACTTACACTAAACTAAACCATGACATGTGACAACCCAATGGAAATTTAATAACCTTTATAACACTTATAATAAAGTTATATGTCATGAAACATCCATCTCTTAAAACTAAAGCTATTTTTGCCTTCACCAAAACAACCTACAAAAACTCTGTTTTTCCAAAGGTTAGCTCATAAGAAAAATTCTACATACATTAAATACTTATAAATGGATTCAAAATTAATCCCTCTTAACATTCCAGGTGATAGTAATTATCACCCAATCGATATCATGCTTAAAACAACATCAAACTTGCACCAAAACATATGATGTCTTAAACTGAAAAATATTCCTATCCAAATAATTCCATGGAAACCATTTCAAATGAAATAATCATGAGTATAAAATCATATCAATGGAAATATATCTGAATCCTCTTTCCAACACAACTTTAATCACTTCTAAAATCTACACGTAGATTAAGTTATAGCCATTTTATTGAATCGTGCTATTTGAGATCCCAAAACTTCCCATTGACTAGTCAACTTGTTTGGACCTCAAAACACCATGTAAATGCATGAAAGTTTCCTAAAAATCCATGGAAATAAATAAAAAACTTCCATACATCATACAACATCAACTTTGCATGCTACTCCTTTGGAAAACCATGTCCTAAAACCTTCTTCTTCAGAAAATGCTATTTTTAGGTGGGGCCCAATTATCACCATGAACTCAACCTTATATTTCTAGAAAGATAACAGAGTCCTATAAAAAAATCTAATCATAAATTTTGATTAACCAATAAAAAATGGGTCATTATACTTCACTTTCTACAAACTACTCCTAGCTAGGGTTTAATTAGGGTTTTAGACCACTTTACCTTCTTAACATCGTTCATAAAAAAGTGATGATCAAACCACATCATTATTTTTGTGAAAGATTTATAAATTAATTAAGAACCTATGCCTAAGAGGTCAGGTCCCCATGCAAATCATAAAATTCACAACAAGCATTAGAAGGTCAACATTTTCTTGAAAATCACACTGAAACTTACCCAGTTTCACCAAAACTTGCATATCTTCATAACTATTTAGCATACTCCCATGAAATTTGGCGTGAAGCACCATGTCAACATCATATAACTTCTCAAACTCACCACCTATCATAGATATTCCTGAAACTCTCTATCCACAACAACTTATTCATGCTAAAACTACTTGTTCTCAACTGTTTACTTCCCAATGACCTTAAATATGCACCGAACGCAGACTTGAAACTTACCATAAACCTCGGTACATTGTCACCATGCTGAAAACATTCTTCAACATGATGTATTAGGCCCAAATCTCACGCCTCCTTACCATTATGGATGCTCCAGGGCTAGAAACAAGCATAGAATGACCTGACTTAACCATGATATGATCATGCTGACTCAATGTCGATCCATGTACTCATGACACAACATATGGACCATGTATGACCTCATGAAACTCAACAAAACACTTGGGAAGACTCAAACCATGACTAGGCATACTCAACCATACACCAGGAAACTGCCGAACACACAAAAACACTCAAATAACATGTTTGACACCCGAATGACATCACATGGGAGACATACAACACCTTGACACCATTTTCCATCAATGGGGGTTGACATAAATTAAAACACTAACCCAATATGGACAACAATCTCCCCCTTTGTCATTGATGGCAACCAATTCAAAAAAAACACACTCATATGAATCTTAGCATGTTTATGAGCTTCTCCCCCCTTTCCATCTATGAAAAATGTTAAAATGACTCCTAGACATGAAAATGACAATACACAACAAGAGGTAAAGACAATAATGTACAAAACTTGACTTACATGCTCAATAAGCTCCCCTTGGGACTGAATTGTCTTCACTTTGACTTCTTTAAACATAAAAAAGATCCTCTTAACCTGGTAAAGGCTCCCCTAGATGATACTCTTTATATTTTGGCCTTCAATCATTCTAACCACCTTTCTATGGGCCATTTACTTGCTTAAGAACACAAAATTTGCCTCTAATATTGTCAAGTTCACATTTAGGACATGAATCTCTAAAATTTATCTATAGTTCCATTTGGACCAATTTCACCAATATATAGAAGCAAATACCCCGATGAAAACTACTTTTAAGGCTCTCCCTCGACTCATGACATCCATATCTCACCGAAAAAACAAGAAATTAAACATTTTCCTTGCATACTTGTCTTGAAAGTGAAGACAAACATTTCAATATGGTTCTAAATCTCCTTCTTAGTATTTCATGGTCTTAACATACCTCTCTTGTAAAACCATCCTTCTTCACAAAGTCAATTTGCAAGAAAACACCATCTATACAGCCTTCACATTCCTTCAAAAGAGTTTACTTCCTTTCTTAAGAGCTCAAGAAAGAGCTCCACCTTCTTGATATCATCTCACTGTGGTACAATTATTTCAATGATTTAACATAGCTTGTACCTAATTTTTATGAATAGTGCCATTTTTCTCATAGCCTTGAATATACTTCATCACTTCTATAGACCTCTTGAACTTAAACTTGTACCTTGATCATAGCTTTGACTTCTTCACAACATGAGATGTCTCATATATGTTTTTGCAAAGACATGTTAACACACCGTAGCTTCTATACCCTCTTGTCTTTGTCCTAGGTATCTCAAATTATCTTCTTAAGGCTCAAGTTGAACTCGCTCTACCTATAGCTTGCCTCTATCCAATTTTGATGCAAACAAAGACAATCTCAAACCTTTGTCACTTGAACCTGATCCATACACAATCCTTTATACACCGACCTCAATTGTACCTACTAGTCCTTTAGCATACTTTCTTTATTCTTCCGATATCCTTTTTGTCCTTGAAGAACTTATTTGTACTTGGTTTCTAAGGATTTTAGACCTATGTTTATACATTTTCAAGTTCATCCATTTCATAGGTAAACCAAGAAGCATCTATTTTGAAATCACTATCCCAACATACACCTCTGTTGCCTTAAAGACAACCATTAATCAAGACCTTGAAATCTATCATCAATTTCAGACCTATGTGATTACATTTGATGTTCCTAATGAGATCTCCTAGCCTTTCACATCTCTGTATCTTTACATTTCTTGATAATAACCTGAACCCTGACATGGAAGATCCTTCCTTCACTTATAATATTAACATGATGAACCACACTTCATGATTTCAACACTTGAAACCCTCAATGCTTACATGTAGCATACTTTTAGGCATCTCCATACACTATTATAGACCCACATCACATTATGAGTCTAGCATTGTATTTAGGTCTTGAAATACCTCTATACTCTTGGGATTTGAAATAAAAATGACCTTGAGTGGAAGAAATCACTCTTGATACTGACAAACTTATACCTTAGTGAAAATACATCTTAAGACTCAAAATTTCACTCAAGATTTCACTTCTCTTTTGACTGTATCATGTCATCATCCAACAAATTTTGACTTCTTCAAATCTAAATATGATTTAATTCTCCATTTAGTTCAAGAATCATGCTTGACATAGTTACTTTCCATAGGAGTTGCTCAAACAAACTAGGGATGACACTCCTTGAACCTATAGAACTACATTTCAGTGTCTGATATACTTATGACCTCTATTATAGACCTTGCTTTGGTAT
This sequence comes from Taxus wallichiana var. yunnanensis, assembly GCA_018340775.1. Classification (NCBI taxonomy): domain Eukaryota; kingdom Viridiplantae; phylum Streptophyta; class Pinopsida; order Cupressales; family Taxaceae; genus Taxus; species Taxus wallichiana. The sequence goes on from CM031240.1 coordinate 115,055,404, forward strand.
TTGCACCAATGTTATTTGCACCATAATTTTTGAGCTCAAGAGAATGAATTAGATCATTTGTTAACACTTTATGCCAAGGGTGCCCAATTTCTCTTGCATATACATTGTGTTTAAACTTTATTACTTCATTTGAGATCAACCACAAATATCATAGCCTCAACAAACCCTTGAGATTATATAGTGCACTTTTCTACTACATTAGAAGAATTTCACTAACCCTTGTACTAAAAACACTTGTGACGAAAAAAAACACCAGGGGTATTATCCTTTTATACCTTTACAATTCACTTGTAGCCTTACATACTTATCTTTTCTATGACTCGGTTTTTAGACATTAGGGTCACAAAGAAACTTTATTAACTTCAAATAAACCTCCCCATCAGACCATGGAGATCTCATACCTTGTACACAATGCTAGATATGTGACTTACACCTCTGAACCTTAAAAATAAAGTATACCTTGTGTTTTTTTATTTGAGCACCCTCTCATAGTTAAAAGCTCATGAGTACGGATACAAATTTCAATCTCGAGCATTTCAACCAACTTTTTGTGACATATAGTTCATGAAGATATATTTCCATGCCACTTCTCAATTTTGGACCTGGGGGTAACTTTTAGGCTTGTTCCTTGATGCATTACATTATGGTATTAATAGAAATATCATATATATAATCTTTTTTGAGATGAATACATCCTCCAAGAGCATGACTTGTAAAGACTTAAAAACAAGCTTCTACAAAAAGAAACATCTCCTAAAACTTTGAAACTTCATTGAATCATTCTCCTCAACCAACATCTCAACAAGGTTTGATGATCATTCTCATAGCGTTTAACCATATTCATATGATGCTCTGAATTATGTAGTCAGAAGCAATCCTTTGTGACATTTTCATCTTGGTACACTTGTCAACATATCATCGATCGGACTTTAGCTCATGTGACTACAACTAACACCATCTTTAAGTCTTAGCTCATCTCATCGGTCTTTTCATCAAACCTTGACTTCCATTTTGGACTTAAGGAAATTCTTGCCCAAAACACCTGAATACTAATTGTTGATTTTGTATTATCAAGAAGACTGATACTGATTTAAATTTGTATAAGGATATCACACATATGAAGAAGTCACTCAAGGATACATGACCTGACACATGCCTTCTTGCCTTTGATGTCTATTTACTTTTCTTTCAGATGACCCTGACCTACTTAAAGGCTCCATAAACCTTTTACAAAATCATGAAATAATCACAGAACTTAGATCTCCATATTGAAATTGTTAGTACTCCTTGGTGGAAGTAGATCACTTTCCATACTCCAAAAGACTTCAAGAATCATATACACCCCTGATTGAGGTCAAGATGAGATCTTTCACAGACAAAAAAGATGTGAAACCTCAACATGAATCCCATAATCACAATTAGTGACTTGATACATCATACTTTGCTTATTCATGGTAGAACTTGATCTCTTGACTCACATAAACCCTTATACTAAGCATCCTTGGAGACTTTTTTCACAAATTATTACTTTCCTTCTTTCATCTTCTTTACGACAAGATAACAATGAAAATATACTTTCTTGACATAGAACATGACATAATGTTTCAAGACATAGATTCACGGTTATATGATCAAATTTTTCAAGTAGCATAAGACATGAGACACCTTAGACATATAGAGATAAATTTCATGGACTCAAATCATACCATAATTTCTTGGATTATTCTAACCACATACTATACATGACAACTTTTTATGACTAGAACAATATGCAATACACATGAAGACAATCATACACATACATAAACATTTTTAGATCCATAAGCATCTTGTAGATAGAACAAAAGAACTTGAAAAACTTAAGCCCTTCTTTTATGACTCAGTTTTGAGGCATAAAGATACCCTAGACCAAAGAAAACATTGTAAGACACATACTTTGAACATTTACTAGAAACCTATAGACAATATTTAACACCTTATTGAAACACTCTCACAATTCACAAACTTATGACTGACCAACAAGACCTTAACATCATGATATAGAATTTTCATGTTGGGATAGAGCCACACACATGTCGAGAGACATTTCCAAAACATGTCACATCTTGGAAGCATGACAAAGACACATACACTAGATCACTTGACACATTTAAAGACATGATGCATCTTTTCATGATATACGAAAAAAATCAGACACCTATAAAAGATTCATGACATAAGGACTCATAAATACATGGGAAGAGTCACTTTCCATACCTTATTACTTTTTGGTGTCCCATAGACACAAATTCTTCAATTCTTCTTGTATAGGAGCTTGAAATCCATTCAAACACATGTGATATTCTTCAACAAGTGCAAACATACTCCCTTGAGATGACTTGGACTTGTTGACCTTGTTCTCCAACTTGATAGCATTTGAATCTTCCTTGATAACCTTCATATACTACATGGTGGGATGAGAATCAGTTTTGTTAACCTTCTTGACCTGAGCAACTTCCTTCTTGACCATAGGAGCAGATCTCACAATGAACTTCTTCTTGTTTTGGCAAAATCTAGCTATATGACCTGATTTTCGGAAATTAAAGAAAAACATCCCTCTTTCTTCTTGGATAAAATATAATGAGATTTTAACCACATTCCTTGGCCCTATGACCTTACTCTTAACATGAAAAACATTCACCTTTGAAGACACCTACCTCATTCCTTGAGATCTCTTTTTGCACTCTCTAGCTCTATGACCAAACTCATGAAAAATGAAACAATATCCATTAAAAAAGTACCATACCTCATAGAATTAGGTTGTATAACTGAGTTATAATTTCTTGGATCAACCTTCTTAGTCACCTTCTGAACTGATTTAGTGTTTGGACTAGCTTCATGGTCATGTTTTCCATGAAAACTTAGGCCTGTTTTGTCATCTGAACCTCTTTGACCTTCTAAACACTCATCAAGAGCCTTAGAGATCTTCTCAAATATATCATACATATTCAACTTAGTAGTTGCATCCTTCAAATCTGATTCAAGTTCTTTCAACTTTTCCTCAAACATGGAACATGCATATTATTTCTCCTTTAGGGCTTTTGACATACTCTCAATTGAGATTTCAAATCCTTGATGGCTTGATCATGCTTTATCTCCATATCATTGACCTGAATTTGATAGGCCTCAATACATGATTGAGCTATTTCATTCCTTCTTCTAAATATAGCCTCAATATTTGAAGACTTACTAATAAACTTGTACTTCTGTGGATCTCCTCCAAGTGGTTAGACTTGCTTCTCAAGGACATGCTCTAATTCCAATTGTTGGAAGCACAAAGGGACTGAGAGGTGGTTAAATCAATATTAAAATTAATTCTATTTTATTTTCCAAAACATACATTCATCAATTATATTGTTCATACAACATTCATAACCATGTGTGCTTATTAATATACACAACATCAACTACAAGAGCAAGAAAAAAATACCCAACACAAGAACACCAAATGTAAGTGGGAAACCATCATGGGGAAGAAAAACCACTGAAAATATGCTTATATTACAAAAATAAAAGTAATTTAGTGAAGCACCAACTTCACAAGGAGCACCAACCCTTGATTTAGTGAGGCACCAACTCCACAAGGAGCACCAACCCTACACATAGCACCAACTCCTAATTTAATGAAGCTCCCACTCCATAAGGAGGCTAAAAACCCCTAGGATGACCAAGCACTAACTTAGACCCTTTAAGATGTTTGATTTCGATAATTTTTCTGCCACAATTGATGGAGATCACTAATTCAACTCACAAACCCTAGGTGTTCAACCTTGCTCTTTCTTCTTATTTATCTACTTGTCTTGCCTCTAAACACTTTCTCTAATTCTGTAATATCTTCCATGATCTGAAAAAATCTGATCTTAATTCAAATCATGCCTTCATACCTTCAAACAACTCTTCTCTAGGTCACACTACTCCCCCATACAAGACTAGTTCACAAAATGAGCCAAAACATCACTTTTATATGCAATTCTTCCTTTTAACCAAAAGGAGGTCAGTCCCTCATGATACATTATACCAAAACACATTAATTAAATTCAAATAAATTCATTACAACAGTCACATATGACCCAAGTAGGCCGGCCTAGCTGAAAACTTCATTACATGTGCCAAAAATGGCTCAAAACCCCATGGGCACAATCTTAAAATTGCCCTAACATTAGTACCATAATTTTTCATGACCCAAAACCCATTAAATATGAATAAAATATCATTAAAAATTCATACATTTTTTCAATTAATATCAACCAATAAAATTATTTCATTTATTGCGCCTAATTCCGTTTACAATTCTCAAAACATTTGTTTCCTGCACCCTTCAAAGACCACGAAAACTTCATAAGGCCACAAAATAAATTCTACTAAAAAAACCATGCCATGTGACCACTAAATGGAAATTTAGTAACCTGTATAAAAATTCTAAGAAATTTATAAGTCATGAAACATCCATATATTCAAACCATAGATACTTTTGCCTTCACCAAAATAACCTGCCAAAAAAGCTATTTCTAAAAATTAGCTCATAAATTTTTTTATACATATAGGAAATACTTATAAATGGATTAATTGGATTCCAAATTCATCCCTATTCAAATTACAGGTGATATAAATCATCACCCAATTCATATCATTCTTAAAACAACATCAATCTTGCACCAAAACATATGCTGTCATGAATTGCCAAAATATTCTTGTCCAATTAGTTCCCTGGAACCCTATCAAATAACCTCATGATGAGGAAAACCTAATGTAAATGTAAATATATTTGAATCATATTTCTAACACAACTTGAATTACTTCAAAAATCCACCTATAGCTCAAGTTATTGCCATTTTAGTGAACCTTGCTATTTGAGATCCCAAAACCGCCCTTTGACCAATCAACCTGTTTGGACCTCAAAACACCATGTACCTACATGAAATTTTCTTGAAAAATCCATGGACATAAATTAAAACTTATATACATAATGAAACATCAATTTTTCATGCCACGCCTTTTGGAAAACCATTTCCTAAAACCTTATTCTTCATAAATTGCTATTTTTAGGTGGGGCCCACTTATCACCATGACCTAAACCATAAATTTATGGAAATATAAAAAAGTCCTATACAACATAAAATCATCAATTTTTATGGACCAATCAAAATCTGGGTCATTATACTTCACTTTCTGTAAACTACTCCTAGCTAGGGTTTTACTAGAGTTTTAAACCACTTTACCTTCTTAATGATCGTTCATAAAAATGTGATGATCAAACTACCTCATTATTTTTGTGAAAGCTGAATAACTTACCTAAAAATATATTCATAAGTGATAAGGTCCCCATAAAAATCATACAATTCACAACGAGCATCAGAAGGTCAACATTTGCTTGAAAATCACACTGAAACTTACCCGGTTTCACCAAAACAAGCCTATCTTAAAAATTATTTAGCATACTTGACCTGAAATTTGGCAGAAGAACCATGAAAAAATCCTATAACTTCTCAAATTCACCAAATATCGTAGATATTATTGAAACTCTCCAGCCACAAGAACTTATCCATGCTAAACTACTTATTCTCAACATTTGTTTCCCAATGACCTCAAATCTGCATCAATCACTAAATCCAGACCTAAAACTTACCATACACCTTAGGTACACTATAACCATGCTGAAAACCATGCTTCAACATGAATTATTGGGCTGAAATATCACATCTCATTACCATTTTGTATGCTTATGGAATAGAAACAAGCTTGAACGAACGACTCCGACTCAACCATGATTTGACCATGCTGACTCAATCCAGACCCATGTATACTCATGAAACATAATATGGACCATGTATGACCTCATGAAATTTAGTAACACACTTGAGAAGACTCAAACCATGACTAGGAATACTTAACTAAACACTAAAACACTACCGAACACACCAAAACACTCAAACAACATGCTTGACACCTGAATGACATCATATGTGGACACATACAACACCATTCCACCCTTTTCCATCAATGGGGGTTGACATCAATGACAACACTAACCCATAATGGCCAACATCTTGCCCTTATAATGGTATGTATGTTGTGTTTATATAGGGATCTCTTGCTTGAATTTTGACACTAGTGACACGACATGCCGACTAGGACCTCGAGATAGAGAATGAAAACCGTAAAGGATGACCAAAATATAAAAAATGTGAACAAGAATAAAGGGGACATGAGCACCTAGGCGTTAGTGTCCAATCATGGGCACTAGTTTCCTGAGATAACTAATGAAAAATGTGAAAATACTGAAAGACAAGGATCCATGTGACCTAAACAGAACTAGGTGTATGAGTGAAAAATGTGAGAGATAAAAAATAGAAATAATCAAAGAAAGTGGATGGACTAGGAAGTGTGTCACAAGTGAATACTTTTATTACTCAAGGTCCATATATAAAACATCATACTTGGCAGTATAGTAAATAGTAATATGTGCATGATTTAATGTCTACATTTTCCCCTCCTTTATGTTATTTGAATGAAATTCAAGTAGTGTAAATGAAGTAAGGAACATACATGTGAGAAGTTTGGAGAATCCATGTTGTAGAAGTATGCGTAGAATATGAGAACATATAGCATGGTGAACCATGTATCATCATGTTGATCCATGTGGTGTAAATAGAGACATCAAACCGTTGTAAGGAACACTTAGAGAAATTGATGATTTTATTTTGACTGATTTGGAGATTTCGAATTGTCACTGATGGATATTTAAAGGGGTAGGGAGTGATCAGTTCCTGACCCAATTTTGTTTGCTTGCAAAACTGAAATATTTAGGCATTCGCCACTAGTGGAAGATTGTTAGAGAGAGAGAGAGGTCTAGTTCTACCCTCCAACTATGACTATATCATCAAAAGGTCCAACCACTGCAGATGGATAAAAACAAAATTTTGTTCCACTTCGATCCCACTGAATAACCCACATAGGAAAGACAATGACATCTAATTTCCCCCACTCTATGGGTGACATGATTTGTAAAATGCTAGCTGGATTCCATGTTAGGTCATATGGAAGTGATGTAAAAATGATTCCCATGTTAGGTCATATGGGAAAGTAGTGATGTAACTCCCAAGTTAGGTCATCTGGGAGGGATAATGAAGCGATTCTTATACCACATGATTTGAATCGATTAGAATGTCGAATGTTTGTTTTGAGATTGAATGTGTACAAAATATTATTCATGGGGATTTTTTCTCTTTGCCCTCTAATTGGGTAATTAGGGGGAATAGATAGGAAATAGTAGAAAATGTCACATGTTGTATGAGAAAATTTTCGATAATGATGTATTAGGAGTGTGTAGTGATCACATAGTAGCCTGAGAGGGATCGTAGGGTGATCTCGATTGTATGCCCCCTTTCGGTGAAAGGGAGAGTGGTAGTAAAAATGAATGCTTTGAGCTGAAAGTAGATGTGAAATGATGTAATAGTGAGAAAAATGAAGTATAGTAGATGTCATAAAATTATGTGTATATTGAGTTGAAAATGTGCCAGATTGGAATATAGCACCATGGAATGTGTTCAATATGATGGTAGGAGGAATTATGAACCGAATGGCATAGACGGGGAAGAAAATGGAGTAGCGAAGCTCAAGATATGAGAAAAACTATGTGGCATGTATTAGTTGGAAAATGAGCACGAATGGTAACTATAGTAAATTGGTAATCGAGAAAAGTGCTATATATAGTAATGGTAAAAAGTGAATAATGACTTCATTTGAACCTTGATTGATGGATAATTTGAGCTCGGTGCTTGCGAAGATGCCACATGTTTGAGCAACAAGATTGACTATGTTCGAGATGGTAGTGGTAGTTATGACAACATGAATGACAGATGAGTTGGTAAGTGCAATTAGTTTCAAAAATTTAATGAAAATTTCTCTTTGTTGTTGATTTTATAATATTTGAGTTATTGAATTTCTGGGCATTTATGACCTAGGCAAGAGTGGCCAAGGTGCTAATGTCCTTCGAGATGCCATTGCCTAGTTCAAGGCACTAGTGACTGTTCTCCTAGGTGCCCACATCCTACTCCTAGGCGTTGGTGTCCCGGAGGTTTTTTTCGAATGTAATATATGTGAAATTTTATGCCTTTTGGTAGTATGAGTGGTTGTATTTGCATGTATATGAGGTGCTAATGTTGTGATTTTGTTGATTTTTTGTGTTATGTAGAGGGATATTCATTTGAGGGAGTTTCGTGGAGGTCGACACTTGAGTATGTTGTTGACTCTGGGTTTATTGAAAGTGAGTGGGATATATTGGACCATGTTGGCATGTGACACATAATGAGATTGGGGGAGGTACCCCATAATATGTTGATGATTATTACATTATGCGAGAGGTGGTGTGTAGACACTTGTACTTTTTGGTTACCTACTAGGGAGATGATTGTGACCCTGAGGATGTATATTGCATATTCGACTACTAGTTGTGGGCGAGAGAGTACAGGTGATGGTTGTAGAGGATGCTCGGAGGAAGATGAGAGCAGCTAGGTGGTACTTTATAGGGACATGGGTACATATAGAGACCCACATTAGCCTAGATGTCATACTAAGATTAGGTGTTTTGTGATTGTAAAAATTCATTGTAGTAGTTATTGCTTCATCAGTGGTAGTGGAGGGTGGTGGTGTGGGCATATTATATAAGATGCATGATATTTGTTAGCATATAGAGGAGGATGGGACTAGATTTACATGGGCTCAATGTGTACTAACACATTTATACAGAGATCTATATAGGTTCATGCAAGAGGACCATGGGGGTGGACTTGGAGCCACCACATTGTTACATGTATGGGCCTATGAGCACATCATGCGATATTGAGGCCACTTAGTGGGCCACAAGCTAATTGAGTGAGGCTCGATATTTTTTTACAGCAAGGTGGACTGAAACACATAGTAAGATATTGGAGACTACTACCTATAGATATATGCTTAATTATATGGGGTCAGGGGCCATTATATGGAGGCCATATCGAGCCTATGAAGGGTGGCTAGAGGATGGAGTAGAGCTATGATGTATCTGTTTCGCTCGAATGTTTCAGCTTTTGGGAATAGAGTTGCTTCTATCCTTTCATTCCTTTTAGAAACATATAAGGGTTAGGGCTAGGAGGAATACCTGTTGAATGTCGAGATGGTGTGCGCGTACATCAGTAGAGAGAGATCGGAGTCGATTACGAAGAACCCCTTTTTGTCTTGGAAGGACTACTGCAAATAAGAACACAAGACCACAAGATTTTGATTAGACAATAAATGAGGGAACTGCCTTGGGCCCAGGAAATATAAAACTTCCTTTTGAAGGTGGTCAGTTCCCCTGCTAATATGAATTAACACAAAAGATTGTAAAATAACAGTTTAATTACCTCGTTGAAACAAGTAGGGGGAAAGGTTGGTTTTTGGTTGTAGTCAGGATAACCGATACCGGTTTCTACTAACCGATATCGGTAGGGGCTATGTTTGTAAAGGGGGTTGTAAGGTGGTTGTGTTGTTTGTAAGGCTGGTATATGAACGGGATTAGGTAATGGGGTGATGAGAGGTAAGTGGATGATAGTTAGGTAAAATGTGTTGCTGGGTAGTAGATCTAGGAATAGATTTATGACGGCTGTGATTAAAAAGTCTAAGAAATATTAAAATGAGAACACACAAGATGCAACTTACTAGTTATTAACGAGGATGCAGTCCAAGAACCGTGATGACAAAGGCGTAAACTCAAGTAGTATGGCCTAATACCTTAAGATGAGATGTCTCCTCCCCCAATGATCGGATGAGTGTCACGGGGCTCGAGTGGCGCCTCTTGGGCTTGATCTCCTTTTGCTGCAAACTCTTCTTGTTTCTTCACTTGTCTCTTCTCAGCCAAGTAAAGATCCGGATTCTCTTGATCGCTTCTGATGATCCTGATTGATCCAAAAATCCTTCGACCTTTGTTTCTGATTAGGGAAGGTCATTTACAGGGAACCGATGGTGGTTACGTAACCGATGGCGGTCGAGTAGAAACTCGGTATCGGTTAGGAAAAAGTGGGCTATTTTTAGTAAAATAGCCAACTTTCCCTGCTTTTCTCCCGAGGGATTAGTTGCGGGCTTGGTCAAGTAGCTACAAGGTCGGTTTTGGGTGCGAGTAAGGAGGCATTAGTCATGGGTGTGGATGTAAACCAAGTTTTAGGTCTTAATTAGGTTAGTTTAGGGTTAGGGCTAGGTCATGATGAGGTGGCAGGTAAGGTAGTAAGGCGACGTGGATTTATTAATTATAAAGTAATTAATAAATAATTGTGTAAGGTTTAGGTGATGGGGTTAGGTTGCGAAATGAGATGCGGGTCACAGGGGGTCGTAAACACAAATTTGGTGTCTACATTAGCCCCTTATTGTCGTGTAGCTTGTTTTGTAGAGCTGCACGGACAATAATATGAAGTGGTTACTCCTGTTAAGGGTATAGGTAATCCCCCTCAAATCTATCACAGATTGAGGTAGCATGAAATCAGGGATAGGGTTGATAAAGGGTAAATGGTGTTGAGATGAGGGTGAGATGGTGGGGTAGGTCCAAAGAAGCGAGCAGACGACGTTGAAATGCGATAGTGCGACTAGGGTACATGATTTGACGAGCAAACCAGCAATGCATAGGCAAAGGTCGATAGTTTATCCAAACAAGGGTGATATAATCCTGGTATCCAAGGCATAGGAAGTAGCTCCAGGGTATATAACAGGTAAGGTACAGAACGTTTAGGCATGTTCGGCAAGTACCAAATGGTTGGTTTGGTTGAGATAAACGTCACGGTCTAGGTCTAGGCAAAGTTGGTCGACAGATCAAGTCAAGGACCCTAATCATGCTAAAACACGAACAGGTGTGCTGGATTGAACAAAAGGCTACTGGGTGGATAAAAGTGTATGTTGTTGATGTTGGGCGAAGTAGTTAAGTGGTACGGCCTTGGGTCGGGCTAATTGATGAGTGAGGGCCGTGGGTCGGGCCAATTTATTGGGTTACGGCGGTGGGTCGGGCCAAATGGTTGGGGTGAGGCCTTGGGTCGGGCCAAATGGTTAGGGTGAGGCCTTGGGTCGGGCCGGATGGGTAGGGTGAGGCCTTGGGTCGGGCCAAGTTGTTGGGTTGCGGCCTTGGGTCGGGCCAAATGGTTGGGATGAGGCCTTGGGTCGGGCCAAATGGTTAGGGTGAGGCCTTGGGTCGGGCCGGATGGGTAGGGTGAGGCCTTGGGTCGGGCCAAGTTGTTGGGTTGCGGCCTTGGGTCGGGCCAAATGGTTGGGATGAGGCCTTGGGTCGGGCCAAATGGTTAGGGGGAGGCCTTGGGTTGGGCCAAGTGGGTAACAAAGGGTTTGCAGCAAAGGTTGATATAGGTGATGTTTGCGAGAAATTGGGGGAAGAGCTGGAATAAAACCGATGTCGATTGTCTAGGACCGATATCGGTTAGGTGACCGATACCGGTTCCTTAGGGCACAATATAACCGATATCGGTTATAGGTCAAAAACCTATAAAAAGAAAAATACGGCCTGTCATTGTCACATTTGCAATTTGAAAAACCGATTTGAGTGGTCTGAGGTGGATTATTGAGATTAGTGCATTTGTCAGCTGAGGTGGCACTATTGGAGTGGAGGAGTGAGTTGTGAGTGGGCCCGAGTGAGGAGGAGGCAGCAGTTGATTGGTGGAGGACCCAGAAGAGGACAGTTAGAGCCATGGCACAGCCAGGAGGAGCAGGAGGGGCTGGACCACCTGGACCACCACCACCCATCCCACCACGATGACGTGTCGTCGTACCGGTAAGTTCGAAACCGTGCATTGTGTTTGTTTTAATGTTATGAAGCTAGATTTGGGTTTTGGGTAGGAATAGAAGTTTTTTAGAAAATAATTAATAAATGGAAATGATTGGAAAAAGGGAGAGGGTAGATAGGTGAAAGAGGCCAAGGCGGTAGGGTGGGTAGGTTTTTAGGGTGTTTGGGTGGGTACAGAGGGAAAAATAGGGAAAAAGGGAATTGGGGAGCCACGTCGGGTTCGGCTCGGCAAATTTGCAGTGACCGATGTCGGTCGCTAAGCGACCGACATCGGTCCCGAAATTTTAGGGGCAGGGTGGGTCTGTAGGTGACCGGTGGTGGTCGGTCGTTGACCGGCGTCGGTGGATAGGCCCGGTGTCGGTCATAAGTGACCGGTACCGGTCCTGACTTAGGTTTATTTCAATTTGTTGGTGTGGGTTGTGATTTTGTTTTTGAGTTTTTGGATGTGGTTTTGGTATTTGGGCATGGTGTAGGTTGTTTGAGTATGGTTTGGGTTGTGTTGTTGTTTTAAGTTTTTAGATGTGGTTAGGGTATTTGGGCATGGTTTGGGTCGTTTGAGTATGGTGTGGGTTGTTTGTTTGGGTGTGAAGAGGGAGGGGGATAGCGTAGAAGTTTTTAGGGGAAGATAGATGGGCGTAGATGTGTGGTATGGAGTCGGGTGTGGGTTAGGTGGATAAGAAAGGGGATATAGAGAGGTAAAGTAGATGTTGTGATAAAGAGTAGGGCTAATGTAGTGGGTTGGTTTTGCAGGCACGTCAGCAGCTGACGATGCGGGATAGGATGCCCCCACTGTTGAGCCGGATGCGGCCACACGTGTCCGCAGCACACTGGGGTATCATGCGCGAGGTGGGACTCGGCGGAGTCCAGCGGTACAGAGAGCGATCGACAGCAGGATCATAGTTTAATGGTTGCCCTCATCGAGAGATGGGATCCGCGACCAATGTGTTCCATCTCCCAACTGGGAGATGACTATCACATTAGAGGATGTGTATCGCATCCTTCGACTGCCGATCGATGGAGAGGCAGCCTTCCAGTAGATTCGAGAGATGGCCATGGACAAAGATCCTACAAGTTTTGGGGATGCAGGCTGCGCTTCTCGACATATCACAAAGACGAGCATCACGTACGGGATATGTACCATGCCCATCGCCATGAGACACGGCTTGCTTTGTGCCGATGATGATCGGATCACCTGCTTCTCCCTCCCGGACTCAGAGGGAGGCCACTTTCCACGGGCACTTATGGGGGTTTTACATGAGATGGTCGAGGAGCATACCTGTTATGCTTGGGCACCAATATACCCGGTGCAGTTATCGAGAGCTAGCTATGGGGCTATCGCCGGATGAGGTGCTTTGGGATCTACTCGACATTTTGCTACATTGTTGGGCATATGAGCATATCATATGCATTAGACCAAGAGGGCTACCGCAGCGCATTGACCAGGGGCCTCGGGTCATCTATAGATATGGCTTTCGAGAGGTGGTTGGGGTCGTGGGTCAACCACGAGCAAAGCTTGCGGGGTGAGACGTTACTTATTACCGGCATTTATTAGAGGGCCCGATAAAGGCGATATTGTATGGAGACCGTATAGAGGTCATCACCTTCACGGAGGAGCCCGAGGACGATTCTGATGGATCCAGTACACATTCCGGATAGCGGGACGGAGGCCGGAGAGTATGAGAGGATACCCCGGAGAGGGCACGCAGGGAGATGGGGCTACGACAGGATGAGCCCCCTCGCTTCCCTCAGTACCGGAGGGATGATGTAGAGGCCCCACTGCTTGCACCACAGCCCGTGGATCCAGATTGGGTTGCTGAGAGGCCTGCCGATGACACTGTAGATGATGCTGGGTGCACAGGCACATTTTTGGTTTGGTGGGCCGGAGAGAGAGCTGCGAGGATAAGATAACCCACACAAATGCCAGAGACTTAATGGGTGTTAGAGCAGAGAGAGGGACCAGATCAAAGGGTAGGTACGCTTATTACAGGGCAGCTTACACTGCTGCACGAGCAATGTAGGTGTCTTACAGGGGCAGCTAGCCCAGGCTCGTGCACAGTGCGAGTGCACAGCACGACAGCTCGAATCGACCACTCAATGCACCGCATAGCCGTAGGCACAGCCACCACCATACCACAGCACCACCAGCACGAGCACGGGGCACTTGGGTAGTAGGAGTCGTGGGACCAGCCCCAAAGACCTACTACGTGGCTCGTGATCGTTATATGGAGGCTAGAGCGGAGGCCCGGTACTATCAGGATATTCTTGATGGTACCGGGGCTGATTATCAGCCATATGCGGCACATAGAGCAGAGACCTCTCGGAGCCAGAGATCTCAGGGAGGTGCAGCCACAGCCGGTGGGTCTGTGACAGGCAGGAGGCGAGAGGCAGCACAGGGACCAGCAGGCAGACAGGCAGAGGGCGGTGGAGAGAGCTGAGGGGTCCCTGTAGATTTTGTATTTGTATATTGGACATGGGCACCGGTCTGCAAACCGGTTGTGTTTATAGAGGCCTGCGTGCCTAGATATGATTTATTCATTCATTTTTTTGTATATACCGGCCTGCGAGCCGAGTACGGGTTGTACAGTTGATACCGGCCTGCGAGCCGAGTATGTTTTTGATATGAGAGACCGGCCTGCGAGCCGAGTTGAGATTATTGATAGTTATTGCGGCCTGCGTGCCGGCTTTGTTGTATTATGAGATCACAGAGGCCCCGATGCAGGGCACATTGTATATTTGAAACTTTGTATATATATAGATATGATGAGTTGACCCACATGCTATGTTTAAAATGTTTTTTTTTAACTGTTTTGTCGATGGTTTGTGATATAGAATGTATGATGAGGTTAATTGACATGTTGTATTATGAAATGTTTGTATGTTTTGTCACTAGTTTTATGAAATTGCATGTATGTATCTAATGAATCGGATCCAAATGGCGTATAGATCGATGGTTTTTGATATCCGTAGTTGATGGCTTGTTTGTTTTTGAAATATAGATAGATGATGTTGATGAAATTGTAATGAGATGTGGATTTGATGAACAATTATAGATGAGGGTGTTGTTATGCAGGAAAAAGAGGCGGGTGTCACAAAAATTAGGTAGAAAATAAAGAAAAGAACTATGTTAAAAAAAAGCTAGGTATATGACCGACATCGGTTAGGCAACCGATGTCGGTATAGGATAGACCAATATCGGTTAGCCAACCGATACCGGTTATTCCATAATGAGCTTTTTCTAAAAATAGAAAAGTGTAGGTGGCAACTGAAGTTCTTATTTTGAGAGCCATGCAAGATGTTAAATACGTGAATGCAACGCTATTTTAACGACTGAGAGACAGGTAATTGCATGAGAGATTTGAGTGATAAGGAGGTAAGAGACAGGTAACGTGAGTGTGGGCTGAGATCAAGAAGACAAAAATCCAAGCTATATTTGAAGAGGGTGGTGAGCATGGCTGAACGAGGAGAAGCATCCAGCAGGCATGGACGAGAGGGAAGACAAGTTCCACCGCAAGTCACTGCAGCCCAAGAGGTAAACGGTTTGGTTGTAATTTGATTTTTGCATGTTTTGTGAATAGGATGAGGGAGATTAAGTGGGTAGATATGAGAAAGAAAATGTGATAGCAAGGGTTATAGGTGAGGTGAGTGTTATGGGGTAGGTAATCAGGGGTTTCAGGTATGTCGGTATGTACAGAGAGGAATAAACGATCAAATTATTGTCGTAGGTGGTGTGTTTAGGTACAGAGTTTATAAAAGTGACAAAGGACCGATAGCGGTTAGAGATAACCGCAGTATCATCGAACCGAGCACTGTACTTATTTATAACCGATACCGGTTGCTTTAGGAATTTCCAGAATGTGAGAAAAACCCTTGGGGATTTGATGGATTGAATGGTTATTTGTTGCTTTGACGTATGCAGGCAGAGGCAGGGCTGAGGATGAATGATAGTGTTCCAGCTTTGTTGTCATGAATCCGAGCGGATGTAACACCAGCTGAATGGATATTGATAAATCATTTGGGGTTAAGTGGAATCTGCTATTATTCACGAATCACACGTAACCATGCTATGTTGCAGGCGTTGATTGAGAGATGGAATCCAGAGAAGAATACCTTCTATTTGCCAACAGGGGAGATGACAGTGACATTGGAAGATGTGTTCCGTATTTTGAGACTCCCAATTACAGGAAAACCAGTATATCAGGCATTGCCTAGTGCGGGGCGGGCAGCGATAACAACAGTATTTGGTCCATACGCACGAGACTTAACACAACGAGGTTTGACATTTACATATGGTATAATGTATGCAGCACACCCGAGGAGACAAGATTAGCCGTGATATTAATGATAATGCGGTAGGGTATTATGCGTTACCGAGGAGGATGGAGGAAGATTTCCAAAAGCATTGATGTGTGTGATTTTGGAAATGATGGAAAGGAATGTGACTTTTGCATGTGCACTGCATATTTGCGAGCTATACAGGGGCTTATGGGCTTGTAGACAAAATCACGGACAACATTGGATTGTTCATTTTGTTACATTGTTGGGCCTATGAGCACATTGTTTGTGTGCGACCAATAATAGCCGACCTATCCATTAGGAGAGACAGAGTGCGAGATCGGGATTCGACGATGGGTCCAGATAGAACAAGAGGCAAGATCCCGAGCTATGATGGGTGACATTGAGTATTATAGGCAGTATGGGAGATGGTGATGATTGTGGATATCTGTTGAGGCCGTATGAGAACTATATGGTAACAGAGAATATAGTTGAGGAGTTGAGGGGTGTAGAGCGATTAAGGTGGATCGCGGGGCACAGGCCAGGTGAGTATGAGAGGATTCCTCTAGATCACGTGTGGTGACAATTTGGATTTTTGTAGGATATACCCCTAGCTTATAGACCATATATGAGGATCGACGCCGAGGTAACATTCTCACCTCCCGGCCAACACCTCCGTAAGGGCCGAGAGGAGATAGCAAATTGATCACAGGGTAATGGATGCAGAACGACAGAGGCCTATAGATTATGGTGGGTAACAGAACTGCGAGGTGTATGTGATCATCCTGACATAGCTATGATTACAGCGGAGAGAGATCATCTGCAGATTTTAGTTCATTAGCTCCAAACGTAGGTGAATGAGGCAAGAGGATTGTTAGCGGTTGCGGAGTCACGAGCGAGAGGGACTAGAGGCGAGATACCTCCATGCGAGGGAGTGTATTCATATGTTACAGGAGAGATTGGCATATCAGTGGGTGGTACCAATAGCCATGGTACCTTTGAGGATGAGAGGGCCCGGCGAGAGGCGTCGACGATCATGATCATCACCCGGTTCGGATGAGGCGTGAGGGTCTAAATAAATGTTAGCAAGGTATAAGAATAAATAAGGATGCCGACCTGCGTGTCGATGATAGAGAAGATGTATTTGTTTAACATCTAAATAAACTGGATATGTATGTTGATTTGAGTTATGATAATAATAAGAATGTTTTTCGCTTTTGACTTTCGGTGTCTTGAAAAAGGATAAAGAGGAATGTGATTGAATAGAAATACACAAAAATAGTTACACATGATAGGTTATGGTAGGGGATGGTCGAGATAACCTTGGGAGACCCCATGTCTCCGAAGTGCTGCCTACATAGCCCATTGTACAAAGCAAGGAGGGCCTCGGACGATGTAGTTCTCCTTAGGATCGGGAGAGGTGAATTCAGGCAATTTTGTTGGTTGGTAAAAAAATATTGATATTGATATTGGTAGGGTAATGTTGTTGGTGTTGGTAATGAATTGGTGATGTTGTAAAAGGTATAAGGGAAGCGAAAGTTAGCCTACCCAAGTGGTAGGGAACCATGTCCTGATTAAGATCAACACATAATCCTAGATGCGAGGTAAAGAGGAAAGAGTGTTCCGTAGGTGAAAAGAGCTAAACAAACCACATAATAACATAGAATCAGCTTGAACCCCTAGGTATCGTGCATATGATGAGAAGTCAATAGGTGAAAAGAGTTGTATGATCACAATATATCGATTGTACGTCACGTCCCTTGAGTTTAAACAAATGGTGAGGTGAGGTGGATGGTATAGCTATGTACGGAGAACTTATTACAAAGTGAGTGTTCTGACAAAAGAGAACCTAACCTAAATAGACAAGTCCATGACTCAAAAGTACTTTTGAATGAGGCTTTTATTTTACTGAATATAGACTGATCGATGCGGGAAGTCTACAAGGGATATTGATTGTATTATTCTTGAGGTCTTCACGAAGCTGATCAATGCGAGAAGCTTCTGATAAAGGCTGACTGTGTATAGTTGTCCTTCAAGGGAGCAGTATATTTATAGTAGTAGATGTGACATTTGTGTATAGCTGTCCTTCGGGGGAGAAGTCTATATATAATAGTAGCAAGAATTTTGGCATATAGCTGTCCTTCAAGGGAGCAGTCTATGTATAATTTAGAGATCTAGATGTCCGTTTGGCATGAAGCATCTAGTTTTGTAGGAAGTTTGACTCAAGAAAATCCCATAAGCATTTAGTTAAGAATGTGTCATTTTAAGACTTTGAAGTCATGGACTAGACTAAAAAGGGGAAGGCATCATAAAGGGAAGATGGGAATCAAACCATGCGAGCTTGATTTTATTTTGAGATGTAGGAAACAATGTGTATGGTGGTGGTGAAGGAGCTCAAGGGATGAGCGGTAAGTAGATAAGAAGTGATATAACACTAAATTCAACAGTAGAAAGGTCGAAGATGCAAGGCATTAAGGGGTTCAGGCTCAGGTTTACCGTTAAGCGAAGCTAAACGATAAGTGCCTGATCCATAAGTGTGAGTGATTATGTAAGGCCCAATCCAATTGGGAGCAAATTTTCCACGTTTGCTCTTTTCTAGTTTGGTTACATGTTGATTCTCTTTGAGGACAAGATCACCAACCTTAAAGGTACGCTCATGAAGTCACTTATCATAAGCACGCTTGATGCGTTTTTGATAGATTTGAAGGTGATCAAGAGCTGTAAGACGACGCTCGTCAAGAAGCTCCAATTGGGCTAACCGCTCTTGGCGGAAATCATCGTTGGTAAGAATATCCTGAAGAGATATTCTGAGGGAGGGTATTTGTATTTCGAGAGGTAAGATAGCCTCGGTACCATATACCAAAGAAAAAGGTGTGGCATTAGTGGAGGTACGAATGCTAGTACGATAAGCCCAGAGGGCGAAGGGGATGTGATCATGCCAATTTCTTCCGGACTCATTGACAACTTTCATAAGGATTTTGGTTAGGGTTTTATTAGAAGATTCGGCTTGTCCATTCGCTTATGGATAGTAGGGTGAGGAGAAGCTAAGTTTGATACCAAAGTTGTCACAAAGGTCTTGCAACAACTTATTTTTGAAAGATTTTCCATTATCTGTTATCAGGCGATGAGGAACACCAAAACGACAGATAATGTGGTGGTTAATGAACTCTACAATTTTTTCTTTTTTAGTTGAAATGAGAGGAATAGCCTCCACCCATTTTGTGTAATATTCGGTTGCTGTGATTATCCATCGGTGACGTTGCGAAGAGGATGGATGAATCTCACCAATAAGGTCTAAACCCCATTGTGAGAAAGGCCGAAGATCTCGGGCGACTGTGTAGCGGTGGCTAGGAGTATGTTGAAGGTTGGCATGTTGTTGACACATAACACAACGCTTAACATATTCGTAGCAATCGTTATTGAGTAGGCCAATTCGAGGCCAATAATAACCTAGGTGAAGGATTCGTTTGGCCACGGCAAGGCCGCTAAAATGTCCACCACAAATACCATCATGGACTGTTGGATGGTATAGGTGACCTCCGCGCCGGTGAGACATCAAGGAGGATGCCATCAAAGCCACATTTATAAAGGAGTCCCCCATAATGACATAATGAGAAGCACGTTTAAGAAAAGCGCATTTGTTGGTACTAGTAAGGTCATATGGGAGAACAGAGGTTGTAAGGTAGTCGTGAAATTGGTGATACTAGGTATCCCACGAATTAGCGAGACACATTATTTATCAAACAAACAATCGGGCCGAGTAAGATGGGGTAAAGAGTTGTTGGACCAAGAAGAAAATGTCGAGTCGGTTGATGAAGCTGGAATTTGTGAGGCTAAGCAAGCCATAGTATCCACAAATTTGTTAGTGGAGTGGGAGTGGCTTGGATAAAATAGTGAGTAAATAAGGTTAGGGTGAAGTCATCTTTAGGGCATACTTTGAGGTTAAGATCCATAGAAATGCCCATAACTGTATACCAAAGTCTCCCGTATTGCTTTAGTGACAACTAAGTGCAACGATGTTAGAAATCCATTGAGGATAGTATTCCGCAAAGATTATTAGCGGGAAGGAAACAGAAAGAAGAGTTGCATAGCTCCTCTTTGACCAAGAGGGCAATGCGTGGATGCATTTTCTCAATTTAGCGTTTAATTGGCTTGGAATCGGGTTTCGAGGTAATGTTATGGACAACAATGTTAGGATAATTTCTGGCATGTCGGCGTAGGACAAGCGAAAGCTTGATTGCGAGCACGGAGAAAGGTAGTAAAGGTGACTTGTTACGATGCGTTATGGGTATTAATTCAAGATCTTCACAATGTGAGGATCCTCCTCCGTGTGGATGTTGATTTCTATAGTAGACTCATTCGGATGGTTTGAGTTTGAGATGGTAAGGCGCGTTGAATATAAGAGTCATCCGCACCGAGTTTGGTGAGGATGGAGTCATCATCTGGCACTCAATTTTTCAACATTAATGAAGCTAGTCCTCTTGATCACCAAAGTACGATATAGAAATGGAATAGAAGAGGGTCCTCATTATCACGCGTTGATAAGTGAGAGGACCTAGAAAGATAGCATTTATGAAAAAAAAAGTTAGGAGGATAGATTCGAGGTCTATCGACTGGTGGCTACAAGAGAAGGTAAAATGGGTGATGATGGTTCGGTAGGGGTGACATCGTCCTCTTCCGAAGGCAATGGAAAGGCACGAGGTTCCTTCCGTGTAAGTGTTCTCGAAATCGAGACCACTACGATCATTGTACTTGCGTGTAGTTAGGGTGATTGTATAGCTTTGACTTTAGGCCCTCAATGCCGTTCATAAAGACCAAAAAACCAAAAGCCTTTCCAAAGGACACCGAAGACACATTTCTTTGGTGAGGATGAAACAACGATTTTCAAGTATTGAAAAAATCGGTTAAAACATCGAACCACGAAGAGGAGGTTAGGGTAACGGAAGATCGTCGACCCCATATGTTAGGTTAGTGTGCATAGGTGGTCCATGTAGGTCATTACTTCCCCACCAGCATTCTTAAGTAGGATGTGCATGTACTTTTCCGTTCTCAAGGGTAGGAAAAGAACTAATGTTATATAGGCGATACTCCCCAGCGTAAGGCGTTGAAAAACATCCACTAAGGGATCTCATGGTTGGGATGTCATCCGCGGGGAGGGGAAGTGGTATTTAGGGAAAGTGGTTTCATTGGTTGAAGGCGTAGGTGCGGTTGATGTGGATGGTTGGGTGGATGAATATCCGAAGTGAAGTGTCTTGATTGGATAGTAATAAAGCACATCATTAGGCGATATAACATATTGCGTTGGTTTTGAAGGGGGAGGATCATGCACTTTTCTCGGTGTAGGACTTCCCTCGTACTCAAATTTTATACATCTATGTAAGGTGGAGGAACACATCCCATAGCCTGGATCAGGGGACCTAGTAACATGTTATATTGGAATTCTCCCTCGAGGACATAGAAGAGATCGAGGTAAAGTACGTGGTCCTACACTTCACGAATGTTAAGGATCACGGTGCCTAAGGTGGAGTAATAGCATCATTGAATGACCATTCATGATGGGTTGGCACACATGTAGCTAGAAGGGATATTCATTTGTTGGAAGGCTTTTGAAGAAATGATGTTTAGGAGTCATCGATCATCACTCACGCGTACCGGATGTCCCGGAGTCCTAGGCTTCAGATGAAAAGAGTAGGATCGAGATCTTCACGTACCAAAGTCAACAATTTCGTCTTGAGAAAGGACCAGCATTTGTTGTTGAAACAAAAGTGGTTGGGGTGGTAGGTTGTTTAGTGAGGGAAGCGAAGGTGATTGGGTGTTAGAATGGAGGTAGACATCGGGGTTTCATTAGGTAAGACCTCGATCCCTTGAAGAATTTCAACGAGAGCTTGTCGATGAGATTCAAAAGTCTGAATGAGATCATATAGTGTCATTTTACATAATTGGTGAAGTTGTTTGATCATGGCTCGGTGGGCAACTCCATTAGAGATGGGGTAAGTGGGTCCACGAATAACCACTTTGGGTGGTGGTGCACCCGGGATGGTGGAGGGAGAAGAGAGAGGTGGTCAGGGCATTTCTTTCGCTTTCGTTGTTCTTAGGTATGCTCGATGTAACACTAATCATATTAATTTCGTGGACATGAGATGAGGAAGATGGTGGGATAAATCATGGTCTTCGAGAGGTGGGGTTGTAATAATGATAGATCTTGGTGAGGTGGGGATAGGTGGTATAGGAGAGGGAAAAGATAAGGCATCCACTAAGCTAAAGGTCTCTCCCTTCGTAAGTTGTCTTTCTTAACCTTTCTATCTCGAGAGAGGTGAGGTGTGACGAAGGATGGTTTTGATAGCTTTGCATCCCTCCACATCATGTCCCGTGTGCGGTGGTAGCGCGATTTTAGACTCATCATAACTTTGTAGGTCGAGGTTTAGATGGGTCATAAGGTCTAAGTGGGGGTAGGGAAATGGTCATTCTCCACCAACATAGTAAGGATTTTATTGTAAGATCCTTTGAGTGGGTCAAAATCGGAGGAGGATGAGGGTATTGATTGAGCAGATTTGGTAATGTTTTGGCATAGTTGGTTGTAATATGCATGGTGGTTTACCGCAACATGAGGGGTGTTGACACGTGGTTTTCACTAAACGTGGTTTCTTTGTTGGAAGGCTTTCAATTGGTTAGATGATGAGGCTACGAATATGCGTGATAGCGGGAAACAACCACGGAGAAAGGGAGTAGCGAGAAAATAAATCCTTTGATGATGATGGAGTTTGTTTAGGGTTGATGGGTGAGCAAAGATACGTGGGGTGACAATGTTGATATACCCTTAGATCTCTGTATGGGTGCGAAAGGCGTAGGTCGTTTTAAAGAAAACGCAGGAGGTATGATATATTGATGCGAGGTGGAGGGATGAGGTCCCAATATGGAAGGTAGGTGTGACGATGATGGTTTTGATTGTGATAGAGGCACGGATTGAGTTTGTCTCCTAAGTGGAGGGGCGGCTTTATTTTTGGATAAATCTAGTCGCTTAGGCGGGTGTGTTAGACTGGTATTGGTGAGGTCCCAAGTGTAGGGAAGATTTGGTTAAGGTTGATGACGAGGTGGATGAGATACTTGGTAGAGATGTGGGGGGTGATGATGAGGACATAGGCATTTTGAGTTTCTGTAAACACTTCGGGTATATGGTAGAGGTGTCTGGATTGGTCATCTGCATTTGAGTAGAATAGGGGGTACCCAAACGTTCCCATAGGACTCGTCTATCTTCTGGAGAATGATAGTCTTCAGGTGTGAATTGGAATTTTGTATGGAAGAAAGGTGGGTTGTGATTCCGTCCACTGTGGGTGTGATACAGGGGGTAGATGAGGCACTGTATCAATAGGTGTTAAGAGGTCAACCGATCGCTGAAAATATTTAGGCGATGAAGAACTAATAGGTAGGAGGGCATGTTTGAGAGGATCCGTCATGGTTAAAGAATTTGGTGATGTCGGTGCAAGAGGTTTCTCATCTAAGGATGACAAAAGGAGTGGCGAGCCTTCCTCTTGTGCAGCAAGAGTGGTAGAAGGGGATGTTTGGGAAATAGATAGGTTAGATAACATCCGCTCGCAGTCTTGTAGGGATGTGGTGTAAGAAGACTCATCTATGAGAAGAGAACTCTGGGCGTTAACTCCTTTATAGGTAAAGGAATGATTTCACTTTGGCTTGATGGTGGTGAAGGAGGTTCGGGCCCCGTGTCAGTGAAGAGGCTTGATTCAAAATTTTCTCGATAGAGGCTTTTGGCTGGGAGTCGAAGACTGCATGGATCTCATGAACACTCTCCTCGGCTAAGATATCTGGTTTACGTTACTGTTAGAAGAGTGATTCGGGAATGGTTTGTTGAAGATTTTCAAATTTCGGTTGGCAGGGGCATTAGGATTATCGAGGGTTATATCCCTGTGTCAACCATTTCTGCACTATATTTTTCAACATCTTGCAGTTTTCATGACTATGTCCTTTTACGCGGTGAAAGTTATAGAAGTCATTTTCTTTGTACCAGGAAGGTATAGCGCGGGTGGAGTCAAACCCGGAGTGAGGTTTAACAGGAGGCAAGGTGATAGCTCCGGCTTTGAGTAATTTTTCCAAGATGACACCATAAGTTTCTCCCAAGGGAGTGTAATTGATGGACTCAAATTTATACTTATAGGTGGTTTTTAGTGGAGTATTGATGGTGCTTGAGATTTGACCATCACCACGTGGATAGCTCCTTTTGATTTAGAAGAAGTGTATGCATGAGGAGTGGTGGTGTTTTGTTTATTGGTAGAATCTGGAGTTCGAAAATTGGGGTTTTGTTCTTGCAACCGCAATTTCTCTTCTTCTAAGGCCTCAATTTCTAGCTTTCGAGCCATGGTAAAGGCCTCGTCAAATGTGCGGAAAGTTTGAATTTGAAGAGTAGGAGAAATGTGCTTAGCACATGCCCACGTAAAAATTTGATAAGTTCACTGAGGCAAGGCATATGTAAGTTGGTTGATAAGGCCGCACCATCGTCCCACGAAATCTGCGATAGATTCGTCTTGGTTGTCGGATGGCATAAAGGTCGGTGATAGATACTTTCTTGGCAATGTTAATGGAGAAATGATCCAGAAAGATTGGGCTAGCTGGTTAAAAGAGAAGATTGAGTGCTTTGGTTAAAGAACCTTTGTACCACTCCAAGGCGGGTCCTGATAAGGACATGGGAAAGGTGCGGAGTAGTAAAGCGTCGTCGTGAGCAATCGAGATAGCGAGCATGTCTAAATGATCGCAAGTGTTGTTGAGGTCCTCCTTACTTTGTTAAAACAAGTAAATTTCAGTAATTCCCATTGAGGAGGATATGAATGAAGGGGACGAGAAGGGTGAATAGGCTCTGACAGACTTGCTCGTATGTCAAGGTGCTACTGACTTCACGAAACAAAGCCTCCAGATTTTACATTTTGTCCATCATTTGTTTAATTAAATCGAAGTTGGATGAGATGATGGTGTGGTTGTGGTAAACGAGGCAAATTGGGCCAAGGGCCACCGCTAGACAATGGTGGGGTTAAGTGTTGATAAGGTGTGGAGGATGAATATGTCGAGGCGACCGAATAGGGATGTCCCATATAAGATGTTGAGGTCACTGGATATGTGTATGGGAATGAAAAGGTAGGCGGAGCTTGAGAAGGAAAGCTCGTGTGGATAGGTGGCAGAGAGCAAGTCATGAACGGAGCAGTCTGCAAGAGAGATGAGGTAGGAGCAGTCGGTGGTAATGATATGTGGGGTCCAAGATTAACCAAAGGAAAGCCAATCTGTGTCGTATGAACCTCTGAAGCCGTCGGATTGGGAGACGGGGCTAGAGATGCAGGGAGCAATGCGGTGTTATCAGGTGGAGTGGGAGCTAAATGAGCAGCTATACTAATGGGCATGCCAACAAGGAGTTGACCATCGGGCATATGGTCAGGGGCATGAGACAAATAGTATTGTACAGTGCTAGGGTTAGCATCCAGAAATTTGGCAAATTCCTTATCTCCTACAGGAATTTTGGGGATCTCACTGGTGTCCGTAGGGTTCCCTATAGAATGTGAAGGGGGTGATTCAGGCAAAGGCACAGAGCAAGCATGTGAAACCATGGCGGCGGCTTGCTTTTGGGTGATAACAACCATGGACAAGAGTACACAGTAGGGTTTCAATCTATCAAGAACAGAAACATCCTCAAAATGGTGAAATTGGTAAGTTGCTGGTTTGTCAGGAAATGTAAAAAAGATAAAGAATCGATCGGTCTAATAACCGATGTCGGTTAGACTATAGCCGACGTCGGTCAGTTAACCGATGTCGGTGTAATAAGACTGGTATAAGAAAATATAAGAAGCTGCTGATTTGATTGTTAACAACGCTCAGTGCATTTATCAAATTGTTCTAAGGTAATCACAGAAGACAATGTATAATAGAAAACAGAATCGAAAACAAGCAAGATGCACACGCAAATCCAGAGACTAACCCTAGGGTTAATTTTAATTATTGTGGGCTTATGCCTTTAGACACGGAATGATGTCAATCCTGAACAAAAGACTTAGGGGAAATGTCAAGTTTGTTTTGGCTTATAAGGTTACCTCAATCGGGCGGAGGAATACCGCGGAAAAAAGGGGGATGTTTGAGTGTTGAGTTAATTGTGAAGTGATTCGGTATGTGTTGTGCGGTGAAAGTAAGATCAATATCTTGTCAATACCGTGGATATCACCCCCACGTGTACGACACCTTACTTAATCTATGTTCACTAGAATTGAAAACAACAAGCGAATGTGATGCACGTGTTTTAAACCCAAATCGAAAATGATATTCGATGAAGCAAAAGAGACGACTTTCACTAATGCAAGATGTAAAAGCAAAGCAAGTTCTTTTACCAAAATAACAAAATACCTTGTGAATATCTTGTAAAGAAGAAAACAACAAGTATGCTCCTATATGAAAGTAAGCAAGAAAGAAAGAAACCCAAATGGGTCCCACCGGGTGTGCCAAAATGTTTCACTCGGAATGTTTCAGCTTTTGGGAATAGAGTTGCTTCTATCCTTTCATTCCTTTTAGAAACAGATAAGGGTTAGGGCTAGGAGGAATACATTGAATGTCGAGATGGTGTGCGCGTACCATAGAGAGAGATCAGGTTGATTGCGAAGAACTCCTTTTTGTCTTGGAAGGACTACCTGCAAATAAGAACACAAGACCACAAGATTTTGATTAGACAATAAATGAGGGAACTGCCTTGGGCCCAGGAAATATAAAACTTCCTTTGAAGGTGGTGAGTTCCCTATAATATGAATTAACACGAGAAGATTGTAAAATAACAAAGGTTTAATTACCTCGTTGAAACAAGTAGGGGAAAGGCTGATTTTTGGTTGTAGAGTCGGGATAACCGATCTGGTTTCTGCTAACCGATATCGGTAGGGACTATGTTTGTAAAGGGGTTGTAAGGTGGTTGTGTTGTTTGTAAGGCTAGTATATGAATGGGATTAGGTAATGGGGTGATGAGAGGTAAGTGGATGATAGTTAGGTAAAATGTGTTCTTTGGGTAGTAGATCTAGGAATAGATTTATAACGGTGTGATTAAAAAGTCTAAGAAATATTAAAATGAGAACACACAAGATGCAACTTACAGTTATTGACGAGGATGCGAGTCAAGAACCGTGATGACAAAGGCGAGAACTCAAGTAGTATGGCTCGATACCCAAAAGAAGATGAGATGTCTCCCTCCCAATGATCGGATGAGTGTCACGGGGCTCACGAGTGGCGCCTTGGGCTTGATCTCCTTTGCTGCAAACTCTTCTTGTTTCTTCACTTGTCTCTGCTTTCGGCCAAGTAAAGATCCGAGATCTCTTGATCGCTTCTCGATGATCTGATTGATCCAAAAATCCTTCACCTTTGTTTTTGATTAGGAAGGTCATTTACGAGGAACCGATGGCGGTTACGTAACCGACGCGGCGGTCGAGTAGGAACCGGTATCGGTTAGGAAAAAGTGGGCTATTTTTAGTAAAATAGCCAACTTTCCCGCTTTTTCTCCCGAGGATTAGTTGCGGGCTTGGTCAAGTAGCTACAAGGTCGGTTTTGGGTGTGAGTAAGGATGCATTAGTCATGGGTGTGGATGTAAACCAAGTTTTAGGTCTTAATTAGGTTAGTTTAGGGTTAGGGCTAGGTCATGATGAGGTGGAAAAATGAGGTGGCGAGGTAAGGCGATGTGGATTTATTAATTATAAAGTAATTAATAAATAATTGTGTAAGGTTTAGGTGATGGGGTTAGGTTGCGAAATGAGATGTGGGTCACGGGGGTCGTAAAACACAAATTTGGTGTCTACAGATGTCGATGTACTATGTGGTTGGAGGACCGGTTCCCGAGAGGTAGTTGAGCTATTCCAAGTAGAGTGTGTGTCATGGAACTTTGGTATGGCACATGATGTGCCCTCAGAGCCATATGTATGGGTGCGCAAGCTACGAGAGTGTCGAGGAGGTCGGGAGTGAAATCGGGACCTCTTTGGAGCATAACTAGTGCCCCTAGGTACAAATGGTATGGATGCGGCCATAGAGTTGATAAAGGTGGAAAATTTAGGATGTCACAGGGCCTATATTACATGATGGGTAGCGATCTGATTGGTGCTATTGTTTCGGTTATTATGGATGCGGGAGGAACATCTCTAGTTAGAGGAGTAGAGGGTAGGCACATGCCTCGATGTTGATGGTATAGAAGTTGTGATAGCGGAGTGTGAGTAATTGATGGTTGATATTTATGTATTGTCACTTAGTTATTTTAGTGTGGCTATCAAGAGTAGTAACTAATATAATGATTGGATGGTTGTAGGTGATGCGTATTGGTCATTGATTGTTGACTCATCAATCGCACATTGACATGGAATGTCCCTTCAAATGTGCTCATGGGAGGTGGGATGTTGGAGTGAGTAGATGATATTGCGAATGAGCATGCCCACTTGTTCAAGCCATTGGCGATAACAACATCTACATGTACCATTTTATTGAGTGAGTGTGACAAGGCACGGAAAAACACTCAACAAGCTACGAGGTTGTAGGAGGAGGATCCCTAGTGTAGGATGCTTTCACGAGGTATGTAGAGTTGCGGAGTCTAATTCACGGAGAGCATCAGTCGAGTTTTCATTATTACAAAGACATGTGGAGAGATATAGGGGCCGCGACCAACGACATAGATTGAGCGGAGAAGTATTTAGTTCTAGAGCTCTCGCAATTATATATAGTGATAGTGATGATGATGTATGCCATATGTAATGATGTATGGGGGCTTTCCCCCTAGCCATTGTATATTTGTAACTTATGATTTGTGACGATACACACACACACACACATATATAGTTGGATGATTAGCATTATTGTGTTGTATTGATGTTATTTGATATGTGATGCGATGGTTGTTGTTCATATGTAGTTGTTTGATTTGTATTGCGTAAATGATGATGATATTGAAAAATGGATGATGATGTTGATTAGGACATAAATAGATAGGTAATATGTGAAAATTAAATAGTATGTATGAATAAATATGTGATAAATGGTAATAGATGTATGTATGGAATGAATAATGTGATTGAAATGATCATAAAAATGTATGTAATCGTGTGTAAGCATGATGAAGAAGGGGGGAGAGAAGAGCGATGTCCCCCACATATGTGTAAGAAGATGAGGTTCATTTATATAATACCCCTCGAAATCAAGAATGAACCATAGAACAAGAGTGCATCATCAGGAAATGGTTTGATAGTGTACGCTAGATAGATAGATCAATGAAGTGTATAGCGCAAAGATGGAGCAGGGTTCTTATTGTAACAAATCCCTCAATAGTCATGTAAGAACCATAAGAACACAAGTGTGTCATCGGGTAATGAGGTGAGAAAAATCACCTACCAAAGATGAAGAGGGTGGCAAGGAGTGGTGGAAGCATGTGAAGTGGTAGTAGCATGAGTGTATGAGCCAAAATGAATGTCGAGATGAAATGGTGCCAATGATAGGAGTTACAGTGGTAGCAAGAAAAATCCCGACATATTAGGTATCCAATGTGAAATAGGAGCACTATGCGGTAGATGATATGATCCAAATGATGAAGCGAGGTGGAGGCCATGCATGAATGATGACTTTAGGTGGTAGACGAATGACAACCTTAAAAGTGGGAGGAGGAGACAAGTGAACTGAAGTAGTAGCACACTTGTGTAGAATTGGAGAAATAGACCGCTCACGAGAGCAAGAGCCAAAGGCAATGACACCCTTATCTTCTAATTATTGTAATTTTTCATGAAGGGTGCAATAGTCATTGTCATGATGGCCATTAATGTGGTGATAATTGCAATAAGGATGATTGTGTTGGTGATGAAAATGATGTGGAGGATGATGTTGATTAGAAGGAAAGAAAATTAAGTGCTTATCAAGTAAAGCACACAAGACATCATGAGGCTTAGCAACATGCGAGAAATGCAATGGCTCTCGAGTAGGAGATGGCGAAGAATTAGGTAGAGAGAGACATGGTGGCAGAGATGGAGGACACTTATGTGGTGGAGGGGATGGAACATTCTTACAAGGTGGAGGAGATGGAGACCTTGGAGGACACTTAACAGATGGAAGAGGTGAAGAAGTAGAAGATGCCATAGTAGTAGAAGAAGTAGAAGGACGATCTATAAGATGTGTAATAATTAAATCTTGTTCTAGATCAATAACCTTATAACATAAAAGTGTAAATTATTCACATGTATCATATTGCAATCGTTATTTTAAAGCAAAAATCAAGCCACAATAAAAGATAAATTGCTTCTCTAGATTAATAGGGTGAAATACTAATTGATGCATGCATGAATTGAAGCATAAAATGTATTATAGAATAGGATCTTTCTTTCCTTGATGAAATCTAGGAAATGATCATATGTGAATCTAGGAGCATTGTTAAGTATGAAGCGTCTAAGAAAATAATATTCCATTTCACAACATTTTCTAATAGAACCAAAAGGAAGATGTGTGTACCATTGAAGCACTTCATCAACTAGACTATGATGAAAGGTTTTTAAAATAATCGATCAGTTGAATAAGAATTCATAACTAAATGATAATCCTTAAGATGTAGATATGGATTGCTAGTGCCATTGAAACATGAAAATGTAGGCATGATAAAATCCTTAGGAAACACTGAATTGTGAATTTTCTTTGGAATAGGATTGCCATGAAGAGAGTTATTATCAATAAAATCACTATAGGATTTTCTTTAAAGAGTGAGATATTGAACCTGAGATTGTAATTGGTTGAAAACATGCATGAGTTACAAAATATGATGTGGAGGAATCATAGAAGATGTAAGAGCCACATTGAGATGTGTAAGCTTGCCATTATGAGTGATCATAAGAATGTGAGTAGAAGAAGCAGGAGATGAAGATAATATGGGAACACTAGATGTAGATGTAGAAGAAATGAGGGGTGGTAAATAGAAGAAGCAACATGATCATCATCAAGAGAATAAGATGAAGAGGAAAGAGGTGGAGAAGGACATGGAATATTAGTAGAAATAATAGCGGAGAATAAGAATAAAAAATAAGAGGCGAGCTAGTAGGAATGGAAGAATCACCATGAATTCCATCAGAAACAACATGAGAAGTAGATGAAAGAGGAGTGGAAAATTCACATTCAGTAGTCTTAAGAGAAGTATAATATTCACTAACATGTGCATGGTCAAAAATATAACCAAGTAGCTAAGAAATATAATCGAGTGATCGGATAAAGGTTCCCATGCAAGTATTTCATCAAGCGAGTCATCAACATAGAGTGAATTAGGAGAAGAATTATCATGAGATGAATCTTTGAATCATTATAAACATTATATAAAATAGAATACGCATGAGATACAAATTTACAATCATCATGACTAGTATGAGAAATATCATCATGCACTATATTTTCATTATAATTTTTATCAAGCGTATCATAATCAAGACCAAACATATAATCGATAATAACATCATCAAGAGTTTCAATAGAAATAGAAGAAGGTGGAGTAGTCCTGGTGCCTATGGAATAACAAGGATTACATCCAGAATTTGTTTGAGTGTAGGAACAATGCTAAGAGTAGAGTGTTCAAAACTAGTATGAACTTTGTGTTCATTAGCATCAAGCAATCTTTGAACATTATCATCAAATTTAGCATAACGATAAAGATCAAGAAATTCAGCCTCAACAACATCATCAAGGATAGGATTAACACTCACATGATGCATAGCTTTCCTAGGAGAGGAAGATATACTTTTATCCATTAGGGTTTAGTGGATCCTAGGGAAATGAGTTCTAAGAAATCAAGTTCAGAAAATGATATAATCAAATCCATCAAGTTGTTCAATATATACCTCTTCATTCAGAAAACCATTTAGGAAGGATGATTTCACATCCATTTGAAACAATCTGATCTTATTGTAAGCCACATATGCTAGGAAAAGTCTTATTTCCTCCATCCTTTCCACTGGTGTAAATGTTTCATCAAATTCAATTCCTTCCATTTGCACATAGCCTTTGCACACAAGTCTTGCCTTATTTCTTGTTACTTCTCCTTTTTCATTCAACTTATTTATGAAAACCCACTTTGTTCCAATTACATTTTTATCCTTTGGTCTTGGCACGAGCTCCCAGGTTTCATTTTTTCTATCTGATCTAGTTCTTCATTCATTGCATCCACCCAATGCTGATATTTTCTTGCTTCTGCAACATTCTTGGGTTCTATCATTGACAAGAGTGCTATATCTTCATGGTTTTGCTACTCTCTTAGTCTTCTTCTTGTGAGAATTCCGCCTTCTCTTTTCTAATGATCTGATTTGACGGATGATCCCTCTTTACTTGTCTCGAGGGTGTCTTAGTGTTTGGTCTTTCTTCCTCTTCA
This sequence comes from Taxus wallichiana var. yunnanensis, assembly GCA_018340775.1. Taxonomy (NCBI): domain Eukaryota; kingdom Viridiplantae; phylum Streptophyta; class Pinopsida; order Cupressales; family Taxaceae; genus Taxus; species Taxus wallichiana. Next base: position 115,087,899 of record CM031240.1, read on the forward strand.
TATACTTCTTCATGTGGACTTTCCATTTCTTCATCCTCTTCTTGTTCTTCATGATCGTTACAGTGTTGAGTGCTGGACTTGGAAGTCTCATCCACCTTCACATTTGTGCTTTCTACAATCTTCTGCAACCTTTTATTGTAGCACTGTAAGCCACATTGACTTACTGAGTAGCCAAGAAATATACCTTCATCACATCTTGAGTTGAATTTTCCCAAATTATCTTCATCTCTTTTGATGTAGCACTTTCTTCCAAAAATCTTATGTGTTTCACATTCACTAGCCTATTTTTCCACAATTCATATGGTGTTTTATCACTGTTTACTCTCAATTGAGCTCTGTTTAAAATGTACACCATTGTATATACCACTTCACTCCAATATCTATCTGGTAATTTAGATTCATTCAACATGGTTCTTTCCATTTCTTGCACAGTTTGTTTTTCCTCTCAACAACTCCATTTTGTTGAGGTGTTCGACAGCTGAGAATTATCTTCTAATCCCATTTTCTTCACAAAATTCATCGAACTCATTAGACCAAAATTCTCTACCTCTATCTGATCTTAAGCATTTGATATTTTTGTTCTTCTCATTCTCCACCAGTGCCTTGAATTTTCTTGAATCTATCTAAGGCTTCGACTTTTTCTTTAAACACACTACCCATGTCATTCTGGTGTAATCATCTATCAACAACATGAAATACACCTCACCTTGTATGCTTTTAGTTCTTGTAGGTCCATAGAGATCTGTATGAATCAAATCTAGAGGTTTGGTTGTAGAGTATTCTTTTGACTTGAATGATCTCCTTGTTTTTTTCCATGCAGGCATGCTTTGCAAAGTGTATCTACTTTGGTTTTACAATTTTTGGCATATGTTTCACACACCCTTTAGTACTTATTTTTACCAAATTCTCAAAGCTCATGTGTCCAAGCCTCATGTGCCATAACCAATTGTAATCAACCTTACTTGTGAAACATTTTTCATTATTTATTTCATTTAGCACATACATGTTGTTCTTTGTCCTTTTGGATTTTACAACTTTCTTTCCCATTTTTCCATTGATGATATCACAACCTTTGTCATGAAAGATGTGATTATATCCCCTTTGTACATTTGAATTATGCTTAACAAATTGTGCTTGAGACCTTCAACATATAGAACATTTTTAGTGATAGTCTTTCCATTATCTAGACTCAAGGTTCCTTTTCTGACTATGTTTTCTAAGTTGTTATCACCAAATATCACAACACCCGATGCATTGTTTGACAAAGAAATGAATTTTTTTCATTGTCATATGGCTAGAGCATCCACTATCTAGATACCATATTTTATCTTCATTTTGCACATGAAATGTGGTTTGTACTACTGAGCAAGACTCTTTTCTTTTGTTTGCATATTTCTTTATAACATATACCCATTTCTGTTTATGAGGTTCTTGTTTACTTGTTAAAGCTTCATTTCTTTTCTTGTAATAATTGTAGTGAACATTATTATAGTTCAATCTGGTGTAAGATGGGCCAAAGTTTCTTCTATAGCCTCTAGAGAATTTTCTACACTTAACAACCTTATGTCCAAACTGATTACATGAATAACAATAACCATAGAAAGAATGTGTGTACCTCATAACATAGGTGATTCTGGGAGAAGTAGTCCTTCTCTTGATAGATTTTCTGAACTATTTATTTATAGTAGAAGAGGTACTTGGAATTGATGTAGTCTTGTTTCCTTCATTCTTTCCAGAACCCTTTTCTTACCTTCCTCCTTAAAACCAATTCCAGATTTATCATTTGTATCACGTTGACCATTTAGTATACCAGTCAAAACATTTGAAATCTTTTCTATCTTTTCATACACTATCAACTTATTGCTCATTTGTTCCATTTCAACTTTTAGTTTCTCTAGTTCTGAGTTCAGTTTTGTGCACTCATCCTCCTTTGATTTGTAAGAGTTTGAAATATTTTCCAGCTAATTTTCAAGCTCTTTGAGTTCATTATCCTCTTCTTCTTCTCTTAGAGTTTGTCTTTCTTCAAAGATGTAGATTTTTTCTTCATAATATTTTAGTGTGCACCTTAGCTTTTGATTCTTTCTTCTACACAATTTCAATTCTTCAAGAGCACATACTAATTCAGCTTCAAGGTTTACTTCAGCTTCTTCTTCATCAGAATCTTCAAAATCAACTGTATTATTTCCTTTGGAGATGCATTCTTTAGGTGCATCCATGGCCATAAACAAACATTCAAACTGATCTTCATCATTTTCATTTTTAGAGCTTCCCGGTTTCTTGAATCAGATTCACTTGATTCTTCTTTTGAATAGAATTTCCTTTTGTTCTTAAAGAACTTCTTGCTATTTTTATTTTTATATCCAATTTATTTCTTGTTGTTTTTATGATTATCCTCTTCATGTTCATACTGAGCTTCTTTAATTTTGTTTGGACATTTAACAAAAAAATGACCTACTTGTCCACATGCGAAGCATTTGAAAGGGAGTTTTCCTTTATACTTACCTGAACCTCTTTTCAGTCTTCTTATGAACATTGCTTCAATATCTTTTATCTTTTGAAACTGATTTTTCTTCTTCTTTTTACTTGGAATGGGTTTATTTCTTGACCTTGAATGCTACTTCTTTCTTGGTAGTCTTGGATCCAATAGTCCTCATCTCGTATGCTGAAAGAGTGCTCTGTAATTCATCCATTGTGAGAGTCTTCATGTCTTTGGCTTCTTCTATAGCTGAAACCTTTGCATCATACTTTCCAGTCAGAGATCTCAAAATCTTTTGGACTATAACAAATTCTTCTAGTTTCTCACCTAGGCCTTTGATCATATTTATAAATTCATCTATTCTTTGCATGTAGCTGCTATGCTCTCATCATCCTTCATCTTCAGATTCTTGAACTGAGCTCTGTAGGTCTGCAACTTTGCTAGCTTGACTTTTTCATCTCCTTCATAAATAATTTGAAGTTTGGTCCATATCTCCTTTCTTTGTTGTGTAGTGCATAACTTTTACAAACTCTGTTTCAGTCAGGCTACATAGAATAACATTCATTTCTCTTGAGTTACATTCATATTCTTCTTTGTCTATTGAAGAAGTGATTGGCGTGGCTGGAGGATTGTATCCTTTCTCAACACATTACCTAGATATCAAAACCAAGTGACATCAGATATGTTTTCATCCTTATTCTCCAAAATGCATAGTTCATTCTAGTGAAGAGAGGTGATCTTGACAGTGATAAACCACCTTGAGCCTGATTTGCTGCCATGCTTGTGAAAAGAGGATCTCCTTGAAGATGTTAATATTTTGATAGAAGGACTCACTCTGATACCAATTGTTAGAGATCACAAGCACTGAGAGGGGGGGTGAATTAGTGCAAATTAAAATTAATTTACAAAGTTATACTAATCCACAATTTCTTAAATTTGAGCAATATTATATCATGTGTATTTCATCAAACATATATAAGATATAAGAACACCAAACAAAAAATTTATAGTGGGAAACCCTTTCGGAGAAAAACCCACTTGAAACCAAGGCTTTATTAGGAACACCAATTCCAAATCTTACAATGGTTTTGGTTGAGCACCCACTCAACCTATGAAGCACCCACTTCACAACTTCAAACACCCACTAAGATTTACTGAGCACCCACTTAGTAAATTTTAGCAAGCACCAACTTGCAAGGAGCACCAACCCCTAATTTAATCGATACAACTGATATTTTGTAGGAACCTACCCATAAGGAGGCTACAACCCCTAAATATGCTAAGATACAACTTAGAATTATTTTACATACAAATTTTTATCATCTAGTTACAAAAATGATTACACAATATATTATGATCACTTTTTGTATCTTTTTGTGTTCTCTCTTTCACTCTCTTCTTCTCATCTGATTCGAACTCTTCTTGCTCAATAAATCTATCACACTGATGTTATTTTCATCTAATATATCTTGTTTACTTCATCTTTCTACTTTGCTCCTTCCTCTCTCTATTTTTTTCGTAGCTCCGTTAGCTTGAATGCATCGTCTTCTCATTTGAGCAACCAAAAATGTATTGGTATCAAATTTATTCTATATAGTTAATCGACCCAATAAAATGATTCCTTTGGCATGACATGTATAATTTCTTGCTATGTCACCTAAAAATATGGTCTATTAAATGAATACAACTAACTCCAAATTTGTTCTTACTATATTCGGCTTGATTTCACCCTTTTCTATGCATTTACGAAAATATTTACTAGCCAATACCTAAAATTAGATTTCTCATCTTTCTAGGATTTCCAACGTGATCAAGATAAGCGAGCCATTTTATTCTTTGATATTTAATTTTCCTTGAAATCAAGAATCTCATAGAGAGTGTAATTGTATTTCCACAAAGTCAATGAACATTAAATGTTGATAGGTGGAAATGTGGATTTCTTCGTTGTTCATGGAGCTCAAGAAATGTACATAGCCACAATAGCCGAGATAATAAAATCATTATCAATTTTAGAGATCAATGTCTCACTTGTCCATGTTCAAATCATTTAATTCTCCTCGAACCCTGTCCAGTCCATATTTGTTCAATCCATGACTTTTATAAGCTTCTTTGACATTTTCCTTTGTATCACGCTTCTATCCTCCGATTTGTGGAATTTATTCTTTCTTGGCGGATTTTTTTATTTTTCTACAACTTTCCTTTTCCTCGTAGATTTATTTTTTTGTGGCTTTCCTTCTTGTTTGCTACCTTCCCATGAATTTGTCCCATGTTCGTGGCTATTTTCTTCTATGTGCGGCCTTTGTAGTTTTCTGTAGATTTTTCTGTTCTTCGCGACTTTTCTCTTTATGCACAAATTCTTCCTTCACGTTCGTATCTTCACATTTCTCACATGTGGCTCATCCTTTAGCTTATTTTTTCTTTGCAACTTCATTCATTTATCTGCGGCCTTCACTAAGCTTCCACAACTACATCTAGAGTTCCATGGCTCCTTTATTGCTTGGCAACTATCTCCTCATATCCGAGGTGTGCACAAGGTGAAGTATATTGACCCAATTTTTATTGAAAGTGAAAAATTGATTATTGGATGTTGTATAGGAATTCTCAGGATTTCTAGAAATGTATGGTTGAGGTCATGGTGATGAGTGGGTCCCACCTAAAAAATAGATTTATGGAGAAGAAGGATTTAGGACAAGATGGTCCAAAGGAGTAACATGAAAAATTGATGGTACATGATGTAATGGAGTTTTTATTGATGTCCATGGAGGTTTCAAGACATGTTCATGTAGTTTCATGATGTTTTGAGGTCCAAATAGGTTGACTGGTCAAAGGGTAGTTTTGGGATCTCAAATAGTAGGGTTTAGTAACTATTATAATTAAAATTTATAGGTAAAATAGTTATTACTTGATCAAAATATTTGAGATCCCAACTAAATAGTCATAACTTGAGCAAAAAGTAGAGTTTTGAGATGATTTAAGTTTTATTGGAAAGTAGATTCAGATATAATTCTAGTGATATATCAATTTAATCATGATGAGGTAATTTGATAGGATTTCCAGTCATTCTTTGAGCAAGAATATTTTTGGTAGTTCAAGATATAATCTATTTTAGTGCAAGTTTGATGTTATTTGAAGAATGAGATGGAATGAGCGATACTTCCTATAAAATGTAATGTAAATAGGGATGAATTTTACATCCAATGAATCCATTTTGAGGTATTGAATGTATGTAGAAATGATTTTAGGAGCCAACCTTTGGAAATTACGTTTTGGCATGTTGATATGGTGAAGGCAAAAGTTGCTTTGTGGTTTGAAGTGATGGATATTTCATGACTTCTAACTTTCTTAGAAGTGTTATAAAGGTTATAAAATTTAATTTTAGTGGTCATATGGCATGATTTGGTTTATTATAAGAGATTTTGTGATCGGAAGAAGTTTCGAGGTGTTGAAGGGTGCAAGAAACCATTGTTTTGAAGTTTGTAAAGGGAACTGGGCCCAGTAAATGAAATAATCTGATTGGTTGATTAAATTTACATTTTTTTGAATGTTTTATGATGTATTAATAATATTTAAATTGTTTTGGGTCATGAAAAAGTGTAATTTTTATGTAAGACCATTTTTAAGAATGTGCCCATGGGGTTTTGAGCCATTTTTGGCATATGTAATGGGGGTTTTAGCTAGGCCGACCTATATGGGTAAAATGTAACTATTATAATTAAAATTTATGAATGTTATAGAGGTTTTTGTGTCAAATTAATCAAGGGGTACAGACCTAATGAGGTTAGAAAGGTGGAGAAGCATATAAAAAACATGTTTTTGGTGCTTTTGTGAACTAGTGAAGTGTGTGCAAGGTGGAGCGACCTAGGTGGATGTTATTTGCAGGTGTTGGAGAATTAATTGAGGATGATTAAAGTGTGTTTAATGTTAAGAAAAATCAGAGAACATGAGAGCAAGGTTTTGATTGTTTTTGAGTGATTAAAGAGCTTGTTTTGTGAAGATTGATCACCTAGGGTTTGAGTGAAGAAGTGCAAGCTGAATAAGAGGTATCCTTCAGTTGTGGCAGAAAAAAAAATAAGAGATATACACATAATAAGGTGGTTGAGTTGGTTATTGATGATCTTGGGGGGTTGTAGCTTCCTTGTGGAGTTGGTGCTTCACAAAATTAGGGGTTGGTGTTCCTTGTAGGGTTAATGCTCTATTAAACTAGGGGTTGGTGCTCCTTGTGGGGTTGGTGTGTCAATAAATTAAGAAACATATGTATATAAGATAGTTTTTCAGTTTATTTTATTCCCTTGAGGGTTTCCCACTTATATCTTGTGTTCTTATGGTGTTTCCTTGCTTTCATGGTTATATGCTTTGATGATGGTTTATGGTGTGCACACTCTTAAAGTTGAATAAGTGGTTATTGTGATTGAATGATTATGGTATTTTGAGTTTCAGATCTAAAGTTTAATTTGAAATTTTATAAGGACTTATTCACCCCCACCTCTTAGTCCATTGTGCTTCTAACAATTGATATCAAAGTAGGTCTTTCTAGAGGATCTTGACAGCTTGAAAGGAGATCCTCAAGCGAAAAATGGTGAGAAGCACCTGTGATTGGAAAACCACCTATGTTTTATGGTGTGAACTCTAGGTTTCAGAGAATGAGAATGATGGCCTATATCATGGCTCTAGGGTTTGATGTTTGGAACACTATTGCAAGTGGTTATACTGCTCCTACTTCTTCCACTCTCACTGATGAAGAGAAGAAGGACTATACCAATAAATCAAAGGATTTCAATGCTATCTTAGGTGGTCTTGGAGAATATTAAATGGGAAAGGTGATGCATTGGAAGTATGAAAAGGAAGCATGGGAAAAAATCCAAGTGCTCTATGAAGGAGACTCAAAGGTAAGAATTGTTAAGCTTCAAACTTTTAGAAATCAGTTTGAATCCCTTAAGATGAATGATGATGAGAAAATTTTAGCCTATATCCTTAGAGTAGATAAGATAGTTAATAGTATGAAAGGGATAGGAGAAGAACTAAAAGATGAATTTATTTTTCAAAAGGTATTAATATATTTGACTCCTAAGTTTGATTCAAAAGTATCATCTATAGAGGAAACTAAGGATCTTACTAAGCTAAACATGGATGAGTTACATGGCACCCTAATAACCTATGAGATGAGGGTGATGGATTCCAAGCCTACTAAGAAGGAGATAACCTTCAAGTTGGAAAAAGTGGCTAAAGAGAAGAAGGAGAAATATGAAGATTCTACTCTAGAGCTTGATGATGAGGAGATATTTTCTATGGTTGCTAGAAGAATGACACTTGGGAATAGTAAGTAAAAGAGTAAGCTACCTTTTAAATGTTTTTCATTTAGTAATATTGGTCATTTTGCTTCCAAGTGTACTTATATACATAATAAGAAAAAGAATGATGATCATGATAGTGATAACGAGAAGAAGAATAAAAAATTGTATAAGAAGAAGAAGGGGTTCAAGAAAAATGAATTCATGAGCAAGAACAAGAAAAGCCTCTACGCTAAAAAGGAATAATCTGAGAGTGAAGAAGAGAGATCTGATTTTGAGGTTGAATCTGATCACAATGATGTTGGGGATGAAGTTCTATTCATGACTAAAGAGGCTATGAGATCTTCTAGTGGTGGATCTATTCCTTGGGGTGATATTTCACCTACTTTTTGCAAAGAATAATAAGGAGATGATGATGTTTTAAGAATTGAATTTACATGTGTAAAATATGAACTTGAACATGCTGAGAAGAACAACAAACAGTTGGAATCCTAAGTCAAGGAATATGAGACTAAAATTAGAGAGCTTGAAGGGAAACATTGGGCAATTTCTAAAAAATTGAAGAATCAATGAGAAGGCTAGAATTGCAGATGAGCAACATGAATCTTAGCCTTCAATCAAAAGAGGAGGAAGTAAAGAAACTCAAGAAGGAACTTACAAATGCTACAAGAAAGGAAAATACCTATCAAAAGTTTGAGGAGAGCAACAAAGCACTTGATGATCTCTTGAGAATTAAAATGGATGTTTGTGATAGGACTGGTTTAGGATTCAAATCTGAAGCCAAGAGCAATGATGAAGTGAAAACATATCTGATTTCATGAAAATATGTGGGAGAATCAAGCACCAAGGGTGGAAAAAGGAGCCTCCAACCAAGGACATAGAGAAAAGAAATAAAATTAGGAATTCCCAAGCTTCAAGGTATGACGATCTTTCAATGGTTTTTTTATACATGTAATTATTTTAGCCATAGGGCTAAGGAGTGTAGAAGATACCCTAGATATTTTCAACTATGGAGAAACATCAGAAATGATTATGACAAGAAGGTTGTATGCTTTCAAATGTAATCAAGTAGGTCACATTGCTAGTGAATGCATGAATGACTCATCTAGACAATCTTATGAGCAAAACAAAAGAAATGCAAAGTGGTATGTTACAAATGTAATAAGGTTGGACATGTGGAAAATATTCCTTAGGTCAAATGAGAAGTCACTTAGACCATAGAATGCAAAATTATTATGTTCAAGGAGCTAGAATCTATGCGAAATAGTTCTAGCAGAGAGCTTGGGAACTTAGGAAAGATCTTGGTGCGTCTTCAAGTGCAGATGTTTGTGGAATGAGAGGTGAATGTTAGTGCTTAGAGAAGAGAAGGGAAGATGAAAGTATTTTGTAGGTTCCCAAGAAGGATTGGGACCTCTTTAAGAACTTCTTTTAGGTCTCCTTGGATCTAGTATACCTTCACTATGCTTCTTGAAGGCATATAATTGAAAATGAAGCATATAAGTGAGGGGGAGCATTCTGTGTCATTTTGTGTCATCACTTCAAGGTCAAGGTATGTTAATGTTTTCTCCTCTTAGTTTTGTTTTGATTCATAATAATGGTTCTTGTGCTATTGTTTTATCACTGTGTATTGCTTCTTTGAGTTGCACTCGCAAGTGGTCTCTTTGGTCTGAAAATGGGCTCTAAAGGTGTATAATTCACCTATACCGTGTCCTATATGGCCTAGAGTCATTTTATCATGTTTCTATAAGAGTCTAAATAGTTTAATTGGTCCTAAGTTCTCATGACCATGTCATTCAAATGCATATATTGGTCATGGTTGTATCAACTGGTCTATATTGGTCTTCATTGTTGTTTTTATTTGAATTTTTTAATAAGTATAAGTGGCCTTAACATATGTGACATTGTATCTTCCATGTGTGTGAAGGGTCTAACATGGTAATTTGCATTGAAAAGAAGTGAATTGCATTCATATTAAGGGTATACTCAAGCATTAGGGTCTATGATTGAAGTCTTTGTCCATGAAATTCTATTGTACCTTTATAAATGGACCTCCTCGGGTATCCTCAACTGGTGGAATTAATCTCAAATAATTTCTTGAAGATTCTTTAAGGTGATCAAGTTATAGCTTGATCAGTTTTCTCTCTAAAGGGCTGAATGTGACAAAGAATGGAGTAAAAAGTGCAATATTTGGAAGCAAAAAGGAGAGCTACAGTTATGTGATTTTGATGGTTCATGATATATACAAGTTAAGGAGGTGTTATTCATGTTTGAATATGATCTTGGAAGGTGATGATGCTAGTGTGAAGAAGATAAGAGCTATTTTTGCATAATATGCTACGTCACTATTCTTGTTTGTGTTTGCACAAGTTCAATCAAGTGGAGTATAGGAAAAATCACTTTTCAGCTGTCAAATTAATGAATATTTTTCTAAAACTTTGTATTAATAACATAGACACATATGGCTAGAGGATTTGTGAATTTGGGACCTCAGGTATGTGCACATCTTCGGACATGTCCGGCAGATTTGAGTCTTCTAGTTCATAGTATACGATAATGAGGGTTTACCTCTAAGAACCGTAACTCTTGGTTTCCTCATGATTTATCATGGTATAGAAGATGATTTATAAGTTTAAGGTGTCCTCAAATGATGTATAACGTCCCTCCTATGTGTATGTATTATTGTGAAGAAGGTAAAATTATGTTTCTCCATAGATAATGTCAAAATGGGTATTTTACTATACAATGGAAGGATTGAAGGCTTAAATGGTGAGTGTGTTGATATTTCATATTTTTGTTGTGAAGTTCAGTGCTCTAAGGAACCCTTGATATATTTCAAATGAATTGGTAGTGATTTAACCATTGACATTCAATTGATATGGTCTTGTGAAGGTTGATTGTTGCTCATATGAGGTCTATAAAGACCTACAAGTCGAGAGGCAGAGTGCATAGTCTCAAAGGTATGAGAGTTAATGTTATTACATCCTTGACATGTTTTTGAGGTGATTTGTATTATTGGTGCTCTTCGTATGGTTTAAGAAATATTTTAGTATTGAGCTCAATGCTTGTGAGGGTTTCCTAGTACTCTAGGAAGGACAAAGTAACCTAAATGTGTCTTAGTGGTCTAGAAGGAAAAATTGCTTAGTGACAGAGGTATGTTATGCTATTCAATGCTAAAAATCCTCATTGAAAGGTATGTTTCAGTCATTTATCCATATTTGCAAGAATGGTGCATTGAAAACGCCTAAGTAGTTGTCAAGGTTGAAGGACTTATAATTATTGCTTAAATTTACACTGCAGGGCTGTAGCTCATGTGGGTGCATGGAAACAAGGGTGATGTAAAGTGAATGATGATTTCTATTCCTTTTGAGTCTTATATGATGTACTTATATGGAGTAGGGTGTGAAAGAGATAAAAGGATCATGCTTTAGGCATTAAATACGATTCTTACCCTTCATAAGGTAACGAGACAATATTGTAATGTTCTAAGACAAGGGATGAAGGTACAATGGTGTATGTATGCTAATCATAACAGGGGGAGTACTTGTTTATCCTTCCATGGGAGTGAAATGTTGGTCTCAAGGCTAGAAGGTGAGAAAATGGTGATTTATTCTTTATTCATGTTTATAAAGGTATGTAGTGGCCTATCTCAGTTGTATATGACTCTAGAAGACTGAAATGGTGCATTAAAGACTGCTAAAAGATGTAATGATGATTTCAAGGCATAGTAACATGGATGGTTGATCAAATTTATGCTTAGGAGCTAGGAATAGAGGTCTTAAAGCTAGGGGAGAAATTATTGTATGAGTCCAAGCATGGATGACCTGTAGGTGGATGTCAAAGTTGGCCTAAATTGCTCTAAAAGGATTGTTATGGTCTCATGGTATTTCCCTTAAGTGTGAAAGTGTGAAGTAGCCTTGATATGCATGTTTTGGCCTAGAGATGGTGGATTATTTTCTATAATGATGAAATAATGATTTTGTATGGTCCTTCATACCATTTTTGGCATGTTCATGATGGAGCTGACTCAATTTATAGGCTGCTACAACATTCTTGAGAAGGCTAAAACAAGGTTGAAGAAGAAGAGTGATTTTTACTTTCCTAGAAGATGGAAAATGAGGTTTTAGCTCCTTGAAATATTAGATGTTTATTATTTCATGCCTTACTGATTCTTTTCAGATGTTTTAAGTGCTTCTTCTAGGGGAGCTTGTTGTTTGCATGCCTTGAATTGAAGGAAGAATCATATTTTTGGGAAAAATCAAGAGAAAGAGTCAAATTGAGACCTTTGGTTGATGTTTTTAACCAAATAATAGAGGTATGAAGTTGATGAAGGTGAAAAGATAAGCTATAAGTATGCCTTTGTCATTAATGTAAAAAGGGGGAGAAGTTCAAGGTGTTTTCCATCAATGACAAAGGGGGAGATTATTGGCATGGTGTCCTAATAGGTGTTGTCATTGATGCAAAACCACATTAATGAAAAATTGAATGTTTTAGGATGATTTCATGATGATGTATGTGGTGCTAACATGATGGTTCATATGTTTATCAACTGTTACATTGGGATTCAGTGATGCATGCTTGCTCTTGCAAGCCCATATAGGTGCCTAGGAGGTGTTGCTTGGTAGTGTGAGCTTCTTGGTTGCTTGGGAAGTATGTTGGAATGATGAATAGTATGATTTTAGGGTTCTTTAACCTCTCACAATAGTGGAATAGTGTAGGTACATGTGATTCTCCATGTTACAGGTGTTCATTGGGAGCATGTATGTTTGCTTGGAGGTGTGATAGAGTGTATTGGAGACATTTGAGCTCATGGATGCATGATATCAGGTGTATCATGGAATATGAGGTATTTTTGGGTAATTTTTATAGGTTTCATGTTCAGTTCTTGCATTATTTTAATTGGCCCTAGTTGTTACAGTGAGGATCTAACATGCATACATAGGTAAGTATTAATGAATGGAGATATTGAACCATATAATTGATGTTATGATGATTTAAGATGTTATAGGGATGATTCATAGTTATCTCAGTAAAATTTTAGGTGCCCATGATGTTTATTTTTCTAGATATGTCGATTTTGTGAGACAAGGTCAAGAACAAGTGAAAATCAAGCTTGAATTTGAAGTTCTGATGCTCATTGTGAATAGTGTGTTTTCATGGGACCTTGTGGATTTTAGGGATGCTTCTAAGGTGAGTTAAGAAGGTTTCCAAAAAATAATGAGGTCAGTTTATTGTCATGTTTTTATGAACAAATGTTAAGAAGGTAAAGAGGTGAAAACCCTCGTTAAACCCTAACTAGGAGCAGTTTGCAAAAGGTGAAGTATACTAACCCAATTTTGATTTCAAGTGAAAATTTGATGAATTGAAGTTGTAGAGAAATCCTTAGGATTTACAAAAATTTATGGTTGAGGTCATGGTGATGAGTGGGACCCACCTAAAATAGCAATATCTGGAGAAGAAGGTTTTATGACAAGATGGTCCAAAGGAGTAGCTTGAAAAATTGATGGTGTATGGTGTATGGGAGTTGCTATTGATTTACATGGAGTTTTCAAGACATGTTAATGTAGTTTCATGATGTTTTAAGGTCTAAACAGGTTGACTGATCAAAAGGTAGTTTTAGGATCTCAAATGGTAGGGTTCAGTAAAATGATCATAACTTAAGCTACAAGTGGTGTTTTGAGATGATTAAAGTTGTGTTGAAAATTATATTCATAAATATTTCAAGATTATACTCATATATATTTAAAGTTATATATGTATTTCCTAATGATGAGGTCATTTGACATGGTTTTCGGGTCATTCTTTGAGCAAGATGATTTTTGGCAGTTCAAGACAACATCATGTTTGGTGTAATTTTGAATTTATTTGAAGAAAGAGATGGATTGAGTGATACCTTCTATCACTTGTAATGTTTATAGGGATTAATTTTACATCCAATGAATCCATTTTGAGGTATTGAATGTATGTATAATTGAGTTTATGAGCTAACCTTTGGAAACATGTTTTTGGTAGGTTGATATGGTGAAGGCAAGTGTTGTTGTGGTTTGAAGTCATAGATGTTTCATGACTTATAAATTTATTATAATTGTTCTAAACGTTATAAATTTATTTGGAGTGGTCACATGGCATGCTTTTTGTTAAGTAAAGTTATTTGGTGATCGATGAAGTTTTGAGGGTGCTGAAAAGTGCAAGAAACAACTGTTTTGAAGTTTGTAATGAGAATTGGGCCCAATAAATGAAATGATATGATTGGTTGATTAAAATTTATGAACATATTTGAATGTATTATGATGTATTACTCATATGTAAAGGGTTTTGGGTCATTAAAAAGTGTACTTTTGATGTAAGGCCATTTTTAAGAATGTGCCCATGGGGTTTTGAGCCACTTTTGCCATATGTAATGTGGGTTTTGGCTAGGCCAGCCTATATGGGTCAAATTTAAATATTTTAATTAGATTTTATGAATTTTATAAAGGTTTTGGGTCTAATTAATCAAGGGGTCCGACCTCTTGAGGTTAGAAAGGTGGAGAAGCATATAAAAAGCATGTTTTTGGTGCTTTTGTGAACTAGTGAAGTGTGTGCAAGGTGGAGCGACCTAGGTGGATGTTATTTGAAGGTGTTGGAGCATGAATTTATGATGATTCAAGTGTATTTCTGGTTTATAAAAATCATAGAGCATGAGAGAAATTTTTGATGATATTTAGAGTGATTGAAGAGATTATTTTGTGAAGATTGATAACCTATGGTTTGAGTGAAGAAGTGTGAGTTAAATAAGAGGTATCCATCAGCTGTGGCATAAAAAATCAGATATCTACACATCATAATGTGGTTGAGTGGGTTATTTATCATCTTTTGGGGGTTTAGCCTCCTTGTGGTGTTGGTGCTTCACAAAATTAGGGGTAGGTGCTCCTTACAGGGTTGGTGCTCTACTAAATTAGAGGTTGGTGATCCTTTTGGGGTTGGTGCCTCACTAAATTCAGAAAAATATAAATATAAAATATTTTTTTAGTGTGTTTTCTCCCCCTAAGGTTTTTCCACTTATATCTCATGTTCTTATGGTGCTTCCTTGCTTTTATGGTTATATGCTTTGATGAAGGTTTATGGTGTGCACACTCTAAAAATTGAATAAGTGGTTATTGTGTTTGAATGATTATGTTATTTTGAGTTTCGGATCTGAAGTTTAATTTGAAATTTTATAAGGATAGATTCACTTTCCCTTTCAGTCCATTATGCTTCTAATACTTGGTATTAGAGCAGGCCTTTCTACAGAGCTTGATAACTTGAAAGGAGATATTTGAAGCACAAAATTGCGAGGAACATTGTGATTGGAAATCCACCTATGTTTGATGGTGTGAACTATAGTTTTTGGAGAATGATAATGAGGGCCTATATCATGGCTCTAGGGTTTGATGTCTAGAACACCATTGCAAGTGGTTATACTGCTCCTACTTCTTCCACTCTCATTGATGAAGAGAAGAAGGAATATACCAACAAATCAAAGGATTTCAATGCTATCTTAGGTGGTCTTAGAGAATATGAAATGGGAAAGGTGATGCATTTCAATTCAGCAAAGGAAGCATGGGAAAAAATCCAAGTGCTCTATGAAGGAGACTCAAAGGTAATAATTGCTAAGCTTCAAACTTTTAGAAATCAGTTTGAATCTCTTAAGATGAATGATGATGAGAACATTGCAGCATATCTTCTTAGAGTTGATAAGATAGTTAATAGTATGAAAGGGCTAGGAGAAGATCTAAAAGATGAAGTTATTTTCCAAAAGGTATTAAGATCTTTGAATCCTAAGTTTGATTCAAAATTATCAGCTATAGAGGAAGCTAAGGATCTTACTAAGCTAAACATGGATGAGTTACATGAAACACTAATAGCCTATGAGATGAGGGTGATGGATTCCAAGCCTGCTAAGAAGGAGATAGCCTTCAAGTTGGAGAAAGTGGCTAAAGAGAAGAAGGAGAAATCTGAAGATTCTACTTTAGAGCTTGATGATGAGGAGATATTTGCTATGGTTGCTAGAAGAATGACACTTGGGACTGGTAAGTACAAAGGTAAGATTCCTTTTAAATTTTTTTCATGTGGTAAAATTGTTCATTTTTTTGCCAAGTGTCCTCATAGACATAATAAGAAAAATAATGATGATCATGATAGTGATAATGAGAAGAAGAATCATAATTTTGTTAATAAGAAGAAGGGGTTCAAGAAAAATGAATTCATGAACAAAAACAAGAAAAGTCTTTACACCAAAAATGAAGGATCTAAGAGTGAAGAAGAGAGATCTGATTCTGAGGTTGAATATGATCACAATGATGTTGGGGATGAAGTTCTATTCATGACTAAGGAGGCTATGAGATCTTCTAGTGGTGGATCAATTCCTTGGGGTGACATTTCACCTGATTCTTGCAAGGACATGATGATGTTTTAAGAGTTGAATTAGCATGTGTACAATCTGAACTTGAACATGTTGAGAAGAAAAACAAAAATTTGGCAGCCCAAGTCAAGGAATATGAGACTAAAATACAAGAGCTTGAAGGGAAACATTGGGCAATTTCTGAAAAACTTGAAGAATCAATGAGAAGGCTAGAATTGCAAATGAGTAACATGACTCTTAGCCTTCAATCCAAATAGGAGGAAGTAAATAATCTTAAGAAGGAACTTATAGATGCTATAAGCAAGGCAAATACCTATCAAAATTTTGAGATCAGCAAATCACTTAATGATCTCTTAAGAATTCAAAAGGATGCTTGTGATAGGACTGGTTTAGGCTTCAAATATGAAGTCAAGAGAAATAAATAAGTGAAAACATATCTGATTTCATGCAAATAAGTGGGAGAATCAAGCACCAAGGAAGGAAATAAGGAGCCTCAAGCCAAGGACATGGAGAAAAGAAAGAAAATTAGGCAACCTCAAGCTTCAAGGTATGAAAGATATTTCAATGGTTTTTGTTATATATGTAATGCTTTTGGTCATAGGGCTAAGGAGTATAGAAGATCCCTAGAGATTATCATCCATGGAGAATAATTAGAAATGATTATGAAAAAAGGTAGTATACTTCAAATGTAATCAAGTAGGTCACATTGGTAGTGAATGTATGAATGACTCGTCTAGAAAGTCTTATGAGAAAAACAAGAGAAATGTAGTGGTATGTTACAATTGAAATAAGCAAAAAAATGTGACAATGATTTGTTTCCAAGGTTTCTCAAGTCAAATGAGAAGTTACACAGCCCTTAGAATGTAAAATTATTATGTTTAAGGAGCTAGAATGCATGCAAACAATCCTAGAAGAGCTTGGGAATATAGGAAAGATCTTGGCGCATCTTCGAGTGCATATGTTGGTGGAATGAGAGGTGAATCTCAGTGCTTAGAGAAGAGAAGGGAAGATGAAATTATTTTTAGGTGCCCAAGAAGGCTCGGGACCTCTTTAAGACCTTCTTTTAGGTCTCCTTGGATCAAGTATACCTTCACTATGCTTCTTAAAGCTATCTTATTTAAAATGAAGCATCTAGATGAGGGGGAGAAGTTTGTTTCATTTTATGTCATCACTTTAAGGTCAAGGTATGTTAATGTTTTCTCCTCCCAGTTTTTTTTTGATTCATAGTGATGGTTCTTGTACAATTGTTTTATCATTATGTCTTGCTTATCTGAGTTGCACTTGCAATTGGTCTCTTTGGTATGCACATGGGTGCTAAAGGTGTGTAATTCATTTGTGTTGTGTCCTATATGGCCTAGAGTAGTTTTATCATGTTTCTATAAGAGTCTAAATTATTTCATTAGTCTTAAGTTTTCATGACCATGTCATTCAAATGCATATATTTGTTATGGTTGTATCAACGTGAGTCTGTGTTGGTCTTCACCGTTATGTCCGAGTCATCTTTGTGTTTATTTGAAGCTGTCAATAAGTATAAGTGAACTTAATATATGTTTTATTGTGTCTTCTATGTTTGTGAAGGTATAGCATGGTCATTTACATTGAAAAGAAGTGTCTTGCATTCATACTAAGGGTGTAGTCAATCATATAGGGTACGTGTTTGAAGTCTTTGTCCATGAAAGTCTATTGCGCATTTATAAATTGACCCCCTCATGTATCCTCAACTAGTGGAAGTACTCTCAAATAAGTTATTGAAGATGATTTAAGGTGATCAAGTTACAACTTTATCAGGTTTCTCTCTAAAGGGCTAAACGTGACAGTGATGATGGAGTAAAAACTACACTATTTGGAAGCAAAAAGAGAGCTACAAGTATGTGATTTTGATGGCTTATGATATATACAAGTTGAGGAGGTGTTATTCATGTTTTAAGATGATCTTGAAAGGTGATGATGCTATTATGAAGACGATAAGAGCTATTTTTGCAAAATATGTTAGGTCACTTTGTTCTTGACTATGTTTGCACAAGTTCATTCAAGCGAGTACAAGGAAACTAAATTTTGAGTGTTTAAATGAATGAATATTGGTTGTAAAATTTGTATGAATAACATATACACATATGGACATATGGCTAGATGATGTGTGAATTTGGAACCTCATGTATGTGCACATCTCCAAATATGTTTGACATAGTTAAGTGTTAGTTCACAATATACGATAATGAGGGTTTGCCTATAAGAACCCTAACTCTTGGTTTCCTCATTATTTTTCATGGTATAGAAGATGATTTATTAGTTTAAGGTGTCCTCAAATTATGTATAATGTGCCTCCTATGTGTATGCATGGTTGTGAACAAGGTAAAATTGTGTTTCTCCATAGATAATGCAAAAATGGTGTATTTTCTTATGCAAGTGGCGATTGAAGGATTAAATGGTGAGTTTGTTCATATTTAATATTTTCCTTGTGAAGTTCAGTGATCTAAGGAACCCTTGAGATATTTCAAATGACTTTGGGAGTGATTTCACCTTTGACATTTAGTTGATAAGGTCCTATGAAGGTTGATTGTTCCTCATATGAGGTTTATAAAGACCTACAGGTTAGAGATGCAGAGTGCATAGTCTCAAAGGTATGTGAGTTGATGTTATTACATCCTTGACATGTTTTTGAGGTGACTATATTATTGGTGCTCTTCAGATGGTTTAAGAAATATTTCAATATTGAGCTCATTGCTTGTGAGAGTTTCCTAGTACTCTAGGAAGGAAAAATTAACCTATAGGTGTCTCGGTGGTCTAGAAGGAAAAATTTCCTAGTGGTTGAGGTATGTTAAGCTCTTTAATGCTCAAAATCCTCATTGAAAGGTATGTTTCAGTCATTTATCCATATTTGCAAGAAATGGTGTATTGAAAATGCCTAAGTAGTTGTCGAGTTGAAGGACTTGCAATTATTGCTTAAATTTGCACCTACGAGCTTATAACTCATGTGGGTGCATGGAAACAAGGGTGATGTAAAGTGTATGATGATTTCTATGTGATGTAAAGTGTATTTTTTTCACGGTGTTATATTTTTTTATCTTTTGTCGGTGTTCCTTTGTTTGTTTATTGCGTATTTGGTTAACTTTTTAACCTAGTTGCGGATTCGATAATATATTCATTTTGATTAAATTTTAGGGATTTCACGTCCACTTAGGGGATTTGCTTTAGAGTTTTTGGAAAACTCGACATGCAGCTTTTTGCTTTGTGTTGATATTCAACACGTGTCGTATCCACTTCGCTTGTAGTTTTTAAATCTTCTTTATAGCACGCTTTTCAAAATTTTCTTTTTTCGTGGTTTAAAAATTGTTTGTGTGCTACGGATTTCAAAATTTTAAAATGCTTAGATCTTTATTTTGCGGCTTTATTTTCAATTTTTTCTAAGCTTGTTGTATATGTATACTATTAAAAAATCTGTAGCTTGTTTTTTTCTTTGGCTCTCATGTAAAGAGTTGATTCATTTTTTAGCTTATTTGTCTTTTTAGTTGTTTGTGCATTTAAAATGTCTTGTAATGCTAGTTTTTGATGGATAAATCTTATTTATTAAATGGAAATAATTAGAGTATTTGGAGATTAAGGTTAAAATCCTATTTCATGGATAGAAAGTTATTGGGATCTTGTAACTAGTGTGGAAAAATGACCCATCGGAA
Organism: Taxus wallichiana var. yunnanensis; assembly: GCA_018340775.1. Classification (NCBI taxonomy): domain Eukaryota; kingdom Viridiplantae; phylum Streptophyta; class Pinopsida; order Cupressales; family Taxaceae; genus Taxus; species Taxus wallichiana. The sequence goes on from CM031240.1 coordinate 115,107,714, forward strand.
GAATTGCAAATCCTAAAAACCTTATCTCCTTCTCTTAAAGATCGCATGAAGCTCTGTCCATCCTATTGCAAAGCATAAAAGATGAAATTTTAATGCATATAAGTTAGATGGATTATCCTACTAATGCCTAGAAGAAATTATAGACTATGTATGAAGGCAATCGTTTGTACAAAATAATTAAGCTAATCTTAGAACGGTCTACAACTCCCATGAAGGGGATGAGAAAGTAGTTCATTACCTGGCTAAAATTAAGAACATTAAAGCTCAATTGGATGGATGTAATTATGAATTGTTTCAAGATAAGCTTCCGTATTTCATTATTTAGATAAATATTCATGAAAAATTTAGGAACTATATCTCCATTCTTAACTCTAAATATTAGAATGAGAATGATCTACCTGATTTGGATACTTTGTCTTCTTTGTTAATTCAAGAAGAACGAGTTATGGAGAATTTTGATTCAAAAGAGATTTCCTCTAGGGCATTATTCTCTCGAATCATAATTATACTCAAAATATGAATGATAACAATCCTAATCAGAAGGCTAATATCATATCAAAATTTAAACCTAATCCTAAATCTAATTCTATTAAAAACAATCAAAAATTTAAAGTCAAATTTAATGGCACATGTAACAAGTGTGGAAATTTTGGTCATAAAGAGTCGATTTTTGTGTAAAAACTAAAAATCATTAATGATACTATAAATAGTAAAACTAATATCCAAAAGAAATATCAAAAGATAAATCATGCAAGAATGGTTGAGATGTCTATTGCCTTATATCTGCTCTCTCAACTTCAAATGAAAATGAATGGATTCTAGATAGTGGTACCTCTAGACACATGACCTGTATTTCTAGTATTCTCTTAAATGTTTTTAAATGTGAGGAAAACATATATCTAGGAGATACTTCCACCATTATATTTGAAGGTTTTGGGAATTTTAAATTGGCAAATGAGATAATTAGGAATGTCTTGTATGTTCCTTAGTTGAAAAGAATCTTTTGTCTTGCTTTCGAGCTTAATTAAAGAAAATTGTAAAGTTGTTTTTGTAAGATAAATGGTATTTAAAAGATAAACTCACTAATGTTATTGCTTCTAGTATTCGAAAAATGGCTTATATATTTTTGATGGATTTGTGTCTGAATCTTACTTTTCTTCTTCTTGTAGGAATGATATTTAAATTTGGCATGAAATATCAGGTCGTGTAAATTTCAATTTTTTTATGAAATGTCTCACCTAAATCTTGTAATTGGTCTTCCTAGGATGAAATATGATCATGAAACATGTGAAAGTTTCCTACGTGGTAAACAACATGTTTAACCATTTCAAAAACATCATGATCCAAATTCCTCTCAATTATTAGAGTTGATTCACAGTGATGTGAGAGTTCCACTTGAATTTCCTTCTCTTAGTGGAGATTTGTATGTTTTTTTTCTTTATTGACGATTTCTCTAGGATGTCCTAGTTTTATTTTATTAAGAAAAAGTATGATGTTTTGTCTAAGTAAACCAAATTTAAAGCTTTAGTTGAAAATGCTTATAATATTAAAACAAAAATAATTAGAACTGATAATGGTGGTGAATATGTTAACAATTTTTTTGATGAGTTTGTGTGTCATGTGGGATTGAAAGAGAGTTGACAACTCCCTATTCTCCATAGTAAAATGGCATTGCAGAAAGGAAAAATAGGATTGTTTTAGAGATGGATAGGAATATGATACATGCATCCAATGTGTCTAATTTCTTATGGGAAAAAGCCATGAAAATTTCTGTATATATTCTTAATATATTACCTATAAAATATCTTCATCAAGATAATCCTCATGAAGTATGAAAAAGAAAAAATTAGATATCTCTCACTTAAGAATATTTGGTAGTCCTGCTTTTATCTTCATTCCAAAATTTAAAAGGAAGAAGTTTGATCCAACCTCCTATTCTTGTATTTTTGTTGGATATGGTTGTAAAACTAAAGGTTTAAGAGTCTATGACCCCTTCAAGCATGACATAGTTGAAAACATGAATGTTCATGTCTTAGAGAAAACATTTTGTGATGCTTCTTATGAACCCTCCTTTGTTTCTCTTGAAATAGAGCCTGATAATCCTTCTCCTAAAAATATAGAAAAAAAAGTTCAAGAGGATGATTATCCTAATCTAGATATGATGGAGATTGAGGGGATTCATCTCAAAATGTGTTGCATCCCAAGATTCCTAAATGGGCTCAAAATATTGTTAATGATTCTAATCTGTTAGCTTAAGAAAGGTAACTTGTAGTCAACATAATTAACATGCCTTGATGAACCTATATGAGTTTGAACCAAGATATTTTGAAGAATCATGTTAAGATGATATATGGATCCGGACTATGAAAATTTTTTTATTAGTGGTAAAAAGAGGGTTAAGGGGACCCTACCCCATACATCAAGAAAGCTCCATGAGAGCAGATAAAGCCAATTATAATAACATCAAAAAACCATAGTATAAAAGTTCATAGTAATAAGAGCACTTAGGAGCCCATATAGTGATACTAACAACAACAAAAAACCATAGTGAAACTAACAACATCGAAGGAACTAACACCATAGACAGAGATAGTGAAAAAATAGATCACCCCACACCAAAGTCATTTGTAGGATTTTTCAAGCCCCTCCAACACCTTAGCCCATTCTTTTGCAAGAGCATCAATATTAACAGCCAAAGATCCCAGGTCTAAACCATCTGGGGTCGCCTTCCATTTCCTTCCTTGACTATCCATAACACAATAAGAATTGGCAAGCTGCCCCAGAGTTTGAAGGTGTAGTAGGGTCGACTTAACAGTCACGATGCTCCATTCCATATAGCTATGGAGGATAGCTTTTACCTGATCCATATCCTTGGTTATGGCCCCAAAGTTGGCCTTTAGGATCTCAATCTCGCCACCCTACCCATTGCTAACAACTTCCTGCACCTGCTCCTTCATCTTGTGCCAATCATTAAAAAGAAACTAGACCAAGCTCTTAGTGAGCCGCATGTCCCCCTTGAGCTCATCAATATCAGCCACCATCTTGGCTAAGTGATTGTCCCCTTTGATCAGGCCGACATGACCCATAGCCTCATAGTGTTGTTCCAATTGAGTGTTTATAGGATTCGGGGCACCCTGTTTGCTAGACTCACCCTTAGTGTTTGACTTAGTGCTTGGGTTTGCTTAGATTTAATATCCTCTAGGTTTTGGGATGCAAAACCTCCACCTCATCCTCTTCCATGTCGCCATCCAGATAATCTTCATCATTGCTCGAATCCTCCTCCTCCGAATCAGACCCCGAACCGTTTGCATAAGCTTCCAAAGCCAGCTTGAGGGCACTAGTTTTGTCAATGTCCAGGGCCACCCTTTTGACAAGGGCAAGGACAAATCCCTGGTAGAGGGAAAAATATCCCATGCATTTTAAACTATGAAACAAAGGCACACAAAGAATGATACAAGAAATAGGAAAACTAAAAGCCTGCCCCCATCTAAAATGGTTTAGCATTGGGAGGTGGTAAGCGTAAATACATTTTGGCGGCCTTCCAGGGTTAAGAATTGAATTAAGGTGAGAGCCATCTCATCATATGGATTAGGTAAAGACATTCTAAGGTAGCCAACAAAATGGGAGGTGAGATTCTCATTACCTTTAAGAAACAGATTTAGTTCTTTAGAGGCTTCCTTCTTTGGTTTGTAGACCTCCCTCCCCACCATCGGAATGCCCATAAATTTAGCCACCAAATCCACAGTGATCTCTAGAATGATCCCCTTCATCTCAACAACAAAACCCTTTTTGGTCACTTTCCATGTGCTAGCAAAGTCTTTGCTGAGATTCTCATAGTGCCCTTCAAATATTTTCAGAAAGGGGGTAAAACCCTTGCTATCAAATAAGGACATAGCTTGGGAGTGACCCCAATGAGGTCAATAGGTTCAGTCCTGATGAGATCCCCACCCATTCTACTAAACAACAAAGGCCTCTTCACAAAATGACTCAGAAACTAGAGAGCCGAGAGCTTACTCGCACACCACAAAATGATTCTACAGTAGTGGTTGCTAGATAGAGTTCTCCAAAAATACGTGCAAATCACAAACCCGATCTTCTCATAATTAAGAAATAAATGCAAATTCATCATACAACAAAGGATCATGACAGGATAGACACCCCATGAAGAGACCTTATACATGAGCATTAGTGTCTTTTAATAAGTGTGCTTGCACCTTGGGATCGAGAATTTCCACCTTCCTCAAAAGTGTCAAATCATGCCCATTAACCCCCATATTAGTAAAGAAATCTGCCACAAAATTTTCTTCCCTATACACATGTTTGAAGGAGATAAAATTAAAAGAATGGGCCATTTTCTTAATACTCTTAATAGAGTTAAAATTGGCAATAGAGATGGGACCTTTCTTATTTATGTTGTTAATTATGTTCAGGGAGTCACCTTCCACTTCCAGATTAACAAAGTTGTGTTGAGGAGCTATAGATAGACCCCAAAAGACCCCAACATCTTCAACAACATTATTAGTTTGAGTGCTCAAATTTTAGAAGTATACAAGAATAAAACTTCCTTTAGAATCATGAAAGACCCCACCACAGCCAGCTCGACCAGGATTTCCCTTGGAAGCGCCATCAAAGTTTAATTTTAAACAGTCCTTGCTAGTTTTGACCCATCCATTTAGTCTAGGGTTTAGACCAGGGGGCCTAGGGTAGAAGGTCCCAGACCCCACTTCAAGGAGAAATAAGATTCATGCTGAGAGAAAGACTTCTTTTGGGAATTCAAGATAGAGAAGTTAGCAAGGATGGATCTCACACAACGGGCTCCAATTTTGACATGGGATTATTTTTTGCCTTTAAATATTCTTCTATTTCTTTCCTTCCATATTTCCCAAGCCAAATGTATTATAGAGAAAATCCATAAGAACTTCAGACCTTGGCTCTTAAAAGGACTAGTCCATTGGATCCACAACAATTTTATGGAGTCCAGAAGACCTAATTGACATCAAAGATGTTAAGGATGGTTTCCCTAACCGAAAAAAGAAAGGGAAAGTTAAGGAACAAGTGTGAGGTGTCTTCACAATCAAATTCACACAAAACACATCTATTAACCATTTGGAAATTTCTCTTGTTCAAATTGCCAATAATTAGAATCTTATCATGGATAACCAACCACCAAAACATATTAATCTTGGGGATTAATTCTTTGATCCATATGCTTCCCCAATTAAAATTATCACCTATCTCCTCCTCATGAAAGAAAGAGTGGTAGGCACTTTTGACTGAGAAAATACCATTTTCTTCCTTAGACTAGTATAAGCTATCTTCAACAGGATTCTCTCTATTAATAATAACTCCTCTTAATTTTCTATTAATAGAAGAGATCTCTAAGCTGTTAGAATGATCTAAAGATATGGTTTTCCATTGTCCTAAAGGATCATCCAAATTGAAGTAATCTCTAACCTTAGTCCCATATTTGGACACAAAGTCTCTATAGATAGTAGGGAAAATAGTCTTGAGAGGAAAATTCTCCAGCCAGTTATCCTCCCAGAAGTTAATGGTGCATCCATTTCCAATAAGCCATTTGCATCCTTCAAATAACACATGTTTAGCCTAATTTAAGGACTTCCGAAGCATTAGATTTCTAGTTACAAAAGAACAATTCATTAATGATAGGTTAGGCCAAAAGTATTTACATCTTATGATATTAGTCTAGACACTATTTTTTTTTAGCAATCTACAACTCATTTTGGCTAGCATAGCTTTATTCATTTTAGTCTAATCTCTGATACTAAGGCCACCAATTTTTTTGGGGAAACAAACCTTATCCTAGGCAATTAGAGGAATTTTATGTTTTGATTTAGTTCCACTCCATAGAAATATTTTTTGTATGCTCTCTAGCTTGCATGCAATCTAAGAGGGTAATCTATATATAGACATTGTATAAACTGGCAAGTTTTGTATAGAGCATTTAAGGAAAACTTTTCCCACTTGAGATATAAGTGATCCTTTCCACCCTTCAAGTTTCTTCATAAATCTATCAATTAAGAAATTCCATTCGAATTCTTTAGTTTTTCCATCCCAATAAGCATACTAAGGTATCTCGCTTGGGAGGGTTTTAGAGGGAAAACCAAGAATATTAGCAATTTTGATGCTTCTTCTTTAAGGGGTATTGATAAATAAGACAAAGCTTTTCCCATAGTTTATAAATTGATCCGAAGCTTCCTCATAATCCATCATTAACTACTTGAATTCTCTGGCCTCATCAACATGGTATCATCAAAAAAATGTTGATGAGAAACCCTCTGACAATTTGTAGCCGGGAGATACCTCCGACATCGCCCTCCATGGTATCCTTATTAAGAGTTTTACTTAGGGTTTCAGCCAAAATAATGAAGAGAAAGGGTGAGATAGGATATCCTTGTCTTAAATCACGCATGCCGTTAAAATATCTACAAGGAGTCCCATTAACTAGGACCGAGAACTTGGCAATGGAAATACAAGATAGAATCATCTCCTTAAAATCCTCACCAAAGCCAAATCTTGAGAGAATATTCAAAAGGAAAGACCAAGAGACTCTATCATTGGATTTTTGATATCTAACTTAATGAACATAGTTTCTTTCTTGTTCTATTTCACAGTGGAGGGTCTCATGTATGGTGACAATGTAATCTTGAATCTATCTACCCATAACAAAACCTCCCTGCTTATTAGAGATAATGGAAGGTAGCACAACATGTATTCTTAAGGCCAAATTTTTTGAACACATCTTATAAAAACAGTTGCAAATACTTATGGGCCTAAATTTTTTTAACTCTGTAGGATCATGATTCTTAGGAACCAAAGCCAGAAAAGTGCTATTTAGCTCCTGTAGCATCTTTTTGTTCTTAAAAAATTCTTGGATAGCACTGCATATATCATCTCTCACAATGTCTCAAATTTTTTGAAAGAAGCATTGTAGGATCCAGATGGTTGTATAAGATAAAGTATAACTCTTTAGGAGAAATCGATAAATTCAAGGTAAGGATGGTAGCTCATGGTTTCACTTAGAAACTTGGCCTTGACTATGTTGAGACTTTTTCTCCTATAGCTAAGATGAGCATTGTTAGAATTCTTCTTTCTTTGGCTACCCAATATGGTTGGGAGATTCACCAAATGGATGTTAAAAATATATTTCTTAATGATGACATGAAATAAGAAATATACATGCATCTTTCTAAAGGTTTTGAAGAACATGCTAAGGAAATATATGTCCAAGTTGAAAAATTATTTGTATGGTCTTAAACAAGATCTTAAAGCTTGGTATGCTAAAATTAATAGTTTCTTTCAGGATCTTGGTTTCTCTAATTGTTGTTTTGATGATTTTGTTTGTTAAGTTTGAAAATAATCATATTATCATTATTTTTTTATATGTTGATGATTTGTTGATTACTAGAAGTGATAAAAATTTAATTGTTAAAATCAAAGAAAGATTAAAATAACGTTTTGAAATGACTGATTTAGGTTTGGTAAATCATTTTCTAGGCATAATAAAATGGTTATATTTAAAAATCATAAATCTATTATTGCATCTTAATCTCAATACGTTACTAATTTACTTAGAATATTTAACATGATTTACTATAAACCTGTTTCCATTCCTATTAAAGTTGGTGTTAAATTAGATCCTAAACCTGCATGTGCTAAATTTGATCCTACTCTATATAGATAGCTAGTTGGTAGTCTAATTTATTTGACTATTACTAGACTTGATATTTCATATGTAGTAGGTGTTGTTTCTATATTTATGCAAGATCCTTATGAGGATCATTGGAAAATGGAAAAAGAATTATGAAATATGTTAAAGGAATAGTTAATTATGGTCTGTTTTATTCTTCTTGTGATGATGCAAAGTTATTTGGATATTGTGATTTTGACCATGCTTTGGTGATGCTATAGATATAAAATCTACTTCGGATATTTTTTCAAGTTAAGTCCAGTGCCATCACTTAGAGAAGCAAGAAGAAACCAAAATGTCTATCTCTTGTCTTCAAGCATACTATAGAAGTGCTATGTAAGCAACAAAGGAAACTATGTGGCTGAAAAGACTGTTGTATGAACTACATATGGGTGTCAAAGGAAATACTACTATTCTATGTGATAGCCATAGTTGCATTGCTCTTGCAAACAATCCAGTTCAATATCAAAGGACAAAACATATTGAATTTCATATGCACTTTATTCGAGAGAAAGTCATGAATGTTTATTGATCTCAAGTTATACTCCATTGAAGATCAAGTTGCAAATATCTTCACCAAGCCATTGTGTGCTATGAAGTTTTGAAAATTTCATGCCTTGTTGGGCCCATCAAACTTTCCATTGAGGGGGAGTGTGCATGACAATTCCACCTCTTTACAATTTTTGTAAACTTCCAATATTTCCTCCATTTTGTAATAAGTAAATAATCCCAATATGTCAACTTATTTGTAAATCAAAGTATGTTAGTTTACTTGTAAATCCTAGCAAAGCATTAGTTATGGGAATGGATTAGTTTATAAAAGGATGCATACTTTAATATAATTCTTCATATATAAAGCACTGTATTTCTACGAATTTATGTATGGTAAGATTTGTATGATTTCCCTTGTTTACATGCTAGCGTGAATCATTGTTAATGATTTATGGATCTGTAAATCCTTTTATAGAAAATAGTAATTTGGCATGTTTTGTTTTTTCTTCCCACTTAACACTAAGGGTGAGTATTGGGGTGATAATGTCAAGTGGTGATACTTGTTTAGGTGGACCACCACTTCCCGCCCCATTTTATTTAATAAACTTTATTATGTCAGTATTCCACAACTTTAAGAGTCAAACGGTATGAACGATCACGAGATTGGTAAGTGATTAAGATACAGAATAAGTGCGAATGATCAAGCCATTTCATATATATGAATTGTAAAATTATGAGACACATGCTTGCAATTGTTTTTTGTGAGACCGAGGAATCAAGTAGAAGTGTTGGGTCAAAGTGTTGATAAATTCTTAATATAGGCAATGCTTTATTTCAATGGAGTTTTTCCTTCAGGTTTCCCCACTATAAATCTGGTGTTCTCTGTCTCATTTACTTTACTATTATTTTCTTTTAGATCTTGTTATTACATTTTGTAATCTACAATATATAAACATCTAAATCTATGGTTAATTTAACTGCACATCATAATCTATAATCTTTGGAAATTACTTTGTGGATTTATAATTTGTTAATTATACATTCCCGTAATTTCCCTAACAAAAAAACAAGTGTTGTTAATGTTTAGTTTTCATTCTTAGGAATCATGCACAAAATGACATACTTATAAGTATGATGCAAATAGGAAGTGCATGATATCATGTCTATATTTATCCCTAATTTATGATGGTGGATGAATATTTAGTAGCATAAAGTAGATAACAAGAGTGTACCTTGTGGAGAGATGAAGGGATTTGTAACCGATAACATTCCAAATGAGGATTGTACTTTATATCATGCCAAATGGATATTATGAAAAGTGTATCATGGAATCTAAGAGAGGATAAGGATCCTAGGGGTGACCTTATGTGCATAGTGGAAATTATGCATGTGTTTTTTCTTGAATATTTCCTTTTGAGCTTCTTGTACTTGAGATTTCTCCTTGTTTCATTTGTGTGTTTCCTTTTGTTTAGAGTAAGGTCATGCTTGTAAAATAAGATAAGTGTAGTCAATTCTCATAATAAATTAAATTGAACTTTAACTTAGTAAATGTGAAAATAGAAATTTATATTCAAAAATAAGTTAATCAAGGATAAGATACACATGAATGTCAGCAAGAGAAAAGATATAATTTTTCATGTGTCTTTGTTTCCTTGGATATGGTTGGAAGAGTAATGCAGATTTAGGAATCCTTTCGCCATACCGAGGTTTTAGGCATCATGTCACCATACTAAGGATTTAGGTGTCTTGTAACCAAGGGAGAGTACTTGGGAGAACTAAAGGATTTTCCCTCTAACCATTAAGACATCCCCACGGGTAAGTGCCACTGCAGATGGTCACAAACCCAATAGAAACCAGTAACAAATGACACATTATTCTAGATATATCATTGTTTCACATATGCCCTAGGTTTCATTCTTTATTTGATTTCAAGAAAATAGAATAATTAGTTCTCTTACTCAATGTATGTAACTTTCCACTAAGTTTATTCATGTTATACCTAAAAATAACATGTAACTTAGTATTTGTTTCAGGATTTTGGAAAATATTTTCAATGAGAATGTGTGGATCATATAATGTACCTATTTATTCCCCCAGGAAAGAACCACATGGGTGGAACACTAGCACCCACAGTCCCGCTCCGATCTTGGAACTTTTGTCCCTCCGTGATTTTGTCCCAATTCGATTCTGGACTAGTTTTTTTCTTGTTTATTTTGATCCTTCTATGTTATAATGTGTGTCTATTTGAAAAACTACTAAGAGGGTGAAATAGTCACTGATGATTTCCCCCACTTATTTGGGGTGTGTGAGATGAACCAATGCGAGTGTGGACCAAACGAGGAAAGTTGAAATTGATGTGCGCATCTGAAATAAAAATCCCGTAGGGGAATAGGAAATGTGAATGGTAACAAACATGCACTTGAAAAACAATGGGAAATGCTAGCAAAAAGTGTTAGTCACAAACAAACATGACATGATGTAATAGAAACTAGTCAAAACACGTAGTAACATGGAAAAATACACAAGTAAAACTAGTTGAATACATGGAACACCTCTTAAGATGTCAAAAGACACTCAAAACATTCAAGACAAGAAAAGTAATTAATAAATGTGTTGGTTGGATATTTTGTCAAACCAAAATATGAGGTTCAACCACGGTATATATGGGATTAAATCCTCCTCAAAGACAGTGAGGTCACTGTTTATTGCTAATCTAAAACACAGTAAACAATATATACAGTATTCACACTAATCTAACCATTGGGGGTTAGGATGAAATCCCGAAATCCACATTCACATGATTCAAGGATATTGCTTTCGTAAATGAAATAGGTTAGAAACTGTTATAATGAAAGAAGCACGATAGAAAGGAAATGGGAGAAACGTATTTTCTTTCGAGTAAACACAGAGCACGAAATAATCATACGAGTTTTAGATCACAGATGTAATGTCCGAAATAATCAGAAACACTGAGATGCTATGCAAAGAATAGCCTAAGATCATGAACATAAGAACACTGTCTTAGGTAAGATATATTCCACAACACAAAGTCTGTAAAACAATATCAGCTTCTATTCTTTAAAATGATTGAACGAAAACACAAAGTTTTTCTTCTTTCCAATAGCCCCTAAATATTCCAAAAAATCTCGACCTTTTGGAATGCAAAAGCATCCCTTATTTATAACAAAAAGAAGTAGAGATAAAATAGGGCAGATCCTAAAAAGTAGCATTTAACTAGAGTTCTGTTTTGCTTGATTCTCACGCAGGAGATCAAGTCAAAATATGATTCAAAAATATGACGAAACAGAAATGAAAAAGACATGTCAATTTCAAAATTGAAATGACATGAAACATTAAGACTTAGTCTGAATCGTCATCCTTTGCTCCTTCCTCTTTTTCTTCCTCCAGCTGAGACTGTTTGCTCTGAAATTCTTGGAACTTCCGAATTATGCCTTGCATTTCGTTCTCATCAGGCGCAGTGGAATGATCATTCCAAATTTCACAGGTCTCATGAATGTCGCTGGTATTGCCGGGAAGCTTTTTCAATCCTTTGCTGAGTTTCCTTAAGGCCTCCAAAGTATGCTCAACCCTTACAAACCGATCAATGATTTCAAGACCAAATCCTTGTATTGGTTCCTGCTGAACAGACTCTCGAATTTGGTTGAAGAGATCATCTACTGATAGGATACCTGAGTTCCCAACTAACACCTTTGGACAAATCTTCAACAATTCTTCTTCCAGATCACTTTTCCCATCGATCAATTTATCCCTTGATTCTCTCAACTTGCTGCAGGCTTCATTGAGAATCTTTATTCTGAACCTGATGGCCTTGGTCAGCTGGAAATGCTTATCTGTATGTGGAAGAACACCTTCTTCTACCAAGAGATGTGCTGTATTTGCTTTAATACATGGAGAGCTTCAAAAGTCAAATCAAGCTGTCCAATCTCCTGAGAGAATTCTTCATCCATCTTCTCTCCCTCCTTCTGAATGTCCCCTAAAGACTGATGAACTTTCACCACATCTTGAATCACTTCCTTCCCCTGTTGGAGCAACCTTTGGATCCATTCATCAACCGCCCTTCCTTGTTTAGCAATCTTTTCAATCGTAGGCACTGATGAGAAATCGAATCCGGCAGAGACAGAAGAAGATGGTATGGATTCAAGGGGTGTTGAGAGTTTAAGCAAAACCTCTGTCAACTGCTCCACTTTTCTCTTAAGCTCATCTCTGCTGTCCTTTGTTTCTTTCAACTTTTGGCACAACACGTTTATGGAATCCCGTGCATCTTGTTGCGCCCCTTCTGCTGTCACTTTCCCTAGAGCCACCCTGGTTATCTGATAATCAGAGGCTGTTACATCCTCTCTAGTTTTGTCAGTCGAGGGAGTGGCAATCTCTGCGAATTTATCTCCTGAAGCATCCACCAAAACCCTTGAAACTGTTTTGGGTTTCTTGGCTGATTTCGCAGGAGGAGCCTTGAGTGAGCTGAAATCAAAGGCTAGTAGGGGTACAATCACCTTCCTCTTCCTTGGATTTTGCTCGAGTAGCCATTGTGGCGTATCAGAGGAAATTGCCCATGTTGTAGTAACTGGTATTCTACTCTCAAGAGGAGAAGATTCTACCATTGGAGGGGGAACAATTGTTAATGTGGTAGTAGATTCAATAAAGAGAGGCACAGGAGTGGGCGTATTGATGATCACTTGGGTTCCAGCAGAGAGGGGTGAGAGTCCAGAGAAAATACCGGCCATGCTTGAAGAAGTGGATGGAGAATGAGGAGGTAGGAGTGGTTGTGAGGGGGGAGGCACAGATTCAGACTCCAAAGCCTGAGATGCAAGAGACAAGGCCCCTTCAGTTTGATAATCAACAAATGATGAATCCAGAAGCTGACTTCCTCCTTCTTCCAAATTAATTTCTCCTATTTCTGGTGGTGTTGGTGATTCTGGCACATCCACCGTTTCAGCTGGAGAAATAATTGAAGAGATTTGTCTTTCTTTCCTCTTCTTGACAATCTTGACTTTTATAGGCGCCCTAGAAGATCTCTTGTCCTTTTCCTTTTTGGAGGGCCCCGCCTCTGAAGCAGCCAACTTTGAAAACTCATCATCTTTAAAATTCATTCCCCAAGAGGAAAGCCATGCTTTGGTGCGAGCAAGGATTAGGGCTGACCTATCTGTAATAGAGGCTTTTTCGCTGGCTGACCAATCAATAGGTGGGAAAACATATTGATCCTCATTTAGTCCATCATAGGAAAGATCCAAAACACTTTCATTGTCACTCGTACCTTCTGGCAAATCAGCAAGCTCCAGTGTTTGAATCTCAGCAATAGTTAATCTGCTATTATCCTTTCTGCGAACAGCAACCTCGTTACGCAGATCAACCCAAATATCCTCTATGTTTGGCCTATGCAGATGCTGGGTTCCATATGCTCTGAGCACTCCTCGGATGTCGAAACCGTCTCGAGGCTTCATATGCTTCTTCAATTTGTCCTGAAGTTCGCATTCAACATTTTTGGCCTTCACTACTGTTGAGCAAGTATATCTCCCAATAGAAATTGGGAAGGACACAACGAGCCTTATGTTTGCTTTGTTGGAATTTATGGAAATCCAACAGCTGCCTAACCAATTCTATCAATATCACTCTATCCCCTGGATATCGGGGCAAGCGAAAAGGTTCCCCCGAGTACATGACTGTCTGAAGATATGTAAACTTCTTGAATTGTAAGAAGATACATCCCCATTTAGAAACTTCGGCCCAAGCCTCATCTGAGACTCTTGTCTTCCTCAGCTCTGGGTTTATCCTGCAGATATTTTCATAGAAGAAGGCATCATTCACCCTTCTGAAATGTTCTTTGGACCCCTTCTTTGTTATTTGAGGGAAGTAATGATACACCTGGTTTTCCGTTCTGCTTCCCTTGGTATCCAAATCTCAAGGATAGTTCCTCATCCCAGCTGCTGCATATGTGACATATGAAGACATATAAAATTTCCCAGTTGACAAGACCGTTGTCATTTGGGAATCAATCTCATCGCTGATGAGAGTACCCCAGTCGATCCCTTGCTGATTCTTCTTGATGGTGATCATAAATTGATACATCCATCCTTGAAATACATTCGATTCGGGCAAACCAAAAACCCGACTCAGCAGGGTGATAATATCATTGATTTCTTGGATGAAATCACTCCTGGGAATAGTCCTTGGAAATCTAGAGACCGCTGGTTTGGCCTTGATCAGGAACTTCTTGTTTACATCCTTGATGCAGTCTTCCTGATTGTTGTCCCAGGCCTTCTGAGCTGACTTGATGTTCAACTCCCCATACTCTTCAAAATTAGGCAGTTTCAGGAGATCATCAAAGTAACCTCCATCCAATTTGATCACTACTTCACCTGATTGACTTCTCACAGAACGAGAAGCCGAGTCATAACTAGATGCACAAGCCAAGATGAATTCTGGACATTGGGCAGACATGGGAAAACCCGCTGCGAGAGGCAAGCCACTGTCAGCTATAGTTCTCATCCATGGAGTTTGGGAGGAACTCCTCACTCTACTCCAGAAATCTTCCATGTCTATATTTCCGAGTTCGGTGTCTCTGATATCATAGTTGCAATCAATGTACGATGGAGATTCCGGCTTCTTGAACTTGTATTTCATTCTGCCAGACTTCTCGGCCTTTTCCTGAGATGGACCAGGATCCGACATGAAGAACGTTGAAGGGAGAAAGGTTCGAAGCTCAGGAGATGTTGTCCACTGTCAGAATTCTGACCTGCTGGATATGCCGGAAGAACAGAAGAGTCCGACACTGGAAGCAGAAGATGTCGGAAAATCCTGAAAGTCCGATGTGTTGAAAATGTCGAACTTTGGGAAAGCCCGGCA
The DNA here is from genome assembly GCA_018340775.1 of Taxus wallichiana var. yunnanensis. Classification (NCBI taxonomy): domain Eukaryota; kingdom Viridiplantae; phylum Streptophyta; class Pinopsida; order Cupressales; family Taxaceae; genus Taxus; species Taxus wallichiana. Next base: position 115,122,775 of record CM031240.1, read on the forward strand.
CTTTGGATAATGTCGGGACTTTGAGGAACCCCGACACGTCAAACCTTTAATACACTTCGGCTCTTCGACTCTGCGCAACAGGCTTCAAAACCCGAAAAGAAAAACAGGGTTTTTCATCGAATTTCAAAACATGCAATCTCTTTTTTTTGTCATTCATGTTCCATGCATATAATAAAACTTCAAGGAAATAGCATTAAGTGGTAGTCTTAGAAGAGATAAACCCTAAAACCTAAAACCCCTTTCAAAATAACTCCAAAGAGAACAAGAAAGGAAAACCCTCAAAACCCGGCGAGAAATTGAGAAGAAACCACGCGCAATCGATCCGTAAAAACTAAGAATAAAGAAGGGAGAGAAAAATACCTTCAATCAGAGAAAGAAAAGATCAACAACAGGCGATTCAATCGAGCAAGGTGAGCTTTCGGGTTTCGAAATCGGAAGAGCATGCACGAAAAATCCACGAATTAAAAATACGTCTGGTAAGAATGACGTGGAAATCCACGTATTTATAAGAAAATTGGTAATTAATACACTTGGGCTCGGCACGTGCCAACTCACCGACAACTCGGCATGAATGCCATGTCAGCATGTTTGAGAGGTCCGAAAACCCGACACGAGGGGGCTTAGTGCAATTCGGGTTTCGGGTTTCGGAAAACATGAGGCATAAAGCATGAGGTGCTTAGATGTTACATAGCCCCGAAAACCCGATACAAAGGACTAAGCGGACTTCGGGTATCGGGAAGCATGAGGCATAAAACATGTTTTGGATTAGGCATGTTCCGATGCGCCGGGAGTCCGAAAACCCGATTTTCTCAATACGAAGCGGATTTCGGGTTTCGGAAGACAGACGACATAAAGCATGTTAAAACTCATGTCGAGCTGCTCGATAAAACCTGAAAACCTGATTTTCTCAATACGAGGCCATAATGCAAAATCAACTTCAAAAATTTCGTAGGGGTTATCTAATCGTTTTGTCGTGAACTCAAAACGTAGATAACAAAATGAAGCATACTGAAAAATCCCGCAAAACAATGTGAAATAAGAGACAAGAAAAGGAAACACGACATGAGTGAATTAGATAACCATGATTGTAAGTAGGTGTGTAAGATAAATGCTACACATAAAGCACCCATTAAATTGTTAGAAAAATTGATAGTATGCCACAATGTATATATCTAGAAATAAGAATGAAAGTGGTAGATATTATAATGATTGAACATGAATATAGAGAAGTAAAAATAGTAGATGCCCCTAGGAGCCTTAATGGGATTGGTAGAGAACAATGTTAAGCATCATGCATTGTGTGAAAAATTGTAAGTATCATGTATTCACCTCAAAAGTACCATGTGAACGTGCATGTGTGTATGGAAAAATATAGAGAATACTATGAATCAAAGTAACATGGTAAGAAATGTGCAACATAGAATAGTATAAACATGTAAGAATACATCCAATCAAGATCTAAGCTAATATTTTTGAATTTTTACAAATATTTGAATGTTTTTGAATTATTATAATATAAAATATTATGAATATTAGAGGGAATCAAGGGTGCCTCTAGTGTATACATGTAAAGTGAGGTCCATGTAGGTAAGTGCACCTCAATAGTCATGTTTGAACCTAAAACAAGAGTGTGTCATTGGGTAGTAAGGGGATAACACAAGAGTTTCCAAAGAATATTTTAAAAATGGTGGGGAGCAAAACCTATAGAGTCCAAGTTTCCTATCTGCGTGAGTAACAAGTGTATAAAAATAAGAGTGTGTCTAATAGGAGAAACTATAATAAGTGGAACATTGGGCTTGTTGGCAATAGTGAAAAAGTAAGTGAAAACATAAGGATCAATGTGTGAGTTAAGATATGTGTAACATATATAGTGTTATGAGGCTCATCAATATCAACCAAAAATAATGGAGGGAGAGACACAAGATTCATCATAAGAAATAGGTATAATTTGGGAAGATTTGAAGCATTAAAGTTGTATAAACTAGCCTCGATGACCATAGCCATAAATGTGGAAGAAGGGGAATTGATTTCTCCCATGGATGTAGTAAGATGATGTGTATCGATATAAAATGAGTCATTCATATAAGCTTGGAAAGTGAGAGAATTAAGAATCATTATCAAATCAACACAACATTTTCTTACTTGTGGTGAGAAGGGTGTGATAAGAGATGAAACATTGGAATCAGTAAGCATATGATCATTAGAAGTGTATTAAGATTTCTTCTAAGCAACATATTTTAAATCCATAGTCGTGGTGAAATTGTGAAGGGGAATATGAGTGTCTCCCAAAACCTTAGGTATAGTAAATGTAGAAACTGTCATAGGGGGAAAATATCTAGATATAGATAAGTTTACAATAGTATGCATTATAGATCGTACATCATGTGGATGAGAATGAGACATAGTGGGAGGAGTATCATGTGTGCTAATAAAAATTTCATCATGTAGATCGGTAGTAGTATAGTCCATCATAAGAAGAGGATGATGCAAAATGTAAGTAGTGTCTTCAATATCATGTATGAGAGGGATATCACAAGGAGTAGTAACATGATGTGTGGCATCTATTATAGAATTATCTAGGGAAGAAGGTGTTGTAAGGACATTATAAATGATGGCATGGGTATAAAGTATTGTATGCATAGTATGTAACCAAGGATGACCTAGAAGGATATAATAAGTGAGATCATAAGACATTACATAATATTGAACATTAAGAGTGCAAGGGCGTATAGTATTGGGTAGAGTTGTTTCTCCCAACACTTGCTTAGGTGTGTTATCAAAGCCATGGATACATAGAGTAGATGTTAGATCAGCAGTAAAAATTCCTATTTTATGGATAAAAGAAATGCTACATACTTTAAGACCAAATCCATCATCAACTAAAACAAACTTAACAAGAACATTACAAATTTGAACCTGAATATAGAATGGAAAATGATGCAAGACAAATCAAGAAACTATTATAGCTTAGGTATTACACCTTCTATATTTCTATGATTGTTCTACTAGGCTTGTAGCCATAAAAATGTAAAGCTTATTTCATAGAAAACACTAGGCAAAGTTAATTTTTAAAAAAATGAGCTCCGATGCCCTTTTGGCCATTCCTACATCTCACCAAAATTCAAGGTAAGATTCACTAATTTGTTCATCCAAATTTGCTAGCTTATTTTTGGCATTTGGTCTCCTAGAAACTCTTACAAGATTGTTTCCAAAATATTTAGAAATGGGTAATATCTAAGAAGTTTCAAATACCAAAACCTTGGAAATATACTAGAAGGAATTGTTTATAATATATCTTTTAAGTTTCAAGCTTTGACACCAAGTTTAAAGCCTTCAATAATCATTTTACCTTAAACCCTAAGTATGTTTATGTGACAACCTAAGAAGGAGAAAAGGATTGAAAAATCAATTGTTCTTAACTCCAATTTTTATAAATGCACATGTAGGTTTGTTTTGACCTTCTAAAACTTCATGTGCAAGCAATCCACTCAAAAGAAAATACAAAACTTCAAAACAAAATAAGTTTCTTACATGTTTGGGTGAGAAAAATAGTTTACTTGATACCCTCATGAGAAAATTAGAATAAACAATGAATTATCACTATAGATCATTCATAAAATCTTCAAGACAATGTCCATACAATCTACCGTAGGTGTTAAAACAAATAAATTCATTCATTTAAGTAAAATGTGCTTATAACATGATTCTCAATACGAAAACAATCTTACAATAATATTTTCTCTTAAGAAAAGAGTTTTCCTTCCCTTTTTCTTTAATTTCTCTATCCAAAAACATCTCACATAGTTTCTAATTCATGAAAACAACCTGTAATCGAATCCTTATTCTCGATCTTTCTTTCTTTTTCACATATATCTTTCAATGTAACTACATTTTAGACATGTGTGAATATTCATAAACATATGAAAGGTATTTTTTGTCATTTTAAGATCATTTTTCCCAAATTTACACCTAGGAGTCACTTAGAACATGAATATATAACTTAAAAACTCATCCTAACCATATAGACCTATAAAATTAAACTATCAAGCCATAATTTCTCATTACCAAGTTTAAAACTTTTAATTTCACTTTTGGGAAATAAAGTGAGAAAGTGAGAAAAATATGAAAAATAGAACTCAAGAAGGCTTAACTAGACTTCCAAAACCCTATGATCACATTTCTAGGATGGTCACAACCAAAATCCTACTAATATAACTTGTTCAAGTTGATGCTCCTACATCAAACTCCCTAGTTTGAAAGAAAGCATGAGATCTTGCTCATATGCCTATATAAATACTCCTTAAATTGGTTAATGGCTTCTTTGCATGTTATTCTGTTCTTATTCTTCATTCCATACGAATTTTATTCTTCCATTTCCTCCCTGGATCGCATGGTCTATAGTTTAATTTTCCATTGTCTTCAAGTATGCATGTTTTAGTCTTGTTTTCAGTCTTCTCTTTCCTCTTTTCAAATCTTCTCCTGTTGTACCTACACAAAAAAACAAACACAAGAATAAATACAACTCTTTCTTCAAGATAGTATATCTTTTCCTTCTCTCGTATATCACTCTTCCTTGGTGTTATCATGACAATATTTTCATAGGCGGACTATAAATTTTCCTTGTTAAACCTCCCTTTGCTTGACTTCATGTTATTGTTTTCTTGTGCTCATTACCTTGGCAACTTGTCTTAGGTCAAGACTTATTGTGAAACATTCTACAATCTAGATCACTTTTTGCTAAAGAAAGTATTGTTTTCATAGCTTCACCTTCACCCATTACTTCCAATAAAATATTACAAAAGGACATCCATTTCCTCTATTTGAAACTAATCACTATATCCTTATCCTTCTTCATGTTATAAGGTTGAGGTGATAAAAATCAACTCAAATTTTAATCCCGCATTCTCTTTTTTATTCTCCCACCCACTAGGTAACTATTTATCAATAATTTCAAGAAATTCACCTAAATAAGAATAAATATCAGTAAGAAAACAAGTTGTTTTAGGTACTAAAATGTTTACCTTGCTATCATTCATTGCATACTTCTCCTTTTCATCCTCTTGCTCATGCTACAAGAAATCTTTTCAATATATCATCGGGATGCTTGGGCTGAATGTCTTCTCTTTATCATACTTCAAAGGTACTAGTGTATGAATCTTTCCATCCTTTTCCAAGGTGTAAGTATTATCTCTTCCATTGTGTATATTCTTCCTATCATATTGCCAAGGCCTACCTAAGAGCACATGGCACACATCCATAGGCATGATATCAAAAATTACTTCATCCTTATATCCTCCTATTTGAAACTCAACCATACTCTTCTCTGTCACAAGAACATGATGACATTTCGAAGCCATGACACCTTGTAAGGTGTTGGATGCTTAATCCTCTTAAGGCCTAGTTTCTCAACCATCTCTAAGGAAACCAAATTATCTATACTACCTCCATCTATAACAACTTTACAACACTTACCTTGAGATTTGCAGATGGTCCTGAATAATGTTTTCCTTTGGATGGTTCCTTTTCCTTTGTTGGTTTGAGTAAGACTCTTTTAAACAATAATGAATCTCCTATCTCAGGTTCCTCTATGTGTGATGTTGATCCCATACTCTCCTCTTCATCAGCTTACACAATATGATTTCTTTCTTCTCTTTCCCTACTACCACTTTCTTGAGAGTTCTCTAGACATTCATATGATCTATGAATAGAAAACTTGTTGCACTTGAAACACCTACCTTTAAAATAACCTCTTCTTATTTAATAGTTTACTCTTCCTCTTGAGTATCCACCTCTTATAGCTCCTTTCACTTGTTAACTATTTACTTTCTTGTTGTCCTTTATCTCTTAAATCTTTACCTCTATACTCTCTAGTATGATGCATTTTTCTCCTATTCAATTTGTCTTCTAATTTCAATGCATATTGGTAACATTCTTCTAAAGTTATAGGACTCACCAAACTAAGCTCATCTTGAATATTATATCTCAGCCCATTCAAGTACCTAGATATCTTCTCCACATCTTCTTCCACATGCCCTGATCTAATTGTTAATTTATAGAACTCCTCTGTGTAGTCCTTAACACTCATTTCCTTTTGTTTCGATTTTGTAGTTTCCTATATAGGTTTTTCTTCTCGCAATCAATAGATAAGAACTTATCATGAAGATTTGATACCATCCTATCCCATGCCTTAATTCTTCTCTTCCCTTGTTTGATTCTCTCATCCTGTATGAATTCCCACCATATTGTTGCATGTCCTTTCAATTTGGTACAAACAAACTTCACTTTCTATTCCTCTGGTACATTCTCATACTCAAAGTACTTGTCCAAAGAAGTTATCCAATCAATAATTTCCTCTCCATCAAGGCTACCTACATATGTAGGAATTTACAACTTTGGTTTTGATTCATGTCATATAATCAATTTAAGAAACCAATCAATTTCACTCTCTTCAGGATCTTCTATCTCTCCATGTGCTAGAGCTGCTTGTGGATCTTCTTCTCTCTGTCACTCACATCACCTGTCATGATTCCTCTTCTTTGATTAGATTCCACTACTGTTAACCTTGCATCAAAACTAACCCTCATATTTATTAGCTATTCAAGGATGACATCTCCAATTTACATACCTCCTCTACCACCTCCTCTCACTACTCTTTTAGGTGGCATTTTCACTTTTCTCTCTTACCTCACTTCTTACTCATTTTTCTTGGTATTAACTTGCTATGATACCACAAATGATGTAAAATAATTTAATAAACTAGCAAAACTTAGGTATTCTACCTTCTATCTTGCTATGATTATTCTACTAGGCTTGTAGCCCTCAAAAAATGCAAATATTATTGCATAGATAACACTAGGTAGAGTTACAAAATTCTAAAATTAGTTCCAGATACCCTTTTGGCCATTTCTACTTCTCACCAAAATTCAATGACAGATTCACTAATTTGCTCCTCCAAATTTGCTAACTCATTTTTGGCATTAGGTCTCCTAAAAACCCTTACAAGACTATTTCCAAACTGTTAAGGACTAGGTAATATATGAGAGGTTTCAAACACCAAAACCATAGAAATATACTAGAAGGAATTACTTATAAGATATCCTCCAAGTGTAAATCTTTGATACCAAGTTTAAAGCCTTCAATCATCATTTTACCTCAAACCCTAGGTATGCTTCTATGACACACTGAGAAGGAGAAAAGGCTTATAGAAATAATTGCACTTAACTCTAAGTGCTATAAATGCACCTACAGGTCTTTTTGACCTTCTAAAACTTATTGTGCAAGTAGTACCTTAAAAAACAAAAAACTTCAAAACTAAAAAAATTTCTTACTGTTTGGGGGAGAAAAATAGGGTTCTTGATACCCTCATGAGAAAAATCAAAGAAAGCTAAGTATTATCACCTTATATCACACATAAACTCTTTAATAAATTGTTCATAAAATCTACCGCAATTGTTAAAACAAATAAATTCATTCACTTTTGTTGGGTTTCAGATTTGCACTTGGAATGAAACCACAGTCAAGGGACAAACAAGTCCCTCCTCTTTAATGGGAGAGGTTCCCTTATTGAAAGCAGGGGAAAAACCTATGTACAAATACACAATCTTTCATTCAATGGTGGTTTCCCGATATCTTGAAATGTGTTTTATGCCTGGAAAGTTATCAATACATGAAGATAGAAGACTCGAAGAGAGAGGGAGGTAGAAGAAGATAATACTTTAAGGGAAAAGAGATGGCAGAGAAAACCTTTATATGTATTGAGCAAATGAGATATAGAATAGAACCATTCATGTTTATAATGGGCACAATCCACAGACTCAAAGTTATTGAGATTGTATAAACTAGAACACAAAGTTTCTAAGCATGCAAGGATTAAATGATTCACAGATCAGAGCAAGAAGGAAAGAGAAAATAGAGGAAAAGGGAAAACCTTTGTATTGATTTCTTCCAATTCAAAATTACAGTTTCAAAATATCAAAATTCCAACCTGTACAATGGATTTGAAAGCTCATGATATAGCTCGCAAGAGACGGTTACAACTTCCTTGAGCAAGAAAGAAATAGTTACAACTTATTCCAATCATCCACACCCTTTCGAATTCTTGATTTACAAAGAAACGTTAATGGCGAAAAAAATAGGTTTTTAAATATACGACCATTTCATTATTTTTCCAGTTAAAACATGGGCCATTTGATTTTCTTCTAAAACTTTAAATTTGGGCCGCTCACGTGGAAGGAATTGATTGGAGTGGGCCTACGATGCCTTTTACATTTTTTTCCTTTGAACTGCGCCAAGATGACATGTGGAGAGCTCCGTTGGTTCCTTTATACTTATCCAATTTGGGCCTATTTCCTACTTGACCTATGTTGACCCTGGACATGTGGAGGGATGGTGCTCATTTGAGTTTCTATTTTGGAAATGCCTCTTAAAAACCGATCGAGGCGTGTCTCCTTCCACCGGTCTCGGAATTTTAAATGGCTAACTCTATCTCTCCATTGACTTTCACCATGTGGTGAGTGACACTCATTTGAAGATTGACCCTTTGATTTCACTTCTGAAATGGCACCATTAAGGCATGTGGAGACTTCCGCCAACCCACCCATACTTAGTCAATTTTAACGATCGACTCTTTCTCTTTTTGGACCTAGGACACATGGAGGATTGGCACAAGTTTGAGAACTACCCCCACCCGACTCTTGAAGCTATGCCGATGAGGCACATGGTGCCATCCATTGAACCTTCCATACTTAGCCGATTTGAGCTTGTTTTACCTTCATTTTGAACCTGGGACACGTGGAAAGCTGCGCTTATTTGAGGACTATCCCTTGGGCCCTACCCCTAGAGTTGCACCATTTGGACATGTGGAAGCTTCGATGTTGCTTGAAACATGGCCATGCTTTGTATCCAATTAGGAATATCCATGTACTACCCATGGATGCTGGGGAAAAAATTAATGGGGAAGATATGTCTGTCATTCCCGACTGCGGGAAGAAAATAAAAAGAAGGGAAGAAAATTCACCAATACGCCCGACTTTCAAATTGTTCTCCATGAATGGGAAAACTAAAAATAATTCCAGGCTCAACATGATCCAATACTCCAAGGTACAGACTCAAATTTTTTGAAACTTGACTTCAAAAGAGGGGAATTTTGAGGACGATAACAATTGGCTCTTTCTGGGGATGACTTGGCTTGGAACAAAGACACAAGGCAAGATCAAGAACTGTAGATAACTCGGGAAAGAGGACCAATGTCTTACCCATTAGGAAAAGGAGTCAATGAAAGGAACAATAAGAAGATTGTTCCAAGCCGCGATCTTAGATGATAATAGCACACCACATTAGATTTGCAAAGCAGAAGAGCTAAAATACCATATATGGAAATCCATCATAATCCATAATGCTCAATACATTACAATAGAATGAATTGAATTATTCAATAAGAAAGATGTACATATAGGAGGAGGGAAGTGTAACTACTACCTAAATCAGTGGTGAAGAACTCCCACTAACTGATACTGGTAGTTAAGTTAACTCCAAAGACTAGTAAGCTAACTTCACATAACTGAGAAGCTAACTCAACACAACTAGTAAGCTAACTCCACACAACTAGTACACCTAAGCAAGCTAACCCAACAAGTGTAGGGATAAAAAAGTGTGGGAATTATCCTAATAAATAAATAAAAGGATAAATAATAACCTACACTAACATCAAAAACAAAACCAATACAAGGCAACACACACAATATGGGAAAAAGAAACAAAACAAACCAAAATGGAAGAACAAAAATGAAACGCAAAGGAACAACCAAAACCAAAACACTATACAAAATATACAGAAGGACCATCTAGTCACCTAGGACTTGAACAACTTCAGATACTACCCACTATAAGGAAGTGGGAGAGGTGAACTATCCATGTAATCTAGATAAAAAGAGTTCTCCCCAACAAAATGTCTCGATTCTAAAAGGACCAAGCCAAAGAGAATAAAACTTACCATGACTTCCTTGTGGCTCATGTCTTTTGTCCCAAAGCAACACAATGCCTCACACTTGGAAAACTATGGGTTTGGATTTCTTTTCAAACAAAGGCTTCACTTTCAACCGATGAGCTACTATCCCCTTCAACCACCCGCAATCTATCCTCATTAAGCTTCAAGGTACACAATTCTCTTGTCCAAAGAGCTACTGAAACTTGAATCTTCAATGATTTTCATTAGATGCAAGGCTTGTAATTCCACCATGACTAGTGGTTGAGCTTCCACACCATACACCATTTAGAAAGGGGACATTCCAATTTCTCTCTTGGGTGTAATTCTATCAGCCCAATTTGCATCATATAGCTTCTTGTGTGAAATCCTCTGAGAATCATTTACAAGATTTCTAACTATGTTCACCAAGTTCTTGTTTATTGATTATGCCTGTCCATTCCCTTGAGGGTAGTAATATGAAGAACGAGAAAGTGATATCCCATACCCATAGTAGAAATCCATCATCTTGGTAGAAGAAAAATTGGAAGCATTATCAGTCACAATTTTGTTTGGGATCCAAAACCTGATCAATATATTCTCCTTAATGAAGTTGCAAACTACCTCAGAAGTAGTGCTCTTGACTAGGATGACTTCCACCGAATTGGTGAAGTAATCTGTGGCAGCCAACACATGGGTATGTCCATCACTGGAAGATGGGTTAAGAGTTCCAATGAAATCCAATCCCCACTATTGAAAGGGCTCATCAATCACTACTGACTTTAGTGGAAAAGCGCCAACTTAGGTCTTCTAACAAATGTTTGGCATGATTCACGTTTACCAACCCATTTTGATGCATCTTTGAACAAAGTGGGCCAATAATAAACAACGTAAAGTATTTTATGATCATTACAATAGGAGAAATGACCTCCACAAGTCTAGTCATGAAAAGCAGAGAATAACTTCTTTTGTTGCTCCTTGTTTACACACTTCAAAAACCTTCCATCTATGCCTCATTTGAAAAAAGCATTCTCCCACAAAGCACATATTTTTTAGACCTTAAATTGATGGCTCTCTTCTCTTTGGCACTCAAGTGAGATGGACACTCTCCATAGGTCATAAGTGAGCAATATCAACATACCATATATCTAATGAGCTAAGGAATAGAACAACAGGGACAACAACTCCATCATTGGACAACTCCTTGGAAGTTCCTTCAGCAATGAGTTTACACAGGCCCTTACCCCAAACCAGCTTTGTTGGCCCAATATCAAGATCATACTCTTTCACCTTTGCTACCTAATTACCTCTCTTGGTTCCACACTCTTGTTGAGTAAGAATGGATTTGATTGTTGTATCAGGCACCAACACCAAAGAATGAGAATTAAGAATGTAAAACCTAAACTACTTAACAACTTTGACAATTGCAAAAACATGTTTCTCCATCATGGTGTACTTCAGCTCATGAATTTTCAAGACATAACTCATGAATGCAATTGAGAGCTCATGATATTCAACATTCTTCTGGGCTAACACAACAACTAGGGTATTTTCAGTGGCATAACAATAGATAATGAAATCTTTACTGAAGTCAGGGCACACCAAGATTGAGTCTTTGCAATATCTTGTTTAATGTCCTCAAATGATTTCTTCCCTTCAGAGGACCAACCAAAATTTTTCTTCCCTTGCATCATGTGACTAATGCTCATAGTAAGTTTTGCAAAATCAGGGATGAATCTTCTTAAGAAACTAATCTTACCAAAGAAAGAATGGACACCTTTCTTACTTGATGGAAGAGGAATTTGTTGGATGACCTAAACTCTCTCCTGGATAAATATTGATCCCTTCATTTGAAATAATGTGTCCCAACATCTTTCCTTCTATGACACAAAAAAAAAAATTCTTAGGGTTTACAAAAATCCCATGCTCTCTACACTTCGTAATACTATTTCAAGGTGTTGGAAGTGATCGATTATTGCTTTAGAAAACACTCATCAAGTCATCCAAATACACAAAATGCATTTCACTTTCAAACTTCCAAAATCTAAGTCCATGGCCCTCTGGAAAGTAGCACCAACATTGATGAGACCAAATGGCATCCTCTTGTATGAAAAGGTACTCAAAGGAGTAGTAAAGGTAGTTTTATGTTGATATGCATTATTCACCTCTACTTGATTATACGTTTGAGAATCCATCTAAGATAGATAGCATCTCTAAGCCTGTGACAACTTTCAATACTTGATCTATCATGGGGAGAGGATAGTTGTCCTTCAAAGATCCCCGATTTATATTTTTTGAAGTCCACACAGATACGAATCTCACCATTCTTCTTCTTGACAGGCACTATATTAGCAATCCATGTTGAATGATGGATGGGGAAGATGATCTTAGCCTTCAAAATATTTTTGATTTCTTTGAAAATTGTATCATCTATCTTTGGATTATATTTCCTTTGCTTGTTTGAAGGGTTTGATCCCAAGCTTAAGAGGAATGAAATGTTACATTTCTTTAGGCTAAAAAGCCTTAAGATCATCATAAGAGTAAGCGAACATCAACATACCTATTTAACGATTCACTACCTCCTTTTTCTCTTCATGAGTGTAGCATTTTACAATTTTAACCATTTTGGGATCATCAAGACTCCCAATATTCACTTTCTTAGGCTCGATGATTGTCGGTCTCCTGGGAAACTTTAGACTTCATATACCTATCATGTTTATCAAAAATATCCTCCAAACTCACCAACCCTTTAGAAATTATGTTTTCTTTCAGTTTGATTCAACCATATTGATCCATCTCTTCTTTGACACCCTCTTGAATAGATGACACACACTCTCTAAGAATATTGTCACTTCCTTCAAAGTGAAACTGATCAAATTTGTCTCGAACTCCAAGAAAGAAAGGAAATGCTGGTCATCATTGAAAACTTGCCAATTATTTACATTGTCAGGCACACTTGTTCTATGGATCATCTCAATTGCAAATTTCTCTTGAGGGAAATCAGGATGAGGAATTAATAAGGACCTTGAAACAGCTAGAGAGTCAGCCCTAGTGTTTCTTTCCCTTGGCACAACTTCAATGGAAAAAATCATCAAGGAATTCAATGGAATCCTGAACCAGATTCCTATAGTGCTTCAACCTTCTATTCTTTACTTGATAAAGGTCTCTAACTTGTTTTACAATTAGCTCTGCATCTCCACAAGCAAGAAGTTTCTTCACTCCCATTTCCTTTGCCATGCTCAACCCAAGAATAAGGGCCTCATACTCCGAAGTATTGTTGGTATTTTCAAATTGAAATTTGAAGGAGAAAGGATGAACCTTACCCCCGGAGAAATGAGCACTACACCAGCTCTAGAACCGTTAAAGAGTAGCTTCCATCAAACTCCAAAGTCCACACACCATTGGGATCAAGAAACACTCCCTGTGGCAGAATTTCCTCTTCTTGTGACATGATCATGTAGTTCCCATTCCATATAGCTACATACATTATTTGTGCTTTAGGATCATTTGTCTTTTGTACAATATACTCTGCTTGTTTCTCGGCAAGTAGCTTCTTCATCTACCCATTGACAGGGATCAAGGCATGTGACTGATCCATTTTGATCTCACCTCCAACATCTTTGCAAAAGTTCCTACTTAGCAACATGCCATAGGAAGGAGGGATATCAAAACCAAGATGGTAGCCAAGACCTTCTTCTCTCGGTAAAGCAAGCAAAAGCTACTTGTGCATTTTTAGTTCTCCCAACCAAAGGTATTTCTCTACTTTCCATGGAATAGCAAGAGCCATAAGTGTGGGTTAGGGTTAGACCCAAAGCATGAGCCACTTTTATAGGCATTACATTATCAGATGCACTAGAATCAATGACACAATTTCTAAGCTTGTGGCCAGCTATGAGGAGAGTCACATAGAAGGGCTTGATCTTCTCATTAGGTGAAGTGACTGTAGCCACAAGGCTTGATTGAGGTGAGGGAGAGGGAGTGGGAAAAAGGCCCTTAGAAGTACTGGATGAGACTTTGGATTTGGAATTTACAAAGTTAACCATTTTGGCAAAGGCTTTAGGATGAGTTTGATAGAACTCTACCTTAGAAATCTGAATCTTGGTCTTTGTAAGATGGTCTATAATGTCAAAAGATCCAGATATGGATGGGGAATCACTACTAGGAGTAGGATGAGCTTTTGATCTATCATCTTTATCATTTGTTGGGCAAGAATTCTGATAATTAGAAGTAGAGGGATAAGAACTAGAAAAGCTTACCTTTTGAGTGGAAATAGTAGGAATATGAGCTCCTCTTCTTGCAATCATTGGGATGGTGATGGGGGACTCCTTGGATCTTTTTGTAGGTTTCACCACTTTTTCCTTTTTTTTGGTCTCATTGGTCTGCTCTCAGGTCATAACAACATATGACTCACTGTTCATCTCAACCACTACATCATCATAGTCATCTTCATTATCCACACCTTCAGTGGTGAGGAAATGAACTCAAGAACCACCAGGCTCCTCCAGTTCTTCATCAAATTCCTCTTCTTGTTCATCATAGAGCCCATTCTCTTCCTCATCATCAGGCTCAAGAACTTCACAAGTAACATTGATAGGCACCTTAAGGGGTGGACCTTCAATGGCCAACCTGGTTTGAGAAGAGGGAAAGTGGTTCCTAGGCTGAAATTTCTTCCTTGGAACATCTTGATATGGAGCATGCTGAGCCAATTATTTCTTGATGGCAATGAGGTCATTAGCCAAATTTTGCACCAACTAATCTACATTACCTCCAGGAGAAGAGGAAGAAGAAGATGCTTTGGATTTGAAAGGCTCCCTTTTCATCTTGCCAGACATGATCAAGTCATCTTCCACACTGACATCCAATCTTTGATCAACATCCAAAGTTGCAATATTTTCTCTCCTTAGGGCATAACTTACTTCAAAATTGAGCATTCAAGAAGAAACACTTCTGAATCTGATCAACATGCCTAGTATTTTATGGAATCTTGTTAATCAACTTATTGAACTTGGCCACAAATTCTCTCATAGGCTCATGTGGCTCCTTCTTGATTTGAGAAATTTGAGCTAGCAAAGCAAGCAAATCCTCGCAGGTTTTAAATGCTACTCAAAATGAGTTCTCATAGTAGTCCAATCAATGATGGTCCCAATAGGAAGATGGTAAAACCAATCTGCAACATTGTCTTGCAAGGTCTCCATCAATATCCTAATAGAGACATCCTCACATTCAACTCTAAGGACCCCACATACAACAATGAAGGTTGCAATGTGTTCATCGTAGGGTGCACTTTTCCATCACCTCTAAATTTGGGAAAATTCTTCCTGTTACACCTAGGAAACTCATGCAATGGTTGAGGAAGAACCGGAGGCCAACCTCTTTGTCCCCAAGGTAGAGGTGATGCCATCCTTGGAAAGATTTCTTGAGGTGGAACTGAGACACTAGCAAGAATTAGGGCACAAAGATTAGGGATAAGTTGTGCTTGAGGACTCTGCTATTACCAGAAGCTCTAATTTCAATAGGAGGTGTGCTTGTGGAATGATCTCTTCTATTTCTTCTTGTTGGAGGAAGTTGAAAACCTTGTTGATCCAAGAGTTGAAATTGGGGTTCTTTTTAGAAAGGAATTTTGTTGAACAAATTCCCTAGCTGAGTCGCAAAAAACTGTTGGGTTTTAGATTTACACTTGGAATGAAACCAAATTTAGGGGACAAACAAGTCCCTCCTCTTTAATGGGAGAGGTTCCCTTATTGAAAGCAGGGAAAAACCTATGTACAAATACACAATATTTCATTTAATGGTGGTTTCCTGATATCTTAAAATGTGTTTTATGCCTAGAAAGTTATCAATACATGAGGATAGAAGACTTGAAGAGAGGAGGGAGGTAGAAGAAGACAATACTTTCAGGGAAAAGAGATGGCAGAGAAAACCCTTATATGTATTGAGAAAATGAGATATAGAATAGAATCATTCATGTTTATAATGGGAAAAATCCATAGACTCAAAGTTCTTGAGATTGTATAAACTAGAACACAAAGTTTCTAAGCATGCAAGGATTAAATGATTCATAGATCAGAGCAAAAAGGAAAGAGAAAACAAAGGAAAAAGGGGAAAACCTTTGTATTGATTTCTTCCAATTTGAAATTACAGTTTCAGAATATCAAAATTCCAACCTATACAATGGCTTTGAAAGCTCATGATATAGCTTGTAAGAGATGGTTACAACTTCCTTGAGCAAGAAAGAAACAATTACAACTTATTCCAATCATCCACGCCCTTTCGAATTCTTGATTTGCAAAGAAATGTTAATGGTGGAAAAAACAAGTTTTTAAATATACGACCATTTCATTATTTCTCTAGTTAAAACATGGGCCATTTGATTTGCTTCTACAAATTTAAATTTGGGCCACCCACATGGAAGGAATTGATTGGAGCGGGCCTATGGATGCCTTTTGCACAGGGAAAGTTTTAGTGGTGAATATTCATAATATGGAAAATATTCCATTTTTGAAAATTTTGAAAAGGAAAAATTTTTGGCGCAGTCGCTGACTTGTTCGCCTAAAAATTAAACTTTAATTATTTTTAGGGGTTGGCTTTGCCTACCCTTGAAAAATATCCCCTATATAATCCTAGATTATTCAACAGTAGAACACTTTTACTTCACATTTTTTCAACAATATGATATATCCCATATTGCAGATACGCGACAAGGGGGTAAGTTATTGACGTGCGATAAGGAGGGTTTGTAGATGCATGACAATGGGGTTATTTTTTGACATGTGACATTGACGGATAGTTGACACGTGACAAGGAGGTACTGCAGATATTGACGCATAGTAGACGCATGACAAAGAGTTTGTTGACGTGTGACATGAAGATTTTTCAATGCACAAGAAGAGGGCGGAGGCTACGAGATGCGCGACGGAGATTCTGTTACGCGTCAAAAAAATGTATTGACGCACATCAATAGACCTCATTAACGCACGTCAACAGACCTCATTAACGTGCGTTAATGCATTTTTTTGATGTGCGATAACAAATCTCCATCCACGCATCTCGTAGCTTTCTATCACACCACTTGAAAATCAGGTGAAATTTTTTCATACAACCCCCAAAAATTCACCTTCCCACGAAACCGGTTATGGGGATATTCGCCAGGTATTTTCCACCTCCGATTTCCAAGAGGTCTCTTAAAATGAACCCTACTTTTGCATTTTTTGCCTTTAAAGCTACGTCAAGCTAACATGTGAGAGCTCCACCAGTTCCTTTATACTTAGCTGATTCGGGCCTATTTCCTACTTGACCTATGTTGACCCCTGGACACGTGGAGGGATGGCACTCATTTGAGTTTCCGTTTTGGAAACGCCTCTTAAAATTGTGCCGAGCTTACGTGTGTCTCCTTCCATCGGTCTTAGAATTTTAAATGTCTAACTTTGTCTCTCCATTGACTTTCACCACATGGTGAGTTGGCACTCATTTGAAGATTGACCCTTTTATTTCACTTCCAAAATGGTGTCGTTAAGACACGTGGAGACTTCCGCCAACCCACCCATACTTAGTAAATTTTAACAATTGAATATTTCTCTTTTTGGACCTAGGACACATGGAGGACTGGTGCAAGTTTGAGAACTACCCCCACTTGACTCTTTAAGCTATGCCGATGAGGCACATGGTGTTGTCCATTAACCTTCCATACTTAGCTAATTTGAGATTTTTTACCTTCATTTTGAACCTAGGACATGCGGAAAGCCTGCACTTATTTGAGGACTGCCGCTGCCCCCGCCCTTGGAGTTGCACCATTTAGATGCATGGAAGCTTCCGCTGTCACTTGAAACATGGCCATGCCATATCCAATTAGGAATATCCATGTACTACCCATGGATGTTGGGGAAAAAATTAACAGGGAAGATACGCCTGTCATTCCTGACTACGGAAGAAATAAAAAAGAAGGGAAGAAACTTCACCAATACGTCCGACTTTCAAATTATTCTCCACGAATGGGAAAATTGAAAATAATGTCGACTTGACGTGATCCAATACTCCAAGGTAAAGACTCAAATTTTTTGAAACTTGACTTCAAAAGAGGGGAATATTGAGGACGAAAACAACTTCAAGCAAAATATGCTTATAACATGTTTCTTTAGAAGAAAATAATCTTGTATATCAAGAACAAAATTTTCCTTCCCTTTTTCATTTTTATCTCTATCCAAAAACCTCTCACATAGTCTCTCTTTCGTGAAAACCACATGTAACTAAATCCTTCTTGATCTCTCTTCCATTTTCATATATATCTTTCAATGTAAGTGTTTTTAAATGTGTCAAGATTCAAAAACATAGGAAAGGTAAATTTTTATCATTTTAAGAGTATTCTTCTCAAATTTACCCTTAGAAGACACTTAGAACATGAATAAATACCTAACACACTCATCCTAAGAATCTAGGTCGATAACATTCACTTATCAAGCCAAAATTTCTCATTAGAAGTTTAAAAATTTCAAATTTCACTTTTGGGAGAGAAAGTGAGAAACCAAGCAAAATTTGAAAACTAGAACTCAAGAAGGCTTAACTAGACTTCCAAAACCCTATGACCACATTCCTAGGATGGTCACAACCAAAATCCTACTAATCTAAATTTTTCATGTTGGTTCTCCTACATCAGGAAGCATTTCCATCAATTATACGGTAAGCCATACGAGAATTTTACACAAGCAATCCATACAAACAAATAGATTTGTATTAAAAGTGACGTTAATAAAAAAGTGACTGCCATCAAATGAATAAAATGACCATATCTCAAAATATAATTTGAATTTTACAAAACAAAAAGAGGCTTTTTTTAATATAATGATGTAAAATAAAAACCTCCAAGGGATTTTCTAAAAAGTGTGTATTTTTCGAATTATGCCTTAATTACCAAAATGTGTAATTTTGAATTTCCAAAAATTGTGCTAACAATTAGGGAAAAAAAGGTTTTCATTAAATTTTTAGAAATTAAAAATAAACTCAAAGGAATTTTAAAATATAGTCGTTATGCTCGAGATATGAAACAAAATGTGATTTGAAAATTAGGAGCCCTAGAAAATGACCCAAAGGGTAGGACCAACCATGAAACCCTAGGAAATGTTTTTACAGATCATATCTATGGAAGATGAAAAATGAAAATCAAGTGCGAATATAAAGATAAGATGTAGTTATTAACCCTAATGCAACTAGGGTTTTGTTTTGGAGAAGAATATATTTGATAAAGAGCGTCTGAGAGTCGTGTTCACTAAATGATTTAATGAAATTAAAACTTAATCAAAGGAATGAGATTAAATAGATATAATAGTAACAAGAAATATCTATCGTACAAGAGAAAAGAAAGTGTGTGAAATAGTGAGATAATAGTGACTTAGCTTGTATTTGAAGATCTGGGTTGATTCTAGGTTAGAAATTGAGTGGAATAGTTTGAATCTGATTGGATATGCTTCTTTTGGGAGACTGTAATATGAAAATACTTAT
Organism: Taxus wallichiana var. yunnanensis; assembly: GCA_018340775.1. Lineage (NCBI taxonomy): Eukaryota > Viridiplantae > Streptophyta > Pinopsida > Cupressales > Taxaceae > Taxus > Taxus wallichiana. Next base: position 115,142,228 of record CM031240.1, read on the forward strand.
AAAAAACCACCCGAGAGAAGAATAGGACCTCCCGGGTGCTAGCTTCCTAACCGGACACTAGTGTCATGGAAAATGCTCTACTTCTAATCTTAAGGGTCTAAACTTGTCATCTTTCTTTCACTCTTTGTCATTGTAGTTTTGTTGTAGGGTTTCATAGTCCCACTTTAACCTATAAAACAAACCTTAGCTACCTAAACAAGGCTTGAGGAAACATTAGATGGAATAAATAATGTGTATGCTTGATTCAGATGACCTCAATTGTCACCTCAATGTGATTATCACTAAGAATTACATTATATTTTAGATTCAATGTAGTTCTAGTGTGTGTGTGTGATCAAATCATGTCTCTTGAAGCTAGGTTTTCCTTGTGCCATCCATACTAATATAGTAGGATACAAATGATTTTCCTTTAAGATGAATGTGTTAGATGGAATTTAGAAATAACCCCTCAATGCAGTAAATAATGTATCTCAAATGCACTCCTTGAATGTTTCTCTTTTCCTAAGTAGTAGATAGTAAGTAATATCCCAGATTTCCTGCCGCTAATAATAGTGAGTAAGTCATGTATATATAATTACCTTTTTGAATTTCATCATTAAAAACTAAATAGTCCAACCCAAAATGATAAGATTTTTTTACAAAAGATAACAAGTAATGTGGCATTTCAAATTTGAGAAAAGGAGTGAAAGGACATATGTGCCCAAAGGGAACAATAACACATAAGTTCTCATTTCCCTAATGGGTGGTACTATCCGAGATGCTTAGAGGGTATAAAAAAATACAGAGCCAGTGTCACATGTTTTCCAATGTCCAAAAGTAAAGTAGCCATTTGAGAAAAGAAAATGATAAGAGTATCAAAAGGATAAAAATGTAAAAGTAAAACAAGTGTTGTTAATGTCTAGTTTTCTTTCTTAGGAATCATGCATAAAATGACATACTTAGAGGCGTGATGTAAAAAGTAAGTGAATGATTTCATGTCTACAAATCCATAGGATTTTATATTAATTATTTCATAATAACTTTGAAATGTAGTATATAATCAGTAACAAGCTTAGTTTCTCCTTGATGCAAAGAGGGTAACCGCTCAAATGTAACTTTAGGACCCTTGTTATCTATAATTTTCATGAGAAAAGATTCTTTATGTCCTAACAATGTACTCATAGATCAATTGAGAAGGTGAGTAAACCAAGACACGGAATTTATGGTAAAAATTTGTGGAATGACTTTTAATAATAGCCTATTGTTGTTATAAGAAGCCATTGTAGACCTACAACACTTACAAAATAGATAAGGATTAGAAATACGATCAGCCAAGATAAAATTAGGCGTGATAAAATTATGAGGGAAGGATGATTGGAATATTTTACATTGTATAGGGTTACTGTGTATAAGGTTAGAATCAATTGCAACACAAAAAGACTTAATTTTTACGCTACAATATGTACCTTTTGTTATAATTCACCAAATACATATATAATATAGATGACATCTTGAGGAGGTATTGGATAAAAAATAAGAGGCTCATTCAAAGGTTGTAATTTTCTATTTATAGTAACCACGAGAACACTATTTTGTTTAAGAGGAATGTAATCATGTTAGGGCACATTAAAAGCTAGAGGATTACTTTGGGTGATATGGTTTAAGGGGACCCTAACACTAATTACATTCAAGGCATATGCAATAAGTTTGGGAGAAGTAAGAACACTAGAATTAACACATGTATCGTGGTCATATGTACTATCATTATGACCTATAGATATATAAACATTAAAATTAGCTACTTGTAAAGGAGAAAGAGAAGAATAACTATAAATAAAATCATTTATACATTAATGAGAGAGTAGGGACACATGGAGTAACATTAAAATTTGATAAGCCCAAATAGGAACATCATCATGTAGAGAAACATGATTATGAATATCAACATTATTAGAAATAAAAACATGATTAGAAACAAAAATTGCACTATGAGAAATGTCATCATAATGAGAAAAAAACTATTAAGATAAATATCATCATCATGATTATAAGGAAAAATAGAAAAATAATCTAAACTATGCACCTTAGTATCACATGGAATATCACAATCACTATGTGCATCACTAGCTATAAAAGTAGAAGAATGTCCATCATTACCATCATCAATTATATCAATATCAAGAAATAAGAAATTAAGAATATCTTTAGGAAACTACATAATACACACCCTTGTACATGTAAACTCATCATAATCTGAAATGGATTAATCTATATCCTTAAGGGATTTTATATTAGGAGATGGTGTAACAATAGTTATCTTAGTGGGGATAATTTTTTTATAGTTTCATCCTCGCTAAGTGATTCATTATCACTAGAAGCATATTTAGAGCTAATTTCATCTACAAAAATATGTTTACAAAATTTACTAGTACTATGAAAATGTATTTTGAATAGTCACTAAAAGTATGAAAGGAAATGTGCTCACGAGGTAATCTTATTCTGATGGGTAAGGAGATAACTAATGAGACTTCGGTAGAAGGTATACTAATAATATGGGATCAATATGAGTGGAAAATTGAGGTGGATTTTATATCCTAGGATGAGCATCATATAATTATTAATAATATCCATAATCCACATAAATTAGGTAATAATAGGATGTATTAACATTAAAAAAATCCACATCGCAAGTGAAAATAAACATATTAGGGCATGGTATAGAGGGATATTACCCTTTTAACCCACAAGTAGATTGGACCTGATTAAAGGGATATTAACCCTTGTGGTTTTTAAAGAAGTATTAAAATCCATATATATTGTCAAGAATAAACCATACACTCCCTAGGGTTTGTGTACCACAAGGCCTAGCTAAGGAATAGACAAGATAAATCCTCATCTAGGTGAAGGGTTTGATAATGTTTGGGTTCACCAAAATGTATTAACCCCAATTTAATTTCAGAAGATTGATAAAAAAAAAATAGTTAAGATTGATTATTATATGCTACATGAAATAGAGTTACATATTTATTTATATATTATCTATGGAACTAGGCTATTTGCAAGCATGCTAAATTGATAGAGAAACCGAAAAACACAAGAGATGTTAGAAAGGTGACTTAGCCATCTAAGATATTTTGAGTATTGTCATTGATGTCAAGTTTAGGATGTTCCTTGTTGATGCAAAACATGATGATTAATTGATGTCAAAGGTTATTGAAGACAAAGAGATAGAGAATTTGAAGACAACTTGAAGGTTGTCATGATCAGTTTGCAAAAATGAAGATCATTCTTGAAGAAGTTTTGTCAAGATCAAGTGCAGGAAGCCTAATTATGAGGCATGAAGGAAGATGGAAGAGGCATGACTATTTTAAAATAATTTGAATGGAATCTTAGAGTTATTTGGGTATGGTAGTATCATGGAAAAGTAATTATGCATTCACCTTGAGGGGTAAAACCACCATTCTAGGTTTGCACCTAGACCTCTCTTAAACCCTATCTGGCCTAATGAGGCATGGTGATCAATTTTCAGAGAAATAATGAAAATGTAAGATTGGAAAAAGGTAAGAAAAGTTATTTAAGGTACGTTGATGCGATTCAAGTCATGGTTTGGAGGATTTAGCAAAAAAATGAGTTTTTGGCCTACTCAAGCTCACAAAATGGAGAATGCAAACATGAGAAGAAATTTCAATTTTTCATATGCATGTTAAACCTTTACATGGGAATCTGAGCTATTGAGTAGAGATGGGGAAGGGTCATAGCTAATAATTCTTGGCATTAGTTTTATATTTGATGTCATATACTTTATGAACAATTGTTAACACAAAAATTGGTCAAAAACCCTTCTAAAACCCTAATAAGGACTTGATAGGAAATATATTGTTCAAATCATCTTAGAATGGATTGAATTTCTTGGGAAAGCTATTGGAGCTTGTAGCGTAATCTCCTAGGTAACTCCGGGTGGTGGTGATTAGTTAGACAGAGAGAAAATGTACAAGTACATGTTTTTTTCTCAAGAAATTATTGTAGCTCTAAACAATTACATTGGGAAAGATGAATAAATGGATAATAGAGGGTTTTAGTGGGATATTATTCATGCATATGATGGTTTATGGACATGTTTTAGTCTCATGACGTGATCCAATGAAGTCAATTTATCATGAATATTTTTGACAAGCAGTGTTCTCAAGAAGCTTTCATGGCATGAATGAAAGGTGTAGAAAAAATCAAACATGGAGGAGGTCAGGTGAAGTTAAAACATAATATTGTTGAAAGGTGTTTGAATTTTGAAGATAACACGTGATCCCAAGAAGATCATAATGATTCTTTATGTAGGGAGACCTAATGCTAGTAGGTCTTCATGAGTCCTAAAGGTGTAAAAAGCATAATTGTGTCATTGCAGACCAAAAGGAGTTTATGTTGTAATTATTTCATGTTTATATGATGTTATTAGGTCTATTTTTGGGTGAACTAAGTGGTTTGAGGCATGTATGACCAACCTAGTGGTATATGTTCAAGAGTCATGCATATATAGGAAAGACAATTTTAGGCCTATTCTAGAAGTGTATGTGTATGAACGAAATGGTTCTCATGTGATGAGTAAGATGTCTTGTAGACCAGAGAGAGAGAGCTTAAATTGAATATAGTGAAGGTGGTCATCCTATTAATTTTATTTTGTACATGCCAATGTCAAAGTGAAGAATAATGATGAGCGAAGAAGCATACCAAAAAATTTCAAAGAGTGATCAAGAGCAGAAGGGCAGAAAGATGGTCATCATTTGTTGATTAAGCAACTGAGGGTTAAGAAGGTGAAAAAATTATAGAGGTGGCTAAGTTGGTGTTGAGTCACTTAGGGAGTTGGTGCTTCCTTGCAAGTTGGTGCTTGCTAAAACCTAGTTAAGTAGGTGCTTAATTTTTTTGGGGTTGGTGCTCCAAGTTGAGTGGGTGCTCAACTGAATTTGAAATTTTGTAATCATTTATAGGAAAATATTCCATTTGCATAAGTTCTTAGTGGGTTTTCTTCCCCTTGAGGGTTTCCCACTTATATATGTGTGTTCTCTCTTTCTTTGTGTTCATATGAATGGTTGTTTATGCATTATAAGATCACTATGTTGCTTTGATGGTTCATGCAAGTTTATGTGTAAAGATAATTAAAAGAAAATTTTTATAAGAACACTGATTCACCCCCTCTCTCGCTTTATAGTGCTTTCAAAAAGATCAATTATAGGATGTAGCACTTCCATATATAAGATGTATGAAGGATTCTCGGTAAGCCCAAATCAAATTTTATTTCCAAAATTCATTCAAAAAGCGTGACCATATAGAAGATTAGGACCAAATCCCACAAATTGATCTTTCTTACTATCTCTTTCATTAGCTCTTCAAAGTTTGATTTTTCTAGGTTTCTTCATTATCACTTGTATCTCACTTTTATATGTTCATATTTTCCCGTGATTGTTGGACCCTTAAAATATTGACTAAGTATAAAAAGGCACATGAGTGCACAAGGGATAAGTTGAGGGGTGGGCGCGCAAGAAGAAGGCATGTAAGGTAGGGTTCCAGGAGGGTTTTAGAAGGACCTATGATACACATCGACAAAACAAGGTCTCAAGACTTAGCCATATTTGGTGTATCGGGTAGGACACAAGAAAAGCGTGACCCGCCTACGCATGATGAATGGATAAGGTGCCATCCTGGCGACAGGTTGGCCTAGGAAGGAATATACCCTGTGTTGGAAGCTTCTAGAAGACCATCATGGCAAGGAGTGGAGAGCTCAGGCCTGGAGGAGCATGCTCCCATGGAGGACCACATTGGGACACTTGGCGATGGATCTGAAGCCTTAGAAAGGTGAGTTGGTAGTTCAAGAGGCCTATAAATACAAGCACCCACAAAAGGAAAAGGATATAGATCAATAGAGAGCGGATCTCTACATAAATGTTGCGAGGAGTTGTATTGGGTTGGGTAGATCAGACATAGGAGAAGGATGCATCAAGGGGCTTGGGAATGAAAATTTTATTTTTGAGAGCTAAGGGATGGAAATTTAGTTATAATGTATGACTTTGGTCTGCCATACTGTGATGTTCTGTAATGGATTTAATGGATGTAATGAGGTTACCAACTTATTTGAATATGATCATTAATGATTATGGTCCATACACATAGCTTCATAGTTATTTTTCATAGCCATAATAGAAGAGGCATATAGAGGTAGTGCAAGTAGTCACTATGCAGATGATGCCACTGCACGCAAGATATTAATGGCCAGATTATGGTGGGAGACCCTATATCAAGACTGCAAGGAATATTGCAAGGCGTGTGACCATTGTCAGTGCATTGGAAAACTAGGGCAAAGAGATGAAATGCCTTTGTGCCCTATTCCTAGTGCCAAGCCATTTGAAAAGTGGGCTATAGACTTCATAGGCCCTATTACACCAGCCACGCATAGGAATAGATCACGGTATATAATCACTTGCACAGATTACTTGATAAGGTGGGTAGAATCAACACCTACTAAGGATTGTATAGCAGCTACTGCAGCAAGGTTCCTATGGGAAAACATTATTATAAGGTATGGATGCCCTTTAAATTTGACTAGTGATAAGGGTACACATTTCTTGAATGAGATAGTAAGGATTATGTTAGCAAAATTCATGGTGGCTCATCACAAGAATACCCCTTACCATACACAAGCAAATGGGACTATGGAGGCATTTAACAAAATAGTAAGTCATGACCTAATAAAAATTTATGACATTGGTAGACAAGATTAGGATGACAAAGTATCATCCATTATTTGGGCATATAGGAAAACATACAAGAGGTTAAATAAGGCTACACCATTTCAATTAGTGTTTGGCACGGAGGCTGTCCTACCAGTTGAATTCATGCCACCTTCTCTGTGTATAGCACACCTAAGAGGATTGGTAGATGAACAAGTGCTGGAAGAAATAATTGACAAGTTAATGTAATTAGATGAAATATGATCACTCATCAGGTGGAGCCAGAAGACTGAAAAAGTAAAACAAAAGGCATGGCATGATTGTCACATTAAGAACAAAAAGTTTGAGGTTGGGTAGATGGTGTTACTATATGATTCCAAGTTTATGTGCCATCCTAGGAAATTAAAAGTCTATTGGTTGGGTCCCTACATCATCTCATACATCCTTTATTCAGTGCATTCCAGCTTACAAGAATTGGATGGGATGAGATTACCAAGATACTTCAATGGGAGTAGGCTAAAGCCCTACTATAAATAAGTCTTCTTGGTGTTTATAAATAAGGTAATTTTGCCAGATAGTTTAGGATTTCCTTTAATGCATTTTTATTTTTCATGTGTTTCCCTTTCTTGTTGATGTTTTGTGTTGCACCTTGGGCACTGGTAACCTCATTAATTTTTGAAGGTTGTGAATGTGTAGAGGACCGCACATCATTTTAGTGTGGAATGGAGTAAGGTGGAAGAAATTGTAAAGTGTGAAGCGCTAGGAAGGATTGCATTGGAAAGTCCAGTTGGATGGAATTGGGGAAGGAAGTGCATGGAAGGAAAGGTGAAAAAGGATGGTTGGTGTCAGGGTAACACTATATTTTGGATCCACATACAAGACAGAAAGAAGCACAAAAGAAAAAAAAGGTAGGTGAGAGTAAAAATCATGATGGAAGTACCTTGGGTGCTGGTGACGCGCGTGTAAGAGTCTCCTGTCAAGATGGATTGGTTACATGCCAGAAGGTTGGGAGATTGTTCATGTAAGGTTGGGCATGTGAGTTATGATGCTAAATTCAGGTTTTGTTGAAAAGGCCGAATTAATTGTTGAAGTATGGTGGTAGGTGAGGTAGCATTTAATGTTAAAAAGTGAAAAAAACTATAAATAGAAGGTTGGACATTTCATTATTGACATTGTAAATATGAAGGAAGAGCTTTTGTGAACTAGTTTTTTAGAATTGATCTGTGTGAATAAAAATTGGAAAAATGTAACCGTGAATGACTAGTTTGGATGTGTAAACCAAGAGGGAAATAGTTCACGGGCATAGAGAGAGTTGTGGAGAAGTGTCGTCTTGTGAAAGGGATATTCCAGTGAGGGTGTGTAAGCTAGGGAACGGGTTGAAAAGGATTTTATTCACAAGTTTGAGATTTAAGCTTGGAAAGGGTAGAGAAGAAGAGAAAGAGAAGTTGAAGTGAAAACATAACCTACACAATGGCACCCAAGAAACTAGTTATAACACCTAAGAAGGGAAAAGGAAAGTGCAAGGGAAAACGACAAGAAACTACCGCAAGTACCAATGAATAATGGTATGTATAAATGCGAGTAATCAGATGGGGTTTTTCTTGGAAAAGAGTGGGAATCCCAGTTAAGAAACATGAAAATAATTGATTATAACCATCACCCAAATGTGATCGAAAAATAAATGGCTCCGAAGTTAGTGCGTCTAAAAAACAAGAGGAGACCAGAAGGGTTACCCATTTATAGCGACAAAGTAAAAGTGAAGTTGGAAAAGGTGGGATTTTTGCTATTCTATGAGTTTCCCTATTTTGGGAAGCTTGAGAACATTTATCGCTGGCTGATGTCCCGCATACACGAAGACAACTTTCACTTCATGGGCGCAAGATGCACATAACTCCTTAGCTGATTTCAAAATTCACAGGTTTCATCCGGGAAGGAGAAGGTATAAAGGACAACCTATGTGACAAAGAATCCATCAAAGAAACTATCGTCACATATGCATACAAGAAGGGGTTAAGGTACTTTAATATTGTGGATATGTAAGACTGGTGATGAGAATCACCGCACACCTAGTAAATGACCAAGAGAGGTGGACGCAAGTGAGCAAGTCATGCCTACATGTTTACTGAAGGATCTCGAAGGTGCCATCTACAACTTGTCTACATAAATCGTGGATGAGATCATCGTGAGTGTGCAAGAAGGTGGTAAGATACTTTTCAATAATGTCCTTTTAACTATTATGTTTTCAGAGATCGAAGTGCCGATGCGGCGAGATAAGTTCATTTAGGAGTACCCAGAGGATGACCCCTCACCCGTAAATAGATTCGAAAATACACTTGCGATAGCATGATGGCTGCTCACAAGGAACGTATTGAGAAGTGGTATATGCGCTTGAGGAACACGTTTGGGGTAGAGTGAAGGATCCCAAAATTCACAAGGGGAGAAGCTGAATTCACATATACCAACACTTCGCATTGGCGATTTAGGTTTGTTGATGAAAAAATTAGCCCATGGTGTAAACTTCCATTTTCCTTCACCGCTCAAGGTACTTCCAAGCGAGTAAATAGATTCAAGGAATCCAAGAAGCTGAATTTTTACCTTGGAAATATGGATCGGGACCACAAGGAGATGCGCAGGACATTGGTCTACCCCAACAAGCGTGTGTACGTGGAAAAGTACGTATCACATGAAGTTTAGATAATGAGACCTCTCGACTCGCCATTGTAAGGAGGTCCATGATGCATGTATACCTTTGCATAAGGCCCAAGTTTTTAAGGGTGCTTATCTTGAAAACAAGATATCTATACCTGAAGACCCAACATGTAGAAAGAAGACTCGCACCCAAGAAAAAGGAGATGAAAGAGATAAAGAAAAAGTCACCAAGTGTCCAAGGTACACAAACAGTGGATGCCCTAGGAACAAGTGCTAGAACTATTACTTACATGCATAGGAAGAGGTCCCCAGTCAAAGAGAGGGCACTAGAACAAGAAAATCCTATCGTAGAGGAGAAATCACAAGAGGAGGAAGAAGAAAGAGCCGAATCCCCTATACTGGAATCCCCAGTTAGGAAGAAACAAAAGGTGATAAAGGAGGATGATTAAGAGGACATAGAGAGCTTGGAGAACTACAGGGGTGAGAGGGATGATGATGAAGAAGATGAACCTGAAGGAGACCAAGAACCACTTTTTTCAGCGTGCATGATTAGGGAGTGCCTTGAGTTGTTTGAGCACATGAGTCGGTAACACCCAGAAAAGACAAGGGCGCTACAATGGTAAACATTAAGAAGGTGGCACACAATGGATGCCATGAGTGACACGTGATGCGGGCTTGGAACCAATTATGGTAACAACAAGAGTAGAGGCCGCATGTGCAAAGGAAATGCGAAGGAAGAACCTAGTTTTAAGGGAAGATGTGGTACATGGGAAGTACCCATACCCCGCACATCAAAAGGAGGTATACCAAGAAACCATGGACGTCATTTGAAGTTTACTAAGAGAAATCCAATTAATGTCTAAAGGAGCATTTTAGGAGGGAGGAGAAAATAAGGAAGGTTGAGGTTCCAAAGGATGACCTGGATGAGGTCAAGGAAGTATGTAAAATACTAAGGCAAGAGAATATTATTCCCCTGCTAGGAGCATGGTTGAGAGAGAAGGTATGACATGCCGGAGAGGAGCATGAGAGGTAGGTCTTACATGTAAACCTTCCCCATCACAACCTTGAATATGATAAGGAGATCACATTAAATGCAATCATGGATGGATGGCTTCTTAGTAATATCCTCATTAATACATGCACGAAGGTCAATGTTCTCACATTAGATGTATGGCATCGATAGAAGACCTACATTACAACCATCATCAAATGTGTTGTATACAAAGTGAACAAAATAAAGGCAATGCCCATCGGTGTCTTGCAGGGATGAATCAATGACCATTCAAGGGGCTAAGTTTATTGGGGACTTCAAGTATTGGCGCTTTCTGAGGCATAAAATTTCCTAGCATTACTTAGGTGCCCATGGTGTTATAAGAACAATGTGGATCTTCGGTTCAATAAGGGATACATAAGCTTTGAAAATGAGGAGGAAAGGGTCATCATACCCCGGCCGATGGAAAATGAACACCCTATCTTTGAACCCTAGGAGAAGAGATTCGGATAGAATATATGTGCACTCAATCAGGGATCCAAAGATAATTCATCTCATAGAGGGAGTTATCCGGTTTGAGGATGCTCGGTCCTTAAGTGACACCACCAGTATAGCATTTGATAATTAGGCACACAGGACTTATGAGATGATCAGACGACATTTAAGAGGATCGGTAACCAAGGTGACAAAGGCACATATAGTCCGGTGCCTGGAGGAAGAAAAATACCAAGTTACTCAGGAGGGGCTAATTCGAAAGATTTCTTGTGAGAAATGGAGGCCCATTAGAGAAATGAAAAGGAAAGAAGAGAAATTCTCAATTACAACCTACTCGAATTACTATATGCTAGTGGGCAACACATCGGGATAACCTCTTGGAATGGTGCAAGGTGAGAATTGCCTTCTCTATATGGTTTTATAGGAGCAACGTGCCCATGGTTATAAAATACTACCATGGTAAAGAGGTCACTTCCTTCCATATCCAATCATGTGAGACAACATGGATGGGAAGTGTAGAAGCATTACCACCTTCATTATGGGTTCACAAGTTATACTCCACCCTGCAAGGTTGTGCGTGTGCATGGTACATTCACGCTGAGACACGCCGCTAGAAGGGTAATTGGCAAGAGTTAGTGGATAACCTCATTCAAACATTCAAGTATCGGAGTACAAAACCCTTGCTGGATAAGGCATTGTAGGTTTTCAAGTGCCTTACCATTGGGGATAGTGCCATGGTAGAAGATAGGCTACTGGAATTGCTAAGTGAACTTGGCTTGGAGGCGCGCTTTGAGGAGATAGAACCAGAAGAGGTCTAACTTGAGCGTGCATGTGTGGAAAAAGAAAAAGGAAAGATGGTTTATATAATTGATGGGGAAGAAGTGGAAAACTTGGATTTTGACCATTCAGAGAGCACAAGGTGTTAGGCAGTCTTGACGAATGGGAGCACACCTATCATGAACCTTTAAAGACAAAGAAGGTTACCATCAACTTAGGAGAAGATCCTAAAGAGGCTATCATCGGAGAATATTGGTCAGAGAGGGAAATATCCAAGATCATTGATCTTTTATGTGTGTTTGAGGATTTATTCCTACGTGACTATCATGAACTTAAAGGCGTTCACCATTATTTTGAGGAAATGAAAATTAAGTTGAAGGAGGGTGCATTCCCGATCTAGAAGAGACCATACTGAATGAATCCTAACCTACGCGTGAAGGTCAAGGAAGAAATAAATAAGATGATAGCATCATGCATCATTGAAGCTATTGAAGAGTCAAAGTGGATAAGTCCAATGGTGATTAGTATTAAAAAGGATGGAAGGATAAGGATTTGTGTTGATTACAGGGACGTAAATGCAGTGTGTATCATTGATCCTTTTCCAACCCCATTTACTAAATAAATCTTAGAGGGAGTGGCAAGATGCGAGGTCTACTCTTTCATGGATGGATTCTTGGGCTATCACCAGGTAAGGATCGCGAAGGAGGACTAGAGGAAGATGAATTTCACCACTGAGTGGGGAAGTTTTGCCTATATGGTCATGCCTTTTGGGTTGAAGAATGTGCCTACTATGTTCTCGTGCATTGTGGTGTAAGCTTTCCAGGATTTCATCCATAAATTTCTTCAAGTCTACCTGGATGATTGGACAATATATGGGTTAGTGAAGGACCATTGTGACAACTTAAGGTTGATGTTTGAAAGGTGTCGGAAGTTGAGGATATCCCTCAACATTAAGAAATGTGTCTTTCTTTACCTCGTTTGGAACATTATTGGGGCACATCATATGTAGGGAGGGCTTATTAGTAGATCCCGCCAAAGTTGCAATATTTGTGGGATTGGGGGAGCCTACTAGTCAAAGTGTAGTGCATGGATTCCTAGGAAACATGGATTACTACAGGAAGTTCATAAGAGGATATGCCAAGATCACTGCGCCTTTATAAAAGTTACTTAGACACAAGAGTTCCTTCCATTGGGGAGAGGGGCAACAAAAGGCATTTGAAACTTTAAAGGATAGGCATCACTTTGCACCCATACTTGATCCCCCTCTTGGGATAAGCCCTTCTATGTTCATTTTGATGCCTCAGGAACCGCCATTAGAGCAGTACTTGCACAACCTGGTGAAGGGAATTTTGACCATCCTTTGTGCTTTGCAAGTAGGAAGTTGACACTAGCATAGTAGAATTATGCTACAACTGAGCGCGAGTCATTATCAATGATCTATGCACTTCACAAGTTTAGACAGTATTTACTGGAAACCCCTTTTATATTTTACACTGACCATATGGCATTGAAATATTTAGTGAACAAGTCCATTCTGCAAGGGCACATATGTTGATAGGTACTATTGTTCCAAGAATTTTGAGTTCACGATAGTTGTCAAACCAAGTAAAAGTAATTCGGACCTGAACATTTATCTAGGATTGATTCAAGAGAGGATCGTAGAGCATTGAAGAGACTATGAAAAATGCGCAACTATTTAGGTTACAACGTGCACCCTCGGATTTGGAAGATATTGCAATATTTCTCAAGACAGGGGTAACACCAGAAGGGTTGAAGGCATTGGATAAAAAGTGGATAGCTATATGCTCTGCACCCTACATGCTGATTTGTGGGGATTTATACAAATTAGGATGTGATGAGATTCTGCACCGATGTGTGTTGGAACATGAGCGCCTAGCCATAATAGAAGAGGCACATAGAGGTAGTGCAAGTAGACACTATGCAAATGATGCCACTGCACGCAAGATATTAATGGCCAAATTATGGTGGGATACCCTATATAGGGACTACAAGGAATATTGCAAGGCATGTGACCATTGCCATTGTTGGCAAACTAGGGAAAAGAGATGAAATGCCTTTGCACCCTATTCCCAGTGTCGAGCCATTTGAAAAGTGGGCTATAGACTTCGTAGGCCCTATTGCACCAGCCACGTGTAGGAATAGATCACGGTATATAATCACTTACATAGATTACTTGACAAGGTGGGTAGAAGCAACACCTACTAAGGATTGTATAACAGCTACTACAGCAAGGTTCCTATGGGAAAACATTATTACAAGGTATGGATGCCCTTTGAGTTTGACTAGTGACAAGGGTACACATTTCTTGAATGAGATAGTAAGGATTCATTAGCAAAATTCATGGTGGCTCATCACAAGACTACCCCTTACCATCCACAAGCAAATGGAACTATGGAGGCATTTAACAATATAGTAAGTCATAACCTAATAAAAATTTATGACATTGGTAGACAAGATTAGGATGAAAAAGTATCAGCCATTCTTTGGGCATATAGGACAACCTACAAGAGGTTAAATAAGGCCACACCATTTCAATTAGTGTTTGGCACGGAGGCTGTCCTACCAGTTGAATTCATGTTACCTTCTCTACGTATAGCACACGTAGGAGGATTGGTAGATGAACAAGTGTTGGAAGAAATAATTAACAAGTTAATTTAATTAGATGAAATATGATCACTTGCCAGGTGGAGCTAGAAGACTGAAAAAGTAAAACAAAATGCATGGCATGATTGCCACATTAAGAACAAAAAGTTTGAGGTTGGGTAGATGGTGTTACTATATGATTCCAAGGTTACGCGCCATCTTGAGAAATTAAAAGTCTATTGGTTGGGTCCCTACATCATCTCATACATCCTTTATTCAGGCACATGCCGATTCTAAGCAATCTTGGATGGGATGAGATTACTAGGATACTTCAATGGGAGTAGGCTAAAGCCCTACTATAAATAAGTCTTCTTGGTGTTTATAAATAAGGTAATTTTGCCGAGATAGTTTAGGATTTCCTTTAATGCATTTTTATTTTTCATGTGTTTCCCTTTCTTGTTGATGTTTTTGTTGCACCTTGGGCACTGGTAACCTCATTAATTTTTGAAGGTTGTGAATGTGTAGAGGACCGTACATCATTTTAGTGTGGAATGGAGTAAGGTGGAAGAAATTGTAAAGTGTGAAGTGCCGGGAAGGATTGCATTGGAAAGTCTAGTTGGATGGAATTGGGGAAGGAAGTGCATGGAAGGAAAGGTGAAAAAGGATGGTTGGTGTCCTGGATAACACTACATTTTGGATCCATGTACAAGAGAGAAAGAAGCACAAAAGAAACACAAGGTAGGTGAGAGTAAAAATCATGACAAAATTACCTTGGGTGCTTGGTGATGCGCGTCAAGAGTCTCCTGTCAAGATGGATTGGTTACGTGCCAAAAGGTTGGGAGATTGTCTGCATAATGTTGGGCGTGTGAGTTATGAAGCTAAATTTGGGTTTTGTTGAAAAAGCTGCATTAAGTGTTGAAGTATGGTGGTAGGTGAGGTAGCATTTAATGTTAAAAAGTGGAAAAAAACTATAAATAGAAGGTTGGACATTTCATTATTGACATTGCAAATATGAAGAAGGAAGAGATTTTGTGAACTAGGGTTTCTAGAATTGATCTGTGTGAAGAAAAATTGGAAAAATTTAACCGTGAGTGACTAGTTTGGATCTGTAAACCAAGAGGGAAGTAGTTCATGGGCATAGAGAGAGTTATGGAGAAGTGTCATCTTGTGAAAGGGATATTCCAGTGAGGGTTTGGCAGCTAGGGCACGGGTTGAAAAGGATTTTCTTCACAAGTTTGAGATCTAAGCTTGGAAAGGGTAGAGAAGCAGAGCAAGAGAAGTTGAAGTGCAAAGATAACCTACACAATGGCACCCAAGAAACTAGTTGTAACACCTAAGAAGGGAAAAGGAAAGGGAAAGGGAAAACAACAAGAAACTACCGTAAGTACCAATGAAGAATGGTATGTATAAATGCAGAACCAGATGTGGTTTTTATTGGAAAAGAGTGGGAATACCATTTAAGAAACATGAAAATAAGTGATTATAACCATCACACAAATGTGACTGAAAAAGAAATGGATCCAAAGTTAGTGCGCCTAAAAAAAAGAGGAGACCAGAAGGGTTACCCATTTATAACGACGAAGTAAAAGTGAAGTTGGAGAAGGTGGGATTGTTGCTACTCTATGAGTTGCCCTACTTTGGGAAGCCCGAGAACATTTATCGCTGGCTAATGTCCTACATACACGACGAAAAATTTCACTTTGTAGGGTGCAAGATGCACATAACTCCTCAGCTGATTTCAAAATTCACGGTTTTCATCCGGGAAGGAGAAGATATAAAGGACAACCTATGCAACAAAGAAGCCATCAAAGAAACTATTGCCACATATGCATATAAGAAGGGGTAAACGTACTTTAATATTGTGGATATCTAAGACCCGGTGATGAGAATCGCCGCACACCTAGTAACCAAACTTAATGACCAAGAGAGGTGGATGCAAGTGAACAAGTCATGCCTACATGTTTGTAGAAGGATCTCAAAAGGTGCCATCTACAACTTGTCTACATAAATCGTGGATGAGATCATCGGTAGTGTGCAAGAAGGTGGTAAGATACTTTTCAATAATGTCCTCTTAACTATTATGTTTTCAGAGATCGAAGTGCTAGATGTGGCAGATAAGTTCATTTAGGAGTACCCAGGAGAATACCCCTCACCTACAAATAGATTCGAGAATACACTAGCGATAGCATGATGGCCGCTCACAAGGCACGTATTGAGAAGTGGTATATGCACTTGAGGAACACATTCGGGGTAGAGTGAAGGATCCCAAAATTTGCAAGGGGAGAAGCTGAATTCACAATATACCAACACTACTGCATTGGCGATTTAGGTTTGTTGATGAAAAAATGACCCCATGGTATAAACTTCCATTTTCCTTCACCGCTCATTACTTCCAGGCAGGATTAAATAGATTCAATGAATCTAAGAAGCTAAATTTTTACCTTGGAAATATGGATCGGGGCCATGGGGAGATGCGCAGGACATTGGTCTACCCCAATGACAAGCGTGTGTACGTGGAAAAGTACGTATCACATGAAGTTCGATAATGAGACCTCCGACTCGCCATTGTAAGGAGGTCCATGATGCATGTATACCTTTGCATAAGGCCCAAGTTTTAGAAGGGTGATTATCTTGAAAATGAGATATCTATACCTGAAGACCCAATATGTAGAAAGAAGATCGCTAAGAAAAAGGAGATGAAAGAGATAAAGAAAAAGTCACCAAGTGTCCAAGGTACACAAACGGTGGATGCCCTAGGAACAAGTGCTATAACTATTACTTACATGCACAGGAAGAGGTCCCAGTCAAGAGAGGGCACCGAACAAGAAAATCCTATCGTAGAGGAGAAATCACCAGAGGAGGAAGAAGAAAGAGCCGAATCCCTTTACTGGAATCCCCAGTTATGAAGATACAAAAGGTGATAAAGTAGGATGATTCAGAGGACATAGAGAACTTGGAGAACTACAAGGGTGAAAGGGATGATTATGAAGAAGATGAACCTGAAGGAGACCAAGAACCACTTGTTTTCAAAGTGTGCATGATTTGGGAGAAGAAGGCAAAGAGGAGAAGAATGACTATCACTTTGTGCGAAGGAAGGGCAGCCAGGAGGAGGAGGGCACCTGGGACATGGGAGGAAGTGAAGAGGTTATCATGAAGGATCAAAGGACTCCAAGCCTCATGTAGGAGTAGATAAACGAGGCAACAGAAAGAGAAGCAACGAAAATCATTGAAGCCTTGGTAGAACAAGAGTTGGAGTGCAACGCTGAAATAGTGATGAATGAAGATAAGGAAGAAAGCATAGGAAAAGATCACGGTAGTGCAGAGGCCCCGTCTAATGGTAATTGTTCCTAAGGGCACACACACAGGAGGAAAGTGCATGGAGATCCAAAGACCAAGAATGAGCTATATTGATGATCCAAACAAGGTGTTGCACGCGTGCTTCCAAAGCACAATACCAACAGATCAACTCTTGGAAATGAAGTTATTTGATGAAGAAGGTGCATACCCTCGGATGAGGAAAATGCTTTCTTGGGAAATTGAGTCCCACATCGACGAGCTAGAATTTGAGGTAAGCCAAGGGGCAATAATGAAGATGCCTAAGTCAAAAGGAGACAACCCCTTGGTGAGCACCCAATAGCTTTTGGATGAACAAGTTTGTAATGCGTTGAATAAGGTCTTGGTTGAACTGGAAGCCAGGTTATTTAGGAGGAATGACAGGGTAAAATTCCTAGAGGTAGAGCTAGAGAAGAGGGAAGAAGAGCTAGAAGAAAGGACCAAGGACTTAAAGTAGGAGGAACTAATTAGCACGCAACTAAAGCATGAACTAAGGGAAGAAAAGGCAAGGGTACGTGAGGTATACAAGAAGGTAGAATCCATCATAGATGCCATTGTTTTGAAGCATCCGAACCTAGCACCACCCGCACAAAAGTATGGATCTTCCCTTGAGTGCCTTGAAGACTTAACATGCATCCTCACCATGGAGAGGCAACCTTTGGCCTTAGAATCTACGGAAGAAGTAGTAGTGCACTGGAAAAGGAGGAAAAATTGAAGGTTATAGAAATCATTTCCGAGTATAGCAAGGTTCTTACTAATGTGAATATTGCTACACACATACTTGCTAAGGCCACATATGAAAATTACGTAGAAAGAGACAGAGTAGTAACGAGTATTCTAGTCACCACTCATGAGGTAGAGCTCAAGGAATTCCAAGAGAAGAATAAAGGAAACAGAGTAGAGTGGGAGAGGATCCTAGTTGAGGTTGAGAAGAAGTCGAAACTATTGAAACCTTATGAGGTTCAATTAAAAACTAGTTGAAGGAGTTGTACCCACAGATTACAAGAAGGATGGATGCACTTGAGGACGTGGGCAAGGAATTGGAAGGAATGGTTGAAACAATAAAAACTTGAGGAGATGGACTGGGTTTTGAGGAGGTAAGTGCCCTAGTCGGTGACCTTTGCTAGAGAGTGTAAAATGAAGTCGATGCCTGGAACAAGTTGGAGGCTGAATTGCAAAGAGATTTTCCTATCTTGTTGCAATAACAACACTTCCCCATTCTTTCATCTCTCCCAAATTCTTCATTCCCTTATTTTTTTCCCAAGACGTTAAGTCTATTGTAATTCCTTCTTTTCTTCTCTTTGAAGAAGTGTTCCCAAGGGTGGAGAACAGGTAAAGTGTGGGGTGATGTTGGGCCCCTAAAATATTGACTAAATATAAAAAGGCACATGAGCGTGCAAGGGCTAAGTTGAGTGGTGGGCGCGCATGAAGAAGGTATGGAAGGTAGGGTTCTAGGAGGGTTTTAGAATGACCCGTGATACACGCAAATAGAACAAGGTCTCGGGACTTAGTTGTATTTGGCGTATCAGGAAAGATATGAGAAAAGATTGACCCAGCTACGCATGATGAATGGATGAGGTGCCATCCTGGTGATAGGTTGGGCTAGGAAGGAATATACCTTGCATTGGAAGCTTCTAGAAGACCATCATGGCAAGGAGTGAAAAGCTCAGGCCTAGAGGAGCATGATCCCATGGAGGACCACATTGGGACATTTGGCGAAGGATTTTAAGCCTCAGAAAGGTGAGTTAGTAGTTCAAGAGGCCTATAAATACAAGTACCTACAGAAGGAAAAGGATATAGATCAATAGAGAGTGGAGCTTTGTTGAAATGCCGCGAGGAGTTGTATTGGGATGGGTAGATAAAATATAGGAGAAGGATGCATCAAGGGGCTTGGGATTGTAAATTTTATTTTTGAGAGCTAAGGGATGTAAATCTAGTTATAATGTATGACTTTGGTCTACCATATTGTGATGTTCTGTAATGGATCTAATGGATGTAATGAGGTTACCAACTTATTTGAATATGATCATTAATGATTCTAGTCCATACACATATCTTCATAGTTTTATTTCATGTATGTTTATGAAATGAGTATGAATCCTTATGCATTTTCCTTTCTGTTTTGGTTCAGTCCTATAATATGTTAAGTATATTTCTATTTGGAATGACTGCATTGGTCTAGAATCATTCTGAGCTCTATGATGATTACATGTCTCGTTTCCACTCACTCTCCTTAAGTTCATATCATATATGATGTTTCCCACTAAAATCACATAAAGGAGATATTTGGTGCCCGTGCATGCCTCAGGTGAGCACCTACCGTCCCACCGGGGTGATAGGCTAACATGCATGGGATTCCCTTGTTCTTTGGTGGGTATAAAAATGACTACAAAGATCCTAGATTTTACATATGTACCTTAATTTTAAAGTGATAGACTCCTATATATATATATAAAATAACCTAAGTCATTTATAATATAGCAAACACCAAAAAATAAAACCATAAATCTAAATTATAAAAGAGAAAACAATCATCAAAATACCCAATGGGTATAAAGGACACAAAATCCAAAAAGGAGTACAATTGTACATCTCGGTCAAGACTGTCATAAAATATTGACCAATGTGTACATTTTGACCCAACATTATCAAAATACAAGTGAGGGATAAAATAAGCTAGATATCTCTATGTCACAACACAAAAGCATAAACAAACATCCATAAAACCAAAATCGAAGAAAAATCAAGTAATAAAAAGTGAAACAACAAGGGCTTGTACCAATATAACCCACTTTCATTGTTAAGACTCACATATATAAAGCTTACCAAAAACATGATGTAATAATGATTTTGTGCATGTTTTATTGTCTACATCTCCTTGATGATAGTTCACATGATTTCCTTGTGTGCCTCAAATTAGTGCTTAAACAATTTCTTGAGTGAAAAATTGTGTATCTCTCCCTCCACCTCTTTAGGTTGATGGACACATGCTTCATAGTAAAAATTTTGATGCTTATGCATATTGCGATTATCATAGATGTGTTGGATATTCTTCTAATCAATGTGTTAAAAATTTCATTTTATATAAGACCTCATTGATGCTAATACTATTGAATGGGGCATGGCCACCGAACAATCCATGCCTACTAATGATAATGTGAAGCTTGGAATATTTAATGCCCCACTTCTTGATCATAACACTAATAAATCTAAATTATAATTTCACCATGTTGTACCTTCCCTCTTTCTTATGATCATCCATTATATGCTACGATTAGTACTATTATTGTTGTGTCACCTTTATAACTAGTTATTGCTTTTGTTGATACTAATATGGCTCATGATATTACCTCCAATATACTATATATTCGTGATTTTTTTGGTTGACATCCTATACATTTTGTTTTAATTGAAACTAGTGATAGACATAATATGTGCACTTTCAAGTTTTCTCTTGGATATACTAAAAAATAATCAACCTTTGATACCAAGATAAAACTTGGACATGTTGTTATACCTTTCACAATTGATTCTAATATTCTATCTATTCATTTTTAGTTACTTCCTCTCTTAAATCTTGTGATATACATTCAGTGTTTCCTTTATCTACATACTTTTAAGGATATACCACCTATCATGTATCAACGCATAAAATTCATTTACAATCAACAAGTGGTCACATTTAAGGGTATCCCATATGAGGCCCTAATACCTAATTTACTTTACTTATTCAAAAAGCTATAGTTGTTACTTCTATGTGTGCTACATATACACATGCTTCTTTTAGTGGGCATATTGCTCATATGCATCCTACTAGGTATATTATTGACCATGATTTTGCTAATTAATTTTTATCTCCTATGCCTCCTACTGGGTATCCTATTTCTCATGCTTCTTGTAGTTGGTTTATCACTCTTAGGCCTCATACTAGGTCTCCTATGCACATACCTCTACTATTGAATCTTTGTCTCCTTGGCCTCTTACTAGGTCTCATATTACATATGCTTTTTCTAGTGGGTCTTTCTTTCCTCGAACTCCTGCTAATCCTTCTAACACACTTGATTCTCTTTATAAGTATTTCCATCTTATGTCTTCTATGACTCGTGATATGGATTATATACAAGTTATAGAATATTATTATTATTCTACTATGACACAATTGAGACCCAAGTCTCCTTCAAGATTTTGGCCCTTCCCTACCTCCTAATTAGGCCCTTATAAAGTAGCTCTTATCCTACCTATTTCCTTGTACACGATTCAATTTTTTTTTTTCAAATAATCACTTAATACAAATACATTATTTGTAAAAATAAAATATGATATTTATACATATGAATAGATTTTCTATCTCTTTACGTTATATATGTTGTTATCATATTTTTGATAGATAACATATTTTCTATATATAATTTATACACATGCATTCACGAGGAATGTTGATATTGTTATATGATAAACACAAATTGATACACGATGATATGTGTTGTCCCGATCCCTTCCTAGTGACATAGATCATTTGGGGAATATCGCATACTATAAAAGTAATTTTTTTCATTAAAATTACTTTTAACTTCATCATTATGCTAAATTAATTATATTGTGTATATTATATTTTTGAATAACAAGACTAATACATGTGTCTTGTGAAACATTCACCTATATTTTTATGTGATTTTTCACTACTATTCACTTGAACTTGATTGATACATTATTTTATTAACTAATTAATTTACTACTTGATTGGTTACCATATACATCATAAGTTCATTGGTTATATTAGGATGCCATGGGCGTGCCATATTTGTGGATCAATGCCTTTATTGTTTGTGGACACTTACTTTTTGTATATGACCTATGTGCCCTTACTTGTGATTATCTTGCAATCTTGTGAGTGTCCCATGTTTTTAGATTTACATCTTGATATGAATATTTTACATACTAATGTTTATGTTAGCTTGATTGAATATTTATTTTTCTCTACACTTATTTTTATTGTAACACATGCTCGTTGATACTATTATATCTTATTATTTATTACATTTTGATTTATTTGTATATTGTGGTCTCCATCATGCACAATTCATTTGGTGGGCACATGATCCTAATGGTGGCCACCAATCAACCTTTCATGTGATCTAATGTAAATTACCATGCTTATCCAACATGGTTACCCATAATTTCTTTTAATTCATGTGCTCAAACACTTTATCACATGTTCTTAAAAAGAGGGGCATTCACTCGAGTATATTCTACATCTATAGCTGGTATATGAATATTACATTAAATAGACATGGGTGTTTACTGGTTAAAGATCCTAAAAATAGGAACATATACATAACAATGTCAAAATTTACATTGGTCTAGAACAATCCACCAAGGACAATAATGCAATATGTCATGGCCCTTGCTAAACATTTCCATTTGAGGAAAATTCTTATAAAAGTATATCATTACCAAATTCTTATAGTAATTCATATAATTCTGGTATAGATTTATACATAGAGGAAATAGTTCGAGATAATAATACATGGGACATGAGTACTTCATTCCTTCTCCATTAAACTACTTAGATATAGTTATAGATACAAAGTTTGGGAACGTGAGAGTTTTTGTCTTTTGAATTACTCAACATTTGCATAATTAGGCTAAATGCAAAAAATGATACGGGCATGGGTCATCCATTCCTTTTTTACCTTGTGTTATATTTAAAAAATTGTGCTGGATCCATCTACAATGGTACATGGTCTATGGGGTTTGAAGATATTGAGATGACTAATATTTGTAGGCTATTATTCCTTTCCTCTTTCTATTTGTATGAAAAGGTATTGGGGTGGTTGTATGTCTCTTTCGTCTTAATTGGGTTATTTTGTAGATCTTCTCTTTGGTATTGAGTGGCACATACTCAACTCCATCTCTTTTCCGACTTCTCCTTTGGTGAAAATTGGGGATTGATCACCCCTAATACTTAGACAGCTAAACAAAAAATCAAAAAATCCAAAGTAGAACAAGAACATGATCTTCTTCCTCCATAAAATGAACATGTTTATTCCTAACATTTTTACACCTCTTTACTTTACTTTGTATAAGTATAAATTTTAAAAGTTACTGAATTGTTTATATTTGAGTTATAGTTTGATTTATTCTTTGGAAATTGAATACGCCATATGTTGAAGGTTTCACCATGGAATGTGCAAAAAAAAAAAAAAAAAAACAACAATCAAGCAAAGAAAAAGTGTGTATACGAACTCAAATATATTTTCATTTTCAGCATGCGATTTTTAATTCCACACTAAAAGGGGACAAATACGAGACACTAAAATTTGGTTTGCCTCTCCACCTCACCGCCACTTTTGTCTAGGTCTTGCAGTCACTTTATGTGTGGCTCTCCAATTTAATGTCACTATCCTTTGGGACACTTCTAATGTGTATGGGGTGGAGATCTCTATTTTTTTCCGCAATAGTTGGGCTCCTCTACCTTTTCGAAAAAGGTTACGTAGGCTGGTGTTATCTATCTTATCATTGTGTGATGAAGGCTATGTGATGAAGAGTCTCCATAAGCGATTGAGAACGTAGCCACGGGTTGGTATCCTATTATATACGATACCAATCCTCTAGATGGTGGATGGGGAAACCCTAATGATGGAGACCATCACACAACCGGCCTCTTCGTAGCTAATTAAGTTAAAATTTTTTTCGTAATTGTTGTTTTGTTATATATATCTTGTGAAAATTTCTCCTAAGCCACATCATTACCCTAGTGTGATGGGTTTATACTTTAATGCTTCCATACTACCAAATTTGTTTTATAAATAATTATATTATTTTATTCTTTGTAATATAATTACTATTTTATAAAAAAGAAAAAAATCATCATTAAGTATTCATTTACAAACATTACAACTTCTATTACCACAAGCTACCATTGTAGGGAAAAAATGTGATTATTTTTTAAAAACATCTGGGGCATTTAATGGATTTAGTGGTGGAAGTTGTAACCATAAGTTAATATATGTGGGGGTATATAATAGCTATAGTGGAAGGAAATTACCACATATTATCTATAGATGTCATGATAAAGATGATGATAGAAAAATAGTCAACATAAAAATCACATAATAAAGTAATCCAAGAAATATGATGATAGAATTTAAATTAGATTTGTTTACGGATTTATATAGAAAATAGTGTTTTTCTTTAAAATATCTCTATGAAGTAAATCAAATATACATATATAATTCTATATATATATATATATATATATATATATATATGTACATACATATACATATACATACATACATATACATATATATATATATGTATATACATATATATATATATATATATATATATATATATATATATATATATATATATATATATGCATATATATATATATATATATGCATATATATATATATGCATATGCATATATATATATATGCATATATATATATATGCATATATATATATATGCATATATATATATATATGCATATATATACATATGTATATATATATACACACACACACACACACACACATATAGTGTGTGGGTGTGTGGGCCCACACACACCCACACATACACACACAATTATTACGTTTGTATGCTTGTTTTGTTTTAATGAGCATCTCCTTGGTCACATTATTATACGATGCTTGATTTGATTGGATTCTACTACTATTTGCATTGATTGAGGATGTTTAGCATTTTCTAAGGTTATAATGCATTTATAAAGGAAATTACAATGTTGATGTAATTGATTGTGGATGGTTTCGTGACACCACCATTTGGATTGCATTGATCAAATTGAGATGTGTTGATCAAATTTCATTGGAATTGTTAATTAGGAAAAAGGTCTTCAACCACTTTGCAAATGATGAAGGGGCATCAAGGAAAGATGTTACAAGAAGGTCAAAATAATTTTTTATCAAGTTTGTGAGGTTAATTTGAGAGTTTATGATGTTAAATTAGCAAGATTAAACCAAAAACATTGGAGTAATATAATGTTTATTCAAATCATCTAGGATTAAATTACAATGGAAGCACTCATATAGGAGTCTTCTCATAACAAACTCTCCAACAACATTTGTATGCATATACAACCATACACCCGTATGGTTTTAACCACTCACCAATATAATAATAAAACAAAATATTTGTTTTATTATTTAACTTACTAACTTACCACATACTAATCGCCACTAACAATTACATTTTACATTTACCCATTTACCAACAATAAATATGAATACCTATGTTATGCACTAAAATAAGATATTCCTAATAGTTTAGAGTATGCAGAGTCATGAGGGTAGCCTTGAGTGGGTGAGTAATTCAAAATTTCAAATTTGAGGTTTTCCCTCCTAAATTGTAATTAAAATTTTGAAGACATGTGAAGAAGGAAAGTAGTTGTAAGGAAAGAGGGATTGATGGTCTAAAGGTGTAGTAGGGGTCTAAACATGTGATAAGAGGTTTTAGAGTGGCGTAAAGTATATCAAGAGTCAAAATGAAATGTAATGTACTTATCATGCATGCATGGGCATATGGAAGGTCATAGTGAATCATAGGGATAGTTAAGGTATATGAAAATATGAAGAGAGTAAAATAAATTCGAGAAATAAATAGTTATAGAGGTATTCCTCATGGTCCGAGGAAGGATAATGAAGGAAGTAACATTTTATATAAATATAATTAAATAAAGAATTAGAAATTTGTTTTTGTAAAATGATATTATCTTTTCATTCAAGATTCAAATATTTTTTCCTATTTCTATTGAGGAAGGTAATTGGAAATTTTTTAGAAGCATGTTGAATGCAGGAAATCATGACTTCTCGACCTAGTAAAGGAATGAAGTCTTGACTATTTTGATAGATGATATGATTGTTTTATGGTTTGTATGACCGTAACAAACTATTGTATGGCACCTAAAAGTAGTATATTGGTGAATCCAAATGGTGAGAATGGGTGAAAATAACTTAATTTTATTTCATGTTCTGAGGCTATTGCATGTGCTTAAGACCATTAAAATTGTACTCTATTTGACTATGGAATGATCTAATACTTTGCATTGAATTCATAGGACTCAGTGAAACCTTGTGAAGGAATTACGAGTGAGAATGTTAAAGGTCTAATACATGATACTATTGGTGAGGAGAATATAGACCTAGGTGAATAAATGAATGTTCTTGTTCCATTGATAAATACATTTGCTTGACTATGACCTGTGAGTACCTATAGGGAGGACCATTGGAGATGGAATGGATTTCATAGTTAGCACAAGTATAGGGCATAACTGGTAAGAAAACAACATGGAATTCATGATAACAAACCTATGGTTTGAATTTTAGGCTTTGAAAGTGACTTTAGAAGTTTTTACAACCATTTTAAGCTTCCGGTTTCTAGGAACCCTCCTTAGTGTATTACTAGCGTTTATGATTTGAAGAAACAAATAATTGAATCCAAGCCTAAAAATCGAAGAAACCATAAAGGCCATATCCATTAACTATTTAAGAAATAAATTTAGGTTTCCATGGGCTAGCAATTGAGATATTTGTGACAGCCCTCTTAGGACAAAGCATACAGTTTAAGAGGGTTGATTTAGTGTGCCCATTAAGAAAAGAAAGTAGGTCAAGGACTTAGAACCCAGTCATGAAATTTGCTAAGCATGATGAATTATTAAATGGGTATCTAGAAATGTAGAATTTATGTCTTTATACTTCTTTAGAGAAACATATATAAGGAAAAAGGCTATCCCAAGGCTAGTAGGAGCTAGTAAGCCACAAATGAGAAAAGGAGGAAATAGAAGGAAGAGAATAAGAATTCAAGTTCTGAAATTTGAGGCACACCACAATACGGAAAAAGGGTATTTAGATATGCTTACCTATTTTTTTGGGTTTGTGTGAAACCTTATAACCATGAATGAACCATATACCTTGTTCTTAAGAGAGCTTAAGTATAATTTAGTTACTTTTTGAAGAGATAGTTAAAAATATTGGTTTGTTAGATTTTGATAGTGGTGATAACCATGATGTGAGCTTGTGAACAAGTGACTGAGGTATGAAGAGTAATTTAATTACAAAATCTCTAAATATGCTTGAATTTAGCCAAGGAACAAGAGAAGGATAATGAAGGAAATAGGAAAAATGGTGAGTAACGTTCATATTTTCATGAATTTAGATCACTTTGATAGGAGTATTGGTGTTGCATGAAGTTGACAAAATAGGGTATGGTGGTAGTGGGATAGTATATTTCTTAAATATCATAATTTGTAAATTTCAACTAATCTAGACTCTAGAACAAGACCTATAAAAAAGGCACTAAAGGAGTGAAAGACATTGATTACTTTTGAATGGATGGATGCATGAAAATGTCTTAGAGATTTGCATCAACAAAGTAATTATTTAATGGATATTGTTTAATGGTTATGTGATTTGATCATAGACTATATTGCATTATTTTTGACATGTGTTTTATGACCCTCCCTCCTTAACATGGTGAAAATTGGTCACAGACCATTGGAAAGGTATTTATTAATGTTTAAATTCTATTAAGGTTTGGTCATATACCACTTGGCAAATATTAATTTTAATGATTAATTATTATTTTTGATGTTTTAAAATGTCATCAACCACAAGGAAAATAATGAGGAAAGGGGGTTATTGTTTAATGTTATTGTTGAAATGGTCATAGACCACGAGTTATTAGATAAGGTAATTGTTATTGGTTAATGTTTGGTTGATTGTTAACTTGGTCTTAGACCATTCGAGTTACATGCAAATTTATTTGGAAAATTGGAGGGAATAAGATTTTGGGTTTTGTGGTGGCCACTAAGTGGCACTAAAAGCATTAATGACATTAAAAAATTTATGGTTCCTTGGGAACTAGAAGCTTGCATTGCAAGCCAAAGCATGCATTCTCTTCCCTATACACATTTTTGCATTTTGTTTGGTTTTGGTCTACTTTGGAAGTTGCATGGAGGTTGGAGAGAAAATATAGGAAGGCTATTTTAAACGAGTACATGTAATGAATGAACTATTTTTAATGGAAAATCATATTTATTTGTTCTATTGGATATTTTGTGGAGTTTTATGTTGGGCATCAAGAGTTTCAAATTGCA
The DNA here is from genome assembly GCA_018340775.1 of Taxus wallichiana var. yunnanensis. Taxonomy (NCBI): domain Eukaryota; kingdom Viridiplantae; phylum Streptophyta; class Pinopsida; order Cupressales; family Taxaceae; genus Taxus; species Taxus wallichiana. The sequence goes on from CM031240.1 coordinate 115,170,892, forward strand.
AGGAAATTTGGAAAATAAGGCATACACATTAAGGCATGGGTTTCTCTCACCCTTATTATTACTATTTTTAATGAGATACTGGAATGCATTATGGGTTTCAAATTGGTTTTTAAAACTAGAAAATAATAGAAGAAATTTGTCTGTGTGTTGTTGGGTTTTAAATAAAAATATGGGCATGAGATGTTAATAGGTTTTAGGAAATGTTATTTGTTTTTATTAATGTAAATTTGAAGGGAAACAAGACAGAAGTTGGAAAGTAGTAATATTTTCTAGTTCTATTTTCTTGCTTTGAAAATAAGCATTCGATTATATTTCTCTTAAATCATCTCATTGGAGCTTCTTTGGTAGTCGATCGACATTAAGATATATGCTTGAGTCTTTGTTGTTTAAAAATATGAAGTTTATCTTCATTTTTAATATGAAAATTTTAGAGGAAAATTTGGGAAAATAATGGAAAATATTGTGGGTTTGATGGAAAATGATAGATTTGTAATTTTTGTCATTTTGGAAATCTGGGTCTGACTTATAACAAAAATATATGAGATCCTCTTACAAATACAAACTGGGTATAAGGCTTTAGTGTGTTCTTGAATTGGAAACATGTGGGTTTTGTCTAAAACGAGATTTGGTTTGATTTGAAATATTTTGAGCATAGTTAAAGCTATAAGTTTGATGAAATTCATTACTAGTTCATTGTTTTGACTAGTATAGCTCATATTGAGAATGTTGTTTTAGTTTCCATGAAATAACTTCTCTAAATTTTTAATGTTAATAAATTTATTTAATTTATTCTTTTGGTGAATGTTTGATAATACCATTTTCATTTATTCAAAATCAAGCGTGTATGTTTATGGGTATTGGTTGTTAAAGTAATGTAAGTGAGCTTGAAAGATTCTTTGAGTATGTTGTTAACTACTTGTTGTATACACCTATTTTTTTACACTTTCTATTTTCATTCCCATGTTACTAAGAATTTCTCTTTTAGGTTAGAGGTCACCAATGCATCTATTTCTGGAATGGGTTCCTTAAGGGGTTCGTTGGGATAGGGGTATGGTTATTCATGCAACCATTGGGTTAGGGATGATATATGGAGAGAGAGAGAGAGAGAGAGAGAGAGAGAGAGAGAGAGAGAGAGAGAGAGAGAGAGAGAGAGAGAGAGTTTATCCTATTCATGTTCTTATTTTTCTTACCTTCTTATTTTCCTCCACATTCTTCCGTAACCTTACTTTCTCATGACCACATTTAATTTTTCTTTCATTATTTTTGCTTCTCATGACACACTAAACATACAATTTTTATTTCCCTCCCTAGCTAACTTCATCTCCCACAAGAAATTGGGTTGGTGCTATTTCAAAATCCACGGCTGATGCCTTCACATGTGGGAGGTGACATTGATATAAATACCCCAACTCACATTTTCAAATTATGACATCACCAAAAATTACAAAGATACTTGCCATTAACTTTACTCTCTTGCATCAACTTGTATTTGCTTGCTTAGCTCTTGGATTTCTTGCATCTTGACTCTTGGCTTGGAGATTATTCTTGAGTGGACTGGTTTGCTTGCACTTTTGGGTCACATATAGTGAGCTAGGACTAGAACGTTTCCCTGCTCCTCCCGAAAGATACTATGTATTGGTGTATGGTCCTTTGGGAGATAGATGCATCAGTGACCGCCCCAATCAGGTAAGTGCTCTAACCGAACTTATCATTTTATATAAAGTAGTCTACTATCTTTGGTATTTACTTTGTATGTTAGCTTAGTATTTTATGCACATTCTAGGTTAGAATATTGTATTTTAGTTCTTTATTTCATGTTACATGCTTTACTTCGATTAGCATATGATTTTCATGTTTATTTTGTTTTTCATTACCCCTATAGTGTCGATAGTCTAATAGGGTTCCTTCCTCTTCTTCGATCTAGGGCCTTGGAAACCTTAGGTTGTTCTAGTGTAAGGGTTACTTCCCTTTAGATATGTGATCTTAGCGATACTGTACTCACTTTAATTATATCTATTGTGTGCTTGTCTTGGTGTGTCCTTTACTCGTTTCTTTGATGCCCTAGTTGAATGGATGATAAGAGTGCACAGTGTCTAGACACATTTTTTCCCACCATGAATCCTTGGTGACCCCAATGTGAATATTATTTTGTACCTTATGATCGAGAATATCTCGTTAAAATAACCCATTTATCATTTTTGTTTTATTTGAGCCATTAAAAAATTCTAGAAAACATAAAAATCATTCTTTGCATATGTCATTGGCCCATGTGTCAATTTTGTACATGGTCGATCATGTATATTATTTCCAATTATAATTCCAGATGCCATCATCCCCTGTGTCAATTTTGTACAGGGTCAATATTGTATGTTCCATCCAAAATTCATCACGAGATGCCTTCAACCCATTTGAAACCCTTTTTATAGGGCCGATTGTTTCGAGATAGTGATTTTTCTAAGATTCTTCTGGTTAGATCAGCACCTCATCATGGAGTATCTTGGCTTGAGGATCTCCAACTCGATGAAATGTCAAATCTAGAAACAAATCGTCCATAATCTAGTTTTCCTTTCTATTTAGACTATTGTGTGATAAGGGCTAAAAGGAAAAAGTATAACACCCACTATGGTAATGTCTTAGGCGATGGAAAGGAAGAGATTCAAATTGAGGACATACCTAATCTTCTACGAGATTTTTAAAAATTCCTTGATAAGTTTCCTCAATACAAGGGGGAACTTGATCCATTATTTCGTAATCATCTTCTTGATTGTATATGAGTAACTTGAAAATAGGGTGGATAGTGGGAAGACTACTATGGAAGGCTCATATGAAAATTTCTCTAGCTATAATCCCACTAATCTTATCCTCCAACTTATAGACAAAATGATTCAATGACAAACTGTAACTATGGCCTAACTCCTCCAAATGCAAAAAAACATGGTTCAAATGGTTAACTGTCCTAATATGGGACTTGGGGGTGAAATTCCCCCTCCTTTACCTAATAGATGCAATGGGGAACCTATTTCCTAACCTCCCATTAAAAATAAAGTCTTGAAATGTACAACAATATCCTTTAGTGGCCTACATTGCTAGCATTGATATTGGATGCATTTTCCATTCTATTTCATATAATGGATCAACTGATCCCACTCTACCCATTAAGGTCTTTGGAAAATATTTATAAAGAATGGATCAAATTCAACTCTTATGCTGCCACTAAAATTTTATCTAAGACTCTTACCGGGGATGCCTTGGATTAGTATCACACTTTAGCCCCTAACTTCATAGTGGACCTATAATCTCTAGTAACAACCCTAGTTAAGGAGTTTCAATATCATGATTTACCTAAAAATAACATTAATGCTTTCATTAATGGTCAACAACATTAGAACAAATCATCTCAAGCATTCATCAAACATTGGAAGACCCTATCTACTAAATAATAACATAATATGCCGAATGATAGCTTATTCCAACTCTTCCTTCGAGCCTTAGAACCTCACCTTCAATATAAGGTTAGGTATTTTTCTCCTACTTGTACGAAGCTTTTGAACAAGCTAAAAGCAAGATTTCCTCGTGAGGGAATTCAAGAAGGATCCTCCTAAGACTCAAACAAATAAACAGATACAAATACTTCAAAAGTAAAAGAAGAAGAACATTACAGATGACAAAGTCTTAGATACTCTTCCTCTTATGGATTCTTCAAATAGGAATGTCTTTAACATTGATAAAAAGATAATAACATTAAAAAACCAACCTACTTATTATCAACAATGTACCAAGGATGAGTTGAGATGATGCATGACTAAAACATTTAGTCATAACCTTGATCATTCTAAACGTATCCCTTAATGACATGATGTAAACAAATTTTATTGGTGACATGCCAATTGAGGCCATTATCATGAAAATTTTCATGCCCTTTACACAACTTCCATCACATTCTAATTAGGCCCTCAATTTAATCATGATACCATCACTAGAGAAAGTTTGATTGAAGACGCAAGCGTTGTGATGCTTAAAAGTAAAAATATCATAACAATGCTATAAACCAATCTAATGAAAAACTTAAATTTTCTCTAATCTTGTGCCTAATCACAATTTAGGAGAAATTTGTAAGAAACAAAAAAATGACACAACAAACGTGGTTGATCCTGATTATCCTCGCGAGAACACACTTTGCATAAATGATGTGAGGCATGTTAGAGAATATAAAGAACCCGAATACCCTATATCATTTTTAGAATCAAACTCAAAGAGTAATTTACCCTTGTGTTTCTCAAAATCAGATTCCTAAAGATAAAATTTCATCTCCTACGAGATAGAATCATCTCTTATGAGAAAATGCTACTAGGCCTAAGGTGTCTAAAACTACTTCTCCAATCATAGATGCCTTTGGTCGGGCGATGACATCGAGGCATAAACAAAGGGAATTTTATGAATTATCCTTTACAGACCGCCCTCCTTATGAACTGTTTAGGAGGATCCTCAACACTTTTAGCCTATTGCTCGGACCAGCCATGACTAGTGGGATCCTTTGGATGCATTATCTAAAATTCTTTTTCTAATTCCCTTTTTAAACTCATGCACACATCACCTAACCATCGTGAAAATCTTATGATTGCGAATGTTTGACATGAGAATCCCTTTCCCTCCTACTTTGATGTAGTCTCCTACATTACACGGTTTGGAAGAAATCATCCGCCATCAATGTGAGGAACTTTCCATTTTTATAGATCGTACCACTAATATTAAAACTTGCATCCATTTTTAGAAGGTTCTATGATTCTGGATGATCTCTTACTTTTGGTAGATGATCCCGAGGTGTTCATTTCTATAAAAATTGGTCAAAATATAGTCAAGCATGCCCTCATTGATGAGGGCACCGAAAATTATGTGGTCTCTTTATACTTCATAAAATCCCTTGGTTACTCAATTGAAAACCTCAAAACCAAACATACTACTTGTCAGGGGTATTATGATCAATATATGCTTCCCTGTGGTTGCATTTGGATACCTATCACTATTCCTCCTAGGACTGTGTGTGTGTGAAATTCACTATCTTTAACTTCCCCTATTTTATAAAATCCTCCTTAGTTGACCTTGGACCCACCATATACGTGTGGTATCCTCCTCTATGTACAAATGTGTCAAGTTTTCACATAAAGGGACAATATATAAGATTCAAGGTAATTTGAATCCTTGGAATTATGAAACTGTACAACAAAAAAGGAGACTTATAAGTTACCAACCATTCAAGAACTATCTCCTATCCCATTCCGTGAATACCAATGCTTTAACTATCTTGTTGAGTCTCTTTTTTAAATGCAAGTCATCTAGAATTGGTTGGGAACATGCCTCCCAATCTATTAGATTATGACAATGATGATCCAAATGAGATATCCAAAATTCCTCCTAACTTGAACCTCACAAGAAGGAGCCATCTATCCCTGTCACCTTTTCAAATACACCTTAATCTCCACCGAACAAAAGTTTCAACTAAAAACTATAATTGATTCTTGTGCAATAGACATCACTACTCTTGAGTATGGTGATGGTTATGCCTTGACGATCCCCATTTTTCCATTTATACCCAAATTCGGGATAGAAAGTCTCAGTGTTACCAAAACACCGTCGAAAACATGCTCATTCATGTAGTCAATGCCATTATTGTATAAGAAGACTCTATACATTTGGTTGAGCCTCTTCCTAGTAGATGGTTCTGAGCCTTAGAAAACTCCACCTTCCTTTCCCTCTCCCTATGACTCCACCATTAAATCATATGGTGTACCTCCTCATATAGATGAAGGGGAGTGTATACAAGGATTTGACTATGAAGTTAACCATCTCATGGATTATGAAGTGCCAAATGTCTTGACATAATCCATGCAAACCCATAAAATTAACTCAAATCCTCCCTTACCTGCCTCTCTTATGACTCCTCATCCTTCTGGGGCGGATCCATATTGTACATGGCATAAGGCTCCAGGGCATGATGTATCTAACTATAGATCTTATAGACAACACATGAAAAATATTTAACTTTGAGGTAAGGAGAGATCAATCTCAAAAGGCTACATGGAATTCTACCTCAACCCTATTTTATTGTTCGCACCATGGCTACTACTTGTATATGCGACGTAGACTATCGATTCATGCATAACATGCATCTAGTTCTTGAAACCTATTCATGTGGAAAAAAACATAGAGATGACTCATCTAAGAGCTGCCCACCTTCCCTAGACCATCTAGACTACAACTCACACATTGATCCAAAACCGATGGGTTTGGACTTAAGGAACATATTAACAATTGTGTCATATGAATTAAAAAACATCTATCTCGAAAAGAGATGTAAATTACTAAAGACTTCAAATACATCGATTATCTCTACTTTAGGAGATGTCTATCCCTTTTCAGGTTATATATGCATTTATAATAATTTTAGAAATACGAAAGGGCACCTAGAGGAATGTGGAAGGTCACCGGTCTCGAGGGAGACGAGGTGTTTCATCTTCTAAGACTTACATGTGCACTAATTTTGTGAAATATACTATTTTTAGAATTTACTATTTTTAGAAAGCACTACAAAAATCACAATTTGGGCCCCTTAAACATGGATTTCAGGGGTCAAATGTTGCTGAACAAAGTTCACACCTTTTCATCAAATTCTACGCATTCCAATCTTTTTGTTGCCTTTTGAACGGAGTCAATCGAAGATACGGTGCAAAATTTATGGTCTCTGGAAGTTGCATCACTATAATTACTGCCTGGATCATTCCTCGATCCTTCAAAAGCAATGGTCCCCATTACATTAAGATGCCCCATCAAATGTGTAAATTAATTCTTTACCTAGTATGCAGTGAGCCACTCACCTTGGTGAAAAATATTTCCTTTCTTTATCACACGATAGAATTGAATAGGTTGTCCTCTGGTGGTCTTAGTCAAATTGTCCACAATCTAATCTTCCTCAGCAGGGGAAAGACTTGCTGGATTGAGCTCGGGCATGTCCAATTTTTCTACTATTTCTGAAGTATCCAAAAAGGTGGATGATATGGCTTGAGAAGGTCCACATTGAAGATGGGGTGTAGTACAAGGTAATGTGGAAGATTCAACTCAAAAGTATTTTCCCTAGTTGCTTAGTGAGAGTGTAAGGACCATACAAGAGAGGTCGAATATTTCCGTGTGGACCTACAAGCCATTCCTTCTAAAGCCGCAACAAAACCTTATCACCAACCTTGAAATGATGTGGAACCTTGTGTTTATCATGGCAATTCTTATACTTTTTATTCACTTTTTGTAAAATGTCATGGACCTCGTGCTGAATGTGTTGGATCTGTTCAACAAACCTTGTCACCTTTTCTACTTCACTTTTTCCAAGAGGTGTGAATTCCACGGTAGGAATTGGGATGCATGCATCGATGGGAGCCATAGTTTGGAATCCATAATAAGCTTGAAATGGACTATGTTTAGTGGAGTTGTGCAGGGCTCGATTGTATCCATGTTGTATGTATGGTAGGGCTCGTCCCATGTGTGCGAGTGCTTAGAGTGGTACATATGAAACATGCGAACAATTAAGTGATTCACCACTTCTATTTTCCCATCGATCTATGGGTGAAAGGATGTGGACTTCATCAAGTTGTATCTAGAATTCCCCATAAGGTGGACTAGAATATTCTCAGAACCTACTATCCCTATAAGAAACAATAGACTTGGGAAGCCCAAAGTTGATCCATATATGACTAAAATAAAGTTTAGCGGATCTTTAGCGAAGTATTTTTCTTATAGGAAACCATTACAACCATTTTAGAAAATAGATCAACTACAACAAAAACACCATCATTCCCATGCTTCGATGTTGGAAAACTTGATAGAAGTCCATCGAGACAGGATGCCCAAGGCTTGGTTGGTTCTCGGAAATGGTGTGTACAATCCTGTTTCTTGTTACTTATCTTAGAAATTACACAAGGAGTGTAGAACATAATATACTTCACCACATTAGTCCTTAGAGATTAGGCCGGTAGAAATGCTTCAAGTACTACAAATGTCTTGTCCACGCCAAAGTGCCTGCAGATCCTAGTGAAGTGTGATTCCCAAATCATCTTATGTTGTTCACTTGCTGGAACACGAGATGTGTCCCATATGGCGAGAGGATATTATCTTTTAGATAAAAATTAGAGACATGTTTTCCTTCACGAGGGGGCCTAATATGTGTTTGAAAACTCAAGGTCCTTCTAATACAAACCGCACCAACTTAAAGTCTCATGTCCACGAGAATTCAAGAATAGTTGTGAGGGCTGCAATTGGAGGGTGGCTTAGGTAATCTACTACTGAATTGGCACTTCCCTTCTTATGTTTTATTATCAGGTGAAACTGTTGTAGGTATGTGGCCCATTTCTTGTGTCTCTCATTCCTCAACTTTCTCCGTGTCTCAAGGAACTCCAAAAGCATATGGTAAATGTGGATTATTGTCTCCTTCCCCGAATGTAGTGTTTCCACTACTTACATGCCTCAACGATGGCATAAATATCATTGTCATATGTTGGGTACTTCCTGACTATGTCATTGAATGTTTCACTATGGTATGAAATAGGGTGTTTATGTTACATGATAATAGCTCCCAAGGCATACTCGGATGTGCCTTTCATCGGTTTGAATGGATGATGTAGATCGGGAAGGGGAAGGATAGGGACCGAGAATAACCTTTCTTTCATCCCTTGAAACACTTTCTATTGTGCTTCCCCATTGGAATTTAGCCTTGTTCCCTCCTTTAGTCACTGATTGAGTGCCCGGAAATATGTGAGAAACGAAGACAAACCGGTGATAGAAATTGGCAAGGCCTAGGAAGCTACGAAGCTCTGTAAGATTATTTGTGGTAGGCCACCTCTGAATAACCTGAATTTTCTCTAGGTCGACATGGACTCCTTCCTCATCCACATGTAACCCAAGTATTGGACCTTTGTCATCCCAAATGTGCACTTATCTAGATTTACATACAGTCTATGCTTCCTGAGGGTCTGAAGTACTTCTCGAACATGTTGCAGATGCCTCTCCCAGGTCTAGCTATAAATGCGTATATCATCTAGGTAGACCACCACCGAGCAATTTTTGTAGGGCTGCAAGTTGTCATCCATCATCCGCATGAATGTTACAAGTGCATTAGTTAGTCCGAAAGGCATGACCAACCATTTGAATAGGACTTCACGAGACTTAAATGTAGTTTTCCAAACATTGGTGGGCTCGATAGGGATCTAGTGATAGCCATATTTGAGATCAATTTTGGTGAAAAATTTTACACATGCGGAGCTGGTCCAAAAATCATCAATCCTTGGGAGGGGGTAGCGATTCTTCACAGTGATTTTTTCAAAGCACGATAATCAATGCAAATTCTCCATGTTCCATCCTTCTTTGGTGCCAAGACAAGCCGGACTTCCACGGGTGAAGATCTTGGCCTAATATGTCCCTTTTGAATCAATTCCTAGAGTTGCCTCTTGATCTCCTCATTTTCAAGGACTGACCTGTGGTACACGGGCTGTTGGGTAAAGGAGAGCCCGGACCAAATCAATAATATGTTTTACCTGACAATGAAATGACACTCCTTTAGGTGTCTAGAATAGATCATCATACTCGGTTATGATTTGGTTGAGCTGCTTTTGTTGCTGCATTGAGTGCATGTTCATAGAGGCTGCAACAATTTTGTTTGTAGGTTTTGACATGATCATGAAGACGACAAACTATTTGGTTTTCTCCACTAACTTCTTACATTGTTTGGCACTAATGAGGGAGACAAATTTTGGGGGAATGACCTCAGATATCTAATAACATTAACTCCTAATGGTAATGGTGACCTTTCTTGGTTGTGACTCATAGATGCCATGTCTATCCCAAATAAATGGATGGCCTAGGATCACATCAAAAACATCTAATGGAGCAACATCACACATGACTTCATCATGGAAGGGCTTGATGACATACGAAAGGAGGAATTGTTGTGTGACTTGGAGGTATCTTCCTAGGTTTAACCACCCAATACTATATGGTTGGGGATGTGGCTTCACAGGGAGGTTTAGGCTCTTTACAACATCAACAAAAATTAAATTCTTCTGACTTCCACTATCAATGATAAAATGTAGTAACTTATCTTTTACCCATAGCTTGGAGTGGAATAGACTTTCCTTCTCATCCATATTCTTGACTTTTGAGGTGGTAATGATCACATCTAGCTCAACATCTATAATTTCATCCTCTTCATCCTTGACCTCGGGGTCTGTAACTGCTGGTGCTAGAGAGTGTTGAAGAAGATGACTCAAAGTAAGGAATTGATGGCTCAACATTCTTCCTTAGAGTGGTGATTTATTTTTAGAGGTCGCACCACTTCCTTTTCTTCTCTTTCGCATCTTATTTCCTTGCGACTCCTTTTGTTTCCAACCTTGGCCTCGGTCTGGCCTTCCTTATCATTTTCCCCCTCGCGGGTTGGTTCTTGACAGTCCTACTTTTATGCTTTTGTTCAATCTTGACTGAAAACTTGTATGCCTCACCAAGGGTTTGAAAATAAAATAAGTCCATGTCCTCTTGGATGCTCCATTGTAGGCCACTGGGATATTTTAGAATCCTATGTTGTTACATGTCTTGAATGCCCAATCTTGCGAGATAGAGAATGAAGTTTTTCAAGTATAATCTTGAACCGACTAGTCCTTACCTTGATGGAGTTACTGCCACTATATGTACAAATCATCATAGGCCCCAATAGGGTAATATTCTTCCTTTATGGCATCCACAAAATCATTCCATGTGGGTTCCTCTACGATTCCTAGCTCATCCCTTTCGAGCCCATTCTTATACACGCCCCACCAATTTTTAACAGCAAGAGATGATTTCAATAGAGAAAATGTTATATTTTCCTTATCAGTAAATTGATTGACAGAAAAATATGAGGTCAATTGGTCCAACCAATTCTCTACTGCATCAAAATTGATCTTACCCTAAAAAATTGGAATGTCAAAATTTACTTGCACCTTGAATGGAGTCGGGGCACCAAAGGACTGATTTACAGATGAGGAGGCATGATTTCCTACTTGTAGTTGTTGCAAAATCTAGGTGAATTGTTTTAGCATTTGATACTTTTGCTCCCTAAGAGATTCATTCACCATATTTTTGAGAGGATCATCCAACAAAGTGTTGTCTACCATTGGAGGTCGCTTGCAGAAACAAGCAAGTATTCTAAAGGATCGTGTGTGGACCACCCAAGATTTTTGTATTCCAACCTCATTCTGGGGACCATACACTCTCAAGAGAACTCATATCTGATACCACTAATCCAAAACTAAGGGTTTCAGACTTAAGGAATAGATTAACAATTGTGCCAGATGAATTGAAAAACAACTATCTCTAAAAAGAGATGTAAATTACTCAAAGACTTCAAATACATCAGTTATCTCTACCAGGAGATGTCTATCCCTTTTGGGTTACATATGCATTTATAATAATTTTAGAAATACAAAAGGGCACCTAGAGGAATGTGGAAGGTCACCGGTCTCAAGGGAGATGAGGTGTTTCATCTTCCAAGACTTACATGTGCACTAATTTTGTGAAACATACTATTTTTAGACAACACTACAAAAATCACAATTTGGGCCCCTTAAACATGGATTTCGGGGGTCAAATATTGCCAAAAAAAAGTTCACACCTTTTCATCACATTCTACACATTCCAAGCTTTCTGTTTCCTTTTGAATGGAGTCAATCGAGCTACGGTGCAAAAGTTATGGTCTCTGGAAGTTGCACCACTATAATTTCTACTTGGATCATTCCTCCCTCCTTCAGAAGCAATGGTATGTAGTGAGCCACTCACATTGGTGACTGAGATTTCCTTTCTTTATCACATGATAGAGTTGAATAGGTTGTCCTCTAGTGGTCTTAGTCAAATTGTCCACAATCTGATCTTCTTCGATTGGAAAAGACTTGCTGGATTGAGCTCGAAGATGTCCAATTGTTCTACTATGATTTGAAGTATCCAACAAAGTTGCATGATATGGCTTGAGGAGGTCCACATTGAAGATGGGGTGTAGACCAAGGTAGGGTGGAAGATTCAACTTGAAAGCATTTTCCCCTACTTTCTTAGTGAGAGTGTAAGGACCATACCAGAGAGGTCGAATCTTTCTATGTGGACTGTAAGATGTTCCTTCCTTACAAGCTCAACAAAATCTTATCACCAACATGGAAATGATGTGGAACCATGTGTTTATCATGGTGATTCTTATACTTTTTATTCATTTTCTACGTAAATGCCATGGACACAGGGTTGAATGTGCTTTGAATCTATTCAACAAACCTTATCACCTTTTCTGCTTCACTTTTTCCATGAGGTGTGAATTCCATGGAAGGAATTGGGATGCATACATCGATGGAAGCCATAGGTTGGAATCAGTAACAAGGTTGAAATGGTGTGTTTAGTGGAGTGTGCGGGGATCGATTGTATCCATGTTGTATGTATGGTAGGGCCTCGTCCCATGTGCGGGAGTGCTTAGAGTGGTACATACGAAGCATGTGAACAATTAGGTGATTCACAACTTCTATTTTCCCATCATTATGTGGGTGAAAGGATGTGGACTTCATCAAATTTGTATCTAACATTCCCCATAAGGTGGACCAGAATATGCTCAAGAACTTGCTATCCCTATCAGAAAAAATAGACTTGGGGAGCCCTAAGTTGATCCATACATGAGTGAAATAAAGTTTAGCAGTATCTTCAGCAGAAATATTTTTCTTACAGGAAACCATTACAACCATTTTAGAAAATTGATCAACTACAACAAAAACACCATCATTTCCATGTTTCCAAGTTGGCAAACCTGAGAGGAAGTCCATTGAGATAGATGCCCAAGGCTTGGTTGGTTTTGGCGGTGGTGTGTTCAATCCTCTGTTTCATGTTAGTTGGCTTAGCAATTACACAAGGAGTGCAGGAATTGATATATTTCACCACATCGAGTCCTTAGATTAGGCCAATAGAAATGATTATGAAGTACTCCCAATTTCTTATCCATGCCAAAGTGCCCTACGGTCATACTTAAGTGTGCTTCTAAGATCGTATTCTATTGTTCACTTGCTAGAACACATGTGTCCCATATGGCGAGAGGAGATTATCCTGTAGATAGAAATAAGAGACATGTTTTCCTTCACAGAGGGCCTAATTTGTGTCTGAAAACTCAAGGTCATTCTCATACAAACCGCACCAACTTAAAGTATCATGTCCATAGAATTCAAGAATAGTTGTGAGGGCTGCAATTGGAGGGTGGCTTAGGTAATCTACTTGCTGAATTGACACTTCCATTCTTATGCTTTATTATTAGTTGAAAATGTTGTAGGTATGTGGCCCATTTCTGGTGTCTCTCATTCCTCAACTTGCTTTGTGTCTGAAGGAACTCCAAAAGCATATGGTAAATATGGATTACTGTCTCCTTCCCCAGAATGTAGTGTTTCCACTACTTACATGCCTCAATGATGGCATAAATATCCTTGTCATATGTTGGGTACTTCTTGACTGTGTTATTGAATGTTTCACTATGGTATGCGATAGGGTGGCTATGTTACATGATAACAGCTCCCAAGGCATACTTAGATGCGTCAGTCATCAGTTCGAATGGATGATGTAGATCAGGAAGGGAAAGGATAGGGGCCGAGCATAACCTTTCTTTCAGCCCTTCAAACACTTTCTGTTGTGCTTCCCCCCATTGGAATTTAGCCTTGTTCCCTCCTTTAGTCACCTAATTGAGTGCCCAAGAAATATGTGAGAAACCGAAGACAAACCAATGATAGAAATTGGTAAGGCCTAGGAAGATACAAAGCTCTGTAAAATTCTTTGGGGTAGGCCACCTCTGAATAACCTGAATTTTCTTTGGGTTGACATGGACTCCTTCCTCATCCACGACATAACCCAAGTACTGGACCTTTGTCATCCCAAATGTGCACTTATCTAGATTTACATACAGTCTATGCTTCCTGAGGGTCTCAAGTACTTCTCAAACATGTTGTAGATGCCTCTCCTAGGTCTGGCTATAAATGAGTATATCATCTAGGTAGACCACCACGAAGGAATTGGTGTAGGGCCACAAGATGTCATCCATCATCCGCATGAATGTTACAGGTGCATTAGTTAGTTCGAAAGGCATGACCAACCATTTGAATAGGCCTTCACAAGACTTAAATGTAGTTTTCCAAACATCGAGTGGGCTCGATAGGGATCTGGTGATAGCCATATTTGAGATCAATTTTGGTGAAAAATTTTGCACCACGGAGCTGGTCCAACAAATCATCAATCCTTGGGAGGGGGTAGCGATTCTTCACAGTGATTTTGTTCAAAGCCCTATAGTCAATGAAAAGTCTCCATGTTCCATCCTTCTTTGGTGCCAAGACAACTGGACTTCACAGGGTGAAGATCTTGGCCTGATATGTCCCTTTTGAATCAATTCCTAGAGCTGCCTCTTGATCTCCTCATTTTCAAGGACTGACCTATGGTACACAGGGTTGTTGGTTAAAGGAGACCCCGGACCAAATCAATAACATGTTTTACCTGACACTGAAATGGAACTCCTTTAGGTGTCTGGAACAAATCATCATACTCAGTTATGATTTGGTTGAGCTGCTTTTATTGTTGCATTGAGTGCATGTTCATGGAGGTGCAACAATTTTGTTTGTAGGTTTTGACATGATCATCAAGATGAAAAACTGTTTGGTTTTCTCCACTAACTTCTTACATTGTTTGGCACTGATGAGGGAGATAGATTTTGGGGAATGACCTCGGTATCCGATAAGATCGACTCCCAATGGTAATGGTGACCCTTCTATGTCATGACTCATAGATGCCATGTCATCCCACATAAATGGATGGCCTAGGATCACATCACAAACATCTAATGGAGCAACACTACACATGAATTCATCATGAAAGGGCTTGATGGCATACGAAAGGAGGCATTGTTTTGTGACTTGGAGGTCTCTTTCTAGGTTTAACCACCCGATACTATATGGTGAGGGGATGTGGCTTCACGGGGAGGTCCAGGCTCTTTACTGACATCCATAAAAATTAAATTCTTCTAACTTCCACTATCAAGTATAAAATGTAGTGTCTTACCTTTTACCAAGAGCTTGGAGTGGAAGAGCCTTTCTTTCTCATCCATATTCTTGACTTTTGATGTGGCAATGATCACATCGGCTCAACATCTATAATTTCATCCTCTTCATCCTTGACCTTGAGTCCAGTAACTCACTTAGTGCGAAAGAGTGTTTAAGAAGATGACTCGGCAGTAAGGACTTGATGGCTCAACATTCTTCCTTGGAGTGGCGATTTGTTTTTGAGATCACATCACGTCCCTATCTTATTCTTCTACATCTTATTTCCTTGCGACTCCCATTTCCAACCTTGTCCTCGGGTCCTTCTTTATCATTTTCCCCCTCGCGGTTTGGTTATTTGTAGTCCTCATTTTATGCTTTTGTTCAATCTTGACTTGAAAACTTGTATGCCTCACCAAGGGTTTGAAAATGAAATAAGTCCATGTCCTCTCGGATGCTCCATTGTAGGCCACTATGATATTTTAGTGTCTGTGTTGTTCTGTGTCTTGAATGCCCAATCTTGCAGACAAAGAATGAAATTTTTCAGTATAATCTTGAACTAACTGGTCCTTACCTTAATGGAGTTGCTGCCACTGTATGTACAAATCATCATAGGCCCCATCAGGGTAATATTATTCCTTTATGGCATCCACAAAATCATTCCATGTGGGTTCCTCTGTAATTCATAGCTCATCCCTTTCGAGCCCATTCTTATAAACACCCCACCAATTTTTAACAGCAAGAGATGATTTCAATAGAGAAAATGTTATCTTTTCCTTATCAATAAATTGATTGATAGAAAAATATGAGGTTAATTGGTCCAACCAGTTCTCTACTGCATTAGAATTGATCTTACCCTCAAAAATAGGAATGTCAAAATTTACTTGCACCTTGAATGGAGTCGGGGCACCAAAGGACTGATTTACAAATGAGGAGGCATGATTTCCTACTTGTATTTATTGCAGAATCTGGGTGAATTATTGTAGCATCTCGATACTTTTACTCCTTAAGAGATTCATTCACCATATTTTTGAGAGGATCATCTATCCTGGTGTTGTCCGCCATTGGAGGTCACTTGCAGCGAACAAGCAAGTATTATGAAGGATCGTGTGTGGACCACCCAAGATTTTTGTATTCTGACCTCGATCCGGGATCATACACTCTCAAGATGACTTAGCTCTAATACCACTAATCTAAAATTGAGGGGTTTTGGAATTAAGGAATAGATTAACAATTGTTCCAGATGAATTGAAAAACAACTATCTCTAAAAAGAGATGTAAATTGCTCAAAGACTTCAAATACAACAGTTATCTTTGCCAGGAGATGTCTATCCCTTTTACGTTACATATGCATTTATAATAATTTTATAAATATGAAAGGGCACCTAGAGTAATGTGGAAGGTCACCGATTGCGAGGGAGATGAGGTGTTTCATCTTCCAAGACATACATGTGCACTAATTTTATGAAACATACTATTTTTAGAATTTATTATTTTTAGACAACACTACAAAAATCACAATTTAGGCCCCTTAAACATGGATTTCAGAGGTCAAACATTGCCAATTTTTTTCACCTTTTCATAACATTCTAAGCATTCCAAGCTTTCCGTTTCCCTTTAAACGGAGTCAATCAGAGCTTCTGATGCAAAAGTTATGGTCTTTGGAAGTTGCGCCACTATAATTGCTATCTGGATCATTCCTCCTTCCTTTAGAAGCAATGGTCCCCATTGCATTAAGATGCCCCATCAAATGTGGAAATTGCTTCTTTACCTAGTATGCAGTGATCCACTCACCTTGGTGACTAAGATTTCCTTTCTTTATCACATGATAGAGTTGAATAGGTTGTCCTCTGGTGGTCTTAGTCAAATTGTCCACAATTTGATCTTCTTCAGCTAGGAAAAGACTTGCTGGAGTGAGCTCGGAGATGTCTAATTGTTCTACTATGACCGTAAGTATCCAAAAAATTTGCATGATATGGCTTGAGGAGGTCCACATTGAAGATGAGGTGCGGACTAAGGTAGGGTGGAAGATTGACTCAAATCATTTTCCCCTACTTGTTTAGTGAGAGTGTAAGGACCATACTAGAGAGGTCAAATCTTTTTGTGTGGACCTGCAAGCCATTCCTTCTAAAGATGCAACCAAACCTTATCACCAACCTAGAAATGATGTGGAACCCTGTGTTTATCATGACGATTCTTATACTTTTTATTTATTTTCGTAAAATGTCATGGACACAGTCTTTGAATGTCTTTGGATCTATTCAACAAACCTTGTCACCTTTTGTGCTTCACTTTTTCCATGAGGTGTGAATTCCATGGTAGGAATTGGGATGCATAAATCAATGGGAGCCATAGGTATGAATCCGTAACAAGCTTGAAATGGACTATGTTTAGTGAAGATGTGCGGGGGCTTGATTGTATCCAAGTTATATGTATGGCAGGGCCTCATCCCATGTGTGGAAGTGCTTGGATTAGTACATACGAAGCATGTGAACAATTGGGTGATTCACCACTGGTTTCCCATCAGTCTATGGGTGAAAGGATGTGGACTTCATCAACTTTGTAGCTAACATTCCCCATAAGGTGGACTAGAAGATGCTCAAGAATATGTTATCCCTATAAGAAACAATAGACTTGGGGAGCCTAAAGTTGAGCCATACATGACTGAAATATAGTTTAGCGATATCTTTAGCGAAATATTTTTCTTACGAGAAACCATTACGAGAAATTTTAGAAAATCAATCAACTACAACAAAAACACCATCATTCCCGTGTTTTGAAGTTGGCAAACTTGATAGGAAGTCCATTGAGATAGATGCCCAAGGCTTGGTTAGTTCGGAAATGGTGTGTACAATCCTTGTTTCTTGTTAGTTGTCTTAGAAATTGCACAAGGAGTGTAGGACTTAATATACTTCACCACATCGAGTCCTTAGATTAGGCTAGTAGAAAAGCTTGGAAATGCGCGATGTCTTATCCAGGCCAAAGTGCCCTGCGGTCCTAATGAAGTGTGCTTCCTAGATCATCTTCTATTGTTCACTTGCTAGAACATAGATGTGTCCCATATGGTAAAGGAGATTATCATGTAGATAGAAATTAAAGACATGTTTTTGTTCACGGAGGGCCTAATATGTGTCTGAAAACTCAAGGTCCTTCTCATACAAACTGCACCAACTTAAGATCTCATGTCCATAAAGATTAAGAATATTTGTGAGTGCTTTGTAATTGGAGGGCAGCTTAGGCAATCTACTATTGAATTGGAACTTCCCTTCTTATGCTTTATTACTAGGTGAAATTGTTGTAGGTATGTGGCCCATTTATGGTGTCTCTCATTGCTCTACTTTCTATGTGTCTTAAGGAACTCCAAAGGCATATGGTCATTGTGGAATACTGTCTCCTTCCCCAGAATGTAGTGTTTCCACTACTTACATGCTGAATAATGGCATAAAGCTCCTTGTCATATGTTGGGTACTTCTTGAGTGTGTCATTGAATGTTTCACTATGGTATGTAACAGGGTGGCCATGTTGCATGATAACGGCTCCCAAGGCATACTCGGATGTGTCATCATTAGTTCAAATGGATGATGTAGATCAGGAAGGGAAAGGATAGGGGCCGAGCATAACCTTTCTTTCAGCCCTTCAAACACTTTCTGTTGTGCTTCCCCCATTGGAATTTATCCTTGTTCCCTCCTTTAGTCACCTGATTGAGTGTCCAAGAAATATGTGAGAAACCCAAGACAAACGCAGTGATAGAAATTGGTAAGGCCCAGGAAGCTATGAAGATCTGTAATATTATTTAGGGTAGGCCACCTCTGAATAACCTAAATTTTCTCTGGGTTGACATGGACTCCTTCCTCATCCATGACGTAACCCAAGTACTGGACCTTTGTCATCCCAAATGTGTACTTATCTAGATTTACATACAGTCTGTGCTTCTTGAGGGTCTGAAGTACTTCTCAAACATGTTACAGATGCCTCTCCCAGGTCTGGCTATAAATGAGTATATCATCTAGGTAGACCACCATGAAGGAATTGGTGTAGGGCCACAGGATGTCATCCATCATCTGCATGAATGTTGTAGGTGCATTAGTTAGTCCGAAAGGCATGACCAACCATTCGAATAGGCCTTCACAAGACTTAAATGCAGATTTCCAAACATCGGTGGGCTCGATAGGGATCTGGTGATAGCCATATTTGAGATCAATTTTGGTGAAAAATTTTGCATGGTGGAGCTGGTCCAGCAAATCATCAATCCTTAGGAGGGTGTAGTGATTCTTCACAGTGATTTTGTTCAAATCCCGATAGTCATTGCAAAGTCTCCATGTTCCATCCTTCTTTGGTGCCAAGACAACTGGACTTCCACAGGGTGAAGATATTTTCCTAATATGTCCCTTTTGAATCAATTCTTGAGCTACCTCTTGATCTCCTCATTTTCAAGGAATGACCTGTGGTACACAGGGCTGTTGGGTAAAAGAGAGCCCGGGACCAAATCAATAACATGTTTTACCTAACGGTGAAATGGAACTCCTTTAGGTGTCTGGAACAGATCATCATACTCAGTTATGATTTGGTTGAGCTACTTCTATTGTTGCATTGAGTGCATGTTCATGGAGGCTGCAACAATTTTGTTTGTAGGTTTTGACATGATCATCAAGACGAAAAACTGTTTGGTTTTCTCCACTAACTTCTTACATTGTTTGGCACTGATGAGGGAGATAGATTTTGGGGGAATGACCTCGGTATCCGATAAGATTGACTCCCAATGGTAATGGTGAGCCTTCTATGTCATGACTCATAGATGCCATGTCTATCCCACATAAATGGATGGCCTAGGATCACATCACAAACATCTAATGGAGCAACACTACACATGAATTCATCATGGAACGGCTTGATGGCATACGAAAGGAGGCATTGTTGTGTGACTTTGAGGTCTCTTCTTGGGTTTAACCACGATACTATATGGTTAGTGATGTGGCTTCGGAGGAGGTTCAACCTCTTTACAACATCCACGAAATATCATACTCAATTTATTTCCTAAATATCATTATCATTTTTCCTAAGTATCATGAGTATAACCACATACATGCATGAGAAAAGAAAGGAAACCAATAAGTAAACAACCTACATCGCCAAATTCTTAATTATCATATATATATATATATATATATCGAATCAATTTTTATACATCGACAAAAATATAAGTCTCTCCACCCAACCAAAATTCTCCCACTTTGATTCCCCAGACGATGGCGTGTGGGGTCCACCATGACTAAGGTATCTTGAACATCCAATACGGGGTTTAGGATATCATGGTTTGCACTTCTATCAAGGAATGACACTCCTCTGTTGTTCACTCTATAAATTAGAAATTCACTAATCAATACTATTCTCATGTTATAGTTATCAAATACAGTCATCTACATTCCTAAATAAAATAATCATGCTCATACCTAGCTACCCAGATCTCTCAACAAAATTCTTGCCATCTCCATGACCACCTTATACTCCCTCGAATTATATTAATGAGATATCCATCTAACATATTGTGCCCATCTATCTTGGGGCATTAAAAAACATGTCCTCTACGGCGGGTGATGGGTCATAAGCTTGTATCACAACTATAAGACCATCTCCATCCCTAATGGTGTCGAGTAACCACTTCCTAGTCACTTCATCCTATGCTATCTCACCCATGACCTTGGTTGTCTCTCCGCTCTAGTGCTAGGACTAGTTGTGCATGTATCACCCACCTATGGATTTGGGCTAGTGAGTCCTCTATCAAATTCCTCATCCGAGATGTCCACTATAAGTATCTCTGTTCAGGTCCCAAACTTCCCCACCTCTCTGTCTCTTCCTCTGGCCCTATCTACCAAGGTAGCCCTTACTCTCCCGGGGCTGCATCTTGGTACTCTATCTGCTTTGTATTGGTAGCCTCCCTTACATGTCACCATTGGTAGGATGGTAGTGGTGGTACCACGGCACAGCTCGGGCTGCCCATATTGTTTAGGTACCATGGCCATCGAGATGGGTCTCTATTAAATGCAAATAGTTACCTATCACCTCCTAAATTGCCTCCAAGTGCTCTTCCCTAGGTCAAATGGGCCACCGATAGACATTCCCTATATAGGTCTCCCATATGACCTCATCTAGATGTACATGTCGTAATGGATGATACCCTAGAAGTATTCTCACTTTGTCGGACCTTGTACCCACTAGAGTACTTTTGGGGCATCTTCTCTATGACCAATGACATCCCTGTGGGCCTATACATGGGAAATATCTTATATATATGAGTTGTCACCAATATCATGGGACCTATGGTACTTTTTTCCCTTTGTTAAACCATTTATAAGTTTTACACATGTTGTACCCATATAGTGGTCCTCCAACTGAATAAAACATCATGCTCAATCACATCTTTGCATATAACCACCAAGTCTGATGAAATGGTCCCATATACCTTGTGACACAATATGTGTGCCATGATAGTCCCCATAACCACCTTCTGGATAGCCAAAATATCGTAGCAAACATTGTGTTGTGTGCTAACACTGAGCATCCCCCCATCATATGACTCACTATCTCAGGCCCCATACGACCAGGGATCTCCTCCATAAAATATCCATGGTAATATTGTAATACATGTGAGCCCCTCAATTAGCAAACCCAATATATTGTGCACATCTTGAAGTGTCACTGTCATCTCCAAAATCTCACCTGACCACCACCGAAAGGTGGTGGCCCAAGGCTCTGATGCAATAAAAAACATTTGCAGTAAATCTAGGGTCTATGGTATCTTGGGCATTTGCATGATGCCCCCAAATCCCCATCTATGTAGTTGTGCTACCTCTACATATGTCAATGTTGCAATCAAATCATTAAGCCATGCAATATGAACCACTCACCATAGGCAGATCCTACGATCTTATTACATTCACAAATCAATAAAATCTAGGCATTAGATTCATTAAAAATCAACATAATATCCAAAATCATAAAAATTCACATGTTTCCTAAATAATGCTTATGCCATCAACCCCTGTCAAATTTTTAAAATGTCCTCAATGCCATCATCCCTATTGTTTTAGGGAGCCAATGGTGCCTAGTTCTGTATGACCATGACTTCTAAAATTTTAAATGCAAAAATATATAAAATGAAAAAGAAAAAAGAAAATCCCTCCCAAACCCACTTGCATTTTTCCTACCCTTTCTAATGATGCAAGTTTGACTCAAAATGACACCCTAATACCTTCATATTTCTAAAAAGACCAAAAATTCCCTAGTTTACCTAGTGAAATTAAGTGCAAATGACTTACCCATGGTCGAGTGTCGTCGCGTAATCCTCCTCATTGGTCTCTTCCTCCTCCTCGTAATCATGTCATATCATCTTGTTAATCTCCAAATTTTGAATTCCAGAGCTCAGTTCTCTTAGTTATAGAAATATCAATAAGAGAATAAATAAAAATCCTATATAAACCTAATCTTTCTATTCAAATTTTGTCGTGATGGTCCCCAAACTTTAAATACCTATCATTTTAGCTCGCGATCCCCAAAAATCTGCCATCGGTTGTGTTGGGGTCATGATCTTATCTTGTTCTTTGTAACATATTACATGCCCTATTCCATTCTTTAGCCAAAAATCATGATTTTTGACCCTATATCTCCAATTTCCAAATCTCGACATCCATCTCATGGGCCCCTGGCTAAATGATTTGTCTTATTTTACTAATGATCCTCTAGTGTTTCATTTTAGTTTTACTTCTCCGAGGATTACGGCACCATGGATTGTACCCATATGTGGTAGGATGACCAAAACTATCAGGTACACATTGGTGGGTATATTTCATTTCAGCTAGTCCCTTATTTACTTTCAACATTTACTTTCGATTTTGGTGTTATGTATCATTATTTTTGCTGAATAAATACCTCATGTTTTGCTATTGCGACATGCTATAATAAACAATGGGGATATGTATACACCTAATTTTTAGGATTTCTATTTTCATACTTGTTACTAAAAATTTCTCTTTTCGGGATACAATCGCTAATGTATCTATTTTTGGAACAAGTGCCTTAAGGGGCTCATTCCAAGATAGGGGTATGGTTATTCACATAACCATTGGGTTAGGGATGATACATGGAGAGAGAGAGTAGATTTTTGTCCCATTCATGTTCTTCTTATAATCTTACCTTCTTATTTTCCTCAAGATTCTTCCAAAACCTTACTTTCTCATGACTAGATTTCTTTTATCTTTCATTATATTTTTTCTCATGACATATTGCACACACCTTTTTCTATTTCCCTCCATATTCAACACCATCACCCACAGTGATTGCATCAACACTATTTAAAATTTCTGGTCGATGCCTTTTTCGCGGGTGATGGTGTTGGTATAATACCCCAACTCACATTTTCAGATTAGGAAATCACCGTAAAATTACAAAGGAACTCACCATTAGCTTTGCTCTCTTGCGCTAACTTACATTTTCTAGCTCAGCTCTTGGATTTCTTGCATCTTCACTCTTGGCTTAGAGATTCTTCTTTATTGGATTGGTTTTCTTACACTTTTGGGTCACCTATATTGAGCTAGAACTGGATTATTTCCCCTTCTCCTCCCAAAAGCTACTCTCTCTCTTGGTTTATGGTCCTTTGGGAGATATATGCATAAACAACCTCCCCCAATAGGAAATTTCTCTAACCAAACTTGTCATTTTGTATAGAGTAGTCTCCTATCTTTGCTATTTATTGTATGTTATCTTAATATTTTATGCACATGCTAGGTTAACATATTGTATTTCAGTTATTTATTTCATGTTACATGTTTTACTTCGGTTATCATAGGTTTTTATGTTTATTTTATCTTTCATTACCCCCATAGTGTTGATATCCTAATAGGGTTCCTTCCTCTTCTTCGACCTAGGGCCTTAGAAACCTTAGGTTTTCCTAGTGTAAGGGTTAATTCCATTTGGATATGTGATCTTAGCAGTCCATGTACCCCCTTTAATTCTATCCATTATGTGCCGCCTTGGTGTGTCCCTTACTTAATGCCTCGATATCGTAGTTAAACAGATGATAAGAGTGCACGGTGTCAATGCAGAGACATTTTTCCCATTATAAATCATTGGAAAACTTGACATGAATCTTATTTTGTACTTTCTTATCAATAACAACTCGTTAAAAGCACCCATTTTTCACTTTTGTCTTGTTTTAGCCCTTAAAAATTTCTAAAAAAACCTAAAAATCAAGCTTTCCAGATTCCATTGGCCCTTGTGTCAATTTTGTATAGGGCCAAACATCTTTCTAGATGCCATCACCCTTGTGTCAATTATGTATGGGTCCATTCATTTTTTTGGGATCCAAAATTCATCACAAACATCTTCGACCACTGGTGAAACCCTTTTTACAGGGCTGATTGTGTCAGTAGCCTATTTTTCTGAGCTTCTTCTGGGTCAGATCAACAATCCATGATGGATTTTCTTGGCCTTGAGATATCGAATCGTGATGGACAGGTCATTTACGAAAAAAATCATCCGAGAATCCATTTTTCATTTCTATTCGATTTATTGTGTCATAGGGGTTGATAGAAAAGTATAACACCTAGAACAATAATGTATTAGGTGATGAAGAGGAGGAAATTAAGATTGAGGAAACCTATGATCTTCCATTTGAGATTTAAAAACTCCTTGATACATTTCCTTAATATAAGGGGGAACTCGAGTCGGAATTCATAAGCATCTTCTTGATTTTATATCCGAGCAACTTGACAATATGGTGTATAGTGGAAGGCTACTATGGTAGGCTCATCTGAAAATTCCTCTAGCTCTTACCCCACTAATCTTATCCTCCATATTATAGACAAAATGAGTTAGCAACAAACCGCCACTATGACCCAATTCCTCCAAATGTAAACCAACATGGTTCAAATGGTTAATCTGTGTTCTAATCCGAGCTCTGGGAGTGCTATTCCCCCTCTTTTACCTAATGGACCTAATGGGGAACCTATTTCCCAACCTCTCATTCACAAAAAAATCTTGTAGGCAGTCCAACAAGAGCCTCTAGTGCCCTACATTGCTAGCATGGATATTGGAGGCATTTCCCCTTCTATTTCATATCTTTGGATCAACCTATCCCCCTCTACACACATTAAGGCCTTTGGAAATATTTATAAATAATGGATCAAAGTCAACACTTATGGTGACACTAAAATTTTAGCTAAAAATCTTACAAGGGATGTCTTGGTTTGGTATCACACTTTACCCCTAACTCCATAGTGGAGTTATAATCTCTAAGAATAACCCTAGTTAATGAGTTTCAAAAATAACATCAATACATTCATTAAATGTCAACAAAATGAGGATCAATTAGCTCAAGCCTTCATCAAACATTGGAAGACCATATCTACTAAATCATAACATAATATGCCAAATGATATCTTATTCCAACTCTTCCTTCGAGCTCTATAACCTCGCCTTGAATATAAGGTTAGGTCTTTTCTCCTACTTCCTTGGATGAAGCTTTTCAGCAAGCTAAAAGGAATTATTACCTCATAAGGGAGTTTGAGAAGGATGGTACTAAGACTCAAAGAATTAAATAGCTACAAATCCTTCAAAATTCAAAGAAAACTATGCCACAAATGACGAAGTATCAAATACCCTTCATCTTATGGCTTCTTCAAATAGGAATGTCTTTAAGTTTGATCAAAAAACTAATAACAATAAAAACCAACCTACTTATTATCAACAATTTACCAATGGTGAGTCGAGATAATGCATGCCTAAACCATTTATTCGGATCCTTAATCCTTATCGACCTATCCCTCAATGGTATGATGAAAACAAGTTCTATTCGTGACATGCCAATTGGGGCCATTCTCATGAAAATTGGTGTGCCCTTCACATGGCTGCCATCACATTCTTCTTAGGCCCTCAATTTGACCATGATGCCATCACTAGAGAGTGTGTTACTCAATTGGTTAAGGCTCATGATGCTTGAAAGAAAAACCATTTCACAATGCTATCAACCAAGCCAATTAAGAACTTTAAGTATTCTCTGATCATATGCCTAATCATAATTAAGGAGAAATCTCTAAAAAACTGAAAAATTCCACAACAAACATGGTTGATCCTGATTATCCTCCTGAGAACACACCATAAATTATGTGAGGCATGTTATAGAATTTATAGAACCTGAATACCCTCCATCATTTTAACATTAAACTCACATAGTCATTTAACCTTGTGTTTCTAAAAATAAGACTCCTAAAGAAAAAATTCCATCTCCTATAGACAACATTAGCCCCTATGACATAAGCTCTACATGTTTGAAGATTTATAAAAATACATCTCCAATAACATATTCCTTTGGCTAGGCCAATGGCGGTGGGCATAAAAAATAATTTTGAAGCATCCTTAATCACCCCTTCT
Source organism: Taxus wallichiana var. yunnanensis (assembly GCA_018340775.1). Lineage (NCBI taxonomy): Eukaryota > Viridiplantae > Streptophyta > Pinopsida > Cupressales > Taxaceae > Taxus > Taxus wallichiana. The sequence continues at coordinate 115,197,420 of CM031240.1, forward strand.
TGAACCTATTTATGAGGATCCTCAACACTCTCATCCTGTTGCTCATATCAGCCACGATGAGTGGGATCTTTCAGAAGCACTACCTAAAATTTCTTGTCCAATTCCATTTTTAGAACTCATGCACACATCACCTAACCATCATAAGTGTCTTATGACTGTGCTATTTTACATGAACATACCTTTCCCTCCTACTTTGGGTAAGTCTCCTACATTACACAATCCAAGAAAGCATCCAGCGTCATTGTGAGGAAATTTCCATTTGTACAGATTGTACCATTGATGTTAAAACTTGCATCCATTTTCCTGTAGCTACTATAATTCTAGACGATCTCTTTCTTTTCACAGATGATCATCCACTTTTCATTTCTATAAAAATGGTCAAAAAATTTTCAAGCATGCCCTCATTGATGATGTTACCAACACTTATGTTGCCTCTTTATACTTCATCAAATCCCTTGGTTACTCAATCGATAACCTCAAAACCACACATACTACTTGTTAGGGGTATGATCATCAGTAGATGCCTCCTATGGGTTGCATTTGGCTTCCTATCACTATTCCTCCTAGGACTGTATATGTGAAATTCATGGTCTTTAACTCCCCTTATCTTATAATATCCTCCTCGGTCACCTTGGACCCACCATATGTGTGTGGTCTCCTCCTCTGCATACAATTGTGTCAAGTTTACACATTAAGGGAAATCTATAAGATTCAAGGAGATCTAAATCCTTGGAATTATGACACTCTACAACAAAAGGGGACTTATAAATTCCCAACCCTTGAATAACTATCTCTATCTCATTTCATGAATATCAATACTTTAACTATCCTATTGAGTCTCTTCGTAGTAATGTGGGTCATCCAGAATTGGTCACGTGTAATGTCTTCCAATATTTTGGATTTTAGTGATGACAAGCTGGCGAGATTCTTATTATGATTAATACATATAATTTACACGATCTTATCATATCCCAACTATCTCTTGAATCATGAACTCTCATAAAGGATCCATCTATCCCCATCACCATTTCACGTACACCTCAACCTCCACCGGAAAAAAAAGTATCAACTAGAAACCACAATTGATTCTTGTGTAATAGACATCACTACTCTTGACTATGATGATGGTTACACCTTGGACGATCCCCATTTATCCGAGTTATACCCAAATTTGGGATAGAGAATTCTGGAATTACCTAATGACCCTCTAAAATATGCTCACTCGTGATGTGAATGTCATTTTTGTATAAGAAGACTCTTCCTATTCATTCAAGCCTCTTCCTAGCTCACGGGGTTAAGCCTCTCTTTATGTATGAGGAGGCTCCCATTATTGAATGTAAACTATCTTAATTCTATCTAACTATTGTGGTGTGTCCAAATAGGTCAAGGATCACATAGGAACACTTTACTAAACGTGTGGAAAAGTTCTTTTATAGGGCATAGAGGAGGAATTTGTAGTGATGAGGATAGAGGAGAGAAATTAGGAAAGGGAGGGTTATTGTTGTGAGTAGGTAATAATTTTTTTGCACACAATAACTAAAGTAGTTTAACATTTAATTGGAGGAAAGAAACAATGTATGCCACTAGAAAGACCAACAAACTATAGACATAAAGTTCTTTGGGCTCATCAATCAAGGAAACCAAGTTCCTTCTTGGTTATCCAAGATCACTATGCTTTCAAATTTGTAGAAAAGAATGAATAGAGGAACACGCGAGGAAATAAAATGGAAGAAATACAATTTTTATTTCTTGTGTAGTGGTGATAAAAGGCTTCAAAATATACAACAATCCACAATTGCTATATAAAGAATAATTTTTAAGATCCTTTGGAATGGAGAGGCCATCCCAATTTATAGCCTTGTGAATTATCCTCTCATTTACCCCCACATGAAATTTTAGGTTCTTATTCCACATGTAACTTTTCAATTTCCCTTATAAGAAACAAATTAAGTATCTCTCTTATAATTTGAAAGAATACTATTACATTTTACAAATGTTATTGTCACTTAAGCGAATAAGACAAAATATTGTGATTGTGTGCAATGAATAATTAGAAAGGGGGAAAGAAGAGGACAAGGGAAATGGATTAGCATAATTTTTGCTGAGGAAGAACTTGCTGATCTGAGGCATAGTGATCAAAATCTCCTCCTTCTGCAAGATGCACAAACACCTTAGACCTCCAAAGGTGTGTTTAGAAACACTATTGATGTGAGCTTAAGGCGAACATAGATATCACCCATGATGAATCATCCTTTATTTCACAATGAGAGTGAGGATCACTCTCTTACTCATGAGGATTTCAAAATTTACATTGATGATAAAAAACTAGCGTTATGATGGTTTAATCCCTTTTCGACTGACCACACTTGTATATGAAAGGGTGAGATCTTGATCGTTTATGTAGAATGGATTGGATGCTTAGATGATTTGACTCATTTAATCAATTGAATTAGCTCGCTTAGCATTTTTAGCTCACTTAGTTTACTTGGCTCAACCACCTCACCCAGAACAACTAACTAAACTAGATTATTTGTCTTTCTTAACTCAATCACTTTACCTTGCTCAACTAAACCAACTCCTTGGAGAGATGATGAGGGATCCAACTTGACCGATGATTTATGATGTCCCATTTATCTTGAATTTCAATAGAGCTCTTGACTAGCTCACTTGACTCACCTAACTCACCCATATCAAATCAACCAACTCAATCAAATCACCCGGCTCATTTGGATCACTTGGCTCAACTAGCTCATTTATCTCACCGAGATCACTCTATTTGGCTCCTCTTGCTCACCCTTCTCACTTGGCTCAACTCAATAAAATCTCTGAGCTCATTTTAATATCTCAACTCATCCAAATCACTAATATAAACTCAACACAACTCACTCATCTTGCCCGTTTCACTTGTCTCAACTCAACCACTCTCTAATCTCAATTAAACTAGCTAAAATCAGCCACTCACCAAGTGAACTCAAAAAAACTCACTCGGCTCACCCATATCACTTCAACCAACTTACCTTGATGATATGATGATGGCCTCAATACTAGATAATGAGCATCATGACCTCCTCTAATTAATCAAAGGAGTTATTAAGTCCTTTTGAATCCTTTCCAACTTCACATTGTCTCTAACTTTCATATGCTATTCCTTGATATGCTCTGACTTACTCCTAAACACAATTTTTAATCAAGATGATGCTTCTAAGATCCTTGTGGAGGGTGAAATTACTTTTTTGAGATATGAAAACAACTTTTAACCCTATGAGTAAAATCGGAACCAACTGCAATTTTTTCATCCAAAATTAAGACTTTCTATTTTTGGCCAGTGGGACTAGGATTTACTACTTTGGGAAATCTTACCTTTTTCTCAAATTTTATCTTCTAAGTCCTCTAGTATACTCAATTAACCTTAATTAATGATGATTTACCATTTTAGCAAGTTTTTATTTTTGGAAAGTTGTTTTTTGCTTTTTGGGAAAAATTGCCAATTTTGTCCAACTTGTTGTTTTGCAAGCTTTATTTCCACTTAAGTCGAGTGATCAGACCTTGACATTTGAGGGAGTTATTATTTTTAGAATTTTTATGGGCATTCCATATGATATTTTTAATAAGTGGTTATTTTGGTGTTATTTTTCATCGAAACATTATTTTCAAATTCGGTTCCTCGTTGTGATCTCGTACTCCAATTTTAGTTGTGTTATGCTTGTCTCGAATGCTTGGAAATCAAAACAAAAAATTTTATTGGGAGAATTTTGTAGGTACTAATCTATTATGGTAGAAAATAATGGATTCTTGGACTCATAGTGGTCACATGTATCTTGAAAGAAGAAAAATCAGTTTAAATCCTTGGTGCAATCTATTGGCTCCCAGATCCACCCCCTGGGAAGGGTGACTGGGCTCGAGAAAATGGGGAAAGAAGTGAGGAATGGAATCAGACCCATGTGAAACATTTTTTTAGCCAAGGGTGGGGTCTTTCTCTACTTTCCCGCCAACCCTTCCCGAGGGAGTAAAAAGGGAGGCACCCGAACAAAGGGTGTGGTTGTTAGAGTAGGTATTTACCTTAGCTCATGTTCACCTAGGTACTTTATTTACCTTTATTGTATTTATCCTCACTCACTTATGTGTGTGGATCTTTATTTTTATTTATTTAGATATTATGGGGATATTATCTAGTTGTTAGGTATAGTTCTTTCCTTGATCTATGGTATTGACCGTGGTTCCTTGATGTTTAGTTCTCTCTTAAATCTATGGACTTAACTAGTTATTTGATGTCTAGTTCTTTCCTTGATTTATGGCTTGATCTATGACCTTGACTTGTTCTTAGATTGTTATTCCTTTCCTATATAAGGAAGGATTGTTCTCATTGTATTTCATTGAGTTCCATAATAATATATCATATTGCTACTCATTTGTTTGCAAAGGTTTTGGTAAAGTTATTCAGGTGAATTGATTTCATCTTATTGATCATGGTTTTTGATTAGCATATGATTTATTGGCTTGGTACGATCTAGTTATCATTCCTTTTAGTGGCTGACGTCCCTGCTGTTGTTGACTTGTGCCTTGATCGGGGTGAGAGGACTGAGATGCGATAAGGCGAACATAGGGTAAGGTTAGATAGTGGAATAAAATACGAGATCCATAAGATTAGAATATTGAGGTTAGGTGCAGCCACCGGATACAACACTCACTCAAAAAGAGTGGTAACTTAAGTAGTGCAAGCTCCTAGAGACCCAATATTTACCACTAAAAGGTAGTGTTAGCTCGACCCACACATTAATCCCGAGGGTTTGCATAATTTTTTAGTGGGTCAATGATGGTGATCCCAGATCAAGGGTGAGAACATACAAGGTGTACGTATTGACAATGTGTTCTCTAGGGTGGATCTGTAAAACATGAATAGCGAGTCTGAGATCCACACAATGTGTTAAGATGTTTCCCAAAGGTTGTTCAAATTTTCGGTGAGGATAAGAGAAAATTTAATCAAGAATGGGAAAAGGGAAAAATATTTTAAGGGTAACTAGGGGAATTCTAGAAACAAAATTCCAACCATCGCATGTCCCCATTATTACATGAATACAAGAGAAGAAATGAATGGGCATTTTTCGAGAAGCGGCTTGTAGGGAAATCTTTGGGCGGACCAAACTCTAAATTCATGACAATCTAGCTTAGTAAACTTAAGAAAAAAATTACCCCATTAAAATCGTGTTGAATAGTATGTATAGGGGTACCCGTAAGATTTAAAAATCATACCCCCAAATCCTACTCAATCCGTAGGGAGAATTTTATAGGCTTCAAAATGATGATTTAAGGTACCCATAGAAAATGTCAGATGCTCACACCCTTCCTAGACAAGAGCTAAGTAGTTGCAATGATACTTTCAAAATTGAATTACAACCATGATTCACACAAAATCACAACAAAAAGACACACATCACTTCAACCCCAACAAGAAAAAATAAATAAAATACATCCTGATGAATTTTCCAGGTGAAACCCATTAAACTTAGGAAAAGACAAGGGAAACACATATTAATGCTCTCAAATCCCATTAATGACTATACACATGTAATCATCTTAACATAAATTCCTGATAATTGGGTTACACAGGAAAAAACCTTCATCACAACATAGTGCCTCCTTTTGGTTAGTAGTGCCTCTGTAAATTCCCTCCAATTTTCCCCTCAAGAGCTTCCTTCCCTTTTTTTCTTCTTGCCAATACCTCCTCCTAAGAAATGCTACCTCTTTCTAAAGGCCTATTTTAATCTTATATATTACCTTATCATCTTAGGGTTTTAGAGCATATTCCTCAAATCTCCAAAGAAACTACCTTCCGCTTATAACCGCTTACGGCCACCACGAAAAATTGCAAATGATTACTAATAAATGACCGCCAATTTTTTCAACTGCCATTGTGTCCTTCATACACCATCAAGACATAGCCAAAAAAATCTAGGCCATGTCACATTTAATATTTAAAATTTTCACATGTGTATGAGCATGACATGACTAGATATTTCAATGTGAAAAGATATTTTTGAAATGCGTGGGCCTTTAATCACTCTCTAGTGACACATTCTACATAAATAGTTGATCTTTATTTAAACCTCACATGTACCTATAAATCAAAATGGGATATGGTATTAATAGAAAAATGATATCTTTTTCCACATCAACACCAAACCATGCCTATTTAAATGGTATAACATGCTTCCATTTGTCACATATATTTTTCATATTCTTTTGATTTCCATTTCAAACCACCATCTTTGAAATTTTAGATCCATTTCCCTTCCTGTTGTCCCATTCCATATTAGTGCTCTTAGTAATGGCCTTGTCTTCTTTGAGTGCAAGTCCTTGAAGAGGAATTGGCCCACATGGGCCAATTCTTCCAACTCTCAAGGCCGAACGAGGCCCTAATTCATCAAGTTTTTAGTGTGCCAAATGTTAGAGACAATCCCAAAGATTTCCCTCATTAGGAAGCCCTGGTGTTGTCCTTCTTGAATCGTTTGGATGAGATGTGTCCTTCCTTCCTTGTTTTCCAAACCTTGCACTTCCACTTGGTCCGCCTAGAGTTCCATTTAAGTCTAGAATCATTGAGGAATCATTGGTCTCACCATTTCCTATGTGTTCATGATGACCATTGGCATATGTTTAAGGCCTATTATGCCCCCTCCTGCTAGAAATAGAGCTCCCTCTTTCGGCCCAAACACGAAACCCAAAAAGTGAAGGTCCATCCTTAGATTCTCACATGAGCATAACAAAGGAGTGACTTGTGGCATTAGAGTCCGCTATAGAGGACATCCAAGATGTGGTTAGACTACATTTATTTTCATCCAAGAAGAGGCATGCCCTCCTTGACACCCAAATTAGTGATGTGACACCAATTCTAGAGGCGCATCCAACTAGAGGCTGATGCACCAAATCATATGAAAGAGGAGGGATTGCTCTATGTGAATGGGTGAACTTGCTTGAGTGGAAGAAGGATCTGGTTGACATTCTAAATGTGCCGAGAGTGATAATCCTCAAATTACATGAGAAAGGGATGTCGAGGGGATTAACGAGAGACATATAATTTGTTTTCAGCACAGTGGCCCATGAGGATTTTATTCGGCATCGAGACCAGTTCCTTAAGGGTGCCCCAAATGTGACTAAAATAATGGAAGTTTGATATAAGTGCCACTATGTTATATATATCTAAATGTATCTTGTTTTCTTATTTTGTTCATATATTTATACAATGGAGGGTTGGGGCCCCTTAAATAGAACCCCAATTTTGCTATTATAAATCCTACATTTGAGTTTGCTCTTTTGTTTCCTTTGCACTACACTCAACAATTTTTTTGTGTTCTTAATATTGCATTTGTTTAATCTTCAATTACAAGAAAAACTACCCCCTTAATCCATTGCACATATTTCTAGTGACATGAAACCAATTAAAACATAGTGAAGTACCGAAATGATTTTCAAATTAACTTATAAATCAATATCCTAAGGTCAAAACTAATAAATCCATAATTATTTTTAAAGTGTATAGCCAAATTATCGCATTCAACTCGGGCACAAAACTCCGTCCAAATCCAAGTACCCATGTGCACCAATTGGGTTTCAAACCATAAATGCAATCTCACAAAATCCCGGGCACTCGATTTATCCCCAACATCACACTTTATCTATCATTAATATAAGTCTCGATAACTGAACGAAACTTCCGAAAAGAACCAATCCTTGGGCCTTGGGGAAGACCCTTGTCCACACAATACTTATCTTTAGCATAGAATCCCAAAATCCCAATTTTGCATTAAGGCATAGTCTATCCCATTCATTTGATTATGTGAAATCCTCATGAACCTTTATAAAAAAATAGGACCATTTGCATACTTAGCCATCTGATTGTAGTAGACACAACGGGAAGGAGAAATAATCCCCAAAATCAAACCCTCATCGATTTATCTTCCTAAAAAAGGATTCAAAGGGCAAAATAACACTGAAAATAGGATAGACATAAATGGGTACCAACATTGGCTCCAACTCGGGGATGGACTCCCCTACGGGGGTCTAAAGAACACCAGAAATAATACTAGAAGAAGAAGATTAGACACCTATCCATTGGGAAATAGATTCAAAAGATGATCAAAACTACAAGTCATCACAAGGAGAGCAAAAAAAAAAAAAATCCAATAGAAACCCAAACAAGAACCAAGAAAGATAAAACACATAACTATACATTGTATAATCAAACCATTGGGGTCCAAGGACCCAAAAACCTCCATCATAATCCATTGGGATCCCATATAACATACACTCGTCCCATAAAAATACACAAGTTAACTTTCCAAATTCCAAAGGTAATGATCCAAGTTACTTTGGAAATGAGACACAAATTACCAACTGGTTGCCATAACCTAGAACCCTTTCATTTTGTAGAAGTAAAAACATGTCTCCATTTACATATATACATTCATTATGCTCACTAGGCACAGACCGTTCATAAATAGTTCCCCTTTCACAAAAAATCACATGATATAGAAATCTTAGGGCTTCCACATGTTTCTCAAGATGCCTAATAAATTTCTCTCTTTCCAGAGTAGAAAAATCTCCATTCATCCAATCCCTTTTAAACTCAACATAGGCATTAATAAAATGATCAACATAGTCACCTTTACTTGTATTTACCATCCCTACTTTTGAAAGGATACCATCTATTCATATTGTATTTTTCTTAACAAAGGGAACCGACACTAAACTCCATAAACACATCAGTCTCATTTTTTGAAGGGGGGACTACCCTGTATTTGAAAATTGTAATCCTCATGTGAAATAATTTTCTTCATCCTCAAAATTTTAGGTGACAAGGAGTGCTCTATCACTTGACTAGAAAACAGGGATCAAGAACATCCACCCCCTGCTTTATATATAATCTAGTACTAACACCCTATAGGACCAAATCCATTGCATCATATTCATGAACATATAAGGGGATCACCTTATCCATATTCAAGTCTACAAAGTACGCTTGATCCATCCATGATTTCCTCTTTGCAAATTCATCTGACAACTTGTACCATATTCTGAGATGCTTCTCTTGTTCCACTATTACGTCAAGTAGAAGACATCTATCTTCTATTGAGGGGACACCACCACTATACTTAGCAATCATTTCATCCTTTAACAGAACCAGATCATGAGCATATGGAGTAAAACCTATGTCCAACCCCACTATATCAAAGATTTTTATCAAAACCTGACATATTCTAAAAAAACATTCCAAAACCATCGATTGTTTGGGCACTTAGAATATTAGTAAAATACACCCCAACTCCTTGGTCTGGGAACCATGTAGCACATTTCTTTCTTCGATTACTCGATTTCATTTTTTCAACATTAAGCACACTATCCATAACACAGGGGGCATGGGGCATAAAACACTTGTCACACCAGATATAATCATAACCAATATGATCATTCTGCTCAACAAAATCATCAATTAGTGTCTTAACACTTGACACATATTTTGTAGTGTCAATTTCTTCATTCCTAAAACATATGAAACTTCTTCCTTAAACCAAGTACAAGGAATCTTCACCATGCCCATAGAAAAAGGAAGCAGGTTCATCACTGAATTTATTTCCAAATAAAGTTACCATTTCCATCCATGAATAGATAGAGCTTTGAGGTAAAGAATTAAACCAGTCTCTAGAATTTCCTTGTAGTGTTTACACAAATAACCTCATAAAAACATCTTCATAACTCACTTGGTATTCATGCATCATTTCCTCAAACATGGAAAGATGTTATTCCACAGAAGTATCACCATACCCTTGAAACACAAGAAATTTCAGTATGGATCGATGAAGGTATCCACATATTTTTTAAATTCAAAGGGTTTAAACAAACTTAGTTTAAAAGGGACTTTAGAAGGACCAAAATATCATTAATATAACATATACCCATGGAATGCTTCACAAAAACTAACTTTTATAGATAAATATTCACCATATAAAGTCCAAATTACATAATGGTAAACGTTGAATAAAAAGTCTAAACAATTAACAGAAATTCAGTTGAACCACATCAAAATGAAAAAACCACCAGTATACTACAACCAAAAGGTTAACAGAGTCACCACTAGAGTGATAAATCTAGAAAAATAAATCGTACAAAACCATGAGAGTAAATCACCTATCAAAACGTATTTTCAAATATCGTAAAGATAAAAAAGAAGGTCAAATAGAAAACCCGGATGAGTACTAAATGTTTGTCCCCATGGAAATTGTTCCAGAAAGGTGTTCGCGCCTAGATCCACCCACTCCTTTGGGAAGGGTGATTGGGCTCGAGAAAATGGTGAAAAAGCAAGGCAATGGAGTTAGACCCACATGAAACATTGTTTGGTAACCATGGGTGGGGTCTTTCTCCATTCCCCCACCAACCCTTCCCGGGGAGTGAAAATGGAGGAACTCGAACAAAGGGTGTGGCTAATTCACTTGTTGCTTTTGACCTCTACCTTAGTCAGGGTGAGAGGACCTGAGATGCGGTTAGGGTAACAAAATGTAAGGTTGGATACCAAAATGAAATCCCATATCTATCGGATTAGAATATTAGGGTTAGGTGAAGCCATCAGATGAAATTCTCACTCGGAAAGAGTGGTCACTTAAGCATTGCACCTACCCGGAGACCCGATATAGACTGGTAAAAGATAGTGTTAGCTTGACCCACACATTGATCTTGAGGGTTTGCACAAGTTGTTAGTGGGTCAATGATGGGGATCTGGATTGGGGGTGAGAACACACAAGGTATATGCATTGACAATGTGTTCTTCGGGGTGGATCTGTAAAGTATGAATAGATAGTCTAAGATCTACATAGTGTGTTAAGATGTTTCCCAAAGTTTTCATATTTTTAGTGGGGATAAGAGAAACTTCAACTAAAGAATGGGAGAAGGAAAAAAATTAAGGGTAATTGGGGAATTCTAGAAACAAAATTCCAAGGATTGTGTGTCCCCATTATTACATGAATACAAGTGAAGAAATGAATGGGCCTTTTGTAGGAGATTGACTTGTAGGGAAAGCTCGGAGCAGGACCAAACTCTAAATTCTTGACAATCCAACTTAGTACACCTAAGGCTAAATTATCCCATGTAAATCATGTTGAATAGTTTGTATCAAGGTACCCCCAAGATTTACAAATCATACCCCAAATCCTACTCAATCCGCAAGGAGACTTTTATAGGCTTCAGAAATGATGCTTTCAGGTACCCCCAGAAAATGTCAAATGCTCACACCCTTCCTAGACAAGAGCTAAGTAGTTGCATGATACTTTCAAAATTGAATTACGGCCACGATTCACAAAAATAACAACAAAAGACATACTTAACTTCAACCCCAACATTGTTTCGCAACAAGAACAAAGAAATACCATATATCCTAATGAATTTTCCAGTAAAACCCATTAAACTTAGGAAAAGAAAAGGGAAAAACATATTAATGCTCTCAAAGCCTATTAATGACTATACACATGTAATCATATTAACATAAATTCCCAATAATTGGGTTACATAGGAAAAAACCTTCATCACAACATAGTCCCTCCTTACAGTTGTAGATTGCCTCTATAAATTCCCTCTAATTTTTCCCTCAAGAGATTCCCACCCTTTTTCTTCTTGCCAAGACCTCCTCCTAAGAACCACCACCTCTTTGTAAAACCTTTTTTCATCTTATATATTTCCTTATCATCTTAGGGTTTTAGAGCATATTCCTTGGATCTCCAACAAACTATCACTTTGCCTATAACTACTCGGGCTACTACGAAAAATACAAATTATTACTCACAAATGACTTTATTTTTCCAACTACCACCATGTCCTTCATACGTCATCATGACGTAGCCAATTTTTCCAAGTCATGTCACATTTAATATTTATAATTTCCACATGTGTATGAGCATGATGTGGCTAGAAATTTTAATGTGAAAAGACATTTTTGAAATGCACGGGCCTTTAATCACTCTCCAGGTCACACGTTCCATATAAATAGTTGATCTTTATTTAAACCTCACATGTACTTGTAAATCAAAATGGGATATGGTATTAATAGAGAAATGATGTCCTTTGCCACATCAGTGCTAGCGTCATGCCTATTCAAGCGATCTACCATCCTTCCATTCGTCACCTATGTTTTTCGAGTCTTTTGCTTTTGAGTTTGGACTGCCATCTATGAAATTTCAAAGCTATTTCCCTTCTTGTTGTCCCATTACATATCAATGCTCTCGATAATGGTCTTTCCTTCCTTGAATGCAAGTCCTTTAGAATAGGAATCGGCCCACATGTGCCAAATGTTCCAACTCTCGGGGCAAACAAAGCATTAATTCTTCTAGTTTTTAGTGAGCTGAATGTTAGAGCCAATCCCTAAGATTTCCCTCATCGGGAAACCATATTGTTTTACTTATTCAATTATTTGGCTAATATGTGTCCTTCATTCCTTGTTTTTAAAACCTTTCAATTCCACGTGGTTTTCCCGAGTTCCATTTAATTCCGAATCGTTGAGGAATCACTAGTCTCACCATTTCCCACGTGTTCACGATGACCATTGGTATATGTTTAAGGAATATTATGCCCCCTCCCTACTAGAAATAGAGCTCCCTCTTTCGGCCCAAACACAAGAACAAAAAAGTGAAGGTCCATCCTTAGATTCTCACAGGGAGATGAAAAGAGGAGTGTCTAGCAAGAAGTATCGAGTCCAATTTAGAGGACATCCAAGCTGTGGTTGGACTACATGCATTTTCATCCAAGAAGAGGCGTGCTCTCTCCGATGCCAAAATTAGTGATGTGACACTAGTTCTATAGGACCATCCGGCCAGAAGGTCGACACACAAAATATGAAAGAGGAGGGCTCGATCTGCGTAAATGGGTAAACTCACCTAAATAGAGGAAGGTGTTGGTTGACATTTTGAATGGGACGAGAGTTAACATCCTTGAATTGCGTGAGAAAGGGATGTCAATGGGCCTGATGGCGGAACATACAATTCATCTTCAACGTTGTCTCCCATGATGAAGACTTTATTTGGCATCGAGACCAGCCATGAAGGGTTCCACAAATGTGGCTAAAATAATGGAAATTTGATATAAGGGCCACTATGATATATATATATATATATCTCAATATATCTTGTTTTCTTATTTTATTGGTATATTTATATAGTGGAGGGTTGGGGCCCCTTAAATAGAACCCCAATTTTTCTATTGTAAGTCATGCGTTTGAGTCGGTTATTTTGTTTCCTTTGTCTTTGCATTTAACAATTATTTTTTTCTTAATATTACATTTGTTTAATCTTCAATAGAGAAAAAATACCCCCTTAATCCACTTCACATATTTACGGTGACATGAAACCAATTAAAACATAGTAACATCTTGAAATGCTTTTTAGCTTAACTTATAAATCAAGCTTCCGAGGTCGAAACTCATAAATCCATAATCATTTTCAAAGTGTTAAGCCAAAGTACACCATTCAACTCCGGGGCCGAAACTCTGTCCAAATCCGAGTATCCATGTGCTCCAATCAGGTTTTGGATCATAAACGCAATCTCGCAAAATCCCGGACACCCGGCTTATCCCCAACATCACATTTTATCTATCACTAATATAATTCCAAAAACCCAAACCGGACTTCCGAAAGGACCAATCCTTAGGCCTCGGGGAATACCTCCATATCCATACAATACTTATATTAAGCATAGAATTCTGAAATCCCAATTTTTCATTAATGCATAGTCTGTCTCGTTCATTTGATTATGTGAAATCCTCATTAACCTTTATAATAAGGACCATTTGCATACTTATCGATCGATTATAGAATTATAGAACGGGAAGGAGAAATAATTCCCAAAATTGAACCCTCATTGATTTGTCTTCTTGAGAAAGGATTCAAAGGGGAAAATAACATTAAAAATGGGACATACATAAATGGGTACCAATGTAATCAACTTTCGGGATGAAGAATTATGAGGAAAGCTTGTTTCATCAACCATGGATATCTTTGGAATGTGATAGGAACTATAATTACTATGTTTTATGTTTTTGTAGGTTCTATGGATTTAATGGTGGAAGAAAGGTTGAATTGGATGCATAAATGGAGTTGACACTTATTTTCTTCATGCTTCTGACAAGCTACTTAACCGTCCAATTTTCTATACGGCAATGGAAACAATAGTTAGGGAATAATTTAGGGTTTTTAGCTTGGGTGAGGAGAACATATTTGTGTCCCCTCTGTTCCCTTAGGAATGGGATACAAGAGGGACACAAAAATGAACCTTCACTAGATGAGGATAAGTGTCGATCATAGGTGCGGTGTGAGGGATATGGAGATTTTTCCCTAATAGTCAAACTTTTTCATGACAAAAGTAGAAACAACTACCTAGGTCAAAATTAGGGTTTTGAAGGCTTGATCATGAGAAAAAAATTGTGTCCCCTTTTCCCCCTTGGGAATGGGGAAAAGAGGAACAAAAAATGATGCTCCTAGAATATTTTTTTCAAGTGTCGACATTAGATTGACCTTGGGTGAGCGGGGTTTACCTAGTTAAGCTCTTCGGGGCTGAAAAATTGGTCGTGTAAGGGACCAAGAAGGAGGGTGAAGAGGGGTGAATTTTGTTTCCCTATGTCCCTTTTCGAAAGTTACAAGAGGGACAAAAAATTCCACCATGCACCATTAGGTGACATGTGTCCACCCAAAATTTGACTAACTACGAGCTTACTTTGCACACCGAGAAAACTTGTAGACACGATTCCTAGATGTCCAAGTGGACTTTTATAATGAATTATAATATGATTTTTACACCCAAGACAAGTATCTAAATAATGGGATTGGTATCAACCTTAGACTCTTCTTGAAACTCCCTAAAATGGATCCTTTTATCTCGGCACAACAAGGTGTGTTTGCACGTTGATTGATCTACCTGTTAAGATAAATTTTATTATCCTAATATTTAATTATGCATAGTTTAATAATTATTTAATAAATTGTTATTTCGTTAGATGGTTAATCAACCATATTTGTCTGTATGTATACTGTTATATTGTTTTAAACAATATATTTGTTTTTATGTAATTGTTGCTTCTCGGATGTTATTGGAAGCTTGTTTATTCTGGTTTTTGGTTGCACCTGTGCAACTTATTTTCCCGGATGTATTTGGCTGTGCAATATCTATAAATATTGCAGCCTATTCACTGTAATTTTTTAGTTGATTGAGATTAATAAAATTACACAGGCTTCCGTCCCTATTTCTCAATCTACATTTGGTACCAGAGCAAAATTCTGGCCCTGTGAAGGTGTGGAAGAGAGAGCAGCAGAGAGAGAGGAGATTGGAGACGTGTTTGCAGCATTTGAGAGCCTGTGCAGCCTCGTGCAAACTCCCAGCCCCATCCCTGCCTCCCCCACATCCTCCTGTTCCTTCCAGGTGCTTGGAAGGCAAAATTTTTTTGCCACTGGTGCACTCAGCACCAGGCAAAATTAGCTACAGGTATTGGAAATAATACTAATTTTTTCCAATAAAGGTTTTTTCTCTACATTATTTGGTCTCTACTGTATTTGGAATTTGCGTGGCTTGTTTTGGAGGTCTGTATATGCACCTGCAGTGAACAAACAACCTCCTCAGACTGGATTTGGAACTCTGATCAAATCTGGTAGTGCTAAAAGCTTGGTCCATTCGTGACCTGCACAAGAAGAAATCCAAACAGTGATCAAGAATCAAACAGAGCAAAGAATAATAAAAAAGGAGAAGGAGGCGCCCACGCTGGACCTGCACAAAATATACAGTGGAAGAAGAGGAAAAGCGGCCTGCATAAAGAATGTGAGCAAAAACGACTTCATTTGTCAGTGGCCTGTCCTCCTACGCCTGCAACAAAGGAGATAAAAACATTTTTTTAGCATATGCGCCCATGCGCGGCCTGCACAAGGAAAAACATTTTTTTTTAGCAAAAGAACCCGCCCTTCTCCCTCGCCCGCGCCATTCTTTGTCTACAGCGACCTGCAAAAGGAAATGAAGGCTTAGATTGTTATCAACAACAAAAAAAAAAAGCGGCCAAGGGAAAACACGCGGCCAGGGAAGGAGGAACAGCAAAAACGTGGCTGTGCGGTGCCAGGCAATAAAAAATGCGGCCAAGCTAAAAATGCGGCCAAAGGAAGGAAAACATGCGGCCTGAGCAAGGAAATGCGGCCATACACAGGCAAACAAATAACAACAAAGCTTCAGATCCATTTTTAGGCAAATACAACCCTAAAAACGCCCCTTCACCAGCATGCGCCACGTGGAGCCTCACCAAGTCACATTTTTTTAAAGGTAAGTCAATTTTACTTATCATTAAATACAAATTCCTTCCTTTCATAGCCCAAGCGCCCTAAGTGGGCAAGTTGGCTAGTGCATGCGCCTTAGGAGTGAGAGGTTTGAGGATCAAATCCCACAAAAAACACTCAAAAACACTCCTTTTGCATCTGGCGGAACTTTTGGCGGAACTGCTAAATTTAGCAGGCTTTTTTGAATTTAGTTACAACTAACTAAATTTAGCGGAGAAATCCCTAATTTAGGGTAAAAAAAAATTTCTCCCATCTGGTCTGTTTTATCATTCCAGACATTTTTTGCAAAAGGAGACCCATCTAAAAATTGCATTTTCAGCTATTTTTTTGCAATTTTTAGCATTTTGGGTCGTATTGGGCTCAGGAGGTCACCAGGACCCCGAAACTGAATTTTTTTTGTTATTCAAATTGTACTGCATATTGTACTAATTTGCAGGTTGCCATAGTCAACTACAAAACTTTATGCTCTCCGAAACGCGAAATTGTAATAAAAAACAGTAAAATTGGTTCTGTAACACTCACGAGATCCTAGATCTCATTCGCAGCATTCGGTATATACGGTGCCTCTGGGAAGCGCTTACGGGTAAAGCCGTCGTGACTACTACTGCACTTAACGCCTAATATAGCTGCAACAACGTCGTCTGGGCATCGTCCCTATAAATCGACGGGGAGTAATAAGGTCACAGTGCACACACTATGAACCATCCCATCCGTCTGTGAACGATTGCAAGACATAAATCCGGACTGAGAAACTATCCGAGTATATAGCGAAGTTACGCGCGCGTATGAGGATATTTCTTTGAGCCGGTGTCAATAATCACACAGACCCCATCAGTATTGTCTTGGTACCACGTATTGAATTCTTTCACGTACGTTAACGCCTCTTTCACGTACCGCCGGGTATATAGAAAGGGCGAGCTTCTTCCACGTACCGACGGGTATATCGGAAGGGCATGTATATAGAAAGGTTCGGTATATCGGACTGACGGTATATAGATTGGGAGACCTAATACAGGTGATAAGAGCCAAACCACATCGGTGATCTTTGCAAAATGGGCACTAATGCCCCCAAATTTTTCTTACGGATTCACAATTGCTCGGAGGAAAGCAACTATGATGCATGGAAGACAAAAATAAAAACACAACTTGAGTTTGAAGAAATCTAGCTGTTGTGGATGGTACTCTACCAGATCACCAACGGATGTAACACAACAACGACAATTTGATAGCGCAGATCAGAAAGCAAAACTCATCATCTTGTTTGGAGTGTCCGACGATGTGCAAGCCCACATTCACGATGCCACATCAGCAAAAGAAGCTTGGGATAAGCTGAGCACAATATATGACTCCAAGAACAAGAATGTCATACTCAACTTGCAGTCGATTACATACATTGAAATTCAAACAGAATGAGAAAATTGAAGCCTTCCTAAGAAGAGTTGCAGAGTTGAGGGCTTCACTTCTAGCCCTAGGAGAAGAGGTCAAAGATGAATCTCTCGTTCCCATTGTTCTGAGAGCTCTCCCTTCTTCTTACCGCATTTTTGTCACAACTCTAAACTTGTCAGATACAACAATTAGTTTTGACAAGCTAGTAAACCTACTGCAACAAGAGGAAGCAATGCACAACAAGGATGATGAAGAGGAGCAGGCACTGTCTTCACATCAAAAATGGAAAGGAAAAGGTAAAGGAAAACCTAAATCCTATCAGAAGTCCCCACATCAGAATCAGTATCATGGGGACAATCAACAGAAGAAGCGATGTCCAATTTGCAAAAGAGGACATGACTTGCAAGAATGTTGGTTTAACACATATAAGAAAGGTTCATCAAGCAATTCTGGACCACAACAACAACAAACTTACAAGGGACATTCAAACAACTATCACGGGCAGAAAAAGGGGAACTGGAAAAGAAGACCCCACCAGCAAGGTAATATTGTTGAGCAACAAGAACAGTCAGACAATGAAGACTTCTTGTTCACTGCTCGATCAAGTGAACCATCCACGTCATCTAGTGACGTCTGGTATGTTGATTCGGGAGCCACTCGACACATGACCGGCCATAGAGACTGGTTTATTTCAATGAGGGACATGCCATCGAAAAATCATGTTTTGTTGGGAGATGATTCTTCATATACGGGCTGGGGATTCGGATTGGAAACATTTCTCTACCCCTTGGTTCACACAAATGCGAGACTATCGGATGTTCTATATGTCCCAGGTTGACAAAGAACCTTCTTTGATCGATCAACTCCTAGATCACAACCTGAAAATTGACTTTGATAGTCAATCCGGCAAGAAAATGTGTTTGATTCGAGATAAATCCAGAGGCTCGAAAATAATTGCAAAAGCCTCAAATGTGGGACGAATGTTTCAACTTGATTTCATTCACAAAAATGATCAAGCACTTGTGGCTAAAAACTCCACCTCAGCTCAGTTGTGGCATTGGAGATTTGGTCATGTAAGTTTCAAATATCTCGAAACACTTCGCCGGTGTAATATGGTACATGGGCTACCATCTCTTCAGAAGGATACAGACAAGTGTCCTCACTGCTTAGCAGGAAAACAACACAGAGTTTCATTCCAAACGAGTACTTTTTGAGCTCATGGTAAACTTGACCTGGTTCATACCGATCTGTGCGGTCCAATGCAGCCAAGTCATTCAGGGTTCCAGTACTTCATGCTCTGTGTTGATGACTATTCACGAAAAATGTGGATTTTTTGTCTTCGCAAGAAAAGTGAAGCCTTTAAAACATTCAAAAGTTCAAAGTGGCGGTTGAGAAAGAAATGGTCGTCACATCGAAACTCTCCACTCGGATCGAGGGGGTAATTCGCCGATGATGAGTTCGAGACTACCTACAAACCCACGGGATTAGTCGACAAATTCCTCCTCCACAGACACACACCGCAGCAAAATGGTGTTGTCGAGAGAAGAAATCGTACTATCATGGAAATGGTGCGATGCATGATCGATGATTCCGAACTTGCAAAGACATTTTGGGAAAGCGGCAAAAAATAGCGGTGTATTTGTTAAACAGAGCGCCTGGCTCTTGATGGTATTACACCACAAGAAGCATGGTCAAAAAGGAAACCATCCATTGCACACCTCGGAGTATTTGGGTGCAAAGCAAAGCATGCACATACCCAAAAGCGAATGAAAGAAATTGGACATGAAGTCACAATATCTCATCTTCATTGGATACAGTGAAGAGACTCTTGGGTACGAACTAATGGATCCTAAGACCGAGAAGTCTATACAAGTAGAGATGTTGAGTTTTTGAGAAGAAGGATGCGAGACTCCTCCTCAGGACTCATGCAAGATGTAGATTTTTCACCAGTTGTAAAAAGTGAAGCTAATGTTCCCTCAGAAGATGAAAGTGATGATGGGGATGATGGTGTTGATCAGATAGAACCACAACCCATGGGAACAGGTCAACGTATGCCTAAATGGTGTACAAGCACATTATGAGATGCAAGACTGGATGCTCCACCGGATACATCCACCCTCGGACCACGGACTCGCGATAAAGCAAGAGAAGAAGTTAACTTTTATTTGATGAGTAGATTCATTGAATCGATGAGCCCTCTACAGGTCCAGGAAGCCCTACGGTCAAAAGCTTGGAAAGATGCCATGGATTACGAATATCAATCGGTGATGAAGAATAACACTTGGCGACTTGTTGATCTTCCACCAGGAAGAAACCCATTGGATGCGAGATGGATATTCAAAACTAAGTTCAAAGCGAGATGGGACGGTGGACAAGTGCAAAGCAAGACTTGTAGCAAAGGGGTATGCACGAAAAGAAGGCATTGACTATGAGGAGACATTTTCTCCACAACTAAGATCAAAACGATCGGGATGATCTTTGCTCTAAACTTTCTGCATTTGGATGGAAAGTTCACCAAATGGACGTAAAAGTGCCTTCTGAATGGAGATTTACAAGAAGAATTCTACATGACTCAACTTTGAGGATATGTTGTACACAGTCAAGAAGAAAAGGTATGCAGACTCAGGAAATCTCTGTATGGCCTCAAACAGGCACCCCGGGCATGGTACATCAAGATTGATGAGCATCTCGTACAACATGGATTCGTCAGAAATCCATACGATCCCAATCTCTACCTCAAAAAGCAAGGGGGGAGATGGTGATTGTTGTAGTTTATGTCGATGATCTAGTCATCACTGGTAGTTTAGTGAAGATGATTGATGAAACAAAGAAAGATCTTAAGTGATCATTCGACATGACAGATCTCGGGCTTATGCACTATTGTCTTGGACTTTGGAAGTATGGTAGAAAGAGAATCATATCTTTGTTTCTCAAATGAAATATACCAAGACAACGCTCGAGAAGTTTAGGATGATGGATTGCACACCAATTGCTACACCTATGGAGAATAGATTACAGTTATCTCGTTCAGATCCATCTCCTGAGGTAAGTGCCACTCTCTATCGGCAGCTGATTGGGAGTCTCATTTACCTGACCTACACTAGACCGGATATCGGCTTTGCAGGTGAGCTATCTATCCAGGGTTCATGCAGGGAACCTAAAATTTTCATTGGAAAGCAGCAAAGTGCATTTTGAGATATCTCAAAGGATCAGTGGATCTTGGTCTAGAATACAAGAAGAACGAAAACTTCTTCTTGACTGGATATTCGGATTCAGATCATGCAGGTAACATTGATGATAGAAAATCCACTTCTGGATTTGTATTCTTTATGGGATCTGGACCAATATCATGGGGAAGTAAGAAACAAAACTTTGTTTCTCACTCTTCCACAGAAGCCGAGTATCGTTACTGCGGAGAAGGCATGCACTGTGAAGCGATTTGGCTACGTCGCATACTGGAAGGACTTGGAATACCACAGGACAAACCGACCACCATGTATGTTGACAATGAAGGTGTTCTCAAACTTGTTCGCAATCTAGTTTTTCATGAGAGAACAAAGCACATTGAAGTTCAGGTTCATTTCATACGCGAACATGTGTTGAAGCACAACATCCAGCTTCAGTTTTGTCCAACGGCTGAACAACGAGCAGATATTTTCACAAAGTCACTTGCATGTGACAATTTCGATTTGTTCAGAGCATTTCTCTCCTCATCTCTTCAGACAATGCACAATTAAGGGGGGGAATGTTAGGATAAATTTTATTATCCTAATATTTAATTATGCATAGTTTAATAATTATTTAATAAATTGTTATTTTGTTAGATGGTTAATCAACCATATTTGTCTGTATGCATACTGTTATATTGTTTTAAACAATATATTTGTTTTTATGTAATTGTTGCTTCCCGGATGTTATTGGAAGCTTGTTTATTCTGGTTTTTGGTTGCACCTGTGCAACTTATTTTCCCGGATGTATTTGGCTGTGCAATATCTATAAATATTGCAGCCTATTCACTGTAATTTTTTAGTTGATTGAGATTAATAAAATTACACAGGCTTCCGTCCCTGTTTCTCAATCTACACTACCCTTATCAATAAAATTATTTAAATTATACCATTATCTACCCTTTATGGAAGGATTATTTTATATTTTAAGGTCAATATCTTCCCAATTGATGACTTATAGTGTTTCTTTCTTGATCCTCTATGACAACCTAGGTGGATATTTCGGTAATAGTGGATACATGATGGTGTCACTTGGTAAAAAAATTCAAAACATGCTTGACTATGGAATCCTAAATTTTACCCTTTTTTGACATACCACTATGTGTTATCATTCTTAGGGGCCCCATTTACAATATCAATCCCATTTGTATCGACATACTAGTATAGAAATTGTAAATACAAGTAACCCTTATAATGCACGTGTTATGTACTACCTTTCAAAGTTGAATCCCCACTAAATTATGATTTTTGACCTTTAGTTTTCCTCTAATTTATCTCTTTCTATGTGGTCACTACCTCCATTTTATCCAATTTATTTATTACTATGTCATACTCACCCATATTTGTTATGATTTGGATTCCTTCTACTTTCTACTTTTGGTATTAATTGCTAAGATTCAATATCCTCTTTCACTTTTCCCCTGCATGGTCCATTGGCACATTATATGATTTTTATAGCATATTCAACTAAAAATAAAAGAAATTTAATGTTTTTTACTTTCTTGTGAGATGCACGACTAACTGAGTGAGTAGGTTTTGTAACCAAATACTTTTTCATTTCCAAAATCCCTCAAATATGTTTTAAACATGTTGCCCCCATAAAAATGTTCATTTTTGTCTATGGAGTCACTGGTAAAAATTCAAATTTTGTGCCATCAAAAGATAAACATACCTTTGAGATCAAAGTGGAAGTACTTGATGAGCATAGAAATAAGGCTTAGTGCACCTATATAAGAAGAGCACCATTGGCATGTTTCTGATGATATGGAAGTTTCGTAAGGAAGTAAAATCAAATTAAGTGTAAGGGATGAATTGAAGAACCTAAGGCGTGTATTAAGTGTAAGGAAATGAAAGAGGGCATGGTGTGCCAACAAATAAAATGCAGGTAAAACATGGATCTTGAGCCAAGAGGTTATATAAGTAATACTACACATAATATGATAACTAGGAAGATGTAAAATAAAACATGAAAGGTGTGTGTTAATATCTTGAAGATAATTTCTATTTGGGAAAAAACATACACCCCATGAACAAGACATATGAAGAGATTAAGGTTTGAAATGGAATCAATATTGTAAGGCAAAAAAGTGTTCATAAATTTCTCATAGGAATTATGGTAGGGGAAAGGAAAGCATACCTGATGTTTTAGGTTGGAGAAAAGCCAATGAAAAGGAAACAAGGTGCATAAAGTGTGCCATAAGGAAACACAAGGATTGATCAAATGGTAGGTGAAAAAACACCTAAAGTGCCTAGGGTTATAAAACCCTAAATAAATACCTAACCATCTTACTTTTCTATATATAAGTCCTCCCTTCCTAGTATGACACAAAATTGTACGAGTCTTATTTATTCTCCTCTTAAGTGTTCTATTGATTTATTTCACTCATATGCATGAATTTTTCCAAAACACCATGATAAATTTTTCTATCTCATCTCTACGAAAGAAAAGGTATTGACTATTACTTTCATAACACTTCCATATTGTCCTTGATAAATAAAATTTATTTCTCAAGCCAAGGATATTTTTATAAGATTATAAAAATTCTCAATTTACTTCTACATATCATATTCTTTATCACCTACCATATGGTGGAGTTGATGACAGAGCTTGGTGCCCAAAAACCTAGCACACTTTTTAGTGTAACTAGCATGCCACAAATACACCTCGTATTTTCTCCCTTCTTGAAAGGGATTTTTCAAGTTTTCTTGTGCTTTTATGACCACTAAAGCTCCCCCTTATCATATCTCAATATGATTCCCTCATCTATATCTATTTTTCTCAAATCTACAAGTACTCCTTGAGGCTACTTCGTGATACTTATTTCAACAAAAGATGAAGTTCAAATATCAAGGATTTAAACCTCATTATACTCTTGAAAGTGAATTACCCAAAATTTAGGACACATAGATTGTCCATATAGATATTAATAACTTTAGAGAAAAACTAATGGGTAATAAAAAATCAAGGCTTGATTGGCATTTTAATAATAAAAAGCTTCTAAAAAAAAAAAATTCCCCACATATATGTAATGCATGGAATTAATGTTCACATGGACAAGGCACTATAAACTTATTACAAGAAGAGTTTAAACTAATAAAAGATTACCTATCACCGACTAAATAATGATTCCTTGGATGATGCATTCAAAATTACTCCGGGAGATGTATATTGGTATATAATCATATAAAACACACGTGCATATTGGGATGAACATCACAACTAGTGTCTTCAAGAAATCTACTCATTTTGGATAAAAAAGGAAGGGGGAATATGATGATATATGAGATGTCATAACTTTGTTGAACAAAGTGATGAAAAATAGGAGAAAATAAAAATTTCACGCATAGATATTCCTAATCATAATTACCATTAACAATAATAAGGAATTTATTGAATAATATCACTTTGTCGATTCATTACACTTAAGTAGATGAAATATTTTAAGATAACTCACTCCTTCTACATGACATCATACTTAATGTGGTCTATTATCTTAAACTTTGACCGTTCTTAGGGCTTGAAGTAGTAGGGTAGTTTGGCCTTCTAAAGTGAATTTGGACACAATATCCCCAAGTCATTTTAGAGGAGATTAAGAGAAATTTTACTCGGGTTAATGACAATTTTACCATGTTGTTGACAAGAATATTTAAAAATGACCATGCCATGAGAGCTTGTGCGGAAGGCAATGAAATAATAACTCAATTTAGGAGTTACTTTATACTCTGATTTCCCGGTTCACTTACATTAGGGTTAGAGGGTTTTTTGATGGAGTTTCATAACAACTCCTCAAATATGTACTAGAAAAAGTACTATTCACTAATCTATGTAAACAATTAACAATGGTGCATAAGTTATCTTGTTCAAGGAACAAAACCATGGTACATGTATTGATATATCTAACCCATAAAATTTGTGGGGATTCTATGTATATATGCATAAGGAATTAATAGAGATATGGAAGACTTTATAATAAACTCAAATTATAGGAGAAATTATTTTAACGGTAAATGCTTCATGGAAAGCCACTTGTATATGTGTATGTGCCAACTATTAAATACAACTAGGAAGACTATGTAGATGAATACAAAGTGCATAGATAAGATTACATGAGAACAACTCACAAACACATGGAGGAAATACTAAAAGCATGGGTATTGGCGGGGGAAGATAGATGATGAAATTGACTCAATAGGGCATGTGTATGTTACCAAATTAATGTTAAGGCTTGAATATTCAATGAATTGGTCACTTCATGAAGCTAGTAATGTCAAAGAACTTAGTAAGGTAGTAGTGGAGATATATTTGAGGTGGTTAAATTGGAAAACATCTCGGGTTAAAAATATTTGAGGGTCTGAGGATCTAAATATTCCAAAATATATAGGGCACCATCTGTGCTGCCTCAAATACCTATGAATATTATATTTTGGGACTTGATTAACACATAATGGTTGTAATATGAGAATGAAGAGAAGGGTAAAATATTGAACACAGTAAGTTTCTAGAGGAAACCCTTAAGTTGTGATTGGGAATTAAGTTGAAGACTCGAAAGAGACCCATGTTCACATGAAGATACATCTACAAATGACATATTTCTCTCATTTCAGCCCACGAAAACTTCAATCCTCATTGATAATACCAATTTTTAGTTTATGGCCTCTAACCATGAGATTTCCCATGTTAAGACCGCACTGAGATGCATATCCCCCTTTTGTTCACCTTAATGAACTCCATATCCATATAACTTTGCTATGTACATAGATACTCCATCTAGATAGTTTATTTCACCTATGTAAGCATATTTAGGGTCAAAATATGAAACAATGAGTGTTTTAAGTGAAAATCCATTCAATTGCATCAAGCATTTAGTGGACAAAAATAAAAAGGTTTTCACAATATCAAAACCAAACTTTGACATAATGATAAATCTTTTAGAAACCCCCAAAAATCCAAGCTGCCGCAACAAGAGTTGATAACTAAGCTTTATGGTGCTCATTTTTGGAATTAGTAAAACTTCTTTGGGGAGAAATATGAGGGTGAAAAGATATTGGAGGAATATTAATATTAAATTACCATGGATGAATCCACCTCAAAAAGTGGCGTGCATGAGAGTTAAGAAATCACAATCGGGGTAGTTTAGGTCATCATAAGGAGTGAGAAAACAATTGAACATTTTGAATATATGAATTAACAATGATCTCTTTTGTAAACTATCTCTAAGTCCTGTGGGAACTTCAATATCACCATTTGGCTCTTCAATACAAGTACATGGCTGATGCAGCCTAGAATTTACTATGAATAACCCAAACGTGTTGGCACATCACTCAACCTAAGCTGAGTGCTCACCCAAAGCACGCAAAGGTACCAGGTCCCTCTTTAGAGTTGCTTGTATAGGATTTTAGTGAGATGATGTTTAAACATATTCATATTCATAACTAAACATAAACATTCCACAGTGCATAAACTAGATCTAGATCTCAGAGAATCATGAACTAAATAATAACTATAATAAGATTAACCATACAAGAACCATATTCAGTTATGTCTAACACCATTATCCAACCAATATACTCCATTGCATTAAACATTATAAAATATAGAAGCTTCTTACACTATAAATTATCTCCATGAGTCATGTGCGCATCAAAACCAGTAGCATGACTCTATAATAATTCACTTCCCTAAACTACACAATTCAATTACATATTTATAGAGGTGGGGACTTTCCCTTCACCACCCATGCACTTCTCAAAATAGGTCACATGCTGATAATAGCCATGCACCTTTACAATAGTATGCACAACATGCAAGTGTTCTAACAATAGATGTCCTATAGTTAACTCTAAGAATAAATCCTATTATTATCTTAAACTATGCATGGCGCTTATCAACCGTTTGTTCCCAAAATACCATTACGTGTAGTGAAAGTCTTCATCTCTATGTGTGCTCTGGACACTATCTCCAAAAAATAGCCTTTATCCATAAAATAACTAATTCTGAGCTTGGGCACTCCGATATTATTATAGCTCAGTGGGCTTCTAGCGCCCTATCTTCACACGCCCAAATACTTAGAATATTTCTGGATTCTCAACATTACCCCGCACTAAAGTACATTTCCACCTCGGTAATGGGAATTATTTCTAATATCACCAATGATAAATAATAATTAATGAAATAATGAAGAGAATGAACCAAACTCTGAACAAAATAATGACGATTATTCTACAACACCCTCTTCTTTAACTGGAAGGATTAGTTCTAGATATTCATTCCTGATCTCAGCCTCCAAGGTTTATCACACTCAGTGCGTTCCTCATTTTCCTTGGAATATCAATGGCTATATCATCCAATTTTTCCTTAGAGAGTTTATCTTTCTCATTTTGTAGTATCCAGACAACACTGGCCATACCTGACAACATTCCCTCCATGAGGTCCATCTTCTTATGAGCTTCCCAATCTCATTAATCCTTTCCTTTTGCAGATCCTGGGATGTTGCGAGGGATTCACACTTTTTTACCAACACCAACCTTTTTGTGTGCCCAAGTGTTTCATCCTTCATCACCTTTAGAACTTCATTATCCTCTTCTAGAGTTTTGGTCCTTATTATGGTGGTGGTGTTCCATATAAATTAAGATCTTGATTGGCTCTCTTCAGCTCATCCTTCAATGTTTGGAGCAATGCCTCATATACTGAAACTTTTCAATCAATAGTGGACCTTTCTCTTGTTGCATATTCCTTTGCATCCTTTTTCTTAGGGAGGTGCATTGGTCGTTCATCCAACAAGTGGGTGAAGCTGTTTCGCGCATATAGTGCGACTCGAAATTGAAGTCTTGAGGCACCTATTCTGAAAATCAAGCCTTTGCATAAAAATATCTTCTGCAATATGTTCTGCCATCGTCTGTACCTTCTGGGACTTTGTGATTGAAGTATCACACTCTTGAGTAAGGTTCTTGATTTTTCTATCCTTGTCCTTTTTATCCTCAACTAGCGCCCATATTGTTGCTTCCTTATCCATATTTATGCATGCTACTTTTGCAGACACCTTAATCAAAGCATTTCTCACCTACTCATTTGAAAAATGAGTTGGCTTAGTGTTCATATGGCATGTATGAGGTGCCTTCCTCATCTTCTTTGAATTGCATGCCTCCTCATAGACATCAAAATCAGGCTCATCCATGTGAGTTTGCATGCCCCAAGATAGTTTCTTGCGAGTGTGTGTATTGGCCATTTTAGGGTCCATCCAATCCCATCCATACAACTGTTTGTTTGGTAGTATACTCTAGAAACAAGTTCTAATAATTTGTGAAGGGTCATTCATATAACCCAAGTCTTGAGCACCTACCGCTTCTTCTTCTTCTTCTTCGAGCACGCTAGCATGCTCGCCAACATCCTTGTGTGTTAATGCATCTTCTTTCTATTGTTTTTCTATTCCTACATCTTGTGGGACAACACCTTCAACCACTTGGTTGAATTCCTCCTCATCTTTCCCTTCTTCTGTGTGGGATGCATGAGGACTTATGTATCTCCACCAGTGCTACTTTCTCCTTCACCAGAGATATCTTCTCGAATACTCACGCTGGGTCTATAGTCTCATAGACTACGTGCTCGCCCATCTCTTCATCATCCTGAATCTCCACACTGGGGGTGGCCTCAGCTATCTCCACTAATTCTTGGAGCTTCCTCCTCTACTTCTTGTGTGCTTATTTTTGGGGATTCCCCTTCACTATCTTGTATAGGGATATACTTCCTGTGCTTTCTCTTCTCCTTCTCTTCATCCTTTATCGGAGTCACACATAGTGATTTCTTTACTAGTTGTGAAGTTCCAGCACCAGTATCTCTTGAAGTGCGCCTCTTCCTTAAAATCCTTCTTGTATGCACAATTCCAGTGTTGTCTTTAGGTTCCTCTTGTTCTAGGACATTTTTAAGTCCTGTATGTATTGGGTCCTCTTGGGCGGGCACAAATGCAACATTCCTTAAAGTCCCCATTGTTTTCTTCTTCTTAGGAGGTCCTAGAAGAGCCATATCCGTGCCCTTCACCACTTTTCTATCCTTGAACCTTGGTCTGAGGTATATGTAGATGCGCGATGGTTCAATCTTCCCTATATCCAAACTCTCCAGCATGATGTCCATAGTATCGAATCCATTGTTTTGACATAGGCCTCCTTACTTGGCCATATATATGTTTTGCGTAGAATGTGAATTTACTCGTGTTCACTTTTTGTGTCAAACTAGAGTTGATGGGTGCCATGAAATATATTTACAAATTCCTTGAAATACCTTACAGTAAATGTAAAAGGAAACTTACATCATGAGATATTCTCTCCAGACTTCATGTGGAAGTGCCCTAAGTTGAAATGCTTTAGTAAATTGTAAATTCAGCCTCCCCATTCAACACCTTGGGTAACTCACACGAGAATATGCCATTCTCCCTCAAATTCCCTATGTAATCTCCGAAACCAATTATCCAAGCACTCTTTTAATGTGTTGGAAACAAACCTATGCAACGTGTACTTGGCATATCTTTTATCTAGGGACTTGTTCTCCAATGAAAATTCCCATATATTTTTCCTAAGGCCATCTAGTACACTAACTTCACTGAACACAATTAATAAAAAAATTGTGTGTGCTAAGTTATCTTCTCACCTTTTTCTTCTTGGATGCATGGCTTGTTCACCAAGTTCTTTGAAATGCAACCAACGATATTGTATTAGGTCTTGTTGGCCATTTTGTGCGTTATACGCAACAACACATGTTGACCTTATTTCATTGCTCGGTGGCCCCTATTTTACTTCTTGCTAACCACATTGCTACCACCGGTGGCCATGTCTCAGTAATGTTAGTGACCTTTAAAGCTTGACCCCCATTTTTATACTTGACTTGGGTTGTTGTGGCATCAATGCCCTCATCATCTATTAAGTCTCTATTGTTGCAGACTCACAAACCCCGGATGCAAATCGGGATTCTAGGTTGATGTTCGGGCATCCAAAGTGTGATTGCACAACATGGAATCCTTTCTCCAAGCATGGGACTTGTAAAGATGAGAAAAGATTCTCCAGAGAAGGCTGGTTCCTATTCCTCTATTCGATGCACACAAAAAATGCGAGAGGGTTTGCTAAAACCTAATCTAACTTGCCAGGAGACGGGGTAAGAAAATGCATAGAATAAAACCTAAACTACAAAGGTGATGCACCGAGGAATGTTAGACACTCGTTTTGAAAATTTAACACGAGACCACATAGATGCAATACAAACACCATGCACATGTAACCAAACCGCATAAGAGATCAAAATGACAAAGAATGAATACATGAGAGGGTCGAGGGTCAATCACAACACATATATTATTGCTCAAGAGTCGATACGAGTACATTGCGGTGGCCAAGAGCAAAAATACGGCATTACAACCCATATGGGAGGTTTGAAAGCTCCACAATTTCTCTTGCAAGCGAGGGAAGAAGGGAGGATGCAAAACAAGAATGTCCGACCCCTTAAAGGAGCTCTTCTTTAAAATATATATCAAGAAATGAGAGAGGGAAGAGAGAGGAAATCTAGAATTTGCCCCAACCACTTCTTGGTAGCATTTAAAATCATCTCATTATGACAAAAGCGATGGATCCTAGCAAAACGGCGGCTGTCTAACAGAGCGGAGAGCGGCGAGCCGCTCGCTTCATTAAAGTTGGTTGTTGAAGCATTACTTACATCTATCACCACGCGTCGAGAGACATTTTCTTAATTTTCTCCTCCAAACTGCACCAAAATGTGAGATTGATCCTAATCATGTAGAGAATTTCAATAGCTTTCCGTTGATATAAAGAATGTGCAAATCCAAGCTCGGATCGAAAGATACGAAGGTCTCGAAGATTTAGGGCACAAAACAGGTGAAAATGGATTTTAAAATTTCTTTTCCCGCGCTTTGCCATCCGGACGACACGTGGCGAGTCAGTTCACCGAGCAATTTTCTCTCTCACCTTTTCACGGGATTTTCTTGTGGGCCCCTTAAACTTGGACACGTGGCACTATTTCATTGGTTCGGATCGGTGCTCAAAACTTCGCCCCTTTGACCTTTTGGACCTTTTTCCTTGGTGACACATGTCATGCTTTGTGATTTGTCCGCAGGAGCTGCGATTTTCACGTCCACCACGTCCTTTCGTCTCGGATGTCCCAAGCTTCGCAGACGTAATCCTTCGATCCACCCGAAATGGGCTTCCTCGTCCCTTTTCGCGGTGACACGTGGCGTGATCGATTGGATTTCGGCTCCTTTGGCTATCCGCGTCCCGCGTGCCCCTTTGTCCCACTTGTCCTTGTGCTTTGAAGTTTCTTGTTTCACCTAATCCGGCCGGTTCGCGTCCTCTGCGCACTCTTGTCCCGCTTGCTCCCAGTAAAGGACTTGGATAAATTTTCTTTCTTTCGGCTGATTCAGGCATTTCGCGTCCATTTGTCCCAGATGTCCCTTTTCTGTTTGGGCTGCTTAGAGGCTTTTCGGCTAATCCGCGCCTTCCGCGTATAATTGTTCCAACTTGTCCCCAAAGGTGGCCTTGAGTAGGACTTAGCCAATTTTACGATTTTCCCTGAATCAATCTACTTGCTTGGAACTAAAAATTCTGATGCATGTTATCAAATTAACTGGGGTGAAATTTGGATAACAGTCTCCAAATTTCTAATCCCATGTCGCGTAGCCCTATTACCTTCCCGATCAACTTGGCGCTTATCCTCATTCTCCTACCAAAGTGAAATAAAAATAATCTTCATGGACTGTGACATTAACCACTAGTACAATTTCTCAGGATTTCTAAAGTAGGGCAACTCTAGGATCTCTATTACACCCATGTTCTCAAGTAGTTTCTTCAACGAGGCATCCAAAACCCTAGTGTTATCCACTAGTCACCGGTTAGTCTTTCTGTAGACTTCTACCGTGATGTCCTTCATATGTTTTACAGTGTGGTGGTTAATCTTTGCAACACTACACTGAGTAATATTTTTTATCCGTGACCGTCCTTTAATGATTCCTTCTGGATACAACATTTCCACCAGGGACTCCTCTCGTTGGTTTGTCAACCTCCTCTACTACTAGAGCTTTCTGTGGTGCCATCACCCCTTTTGATTCTATAAATGCGTAAAAACCCTAGCTATGAAATGAAAACCCTAGTCTCCCTTCCATCGCGCACATGCACCTCTCCTTACATCTTTGCTTCCTGCTGGGTGCTTAACCCCGTGCTTCACAATGTGACCGATTTACTCAATCTATAGAATGCTCTTTGTCTCCATCTCTTCTTCACTTCACAATTTCTTCTCAAGTTCGCAAGGTAGCAAATGATGTTGAGAACGCCAAATTTAAACCAATTTTTCAAAATTCAAAAATTCCCTTCATTAATTACTCCACCTACCACCATACATGACATTAATTTCTCTTGAGCGCATTGCATGCCTCATTATCCCACACTTCAATTTCTCATGCCTCATACTTTTTCACCTTAGTCATAATTTCCTAGCGCACCGCTACTTATCTATCACGAGATACCCTCTACCCGCACTTCCTTAAGCCGAATTAGATTATCCAATGTGACTCAACATACTTAGTCTCTAATGCCGTAGCCTCTCTTGATTTATACTTGAGTGCCTAATACCTTCCTACGTGTGGTCTTAATTTTTTTCTAGAAATTCTTGAAAGCTCTCATGAATTTGGAAACCTTACTCCTTTTGTTTCTCTTGTGGTTATCTGTGAGTTTATTTATTTTCCATACCTTCTTTATCCACCCCACACTAAGGGTATGTGTAATCCTCTCAGTGCATATAAACCCTTTATATTTTGATCACTTTTGATGCACAAACACTCTTATTATACAAAACACCGAACTAAATTGACAAAGCATAGCAATGAAGAAAGAAATATATTAAATGAAATATAATCTGAATGGCAATACCGCCTTATTAAAAACACCAATAAGACTTATTTATAGTAGGGCTTCATCCTACTCCCATTGAAAACCGAGTAATCGTGTTCCATCAAGCACCTCTAACTGGCAAGCACTTGATTCAAGTATGTGAGTGATAACATACGGTCCCAACCAATGCACCTTAAGCTTGCCTAGGTGGCACAAAAACTTTGAATCATAAAGAAGTACCATCTGCCCAACCTCAAGCTTCTTTTCCTTGATGTGTCTATCATGTCATGCCTTCTACCTAGCCTTTTCCTGCTTTTGACTCCAATGTGTTATGGCGCACCTCTCATCCAACTGTATTAACTTGTCAATTCTTTCTTCCAATGCTTTCTCATCAGCTAGACCTCCCGCACATGCAATACACAAAGAAGGTAACATAAATTCCATGGGAAGAACTGATTTTGTGCCAAACACCAAATAAAAGGGTGTGGCCTTATTCAACCTTTTTTAGGTTGTTCTATATGCCCAAAGTATAAAAACGAATTTATCATCCCAATCTTTCCTTCCAACATCACAAATTTTTGTCAAGGTCTGGCTCAATATCTTGTTGAAGGCCTCGAAATACCATTTTCTTGAGGGTGATAAGGTGTAGTCTTGTGGTGTGTAAACATAAATTCATCTAATAATATCATGATGATCTCATTTAAGAAGTGTGTTCCCTATCACTTATCAAGCTCAACGAACATCCATACCTAGTAAGAATATTTTCCCATAAAAAACTTGCTACTATATCCATTATACAATCCTTTGTAGTACTACTTCGCCGACCTTGTAAGATAATCAGTATAAGTGATGATGTAGCATGATCCAGTTCTATGCATGGTGGGAAATAGGACCCACAAATTCTATTTCCCATTTTTCAAACGACTCTGTACTAGTAATAGGCGTCAATGACATTTCATCTCTTTTCCTAGGTTTTCCAAGGTGCTGAAAATGATCACATGCCTTACAATACTCTTTACAATCCTTGTATAGGGTCTCCCACCATAAACCAATGAGTAGAATATTATACATGGTGGTGTCACTGTATAGTGCCCACCTGTACATTGTTATGAGCCTCTTCCATGATATCCATGCACTCATGTTCTAGTACACACTGACACAATACTTCATCTCGACCTAGTTTGTATAAGTCACCACTGATCAACATGAAAGGTGTGGTGTGAATTGTAAGTTACTTCCTCTCCTAGGCTTTCATTCTTTACGCGCATACCTATGTGTAAAAAGACAACAATATCCTCTAATTCCAAAGGCATGTGGTTTAACCTATACAACTGTGCATCTGGAATTATATCTTCAATTGTTTGTGCATCCTCTCCTGATTGAATTCTTGATAAGTGGTTTAGACCAGAATTAATTTTACCTAGTTTTACCACGAATGTAAAGTCAAATTCTTGGAATAATAGAACCCATCAACATATGCGCCCTATAAAATGAAATTATTTACCAAGTATTTCAATGCCATGTGATCTGTATAAAACACAAAAGGTGTTACTAGCAAGTACTATCTAAACTTATGCAGTGCGTAGATCATCGAAAAGGCCTCACGCTCTATAGTTGTATAGTTATGTTCTACAGTCAACTTTCTACTAGCAAAAAATAGGATGATCTATAATACCTTCTCTAGGCTGAGCTAACACTGTGCCAATGGCCATGCCAGAGGCGTCCACATGTACGTGAAAAGGTTGGTTCCATGAGGGAAAGCACAAAATAGGCACCATAGTAAGCCTCTCCTTCAACGCTTCAAATGTGCATTGTTGCGGTTCTCCCCAATAGAATGTCCATTTTCCTTTTAGTAACTCCTCCAGGGCATGGTAATCTTTGCATATCCCTTGATAAATTTTTAGTAATACCCTATGTGGCTTTAGAATCCACGCACCTCACTCGACCGGTAGGATCCTCTAGGCCTACGATAACTACAAGCTTAGTTGGATCTACTAACAAACCTTCCTTACAAATGATATGCCCTAACAGAGTTCCAAAAGGTGTAGAAAATACACACTTCTTGATGTTTAAGGAGATGTTTAACCATCTGCATCTTTCAAACATTAAGCATAAGTTGTCATAATGATCCCCGACAAGCCCATATACCGTCCCGATCATCCAAGTAATCCAACAATAATTTGTGAATAAACTCTTGAAATGCTTGAACAACTATGTGCAAAAATACTGCAGGCGTATTCTTTAGTCCAAAGGGAATCACTATGTATGAAAAAATTCCCCATTCTGTGGTGAAAGTTGTTTTATCTTGATCCTCCTTTGTAATTCTTACCTGATGATACCCAAAGAATCCATCTATAAAAGGGTAAATTTTGCGCCCTACAAGACCTTCTAATATTTCCTCGGTGAAAGGTATAGGAAAAGGATCAATTACACATGCAACATTCAACTCCATGTAGTCCACACAAATCCTAATCCTACCATATTTCTTTATACTAATAACCATTGGGCTAACCCCCATGATTCTTGTAGGGGCTTAATGATGTCGGATTTCAACATCTTGTCAATTTCTTCTTTAAATTTTACGCGCAAGTTAGGATTCATCTGTCGTCTCTTCCCGACTTGGCACACACTTTCTTATAGCTTAATTCTCATCTCAACCAAAGACTCATGCACTCCCTTTAACTCTTAGTAGCCCCTAGGAAATAAGTCCTAGAAATCACATAGTAACTCAATTATCTTAGCCACTTCAAAATTAGACCAATAATCTCCAATTATGGCCTCTTTAGGTTCAATATCCATGCCAATGTTCACTTTCTTGGTCTTCATAAGTTCATGATAGGCATGTGCCTTATTATCCACACTGTTATCTAAAACCTCACACGTACCTTCTGAATAATCAATGTCCAAATTTTCTACTTCTTCATCATTCACTATGTAGACCATCTTTCCTTTCTCCTT
Organism: Taxus wallichiana var. yunnanensis; assembly: GCA_018340775.1. Taxonomy (NCBI): domain Eukaryota; kingdom Viridiplantae; phylum Streptophyta; class Pinopsida; order Cupressales; family Taxaceae; genus Taxus; species Taxus wallichiana. The sequence goes on from CM031240.1 coordinate 115,233,211, forward strand.
CTTAAGGAAAGTGCACTTAAGTAGTTCGGCATCGGTCTCATCTACTTCATCAAAATGCGCTCCTAGGTATGCCTCACCAAATAACTCCTGAATGAGTTCTTCATCCTTTGCACTGTCTCCCATAGTCAAGTGCTCCATAACCCATAATGCCTCTTTCACCGGAGGTTTAGTGGAGAAGTAGTCAAAAGTCTAGATCATTCTTGTAGTCAAGTCTTTCCAATTTCTAGTCTCCTATGCAGCTCCACATAAACGTACCAAGTGTGTGCACAACCTTGCAGGTGAAATAAAGTTTGTGCACCCATAGTGAAGGTGGTAAAGCTTCCTACCCCTCTGTCTAGAGTCTCTCACACTACTGAACATGGTGTTGAACATGATGATTACCATGATATATGCATATTTGAGTAGGTGCATTGCTCCTAAAAACCAGGTTGTTAGAGCAATTCTCACTTCATTCCATTCTATGAGATTATCCATGTGAACCATCCACCAACGTGTTTCTATCCTACATAGGGTATATACTAACATATTTCTTCTGTCCACTTGATCCTTCCATTATTCCTCCATGGTGTGCAAGAATATCATAGGGTCTCCTTCTCTAGTGTATTGGGGTACAGAGTTGTTACCTATCCTCCTAATACAACGAGGCTTGTCTCTTCATGCGCAGATGCACTTCTTACTTCGTGCCCAACCATATCATAAGTTCCATGTGCCCAATTATCACAAGCAATACTTGTAGTATCACTAATAGACTATGCATCTTCCCACTGGAGGATTCCTTCCTTAGATGGCTCAAGTACTTCCGGATCTCAAATGACATGCACATAAATTCTATTCAGGTCTTCCTCACTTAAAGGTTAAACATAAGGTGCAGATTTTCCATCTGTCAAAGGGATAATAATGCATTTTTCCTTACTCTCAAAACTTATATACCCCTTGTTGAACCATAGATCAACATTATTTACATAACACCAAGGGCGCCCAAGTAGAGTTGGGAAGCTGTCTGCTTCTGCAAGCGCTAAAACCTCAAAGTCCCCAGTGAACTTGGTCCCTTGTATAGTAATGGATGCATTCTTTAAAACTCCTACCGAGGTGGCCTTAGTTTGATTTTCCATAAAAACACATTAGAGGATGGTTATGATGTAGGTTTTCCCATCTGTACCCATGCATCTAAAGTAAGCACATTAACTTCCACGCCTATGTAAATCAATATATTGCTCAAAATCCACCCATCCACAATAACATTCAAAGTGATCTCCTTGTCATAATACAAACTATGAGGGGGAGATTAGCATGTAGGATCTGCCATCCATTTTCAATGATTGCACATAAAGTGTTTCCCTTTAACCAATTCCCTAGTAATGGAATAATATTCTCCTGGCACAACATCTTGCATACCTCTTTCAAATCATCAACATCTAACTTGACCATTTCTGATGCCTTCTTTTGTTCCATCTTCCATGAATGATCCTTTAAACACTGTATCTCACCCTAAAGATTTATGAGTACCTCCATAGTTTCCTGATAAACCTCCTTTTGATGTGTAGGATCTAGGTATCTTGAATGTAAGACCTCTTCCATGTTAATGGTATGATTTTGTGGCAACGCTTCTCGGCATGTGTAGCTTTCTGCATCTATTAATTATCATAGGTACTACCTCAGGTTCCGGTGTCAACTTTGGCATCCATTGATTTTTCATGGCGCATTTGAATTCTAACCTTTCATGCACCCTGTTTTCATGTTTATGATACTTGCTAAGATGCTTATATAAGTTTGGGAACTCCTCATAGTCATGATTCTTTCCACAAAAATAATAAGTAATATTCTGAGGGCATTCACACCTGTAGTGGTCAGGAGATCTACACGTATAACATGTTCCTCGAGGAAACTCACCTCATCCACCACCATGGCCTTGACCTCTAAATCCACCATGATATCCTCGAGCTCTGCCATGACTTCCTTTAAAACGACCTTTTCTCACGATCATAGTGCCCTTGAGTGTGATCACAATCATGGTTCCAATTTTACCTTTAGAGTTATCGATACTCTTTTACGTCGTACACCAATATCAATGGCATCATGGGTTTGATCAGTCAACCTACAACCTTCGGTATTTTGAGTTGTGGACCAGAAAATCTTATAGTAGGAAGATACATTTTTCCTTATCACACGTTATAACAATGGGAAATGGTTTGTATCATGGTCTAAATGACATATCTCACAGTCTAGCAATAATGAATGGACTGACCTATGGGGACAACTATCCTTAATGTGCCCCTCAACTTCACAATCTATACACCAAATCCCAGCGCGTCTCATGTGGTGAATTGGTCGATAGTTTCTCCAACTAATTTTTCATAGCTGCAATATGAGCTTCCAGGAATGGGCTCACTCTAGTGTCTATACTTCCGCAGCCTCAGCGCATAATGCTACTTCAAGCACTTCGCACAGATTTGTATATGTCTTATGTGACAGCGCCCTCCTAAAAGGTTTTATCAAGCCTTCAAAAACCACTGTGCATGTTTGATTGCGTGGATATCATACGAAAGTTTAGATAAAAGCATCATAAAATGGGCTTCATATTCTTGAGCACTCTTAGTAGTGCCTTTCTTAATATCCTTAAGCATGCTTATACTCTTCTACTTGAACTCAAGGATATAAAAGTCCTTAAGGAAAGCATCCCATAATCTTTGTATAATACACGCAAGTCGATCGGGTCAAACTTTATGTACCGTGTGTGTGTCCTTACAATGTAGTTCTGAACTGTCTTCCCTTGTGATCGAAGTCGTGATCCCTTTTTCTTGCCAAAATATCTCACACATGTGCACATGGTCAACAACATCCTCTATTCCCTAGACTCTAGAAGATGAAGCAACATCTCCATTTAAATATTTTGGGGTTAGTGAATACCATGCCCACCGGATCCAAAAACCCCTATGCTACCTCTGCTCGCCTTGGACCCACCAGGTCCACAAGAACTAGAGCCGTATATGCCCCCTAATCCTCCCCTATAGCTGGAAGGGAACCGGAGGATGTATTGCCATGTGTCCCAATAGTGGTTCTAAAATCAACTCCTACAGTTTGCGAGGTGGTACTACTCCTAGAAGTGAGTCCAAAATTTTACGTGCCCAAGTTACGTACCGACAATGCACCTCAAAGGTACCGCGAATAACAAGACGTCTTCTTGGCCATAGATGTACTTGCTATTTGATTCACTCCTATTATTCTACTACTCAAACTAGCTTGTTGACTACTAGTTGTACTAGAAACTGGAAAACCAAGCGCAAGGGATAGGTTGCTAGCTAGATTCAAATGCGTGTCAACGGACCATGTCATCTCTGCTTTGGCACTCTCATAAGAGGTTGATGAGGGTTCCCTTTCATGCTTGGCCAAATTGGGGAGTTCCAGATGCTCGGCTCCATGCCCTCCACATGATTTCCAAATCCTTCATGAACCACCTCTCTCCTCAACGCCATCTATTCTGTAATCTTTCATTGTTTCCCTAACTCCCTCTCATGCGATTCATTAAACTTAAGCCACCTTTCTTATCTTTTCCTCTCTACCACTAGGTCTGCCATCCTTCACAAAACTGCTCTTGCCCCCACACATGGTGGGGTTTAGCTAGCCATCGACTTCTCTTCCAAATTAGGGTTACCGTCAAGATTTTAATCACTAGTGGAATGCTTTGCAGGTAGGTTCCCCTAAGATGACATAAGAAATGGAACTCAGCTACCTCAGGAAGTAATAAGTGGAAATTGAGTACTCCAAAATATAGCTATTCAGAACACCACAGAACCAAGTATCCACAAAGGTGTGTGTCTAAATAAGACCAATATCATGGAGGGCCTTAAATTCTTCCTACATCCAGAAATTGTGTGAAACCTCCAATTCCTTTTAGACTTATAAGCAAATAGCCACTCATACAAATCTATCAAAAGATAATAAAAACTCTCATATAAACAGATCATACAAGTTACTGCTCCACCCATGCGCACGCGTTGAACTCGAGATCCAATCTTTGAATCTCCAAGCGTATTTTTCTTCTAAATCTACTATCCACTCCTTAACACTTGATAGGGTCAACTTGTGAGTGCGTCTTCATCACGAAACATCCTGATAACAACTAGAAAAGAGGACTCAACAATAGAACCAATGATGCACCCTAGAATTTACTATGAATAATAGAGGCACTCTGGCACATCACTCAACTTGAGTTGAGCACTCACCGAAGCATGCAAAGGTACCGGTTCCTTTTAGAGTTGCTTATACAAGATGTTAGTGAGATGATGTTTAAACATATCCAGATTCATAACTAAACATAAACATTTTACAATGCATAAACCAGATCTAGATCTCAAAGAATCATGAATTAAATAAAAACTATAATAAGATTAACCATACAAGAACCAAATTTAGTTATGTCTAACATCATTATCCAACCAATATACTCCATTGCATTAAACATTGTAAAACACGAAGCTTCTTACACTATAAAGTATCTCCATGAGTCATGTGCACATCAAAACCAACAACATGACTCTACAATAATTCACCACCCTAAACTACATAGTTCAATTACATATTTATAGAGGTGGGGACTTTCCCTTCACCACCCATGCACTTCTCAAAATAGGTTGCATGTTGATAATATCCATGCGCCTTTACAATAACATGCACAACATGCAAGTGTTCTAATAATAGATGTCCTATAGTTAACTCTAAGAAGAAATCCTATTATTAGCTTAAACCATGCATGACACTTATCAGCCGCTTGTTCCCAAAATACCATTGCATGTAGCATAAGTCTTCATCTCTATGTGTGCTCCACACGCTATCTCCAAAAATAGCCTTTATCCATAAAACAACTAAGTCCTGAGCTTGGGCGCTTCAATACTATTATAGCTCTGCACACTTCCAGCGCCCTATCTTCATGTGCCCAATACTTAGAATATTTTTGGCTGCTCAACAATGGCCTAGACCAAGAAACTATCACGGTGTTGGGTAAAAGCAACCCTTTTGGTAAAATAACCACAACTTGGGTAGAGTAACTATTGATGAATGGATATAAATTCATTGAAAAGGTGATAAAACTTATGTTAAAATAGTAGTCGTGGAGATCCGTGTGGAAAAAGGGATAGAAAAATAGAAGCAAAAATAGATGACAGTCCCTAATGAGAAGACCATTGTGAATACTCTCACCATGTTTCAAGTGTACATAACCAAGAAGAAAAGGGGGAAGAATAAATGGACAACCAAGGAGAAGCTGATCCAAAGAAACTTTGTTTTTAAATAGGCCTCCTAATGGGAATTACTTTTTGTAAATAGTTTCGAACTTAAGAACCTTCTAATTTTGTAATATATGAGTTACTTTTTATAAAAAGTAAAATATAAGTGTAAAAGAGAATGTGAAGAGTCATTCAAGAGGTGGTTACATTTTCTTATTATAAATAAGAGAAGTAACTATTGTAAATGATTGTTTGATGTCATCCAAATTTTTCTTGAAAGGAAGAGGGACAAGAAACCTTGTGTTCATTCCGGAGGAGAAATACATGGATATTTTCCATAATATCATGACATCATGAAATCTATTTGGTGACATCATCTATTCTTATGTTAAATGTATGTTTTTCTTTCTTTATGTAAGGTTACAAAAAAAAACTTTCAACTTTCTTATAGTTTACTTTCATGCATACAAGCATAAAATCTTTGCAACTAGAATGCTATTTTACATTTCTTTTAGCATGCCTATGAAAAATCACTTCAAAGTTCTATAGACAGTCTATTTCAAACATGTCTTTGTTTCAGTGAACTATTCCCTTGATATATCCTATCGAATGTTATCTAACATTGAGTCATGCATATAGGAAAAGTAAATGGACAAGGCATAAAAGGTTTTTAACACACCCAACCTGTTCACGAACAAGTATTGTTGTGGCACTAAAAATTTATAGAGAGCGCAACAATCTATACCATATACCTCATAAATGTAAGGTGGGTGATAAGGTTTAATTCTGACTTCATTTTAAAAACTTCAAGTGTCCTCATAGGAAGATTGAGCCTCATCATTATGGTCCTTACAACATATTGTGTGGTCTTTGGAGAGAACACATTTATCATTGAGCTACCACAATACTTAGGTTTTCATCTAGTATTCAATGTGTAACTCCTTAAGCCCTACTTTCCACCTTTGTTTGAGCCAACACCAATCCATCATCCTTTAGATTTGGTTCCTTAACACTTGGAGTTTGTGCCCAAATATCAAATTATGGAAGTTTAAACTATGAGCACATGCTAAGGTGTACATCAATTTTTAGAGTGGTCAAGGCATGGCAATATGTTACTAGTACTAGTACATTGATGAAGCTATATGGTACACTCTTCAAAAATTTTAGGTTCAATTCTTGCAATTTCTTGAAGATGTAATGGGGGACATCATTCCTTAAGAAAGGGTGAATAATTCAATCATAGTTGCATCGATATGTATGCTCATCTTGAGAGTTTCACACACTCCACAAAATCCACATAACATCACATTGGCTAGTGCTATATATAAAAACATCACTATATCTTGCGAAACTTGCACAACCACACATTTCATACTTAACATAGCTCAATATCTACACAAACCATTTGCGGGCCATGTGGAGACTTTGTGTTTGTTTACACATGTTAAACATCACTTTTAGAGTCTCCACCATGTTAATGTCCATGTCAACATGCAAAAAAATCTAAAAATTAAGTTACCGTACCTACAAAAAGACGAACCATCAACCCTCAACCAATGTAACCAGAGATAATAAAATCAATTAAAATGTGCCATACCTATACCCATTCGATTCTCATGGGATACAACATTATTTTTGTACTATATCTCTACATGCAATCTTTGAGCATAAAATTACACATAGTTAGGCCTTCTATTTCATGTGAGGCTTCAAAAGAAAATACGGTGCATGTAAAATGTTGATGTGTTGAGGACAATTGCACTTTCAATTGTGTCCACATGTAATGACAAGTGTTTGACTTGGGACTATGAAATCTTTAACAATAACAATAATGATGCCGCAATCATAGTTCAATGGGGAAAAAGATTTCCCACTCATAATGTCTTATTCTAAAGATTATGCGGCCCGAATCTTTCCTCCTATTGGTTATCTTGATTTAACGCATGGATGAATTTTTTCCACATATTAGCTATTATTATTAAGTAGTTGTGGATTTGTGTCACGAGATTTTCATTTTTAACTGTATAATTTCTTTTATAATTTAAGGTCCATGTTCTACTTCCATACTTTAGAAAAGGAACGGGTTTGCCATTGGTTCACATTCGAATATAATAATGCAGACATTAATTTTGTGTATCAATTTAAAATAATAATAATAATTTATGTATTTCATACCATTTGAATTGTATACTTTTACTTTTCTTTTAAAACCAAGCTTAATAATGAGCTCAAACTTGTCAATACCATTTTAAATTGCCAATAATCTTATGTTTAATGGCGAAAAATATAATAATTTGAAGTTTAAAAATTGGATTGGCTAATAAGCTCAAACATATCAATAAGAATTTGTAGATAAATGTTATGGATTTAAAGTTAAAAATTGGATTGGTTAAATGTAGATTTATAATAAATGAACGAACATGTAATTGTCTCATGGAAGAATGTATTTTCACTAAATTATGTGTAGGTGTGAAAAGTGGTTCGATACTTGAATGCATTACGAAATCAAATTTAAAAAATTAATTGAGAAAACAATTAATATTATAAATAAAATAAAAATATTGTGGAAATTCTAGAATATAAACAAAAGATGGATAATTGAATAATGTGTAATAATAAAATAATTAAGTGTTGAGGAATTTTAGAGGTTGTAGTATAATACTCTATGTTGAGAAATTATGGGAGTGAATGTCATAAGAAGAATAAGAAAACAAGTCAAGAAATCACCATGAGCAAGCCATAGAAAAACCAACATATGAAAATGTACCCCAATTCTTTTGCCAACTATTGGCCATTTATGCGCTAGGCACAAAGGTTACTTTCCACCTAAATGGATATAGAAATTAAAAAGATATGATTTAACAAGTGTGTTGGATGTGTCCTAATGCTTGAAATCTTGTCTCAAAATGTTTGTATCACTTGTGAATCAATGACAAATTAACGTCCTTTGCGAAAGATCTCAATACTTGCTCGGATCCATGTAAAACCATAAAAATAGAAGATGTTAAGGGGGCTATGTTATCCCTAAAAACTATTATCAAGTGTAGTTTTGTGAACAAAATCACAATAAACATACATGCACATCAATAAATAATCACGTGTTTCAATCCTTATCTTTTCATATGCACAAAACCACTAGTATAGTCTAGAATGAATCTCTACATGCACTTTCCTAGGTTTTTGTATGGGGCTACTTCATAAATAGCATATGTCTAGCTCTTTAATACCATTGTTGTAAATAATTCAATGTGTATATGATTCTCCTTCTCTTAAATGCACTATTGCAACTATGTATTTATCGATTTCTTGAAATTCAAACACGGGGCCTATTGACATGTATCCTAACATATAATAGGTGGGAAAGGCTGAAAAAGAGGCAATTTTTTTAAAAAATAGGATGAAAGGCCCCAAAAGAGAAAACAAACCATTTCGAGTGAGGTATAAATGGTCACAATGGTGGAAATAAAAAAGACTCCAGAGAAAACCAAAAATAGAGGAAGAGGGAGAAAATCTAGGTTCACCTCAAATACGAAATAACATAAACACATATTTACAAGCTCTAAAAATAAGAAATCAACAAAATAAGGGAAAATGCATCATTAAGGTGAGGGAGATCAACGAGGTCACATGGGCTATCGATATCGGCTAGATCGGTCTAGATACCACTACCAAGATGAGGGGAGATAGACTAGACAGGTTTGGGAGTAGGAGAGAGTCAGGGATGACTTTATGGATGATGTACATGTATATTATTTTTGTATAGATGTCGATTGTGGTATGTCGATGTATATGACATTCAATGATTGGGACATTGTATATGGACATTTATGGATGTATATAGATAATGATTATTGTATCACACATTTGTATGTTATTCATCGATGGATTCTTAATTATTTTCATTGCTTATGTTGATTAAATGACATGGTACACACGATAGTGATATTGAGATGATTGATGTTTCTTATAGCATGAGATTCCATTCAGATATTTGTATTTTGGAGCAACCTGCTATCGCACAAGAGAGTTATCACCATGACTATTGAAAAACCATGAAGAACAACCCATTTTATGTGTAAAAACACACAAAAGGATAAAAAGTAAAAAATCCCAATATACACAGTAATAGTATGCACCATGGCTGTGAATAAACCAAGATGTTAACAAAAATAATTGTAACTGGTAAAGAACATCATCTATGCAACAAAAATTTAAATAAAGACATTTAATTATGCCCCTAATGTGTTCCACAGTGAAGATTAAGTAGATTTGAATTCCCCCAAGAAAGGATACATGCAAGGGGATTGGATCAGACTGAAGAGTGGGGTCAAGTGACACTCTTGTTGGATCCTATTGAATATTGATCCGGGATTTTCATTTCCCCAAAGTAAGGATACATGCAAGCAAGATAATGACTTCCTCCTAATCAAGTATTCACACTAGTGATAAGATGGTTGTTTGATAGTCATAGGATAGTTTGGAATAATCACTAGGATAGGAGTTAAAAGTTGGATATTTTTGAGATGTGTTGATAGTTGTTAGAATTTTGAACATTTTTTTAATGTTTTTTTATTTTGACTTTTTTTTAAAAATTTTTGGATTTGGATTGTTTTGAATATTTTTTATTTTTGATTTTTTTTTGTTGTTTTGGTTTTTGAATTGTTTCAAATGTTTTGGATTTTTGAATTGTTTCAAATGTTTTTAATTTTTGAGAAACCTAGGTGTTTTTGGTCCCATTCGAGCATTCTTAAGAATGCAAGATCTCTATGAGATCAAGGGCAACCAAAATGGATGTTTTAGATCCTATTTATAGGAACAAATGATAGAGAATTGTTGGGGATGATACAAAAAGAAGAATAGAGTGAAAAACTATACATGTGGTTGTGATGAAATGACCCCAACAGTAGGGTTTGGTATCATAGATCCGGGAATAGAATATCTTCGGATGAATCACATTCACAGGTTCTTTAATATTTTGGCCATCTTTAGTGGATAGCTTATATGCATGATATTCATATTTTGCAATGATGATATAAGGACCTAACCAATTAGGTTCAAAATTTCCTTACTTTTCCCAATATTTTGTTGTATTATTTTGATTTTCTTTTAGAACAAGGTCACCAATTTCAAATTGTCGTGGGTTTATCCATTTTTATAGCTGCAACGAAGTCGATTTCGATACAATTTAAAATGTTCTAAAGCATTAAACCACTTCTCATTCAAGAGGTGAAGTTTTATAAGACAATCCTATCTCGTAGTCATATTTGTTTATCAATTCTTTAAGGGATATATAGAGAGATGGGAGATTGAACTCTATGGGTAATATAAATTTAGTCCCGTATACGAGTGAAAGGGTGTGGCTCCTATTGGAGTATGGGAGGATGTGTGAAAGACCCGGAGGGAAGGGTATAGTTGTGTCTACCAATTGTATTGGGAAATCCCCTTGAATGGTGAAGCAAAATCTCAATTGGGTTCAATCACAACAATACACTTTATTCAATACATTCAAAGGATACATATAGAGAAGCCACTCCTATAAAAAGGAGGTTGCTTCAACCGCACATCCACAATAATATCAAAAAACTCTATATATGTGAGTTATATAACTCATGTATAAATGAATATATTATGCCACACTCCTAAAATAATTTTTGTTACATATCAACAATACTAACATAAGGTAAAATAGTAATTACCACGTCAACTCTAATTTCGAGCAAATTGCGACCATGTTTGTTAACATTTTTTCCAAAATGGAATTGACCATTTTATTGGATGATTCTACTTGGCCATTACACTCGTGGTTAGTATCGAGTGGACCATTTGAGATGGATGTGAAAGTGTGTTGCTAGGTATTTAACAATTTTATTTTTAAGCATGTACCATTATCTAAAATGATAGGGAATAGATACCAAAATGACAAATGAGATGGTTAGATATTAACTTAAGAATATTATTACTGGTAACATAAGTAAGAGGCATGACCTCTACCCATTTGGTAAATTATACATGAGCAGTGATTATGAATGTATGATCATCGATGACTTGGATTTGATTTTACCTATTAGGTTGATTCCCCACTGAGAGAAACGCTAAAGTATAGTGATAGGTTGAAGAACTTATGAGGGTACATGAACTAGATTTCCATGTTGTTGGAAAAAACCTTTTAGCTAGAATGATGCCACTTGTGTGTGCACCACATATACCAACATATACTTCGACTAAGGTTTGATCTACTTCATTTTGATTGAGACATCTTAGGAGAGTTCCATCATAGCCTCTTTGATATAAGGTATTGGCAAGGATAGTGTAGTGTGAAGAATGTTGTGCTAGGAATCATTTGTTTTGATAATTCATATTGTTAGAGAAATGTTTTCATGGATGAAGTGTATATTTCATGATACCAAGGGTTTTCAAGACCAACTATTTCACATATCATAACGGACTTAGGAAAATTTTTAGATGGAATCAAAAGGTGTTCTATAAGAAACTCATTATGTGTTTCATTTAGACCAAACTCAAGAAGGGATCCGATAGTTGTCATGGCATTTGCTGATTTGTTTTGTATGCGAGGAACTTTTTCAAATGTGATAAGTTGAAAGTAACCTTTGAGGCTATAAACCATGCACTTGTAGGGAATCAATTTGTCATCCTTTACTTTATATTCACTACTAATTTGATTAATGACCAAGATGGAATCATTATAAACCATCAATTCCTTGAGATTCTATGAGATGGTGAATTTCAAACCACTATGAGAGCTTCATATTCAACATCATTCTTGGTACAAGAGAAGCCAATACGGAAAGATTTTGGAATAGCATCACCGTACGGTGTGAGTAATAGAAATCCTACTCCTGGCCCATGGATATTGCAATATCCATCAAAAAAATATTACAAGAGGGAGTTTCCTCAACATAAAAGATTTATGCTATCCATTTTTACCCCCTGGTAAAAATGGATAACTTGAGAACTTAGACCACAGGCGGTTGACTAAGATTCAATGAAGAAATGGTGTAAGAACAAGTAAATCTCATGTCTTTTAGTCACTTAAAGTCATTGGAAGGAATTTCCCTAGGCTCCAGATTATCAATAATTAGCTAAAAATTTGGAAAAATTAGAGAAGAGCTTGGCAAGCTCATGGGAAAGTTGGGGAGTAGCTCGCCGAGTTAGTTTAGGCAACGAGCTGATTGGAGTTGGGCTAAGTAGCTAGGCGTGGTGTTCGATTGTGAGTGAAGTTCTTTGGTGTATGGTGAAGTTGGAAAATATAGGCCTATGAGGCCTAATTGGAACACGGTTGTGGGGGCACATGTTACCAATGGACCTGATTTTACCATACAAAACGGTGAGGTGGTTTATTGTGGGTGAGTTGGAATTAGGAGCCCCTGGAGGAACGCATACCACCAGAGAACACAACTTCCCCCGCAAGGAAGTCAAATCCACAACATGTGACATAGTTAGTGAGTTATTGGGATCTAGGAGAGTCCCATGCAGACAGAGATCTGTGATTTTGGGCTCATAAGGCTTGAGCGAGAATGGGTTCTGTGGGGCACATGTTCCCGACTCTGATATATCTCATGTAATGCATGGGATTGTGAGCACATTATAAACCCGGGGCCGAGTTATTGCAAAATGGGCAAAAGGAGCTCCTTGACCCGCATTACCATAACTCACCCCACCAACCACAAAATCTAGATTTGGGATTCGATCCCTTCATCATGGAATCATAAAAATGGAAAGTAGGTGGAGTTGGTGGTCCAAAACACAAGAAAAATCTCCCAAAATTTAAAATTCAATACCTAGGTAGGTAAAGGAGACATTAATGGAAGTATGGGAAAATTTCTTCTCTGTGAAGCTAAAGGAAAGGAAGGGATGGGTTTGCAAGGTCATCCATGCCATTTTTAGAGCATTTATTACATTTTGTTGGTGGGTGAAGCCTATATTTCAAGATTTCCCTCTCCTCTTCCTCCTTTTTTCTTCTATATATTGTAATGGAGAGTTTTTTTAAAGGTTGGATATTCTCTATATGCTCCTCTATTCTCTACGGGTTGTTGCGGGTGTATTATGATTTTTAGCGCGTTCATTTTAGGCATTTTACAAGAGATTCATACCTCTTTTACTCATTACAATAGACTATGTCATCATATGAATCAATAAAATCAAGTTTTGTGGCTATTCTTCAACCTTTACTTGTGTTTCATTGCATTCTTTGGCCTCTACATTGCATTTAAAGGTATTTTGTTGCATTTTGACTTATTAAGCTCTAAATGGTTGTTTTTAATGGAAATGGTGTTATGAATGTGGGGTTTTAGTCTTTTGAGTTTTACATTCCCTCTCTATCTCCATTTCTTCCCAATTTCATTCATTATAGAGTGTCCCAATCACCCTTCTCTTGGTGCTTTATCACCCCCTTAGTGTAGGATTTCCATTCTATGCATTTTCCTCTCTCCCAGTCCCTTATAATTAAAGGATATGATTAGATAATTGTATTTCCAACATTAGGTATAGTTTAACATTAGATTAGGAATAGGAACCAACCTTCTCTATCAAATTATCTCATTTTCTTGGTCCCATACCTTGAGATAATTCCATGTTTCCCAAAAACACTTGATTTCCACTCCATCCACATGCAAACAAATTTGAGGGTGTTGTTTTTCAGTGATATTTTTTGACATTCCTAGTAGGACTAAGAAGTTAATATTTCTAGTTTTATCAAGTTTAGATGTGTATCTTTGTGAAATTATAGCCTTTGGAGGCTCTACAGCAACACATCTAGCAAATCCTAGTATCAAAATCCATTGTTTTTAGCATTCCATGTGTCCCAAATTTATGATAAGGATCCAAAAAGGTCTAAGACAAGATAAGAAGGAGTTTTTGAGTACCTACAACTATCACCAGGTAGAGGAAGAAGGGGAAGACAAGTTTAGAGATCACCATCTCCACCAAAAAAAAATATTTCAACACCTCTACCTGGTAGGCCCTTCTTGCAATCCACTAGAGTTCTTAGACCCATATCAATGGCTACACAAGTTTAGAGTCCAAGGTTTTTAATTTTATAGAAATTATTCCACTTTCTCTCAATGCAAAAATTCATATTCTAGTGAAAACTTTGAAATAATTCTAGTATTTACTTGGAGAAAATCACACCACTCCAGTTGATCATATCCAGGATATTGCAAATGTGTGTACAATCCATGAAATTGTTGACATGGATGTAGTTGTGAAGCTTATAGCTTCCTCATTCAAAGGGAAGGATTTACAATGGTTCAAGAGTCTGATAGCATGATCAATTCAAAATTGGAATGCACTATGCATATCCATTTGTGATAATTTGGAGAGAGGGTAGATAATATATCTTTGTTAGAGAAATTAACCACTATCAAGAGGGCTCCAAATGAACTCATGGTAGACTTCAACTTCAAGTTTCAAATAACATGGGATAGAATTTCGGTTCTTGTAAGACCAACTGCTAAAGGTGCATTTCTCTACTTCTTAAAATATCTTAATTCTGATATTATTGTTATGGTGCAATCTATGGGGGTATAACTTTTCCAGGATCCTATGCACTAGCTATTAGAGATGAAAATCTGTTTAATTCAAGATGGTAAACTTTCCCCTAGACCACCAATGCCCATTTACCCAGAGATAGGAAATCCTAATTCCAATCAAACACCTGAATTATCTCCTATCCCTACTCTAAAAAACCATAATTCTTGTGAGTCTTTTTCTTCCTCAAGCACCTTAGTTGAGCTCCAAGAGGTCACGAACCAATTACACAATTTAAGGAATGAGTTGGTAACAATCAAGAGGAAGTAGGCCCAAAGTTTCAGACCTTGTCAACCTCAATACCAACCAAAAAAGACCCCATATAAGTCAAATAAATTTCCCGATCAAGCCTCATATCATAACCAAAATCAATTTCCCGTTTCTAGGCCATTCCACCCTTATAATCCCAATGTAGTCTCTTCATCTAAAGCTCGGTTCCAGTTGAAAACAATATTATAATAGATTATAAAATGGTTTTTTCCTTGTATCTAGTCACATAACCAAGAAATATGCTTCAATGGCATCCCGAATAAGGATTTAATGGTATAAGTTGCTTATTCTTCCCAATATGTAGCTGAAGAAGAAAATCATTAGTAAATAGTTTCTCAAGAAGCACCTCCAGTGACACTTCACCGGTGAATTGGAAAGCAAAATATTTCTATGGGATAAATTAGTCTCTTCCTCGGGGTGTAGCTGCAAACACAATATCCAAGAAAAGATCTCAAAAGAATAAAAATCATCAAATGTAAGTCCTTCTCAACCTTCTCTCACATTTCAAGGAGTTGGTAGCTCAAACACAATCCCAAATTCACAAAATCTACTTAAGGGACCTTTTGTATCAGCTCATGTATAGGACAAAGTGGTGGTGAAGAAAAGGACGTAAAAGGACATTCCATACCCATTCAATATCATTGATTAAATGAAGAAAAAAATATAAGTATCTCTATGTGCGATTCATTAGAAATTCTAAGGTAGAGAGATTTATTATAGGTAGCCATGACCAACTTGTCCATCCTAAATTAGTCATCCAAGGAGAAAGAAAGAGTCATCACTAATAAAATGTAGCAAAATAAGGGTCAAATAAATAGGAATAGGAAACCTCTTCCATTCTATGTTTCATTGATCATTCGGAATAGCCTCATGCACAATTGTATGATTGACTTAGGTGCAAGTAGCTTGGTGATGCCAAAGTAGATTACAGATCAACTGGGTCTCAAGTATGAGCCTATTTCAAAAGGAGTGGTGTAATTGGATGGGAAAACGATGGGAATTATTGGGGTAATAAAAGGTCTAAACCTTACATTGCATTCATGTCCCAGTGTCATAGTTCCTTAGGATATATCCGTGATTGACCTACCTCCACTTGTTTCCCTATACTTATCTAGGGATTTCACTACTAATATCGAGGGATACTTGTCTTCCGATTGGGATCACATGCTATTTAGGACTAGATATGGATCCAAAGTCACTACCAAGTTTGAGGCAATAGTTACATACCGCATTGATCTTCATGTTCCAAGCCCAATCAATGATAATTACACAATCTTTAATCAAGAATATTTCCCAAGCACTTAGGAGGTAAAGACTGAAATTGGAGGCATTCCAGATTTGACACTCGATTAATGGGTACACAAGAGGCATGGTTATGATCCATACAAGGAAATGAAAGAAGATGAATTGGGTATATATTGTCTCCATGAAGAAAATACACCTCTTCCTAGTGTCACCAAACTAGATGATGAAGATGAGAATGAAGTTTGGAAAATGTTATTTGATGGTTCAAGGAGAAGATAAGGTACAAGAGGGGGAGTGGTGCTTGTGTCTCCCAAAGGTATCAAATAATACCTGTTTTTAAATTTTAGTTCAATTTCTTTAATAACATAATAGAGTATGAGTCACTTATCCATGGAATGCATTAGGCAAGAAATAAAAATGTCAAGAACTTGGAAACATTTGGGGACACTGAGTTAGTTGTGAATCGAGTTAGAGCAAAAAAGTTTCCAAGAATGATCTACTCAAGTCTTATAAGAATAGGGTATGGGATCTCATAGAATATTTTGAAGCATTTAACTTCAATTCCATACGAAGGAAGAAGAACAAAGTTGTAGACAAGATTACACCAATTAGGAAAATGTTTGACATTGTCGAGGATATCAAGAAGGACAAAGCACAACAAAATATTAAAGTGATAGTGAGACCAAATGTTCTAGATAAAACACAATTTGTAAGGTGTTCAAGTGTGACCAAAAAATCATCAATTTCCTTGAAGAAGAGGCTGAGTTCTCCTTGAGAAACTAGGAAAAATTGGAGAAGCAGTATGGAGATCAGGTAGTCCAGGCTCATAATGAACAAATTTCCAAAAGGTCTAGTGACTTTAGAATCCATCTTCAATCCAAATGACCAATCCAAGAAAGAAAAATCAAACATCACAGTTAAGGGTGAAGATTCAAAGTCTATTTCGAGTTGGATAAGGCAAGGTGCTCCAAATTGGCAAGGTAAATACTCAACAAGACAATAATGATTTTGTATAACTTTGTGAAGAGTTTCCTGATATATTTGCATGGATCTATGAATATTTAAGGGGATTTGATCCTAGTTTAGCACATCATACTATTGAACTAGATTTTGAAGCTAAACCCATTAGGAAGAAGTAAAGGCATGTAAATCCTTACATAGAGCCTCTTATGAAGTAAGAATTGAACAAGATGATTAATAAAATCACCATTTTCCCTATTAAGCACTATTCCTAAGTTTCAAACCTTGTACTAGTCCGTAAAAGAAATGGGGAAATCAAGTTGTGTGTGGATTTCAGAGATTTAAATAGAGATTCCCTCAAGGATCACTACCCACTTCCCTCAATGGAGCATATTCTACAAGTAGTAGCTGGTTTGGAGAGGTTTTCACTTCTAGATGGCTACTTAGGCTATAACCAAATCATGGAAAGAGAAGAGGATTAGTTCAAGACAACTTTCACCACAAAATGGGGCACATATGCTTAGAGGAAATGCCATTTGTCTTATCCAATGCCGAGTTATGTTCTAGAGATCCATGGACATGATGTTCAAGGGATGATTAACAAGATGGTTCTTATTTACCTTGATGACATTACTATATTTTCCAAGGACTCGACTAATCATATTTCCCATCTCAAGAAAGTGTTTGAGAGATGCAAGCAGTTTGGAGTGTCTTTAAGTCCAAAGAAATGTATATTCCTAGCTCATGAGGGTAGGCTCCTAGGTCACATTGTTTCAAAATAAGGATTACCTATTGACCACTGAGAGAGTTGAAGCCATTCTTGCATTGCCACTTCCTAGTCATAAGAAATATCTCCAAAGCTTCTTAGGGAGGATCAAATTTTTCTGAAGATTTGTGCCCGACTTTGCTAATTTGGTCAAACCACTAAAAATTATGTTGAAAAAGAGCATGGAATTTAAAGGGACAACTGAGGGAAAATACAACTGTGAGGCTATTAAGAAATAAATATCACAGGTTCCAACCCTTATCAACCCAAACTTCTCAAAAGACTTCATTCTATATGTTTTCGGTGGCTAAAACATAATATTTGCAATCATGGTGTAGCTGAACAATGAAGTATCTCGATAAACTTATTGCATTTTTCAGTCATATCCTAGAGGACTATGAGGTAAGGTATTCATTCATCGAGAAATGTTCTTGCTATTATAAGGAGATTAAAAAAAATCAGACACACTGGTCTCCAAAAACAAAATTCACTTGCTAGTATCTCATTCCGGAGTGAAATATTTCCTCGTCAACAAGGATTTAAATGAGAAAATTATTGGTTGGATTACTAGAGTAATAGAGTATGCTATTGAGACCAAGGTAATAAAATTGGTTAGAGGCAATGGCTTGTGTGAATAGATGGCTTCAAATCAACATGCAAATTCAAATGATGAAGAAGGGGTTGTTCTAGTGCTCCAGGACAAGCAAGAACAAACAATTGATGCTATTCTCACACCTTGCTAGACTTAGGATATGATCAGCTTCCTCTAAACATGTCAATTTTAGAAGAGATTAAGCAAATCCAAAAAGAGGTATTTCAGGCTCCAATCCATTCCATACATTCTTATTGATGGAATTTTGTTAAGAAAATATGTGAATGCTTTGTTTCTTGGGTGCATTGAAACTAATCAAATTGAGAAAGTGCTGCATAAGTTCCATGATAGAGAAGCTAGAGGTAACTTTTCTCCAAGAGTTACTGAGACCTCAAAATCATGAAGGATGGTTACTATTGGCCCATATATTTAGTGATTGCTATGAATGGATCAAAAGTACAAGAAATGTGCATTTTTCATGGGAAAGGAAAAGTAGGTTGCACTTCCACTCCACCCAATCTCAATTGATCAACCGCTTCCTATAGTGGGTTTTTGATTTCATTATGGTTATCAATCCAAACTTAATCCAAGGACACAAGTGAGTTATGACTATTTCACTAAATGGATTGAAGTAATGGCACTCAAGGAAGAAAATGAGTCTAACATACTAGATTTCTATGAAGGAATTGTAACTGAGTTTGGTGTTCCATATACTATCGATCTGATAATTCTCTAGCATTATTTGGCACCTAAATCTTTGATTGGGCTGTTAATAATGGGATATATCTAAGCACTTCATCAAAATATTACCCCGGGGTAACGGTCAAGCTTGAGTCCACAAACAAAAATCTCTTAGGGATCATAAGAAAGAATTTGGATGAGAATCAGAGGACATGACATACCAAATTAAAATCATCCTTATGGGTTGATAGAATCATACCTAAGAGATCAACTAAAAAATCTCCTTATAATATAGTCTATGGAAAAGAAGCTAGGTTGTCCATATCTCTTGAATTGTGAGCATTGGAGCTTCTTAAGCAACTAGAGTTATCTCAATTTGGATCCATGGAGGTTAGGTATGTAAAACTCATGGAGTTAGAGGAGCTAATAAATCTTGTTGTTTAAGCAATGGGAAACGATCAAGCTTCAATCAAGAGGTATTTACAAGGGAAAGAGAGTGAATTACAAGATCAAAACAATTTTCCACTCACATAAAACCTTAGAATATTTTTGTGATGTGAGTGGTCAATTCAAGCATTTTCGGTCATTTTAGAGTCCAAGAAGTGCTTCAGGTGGTTCAGGGGTGTTTTATTCAAGGTTTGGATAATATTTTTATCATCAAGCTGATTCCATTCCTAATCACTTCATTTGTTGGGAAGATAGCCGCATTGAGTCACCAAATTGTTATCCATATTTACCCTGGTAAAAATGGACAACTTGAGAACTTGGACCTAAGAAGTCGACTCAAATTCAATGAAGAAATGGTGAAAGAATAGGTAAATCTCATGTCTTTTTATCACTTGAAGTCATTGGAATGCATTTCCCTTGGCTCTAGGATCCAACGCTTATCTAAAACATTGGAAAAAATGGGCAAAATTTGAGAAGAGCTCGGTAAGATTACGGGTGAGTTAGGGAGAAACTCACCAAGTTAGGTTAGGAAATGAGATGGTTTGGGTTGGGCCGAGTAACTCAACATGATGGTTGGTGGAATTTTTTTGTGGTGAAGTCGAAAAATATAAGCTGTAAGGCCCAAGTGGAAGGCGCTTTTGGGGTACATGTTCCCCACGGACTGATTTTGCCACACAAAACGGTGAGGTGGTTCATTGCGAATGAGTCGAATTCGGAGCCCCGAGGCAAGATGCGTCGATTAAAACATGAGTTCCCTATAAGGTAGTCAAATCTGAAACATGTGATGTAGTGGGTGTGATTCCCGTTAAAACAACCCACTTGAGACCTAATAAACAACCTAGGATTAGTTAGAAAATTACGGAATAATTTTTTTTTTATTGGAGTGTCCACAACCAAGTTGTAAGACAACAGATTGGCCCTATTAGGATTATAGAACAATTCTAAATTACTATAACATAATTTTTCTTCATTAACAAATATCAAGTTCACATGGTTCAAATTTTAGCGTTAGAAGTTTCAGTTAGGTTCAGGGATAAATTCACCCCCAAACCCACTCTCTAATAGGATCAGAGTTTCCACTTGATTTTTCTCACACTTAACGTATTCAAAATTTCCCTAAATCATTTCCATTGGATAGGAAAATTTCTCACCTTTCCTGATATAAAGAAGTCCTCCTAACTCCTTTAGAAACTCAAGATATGGACTGGCGGAGTTTAGGAATCAAATTTTTCCCAAAGAGACACGTGTCAGCGGGGTGAAAGGAAAATTTTGGGATGGCGGTCCATGGGGTGGCGTTTGGAATTTTTCCCTTGCATGGGAGAAATTTTCCATTTGCACTGTGCCTCCACGGGTCCTCCAAGGACACGTGGTGGCCTCAGAGTCAACACCGGGAAAAAGGGAAGGGCGGAGCGGCGGAAGAATTTGGGGCATTTTGCCCAAGAGGGAGAGAAAACCCAATTTGGCCTCCATGTGCCCAAGATTCCACCAGGGATATGTGGTGCTCCATTATTTTCCGTGGGGAGAAGAGAGACAGGCAGAGCGGTGGGGAGATTTGGCAAATTTTTCCAAAGGGGAGAAAAGGAAGAAAATGGAGCACGTGGGTCTCAAGCGTCCGCGTAGGAAGTTTTCCCAAGGCAAGGCATGAGTACGGGGCCACGGGGAAAATTTTCAAACATTTCTAAAGACAAAGATTTTAAAAAAGCAAAGGGTCCTCCCCACTAGCACCCAAACTCCGCCATGGCATGGCTCTGTGATAGGCTACAAGCCGTGGGGAGAAATAGAAATTTTTCCAAAATTTTCCAAAGGTCTAAGGGAAAAAGAAAATGCCACACCTCCGCTCACGCCTCGTGAGGGAATGTGGCAACCTATGATTAGGCTGCGGGAGGCGGAGGAAATTTCAAAATTTTTCTCAAGCCAAAATTTTTAAAATATTTTCTAATGATCATAATGGGAATTTTTGGGCATGCGGGCCCTCCAGGAAAATTTTCCCAAAATTTTCTGCCAAGGTAGAAAAACTTCACCTAGAATTCCATTGTCACCACATCAATAAAATACATAATACCCATGGTCACATGTAAAGGTAATCCCCCATGAGAATCCCTAACAAAATACAACACACAACACATTAAAACGAGTTGCCATGGTGACCTTGTCGAATTCACCTAGAATTCCATTATGGTTGGTCTCCGATCCCCCGATGTTTTTGTTGTGATATTTTTAACCTACAAAATAAAAATACCTCCTTTGGCCTCATGGCCATATCAAAACATCCAACATGATATAAATGAAATCACAAAACCAACTATATAAATGAATCACAACAACATCGAAGTAACAACTACATAATTTGCATTTTAAATCAACATCTATATCATCATCATAAAATATCCATTTCCGAGATCTATTCATAATATCTAAAATCATATGTCCGAACAACATCCATGTCAAATAATATATCATCATCCACATATGAGTGTCTCTAATAATCATCATGTAGCATATCCAAATCAAGATCAACAATAATCCATGATCAAGTGTCTAACAACATATTAAATCAAAACATGATAATGCCCAAAATGTGATCAACTCAGTACTGTACAAAATAAGTTTCAGCAAGTGTCAAAGGGAAGTGCATACTACATCCCCCTCCCCTTAGACTCAACTTCCTTGTGGAAGTCAACTGGAACAAATTTTGAAACTAAACTCTGAATGAAGTAGCATCCTCCCATGTAGTTGTAATCTCATCATATCCGTCCCATTACACCTAAACCTAATCAACCTCTCTACCTCGAAGGCCCGGGGTCATGTGATCTAAGATGCGAATGGGCTCCACCATCACCCCCCCGATCCTACACCTGTAATGATGTCCAATCTAACACATTAGATGGATCTGCAATATATCTCCTAAGAATGGAAACATGAAAAACATCATGTATGCGAGACAAGTTGGGTGGCAATGCTAGATGGAAAGCCAAAGGGTCGATACACTCCATGATCTCAAAAGGACCAACGAATCTAGGAGATAACTTATAACCTTTTCCATAACGGATAGGGCTCTTGTGTGGGTTGACACGAAGGAACATCTTCATGCCTACATCAAAACTACGATTGATCCTATCTTTGATCTGCATACTTCTTACGCCTATCCCGTGCCTTCTACAATCTCTGCTGATCAACACCGCCACTTTGCTCCATGTCCCGTAAAAGAGCTAGTTCAAGAGATACTCTGTCGTCTAACCTATCCCAGCTAAGAGGTGTCCTACACTCTCTACCATACAAATCCTGAAAAGGAGCCATGCCTATGGAACTCTGAAAACTATTATTGTAGGAAAACTCCACTAAGTACATGTACTCCTCCCACTTAGACTGCTGATCCATCACTTACATCCCGAGCATATCCTCTAAAATCTTATTTACCCGCCGCTCTGTCCATCTATCTTAGGGTGATACGCTGTGCTGAAGTTGATCCTCGTCCCGAGGACATACTGCATGGTAGTCTAGAAATGTGAAGTGTACAAAGGATCATGGTTACAAATGATCTTCCACGGAATCCCGTGTAACCTGACAATCTCATCCAAATATACTTGTGCCACTACTATAGCTGTATAAGTGGTCGTCACAAGAGAAAAGTGAGCCACTTTTTTCAACTTATCAACCGTGACCACAATAACGTCATGGTGATATCTCAACATCGGTAACCCAACAATAAAATCCATGGAAATGGTGTCCCACTTCCATTCCGGTATAAAGACGAGGATAAAGAAGGCTAGGCGGATGCTTGATGCTTGGCCTTAACCCTTTGGCACTCCAAACATCGTGACATGAATCGGGCCACATCTCGGCGAAGTCCTCTCCAATGATACAATTATCGCAAGGTGGCATGCATCTTCTTCACCCCGGGATGGGATGAATAGGGTGCACAATGTGCCTCTACCAAGATGTCTTGCCTCAAGCCTCCATCTCTGGGAACATATATCCAGCCTTTATGCCTAAGAAGACCATCTCGCCTCTAAGGTAAGTCCATCAAACTTCCCTTGAGGGTCTCGTGACTCGATCTCTGCTCATACTGCAATGTAGAAGGCGTCAAGAGGAAGCTGCTTTGAAGGATCTGCTTTGCAAGTATTTGCTCACTGGGTGGCCATAGCCACATGTCTCTGTCTCACAGAGCATCTGCTACCATATTCTCCTTTCCTTTCACATGCTCGATCTCCATGTCATACTCATAAAGCAACTCCATCCACCACCGCTGACGAGCATTGAGATTGGGCTGCGTGAAGAGGTGACAAAGACTCAAATGATCTGTCCTAAGTGTGAATCTCCGACCAAGAAGAAAATACCTCCATCTAACCAAATCATGCACAACTGCCACAAGCTCAAGATCA
This sequence comes from Taxus wallichiana var. yunnanensis, assembly GCA_018340775.1. Taxonomy (NCBI): domain Eukaryota; kingdom Viridiplantae; phylum Streptophyta; class Pinopsida; order Cupressales; family Taxaceae; genus Taxus; species Taxus wallichiana. The sequence goes on from CM031240.1 coordinate 115,257,322, forward strand.
TGGGTCGGATAATTAAGCTCATGATACTTGAGTTTACGAGACTCAAAAGCCACTACTCTTCCCTCCTGGATCAACACACCTCCAAGGCCTGCCAACAAAGCATCCATATAAACAAAGAACTCACCCTGTGGATCTAGGCACTATAAGAATAGGTGTTGTAGTGAGGCATTACTTGATGTCCTAAAGACCTCGCTCATCATCTGTCTGACAAAACAAACTTCTTCCCTTTCCTCTAAAGGAAAGTGATAGGGTGCGCAATCTGAGAGAAGTCCTGAACAAATCTCCAGTAGTATCCTGCTAATCCCATGAAGCTACGCACCTCAATCACCGTAGTGGGTGCTTTGGCCAATCCATAATGGCTCTAATCTTGGAAGGATCAACTACGATACCTTCTCCAGAAATGATATGGCCTAAATACTACACATCTATTTGAAAGAAAGAACACTTCTCCAAGTTCCCGTAAAGTCGCTGCCTCTCAAAGACACTTGAAGAAGGTGTGACGAAGGTGCCCGTTTTGCTCCTCACACGTATGTGAGTATATCACAATGTCATCTAGGAAGATAAGCACAAAGTGATCTAAGAAGGTCTTGAATACCCCATTCATCAAACTCATGAACCAAAAGGCACCACTTTGAACTCATAGTGCCCATATCTCATGCGGAAGCGATCTTATGAATGTCCGCCTTGAGATCCTCACCGATGATACCCTAACTTGAGATCAATCTTAGAGAAAATCATGGTTCCTTTCATTTGATCAAACAATTCACCAATACGCGGAAGGGGATAACGATTCTTGATCATTACCTTGTTCAAATGGTGGTAATCAATACACAACCCCAAGGATCCATCCTTATTTTTCACAAAGATCACCGTGCACCCCAAGGGGATACACTAGGATGGATAGGCCCTTATCCAAAAGGCCCTCACGTTGTAACTTGAGCTCACATAGCTCAGGGGTGGTCATCGATAAGGTGCCCATGAGATAGGCTCTACTTTAGGAACTAGATCTATATGAAAATCAATCTCACATGGGGGTGGTAACCTCGGTTGCACCCCTAGAAAGACATTACAAAACTCTCTCAAAATGGGATGATTGTCTAGCGATGGTCCACTAGACCCATCCTCCGATCTCATCACCGGCTTTGTAATAGCATACATTTGACAACCCCATCGCACACACCACTTAAGCTACATAACAGAGATGATGTGAATAGAAATGAGTCTCCTAACCCCGAAATCACCAAATCAACTCCCAAATCATCTGCACAAGATATAGTCTTGTGATAGCAATCCATCCTGTCCTGTGTGCGAGATAACCAATCCATACCCAAAATGACTCCATATAAGCCCAAAGGAAGGATACGGAGATCTGAGGTAGTAGTGAAAGGTCCCAAATCCACTACACACTCCTTGACTAAGGAGTCTACAAAGATCTTGGTTCTAGAAGCCATCTCGACATACCAACTAAGATCCTACCGAATCTGCCACCATCTTGCATCGCTCTCTACTAAAGATGGTGCTATGAAAGGATCGAAGAACCCAGAATAAAACAATATAGAGGTAGAAATACCACTAATGCTACCCGTGGTCTCAATGACTATGCTCTAATGCTCTACCTGCTGGCTCTCTCTCGTAGCATAAATCTTGTGGCTACATCCCATGTCACCTATATTCGGCTCTAAAATATGTGCCTTACCCTTGTTGTTAGGGTTATGTGGGCAATCTCTCCAAAAGCGTCCAGTAACTCCACAACCAAAACATCCTCTTGATCCTTCCCAATGAGTAGAACCTTTAGTAGGTGCCCTAGAATCCTATGGTGTGGACCCTAATGATCCAGCTGCAGTCTGCTTGAGGTCTTTGCTAGCGAGCTCCTGCTAGACTGAGCTCTGGTCCACCATGTGTCCTGATGAGACCCCAGGAGGAGGCCCCATACTTCGACATCTTTGTACATCAAATCTCTATGGAGGTATATGAGGTGGGTGGTACTACTGCATCACTGCTCTTTGTTTTGGCCTAAAGGATGACTATGATGTACCCTGGCCACCATGAGGAAGGGGTATTGATCCCCTTGATCTACCATCCTACATCTACCGTATGCAGCTCCAAACTTAGTCTCTATTGTCTTTGGGTCTTTCCCGAGTCTCCTCTCGTAATATAGGCCTTCTTGGCGGCCTCTACTAATGTCTATGGACAAAGGTGGATCCACATAGCACCTCCAATATCTAAATTCAGGCCCCGATGAACTCGTGAATCTACACCAACTCATCTTGCATATACTCTACATACCGGAGTAGATCTAGAAATATACTCTCATACTTTGCTACACTCGAAAGAGAGGCAAGTCGGAGGTTATGGAACTCGTCGATCCTCTCTGTGTATGAACCTCCATGATAGATACCTACTCCCGAATCTCTCCTTAAAGAGCTCCTGTGTCACTGTCTCTCGAATCTACATGGAGATTTTGCTACTTCTCCATCCTCGGTAGATGGATCACAACACAAGCTTTTGTGTTCTTCTAGAACAAGGACAAAGCTTGAAGCAACTTCTCAAGCTCAATAGCCGAGCCTTTTCTGAAATCCACCCATGTCACTAGATTAATATGATGGCCGAAGCTTGGGATCTCCCGATGTGATCTGCAGGCTATGGTCCGACGACCTCTAGGTCTCTTTGCACACTCATCCCTAAGCCCAGGGCTCTCGAGACCTCTCTTTATGCTCTAGAACTCTATCATCCTATCTCTTAGGTGGTGACTCTTCTCTAGTTGACTCCACATGGGAGTTCTCTCTCTATGCTTCTCATTGGATCGAGGAGATACGAACTTTGATAGAAGGGGCTCTGTCATGACTAGTCAGTGTATGTCCTCCTAATCCTTCGTGTAGAGTGGCATTGACATCCTGAAGGGTCTACAAGATTTGGGGTAGGATAGCTGCTACACCCTGATCCAGTGGTGGTGGTGGTGGTGATGGTGAGTCTAAGTCTCTGTGAAGGTTCCTCTCACTCCGTCTGAGCCTCCTGCATAGACCAAAGTGAGAGTTAGTTTATTTTTCTAAGTTTTACACAACTTCCATGTTTACTAAAATATATAATTTATAGCTAAGTTGTTTTCTAGGTTTAAAAGTGTGCTAGGTTTAAGTTTCATGTCCCAAGTTTTCTAGTGTGCCCAATGGTCCAAGATTTTGAACCACTACTCTGATACCAAGTGTGATTCCCATTAAAACAACCCACTTGAAACCCAAGAAACAACCTAGGATTAGGTAGAAAATTATGGAATAATTTTTTTATTGAAGTTTCCAAAACCAAGTGTCAAGACAACGGTTGGCCCTAATAGGTTTCAACAACAATTCTAAATTACTAGAGCATAATTTTTCTTCATTAACAAATATCAAGTTCACATGGTTCAAATTTTAGGATTAGAAGTTTCGATTAGGTTCGGGGATAAATTCACCCCCAAACCCACTCTCTAATAGGCTCGAGTTTCCACTTGATTTTTCTCACACTTAACATATTCAAAATTTCCCTAAATTATTTCGATTGGATAGGAAATTTTCTCACCTTTTTGGTGATATAAAGAAGTCCTCCTAACTCCTTTAGAAAGTCAAGATATGGAATGGTAGAGTTTAGGAATCAAATTTTCCCCAAAGGGAAACGTGTCAGCAAGGGTGAAAGGCAAATTTTGGGATGAGGGTCATGGGGCGGAATTTAGAATTTTCCTTTACGCAGAGAAATTTCCCATTTTCTCCCGCACCTCCATGGGTCCTCCAAGGACACGTGGTGGCCTTAACATCAACACTAAGGAAAAAGGGAACAACGAAGCGAGAAGAATTATGGGCATTTCGTTCAAGAGGGGGAGAAAAGCCAATTTTGCCTCCACGAGCCCACGGGTTTGCCAGGGACATGTGGTGCTCCATCATTCTTTGTGGGGAGAAGAGAGATAAGAAGAGTAGTGAGGAGATTCGGTGAATTTTGCCAAATGGGAGAAAAGAAAGAAAATGGCGCACGCAAGTCAAGCATGTCCATGGAAGGAAGTTTTCCCAAGGCGGGCGCGAGTACAGGTCATGTGGGGAAATTTTTCAAAAATTCTAAAGACAAATATTTTAAAAAAACAAAGGGTCCTCCCCCTGCTAGCACCCAAACTTGCCACGTGGCAGCCTATGATAGGCCACGGGCCGGTGGGAAGAAATGGAAATTTTTCAAAAATTTTCAAAAGGTCTAAGGGCAAAAGAAAATGCCGTGCCTCCGCCGCTACCCCGTGAGGACATGTGGCAGCCTCTAATTGGCTACAGGATGGTGGAGGAAATTTCAAACATTTTCCTGAACCAAAATTTTCAAAATATTTTCTAAGGATCATAATGGGAATTTTTCGAGCTGCGGGCCCACCCGGTAAAATTTTCCCAAATTTTCCCACCAAGGTAGAAAAACTTCAAAGTGTCATAACTTGAGCTAGAAAGTTTAGTTTTGGAAAACAATGACTTTTTAGAAATATCTCAATGCCCTCTTTACACAAGAATCATAAATTTTACTTTTTGATAAATTTTAAAGGGTAAATTTTATAAAAATGATCTACAGGATTTTAAAAAGCCAACTGGTAATTTCCAACTTTCAAATTTGATTAAATTGTATCTCCTCCTTCACTCAACATGCCAAACATACATGGAGAATTGATCTAGGGAGGGTTTAAAGTGTTTTAGGGAAGTAAATTTGCTCAATTGATTTCAAGTTGCATTTTTCCAACAATTGACAGAAAAATGACTGTTAGAGGGATTGGATTCGATTTTGCATTAATTTAACTTGTCTTCTTAAGTGTTCTTTGTCAATTTGAGTTCCTTAATATCTTAGCATGCTAAATTATATCAATTCCAAGTTGATTGTTAAGTGTAGGTCTGAACTGTGCATTTTATTTAAATTTACCAGTTTTAAAATTTGTAGTAGAGATTCACTTCAAGGAAAATTCTGTATATCCAATTTATCATTTAAGTGTAATATCTTATTTCTAATCTGGTCTAATACATTTAGTTGTTTATAAACAAATCATTTCAAAGCTAAATTACAAATTCTAATTTCCAATTTAGTACATTTCAAAAAGAAACAAGGCAATATAATTCTTTAATACATATTTCTTCTTCTTCCCATTTTCAAAACAAAGATTCCCATCACATTTTAACATACCAATTCACACAACAATGCAAATGAGAAAATATCTTGCAATTCTTTATTAATTCAAAAGGGGGTACATCTTTACATTTTTTTTCATTCCCTGAATGCAATTAACAGAAATTCTATTTCTTTCTTTTCCATGTACAGAGCAGAATGTAAATGTCTTTCACACTTTGAATAAACACTTCCAATCCAATTACAAAATATTTTCTTCACAATACAAATTTTACAATTTCATCCACTACGAAGCGAGAAAGGTTACACATGAATATGTTTTCACAAGGGACTATTAAACCGTATTTTTTTCTTTGCTCTAGGACAACAACATGCACATTTTCTCTTTCTCCAAGTTGATCATAACAAAAGAGGGGAAAGACAAAACTCTCCACCCAACCAAGACATCCAATAAGAAAGGAGAAGCCTTCCTTCATCATTGGCCCCAGCCCCAACCAAAATACAATAATAGATACAATTCAACCCATGGAAAAAACTAGCTTCCACAACACGAACATTCTTTCAACCATGCACATTTCAATAAAAACATATTTCAACACAAAATGACAGTTCACAACTGCAATTGAAAACATTTCAATCAAAACTTAGGCTTGATCATGCAAGCCAAAGGAGCAAGGTCTATGGGAAGCTACTTATGCCTCCCAATTGGGAATTGGGCATCCACCAATAACAAACCACCAAATAATTCATCACACACAACATCTTTATGCCCCCACAAATCCCTCCTTATGCCCCCACAAAGTAAGAAATGCAAGCTATTTCTTTTCCATGGTGGATCCCAAACCCAAACTCCCTCCACAAAACTCTGATGCCAATGGCATTCCTTATGCCCCCACATGGATTCCCCATAGCCTTCTCCTACACCTTCCCTAAGGTAGTCTACCCAACCAGCCAACAAATAAATCAAAGCATGCACCATTCACACAACACAATCAAGAAAATGACAACATAAAAAGGAGAGTTAAATTCCTACCTCTCCATGGTTACTTTTGTTTCCAACAACAAGCTTAAAATGCCAAGAACACAGTTCAAAATAACAATGCCAAGTATGAATTTATCTCCAAATTTCTCCACAATCCACAAGAGCTCCAAACAACAAAAATGCACCCCCAAGGAAGAATGCAAAAAGGTTCAACAACCCCAAAACAAAAAGAGAGTTTGAATTATATAGAAGAGAGAAGAAGAGAGGATGATGTGGATCCATGTAGGATGTCACATCACACATCCTCAAATTCAAACACAAAAGACAAAATCCATTCTCCCAAGCACAATAAAGAGGTGGGTGAAAAATGACAAGTTACTTGCACACTCCAAAAGCCCACACCTCAAGGGATAGAAAATTAAATAAAGTGCAACCAAAAACAAGCATAAGTATGGTTGGTAAATTAAATTTAGAGGCATGGGACAAGTTTTACTTGTCCCACAAGCCTCCAAAAACAGCCCCCAATGACAAATTCGAATTTGCCATGGAGGTGGAGTATTTCATACTCCAAAATCAGACTTACACAACTCTTACACAACCCTTACATATTTAATACAAACAACCAACAAATCTTATAATTACTTTCCCATATCCCAATTTGATTTATTTAAATTTTAACCATATGTTTCCTCACATTAATCTATCACAATTTAATTAATTAAAAGAAAGGAACACATCACTAATAAAATACATACAACAATGATAAAAAAATAGCCACATCAATAAAATACATAATACCCATGGTCACATGTAAAGGTAATCCCCCCATGGGAATCCCTAACAAAATACAACACACAACACATTAAAACAAGTTGCCATGGTGACCTTGTCGAATTCACCTAGAATTCCATTATGGTTGGTCTCTGATCCCCTGATGTTTTTGTTGTGATATTTTTAACCTGCAAAATAAAAAAACCTCCTTTGGCCTCATGGCCATATTAGAACATCCAACTTGATATAAATGAAATCACAAAACTAACTATATAAATGAATCATGACAACATCAAAGTAACAACTACATCATTTGCATTTTAAATCAACATCTATATCATCATCATAAAAACCAATTCCAGATCTACTCATAATATCCAAAATCATATGTCCGAACAACATCCATGAAACATCCATGTCAAATAATATATCATCATCCACATATGAGTGTCTCTAATAATCATCATGTAGCATATCCAAATCAAGATCAACAATAATCCGCGATCAAGTGTCTAACAACATACTAAACCAAAAATTGATAGTGCCCAAAATGTGATCAATTGTACCAAAAAAAGTATCAACAAGTGTCAAAGGGAAGTGGGCACTACAGTTTGCAAGTTATTGGGATCTTGTGAGAGTCCCATGTGGGAAGATCGGTGATTTTGGGCTCGGAAGGCCCACACAAAATGGGTTCCCATGGGGCACATGTTCCCCACCAGACCTTATATGTCCGCAATGGATGAGGTTGCAAGAACATTATAAACTAGAGCCAAGTTATTTCTAAATGGGAAAAAAAGAGTTGCGACCCGCATTACCATAACTTGCCCTACCCACCACAAAATCTAGAAAAATTATACTTGTTGGATATGGGATTCAGAGCCCTTCATCATGGAATCATAAAAATGGAAAGTAGGTTGAGTTTTTGGACCAAAACACAATAAAAGTATCCCAAATTTAAAATACAATGCATAAGTAGGTAAAGAGGCATTAATGGAAGTATGGGAAAATTTATTCTTCAGCAAGTTAAAGGACATGAAGGGATGGGTTTGCAAGGTCATCCATGCCATTTTCTAAGAATTTATTACCTTTTTTTTAGTGGGTGAAGCCCAAATTTCGGGATTTCCCTCTCCTCTTACTCCTTTTTTTCTATATATTGTAATGGAGATATTTTTTTGAAAGGTTGGATATTCTCTATCCACTCCTCTATTTTCTAAAGGTTGTTACAGGTGTATTGTGAGATTTAAGCTTTCATTTTAGGCATTTTGCAAGAGATTCATGCCTCTTTTACTCATTAGACTAGACTATGTCATCATATGAATCAATAAAATCAATTTTTGTGGCTATCCTTCAACCCTTACTTGTGTTTCATTGCATTCTTTGGCCTCTACATCACATTTAAAGGTATTTTGGTGCATTTTTGTTTCTTACAATCTCTAAATGGTTGTGTTTAATGTAAATTGGTTTATAAATGTGTCCTTTTATACTATGGTGTTCTATATGCCCTCTCTATCTCCATTTCTTCCCAATTTCATTCATTGGAGAGTGTCCCAATCACCCTTCTCTTGGTGTTATCACCCCCTTAGTGTAGGATTTCCATTTTTGTATTTTCCTCTCATCCCTAGTCCTTGGAATTATAGGATATGATTATATAGTTGTATTTCTAGCATTAGAAGTAGTTTAACATTAGATTAGGAAGAGGAACCAGCATTCTCTAGAGAATTATCTCAATTTCTTGGTCACACACCTTGAGATAATTCCATGTTTCCCAAAAAAAGGATTCCCACTCCATCCACATGCAAACAAATAAGAGGGTTTAGTTTTTCAGTTATAACAAGTTATTAATCTAAAAAATCAAATTAAAGAGGATTTAAACTTGGTGGAGGTGTTGTAACAAGTTGATCTACAAGGGATTTTCCTTGTTTGATTTTTTTACTAACATTCTATGTCAAATTCATTGAGTAGTACAACCCAACTTGACATTCTTCCAATTAGAAAAGTTTGGATAGTAGATACTTGAGTGGATCTATTTTCGATATAATTTTAGTTGTATGATTGAGTAGATAGTGGCATAGCTTGTGAAATGTGAAAGCCACAACTTTGAATACCTTCTCAACTTGTGAATACTTGATTTCATGTTTAATCAAGGTTTGACTAATATAGTAAACAACTTGTTCTTGTCCTTGATCATTGTGTTGGGATAATAACACTCCTATTGCACATTCTATAATAGATGTAGATAAAAGCATTAGATTTTCTGGAACAAGTGGCATGGGCATTAGAGGATGAGATAGATGTTCTTTCAGCTTGGATAGATAATCTTGAAAATATTGATTCTATTTGAAGTGTACATATTTATTAAAAACTTATTGAAGTGTTGTCACGTGTCTGATAGTTGCGATATGAACCGTCTGATGGATTGTATCTTACCTTGAAGACCTTGTAATTGTCTAAGGTTTTATGGAGGATTCATTTCTATTATATCTTTGAACTTTTTGGGGTATACTTCAATACCTCGTCATGAGACAATGAAACCTAGGAGTTTTCTGAAGTCACACCAAATACACATTTCTTTGGATTGAGTCAAACCTTGTATTCATGTAACCTTTAGAAGATGCATTGTAAAGCTACCGATGATCAAATCTTGTTTTAGGATTTGATAATATATCATCTACATAGTCTTCCATAATGTCATGTAGCATGTCATGGAAGATAACTGTTAGGGATATTTGATAAGTGGCTCTTCCATTTTTAGGAAAAAAATAATGACCTTATAAAAAAATGTGCCCCACGGTGTAGTGAATGTTGTCTTGGGTTGATCCTCGTCAAGAATTTTAATTTCATTATAACTTAAAACCATCTATTAAGGAAAGCATCTCACGACCTATTGTAGAATTAATGATCGTGTCAATATTTGCTATGGAAGTCATATTTTGGACATGCTTTGTTTATGTTACAAAATTTTGTACAAACTCGGATACATGGGATATTCTTAACTACTCGAATAATGTTTTATATCCACTTTAAATAGTTAATGGGTCGGATAAAACCTTCTTCTAAGAGTTTCGTAGTTATGCTTTGATGAGAAATGTAACTTTAGGATGATTTTTAGGAGTTTTTGTTTTATAGGATTTACTTTTGGTCGAACCACAAGATGATGAACTATAAAATAATGATCCAATCCTAGAATATCCTTGTATTTCCATGAAAATACATCCTAAAAATCAACAAGGAGTGATGTAAATGCTTCTATTCATGATTATTTTAGGCTTGCACCTAGTTGTAAGAGCTTAAGATGCTCACTTGTACCAATAATGATGTTGATTGTGTTTTCTACTAGCATTTTCTATGTGTATTTTTCTTAAAAAGATGTCATAGGTTGATGTAGATACTCTATTTGATCATTTTTCATATTTGAAGGAGTTTCTCCTCTCTCTAGCACCTTAGAAAGATTTTCACTAGGAGATATGTCCTTTTGATTTTTATAATTTTTCTCTTTTTTCATTTTTTTTTCCAAATAGTGCCTCAATGATGTTTTCACTATGAGAGATTTTGTTTTTCATTTTTTAATTTTTTTATTTTTCTTATTTTTGTGGACTGGGGTATTCGAGTTCTTCACCAAAACAAACATCTTCCTCTAGATCAGTATCTAATCAATTTTTGTGATCGAAAAGGGGTCTAGGGTCCTAATTCCCAAGGAACTCTTTGATGGATTCATTATTTTGAAAGAGATCCATAGATATGTGATTTTATTGATCCTAATTTATGAGATGAGGATGCACTAGGATGAAGTCAATGGTATGGAAGAAAGGTATTCAAATATAGATAAGTTATCAAAGAGGCTATGTGTGGAACCTATCTATGTGTTCGAGTCAGTATCCCCACCACTAGTCACTACATCAAATATTAGAGGCTTTTTCAAATATTTTGAAACCTAAGCCATGTCGATACAAATTTTGTGTGTACTCAACTATATCAAGATGACCTTGTTCAATTTTTCCAATTCATTTACCCTTTCATTATATGTTTACCATCATTTAATGTTATTTAATGTAGTCAAGACATTTGCGCAGCATGTAGCTAGCTGATATTCGTATAACCAAGAGCATGTAGAACCCTAAATGTGTTCACCCTCTAGCTATACAAACTCTTTCCAATGATTTGTAATGAGATTATAAATGGGAGATTCTTTGATATGGGGAGAATTGGGCTTACTATATCTTCATGGTGATAATGGTATTTACCAATATGAAAATTGTTCTAGATTTCATATTCACTAATACCTTTATCAAGTATTTAAGTTCAGGTGGAGAATTAGATGTATAAGGTTGAAGTTTCGAAAGGATCTCTAGATCAATGTGGTTTTTATATTCAAAAGGAATGATGCAAGGAGATGTAGATATATCCACATAATGAAAATATTTTGCAAGGTTATATTTCCCCTCTAGGAGTTTGAAATATTTAAAGGGATTACTATCAACAAGTAGGTAAACTCTTTACCTTTATAAGGGAACTTTATACATTGATGGAATGTATAAGAAACAACTTACATAACGTGAATCCATGGATGACCCAATATAATATTATATGATATTTTAACATCAATGACATGACGAAAGGTGTCCAATATTTGAGGTCCAATATTTATTGATAATGTGATAGCACCCAAAGATTGTCCCTCACTATTTTCACGTAACCACGAATAGTGATGATATTAGTTCATAGAATTTTTTGAGTATGACCAAGGAATATTGACAATTTCATGGAACATATATTTAATGCGGATCCATTATAAATAATCACCAATTTGATTTTATGATGGGTGATGAATGATTCAATATACAATGAAATTTTATTTTGGATATTTGGGTTCAAGAGGTCATGAGGACCAAATGAAATGATTTTACTTCTTGGGGAGAGATTGGAAATTAAGGATTGAAACTACTAACTATTGATATCCTTAGGAACATGTGCCTCTTGAAGTGCACGAGTAAGGATGTCTTGAAGTGTGGGTGATGACTTGAGTAAGTCCATGAGAGATATTTGTGTAGGGGTCTTCTCTAATTGTTTGACAATATCATGAGTGAGAGTTAGAATTATCATTGGAGACTTTTGGATCAATGTTAGGTTGAGGATTAGGTGTGGGTGGTAAAGTTGATGTAGAGGGAATATTAGATTCATGTACCAAAATGTTTTTTCGCGTTGTTACCACATAAGTAGGAGTATTAATTTTTACAATGTCTACAAAATGCAATTTTGATTGATAAAGGAAATAATGGACAACAATCAAAATTGTTGGAATATCTTCCCTTAACTTGAGATTTATCCTTCATATCATGTTTCGAAATGGATCCTTGAACATCTTTAGTTTCTCATTTAGTGTGTTGGTATTTGTTTTTTTCTATTTCGATACCTCCTTAATTGATTAAATCTTGGATGTAATGATGGAGTCTTATACAACAACTAGTAGAATGACCTTTAATGTAGTGGTAATCACAAATTCTAATTACTGTGTACCATGTGGGTTTTATTTTCTCTTCTTTAAAGGGATTCATGATCAAATAGGTTACCATATTAGCACTTGTTAGTTGGCAGAGGACACTAGAAATAATTTCTCCAAGAGGTGTGAATTATCTTTGTTTGATGTCACATGGAGTAGTTTCTTTTCTAGAAATTTTGATTGGTTGGATTTTTGAGGTGATTATTTTTATGGTTGAATTTGTACATTTTGAACATGGTGAGTATCAGTGACCCCATCATTTACAATGTTTCTATTTCGATTGAATTTTTTTATTTATCTTGATGTTGTTAATTGTCCTTATTAGATTGATATTTTAAAGGAGTTTTGATTAGACCCTAGGAAATTAGAGCCCTTTCAATTTGTGCTCCTTTTTCAATGACTTCACCGAAGTTTGGAATGCATTTTATTTACATTTGGAATGATAGTTACGGATTTAGATATGGAATGTAAATTCTCGGTAATTGTTTTTGGGTATCAAAAACGGAAATCAGCTTGTGATCCCTCTTTAACATTGAATAAATGATGCAAATGTTTCATTATTCCTTTTCTTAGTGTTACAAAGATCCATCATTGTGATTTAAATCTAAATTAAAGGAAAAATGTTTTAAAAACTTATTTGATAAATCAACGAAGGTTGCGATTGAGCCTTTTGGAAGGTGTAAAACCAATCTAGGCATGTTCTCCTAGACTTTTCAGGAAAATGCGCAAGAGATAGATGTCATTGTAGGCTACCTCTTGGCATGCCATGAAGAATTATTTAACATGTTCTCTTGGGTCATGATTTCCTTTGTACTTGTTAAACTTGGGTGGTTGAAATGATTTAGGAAATGGTATATGAAAAATTTATTTTTCAAATGGATAGGGAAAAAGTTATTCAAAATTGAATTGTTTTGTTTTATTTTGAATCCCCATTATTGTTTATTTAATGATTTTTAATTCTTAGGCAAATGGATAATTTGTGAGAGGAATGTTCACCATTGGTTTTGTTTAGTGATTTGGTTAGACATTTTATTGATTTCCTTTAGAAACTTTAGAAGCCATATTGGAAATTTCCTTTGTCATCTCTTTGGAGACACCAAATCATGCACTTTGGGTTCCTATTTAGTCCTGATTAAATACTACTATTCATATGATTTCTAAGTAATAAAAGTACTAATTAAACCATGTATTTGGCCACCTTTTTTTTATTTTTGTTGCCACTTTTGGTCTTGCACCCATACTGTCTCATTATAACTTTTTATACCTCAACATTTACGATTCACTGACAACAATGCCCAGCCAGGATGCCAGTGTCAGGTGCCCTTGTCCCATTTGGGTGCCCTTGACCTCAATATACTTTGTTCACACTTTTTGGGTCCTTTCTAGCTGTTTGAGCATCTTATCTTTTTAGTAGTTGGACTTTTTGGGGTTAATTACAAAATTCAAGCAAGGGAATCATATAAATATAAAGTTATGTGATCATAATAAGGAACCAAGCACTAAGCATTAGCTATCACCACCTAAGGTTGCATCCATCAAGCATCTAAGAGCTCCATTACATCCATATAGAACCATCCAAGGGACATACGGGTTAGTTATTTTGCATACACTCCATAGGATGGAAGCTCATTCTATTTCATGCACACATCTATTACATTTCTATACACCGACCTACTTGATTGCTATCAAGTGCGACATGCAAAAAATCCACCTAGGGCACAATTCCGCACACACAAAGAACTACATTGGGTTTGAGATGTAGTGCAATGCCTAGTTGTAAGTTCAACATTGTGATAGCTGAGGATAGTCTCGGACCCTCATTTTGCATCTTTATTTTTTAGGATTTGATGTCTTTTTAGGGTTTTATGGGTCATTTATTCATTGTAGGTTTCCAGTGACTTTGGTGATCATTGTGTGACCTCATAGAAACCAAAGGAAAGCAACAATGAATATCTCGTAACCACTCGAGGAGGTTTCTAATCATTTTCATAGACATAGGTGCTAAAAAATAGGTCTCGGGTGCCCACAGGCACCCTTATTCCTCTCCAAACACCCCATTTTAGGAATATCATCAGCTCACACACTTGTTTGATGCTCTGTGTGATGTTTCTACCTCTCTATTCATCCAATTAGCAATTCACCACAATGTTGATTTCACTACAAATAAGATAAGGATTTTCTTATCCTTTTTGTAACTAGGGTTTCACATTTAATTACTTAGTTTTGTTGGGTTAATTTTTGTATTTACTTGTTGCATTTATTTATTTCTATGATAACAATCAAATCAGCATATATTTCCATATTTAGCTTAATCATTTTGGTGAACCCCTCTCGTGATTGGTCTTTCATATCCTTATTTGGCATGTTATCTTCTCTACCACGGATCCTAAAATTTCTCAAATTTTCTTTGCATTATTTAATTCAAATGCATCCTAGTTGCTAAATTATTCTTAAAAATACATAGACACCATATATCTCCCTAATGATATGTCACCGCATCAAGTGAGTTTTATTTTAGATCATCTATCTGACAACCCTAGTCTTCATGATCCCCCATCTAATCAATCCATGTTGGACTCAATTTAATATTTGCATTATTTATTTCAAGAAAAATTTCAAGCTATAGAATCCATGATTACATCTCTCAAATGTGAAATCCAACATCTTAAGGATGCTTCTCAGGTTCATGTTTGTTCTCCTTCTTTATCTTATCTTTGTTCTTTATCTACTACATGTGTTTATATCAATGAGCCTCAATTCATACCATTACTAGAGCCTCTCACCTTTTATCACAATACTAAAAACATGACATTCTTACTTGAGCTCCTTAGTCATCAATTGATCACTTTACCATCTACTCAAGGCTATCCTCCTTATCGACTTGTAAAATATCAAGGTCACCCATATTGCAATTATCATTGAATCAATGGACATAATGACAATGAATGCTATGATTTACGATGAAGAATCAAGCATCTTGAGCATCAAGGCTTTATCTCATTCACTTTGCACAACATTTTGTTGCATGCCCATCTATAATTGTTACATCCCAATGGGTTCCTAAATCTGATTTGTCTATGTCTAATGAACACCATGCCATCACCTCTCACATTCCTTCTATAGAAAATCAAGTGTCACCTAAGTAACCTCCATTAAGAATCAATATCCAACACCTCCTCCTACTAAGTCATCTACAATATTACCAGAGTCAAACTAAGCAACCTCCTCTAAATATCAATACAACTCCTCCACCTCTCAAGTCATATATGGTAAATAAGCAACCACTCGCACTACAAAGACCACCAAAATCTAGTTAACCTCTTTCGATTCCACCACCTAAGGCTTCTACGACATCACCACCTCAACGTCCCATCACTTTTGTTAAGGAAATTACTCCTTACATTGATCCACTTAGTGTCTTTGACTAGATCTACATCACTTACATACTTGGGGGCATCATAGCTTCTCCCCCTTGCATTCTATCAAATTTCAATATCATCTCATGCACTTGATGACGCTTAATATTAATCTTCCATAAGAATTTTTACAAACCTCTTGATACATTTGTATCATCATTTCTGATGACACACTCATGTTCTTATGGTTCTTACATGACTATTGAGGGATATCTTACAATAAGAACCCATTTCATCTACCCATTATATCTATCTACTACATACTCATTCATACATGCATACATTTATCACCATCTATTTGTGCATACAATACACTCTCTCATCATCTATCATCAAACATAATTCATCAAATAGCACACTCATTGCCATACAATTTGTGGGGGCATCGCCACTATCTTCCATCTTACACACATCACATCTAGTATTTTTACACTCATTGTACACATTCTACATACATTTGCATTGTCATTTCCCGATGACACACTCTCGTGATTTGGTTCACAATTGAGTGTTGAGGGCATACTATACACATGAACCTCACACACATGCTACACTACAAACTACACATGAAATTATTCACACATCATGTGTTATTTACACCCCTTTCTCACAACATCTATCACATACTATGTGCACTATTCACTCTAAACATTCATGATATCTTCATCACATCTACTTTCGTGTGTTGTGCTCATTTCCTATGATACACTCTAGTTTTTAGTTCATAATCGATCGTTGAGGGTTTGAATATAAAATGAACCTCACCTCACTCACACATTCACTCATTCTCTTGCACACTCTCCACACTTTACACTTTGTTTGGATTTATCATATTTTTTTACACACAATCCAACCATTTCCCGATGATGCACTCTCGTTTATGGTTCGTTCTTGACTACTCGAGGGGCATTTACAAATGAACCTCATCACATGCATACACATCCACTTGAGGGGGATGTGGATCTATCATTCACATTACATTCCATTCTATCTCATCCACAACATATTTGCATATCTTGGTTGCATTTACTTTTGCTTACTTATGCTTTTACATGTACACTTTATTACACATGTTAGATAGATATCTTGTATGTCATTATCTTTTTACATACAAACATGCATGTTCAATTTCCTTTCTAGTTGTGATCACAGATTATATAGATCTATTACATGCAACATGGATGCTTGGCGCAATACCTATTACCAGTCCCACAACAACTCCTGGGGGCATCCAATTTTATACACTATAGGTAATATTATTTAATTTTGTTTCATAACACATTATTATTAGATTATACATGATTTTACATACTCTTTATCTTTTTAACATGCTAATGGGTGCTTCATGTATAGTATTTGTTATGTAGGACTATTTTCTTCCATGATTGTCTATTATAGTTCTTTGTCATTGTTTTCTCTTTGTATGACATTTTTTGCGAGATTTTCCCTTTATCTTGTGTGCACATTGTTTTCTTTTAGCTTCATCGGCCTTGATTGTATTGTGACATTGTGAGTGGTGTCCCATATTTGCAACCCTTTTTCATTGTCTATGTTATCTTCTTATGTGTTTACATTGTCTTCTTAGCTTACACTTTGTCTTCTACATGTGTGTTTGTCTTTGCTTCTAATAAAACTTGTTTCTCACACAATTTTTTTGCATGTGCCTTGGTTTCTACCAAGCACATTCCCTTCCACCTGCAGAGCATGGTTTCAGCATAACAGTTAGTCCTCCTTTGGGCTGCATACTCCTTTAATGACATCACATGTACCCCAAATGAGGGGGAATAATTTGGGTGAATCAGTCACCCCATACAATGTCATACTATCATAGTTCACCATAGCACAATACCAATATAACACAATTGTTAGTATCAGATAGTGCTCATAATCAGACTTGGGTCCTTAGCATAACACAAACATCAATATCTAGACCAAGACAAGAATGCCTGGGTGCCCTTGACCCTTCCACAACGCTTTATGACAGGGGAAATTACACACTATTTGGTAGTTCAAAAAGTCTGAAGAACCCCATACAACAAATTTTATAGGGCACACAGTCCTTAGCACTCGGCATGCATGCACTACACAACACTTTTCACTTTCATGTTGGATCAAATTATTTGAATTATTTGAATTGTACACACCATCTCAGTAGTGGTGTTGCAAATTGTGGGAATCGGTTAAAGGTTAGAGGATGACACCATAATTTTCTCCATATAATTCTTCCATGAATTAGTGTGAGATTACTCTAAAAACTCATGGTTGACAACAATGGCGTGAGATCACCCAAAAAACTAATTCATCTACAACATCTTCAAGATCCTTTCTACACCCTTTTACTCATCATGGATTAGGTGCACATGGTAATTTTTCATTCTCACATTTTACGTATTTTCCTTACATAAGTTTTACACATTTTTGATCATATACATGTGTATTTGACTACTTAATCATTCTTCTCTTTTACAGGTCCATCCGTATGGGAAGCGATGAGTCAACATCATTCATCACATCAAAAAAATTCACATCAACATCGACATCGACAATAGGAACATTACAACATCTACACATGCGATTCCGCCCTAGGGTCATTTTCATCATAATGTTTTGCACTTTTTCCTCCTTAACATCCATACTTCACATTTTTATCACTCCACACTTTGTCTCGTCCCTCGGAACACTCACATCATGAATCTACATTGTTATCAGGTAGGCATCTCTATCTACTTTATGTTATCAATATTTTACTCAACAACATAAAGTGGGGAAAATGTAGACACAAAATCATGCACTTTGGGTATCTATTTAGTCCTGATTACATACTACTATTCATATGATTCCTAAGTATAAAAAGTATAAATTAACCCATGTCTTTGGCCAACTTTCTTTGCTTTATGTTACAACTTTTGGTCTTTCACCCTTACTTGCTCAGTATTCCTTTTTATACCTCAACATTTATCATCTTGGACACCAACAACAAACCAAAATGCTAATGTCAAGTTCCCTCGTCCCATTTAGGCACCTCTAACCTCAATATACTTTGTTAACACTTTTTGTGTCCTTTCTAGCCATTTAAGCATCTTATATTTTTGGTAATTGGACTTTTTAGGGTAATTACAAAATTCAAGAAAGGGAATCATATAAATATAAAGTTATGTGATCATAATAAGGAACCAAACACTAAGAATTAACTATCACCACCTAAGGTTGCATCCATCAAGCATACAAGATCTCCACTGAATTTATTTAACACCATCCAAGGGACACAAGAGATGGTTATTTTTCATACAGTTCATGAGAAGGAGGTTCATTCTATTCCATGCACACATCTATTACATTTCTCTACAGTTACCTACTTTCTCTCCATCAAGTGTGACACACTCAAGAGCCACCTAGGGCCCAATTCCATAGACACACAAAACTACCTTGGGTTTGAGATGTAGTGGAACAATCAATCGTAAGTTCACCATTGTATCAGAATGATGAGGACAATCCGACCCCTCATTTTGCATATTTATTTTTAGGATTTGATGTCTCTTTGAGGGTTTTGTAGGTCATTTTTTCATTGTAGGTTTCTAGTGACTTCGATGATCATTGTGCGACCTCATAACAACCATAGGCAAACAACAACGAATACCTCATGACCACTCGTAGGACATTTCTGAGAATTTCCATAGACATAGGCACATAAAATAAAGTATAGGGAGCTTGCAGTGCCCCTATCCCTCTACAGTTCCCTAGTATAGGAAGATAATCAGGTCACACACTTTTTTGAGGCTCTATGCGACACTTCTACCTCTATGTTCATCAATTCAACACTTCAGACAATCAAGATTTTAATGCAAATCAGCTAAGACTTTTCTTACCCTCTTTACAACTAGGGTTTCACATTTGATTGTGTATTTTTCTTGGGTTATTTTTTGTATTTGCTTGCTTACTCCTACAATAGCAATCATATTAGGCATATATTTCCATATTTAGCTTAATAAATCTTGAATTTTGGCGAATAAGGCTTCGTTTGATGTATTCGTGGAAGTGCTAGATTTTTTTATTTTTATAGATTCAAATTTATCTATAAGATGTTCCAAGTTCTCATCAATGGAATACAAAGGTAATTTAGCTCCCATTTC